>OY759241.1:19207492-20528600 GCA_963662185.1 Eilema griseolum
TAGACACAAGGAGCAGCATTGTTAGCGATATTCATTAATTAAGATAACAGGTGTGACATCTTATGAAAATCATTTTTTTTATACCACTTAGGTGGCAGACAAGCACACGGCCCACCTGATGGAAAGTGGTCACCGTGGCCTATGGACGTTTGTAAACACCAGAGGAGTCACAGTCGCGCTGCCAACCCTGTAAATACAGAGTTTCTGTGCCGTCAGTGTAGAAGACAAAGCAGGACAAGCCTTTAGTCTTCCCACTGACAGCACAAAATCTCCAGGGAGCTCTGGCTACCCTACTCACCGCTGGAAACACAACACGAAGTTATTATAGCCGCGGTATTCTGTAGGACGGAGGTACTTCCCCAGTCGGACTGCTCAATTGGGCTGAAAAAAAAAACGCCTACCTGTCCTACCTCCATTGCATATCAAATACGGGATATAAAATCAATAGGAAAATCCTCACTTAATAGAATTCTCATAACATAAACGTATTGTTTTATCTAACTTTGACCCTACTGGTACAGTCGGTGGTATTGAAATATAAAGGAAACAGTAAGTCGCTCCCACAAAAGCTTAAACTAGTAAAAAAGTAAATTCCAGACGCGGCTGTGACTGCATCCCGGCGCTGAGATAATGATGATGATGGTCATAACACCCATATTATAAGAAGTTGGCAATAATAGTTTCTATTTCTATTACTAAGGTTTAAGGGCAGTTCCTCTTACGATTTGAAATATGGAAATAAATTCTAACTGTCATTCATTTTGTGCTTACACGAAAAATTGTGTGAAATCCCCGGTTTTCTATGCTGCATTACAAATCGGATACTATGTGGTAGTTTTTTATGACCGTTACGTGTTTCAGTGCGTATTTTTTTATTCAAATGTGTACCTACCTATCTGCTGTAAGGATGTGGATACTTAAATATCGTAGGCTGAAAAACTATAACACTTTGGTACCGTGTCAGTTTAGTTACTCCCAAGCCCCTGACCATATAGACTTTAATTATTATTTACTACATTTATTATACACCATTAATAAATATCATTACTAAAGTCTATTACAAGGAATCAGTACAACGAACACCTTATCGCTATCCAGGATGGAAACGCAGCAAGTGTGATGGGCACCTTTGCACCAGGAGCGATCAGGGGTGGGTTATTAGATTAGTACAAAAAAAATGTATTTATTAAATTATTTTACGAGATTTGTAAACTTTATTCAATAAAGTTTATTTACATACAAATAATAAATATAATACATATACAATATACCTATATCAGACAATAACTTGATATAGTAAGCATAGTATATAAGAGCATTTTCACAGTGATAAATAGGGTATCCAATCATTTGACAAAAAACAAATGACAAATTTTCATTTACAAAATAACGTTTGACAAAATTATACTTGATAAATTTACCTTTTACAAATTATTGTTCAACAAACTATTCATTTGACAAATTATTTACCAGATAAAATGTTGTTATGTCAAAACATCATGAAATGAAGAATAAGGGATTATTTTTAAAAACATGTAGTAGGCAAAACAACGTATAGCATAAAATAACATTTGACAAAATGCATTGCTTGGTAAAAGTTAAAATATTTAAGAACACATGTCATATAGAATATTTTATTTTTAGCACGGTATCATATAGGTAACATATTTAGGGTCAAAAGATTATTATTAGGATTAACTGAATTAAAATGGCTAGATTAGGTTTGGTTAGAACTGCGACGTGCGACTACAACGCACGAGCCGAGCGAGCGTGTCGCGGCAGCGGCCGGGGAGTGCTAGAACCGAATTCTACTTATTTCGGTTAGTTATGTGTGTTTTTTTAAAAGTTATTTTCTATCATTTTGTAAAAACATCAATTTGACTAACGAATTATTTAGTCAAATAAACATTATTAGAATAATATTTTGACTAGTGAAATATTTGCGAAGTTAAACATTTGCGGAACCTGTATTTTGTCAAACGATTGTTTTTAAAGTAATATGTTTTAGAAATGAAAGTTTGTCAAATGATTGATGAACGTTGTTTTTAAAATGATAATTTCTTACGTTTTTTGTCAAACAATAGTAAACCGATTAATAGTGCTCCCTCACCATAGTTTTGAATTTATTTAAATTTTAAGCTTTAATCAGTTTTCACGAGGCCCTAACCGCGGCAGATGGTACTCGCGCGGATGAAATGTCATGTAAGGAGGTTACGTCCCGTGCGGTTAGGTTACAGGGGTGCCAGATGCCAGTGTGTGTGGTATGTTATCTGCTATATATTCCTAAACAAATTAACATCCGCACGACCGCCATTTGTAGTACGAGGCGGCAGCGTGACGATTTATTTATATCCATGGTTTTTATGGTAGCTACCATGAATTGTATCTAGCTTATAAAATTAACTAAGTTTCTCTCTCTATAACACAATACATATAATCACGCCTCTATCCCCGGAGGGTTAGGTAGAGGTGAATTAACACCCACATTTCACCAATCATTGAATTCAGTCCCACGTAATAGGGGGTGAGCCTATTGCCGTCTTCCGGGCACTATTGTTGACTCGAGCAATGCATCTAAAGCTGAGTCTGGACTGTATATATCTGTCTGGTGTTAAACAGCCCTATCCCTTAGTCGCCTTGTACGACACCGCATCGGAAGTGATGGAGTGGCCCAAATTCTACTCTGCCGGGAACCAAGCGGCGTAATAACTTATATTACATATAATAACACAATACTTGATATGTATTGCGAAATAACGTCCCACAAAAATATAATAACACTTCCAAATATTGATTTATCTCAGTGCTTCCAACTAATTTATGTACATACATATACTCACGTAAATCCCCGAAGGGGTAGGCAGAGGTGTATTACACACATTTCGCCAACTATGATTTTCGGTCCGACATAAAAGAGGGGCTTTTTTTTTATGTGCGCAAAATCCCCACGGATACCTCCCCACCGGAGCCGGTGGAGGAGGTTATGTCGGACTCGAACCGACTAAAATGCACGCCGCATGTGGGTCGCTTTGGTTGCCGAAGGTGAGGTTGACAGGCATATCCCTCGCTCATAAAAGGGGGCTAAGCTATCGCCGTCTAGCGGGCACTTAGTCATGGGCCGTATGTTTACAGTTGTACAGCCATATCCCTTAGTCGCATTCTATGACACCCACAGGAAGAGATGGCCCTTTTCTACTCCACCGGGTACCACCACGGCAAAATAAATTAAATCCACTAAATCAAGTAGGTAGGTAGGATTTATTTTGTGGAAATATATACCTACTAATGAAGAATAAAAAAAATATTGTTTGTGTTAGGCGTGGGTTCACGTCGGTACTGCAATGTACAGAATTCGAACACGGGACCTTGCGATCGTAAGGCCGACTTACGACGGCACAAAATCTCTGTTCTTACAGGGTCGGCAGCACGGATGTGACTCCACTGGTGTTACACACGTTCATAGGTCATGGTAACCACTTTCCATCAGGTGGGCCGTGTGCTTGTCTGCCACCTAAGTTGTATAAAAAAAAAACCCATTAGGATTTGGGGTCAGAGATGAGTGGGTTTTTCAAAGGATTAGAAGTTTTGTTTACTACGCTTAAATAAGCGCTAATGATTAGTAACTACTGAGTAATTTATTTAAGAATAAAGTATATCCTTTACCACGTCATGTATTTTGATTAAAATTATTCCTATAGTTTTGTTATTAGTCATGTCATAGAGTCACATTGAGCACGTTTAATTTATTGATAAGAATATCGTTTATGAGATCATAAAACGAATTGGTTGTCTCAAATGCTTATAATTTTATAAGACACAATAACAACATAGTTATACGTCTTATTTTTGATTTGAGGAAGAAAGTTTAAGTGTGTACTTGCCAGCAATAAAAACATATTTATTGTTACTTAATGCGTTGTTAAAAAGTCAAGGAAACTTTATGAACAAAGGGTTTGCTTCGTGCAATCATAAAAAGTGATTACTCCACAGACAGCAGACATCGGTGGTCAGTTTTTTCTATTTTTAATCAAGTCGGGCAGAGACCATGCAATTCCAAATCCTATGGACCGCTGGTCCTAGAACTGAGTATAAGCGATTAGAATGATTAAAAATTAAAAACCCATCTGTTGCTGAAAAGACCCAAACATTTTTTTTTATACTACTTAGGTGGCAGACAAGCGCACCCACTTAGGTGGCCCACCTGATGGAAAGTGGTTACCGTGGCCTATGGACGTGTTTAACACCAGAGGAGCCACACTCGCGCTGCCAACCCTATAAGCACAGAGTTGCTGTGCCGTCAGTGTAGAGGACAAAGCAGGACAAACCATTAGTCATCCCACTGACAGCACAAATTCTCCAGTGAGCTCTGGCTACCCTACTTACCGCTGGGAACACAACATGAAGTTATATCCGCGGTATTCTGTTGGGCGGAGGTACCTACCCAGTCGGACTGCTCAATTGGGCGGAAATACCGCCGTGTCCTACCTGTTTGATAATAGGCAGAACCCATTAAATTTGTACAAAATATAGTTCAACATTATATTTATGTCTATAATTTCAGTTGAATACACCCGCGGTGAGTCTCCGCATGTACTGGAAACCGGGACCTACACGCAGTCTGCAAACCCACCGCGCATAGCTCTGTCACCAAATGCTGAGGTGCTGGCCGTGTCCGTCGACTCCTCGGTCGAATTCTACGACACGTATACCGGGAAACTGTATGATACCGTCGAAAATATATATTCTGGTGAGTATTCAATAGGGTCCTTAACTTTTTAGACAGTCGGGCGGGACAGTGGCAGTTAATATTTTAGTCAACTTGTGCTAAAGAAAACTCGATATTATGGAATATAACTTTTTGGCCATTGTTTTATAACACTTAGGTGGCAGACAGCATACGAGGAATTAACCACATTTCATCAGATGGGGCCATATGCTTGTCTTAGTGGGATTAAATTGGCTTAGGTTTAGTCTTACCCAATCGGACACTAGTGAGAGTAGTATCGATTTGAGACACAAGTTGTGTTTTTTTTATATACGTAATTTAGACTTCTCCTTGCCTGATGTTAAGCTGAAGGCAAAGTCTCAGAAAAGAGGATCACCATTACCTTCATATACCATGTGACAATGGTGACAATGTGTGCACTTTCCTATAGTACTGAAGCTATTTAAAATACGTCTGCGGCCCATAGTGTAAGCCAGCGTACCTGGATGAAGCAGCCTTGCAATAGCATATTGATTTGTAAAGGCCTAGCGTCATATTGATAATTACCTTAAACAAGATTATCTTTGCTAACATGTACTTCGGCTCGGGTGTATCGGGGCTTTGCCAAGATCTTTGGGGGCCAAACCAACTACTCCCGTTAACGAACGAGACTTTCCTATTAAGCTTACCTTTCAGGATAAGGAGAAATCAAGAGAAAGATTATCGAGACGCGTACCCCTAGCATGAAAACCTATCGTATTCATATCGTAAACGTAATAAGAGAACGGAGCATTGCGATTAGCCAGCTTCACACTCAGACAGGTTCACAGTAGGCAGGCGGCCAATATGATTGTGATAGTTTTTCGTGCTAGGGATACAGATCGGACCAGGGGTTTCAAAGTAGGTACAAGCTTACGATGCAACCGTCACTGTCGTTGTGATAATGATGATGGCCTCGTTTCCTAGCCCTGGATAATGTAGTCGCTTCGATGCCCATATATTATCTTCTCATTGCCATTGATGCGGTGTTGACGACTTCACAGCGGTCACCTCACAAAACACGTCATAAAAACAAAAGAATTAATAAATATTGACACTCGCAAAAGTTTGTAGGTAAATAAAACATCGGCTTACTTCAAGATCAAAGCAATGAACCTTGTATTTGTACTGTGCCAATGACAACGCTGAGTAACCAACTATTGGTGGTTTCCACACGACATAAAAGATATAAATCCCGGGGGTGGACAAAGCAAAAAAAAGTAACGTAAGATACTTTATGGATGTCAATTTTCGCAACTTACAGTCGTATCTCTAGTTTTACTCTACCGATTTTCATCAAACAAACGTAAGATTTTAAATCTGACCAAGACCTTTAAAAGCACTGCATCAAAATTAGTACAATTGTTTTTGTGTCCATCGCGGGCAAGGAGACTTTGAGTTCAGTATAGTTAATATAACCCAAGTATTTTTTAAATAGGTACCTCCGATGAACAAGACACAACCACTTTATAATTATATAACAGTATATAGATGATGACGTTCACTGGAATGTCCTAAGGTACACAATAGAAGAACATAATATCTAACATTATTAATTAAACTGTAGTCTAGTTAGAGTTTAAGTGGACGCGGAAGTAGGGTTGCCCACCGTACTTTATAATAAAATATTGTACTTTATACTTTATGAGTACAATAAATTACATGAAAATACTTTATTTCGCAGTATTTAAGATTTTGATAAGTTTACTTTAAAAGTATTTTTTTCTTAAACGGAATTTATTTATTGATATGTACTGTACTTAGCACACATTTTCAACAATTTCTGAACGACGCCAAATGTCAACAGTGTCAATTTACTGAAGTGTTTGTTTGTTTGTATGCGCTAATCTCAGGAACTATTGGTGCGAGTCCGTTTATGGACAAAGGTTATAGGCTATATATCATCACGCTACTACTTAAGGCAATGATCATAAATGTCAACAAATCCGGCAGATTTCCATACATTATTTGTAGACTAAAAAATTACGAGCTTAGAGGGGTGATATAAAGTATCTAAACATGCCCCGAGCTAAGCTGGGGTGTGTCAGCAAGTACGATATACGAAAAATCATAGACATGAATACATCTAAGAAACGTATTCTTGATCTAGTATATTATATCGTTTAATAACGTTTGCAGAAATATAATAAAAAGTAGGAAATCGAATATAAACTCATACAATTATTCAAAAAAATAATGAAAACCTCTTGTGTGCTACCAAGGGGACTACAAAGTACAATTTTTTAAATTGTAAATATAATGTGTTTTTTTTTGTGAGTCTGTACATTTTTTTTACATAATTTCTACCAAAAAGAGTTGGCAACCCTACACGGAAGGCGCAGCATCGCGTGCTATGGCGCACATTGGGAAAGACCCATGTCCAGCAGTCGATGCGATAGGTTAATTAGTTGACACAAGTTAGTAGTACTTTCTTACCGGAAATTCAGCACTATAACTAAATATATTACTTATTATATAGGTACCGTAGAATCCGTTTATTATGATTCCGCTTATATTGACCAACCTCTTGTTATCGTAACCGCACAGTCAAGTTTGATTTTCATATAAAATTCTTTATAAATAAGTTGAATGACTTCGCTTAGTCGGATATAATGACATGTCGCTTATTATCACCCATTACAACAATTTTTAATAAATTGCGTCCGGTTAAGTCTTAAGTCCTCCGTCGCTCGTTTTCATAAAATACATATATTTTTATACAGTATATTTTTTTTATTAAATAGAAACATAAATTTTACTTTTGGTTTAACTGAAATAAGTTTTTTTTATACAACTTAGGTGGCAGACAAGCACACGGCCCACCTAATGGTATCCAACGGGAACTCTTACTGATGGACGGACCAGGTTCAGGCGCAGGCTTTCTTGCCAAGGTTGAGGACCAGACGATGGTCCTTTCTTAAAAGTCAAAATAAATCGAATAATAGGGCAACGGAATATATTTTTAAATACCTCCTAAGGTATGATGGATGAAACTCCTGTGGGTCAAGTGTTTGTCAGCTACCTATAGCAGACAAACACTTGACCCACAGGAGTTTCATCATAACTTATTCTGCCAACCCTGTAGGAACATTCTATTGCCCTTCTTGAAGAACCTCATATTGTAGTCACTAAGAAAAACCATAGCATGTCGGCATGATTGGCACTGGGATGAACGAAGTGTCGTGTACAAGTGCCGTGGTCAATGATTTATAAACCAGACCATTTGACGTGATTATGTAGCAATCAAACCATCTATCTAAATCTCGCATTTATAAATAGTAGTAAATTTCAATCAATTTGCATTTAAATTGCGAGCTATTTGCATATACTAGAATAGTCTATTATCCTATTCTAGTTCATTTGTTATAACTAGCTAGGTACATCAAAATCGCCGGTCAAATTCGCAGTACATTTGCCACAGTCGGCGTGCAATACACTTTAGGTAAATGGAGATAGATTTATTAATTAAATAAATATGTTAATAATAAACTAGCTGTTGCACGTGGCTCCACCCGCATGGATGTCGGTTATTGCGACCTAATATAGTCTATGTTCTTTCCCAAGCTCGTATATGTATACCAAAGTTATACATATATCTTCAAAAATGACAAATTTTGATACTAACTTTCTTACCCTATTTGGGTCCAAATAACGTCTTTTTCACGATAAAAGGTCCTTTCCCAAGGTCTACTTCATCTCTGTACCAAATTTCATCAAGATCGGTTCAGTGGTTACTGCGTATAAGCGTACCAAACAGACAGAGTTACATTCGCATTTATAATATGAGCATGGATAAATTAATTGAATTTTAATTAAACGAAGAAGTGATTAACACCTCAAAATATAAACTGTTATTGCAATTTTATGAATAACATTGCCGTTAATTGATGCTGATAAAAAGTTTAGCGATTTAGCTGTATATGCTGCTGTATATAAAGGGGTAGGCAGTAATAGTTAACACTTGTATTACCCCATGTAAAAACCTCTTTTACATGGGGAAATAATAAGTCTATTGTTATCCACTGATTTTTCCAGGCTTCGGACTGCTACTGAGAATGCATGACGAAAAGGGTTAATAGAACTGTCCGATCTGGTAATAACCCAGCAAGTTGCTCTGGCTACTGCTGCACCACTGCGGTAGTAACCTAACCTAATAAATATTGCTTAATGCCCGTAGCTACATTCTATCATCGCACCTCTCGCCATCGGCAGGGAATTCATCCTCACACATTGCGACCTGAGACGATGCGCACTGTGCGGTATGAAAGAAACTTCATCCCACGCACACTCAAGCTGTGGAATGACCTCTCTGCTGCGGTTTTCTCAAGCACCTACAATATGGGGTTCTTCAAGAGGGGCATCAGAAGGTTTCTTCATGGTCGGCAGCGTGAGTGTGACACCCCTGGTGTTGCATACGTCCATAGGCCACGGTAACCGCTTCCCATCAGGTGGGCCGTGTGCTTGTCTGACAACTAAGTGGTATAAAAAAAAATGTATAAATAATATTTCTTTAAAGTACTTTTTGTTCCGAGAAAAATATCCAAGGATACCAGCCCCAGACGAACTTGAACCGACTAAAACGCACGCCGTCTATGGATCGTTGCTGGTTGCCGGAGGTTGGTCCCGGTTGTAATAACAACATCTATGGCAGTCGTTAAGGGTAGCAACTAACAAGTCCAACTGGTCTTGCTGCAATGCTTTGATATCCCCTTTGGGTTATGGAGGTCAGGTGGCAGTACCTTCACAGGAAAATATTGAAGTTTAGCCAAATCCGCTCTTAGACTGGTAAAGCGGACTTCAGACTCCGAGGTGGAAGTTTCAGATGCGACTGGGATTAACGCTAAGATGGAGACGAAGTCGAATATATATAATAATTTGGACTATAGTCTGGAATAGCACATAGTGTACTTTATTTACCTATTTGGACATCTCATAGCACCCTTTAAGCCCGTTATTTTTTAGTTTTCAAATACACATACATACATTAAATCACGCATTTATTCCCGGAGGGTTCGGCAGAGGTGAATAAACACCCACATTTCACCAATCATTAAATTCGGTCACACGTAATAAGGGGTATATTGCCGTATTCCGGGCACTATTGTTGATTCAAGCCGTGCATCTGTGGCTAAATCTGGGCTGTATATATCTGTCTGATATTAAATAGCCCTGTCCCTTAGTCGCCTTGTACGACACCTCATGGGCAGAGATAGGGTGGTCCAAATTCTACTCTGATTGGAACCACACGGCATCTTCATATAATTTATTTGTTACCAGATTTTTTGTTATTTATGATCACTGCTCCGTTCCCTTAGGTAGTAGCGTGATTATATATACCCTAAAACCATCGTCGATAAATGGTCTATTTTATACAAAAGAATATTTCAATTCGAACTGATAGTTCCTGAGATTAGCGCGTTCAAACAAACAAACTCTTCAGCTTTATAGTAATAATATATATGGGGTTTTTATGCGGACGGATTTCACACAGTCGGAACCTCGAGTACATACAAAAGAATAGAAAGGAAATCAAAACCATCAGGGCCTACAGTTGAACCGCTCAGTAATGCGTACAGCCATTAGGTATCGATTTAAACGCCATGGGTAATTTAGCGTTTCCGTACTTAGAAGCCTTGGACTGACGTCACAGAGTCGACTTTGTAACTAAACCGTATTTGCATTGACGATCTCACTCTATCTTCTTTATACATTCATATGATCCACACGTGTGGTGTGACAAGCGATTAGGGCAGACAAAAAGTGTTCATTATATCAACATACGACATAAATCCTTGGTAACGAAGGTCAGATAATAATATGTTCCGTATTGCTATCTGCTAAACTGTTTAAACATCATTGGAATATACTGAGTAAGTTATGCATGGGAAATGAAATGTATAGTTTCCCGTTGGCGACGTATAACATACATACATACATATAATCACGCTTTCATCCTCGGTGGGTTAGGCAGAGGTGAATTAATACCCACATTTCACCAATAATTGTATTCGGTCCCACGTAATATGGGGTGAGTCTATTGCCGTAATCCGGACACAATTGTTGACTCGAGCCAAACATCTCAGGCTGAGTCTGGGCTGTATATATCTGTCTGAAGTTAAACAGCCCTATCCCTTAGTCGCCTTGTACGACACCGCATGGGAAGAGATGGGGTGGCCCAAATTCTACTCTGCCGGAAACAAATAAATAAACAATCCTTTATTGCTGTTAATGTTACATTTCAGTTCAAAAGTGACTAAATAAGTTAACAGTCGGTTTGGTTTTCCTTTTTTAAATCAACAGCTTGTCCTCAGACAAAGGCCTCCTCTAAAGACTTCCAAGAGTGAGTAACACTCTGGACCGGCAACTCCTTGAATGTCGTCTTCCCAGCGTTACTTTTGTCGCCCTTTGCTTCTTTATAGGCGACGGTATAGTTATACAATAATGTAACGGGAATAACGCGATCATGACACATACCTACCTTTGGTTTGCCTGAAGATTCGACCAGGTTACACATGCCGTGGTCACGTGTGCAGCTGGTGGTGCAGCTGGAGCGAGTGCATCCTTACCGTAAGGTTGACTATCGAGTAGATAACACAATACTTATCTATTCGCTTGCGAACCTACCTATATGATATTAAAAATGATAGGGACACACCCCCACGAATGTTTTGGACCCTGCTGATGCTTAACAGACGAGTCTCGGGTGCATTCTTCCCTCAGCAGTTGCTCGCAAAAGCCAAGGATTAGTAGAATTATCTAGTCGTTTTTAGCGGCTTTCACCTAGAATCCCGGAGTCCACTTTTTGCTTTTTCTCTCTTCTCATGTCTTCAGCATCTCCGTCAATGGTACGATTAGTAGGTACAGTCAGCATAAAATCGATCTTGACTAGCACTTTTCCTCACACATGAACACCACCGTGCATATACAGTCGGCATCATATCTATGCAAATTCAAAGTCAAAAGTCTGAAATCATTTATTCTGTATAAACCATTATATTGGCACTTACAAAATGTCAACAAAAATGGAACATGAATATCAGTTTAGTAAATAGATCACCGGTTCGAAACGTGGCCCCGACCTGAGAAGGCTCAGGCAAGAAACTCAGCGTGCATTTCTTTTTTTTTGTCTATTTACAAACATACACTTAGTCTACTGAATCTAAATACAAAAATTTACTTGAGTAGCATAGTTGAACGAACAACTCATTTCCAAGCTTGTTTATCATCCAAATATTCTTGGATTTTATAATAGCAAATATCCAAAGTACTTAAAATGATCTTAACACTAAGGTATTAAGATTGATCGGATGCTGATTGTACTAGTATAATTCATTAACGCATTTCAAATACACTCGAGAGCAATGAATCCGGGTCACTTAAAGAATCCTAAAAATCTCGGAAACTAAAAATGCTAGGTTAATGCAATAAATTGTATTTAATAGACAATGTAATACTCCTTAAATGAAGGTATTAAAACTTCTTAGTTATTGTAAAGTTATATCATAAAAAAATCAAATTTGAAAAAGGGCCACTTTCGAAGATGGAACTACGAAATTACAGCATTTGGTGTTGCTTTTGTTTGTAATCTGTCATTTATGTGGGTACATAAACCATGTTGATAGTGCTCTATATTCATTAATCAAGCTGAAATTATGTCGCTTACGCCTGAAGAATGCACCAGAATACTTACAATGCTGGAAACCGGCCGGAGTCAGCGCGATACAGCCAGGACTGTCGGTGTGTCGCTGTCAACAGTACAAAGAGTTCTCCGACGTTACGAAGAAACTGGTTCTAACCTACGCAGACCAGGAACGGGCAGAACCAGGTGTACCACAGCACGAGAAGACCGATACTTGGTGAACACCATGCTTCGAAATCGCTTTCTCACAGGAACTGAACTCACCAATCAGTTTCGACGCCTCGGAGGAAGTAACCCAAGTGCATGGACAGTAAGACGTCGGCTTGCTGAATCTAACTTAAAACCCCTTAGACCTGCAAACGGCCCTAAACTGGAGCGTGGGCATCGTATTTCGAGACTAAGTTATGCCCAGAGCCACGTAAATTGGAGTATTGAAGATTGGTCAAAAGTTATGTTCTCCGACGAATCAAAATTTATGCTCTACAAGCACGATGGAAGACACAGAGTGTATCGAAGACCAGGGGAAAGATTCAAGCAAGCATGCATCGAAGAAAAAGTAGCCTACGGTGGTGGGTCTGTACTTGTGTGGGCCGGAATTTCTTCTGAAAGTCGCACAGAGCTGGTGATCATAGAAAACGGCTCTTTAACTAGCGTAAGATATGTGGAAGAAATCCTCAATGATCACGTTGGTCCATTTATGGTCAATTTAGGTGAGGATGCTATATTTATGCATGACAATGCCAGACCTCATACAGGTAGGATTGTGAATGACTACCTTCAAGAGATGAACATTACTCGTATGGAGTGGCCAGCGCGCAGCCCGGATATCAACCCGATCGAGCATGCTTGGGACGAGCTAGGCAGATGCGTAAAACAACGAAACCCTCCCCCAATCACGCTTCGTGAGCTCAAAATTGCTCTCACAGAGGAATGGGAGAATATTCCCCAAAATCGTATAAGGAACTTGGTGTACAGCATGCCAAACCGCGTAAACGTAGTAATGGAAGCACGAGGAGGCAATACGAAGTATTAAAATTCAAGAAAATCGTAATAAAGTTCAAAAATTTCATGTTTCCTATTTTTGTTTTAAGGAGAGATCAGCAGTTTTTTTCTTTATGTAATTTTGTGTTAATAAAATGTATGGTGACTATATTTTTTTTACTTTCATTTAAGGAGTATTACATTGTCTATTAAATACAATTTATTGCATTAACCTATCATTTTTAGTTTCCGAGATTTTTAACATTCTTTAAGTGACCCGGATTCATTGCTCTCGAGTGTAGTTTAAATCGATATATTTTAATGAGACAATATTTTAATTTAGGAGTAATTTTTAAACTCATCGTATCCGCTTCTAAGAAAGCCAATGCATAATTGAGTAGTATTCAAGGCATCGTTATTGACAATCTCCTCCTTGAACTTTGTGACCGAGTTTGTTAGTATTATAGAATCAATAGATTAATCGTTGCTGCTGAGTTTTTCTTAATTTTTCCTTGTATCATTTAGGCGGTATTTCAGTAAGTAATTTTCATCATCATACGATTTGTCTCGGTTATATCCAATTTTTTTTATAGCACTTGGTTGGTAGATAAGCACACGACCCACCTGGTGGAAAGTGGTTACCGTGGTGCCAACCCTGTCTGCACAAGAGTTTCTGTGCCGTCAGTGTAAAAGACAAAGCAGGGTAAAGCTTTTGGTCTCCCAACTGACAGTACAAGAACTCTCCAGTGTGAGTAACTGCCGCTGACCCCCAACCTGGAGAGGAACCAAGCATCAGAGCAGTGTTCGTTGATTAGTGGGTTTTAACGGCGAGCAGGTGAAATTACCTTGGGTTTTTGATTTTTTGGGTCAACCCTAAAAACCTTGCTTTTTTTAAATAAGTCCAGCTAGAAACAAAACAAAAAGGACAAGCAAAGACGAAACAACAAAGACATGACGAATTTTGATCGACACGACCGTAAAATGTGCAGTTTTTAGATTACTTTATTAATTAATGAATCATATAACTTAGTGTAACAGAATTAATGCTTATGAATAACTAATTGAAAAAAAAAAAAACAATAGACACAGTAAAATATTTCTATGTAATCATCTAAATCTAACGGATTTTGAAATGGTTTTCTTTTGTTAGTTGTCTTGGTCAACCTTAAAATCTTACGTACAAATAATCACGCCTTTATCCCAGGGTTAGGCAGAGGTGAATTAACACCCACATTGCACCAATAATTGTACTCGGTCCCACGTAATGGGGGGTGAGCCTATTGCCGTATTCCGGGCACTAATGTTGACTCGAGCCATGCATCTGAGGTTGAGTATGGGTTGTATAAATCTGTCTGATGTTAAACAGCCCTATTCCTTAGTCGCCTTGTACGATCATACATTTGTTTAATTGCAATCGGTTGAGTAGAACAGGGTATAAAAAAACCACGCGATCGAAGTCGCAGGCGGAAGGCTACAATAATATAAATATAAAAGATAAAAACGTGATCACAATAATAGCTTTAAAAACATTATTACATTAAAAGTTATTTATAACACTTTAGCATTAAACTTAAATAAACCACGCATAAAAAAACCGCGGTAGCCTAGTGGTATGGGTAATTGACTGCTGAGACGATCTCTCGGGTTCGATCCCAGGTTTTACCATGGCACACACCAATGAATTTTCGATGCTTTTTGAAGTTTATAAGTGCCCGGTTAATGGCAATAGACTCGCCATCTATTACATTGAGACCTAAACATAAACTGGCGAAATGTGGGTGCTAGCTCCTCTACCTACCCCTTTGGGGATATAGGCGTGAGTTTATGTTATGTTATGTTATTAAACTTAAATAGATTTAATCTATAATTATATTCTGTACCCGTCAGTTGACTACACCCCACTATATGGTAAGAAGCAGGGGTGAAGCCCAAAAGGTACTTGCTACCATTCATATAGATATAGATGTTGTCACTCTTAAAATGGTGGAAGTAACCTTGATAGCGTCGTCACTTCTTCTTAGATGAATACTTAAATGAATAAATATATATGTACATACATAATATACCTTAAGTACATAAATACATAATATACAAACAATTTACTCTGGAGTAAGCAGAAACAACAGCCTAATAAATAAATGATTTAGAATCATTGATATAAAGAATACATAATTGATGAATAACAACGTTCAAGATGACTGACAGATAAGCTCTGATACATTTTTGCAATTGTCATTTCGTCGCCTCTTTAGTAGTTAATTCGATTTTTGCTATTGTCATTTCGTCACCTCTTTAGTAGTTAATTAGATTTTTGCTATTGTCATTTCGTCGCCTCTTTAGTAGTTAATTAGTAGAACTAACCTACCTAACCAGCAAAAGAATCATTTTCCAATGGTTTATTTTTACATTATTTAATATTTATATATTATTTCTTGACAAAATTGTAAAATTTTAACGTTTGTATGTGCTCTTAATGTGCCTAAACTGAATAAATGACATGGATTCTTTGATTCTTTAAGCAGCTAACACATTTGTCTGACCTGATGTGTCGTGATGCTCTCTGTTTTTCGCTCAGCTCGCTTCTGACACGACATAATACAAGCCAGACTGCATCCGATAAAATGTGAAGGCAACCATATAAAATGTGTCAAACCGATACCTTTCTGATGCGTCAGACAAATATAAATGCGGTTTTAGTGGATGGTCACCAGTCGGAATTTTAATAACCTAAGACTGAAAGAATAATTAGATATGGCAGATTATATTTCTTTATATCTACATTTGAAATGTCTTCTGTCATGATGGCTATTTTGCTTTTAAATTGAATTGGTTGCACCTCACAATATTTAAATAGTCCGTAAAATGTAAAGATAATTATTAATATTTATTTATTCTTTACATTTTATGTAATTAAAATTAGTTTCTAAACATTATAATATTAATAAACTGAGTTTCTAAAAGAAAAAAATTAAAAAGTAAAAGACAGATCAAAGACGCCTGGCCTGAACCTGCAGGATTGTTTAGGTATATTCTGTTTTTTTTTATATTTTAATTCAGATAGCTTCCAAGTACATTATATTAATATTAATGTGAGTGGTTGAATTTCAAAGACACGTCATTACATTTAAATAAATAAATTTAGTTAAATACCTAACGGAATGGAGTATAGCACAGATAGAGTATGGTACTACCTACTATCGCTCGCACTCGTGCGTGCAAACGAATTGGTATGACTAGGTAGTACACGGCGGTATTTCCGTCCAATTGAGCAGTCCGACTGGGGAACCTCCGCCCTGCAGAATACCGCGGCCATAATAACTTCTTGTTGTGTACCCAGTTGTGAGTAGGGTAGCCAGAGCTCACTGGAGAGTCTGCTATCAGTAGGAAGACTAAAAGCTTGCCCTGCTTTGTCTTCTACACTGACGGCACAGAAACTCTGTGTATACAGGGTCGGCAGCGCGAGTGTGACTCTGGTGTTGCACACGTTCATAGGTCACGGTAACCACTTTCCATCAGGTGGGCCGTGTGCTACCTAAGTGGTATAAAAAAAAACATAACTTCCGTCTATGCTATTATTTTAGTCAGTTAATAACCTATTTGTTCCAGGTCTAATCACATACATGAAGTTTGACGCAAGCAACAAATATTTGTTCGTATGCGGCGACCGCGTGGTGAGAGTGCTCCACAACGTTTGCGGCTACCAAACAACTATAAACAGTTGCACAAGACTCCTGGGCAGCAAGCAAACCTCGGCAACTGTTGAGCGACTGAACAAAACTATCCAAGAATGTAAGGATACTCTCGCCAAGTTCGGCAAATAGTACCATGGCAGCATTTTATACGATGGAGAAAAAACTCGCCGAATTGCATTTATTACTGGTATAAATCTAATTATTTTGATACCTTTTTATGACTATACATGTGTTCTATTGTCAGTGTTGCCAGATTATAGTCGTTTTGGAGGATGTTAATTATCTCTTTTTTATATAGGACACGTGAGTTAGAATTTGCCTCGCCTGATGGTAAGCTGAAGACAAAGTGTCTGAAAAGAGGGCTTTATCACATTGGATTAGATGTAAAGGAAAGATACCCACGTTGGATACGTCTGATTTGCTCAATTAATTAATGTATGAGGCTCTTGCAAGAGAATTAGATAAGAAAAAATATTTTTTTACGGTATTAATTATACCATACGATAACTCTGGCTGCTGCAAATATTCACTTTCCATTATACCTTACTGATATGCATAATTTGGCAATAATTTGAAGCTACAATAATATTCAAACTTAACGAAAATAAAAAACAACTTGAAAAGATTCAGTAGACAACAAATCAGTAGAGTTAGTGTGATCTAATTGACACAGGTATTTATCATGATGCCACATATAACTAGCGCCATCTAGTTAGCTCAAACTGTACTATTATGGAACTACTGTACCTTGGATATTCGAGCAATAAATGATTTACTTACTTACTTACTTACTTACTTACTTACTTTAATGTGCTTTGGTTGTTCTAAGACTGACTCTCCCAGATGGTTGCGGCTCATCACGTCTAATTATCTGGCAGTAGTATTTTACCTTGGTATCAGAGTACTTTTCGTCAACAGTCTCTTAAATATTTTATCATTTCTGATATTAAATTGATATTCAAGAAAATCAGACTTCAGTGTGTCCTTTTATCATATTATTAAAAGTAATTTTAAGTCAAAATTTAAATCATGGCTGTTAGTATTATTTTTAAATTTATTGGAAATAATTTTGGTAATTTTAAAATTGAATCTGGCAACTTTGACGATGATAACTAGAAATAAGTATAGAATAATATTCTGGTGGGGGAGGAGGACTGACTTCGCGTAACTATAAAGAATCCAAGAATTAGACCAAAATTGCTGTATTAAATGTTCCGAATCCTAGTTGCATTGCTTCGTTTCAACAGCGTCAATATAATCGTAAAATATTTGAATTTTAACAAGATCCTGGGTACCTACCTAATTTAATTTCTAGGTTACACTCGCGCATCCGTCAATAGAAGACCCATTAATTAGCTCTCAGTGATATCACCCAAGTGAGGTTACAGTTACGGGTACACAGTAAAAAAGACAAATGAAATTGAAAAAGAAAATACTTAAGGTATTATGTATTAGTCGTCAAATTATATTATTATAACTTAAAGTTATCGATAATATTATATTTTATGAAGTTGAAAATTCTAACGAGTCACTCCTCCCTGCCCTTTTCATAAATAGTGTATTCTATTCATTACAAAATAAAAATTGTCATAAGATCTCGGTCCAAAAATTTTGAATATATATTGGTATAGTTAGCAATAACTACAAATACGTTGATTTGATTATAATCATTTGCGTGACTGAAGGAATGATGTGTGATGAGAGTCATCGAATGTGATTAGACCGTCAATAAACATCACGATCCAAGATCGTGATCCAGTATCAATATAAGGACGGATAGCGTGGTTGATATGATTGATGCTCATTATTCTTCGTTCCTAAACGAGAATCGTGGGGATCGCGACGTACATAATATTGTCAGTCTAATTCCTTCCACAGATCATTCATCATCTTATCAATTATTACTACTCTTGGAAAACTTTATTTTGCTATTATACCCAGAATTTATAATCAAGAAGAAAACCACACATAATTATATGATGCAAAAATGCTGTAAATATGTTCAGCTTAAATAACAAAGCGATTGGCTACTCTTTTGAACAATGTCACCAATCAACGCACTGTTTTATGTGATGTGATGTCAGGGTTTACCGACACTAGTCTTGGATTTCCTCTTGAAAATATATTCTGTGGATATTATCATTATTAAACTCGATAATGACTAAAACATCAAACTCTTGATTAGTTATAAATATAATTTACGTGTCACACGATAGTTCCTGATTTTTTAACTATTTGACTGGCCGATTTCGTCCTTTGATTGTTTCTTCGTGTGTAGTTAAGCGTTTTTTTAAGTTATATGACGAAGTTTTATTAAGTTTTTTCATTGTCACGGGATTTCATTGTAGAAGTAGGTATATTCATTCTACAGAAAGCCATACCTATACAATATTGTTGTAAGTTGTTGTTTTGCTACTATTTTCATGGGGATGCCATAAAAGTGGTAAATAGTCACGTATAAGTGACACCTATTTTAGAATGGTACAATGTGACCACACTTTCGTTGAGCAGACCGTATACTTGTTTACCACAAAGTAGTACAAATTAATAATTGAAACACGACTGCCTTGCAAAAAAAAAACAATATACTTAAAATACTTTTTATATTTGGAATTGATACCGCCATTGTAATTTTTTTGGGTGTGATTTATCTGCCGCCAAAATTTGCCGGTTAGTAAACAAAATGGTAAATTTGTCGTCAAAATGTAGCATTGAATTGAGCAACGGGAGTCTCTGCGAGACCTCTGCCAATCTCTTCTGACATGACTATAGGTAGGTACCATATTAAATACCTATCATCATTTGCTGACAAAATTCAATTCTCTTTTTGAATTTATAGCCTACCATTATACTGGAAGGATTCTATAGATACATTGAAATCAGATTAAGCATTTAATAGTTTTGGCGGAATAAATAAACTCATATACCTACCGTATATGAAACCTAAAAAATACATTTATGGGCAGTCGTGTAGAAAGACGCAAAACGTTTAATTTTAAAGTCAAATCTGCGCTGGTTTAAAACGACAATTTTTCTAAGCGACAAGCTCATAAGTCTACCCGTCAGAATACGTGGATAGGTATTATATTAAAATGGATTTATTGATGGCGGCGCGACGCGGCCCTCGTATGCAATGCTAAGTTACAAGACGAGCTGGAGTCAAGGTTGATTTTCATAAATATTTCATGCACACGTTTGTCTGCAAATGATTTTTTTTTCTCCCCAGTGATTTCTAATGTGTTAGTTTTAGTTATGTACCTACAATAAAATTATGTTCATAGTTTATCGTTTTATTTTTCTAATACCCCTTCTGCCTCCTATAGCCATTTGGGATCCAAGTCAAATACACCTACCGGTCGGTGCATCTGCTAAACAATGGACGAGGTTATAGAGCAAGTTTCTATTTAGGGTGAAAAGGTCAGACGGCAGTTGCTTTCATTAAAGCCAATAAAAAATAATAAGCGAATCCCATGCTCCAAAGTGATGACTTTGGACGCTACCGATTACGACACGGTATTGATAATCTCGATTCTAGAGGGGTACCATGAAACATCCCAAACTATGGATCCGCACAAAATTAGATCGAAAGTCTTCGGATTCGATTTTGAGATAAATGTGTTCCATGGAACCGAATGCTCTTTGCGGATATTTCGTGGTAGGGCGTAGGCCTACAATGAAATTCAGAGTGATGTTGAACCAGCTCTTGAAAACTTGACCTGCACTAGTGTTCCGTGATGCAAGATTTCATCAGAATAAACATAGTTACATATAAAGTGCACTTAAATAACAACTTGTAGTAGGTAAGTTATACTTGACCGTACGAGAGACCATGTTGAGTCTTTGCACCCGAGGTGAGGGTTGATATCTCCAGAGTATAACCGCTACGGGTTTGATAACCGCCCCGAAATCTGTGACTAATAGCCAGTTGTTCGGTTCCGTTTTATCTTACAAATTACTTGTTATAAACAATAGCAACGATGCGCCCAGGTGATATTTTGCATAATAATAAAAACCTTTGTTTAATAAATACTGCAAAGATTTTACATAGTAGTACCTTTTTTTTTTAAACCATTTAGGTGGCAGACAAGCGCACGGCCCACCTGATGGAAAGTGGTTACCGTGGCATATGGATGTGTGTAGCACCATATACCGTATTCTGTAGGGCGGAGGTACTTAACATACCTAATATACTTAACATAATAATTTGAGGTGTACTAACAAAACTAACCCTTATTGCTTACTAACTACCTATAGGTTGTTTTTTCCAAGCGAATATAATTAGGGATTCTTCCTTATGGAACCTTCTATTACACTTCCTACAGGTTCCTACAGGGTGAGCAGAAAGAGTGCCGTCTCTAGTATTGTACACGTCCATAAGACACGGTAACCATTTTCTGTCAGGTGGACCGTGAGGCTTATCGGCAGGCGGCGGCGGCAGGTAAGCGTAGTTCTAATCATTTTACTCGATTATCTGTGCTTCGAATGTGTCCTTATTTCTTCTGCTCTGCTTATTTAGATTACAAATCTCACCAATTTGCAGAAGCTGACTTTAGTTGCAAGCTAGCACTCCTGCTGAATGAGGATGAGACTCCGGCGCAGGCTCACCTCTCGGGATCAGACGGTACTCATTTTCATAAAATAAAAATATACAAATTTTTAGGAAGGAAAATCAGGAGAGCGGACTCTGGGGTTCAAAGTGTAACGACGAGACAAAATACAATTTTAAACTTAACATCGTCTTCATTACTTCCACTGATGGGGAGTTTGTAATGTTCCATTCGAAAGAAAAAGCATATATTAATATTTTAAATGTAACTTTATTGTGTTTTGCACAAAAGTGACGTTATCGACAATACACTGAGATACTCTGTGATTACAATTTAAGTACAGTTTCACAGCTTCTGATAAATAAATATGTATAGCTTTTATACGATCAATAATGAGCCCTCTTATCAATTCCATCAATTTTGTTATAAAATAGTCGATCTGATGTCAAAATAGATTTTTATTCTTTTAGAAACAATAGAACACGTGGTGATTCTCTATGGCTGCTTTATTAACAATAGAAGAGAATTATATTTATTATTATTTTGTACCAATATGCTGTTGAACTGTTGTGTTAAAATTATAGCCTACTACGATACTGTACTGGATGAACAATATTAGGAATAGGAAGGCTTAGCATGTAGTAATTAGTGTACCCCTCACGAAACGACAATTTATGAATTCGTTTAATTTAATAAATAATACTTTTAAAATAAGTGGTCGTGATCGCTCTTCAAATAAATCGTTTAGATATACACAATCATAATTACATGGTAAAATAGTTGTTTAAAGTTGATATGTTATTTGAAGGAATTCTAAATTATTACATAGCTATGTGAGGGGTAAAATGCAGTTGCTATATTAAAAGCAGTATTAACAACTGTGACTTCAGAACGAACGATAAAATTTTTTCGGGTTATGTATTATTATATAAGTAACAATTATTTATGACAACACAAGCACACAATATATTACGACATACAAATAATATGCGTACGTAAGAAACCTTTAGTTATTATATGAGATAAATCCTATAAATCTGGTAACCGCAGTAAGTGTTGTGTTAAAAGTTGATTAGTGTAGATATTAATATTGCAATCAGTGCAATAAAACAAATAATTTTATAGAAAATGTAGATTGCAACGCGATACAGTTGTAGAGTCAACGCCATAAAATAAGTCCCGCGGTATATCTCCGAACCAAAAATTACATCGCCGCCATACTGTGTATTGTTTGGTTCAGGCCGTGACAGTACGGTTTACGAGTTGCCAGCAATTTTTTTAATGATGACTAGTGGGAATTATAGTTCCTGGCATATTTTTGGAGGATAGTATGAGGTGCTTTACGGCGGCAGAGGAACACAAACTCGCTAATCACATTAAAAAGTGTATTGCTGGGAGGTTTCACAACACGCTCCAAGACTCTATACTCTATACACTTTGGCTGAAGTTTTAACTCCTTTATAACTTAATAAGTTCAGCAGTTCAACTAAGATTCGTATCAGAGCAATGAAATATCTGGTAAAATAAAAAGACGATACTGGCAACATTACATATTGCGACTGCCACGCCGCGGTCAAAGGACTTATTTAGTGGCGCGTACTCTAGAGATCGATACCTTGATATAGCTTGTCTAAAATAAAATGACGCGCCCCACCACATTCACTTGTCGATTGTTTCATGAACTACGACAAGTATGCGAACGTTGCGGTCGACTAATCGCGTTATAAATCCAATGACATATTGTATCAACAATTCATCCGCTCGCTCGCGTGTTATCAAGTTATAATACTTGACCAACAAATCCGAAGACAAAAGGTGGAGGGCGTCATTTCCGTTCAACCAGTTTGATCAAATTGGCATCAATGTCTGTGGCAAGATTTGATCAAATTTAATGTGCAGTACGCCTAGCACAAAAATCTTTCGTAATCGCATCGAGCGAACGGAGAATTGCCATTGGCCGGTTTCACACACAAACAGCGCCTCGATTCTGCTAAAGCAAAACCACTGTCATACCAGGGATTTTAGGGGGAAGGGAGGGAAGGAATTTTAGTCTTCAAAGCAATATGGTTAAAGTTCAAAATTAAAACTCTATTCATGAAATTTTGGACTTCTGTTGGTAAAATAAAGTCTAAGATTTAATACCTTTCTTGCACTGTCCGTGGTATGAGTGGTTTTGCTTAAGTAAATCGAGGCCGAGGTTTACAGTAGACAGGCGGCCTATCGCAATGCTCCCTTCTCTCGTTACGTTTACGATACGATTGTTATTCGTGCTAGGGATACAGAACGAAGATACCTTTTTGATCAAACTGTTTGAATCAACCTGTTTGGTCAAATTACTTGAACGTCTATGGCGGCCTTTAAACAAGCTTTAACAAATGAACTTGAAGGAACTTTAATGATCTTATACAATTCGTTGAAACAATCAAACCTTACAGAGAAAATGCGGTATCATTAGCATAATATTCGACAGTTAGACGGAAACATGACACCTATAATCATCACTTATGTTTGAACATTATGGTAATTAAACACAATGGTGTGCACACACTTGAGAATAATTTAGCCATTTTAAATTATACAGCAGTTATAACAACAAAATTACCATAATAGTACAAATAACTCATGTATTCTGCAAAATCATTGTAGTATGTACACCAAGTCAAATCTTTTGGACGGGTATTTTTAAATTATACATTCTAAAGCATGAATTTCACACGTAAGTCTTAAGCTTGATTAGTAGCAACAATGTACAAAAATCTCTCCTTGTCCTGCGAGATAGATATATTGTTCAATTAGTTGCTAAACCTACGAGTTTTAAAGATCTGTATAATTTAAAAATACTCATCGCTAACAGACTAGATCTGATCCTATTACCAAATACCGTTAGTTCGATTGATCAATCACTTGGAAACTTAATCTATTTACATATTAACAACGAAAAGCCTCACATTTGCATTTTCAAAACGTAATAAAATCAACGTTTCTTTGATTATCCCTTATTTGTTCGTATACCATATATCTGAGTGTTACGTATGATACTTGGGTAAATTGTTGCATAAGCGTGACAATAGAAAGCTTTGCAAAGTATATGAGTCACTCACTAAAGCGACCTTTCTTTCCACGGCTCACGTATTCTCGGACGGGAGCGTCATTTCGCGGACAACGCACGTGGAATGGCGCTCGTATGTGATAGTGCAGACACGTAAATGATTGCTAGCACCGTGGAAACACATGAAACTAAGTTTATTTTATGACTCATAAATTATACATACATGATGTTTATTATTGAAATCTATATTCGTAACAGTAACTTAATATATGCACATAAAATTGTAGAACTAAACATCACAATACAATACGCACATCAGCTGTATTAACATGTTTACTTCAACAGTGTTAATAAACTACTAAGCACATGGTTATACAGATGTTATGCAAACATTATTTCTGTGCTAATATGAGGCTTTTATCATTTTCCATATATGAAATATAACGAGATTCTATAATATTAATAGATATGGATAAAGTGGATTTTTATACAACAGGGAAATATGTACGTGGTGCAAAACAAAATAGTGAACTGGGCTTTGATGCTATTAAATGTAACTTGTTATTCAAATTATAGTGTTCAATAATAACACTATTATGGATGTGACAAGTTTGTTTTAAGTTATGCAAAAAAGGTGGATGTACTTATTAATCTATATTAATATTGAAATGTGGGTGCTAGCGCCTCTGCCTACCCCTTCGGGGATATATGTTATGTTTATGTTAATATTACAAGTGTGAACCTAAGTCAGTGAACTAATTTTTATGAAATTAGGTACAGGATAGATTTAAACTTGGGAAGTTGGGAACTTTGGCAATGATTGGTCGGGAATACCGACAAAATACATTCAAGACGCTACCAATCCGTCAAAAATTATCTTGTAAAAATATATTTTTTAATACCACTTAGGTGGCACACACAAGCATACGGCCCACATGATGGAAAATGGTTACCATGGCCTATGAAAGTGTGTAACATCAGAGTAGTCACACTCGCGCTGCTGACCCTATAAGCACAGAGTTTCTGTGCCGTCAGTGTAGAAGACAAAGGACAATATGGGATTACTGTGTGAATGTGCATTGAGTTATATGGCGTTGGTACATACTCCCTGTAAAAATATTGAATAAAGAAGTACATATTTCCATAAAGACATTTCAAAATTCTTTGTTCACTTTAAATCAATAACAAATATTACACTTAGTAAAATATTATAAAATCATACATTAAAGGTATGTTAGTGGACATATTAATAAAGAAATACTCATAAAGTTTAATAAATTATTATGACTTTGGTACAAATATCTTTCAACTATCTGATTTCTATAATTTGTAACAGACGTTTTAACTGTATGATATAATATAACGCGTTTCCATTTGAGCAATCAAAATATGATATTTTTAAAGTATTCAAGGCAATGAGTGTACAGAACCCGATCTTTGATTTGGCACGTCGGGAAAAAGAGTGGCGCGCTTTCGTTTTATAGAGCGTTCTCTCTTTCGCACACGTGCGTTTATAACTTCATATATTTTTAGTTAAAAACGAAGTTATATTTTTATTTTTATATAAACACAAATAGTTTTGACTACTCTACTAAGGGTTGGTTCCCGGTTAAGTAGAATAATAATAAATAATAATAAATATTCCACGACATTCTACACAACGCTATCTAGACCCATGGTAAGCATAGCTTAACTAGCTTGTGTTATGGAATCTAGAATGCGGATAAACATACTTAAATACTTTTTTTTTGTAAATACATACATATTATATATAGAAACACCCAGACCAATGCAAATATAAATATTCATGCATACAAATATTTGCACTGAGCGGGAATCGAACCCGCACCCCCTGCATAGCAGTCGAATGCTCTACCGCTACGCCACGGAGGTCGTCAATAATAAATAGAATAAAGGCATTTCATTTCTTCCTGTGAGTATCGTAGGTGAATAAGCGATAGGACTGTTTACCATCCGACAGTAAATATATAAGCCCATGACAAGTGTCCCCTTGATGGCAATATTCTCGACCTCTAATACATATAACAGAAAATAGAAGTTTAAAAAAAATATACAACTTAGGTGGCAGACAATCACACGGACCACTTGATGAAAATAGTTACCGTTACCTAGAAACGTGTGCAACACCAGGGAAGTCACAACCGTGCTGCTGACCCTGTAAGAACAGAGTGTTGGCATAGTTTTCGGTGTTAGTTACTGCCTACCCCTTCGGAGATTTACAGGCGGTATCAAACTGTAAGTCCGATAGAGAGAATGCTATAAAAAAACCGGAGCAAGTTAATCTTACCCGGATTATCATTCTGTTACCCGGTGTGCGGCGTGCCAAATCGAAAATCCGGGTACTGCACCTATATTATTTGTTCATATGATTTTGATATACCTATGTAATTACTCAATACTTTTTACTAATTTATACATCATTATTAATCAAAAATATGGCAATGGTTTCTGTGATTTTTGAGCCAAAATATATTTATCTCATTAATTTGTTAGATTACAATCAAATTAAAGGCTGACTTACACGAGGGTGACTGCATGCTCTGCTGTGCAATTCTCTAAGCTTACAGTGTCGAGTGATAGATACTGTGATTGGTCAATCTCCAGTGAGGTCACCCATTTCGACCAATGAGAACCGCTATTAAGGCTGTCTCAGCCCGAGCTCGGCGCTGTATGCTCAGAGAATTACACAGCCGTTCTTCATCAAGTAAATTACGACAGTGCGTGGTATTTGACAGAAATGTGTCTAGTGTAAATTAGCCTTTTGTTTTCAACTAATAAAAATACGATTCTATTCCTTAAAGATATAATAGCAGAGTATTAAGCGAGATATGGAATTTATAACAGTATATATTGTGTAATCCATAAAACAATGTTAACAATATTAAGCATACCGTAAAGGTTAATTCGTACTAGCGAAAAGTCGAAGTGAAATTTTTCATCACAAAGCTAAACCATCAATCATAGTTCCGTCTACCACAGTATTCAATAGAGTATTCACAGTCGCGCATATTCAATAGAATTCGCGCGGTTTTTTCTATATTAGAAGATATAATGAGCATTATACTGTTGATAGAAGGGTGAATAGTAGCCTAGTGGTATGGGTAATGGACTGCTGAGACGAGGTCTCGGGTTCGATCCCAGGTTTTACCGTGGCACACACCAATGACTTTTCGATGCATTTCGAAGTTATGTGTGTATTTATCGCAGGTTTATAAATCCCCGGTTAATGGCAATAGGCTCGCTACCTATTACATTGGGACCTAAACATAAACTGGCGAAATGTGGATGCTAGCACTTCTGCCTACCCCTTCGAAGATATAGGTGTGAGTTAATGTTATGTTATGTTAGAAGGGTGAATTTGATATTTTTAATTTTACTGCTTCGCTGAGCTTCGACTCTGTGGTAGATAATCAACTGCGTTGTATTTAAGGCAATATTACTGGATATGTGTAATGGGAAAACTTTCAAACTATCAAACTAAATCTACTTCGTTTTATTGTTATGGAAGCGCGAATCGGCCGCCCTAGATATGAATCTGTATCTTCACAGTGAGAACTATCTACTCGTATCAATTGGTGACACTTTAATGGTTCAGACACGCTTCACAGCTTCACCAAGAATCGTTCGTGTGAACAAGCCTTTAGTTTGTTATATTTATATAATCACTAAGTAAATACTTATATAAATATTGTCGATATCACTATAGTTAGTGAGATTGTTAAGTTCCATTTCCACGTTGATAAGTATTTTTTATTATAGACTAACATTACAATTCGATTTAAAAAATAAATGCGCTTGTCTTACTACTAGTTAAAGCGAAAGTTAGAATTGCCAACAACAATTTTTGATGCAGAAACAAGTATCATCTCATTGATATTATGCCGAATGCGGTGGAAAGAGCAATAAAAAATAGTGCAAAATATTTTAAGAACAAGTAAAGCTGTTTCTAAACGCCCGATTGGCAAACAATAAAAATATATATAGTTAAAAAAAATCAGTCGTAATATTGTCAAATTCTGTACAAACGTCGAAGTGATTCGACAATGTAAAAATTTTTATTTTTTTATTTTAAATAAACTTAGTCAACTTAATACGAAATAAATACTGTAAGTACTAAATATAGTATTGAATAACGCAGTGGCGACTAAAGACTTTGGTGCAAGTTCTCCCTCGCAGTTCGTGAATATGGCCAACAGTTCGATTCTCCGTTATAATATTGGACTAGCATGAAATTCGTTTGCGATGCGCCCTCCGGGGCATCTACTTCACTTCCTTCCGATAAATTTTACCTGAAAATAATAATTCGTCATGTGAACGTAAAGATCTATACAAAATTTTTGAATATATTACCACTTAGATGACAAGCATACGGCCCACCTGATGGGAAATGGTTACCGTGGATTATGGAAGTATGCAACATCAGAGGCTACCACCACTTGCGCTGCCGACTCCGAAGAACCCTAGGGAGGGAGTTCATTTCACTGCTTGAGCGTGTGCGGGACAAAACGCACCTGTAACCCGGCCTTCCTCCGTTCACCAATAATATTGTGCAGTCTGAGACAGTTCGAGACACGCGGCGCGGCTGCCTGTCTGCCGATAACTCTCGGCGGTGACTAACACACACAAAACGTACCTGTAACCCGTCTTTCCTCCGTTCACCAATAAGTGTGCAGTCTGATACAGTCGGCAGCACGCGGTACGGACGTTTGTCTCCTAACTCCGCGGCGGCTAACGCACACAAAACGCACCTGTATCCTGCCCTCCCCCGTTCACCAGTAGGTGTGCAGCCTGAGGCAGTCGGCGGCCAGGTCGGCCAGCGCGACCCTCTTGCCGGGCAGCAGCGCGATGCCCGCCACGCGGCGCGGCCGCCGGTCCGCCAGCTCCGCGGCGGCCAGCACGCGCGCGGCGCCCGCGCCCGCCGCCTGCAGCACCAGCAGCGCTGGGCGCCCGCGGACGGACCGAGCACACACTACTCGGGTGGTGCCGTCTTCTTCTTCTAGGGCTACGCCACCGTAGCCGCCGCGACCTGTACGGGAAATGACCACTAAACTTAACAATAAAATATCTCAAATAAAAAAACTACGAAACTCAAACTAAGGAAAACATGCAACGATCACAGTGATGCGGATGCAGCTGCTCTCGAAGGACGGGACCTCGTGCGGAGATACGATAGGAGGGTTGTTTTCGAGCCAGGTGCCATATTAATTCGCACGAGCTGTAACTTTGTCTGTCTGTTACACTTTTGTGCCTAAAACGCTGAAAAGATTTTGATGAAATTTGGTACAAAGATAGCGAAGTCCTTGGAAAAGGACACGGTATCTGCTCAAAAATTTATTCAAATGTCAAAAAGGCTATAAACCATTACCTACCAATTCTTTATCGAACAATGATTTTTATTACACGATTTCATCAATTCGTTTTTTTTATTTCACTTAGGTGGCAGACAAGCGCACGGCCCACCTGATGGAAAGTGGTTACCGTGGCCTATGGACGTGTGTAAAACCAGAGAAGCCACACTCGTGCTGCCGACCCTGTAAGCACAGAGTTTCTGTGCCGTCAGCAGTGTAGAGGACAAAGCAGGACAAGCCTTTAGTCATCCCACTGACAGCACAAATTCTCCAATGAGCTCTGGCTACCCTACTCACCGCTGGGAACACGACACGAAGTTATTATAACCGCGGTATTCTGCAGGGCGGAGGTACTTCCCCAGTCGGACTGCTCATTTTTATGCCCTCAATCAAATTAGGTTCACTGCTGGGTATAAACCTCTCCCAATGAGCGTCATTTATGCCTATCCTCCACCTTCCGCATTCAATCTGTCCTAATTATTTTATTACACTTTTACCTATTATTACACTTTTAGTCACATTCACTACCTACCTAATATAAAATTTCACACCACCAACAATATGAGGAAAAGAAGTTTTAGTTAGTCGTCCTCACCTTTAGGTACAGGCGCGAGCACATTCTTGAGATTCCCGTCGGTGTCGTACACCCGGACCGCCACGTCGGCGATGACGAGCAATTCGTCCGACAGCGCCAGTCCGCCCACTAGACCCAACTCGCCGTTGCCCACCTGTCGTTCAATCAAGGATATATTTAGATAGATAGATAGATAATTCTTTATTGTACACAAACAGATTTACAGTAGGACAAGTAGGTAGCATGTATACAGTTCAATGTACAATGGGCGGCCTCATCGCTGAAGCGATTTCTTGTAGGCAACCTTGGGATGGACAATAATGTTATAAAAACAAAAGATATGGTGTAGTTACCGACTAAACTTAAATAGATAGTGTATTAAAACAAAAGAGAGAAAAGTAAGTAAAATAAAATTAATATACGGCTTTGCACAAAGTATTATCAACATATACTGATATACATATACTATACACACATTTACAATTTATTTTTATTTATTTATTAGGCACAGCAACAGATTATGTAATTTACATTTCAAACTTAAATAACAGGTTTTGTGATATGCACAGCGTTCGTAAGCCTAAGTACATAGCACTATATAAGAAAAATTAACAAACAATATATTGAAGAATTCGATACGAAAAACATACATAAATGATCCTCGGAATACGTAGCTTGGACCTAAATCACGAGACAAATAAACTCTTGGCGCGCACTGATTGTTTTGTAATTAATATCTAAGCTTGATTAATATGAGTTTGTCCACCACCCCATGCTATTTCAAAAGACACCCAAGACACGTGTACAGTGCCTAGGTACAGAGCACATTTTAGTCCAAGAAATATACATACATACATATAATCACGCCTTTATCCCTGGAGGGTTAGGCAGAGGTGAGGTCCCACGTAATAGGGGGTGAGCCTATTGCTGTATTTCGGGCACTATTGTTGACTCGAGCCATGCATCTGAGGCTGAGTCTGGGTTGTATATATCTGTCTGATGTTAAACAGCCCTATCCCTTAGTCGCCTTGTATGACACCGCATGGGAAGAGATGGGGTGGCCCTAATTCTACTTTGCCGGGAACCACGCGGCAAGAAATATGTCACGAGCAATACTGAGGTTAAGAGAGCTGTGCACAGAACTAACGACGACAGTAGTAATAAGGAAACTTTAAGACGACGCGAGTCGCGACCAGCGTCGCCGCGATTTCGCGAAAGTCTCTCATATATATTTTGATGGCGACTCGTACACTGTGAAATCAGAGTCGTAAGTTTATGTGACTAATTGCGCGAAACCCGTCCCATATGCTATTCCTGTCACACGTCGTCGCGACTCGTAACAAAAAGCATGGGCAAGATGGCGATGTGAATAAGTTTCCAGTCGCGTCTCCATAATACGCGATTAAAGTCACGTCAATTTCTAGTTGTCTAATGTAAGAATAGCCTTAGTCAGTCACTCTACAGCTGTCATCACGTCTGGACCTAGTTCAGACTCACAGTGTACAATTGGGTATGCGACTGACTAGTCAAATTAGATATTCTTTACGAAATATCAAAACGGTAAAATATAAGACAAGTAGAATTTGGGTCACCCCATTTCTGCCCATGCGGTGTCGTACAAGGCGACTAAAGGATAGGGCTGTTAGCCTCAAATATATGGCCAGAGTTAACAATAGTGCCCGGAATACGGCAATAAGCTCGCCCCCTATTACGTGGGGCCGAATACAATGATTGGTGAAATGTAAGTGTTAAATTCACCTCTACCTACGGGGATAAAGGCGTGATTATTTATGAAAAAAAAAAAAATATTGTGACGTCATAATATTGAATTTACCTACTATAAACGATAAAACGATAAACTAAAAACACATTCAACTTCTACCGCTCTTGTATCATCCTTAATTTAATAAGTCAAGTTAAATAATTTATTTGAACAACAGGAAAATGATCAATGATATTTTTGAACTTTCGCGGTGTGAATTCATAATTATACTAGGTATCGGGACTTCTCGCGAATTATATCTTGGAATAGTGTGGTGTGTAGCCAGCCTAACCGTTCATAATAAGTGTAATGGTGGGTAGGCGCTCAAAAAATGTTCCCCGCATACATCTCGACGCTCGAAGACTAGTCAAGTCGTGACCACGGGTGCTGCAACGCATCCGAAGCGTCGCCAGAAATAGTAAGTTCCAAGATATAATTCGCGAGAAGTCCCGATACCTAGTATAATTATGAAGTGATCTCCGAGTTGGTGCGCGTGCCCCAGTGGGTACGTACCTCCCGCTCGATGTTCCCGTGCTGGTCGAGCAGGAACACTGCGCGTGCGCCGTTGTCGGCCACGGCCAGGCGCCGCGAGCCGCGCGCCGCCGCCACGCACACCGGCTCCACCAGCCGCGCCGGCCGCAGCCTGCGCAGCGTGCCGCCCTCCAGCGACACCTGCCCACCCACCGTTACTTACTAGCCGTTCTACTGTTCCTGAACGTACGTTCCCGAAGATGCGATGGGGACTCCGTAGTCCTCATCGCATCAAACTCGAAAAGTGCCGTCTCATAAGTGACGGTCCTGGGCCGCCCGGGATGCAAGACATTTATCTCAGATAATCTCACCACAGGCAGCCTACGGCCGTGCGAGGGATGTATCTCAGATAATCTCACCTGCGGCCCCCACCCAAGAACCGTGTACTGCGCGTATAAAGCACAAGGTTCAAGATATATGTCCTGAACAATACGCGGCGAGACGGGGAGAGTACCGACCTATCGACCGTAGGAACGGCGGTATCTCGCTCGCTCTCGTAGAATCTAACAGCATTACAATGTTCTTTCTTTCTCTTTTTAACTTCGACCCCCGCCACGCCGCACGGTCCTAGGGCGCGGTCGGTCTATATTATATCTTTAATTGAACTCACCTCTGTGAGCGTCCGCGTCCGCCAGTTGACGGCGATTATACCTTCCGCGGTGACGGCAATACCTGTACAGCTGCGGCCTGCTAACCCTGAAATATGCGTTAATTTTTATTTTATTTTATTTTCTACACAAAACAGATTACAATTGTGATTATCATGAAATTAAAATTATAAAATCAAAGTCTGAATTTTAATACAAAAACTTGTGCTAATAGAAAAACCAAGTAGAATTAATTAACACTAAGTACTTAATAACTATTCAAGGGAATCATTGTCAATGTAATACAGCCACAGATGCATGGCTTGAGTCAACAATAGGCCCGGAAGACGGCAATAGGCTCACCACCTATTACGTGGGACCGAATTCAATGATTGATGGAATGTGTGTGTTAATTCACCTCTGCCTAACCCTCCGGGGATAAAGGCGTGCTTATATGTATGTATGTCAATGTAATAACAAATCCTACCAGTGGTCATCAAGCAGGTTAGAACATTGCAAACCTAGCATAGCAAAAAGAAGTGAAAAGTGATCATTCAATGGGTTAAACATAGATATCACCTCCATACCTCAGAGAGGACTTTAAGCACCATATTCAAGAACGACACTCGTCAAATTTATCAAACTGTCTGTACTGAGTACCATTCTAGTGGGCTTAAGTTAAATAAATAAATATTCCACGACATTCTACACAACGCTATCTAGACTCATGGTAAGCATAGCTTAACTAGCTTGTGTTATGGGATCTAGTATGCGGATAAACATACTTAGATACTTTTTCACTATATCGATTGACATACGAACATCTGTGACATTTCTTACGGGTAGTTAAAGCCCTAAAAAGTATAACAACCTGGTAAATACAGAACTTTGATATTGCAAGTTGTTTGTGGAAATCAACTGGCAGTCGCTTCATAAAAAATATTGAAGTTAGACAATTTCATAATTAAGTTAAAAATATTACTATAAATTAATATACCTTCATTAAGGATATCCATTTTAAAAGCGAACGTCTCGTCGTCTAGCACCTTCACTCTCGAGTTGCCAGCATCAAGAACGTATATCTCCCGTCGCTTTGGACATCTGAAAATATCACAGAAACGATGATAGATTTTATAATAACGTAACCGGCTGGTCTCTTTTAGGTCAGAGAATGAGCATTGCCAAACAACGTGGCAATACAGCCAGTCTTCTGGGAACGCTACCACAAGAGGCATGCGATGCGGAGGAATTCCACGACGCATTTTAATTATTTTTAGCTATAAGTTGTATAATAGTTGTAGCTTAGTGGTTAAGGAATCGGCCTTAAGATCGGAAGGTCCCGGGTTCGAATCCTGGCCATTATACTACCGACGTGAACCCACTCCTAACACAAGTAACGTAAGCCTGAAGGGTTTAGAGGGGGAATATTAGTAATTTCGGTTCTAATATAATTGAGTTCGTGTTGTGTTCCCAGCGGTGAGTAGGGTAGCCAGAGCTCACTGGAGAATTTGTGCTGTCAGTGGGAAGATTAAACCCAGGCCCAGAAACTCTATATTTACGTTTGTAACTCCAGAGGAGTCACAGTCACGCTGCCAGCGCGACTATGACTCCTCTGGAGTTACAAACGTCCATAGGCCACGGTAACCACTTTCCATCAGGTGGGCCGTGTGCTGGTCTGCCACCTAAGTGGTATAAAAAATAAAATTTAATATTTACATAATGTACACGGAAGTTATCTAAATTAAAATATATGAAATTATATTCTTTTAATATAAAAAAAATTGTTCTTTTACTTTTATTGTATCTAATTTATGAATACAATAACTATTAAATTAACTATTATAATAAACAAAAGGATGTTTACTATTTATCGAGTTATGATATTTCGGCACTGCGACAAGTAGGTATATTTGCCGAATCCTAAAAATGGATATCCGCAGATACTTTTCTTATTTTATTAGATTAGACCTACAAATGATAGTTGACGGGGGATCTTCCACTGTTTCTGATAAAAAAATAATTTGAATGTATTCTATAGCTTTTATTTTCATGTCCGCTCCGTAATTTATATACGTATTGAAAATGAATAAGGTAACAGTTCCGTAAAAGATCCACAAAAAAAAGTAATGGATACGAATATTTCTTCTGTGTCAGATATCCGTCGTATCTGCGGATACGGATATCCGCCGCGTCTGCGGATACGGATATCCGCCGTATTATCCGATCCGGATATCCGACTTCTCTAGTATTTATTTAGCGTGGCGGGTAGTACCTGGCGAGCGCGACGGGTTGGCTGAGCTGTTCCTTGCCAGTCCCCCGCGAGCCCCACACGGCCAGTGGGGTGGCCGTCGGCGCCACTAGCGCTCGTAGCGGCGAGTCGCGAACACCGCGCGCGAACACTAGCACTCGGACGCATAGAGCGCCCGCGGTCCACGGCCGCATCGTGATCCTGGAACATCATACCTGCTTATTAGCATTTACAAACAACTATGAACCTTTAAAAAATGGTCACCGACAAGAATTATACTTTACAAACCTGTAATTGGCAATAGAGATTGATTAGCAAAATTTTAACAAAAGTAATATTTTCTCAACTATAAACATGTATATTTTATCATAAAAAATATCACAAACATTAATTAACATTGTTAATAATTATTTCTGAAAAGGTAAGGTAAGCGTCGTGCTGTACTCCTTAGATCTGCACGGGCCTAAGGGGAACTACAATAGACAACTTGGAACAGAATAGGTAATAGTCAGAGGAACTGAGAATGGGCTCACACCGTAACATTATACTGGTCTAGGTGACTCGCCAACGGAAGGCCTACCAGAGAGGGCGCTTGACCTATCTTTCTTGTTATCCTAGTGGCCTCATATACCAGTTGGGTCTTCCCGCATGGTCTGTTATGGCTGAACAAAAAACACTAGCCAAAAGCAATGTTTTTTAAAAATGTAGTACCTGTACAATCCAGTATCAAGATCCGTGACGGTACAGGGCAGAGGCGCATCGTCGATAGTCGCGGCGGCGCTGACCGGGTCCCCGCCCGTGCAGCGCGCCTCGCCGTGATAGTCAACTGTGCGTAACACCACTACCACCTCCAACCCGCAAACACAGCCAGATTCTATAAATGCAAACAGATATCTATCTAAATATATATAACTCAAAGATGACTGACTAACTGACTGACATAGTGATCTAACAACGCATAGCCCAAATCACTGGACGGATCGGGCTGAAATTTGGCATGCAGGTAGGTGTTATGACGTAGGCATCCGCTAAGAAAGAATTTTTATTAATTCTAGCACCAAGGGGAAAAAATAGGGGATGAAACTTAGTCAATTTTAAATCGATTGCGCTGAGACTTTGCACACATAAATCTACTATGACGTAGGCATCCCCTAAGAAAGGATTTTGAGATGCAAGTTATACTGGGTGGCGCAAAAGTAAAGACCCTATTTGGTTCGGCTATAACATTTTTTCTAAATTAGAAAACTAGATTTAGGTTTTTTTAAATGTATATTTGTACCATTAAATTTCGTACCATTAGGATTTAAAGATGATGTCTTTTAAATGGTGACCTCCAGAGTTGATACACATTTGAGCCCTATTTATGACATTTTGCATAACTTGCCGTAACACTTCCTGCGATATGTTCGTTATTTCTTGACGAATGTTTTCTTTTAGAGCTGCGAGAGTCTGTGGCTTGTTCACATACACCCGAGATTTCAAAAAACCCCAAAGAAAGAAGTCTGGACTGGTCAGATCGGGTGATCTTGCAGGCCAAGGCAAATCGCCAAAACGAGAGATAACTCGGCCTGGAAAAGCGTCCCTCACTAAGTCCATAGTGTCGCGCGCTGTGTGTGCCGTAGCGCCGTCTTGTTGAAACCAGATGTGCTCCAGCCCCAATTCGTCCAAACTGGGTATCAAAAACTCACGTAACATGGTTCTGTAGCGTTCTCCAGTGACAGTTATCGCATTGCCTCCAGCGTCTTCGAAAAAATAGGGTCCGATCACTCTGTCAACACAGATGCCACACCATACAGTAACTTTTAGTGGGTGTAGAGGTGTTTCTTGAATAATGCGCGGATTATCAGTGCCCCAGAACCGAGTATTCTGCTTATTGACATGCCCTGAGAGATGGAAATGCGCTTCGTCACTCATAACCAATTTTGAAGGAAAATCATCCTCTTCAAGGTTGAGGTTTATGACGCGCTGGCAGTAATCTAGACGAGCTCGGTGGTCTGCAGGCAGCAGCTGATGAGTCATTTGAGTTTTATACGGGAACATCTTTAAGTCTTTCACCAAAATACGCTGCAGGGTCCGTCTGAAAATGCCCAATTGCGTGGCACGTCGCCTCGTTGATGTTTCTGGACACTCTTCCACATCTTCGCGCACAGCATCGATATTTTCAGCTGAACGGCCTGTTCTTGGTCTCCCAGACTTAGGTCTATCCAATGTTGAGCCAGTTGCTTCAAGGCGTGTGGCAAAGCGTCGAATTGTGCGACCAATCGGTGCCGGACGGTGGGGAAATCGTCGACGAAATTCACGTTGTGTTCTTATCACTGATGAATTATTCCGTAAGAACATTGACACAATTATTCCACGTTCTTGGGGAGTAAAACGGTCCATGTTTATTTTCAGTGTATTTTACATTTGTTCACTACACAATTTTCAAATGAACAGAATGACAGAAAATGTCATATAAAAAAAATAAAGGTATTTTCTTTAGTGCCAGTACTTTTGCGCCACCCAGTATAAGACTAGCTGTTGCCCGCGACTCGGCCCACGTGGATGTTGGTTATCGCTTTATGTTGAGTGAACGCTATTGAGCATAAAAATTTTTTTTCTCAATAGTGTTGACTCAATACTAAGCGATAACCGACATCCACGCGGGCGGAGCCGCGGGCAACAGCTAGTACATTATATTTGTGACGATAATGGGTCTCTTTGTTTGAATTACTACGTGTTTCTATTAAGAATAGGATCGCACTGACAACATCTATCATTGATGTAAAAAAATGCATTAAAAAAAAAATATTTTCACTTCGGAGACCAAGCTCCGTCTATTCCTCCTCCTTTTGATTTGACTTATTCGTATTAGTATTACATGCAAATGCATTGATGTGGTTGTTTTTTTTTATACAACTTAGGTGGCAGACAAGCACACGGCCCGCCAGATGGAAAGTGGTTACCGTGACCTATGAACGTGTGTAACACCAGTAGAGTTACATCCGTGCCGCCGACCCTATAAGATCAGAGATTTTATGTGCCTTCAGTGCAGAACACAAAATTAGGACAAGGCTTTGGTCTTCCTACTGACAGCACAAAAACTCTGCAGTGAGCTCTGGCTACTCACCGCCGGGAATACAGCACGATGTTATTATAGCCGTGGTATTCTGTAGGGTGGAGGTACTTCGAAGTTCTCAATTCGGACGGGAATATTGTTTTGTCCTACCTTCTCCGTTTGTTTTGCAAGTAGATACATTAAGAACAAATTTTATTGGCAGTTGAGAAGTTAGATTGCAATCTACTTTTGTGGGAGCTAATGCCGTAGTTCTGTAACTACGGCAATAGCTCCCATAATAGTCGTATGGCATATAGATTTGGAGCAGTTGTCTTAGTTGAAAAGCACATTAGTATTAACAAAACTTTCATTTGAATGCCACACACATTTGTACACCTTAAATATTCTTACAGATGATAAAATTATTTAAGTATTTCTGCTCAACAACTCACCTAAAGACAAGGTGCAGAGACCAGGGAAGGTCGTACTAGTTCGAACCCTGCCCAACTCTGCTAGTGCTTCTCCAAACCTCTGTTGAGCGTCATTATGCGCAAAGTCTACTGCGAGGAAGGCGTTCTCCCTTGGCTCGGCCAGCGCGGCTGCGTCACCCAGCCGGGCTCCCAGTGCCGCCGCTCGACTACTGACCTCGCGGACTTCGACCTGTTGTTGGAGACCTGAGCATTCAGCTTCTACCTGTAATTATTTATCGCAGACTTGAATTTGGAGCTTCATAGTGTCAACGAATGGGTCAATTTTAGTAATAAAATTCTATCTCGATCTCTTGGTGTACAATAAAGAAATATTTAGTCTATCTAATCTCGAACAATTTTCAAGAACATCATGATCGATTTTGATATTTGAGATTAAGATTAGAACGAAACTGAATTTTGAACAGATTTTTATTACGAGAATTGTCCCTCTGATCAATCATATAGTGCTTTATAGAAATTGATATTTGTTTAACCTAGTTGACAGCAATTGAGTTCATGACGTTCTAACTTACTTTAGCTTTTTCCGCGTCAATTAATTTAAGTTGCTCTTCAAGCAGTTTTCGCTTATGTGTAGCAGCAGCTGCAGCCGCTGATTTTAATTCATTATGGCGTTTATCGATTGCTGCTTTCAGTTCTGCGAAATGTCGATCTATCGCTTCATCAGCCGCTGTCGCAGCAGCTTCGAGGCGCCTCAGTTCACTCGCTACGGCATCTCTTGCCGAGCCAAGTTTACTGAGACATTCGTTTGCTCTATATAAAAGTATTTCCGACATTCTTTTTAAAGCTATTGAAAACGGTACTACAGTGTGGTCGCAAGGCGTGTCGCTGTGAGGCCCGTCAGCGCAGTGTCGACAAAAAACGCAATCACAGGTTTCACAGAAAAGTAACTCTCTGCCCGGATGCGAACTACACTGTGGTATAACTTCCCTGCGCTGACGTGCCATTAAATCGAGGAGTTGATTGACGAGAAACGATGGAGGTAAAGCTGGTACTCCACCTCGAGGTATCGTTATAAGTTCGCGACATATAGGACATCTGAAACTGCCAGCGTCTCTGGTTTGTGAAGCCGCTATTCGCGTGAGGCAATGCAAGCAGACTGTATGTGAACATGGCAATAGCTTTGGGGTGTGTTCTCCTCCATCGTAAGTGCCTGGAAATAAGAAAATCTGTTTTTAGCAGCATAAAAATAAAAATGTATTATGGTTACACCGTTGTACTACAACACATTGCTACACATTTGCAAATGTGTAGCAATGTGTATATTTTCTTGTGTATATTTAAGCACGCCTTTTCCATAACAAAAACGAACTGTCGCATGTCGCATGAATTTAAAATACAAGATTAAACAAATAATTATTTTTTAAACCTTATCTTTCACAAGTCACTTAATTTTAAATACATTACATTACTCATTAAATAAATATTACATTTTTCTACGAGATCAACCATAGGCATACTTATTAGTGCAAGATAGTACTAATGATAGTAGTTAATTATAATGGTAATGTTAAGTAGGTTTACATTATTACCGTTTTTTGTTCACGGACTGACATGATGAGTTGGACATGAACCACAAATGGAACTTGTTTGAATTTTACGCTTATACACTCGAGAGCAATGAATCCGGGTCACTTAAAGAATCCTAAAAATCTCGGAAACTAAAAATGCTAGGTTAATGCAATAAATTGTATTTAATAGACAATGTAATACTCCTTAAATGAAGGTATTAAAACTTCTTAGTTATTGTAAAGTTATATCATAAAAAAATCAAATTTGAAAAAGGGCCACTTTCGAAGATGGAACTACGAAATTACAGCATTTGGTGTTGCTTTTGTTTGTAATCTGTCATTTATGTGGGTACATAAACCATGTTGATAGTGCTCTATATTCATTAATCAAGCTGAAATTATGTCGCTTACGCCTGAAGAATGCACCAGAATACTTACAATGCTGGAAACCGGCCGGAGTCAGCGCGATACAGCCAGGACTGTCGGTGTGTCGCTGTCAACAGTACAAAGAGTTCTCCGACGTTACGAAGAAACTGGTTCTAACCTACGCAGACCAGGAACGGGCAGAACCAGGTGTACCACAGCACGAGAAGACCGATACTTGGTGAACACCATGCTTCGAAATCGCTTTCTCACAGGAACTGAACTCACCAATCAGTTTCGACGCCTCGGAGGAAGTAACCCAAGTGCATGGACAGTAAGACGTCGGCTTGCTGAATCTAACTTAAAACCCCTTAGACCTGCAAACGGCCCTAAACTGGAGCGTGGGCATCGTATTTCGAGACTAAGTTATGCCCAGAGCCACGTAAATTGGAGTATTGAAGATTGGTCAAAAGTTATGTTCTCCGACGAATCAAAATTTATGCTCTACAAGCACGATGGAAGACACAGAGTGTATCGAAGACCAGGGGAAAGATTCAAGCAAGCATGCATCGAAGAAAAAGTAGCCTACGGTGGTGGGTCTGTGCTTGTGTGGGCCGGAATTTCTTCTGAAAGTCGCACAGAGCTGGTGATCATAGAAAACGGCTCTTTAACTAGCGTAAGATATGTGGAAGAAATCCTCAATGATCACGTTGGTCCATTTATGGTCAATTTAGGTGAGGATGCTATATTTATGCATGACAATGCCAGACCTCATACAGGTAGGATTGTGAATGACTACCTTCAAGAGATGAACATTACTCGTATGGAGTGGCCAGCGCGCAGCCCGGATATCAACCCGATCGAGCATGCTTGGGACGAGCTAGGCAGATGCGTAAAACAACGAAACCCTCCCCCAATCACGCTTCGTGAGCTCAAAATTGCTCTCACAGAGGAATGGGAGAATATTCCCCAAAATCGTATAAGGAACTTGATGTACAGCATGCCAAACCGCGTAAACGCAGTAATGGAAGCACGAGGAGGCAATACGAAGTATTAAAATTCAAGAAAATCGTAATAAAGTTCAAAAATTTCATGTTTCCTATTTTTGTTTTAAGGAGAGATCAGCAGTTTTTTTCTTTATGTAATTTTGTGTTAATAAAATGTATGGTGACTCATATTTTTTTTACTTTCATTTAAGGAGTATTACATTGTCTATTAAATACAATTTATTGCATTAACCTATCATTTTTAGTTTCCGAGATTTTTAACATTCTTTAAGTGACCCGGATTCATTGCTCTCGAGTGTAGTCCGCGGAGAGCTTAACGTTGTCGGTATTCTGTATTCCTATTACAAATTTGCACATAGCGGACCGACCACAGCTTTCCACTGACACCTGGGATTACCTATACAATAAAACATTTACTTAATATAAATCCCGGCAGAATATTTTAGACTTCTTTTTGACTGTCGTATTGAGTGAAACTAGAAAACTGTGGTTGTTCAGAGAATTTAGAAATTAGTATTAAGCGTATACTGTAAACATAACATGCATTAAAACAGCAGTGTACTAACATAAACAGGTGCCGCAGGTAAGAAAGCTCTCGTTAAAGTCCTCGTAGTTGATGGAGACGGTCTCGACGAGCGTAGAGCTCATGCTCGCCATCCCGACGCCCAGCCGTGAACTGACACAATAAGAACACACCTTTATGTACACATCGTGATGCTCTAAGGCCGCTTATAAACGAGAGTTTCTCGCTAAGACTAAGCACGGCAAACAGTATCCGGTTCGGTCATCAGTCCTGTTAATGACAAACTACCGAAATGCCGGGTGGCAAAACCGGTTCGCGGGAAATTGGGCTACATGTAACTTCCTCCATACATGGCCCGTAAGGATAGAAAAATTGTATCCTGCTGAATATGTCTTATTTTTATTTATTAACTCGCCTGATTTTGCATTTAACAGATCTTTCATATAATAATCAATTATTAGAATATAAACAAACGCGTAGGTATAGCTTACCGTCTAAAAATGCACAAATGTGTAATATAATCTGTACGCTGAATATTCCTTTACAAAATGCTGAATATTCAACTACTAATTTATAATAAACCTTGCAAAAACACAATTAGTTACTTAATCGGAAAATATGGCACCAGTATTTCGTGCGCCGCCAGACGAGCGAGCGATAACACTGCAAACAAATGTGATTCGGTCTTTACTTAAAATAAAAATGCACATTAGGTACAAGTACAACGTATTATGCGTTTTAACAATGTTTCAACTTTAGAATAGCGCTGGCGGCAACTTGAATCACACGTGTCAATTTTAGTACTGTCAGCAGAGAAAACAAAGCAAAAGAATTTAGTATTAGAGTAAACGCGATATTTTACATTAATATTTTGTCTGTGATGTAAACTTTCAAACGACTTATAATAATAACGTTAATGACCATTGTAGTTTAAATACAAAATAAGTCATTACAGTTACAAATTTTTGTTAGATAGTTTTATAGTTTAGTGTAAATAATATATTGTAAATTCTAATTACCATTCATCAAATATTAGACCAACAGATATTTCTTGATGAGAACACACTAGTGACTCGATGGTTAAACCAACCAATGCATTGGTACGAATTGACTAGAGCTTCAGAATAGATTCGGCAGTAATATTGTAGTATAGGTACATAGAGGTACTTGCACCGGAACCTCTCCGCAGTGCACCCTGGCAAACGGAGACGGCAGCGCCTATCTCCCGAAGGGGAAATTCTGCCTGTTAAATTCCGGTTGCAGTGGAAGCGGCGCAGTAGAGGGTTGCTTGAAGAGTTTCCACGTGTTTTCCTGACTAGCATAGGGCACAGTCGAGGGCAGGTGGGGTGGGGCGAGCTGGCTCTTGCGAGCGCAGGTGTGAGTCGCTTGTACTCTAACAGCTTCGGGCGCATACCCCTCCCCCTTTCCGAGGTTCGAATTGGACAGTGCGCTACCACACCGTAGTTAGCCTAGGGTCAGCCAGTGTGTGATGAATATGCCTTATTACCCTGATAAAGTGGTAATTGAGAACAGAGGGGGTATGCAGTTTTAGCCGATCCACAGTGGGAATTCATTTGGTAAATAATTATTTCGGTCATAACTGAGTATAGGCTAACTTTCATCTAATCTGTGGTATGGCTGGGGAAGTAAACAACAGTAAATTACGTACAAATGTTGAAATTAAAGTATGAGGAAAATGTTATAGAAAAACATGTAATAAGGAAAAAATCTAGTAATAGCAGTAGTAAACAGTCATCATTTTATAATATGGTCTTTTATTTAATAAAAAATATTATTGAGCACCAAAATTAGGTGTGCCATTCTGCTGCTAGCCATAACACAGGCTTCATATTACAAGATCAACACTCTATTTCTATTAAATTACATTTGCTGTATTATTTCCAGAGATAGCATATCAAAAACCTACTTCTATAGGATGTTCAATTGTTCATTAATTTAATTAGGTACATTTTGATTGCCATATTTAGGTTAGATAGTACGAGATAATGTTCCCAGAACATTAACATCAATGATTCACCAATCATGGCAGATTGCTCCTGATTTGTGCCATTGTCTGCAATTGAGCTAATTATGTAATTGTTTTGACATTCATCAGGGCAATTTAGATGATTATATTAATTAAACTTCCAAATGATTTCCTAATTGATTTATTCTATGTAACCATTTTAATTAAGTACTGTTTACATCATTTTAGTAATTCAAAACTTATACAGGGAATGTAGCTAAAGATCAACGAACAGGTTAATTAATGATGCTATGGTGAAATGGTTAGGTCATAAAAATAAAATAACAAAAATGAAATAAAAAAAAGAAATAGCTAGGATGGGACATAAATGGAACCTGTTTCAATATGGGACATTTGGACTCATAGGGGAACAGTAAGGGTCTTTTGATGATGCCTGGATTTACCATAGAATTTCTAAGTCACGGAAGTCCTCCTGCCACTGTGTTGACTGCAAAAGTTTTACTTAGCAAGATACATTGGACGTGGTTGATTTTAAAATGGGAAAGAACAGAACAGACAGAAAGATGAACAGAGAAAAAAGTTTCTGTCTTATAAGTAGGTACTGTGTTTACATTAATATTCAATCATTAAAAACCTGTTATTTTAACATTACAAACAGACACTTTGTGTATTTGTATAGATAAGACTCATTGAACAATTAACTAGTGACTATAAATCATTAATGGTACAGTCATAACACAGTAACTGTCATATTACTATTGAAGGTTGAGTAAGTTGTGTATGAGTTTAAGTTGTGCCTATGAAGTAACTATATGTAATATTAAGTATATTAATTAAATAACTATAATAATTATGTGTATTATTATGATAATATTTGTATGTATCTATGCTTATCTACAAGAGATTACCTTGAGAGATGTGATAAAACGGTTTGCACAGTAATTGTTACAGATACACTGTTAATTATTTGTGAAGAATTATTAAGAGATATGTTTTTATAATAGGTATTTAGCTCGAGTTATTTGAGAACCCTAACTCTCTTATTAAAAGCATTCTTAATTTAAAATTGAGAATTCCTATAAATGAGTTTTTTTTTTCAGAACAAAGGTGCCAAACTTGTAAGATGTTAACTTAATACTTCTCAAATAAAAATGTAAACAAACCTTGACAAACATTGAATAAAAAATTATATCTTACTATTGTAGCATGTTTAAGGATAAGATAGATAAGCTGATAAAAAGTATATACACATTCAGCAGATTACAGAGTTTATTGACCCTTTGTGAATTTTTAGATCTGTCAACATAACCTAGCTGGGTACTAAAATAATTGCAATTGAGTGCACATATGAATGTATTTGTGATGAAAAGTAAAATATGTGAGTGCAAAATGTTATGTAATTATTGAAGATATCCACAAAAACATATTTTTAAGCACGTAAAACGAAATAGAATATTAGCAACTAAATACCTAGCAATAGTAGGAATACTAAAACTACAAAATAAAATTTTACTTACAGAAAGGAGCAACAATACATGGACGTGACACACAGGAACAAATTACAATAGTGCTGACTCTTATTTTACATTACTCGTTATACTAGCTTTATGACTCTTCTAAGTAAATTGATCGCGTAATTTGTAGGAAAAGTGACCGTAAATACATATTTTAACAACACCTTAGCGACTTCACTATTCGCCTCTGTTGTAGATTCACACTCACGAACACTAGGCGGAAACCTACACATTTATATGAACAATGCTGTAGAGATCTCAAGATGCAAATATCTTGACTGCAATGTAAACTTAAAAGCTCTTTCGTAATCGATCGATAGAAACGGAACTATTACTATGACAAAGAAACTTCATCACAATACTTTTTACGCCATTGCAACTTAAACGTGTAGAGGATAAGTTTAGCACTCTTTTGGAAATACGGTTATATATTTTTATTTAGCATTGACATATTTCGATAAAGTACTGTACCCAAATATTTATAAACTATTTTGTATACCTATCGACCATTAACCTCACATCACCTAAACATTTTGAATGTGTCAAACGCTAGAGTTGTGTTTTTCTATCGATAGTTTTGGTTTACATACTGTGTTTCACAGAAAGAATAGAATGTTATCGACTATACTACTATAATATATTATATTATTAAGTACTATACCACTTTCAATATGCACATCTCAATCAGCAAAGTTTTATTTTTCAAAATTGACAATCTATTTTTATAAATCCACTTCAAAACCTGAAAGCGTGTGAATGCATAATAATTTTATTACATTTACTAAATGTACATTTCTTCTGGGTGGTGAGTGATGGAGAAAGAATACAAGCAATATACATACAGGCGATCATAGATACAGGCGATCAGGTGGCAGGTCATAAGAGGTGACAAACGGAAAACACGCAGACGATATCACTGCGAGAGAAGGAAAACTCGAAATAAAATTCTGTACCAACCCGTTTGGCCAACGTAAAACAGTAGGTCAAAGCGTCCCAATATTGGGAGAGGTCGATCTCCAGCAGTGAATTGCGATGGGATAATTATTTGATGTATATCTTTTAGAAACTTCAGTTCCTCAGTATTTTATCGCAAAGTATAATGGGCGAAATAAGGTACCTAATCACTCTACAACAGCATCATTTTATCTTAATTCCAGTACAGGTTTTTAACTAATCAAGTACATATTGACTTTATATCGTTCAACGAAATCATCATTTCAAAGTCGATACAATTATTTTATCGACTTTCTGCAGCCCTTAGAAGTCGTAAACAGTGTTGTCAGCGTTGACTTCATAAAGTTGCGTTCACTTTTCTGTTTCGGTACTTTTTAAGTGTGGTAACTATTATCTGTTTATAAGATAGAATATATTGACATAGAATAGGAAAAAATCGATTATACTTAATATTGTGTGAAATGTAATTAGCTTATCACAGAAATAGTAAATATTGGGGAGGAAGTTTAACAGTAATTTTGATTTTTGTAACAAAAAATAATAATTATTCAATAAAGTCCGGTTGCCTTCAGGTTGCACATGAATATTATGTCAACGTGCGACAAATGGCGATTATAAATATTTCAGGCGCTTTTTGCACCGCGTTATCTCACCTCAAAACATAATTTTGTAGAGCATGTTAAGCCGTCATCGGTCTCGGTACTCCCGGTTGCCATACCATACAGTAATCTATGGCAGTTGTTATGGGAAGTTTAGTTACTAGAAAGTCGAATCCAGACACAGAATAGGGTGAAAGGATGTTGGATGATGTTTTACAAACAGTTATTCGATAATTCCTATGTTTATAATTGTGTAAGCGACTGAGTATTTATTCCGAATCAGCTCGGAACGTGTGTCTACAGTCTATCAGCTGCGAATGTAGATAGGCAACTATAAATAGGTACAACTAGATATGACAAAACACAGTGTACTAATCTACCAATCGTTCTGTCCAAACTTCACACGCATCACAAGGTCAAAAGCATCAGTAGATTCTGTGGGGCAATCGTAGGATAACGTGCGTGTAATAATATTTTTGTCATTATGCGGTATAAAACATTGAGTGAGTGTTATACGTTGTTTGCTACAAAATCAAAGGGTATTTTTAGGTAAGTGACTCCAGATTCTTCATAAACATAGAGGTAGTGGGAGAAATATAGAACGATGAACGAAACGAATGGTATGTTTACGGAATCGCTAGTAGCAATTTCGGATTCATTATTATAAATGACTAGGGTTGACACACATCAAGGTTATACTATTCTACCTACTCAACTAGTATTTTTTCACCATACTCTTTAAAAATGAACAAAACTATCGAGCTTAAAAGCATTTTGTAATCACTGAATAAATATAATTCAAATTGATTACTTATTCTGAGAATAGTCTTGATTAGGTACTACTAATATTCTAACGCATTCAAGTTCTATATAGCGTTATCTAGAACCAAAGTAATTATAGCTTAACTAGCTTGTGTTATGGGATCTAGAATGCGGATAAATATACTTGTTTTTTTTTATAATTTCATACTTATTATACATACATAGAAACACCTACTGCAAATACGTAATCAAGCATAATATTTGCAATGAGCGGGAATCGAACCCGCTTTAACACTACGCTACTGGAATACTGGGATAAACCACCTTGTGGCCAATCACATTTGTAACTAACTCTCTTATTATCTTAGTGAAGATATTTCTGCTTCTATTTGGATAACTGGTTTCCCCGCGAGAAATTCTAGAAAATTGGATAGAAAATTCTAGAATCTAGATATTTAATAAAAATCTCGGTAGACAAAGGAAAAAAAGAGCCACTAAGCTAACGAAGCGGCAGTTTGTGGTGAAGGAGGCGACCTAAACAGAGGTCTAAAGATCGAATTCTAGCCGTTACCTCACTGCCGTGCCGTGAACCCAAACCTAACACAAACAATTATTTAGTTATGGGTTAGTGGTTATGGGGAATATATAGACCAACTACCTTCCGATTTAAGAAATATAATATCACCGACCAATAGTAAGTTTAAACTCAAATCCCACTTTCTGCAGAATCTGTGAAGTTATTGTTGTTGTATTTTGTTAGAGAACTGCGGTATCTTAGTGGTATGGGTAATGGATTGCTGAGACGAGGTCTCAGATTCGATCCTAGGTTTTACCATGGCAAGCACCAATGACTTTTCGATACTTTTCGAAATTATGTGTGTATTTATCGCAGGTTTATAAGTGCCCGATTAGTGGCAATAGGCTCGCCACCTATTACATTGGGACCTAAACATAAACTGGTGAAATGTGGGTGCTAGCACCTCTGCCTACCCCTTCGGGGATATAGGCGTGAGTTTATGTATGTATGTATTTTGTTTAGCTGTGTACTACCTACCTTGTCAATTATATAATTTAAGTAAGATAACAATCTAATATCCGTTGTTTTAAGTATAACTTGTAGTATTAGCACAAACCTTAGGCTCGACACTGCGTTAAGCGGGCGACCGCGACGGGCACCCGTCGCGTGTCTACGCGCGTGGTCACGCGGGCGGGTTGCGTGGTCACGCGACGGTACCCGTCGCGGGCACCCGTCGCGGAGACCGTCTATCGCAGTGTCGCTAGTTCAATTTTAGCGGCGTGCATGTATAGTCATGTCCATGGAGATCTTATTGTATTATTACGTAGTAAAACTACGACGACTAGCAAAAAAGAAACTTTGCTGTTGCTGTTGCTGTGCGGGGAATTTGTTGCAAAGTTCAGTATATTATGAGAAAATGAAAATTCATTTTACAATTATTTTAAAGTATCGGTACAGATCTATGACGAATTATTTTCGAAACTGGAACCATATTTGAAGGTCAACAATTTAAGAGAAATTTATTTGATGGTAGAAGTTAATTAAATTATTCTCATTCTAAGTAATCTATACAGAAATAATTTATAAATATTAAATACAATAAAAATAAAATAACTATTATACAACTTATAGCTAAGAACAATTAAAATGCGTCGTAGAATTCCTCCGCATCGCATGCCTCTTGTGGTAGCGTTCCCAGAAGACTGGCAGCATTGCCACGTTGTATGGCAATGCTTATTCTCTGACCTAAAAAGAGGCCAGCCTTCTGGTCACGAGAAGCGTCGACCATACGCTTCGCAATCTCACGGAAGAGGTTGCGAGCGCTCGGACCCCATGACCCCAAAGTCTCGACTCCAAACGCCACAAATTCATAATCCCCGATGAGATTGGAGTATTTGCGCCGCTTGAGAGCCTCTGCAGAAGCAGCAACAGCACCAGCACAGCCAGCCGTGCTGGTTATATGGGTAGGAGCCATGGTATCAACGCATGTGGCGTCCCACCCAGAGTCCTACCCATCTTCCATGGCATTAATGACATGCCATCCGGTCTCCTGCCATCGTCACGCGCCAAACCGTTTGGTTCTAGTACAGCTGGTACACCGGCGGTGACAAGAGCACGGTGGATTATGTCATTGAGGCTGGCGTGCCGTGGAATTCGCCCTGCGCTCCTGCAGCACGACAGACCATGGTGTCCGAGTCTGTCAACGGCTTCTCCACAACGGCATTGATGCGAAGAAACACACGGCGCACCTAAACGGAGACAAGTTGCGATGCGGAAGGTAGTGTCATCTAACATAGTCCCTACGTTAGATGACGGAAGAGCTTGTAGCCAAAGACCCGATTCCCACACTCCAACCGCCAGTAAACGGGCACGCTAAGCAGCATTGGAACATGTATTTAGTAATTTTTTTCCAACTAAGCTGCAGAGCGGCCCGTCCCACTGACGCTGTGAGAAAAGGTTCCTTGGGAGATCGGTGTTTGGATATGCAATTTTCCAGATTCACTGCATCAGTCTTACACAATACTTCAGAATTAACTAGTGTAGGTGCAAGGATTTTCCTAGTTAATTCTTCGGTACTGTGGACTGAAGACAGGAACGCTGGTAAGCTGACATCTGAAATTTTGCGAATACCGAGCCCACCCAAGCGAATCGGTAGAGTCGCTTGTAGTAAAGCTCGGTCATCCAAGGCCACATTTAAAATTTTGGTGAGGGTATTTTCTATAATTTCGTCTACTTTTTTCAAAATTGTTATATGTTTAAAAAAAGGCGTTGATCGTAGGGCATGGGTCAATTTTGGAACGAATACAATTTAAGAGTAAAATCTATATCAGGTCCCTTAAGACAGGGTGGCACTGTACTTCCACAATAACTCTTTCGGTGTCGAAAGACATTTTTCTAAGAACGTGCGTACGACCCGGATGAGCTAGCGCTATTGACTGAACAAGTCCGTACGTGTTACCGCTGGCGGGCTCCCGCGCGTGCCCCCGCGCCTGTTTCCGTCGTACGGAGGCGCGCCCCGCTGCGTGGGCGCGGGGCGCGCGTCCCCGTGACGGACGCCCGCGCGGGTCTCCGCGACGGAGCACTTTTGTATGAAACCGCGCCCGCACCCGCTTGACGCAGTTTCGGCCCTTACTGGTTTATAAATACTACTAAACTGTTATTTATGTCCGTATTATGTAATTTATTAAATAAATTTAAAAAGTCGATTCTTTATAGAAGTTGTTTTTTATTTACATTACAATATTTATTTATTCTATTTTATTACACTTTTAGGAATGTCAGTGCCTCTAAATATTCAACGACCATACAAGATGCTAAGCCGTATCAATCAATACCAGGATTATCTTCTTTGCCATACATTGGTTCTCTTCACCACTTTTTGCCAGTTATAGGTTTGTATTAAGAATGGAAATACTTAAAACTTTTTTGTTGAGTAGGTACTTACTCACCGATTTTAAATCTTATAATTTAAAAGTACCTAATCATTCGTAATACGCCTTGTGTAGCTCAATTGACAGCGTATACTTGCCTAGAAAGGGACTGTCTCTGGTACAAGGCCATCTTGGATATTGATTTCTCGATGTTTTTTAATATTTCAAAAAAGGCAACCCAGTTTATTACATACTTACTCTACTATAAACTCTACTTTTTCGGAGTTTGCGTCTATACGCATAAGTATAATGTAATGTAACTCCAAACTTGCTCTATTGTCATCATTATACGTCTCCGTCTCTTTTTGATTCAGGTGAATTTGGTCCTAAAGCCAATTTTATTGAGATGATTGGTGTTTTGCACAAAAAGCATGGCCCAATTGTGAAAATGAGCGGGATATTTGCCAGAGCTGACATGGTCTTCCTGTTTGATCCGGATGATATAGACCAGGTACTTATAAGATAATAAGATAATTGAGGAAACTCGTGTAATGAACGGCTCTACTGTTCGTACTGACCAAATGAAATTTAAGACGTTTATGGGGTATCATGAAAAAGGAATGAAATTCTGTCAAAAAATAAATACCTAGTACCGTCATGACAAAAGTGTCGCGGAGCGCAGAGGATTGGATGAAATGGTGCACATTAGGAGAGGTCCAGCAGTGGGCTTATTGATTGACAAAAGTCGTACGTCAATTTATACTTGCCTATATGAATGTTCAGGCTACTTTTTAACTCTGTTCTACTTGTGTGTGAATCAAAAACTAAACAAAACGGTAATGGGTTCTTGGTAATTGATCGTCCGTTCTGTAACCGTCTCACCGATTGTGGTTAGCGCTTTCATCTAGCAGCCTCATTCATATCATATTATGTATGATATCATTACACTTTAGTCGAGTAGGTTCCGGCAGATAAATAGATAATTCTTTATTGTACATCAACATATTTACAGTAGGACAAGTAGGTATCACACCCTTGGGAACCCAATCAAATGCCTTTTAAAAATCGAAGAGTGCCACAAGGAACAATTTTAGGTACGATTTCGCAATCGTATTTAGAACAAACATTGGATCGATAATGATAAGGCCGGTATGAATCCGTAGTGATTTATACATAACAAGCACTCTGATTTCAAGTAGCTGCCAATAACTCTCTAATCTAACTTCATAATAACATCGTTGTGATTTAAACATATAAAATTGATGATCAAAATCCAACCAACATTTGTGTCGATATGAGTTCAGTAGATAATTATCAGTACTGTTAAGAATGTATGTAACATAAATAATAGGTTTACAGGGCGGAGGAGGCGAACCCCTTACGTCCAGGTTTTGATACCTTGGTCTACTACAGAGAAGTTATGAAGAAGGATACATTCGATGGGATATATGGACTAACCACAGCGTAATTTGTTCAACAGTTTTATTATATATTTAATTATTATTCATATTGAAAGTATGTCATTAATGTTATATTTTAATTTACAGGCAAGGACCACAATGGCGCGATTTTCGCACAAAAGTGAATCCAACGTTATTAAAACTGAAACTGGTTAGGGTATACACGCCACCGCTTGAAGAAATAGCTCAAGATTTTACAAACAGGTATTCAAACTTTTAGTTATAGTGATAAAAACAATTTGTATTAAGCTTACAGGAAATCAATTCACCTACGTTACTTTTGGTCAAAGTCAAAGTCAAAAATCATTTATTCTGCATAGACCATTAAATCGGTACTTACAAAACGTCAATAAAAAAGTAACTTGAAAATCAGCTTAGTAAATGGACCACCGGTTCGAAGGAGGACACCGACCCTTTGCGCACGTAAAAAAAAAAAAAAAAAAAAAAAGGAGGACACCGACCTGAGAAGACTCTGGCAAGAAACAAAGCGGGCATTGAGATATCCACTCGTTTCTATTTCACCTTTATTGTAAACCTTTGAGGATGCCGTAAGGCGAAATTGGTCAGGTGTAATAATAAAAAATACTGTAGAAAAACTACAAGAGTTTTTAAATATTTGTATTTACATTTTTACTTTTACTTCTAGGTTGAAGCAATTAAAAGACGACAAATCATATTTAACGGACAATTTTATGAATGAAATTAATAAATGGTCATTAGAATCTGTGGCCTACGTGGGATTGGGATCGCGTTTGGGATGCCTTACAGACAAAATGACACCCGAGCACCCAGCGGCTAGACTAATGAAGAGTGCTAAAGATATTATGATTTTAGCCTTCAAGTTAGAATTCCTGCCGAATCCTTGGAAATATATTGCTACGCCCGGATTTAAGAAACTTATGAAAGCAATTGATACACAGTGGGAGTAAGTACTTTACCTCATCATCATCATTCTCCCTCATTTGAGGCCGTCTGGAGTCCCAGAGTCTGGGGACTGCTAACGTACCTAGTAAACAAATTAGTTCAATTCAGTGTCAATAAACTCATTGCCTAAATCTTCTCTTAATATGTATAAGCAATAAGTGACCAGTATATTTTGGTATATTTGGCTGTATGCTCGTGTTTTTAAATCTTTAGTTGAGTTAGAACCAATTCAAGCTCTATTTTGTGTCCAATGGGGCAATAATCTACGATATCGTAACCATTACTTAGTCATTTTAGAATTTTCAACAGATACTTAAATTAGAAAATATATTTACATTAGGTTTTTAAATAAGATAGATACTTTTATGGAAACCTTTCAGTATAAGCACAACATATATCGAGCAAACTAGGAAGCGAATAAACGAAAGAGGACACGATATTCCTGAAGAAGATAAAAGTATAATCGAGAAATTGCTGGCGATAGACGAGAGGGTTGCGATAATGATGGGCAATGAAATGTTATTAGCTGGAATAGACACGGTGAGCTCACAATGTTTATAGAGAATATCAAATATTTTTCTAAAAACCTGAATAAAGATTTCGTGTAGCGTAGGTAAAGAATTACTTTTTCAAATAAAAAATCAGATACCTATACTTTTACTAGTCATATTAATGATATAATCTTTCGAATACTTAGTTTCTGATTTTTAGCTTCCGGCTCCCGGTCTAGGAATTATTTTTTTTGGGATACTGCCCAATTTAGATTATATTTAACTACAATCGTTTACAGGTAGCTTTTACTGCAACAAGCATCCTCTATCATTTGGCAAGAAATCCAGAGAAACAAGAGAAATTGCGTCAAGAAATACGATCAGACGATCCCCACAAACGTTACTTGAGAGCTTGTCTGAAAGAAGCTCAGAGAATTTGGCACGTTATTCCAGCCAATTTGCGAAGAAGTCACAGAGACCATGTGGTGTGCGGATATCATATCCCTGCAGGGGTAAGGTTCATTAATTAAATTAATTTTATTCTAAGTTCAACTTAGACAGGACTCACGCAAAGTTCCTTCGGCCGCGACACTAAATTTTATGATATCGAACATGAGTCTGAAATACTCCAAAATTTTACCTTAGCTTGATCTTATTTTAGTCTTTGTGTACCTATGTCATTGGGGACTTAGATACGCAACTTTTCCATGAAGTAGTTCCTATATTGTAGATATTTTATTGTCTGATTGTCTGAATCAAAAGTTTGAGAGCATTTGCACCGGTTTTCTATATATTTTTATTACTATAATTGCGGCTCGCTATGATGGCCGTTTTGACATGATTCGTTTTGTTCGTTTTCTCTTTTTAGTGTGTGAAGTTTATTTTCTTCTGTGCCAGTCTCGCATATATTTTTTCTTTGGTTATTCGTCTTTCTAACAGGATGCTGTAAACGCAGTAAAAAAAGAAAACGAGCAAAACCAGTAGTGTCAAAACGGCCATCATAGCGTGCCGCAACTATAGTAGGTAATAGTGTTTCTGGAGCGTTCGATAATTATGTTATTCAAAATATGTGCTAGGATAGCATTAATCTTATAATGAAGATAATTAATTATTATATAAGATTGAAGAAGTCTGATAAAAAAATAAGCAATGTAAGAAAACATTACTTTTATTAGATTTCATTGTAGGTATTATTCGGTTATCTGTGTCAGTTACTATCGGGTACCTACTTCTGGTAGCAGACGCTGTAGATATTTCGGATAGTGAGGTGTGACTACATCACCCCTCGTTTACACCAAGAAACAAATTGTAAAACAAAATTCAGACTTGTAGAAGACTAATCAAAACACAATACTTGTTTTATACATGTAGGTATATCAGATAATTTTTCGTGTCGATGTATAGCCAACAAGTTGTAAACAAGTATAAAACACATTTGTCCCTGGGTCGGCCGGGGTGCGGGGGATATTCCTGTCAACTTCACCTTCGGCAACCAAAGCGACCCACAGGCGGCGTGCGTTTCAGTCGGTTCGAGTCCGACATAACCCCTTCCACCGACTCCGGTGGGGGGTATCCGCGGGGATTGTGCGCACGTAAAAAAAGTGTGGATACTTTTATTTTTTTTATGTGTTGTGTAAGTGTGTATGTGTGTGTATAATAAACGGATCTTTCTTTCTTTAAAAAAACACATTTGCGTTCACACTGTAGCCTGTGGCATATTGCAACTTGTCGGGATAAACCCAAATTACTAAGAATACCATGATTAACGACCTCTATAAACGATTAAACCTACTCTCCACCTTGAGGTTGGCAGAATCATCGGTATCTATATAACCGATGCAAGGCGCCATTTAAATAAAATAAGAAGAAGATACTTAGGTGTAAACGAGGGGTCATGGTGTGACACCATGAGGTAGTCATACATGAGGTACAATGATATCCCATTGCTCTAATTTTATTGTTAAATTACCTAATAATGACTTTTGTGTAATTTAGATCGACGTGATAGCACCAAATGAATATTTATCAAACTTGGAAAAATATTACCCGCGGCCGAACGAGTATCTGCCGGAGAGATGGCTGGTGGATAAATCAGATCCCTTGTACTACGGAAACGCACACCCTATGGTCACGTTACCCTTCGGTTTTGGCATCAGGAGTTGTATCGGCAGAAGGATTGCGGAACTAGAGATTGAGATACTGATGAAGAAGTTGATTGACGAGTTCAAAGTGACATGGGAAGGGCCACCAATCAAAGTCGTGAATATGCTGATAAACTCGTTTGAAAAACCGTTCAACTTTAGATTTGAAAGTGCAAAATAATCACTTTCATAATGTTTAACGTACAGATTATTTCTTGAGAAGAGGGGAAAAGGTGAAGCGAAAAGCAATCTACTGCTGTGCAATTCTCTAAGCACACAGCACGACAGTCTTGATAGATATAGCACAGATAATATAATATAATGATACTAGCTTTTGCCCGCGGCTCCGCCCGCGTGATTGTCGGTTCCCAGGGTGGACAACCCTTATCACTAAGGGGTATGAAAAATAGATGTTGGCAGATTCTCAAACCTACTCAATATGCTCACAAAATTTCATGAGAATCGGTCATGCCGCTTCGGAGGAGTACGGGAACGAACATTGTGACACGAGAATTTTTTATATAAGATAGTCATTGGTCGATTTTCAATGACGTCACCCAGTCCGACCAATGAGATTGCTTAACAAGGCTGATGCAGCGCTGTGCTCAACGCTGTGAGCTTAGAAAATTGCACAGCTGAACTCCCATAAGTCACAAGGCAAACTATAGGTAATGCAGTTTACTGCTATTTGAGTCGGTCGTAAGTAAACAAGGTGTTCTGTAGTAAAGCAGGCAGTGGGTTCATTCATGTTGATCTAGATAAATAAATCTGTTTCATTTTGTTATTATTGTTTTTTATTTATTCAATCTCTGCAGGTACAAAATACCACCTCACTTAATTATCCCTCTAAGTGTAGACTCCACGGATATCACATATCCACGAATATTCCGACTCCATGAATATCTGTGGTAGACTCAATGGGACAAGAAGAATTTAATTTGGGAGTTGGTACCTATGTTGATAAACGATTTTAATTACTACCGCGGTAGCCTAGTGGTATGGGTAATGAACTGCTGAGACGAGGTCTCGGGTTCGATCCCAGGTTTTACCATGGCACCAATAACTTTTCGAAATTATGTGTGTATTTATCGCAGGTTTATAAGTGCCCGGTTAATGGCAATAGGCTCGCCACCATTACATTGGGACCTAAACATAAACTGGTGAAATGTGGGGGCTAGCACCTCTGCCTACCGCTTCGGAGATATAGGCGTGAGTTTATGTTTATGTTATGATAGATATGTTTATGCTATGTAATGATTTTAATTTATTTTATACAAACAATAATGCCCAATTAAAATAAAACTAAAAGAATTATTATACAACTAATAGCTAAAAAAAATTAAAACGTGTCGTGGAATTCCTCCACATCGCATGCCCCTTGTGGTAGCATTCCCAGAAGACTGGCAGCATTGCTACGTTGTATGGCAATGCTTTTTCTTTGACCTAAAAAGGGGCCAGCCCTCTGGTTACGAGAAGCGTCGACCATACGCTTCGCAATTCACTCGGACTCCACGACCCCAAAGTTTCGACTCCAAACGGCACAAATTCATAATCTCCGAAGATTGGAGTATTTACGCCGCTTGAGAGCCTCTGTAGAAGCAGCAGCACCACCAACACAGCGAGCCGTGCCAGGTATATGGGCAGGAGTAATGGTATCAACGCATGTTGCGTCCCACACCAGAGTTATGCTAACTTCAAAATATCATATATTAGTAGTTTTATACCAATCAAAAATTCTAAAATTGAAGCAACACATACTCTCCAATGTTATTTATTAGAGTATAGTAATACACACTAGTAAGTACCCGCAGCTCCGCCCGCATGGATCTCGATCATCGCGACCAAACTGCTCAATGTCCGTTCTCAAGGTCTAATCTACCCCTATACATAAAATCTGTTCAATGGTTTAGGCGTGAAAGCTAACAGACAGATATAGTTACTTTCGCATTTATAACATTAGTTATGATACATAGAACAACAAAGTCTGTGGGAGAGGCCTATGTTCAGCAGTGGAGTATGTGTGGCTGACATGATGATGATGATGAATGATACATAGATACGGCGGCAGTACCGGTCAGCAGCTGGGTCTCTTGCAAAGATCCGCACCATTATGTTGTTACTTAGGAGGTCGCGGATTAGATTCCACCGCATTGTACCTAAATTTTTATCTACACATAGTTTTATAAAAAAAATAATCGTTAAAATCGTTAATTTATTTAACACAAGCATTATTTTTCCATATTATTAGTTCATTTTACATGAAACCATTCCGTGGAAGAAGTTCAGGAACATACTAAAGAAAAAATTACCGAATCCTTCGAGCCGTCCTTGAGCTTTGTGCTTAGAAAAATGCATGAATAATAAATAAATAGATTTAAAAAGAATGCTTGTATTACATAAATAAATTATAAGAAAAATAATATTTTTTTGTAACTCTTATCTTCCTGTTTGATTATATTTACATATGAAAAAAAAAGAACTAATAATTTAACCAACCTCTGTAGTGGCAGTAGGTACATTTTAAATATAGTTTTCACTGAATCATCACCATCTACAGTCTAAAGTAATTCCCAGACATTGTAGGTCTAGATATTCTACAAGCGGCCCGCGGTAGCGCTACACTACGGCCAGCTACGGCGGAGCGAGCGTAGTTAAAAATTATGAAGGTCAGCTAAAGTCAACCTTCTGTATTATTTAATTCTGTGACTTTGAATTGTTAAGTAGTAACATCTATTCTATAACGATACTGTGATGTACCTATGTATCACAGATGTTGGTATATATTATTATATTCTTTTCTTTAGTACTAAACAAATCGTCTACGAAGTAACCGTGTTGTGTATGTTATTTGAGATATTTCCGTGTTGTTATTTGTTGAATAACCACTGTGAAATATATAGTAATAATGAGACCTAAGGCATTGAGTGAGTGTTATAGTGTAGTTTTTGTAAAGTCACAGCAGTTTTTGCGGTAAGTAAAATATGTGGCTTATTAGGGAGTCAACAAGTTTTCAACTATGTTGTCTGCGTTGCCTCTTTCTGGAAAATATTACCGAACTTACCTACCTAATTTAGTGCAGATAATTTGCACGATGTAGGCATGCGTATGAAGCAGCTGACAGCCTAAAATAGTACCCACTAACCCTCCTAGAAAGCTCCTGAATCGGTGAACGTAATGATGGACCCCAGCCAGATTTTTTTTTTTTTATACCATAAGTTGGCAGACAAGCACACGGCCCACCTGATGGGAAGCGGTTACCGTGGCCTATGGACGTATGCAACACCAGGGGTGTCACACTCGTGCTATGATGTATTGACGACCAGAAAAATATACCTGAGATAAACTGGATTAGGAGAGCAGGAGATCGAGTGCACTGCTGCACACAAAGGAAGAGAAATAATATATCTAGCACTTGACTGCAATAGGTTAATTGAACAAAATTCTATTGTTCTAGCAATGGAAGTCATCCATGTAGATATTCAACGTCCATTAAAGATGCAAAACCTTTCAAATCGATCCCGGGATTGTCGTCTTTGCCATTCCTGGGTCCCTTGCATCACTTCTTGCCCGTCATAGGTTTGTATAAGCAGGTAATTATTACCTAAATTTATAATAAAACGTTAATGGGCTGATAAACTTGAGAATTCACATGTAATGAGTATTCTTGCGAATGGTAACAGAAAAACAAAAGATAACGTTTAAGCGAGTTTTTTGTCGAGCGTTCTGGCGAGCATTCTAGCGAAAGGACAGCATTGACTAGAGCGTTCGTTAGAAAGATCATGAAAATGTTCGTAGTGATGTTTGGCTCCATGTTTAGCTCGGTTCGTTGTTTAGTTCGATAAATTTAAAAACGGCGAATAATCAACGTTCGCTAAATGAATGCGATCAACGCCTTAAGTCTTTAAGTATCTAAGTTTTGGTAATGTTTCTTTGTTTCAATATCAACTATGACGTAAGGAGCCGATTAAATTATTTATAATTTATCTATTTAAATATATTTATCTATTTACACTTAATGTATTTTAAAGCTATGCTAATATTGACATTAATACCAGAAAAGGAGCCGATTCTGTTACTAAATATATTATTTTTAAAACAGAATCGGCTCCTTTTTAAATATAATTTATTGTATTTAGTAATTACCGCGGTAGCCTAGTGGTATGGGTAATGGACTGCTGAGAAGAGGTCTCGGGTTCGATCCCAGGTTTTACCATGGCACACACCAATGACTTTTAGATGCTTTTCGAAGTTATGTGTGTATTTATCGCTGGTTTATAAGTGCCCGGTTAATGGCAATAGGCTCGCCACCTATTACATTGGGACCTAAACATAAACTGGCGAAATGTGGGTGCTTAGCACCTCTGCCTACCCCTTCGGGGATATAGGCGTGAGTTTATGTTATGTTATGTTATGTTATTTAAAAAAAAGATAAATTCTTACTAGATACCAGACTCACTCACTTACGGAATATAAGTAATATTAAATGTTATATATACCTTTAATTGGATTGGGACAAAATTATATCAGACTAGGGATGCATGAAACTTTTCTTTGTGTCGATAGGTATTTATCCGGTTCGCAACACTGTGATAAGATACTAGGATTGTACTGATAACTTCTGTCTACTACTGATAACGATACGATTCGATATTTAGAGAATTATGTATTATCATAAAAGTTGAAACTGACCGCCTCAGCTTCAAGCACCTGGGTGGGTACCTACTTATGTTTTGGTTTGAGTTAAGGTGGTAACTTACAACCATGTATGGTCGTTGATAACTAAGAACATATTTTTTTTTTACGTGCGCAAAATCACCACGGTTACCCCCCACCGGAGCCGGTGGAGGAGGTTATGTCGGACTTGTACCGACCAAAACGCACGCCGCCTGTGTCTCTTTGGTTGTCGAAGGTGAACTTGACAGGCATATCCCTCGCACCCAGCCCAGCCGACCCAGGGCCATCTCTCGCGATCTGGCCCTCTCCTCGGGTGTGGGGACTACAGAGTCCCCAACTCGTCCCCGGAAACGGGGAGGCGCGCGCCAGGGTGGCAGGCGGCTCCACCTGTCACCCCCAGGCCTGCGCTCATGGGGGCGGAGGTCGTTCATCGACCTCCACCGCCCGAGTTGCCTTCGTACGCGACTTGCGATCCTTCGTCGCTCCCGCTGCCGCTCCCGCCCGTCAACCACATATTAAGCTAATATTATACAGAATGCAACTAGGTTGCATGGATTTTTAGTACACAGCGCAACGACACGCTTGCAGCGAATGTTAGATATAGGTAGGTAGGTTCCTACAAGAGCGACATATCTAGTTATATATTAGGTACGCCTCAGGCAATCAGAATTACCAAACTTGGTTTACAATAACATATTGAATGAGGCACTTGTAGTATTCCACAATTTTTTATTTAGAACCTACCCGTTTTCGCCTCATGGCATTATTTTTCGTTTACTATGGTGTTATAATAGACTATTATCTATATTTTAAATTAGTTTAAAAAATGTGCATACCAGCTTCAAGATATTGTAGTATTTAGAAATATAATAGTTTAATACCTACAATTGTAAACCTTTAAGAATGCCGTGAGGCGAAACCGGTCACGTTCTAAATAAATAAATTGTTGAAAAATACAAGTGCCTCATTCAATTCCACCAAGCGCCATCAATCTCCAGTGTAAACAGTTTACAATAACACTTTTTGCACAAATCATATCAAAATGAAATAAAAAAGACAGCTGCTGCATTATAGAGGCTGCTCCTTGACTTAGGCGGATTTCAGTAACGATAAGAACCGCGATAATGGCTGGTGTGAACTGCGAACCCAATGTGAAAATTATATACTTACCTATTAGTTAACCAAGTATAATAAAAATTCTGTATGGTTTTCAGGAACATTTAAACCTAAAGCAAATGTGTTCAATCTAGTTGAAACATTTCACAAAATGTTTGATCCTATCGTAAAAATACCAGGTGTCTTCGGCAGAGCAGACATGGTTATGTTATTCGATCCCGAAGATATAGACCAGGTACCTATTTACATTATTAAGCTCAAATATGTGCAGCATGTGGCTTCAATTAAGACCTGGGACAATAACGAATAACTATCGTGTTTGGATATTACTTTTTTATCGTTCCAGCAATAATTTATTGTAGGCACACCCAGAAACTACCCATTGTCTTGCAATAATATAGATCATACAAAGGTTTTCAAGAAGAAATTGCAGAAGGACTATGATAAGGGTTGGCCCTTGTACAGTTTTTCACGTATTATCCCTTCGATTATATCTTTTATTGGGTGTGCAATACAGAGTATTAGTCTATTCCTATTTACCTATTGAACTGAGCAAGACAGCAAACGACTAAGAGAACTAATGGTGAGTGATTCTACTTGGTTCCTTAAAGTACATAAATAATAGGTTTTCAGATCGCAAGAGTCAAATCCTTTGCGGCCTGCTTTTGAAACTATAGAGTATTATAGAGAAGTTCTAAAAAAGGATGTGTTTGATGATGGAATCTATGGACTAATTACATCGTAAGTTTATTTATGGATTAATTAAAGCGTAATTTTATTTGAAAGTTCTTATTTATACCTAAAATTATAGGCATGGCTTGAGTATAACCGGAGATATGTTCAAAAATCACGATAACCGATATATATGCGGCTGGAGTCCGGGGCATCAGCTAGTAATAAAAATATGAATTGTTTATATTTTACCTACTTCCTGTTAATGCTGAATAATTTATTCAATTTTTTTTCAGACACGGGCCGAAATGGCGCGATTTTCGCACCAAGGTGAACCCAGCGTTGCTCAAACTCAAAGTGGTCAGAGTTTACACGCCACCGCTTGAGGAAATCGCTCAAGATTTTGTATACAGGTAGCAATAATCATTCATTCATTCATTTAATATTTCTTACTGAGGTTTCTCTCCCTTGGAATGACAGTTAATGCAATAATGCTACCATACATACCACATACCATACCATTTCACCAATAATTGTATTCAGTCCCACGTAATAGGGGGTGAGCCGGGCACATTTCTTGACTCAAGCCTTGTACCTGAGTCTGAGCTGTATACACATAAATATGTCTGATATTAGTCCCTAGTCGCCTTGTACGACACCGCATGGGAAGAAATGGGGTGGTCCAAATTCTACTCTGTCAGGAATCATTATAACACAGAGAATATTGAAGTAGAAGTTTTCCTTTCTAAATTAGATAATAAAATAGATACAGAGCACGATAAGGTTTCATCTTGAGCGTGACTTTGAGAATAAAACCGTAAAGTAAAAGCAAACCTAGATATAAATTATTAACTTATGTCCGCTGCAATCCGAATCCAAAAGTAAGAGTACCTTTTTGTATATTATAAGGCATCATTGATCGTTATCTATATTTCATTTTTCCTTTTTTTTTAATAATTGTACGCTACCCTATCATTTCTTTTCTTTTGCTTCTATCCCTCCAAAGGATGCTTGAAGAAATCGCTGTTAGCGATAAGGCCGCCCATTGTACTTTTATGAAGTAAGATAAGATAAGATATATTTTATTAATCATCTTATCGTATCTTATGAGTATTGGTATTTTTATAAAACAAACAAACATACTTTCAGTAGCTTAGGAGGTAGGACTTAGGAGATTGTCTTGGCTATAGGCATTAGAACAAAATACACATATGGTAGGTATACGTAAATAGTGAAGCTTAGTGGTTAAGGAGTCGGTATTACGATCGAGAGGTCCCGGGTTCGAAACCTGGCCATTAAATTACCGACGTGAACACACGAGCAATTTAGCTTAGCTGGAGGGGCGAGATAAAAGCTGCTTTTATAGCTTTATATTATATTCTAAAATTAAATTGTTACATAAATGTCAAGTAGCCAGCCAAGATTATGTTATGTAGGGTAAATAAAACGCCTCGGGTCGTGTCTGGTGCAAAGGTGCCCAGAATACTGGCCGCATTTCCGCGCTAGATCGCAATGGTTATTCTTATTATAAAAATGCAAAATTGTAAAACAGATGTAAATAATTATTTAACAATTGTAAATAATATGTTATTTTTTAATTTAAGATTGAAGCAACAAGACGAAATATACTTAAAGGACCACTTTATGTCTGAAGTTGATAAATGGTCCTTAGAATCTACAGCGTTAGTGGGTTTGGGAGCACGATTGGGATGTCTCACGGATGAATTGAAGCCTGATCACCCAGCGATTACTTTGATGAATTGCGCCAAAGACATTATCCAGTCATCCTTTCATTTGGAATTTCTACCAATCCCTTGGAAGTATATTTCTACGCCCGCTTTTAAGAAGCTCATCAAGACACTTGATAAGCAATGGGAGTAAGTATCTATCATAATTCAAAGATGGCAGAAGTGGCTGAAATCTACAGAAAACCGACATATTTTGAGCTTCTACGGGCGCCTATTTTATCTACTTTTTGTTCATAACTTCTCCCATTTTCCGTTATTCAATATCGGTAGTAGTAGGCGGGTGATGTTAAATTTTTTTTTGAGATTTTACATTGTAAAATGTTAGACTTACGGGTGCCTGCTTAAGTTAGATAATAACAGAAAGTTACTTTAATGTATGTTTAAAAATCAGAATCCCTAACTCTTGTCTGCTTTTGCCAGACGATACAAAGATTTCCAAAACATCGCTGCCGTGACATATTATTACAATCATTCGTGTTTTGAACGAGAAAGAGATATGTGCACGTATCTCTTTCTTTCATTCCAACACGAATGCTTAGACATAATACCACGCTATGATATCTTTCTTTCAGGATAAGTACAATATTCATCGAGCAGGCCAGAAAACGAATTAACGAAAGAGGACACGACATTCCCGAAGAAGATAAAAGTATAATTGAAAAACTGTTGGCTATAGATGAGAGGGTTGCTATAATGATGGCCAATGAGATGTTGCTAGCCGGTATAGACACGGTAAGTGACACCCGTGGCGGATCCAGGGGTGTGATGTGGTTCATAACTTCCCTCCCCTAGGCTAGTCGTGTACTGGTAACTTGCCTAATTACATAGTAATTTTTTATAGAATTACACGTATTAAAATACGTCCTAAAAGATACTAGCATCATTATTACGTAAAGCATGCTCGCGGTAGCAGGCTCTTGTGGAATTCAGATCCCGTTTATCCCGTAATCTCCAAAGCACCCATGCCTAGTGATCACTTGCGTACGAGAGGCTACCGTATAGCCTTTCTAGCCAGTCCCCCTTGAAAGGTCTAACCGCCGCTATTTCGATGTGCCTTGCGCGTCAATTTTTTTTTATTTTTTATATAGGGCACGTCAATTGGACTTCGCCTTGCCTGATGGTAAGCTGAAGGCAAAGTCCCAGAAAAGAGGGTCACCATTACCTACACATACCGTGTGACAATGGTGACACTCAGCTTGACGGCCTCATCATATGCTTTTTCACGCCCCGCTTAAAGGACCTGGGACTGTAGGAAGAAGGAAACACGTGAGCTGGTAATGAATTCCAGGCCTTAATGGTGCGACAGAGGAAAGAGTCTCCGAACCGCTTGGTTCTTGATCGGATGTTTTGCACCGTGTGCGGATGACATCTAAGACCTGCACGCGTTGTCCTGTGTAGGAAAGGGGAGGGTGGGACTAATTGGAAGAGCTCATCAGAACACTCCCCATGGTACAAACGGTAAAATACAGCCATGGACGCAACATCTCTACGCAGCTGTAAAGGTTCTAGGGTGTTCGTGATCTCGGGATTCCCAATGATGCGGACCGCACGTCGCTGCAACTTGTCGAGAGCATCTAGTAAGTACTTTGCTGAACCATCCCAGTGATGCGAGCAGTACTCCACACAGGAGCGAATTTGTGTCTTGTATAGAAGACACCGCTGCTCCGGCGTGAAAAACCGTCTCACTCTGTTCAGGACTCCGAGTTTTCGTGAGGCTGTTTTGATGATACTTTCGATGTAGTTTTTGTTATTCAGATTGCAGCGAACATCCATACCTAGGATATTGAGATTGTCCTGCAGTGGCAGTGGCGTGCTCTGAAGAGTGGGGAGGGGAAGGAAAGAAGATACTTTTGCTGTAAACGCACATGCCTGCGTCTTCTTGGCATTGAACTCAACCAGGTTCTCAGAGCCCCATTGAGAAATGTGATTCAGGATCCCGTCAAGCTCAGTGACAAGAAGCTGCCTTTTCTCTGCGATATCCGACTGCTTGGCCGCAGGATGTCCACGATAACTCCCATGCAAAGTGCTATCGTCTGCATAACAATGAACATTGCCGGTAGACAGCATGTCGTTGATATGCCGAAGAAAGAGAGTGGGTGATAGGACGGACCCCTGGGGCACGCCAGCATTAACCTGCAGAAACTCCGAAGCTCGTCCGTCACAAAGGACGCGAATACGGCGCCCCTGCAGGAAGCTAGCAACCCAGTTGCACAGCCTAAAAGGCAGACCAAAGGCAGGTAGCTTGGAAAGAAGCGATTTGTGCCAGACTCTATCGAAAGCTTTGGCGATGTCAAGACTAATTGCCAGTGACTCGCCGTGCTTGTCCATAGCCTCACCCCAAAGATGGGTAACGTATGCTAGAAGATCACCCGTTGACCGTTTCGGTCTGAAGCCATATTGCCGGTCATTAATTAAGGAGTGATCCTCTAGGTGCCGCATGAGCTGTTTGTTAATTATGTGCTCGAACACTTTGCACAGCACTGAGGTGACGGCTATGGGTCGATAGTTGGCTGGCTCCGAGCGATCCCCCTTCTTGGGAATCGGCTGAACATTCGCCTCTTTCCAAGGCAAAGGCACTGTATCCGAACTGTAGGATAGCCGGTACAGGCGCGTAAGCATTGGAGACAACTCCGCTGCACATTTTTTCAAAACTACCGCTGGAATACCATCCGGACATCGAGTGATTGCAGCACTGCACGGACATCGCTTTGCCTGATATGGATATCAGGCATCGCGTGGTCACTGTCGGGTAGTGTTGGTGGCTGCGTACCACAATCATCGATTCGGGAGTTGGCCGCAAAGAGATTAGCCAGCAGATTTGTCTTCTCTTGCGGCTCATGGGCCAGGGATCCATCAGGGTTACGCAGCGGAGGCAGCGAAGGCTGACAGAAGTTGGCTTGCACGGCTTTAGCCAGTCGCCAGTAGCCACGGCTTCCCGTGGGATGCATCACTAGCTCTTGACCAAGCCGCGCTATGCGCAGGGCATCCGCTCTGACGTAGGCCCTTCTGCAGACCTTTGTGGCTCTGTTGTACGCCGCCTTGAAGTGGCCCAGATTGGGATGGCGCGTGGCGCGCGCCCTTACCCAAGCGCGGTACGCAGACTGTTTTTGTTCAACAGCTTCCGTACACTCGCGCCCGAACCAAGGGCGCACCCCGCGGTCACCGGTGACATCGGTGTATGAGATATAGTATTCCATACCCAGACCGATCTCACCGGCGACAGCAGTAGCACAATCCGATGGGTTCTTACCTTCAAAGCAGCGCTCAACCCACGGGATGGACGCAAAATAGTCACGAAGTCCATCCCAGTCCGCTGACGAGTAGTGCCAGAGACGCCGCTTCCCCTGCACGGGTCGTGGGGGCGCTATAATGGGCACCGTGGAACAGACCAGGCAGTGGTCGGAGTTGCCTAAAGCGGCTCGCACCGATACACTGTACCGGTCCGGATCACTCGTCAGCAAAAGGTCTAGCAGAGAAGGTGCTAGGCCCGACCTTCTTGGTATCCTAGTGACCTCGTGCACCAATTGGGTCAGGCCGTGCGCCAGAGCAAACGCGTGGGCGGCTCTTCCCGCATGGTCTGTTTTGGAGGAGCCCAACCAGATCTCGTGGTGGGCGTTAAAATCCCCGAAAAACACCATTTCGGCATTCGGAAATCGCTCCTGCGCATCATCTGCCGCCTGACTCAGATATTCAAAGAGTCGAGTTGTCTCAGCATCTCCTGTATGGGAACGGTAGAGGCACACATAGATTTGACTCGTGGGCCATGGTCTACGTGTACCCAAAGGATGGAGAAGGATGGGTCCTCTAGGCAGCGCAAACGGCGACAGCAAACATCCGCCCTAACAAACATGCACACCCCGGCTTTTGCACGAAAACTTTCCTCAAGAACATAGCCAGGGTAGAGCAAGTAGGTCGTGTCGTCAGGGCGGTGTATTTGCGTCTCCGTTAGAAAAAACATGGCAGGTTTCGCCGTCTCTAGGTGTTGGTGGACGGCGTTGAGGTTTGCATGGAGCCCACAGATGTTAGTGAACTCCACCTCAAATAGCAAGCTTTTGGGAGTGTGTCGAGCCGCTGTGTTGCCTATTTCTTTGAATTGCGCTGCCATGAGTTTGGGTGGGAGAAGGCGTGAAAAAAGAGGTGATTGCCGCCGCAGCACCGTGTGACAAAGCGCGGGATATTGGTTTTATCTATGAATGTGAGGCATGGCGAGAGCCGACGCGACGAACGGAAGGGCCCCCGTACCCCCCCGAGTATGGTCGCCGGGCTCCCAATTCCGGTCACCAACCGGCACGACGAACCATATCGGGATTATGCGCGGCCTGGTGAGGCAGCCTCCCAAGGTGGTTAACCCCAGTTGGGCCCCTGTACTATACCGCGGGCGGCCAGCGGCACCACCGTTTCTACAGGTCTCCCTGTTCGGCGCATCGCCCCGCGCCATCCCCACTAGACTACGCCAAGACCCACTGGTCCCACTAGTGCTGCGACAACCACCACCTCTGCCCGGCTATGCACTTGCTGACCCCTGAACACAATCCAACCGAGATTGAATTGCTATGGAGGGTTTTTCGCAATAGTGCACGGTGGTACCTACCCGGTCGAAACTTGAGACAAATTTGTGCCACCAAGTTTCTACCACCAGTAGTCAATGGCCAAGTCGTAGCTTCCATTCCGCCACCATGTCTCTGTGGAGCTGGGACTTAACTGTTTCGATTTCTTGAGTTTTGAATTCCCGATGCGGATGATAGACTAGTGACTGTGTGGAGAGCTACACACCGCGAAGCGATCCTGAAGGCCACGACCGTGTTACCCAAGTCGTGGTCAAATCCAGCGGCTGGGTCTCGAAGTGGTTTTGTATAAAACAGAGCTCATGTTCTTTCATGGCCTTATGCTATCGTGGTGGAGTGGTAGGAATGACTTCGGTGACCCAGCGTAGGGCATATCGTAGTAGCGGTGGTAAGACTGGCTAGAGAAGCGACACTGGAGCCTCGCCAAGTTTCTCTCGGCCCCTCAGCTGGCGAAAGGCGCGTGGTGTAGCGGAAGTAACTCAGACGTTGGAGGTCGCTCAACAACCGCCGAGAAGCAGACCGGCGCGATGCGTGTCAGGGTCTGTTTTAAACTCCTTTTCTATGTATGTAATGATGTACATGTTTGCATGGAAGCATAATAAATTTGTAAAGCGAAGGGGACCGACGTTGAGCAAAAGAGAAAACGGCAATTTATCACTGCGTTTAGTTGGGTGGGGTAAGCTTCAAAGATTTGGTCGAGTTCGCTCGTGCTGTTGACCCTGTAAGCACAGAGAGTTTCTATACCACCAGTGTGGAAGATAGCAGGACACACTTTCGGTTTCCACTGACATCACGAAGTTATTATGGCCAAAGTATTTTGTAGCGCGGAGGTACTTCTCCAATCTTTTCTCCAATTCGTTTCTTTCTTTACTCACTCACCATAGTCACCAACACTATTATCGGTACCATATTATGCACGGCACTTACGGGCAAATACGTTGCATTGCACTAACTGGCTTATTCGTTGCAAATGAGGGGATATGTGATTGCAACTTTTGATTATAAATGTTACATCACAATGTGATGTAAATCAAATATTGTAACTTGTAAATAATGTCTTACGCAACCCAAGCCAAGCTGCAGTGCAGTGACCAATGACAGCAGTGGCGGGGCAACAACTAAATTTGATGTGGGCAAGACAGATTTCGCGAGGCCCTGTTCTATGGCGACCTGAAGACGGATTTTATAAAATAATAAAAACAAACAAAACAATTAACACTGCCAAGTTTTTATTCATAAAAATACAAATTAGATTAATAAGTATTAAATGAAAAATTACAAATCGTTAATATAAAGGTGGAGATATACATTTCTTAAAGTGTATCTTAAAAGCCGTCACGTGCTATGCGGACGACACGCTAGTGACGGCGAGCGGAGCTACACACCGCGAAGCGATCTTGAGGGCCACGACCGCGGTTGCTCAAGTCGTGGAACGGATCCGGCGGCTGGGCCTTGAGGTGGCTTTGCATAAATCCGAGGCCATGTTCTTCATGGACCTCGGCGCACGCCACCACCTGGTTCCAGCCTCACAGTGGGAGGCACTCTCATCGGCATCAAGCCCCAGATGAAATATCTGGGGCTCGTGCTCGACGGCCGGTAGGACTTCGGGAAGCACTTCCGAAGTCTGGGCCCCAAATTGGCGGGCACAGCCAACGCTCTGGCGCGGCTACTGCCCAACCTGAGGGGCCCGGATGACTCCTGCAGGAGACTCTACGCGGGTGTCGTGCGGTCCATGGCCCTGTACGGGTGTCCCGTGTGGGCGGACACCCTGAGTGATCGGCACATGCTTCTGCTGCAGCGTCCGCAGCGGAAGTTGGCGTGCCGCATCATAAGGGGGTACCGCACGATATCATTCAACGCGGCGAGTCTCCTCGCCGGATCGCCACCATGGATCCTGGAAGCGAGATGCCTTTCGGCGCTATACAGGTTCCGAAGGGCGGCGCGGGAGCGGGGTCACGATCCCGAGCCCGAAGAAATTCGGGCCGTGAGATCCCGGCTCCACAGGGAAATGGTGGCAGAATGGGAGAGACGACTTGGGCAACCAAGCGCAGGGCACGCCGTAGTAACGGCGGTAAGACCCATCATGGGGGAGTGGCTAGAGAGGCCACACGGCAGCCTCTCGTACCGTCTGACGCAGATGATCACCGAGCACGGATGCTTCGGAAAGTATCTGCGTCGGATGCAGAAAGAGCCAACGTCCGAGTGCCATCACTGCGACGCGAGCGAGGACTCAGGTCCGCACACGCTCACCGAGTGTCCGGCGTGGGAGACGCCGAGGCGGGAGCTTGTGGCGGCCCTGGGAGTGAGGGTTCTCACGCTCTCCACCTTGCTCGCGGCGATGGTTCGCTGCGCGGATGCGTGGGCGGCCGGCGCCTCCTTCTGCGAGCAAGTAATGCTCGTGAAGGAGGAGGCGGGGCGGGAGCGGCAGCGGGAGCGACGAAGGATCGCTAGACAAGCTGCCCGCGCACGAAGGCAACTCGGGCGTCGGAGGTCGATGAACGACCTCCGCCCCCCATGAGCGCCGGCCTGGGGGTGACAGGTGAAGCCGCCTGTCACCCTTGCAGAAGCAGGCCGCGGCGGCGGCGCGCGTGGCGCGCCTCCCCGTTTCCGGGGACGAGTTGGGGACTCTGTGGTCCCCACACCCGAGAAGAGGGCCAGATCGTGAGAGATGGCCCTGGGTCGGCCGGGGTGCGAGGGATATGCCTGTCAACCTCACCTTCGGCAACCGAAGCGACCCACAGGCGGCGTGCGTTTTGGTCGGTTCGAGTCCGACATAACCTCCTCCACCGGCTCCGGTGGGGAGGTATCCGTGGGGATTTTGCGCACGTAAAAAAAAAAAAAAAAAAAAGTGTAAGTATCTTAAAAAACATTAGATTTCTTTATTAAAGGAACAGAAAGTTCCTGCTTTTAACGTTACTAAATTCCTTAATTATGGTATCGTAATTCAGCCTAGATGCCAAATCTGATTCAATTGATAAAACAGCCAAAGCTGAAAGTCTTTCTTGGCTCATTGTGTTTCTAAAATACTTTTTTTTTAATTTTAATTTTGCAAAACTTCTTTCAGCAGAGGCTGTACTTACCGGAATTGTTAATAAAATTCGGATGACAATGTAAATATTTGGGTAAATTTCTTTCAAGCTATTTTCTGTTATGTATGATAGCAGCTGTTTCACGTCTTTAATGAAGTTGGGTAAATTCGGGATCATTGTATTTAATTCTTCATATAATTCAAATGGTTGGAAGTCACTGCTCTCACCCACACGCAGGACGTTATGTAAATCGTTACAGTGTTTTAATATTTGCTCCTGTGGCATATTTTTTAGCGCGCTTAAATCATAGAGAAAACCAAAGTCTTCAAAATGTTGATTTAAAGACGTAAATCTTAATTCCATATTGGTTATTATAGAATCAATCATGGCGTAAAAAAAATCTGTTTGATACCGGATTTTGGGAGACTGTATAGGTTCATCGCTGCTTTCATAATCGAACATCCTTTTCTTTTTGGCTACTCTTTTATTCTTAAACTCTTTTGGCAGGTCATAACAGCTTTTCTCAGTAAATTTCCGAACATCAGACAGGGATTTCTCAAATCCAGTTTCCCGATACTCTTTTATCCATTCACAAAATGTGTGTAAATGTTCAAGAGCAATGCTTAAATGAATTTGTACTGATTGCCATAATTTACTTATTATATTAACACGCAATAATATCTCATACCACACATGTAAAGATACGATAAATTCTAAACTTAACATTTCATTTAGTATTGAATCGCAATCACTGAGAGTGTCTGATTCCGCCGTTTGATTTTTTAAGTTTTTTATGCATTCAATCACTTCATCAAATTGCAATAATGCGGCCTTTACTGCTTCGACTCTACTTTCCCATCTTGTGTCTGATAAAGGTTTTATAGTAAGTTTCAATTTTCCTTTTATAAAATCCCAGCGCTTGCTTGATCTTGAAAATAGCAAATAAATTTTTTGTATGAAACCAAAAAAGTTTTTGCTACCATAGATGAGTTCGCTGCATCTACCAATAGTAGATTCCAACTATGACAGCCACAAGGTGTGAAAAATGCCCTAGGGTTAATATTCAATATTCGAGTTTTAACTCCACTATTTACACCTACCATATTTGCACCATTGTCGTATCCCTGGCCACGGCAGTCTTGAATATTTAAGTCATATTTTTCTAGGTGTTCCAGTATAGCATTGGCTAAATATTCTCCAGTTGTCTGAGTAACAGCTAGAAATCCCATAAAATGTTCGACTATTGTACCAGTTGACGTATCACAAAATCTTAAGATAACCGACATTTGTTCAACTCTATTACAATCTCTAGTGCAATCGAGCAAAAAAGAATAATACTTTGCTTCTTTAACCTTACGAATAATTTCATTGACAACTGTTTTTGACATCAATATGATCAATTCATTTTGAATATCGTGACTTAAATAATGGTGTGAAAGTTGTTTGTCACTAATGCGTTTCATGTGTTCACGTAAAGTAGGATCAAATTTTGATATCAGTTTAAATAAATCTATGAAATTACCGGAATTCTTAATACCGTCACCTGTCTTGAGAGATTCTCTGTGACCTCTAAATGCAAGATTATGAGAGGCCAAAAAGTTTATTATGTCAATTATTCTCTCTAACAAGTTGTGCCAATGTTTTTGTGATTCACGTATTAGCCTTTCGTTTTCTTGGTCTATTGTTTTGCCTTGATTTATTCCTTTCTCTAAATTTAACCATTGGAACCATATGTGCCATATGTTCTTTGGTATTCTCATGTCTATGGAAAATGCTACTTAAATGTTTCCAGTCACAACACCCTCCTTGCACCACCTGAGTTTGTGAATTGCTAAGTAGTCTGCATGGAAAACAGTAAACTTTATTTTGGGAATTGGAATACACTAACCAGGGACGATGTTGAGTTTCACCATTATTTAGTTTTCTCGAGAAATAGAAATTGGAAAAGTGTCTGTTATCATCACCTTTGGGATAATATTCATCACCGCTATTTAATTGCTGTGTAGGGCCGCTTCGAACTATGTCACGACGCTGTGTATCCGTTATGGGAAACGTCCACAATCCCGGATCCGAATTAACAAGTACTTGCTGAACTATGGCGCTGGCGTCGTCGCTGCGAATTGGAGAATCTATGTCAATCTGTTCTTCTTGATTGCTTGATGACAGCACAAGAGTTTCAGCGTCAATTTTTGATTAGCTAGAAGATGATCCAAGCTCTACGTCTAACTGACGTTCGCTCTCGGTATTCAGTGCATCTAGAGCATTTTCCAACGGTATCTCGGACGTTTGTTGTGTAGAAGTCGAAGCTATCGATTCAGAAGGTTCTGTACTACCAGATGCAGTTTGGTTGAGGAACTTCATCAAATTTAAACTCAAAACTTGGTTGGTTGCAGTTCTTTCAGCTTTTCTTTTTCTTTTTGCTGATCCAGACTCCCATTTTCTTCCAATATCTCTATCTCGGCCGGACATATCGATAACGTCGTATCTATACACTGTAAACGAAAGCAATAGTTAACATTTTTTTGCAGTTTTATCTACATAATATTGTAAAACCTAAATTTAAATTAGTTTTCAAATAAAAATCTTTAAGATAGCTTTTACTACCTGCTAGTTTTAAAAACTTAAAAAGTCGATACGTTTTTTACCTTAAAGCTTTTTTGGTTTCCTTCAAGAGATATTATAAAGCGTATTTTATATACAAGTAATTACTGCGTTATATACTTATTACCAATTAAATATTTCTTACCTTATGTAAAATAGACGAGTACAGGTACCGGTGTGTTACAAATCACAAAGAAAACAAAAAAAACAATTAAAAAAGTCACTGTTTTAAAATTTTGGGTCAGTTTACAGGAGCAATCAATATACCTAAACACTATCTATTTATTCACTAAATATTATTAAAACATTGAACACACTATTCTTATCAAAATAGGTACGTACAGTCATAAAAATAAACAATATTGAATAACACAATTATACGTTTCTATTGTTATGCGCCTAGCGACTGGGTTGCGTACTTTGATTTGATTGGTTGACTTCCTAGTAAAGAAAGTAAACAAATAAACCGGGGATTCCCCGCACTCTGGTCGGCGGCAAATGTTGCCAGACTAAGAAAACATGTTTCACAACAAAATTGATTTATATTTTTTTTGTTTTATTCTCGCTTTAAACTTGTAGCTTTCTTTCTTCTCTTTCTAGCAATAGCAGTTCATGTAATTATTCAACAGCTGTACAAGATGCCAAACCTTTTAAATCAGTACCGGGACTGCCGGGATTACCGTATCTTGGTCCACTTCACCACTTTCTGCCTGTCATAGGTTTGTATATATAACTAATACCTATCTATAGTGTGATTGCGAGCGGTGTACCGTTCCAATGATACTCGCGGGGGACGCTGTACAGAAAGATTACGAGCTGAGAGCGAGCGGGACACCACCGTTCCTAGCCATGTCGCGAAAATCATTGGTGCGGCACAGCGTTCGTGGTTACACTATAATAAGTAAGTACATCCATAGAATAGGCAATAATAGAAGGCAGTTACCGCATGTGCCACTATGTTCAGCATAATTCGCTATGCGATTGACTACCGACTGACGTTTTAGGCTCATTCTCTTTTGAAGATTATAAATAAGAAAAATTTTAAAAAAAAAGGTATTCCACGACATTCTCACACAACTTCACACAACGCTCTCTAGACCCATGGTAAGTATAGCTTAACTAGCTTGTGTAATGGGATCTAGAATGCGGATAAACATATTTAGATACTTTTTTTTTGTAAATACATACATATTATACATAGAAACACCCACACCAATGCAAATATACATATTCATGCATACGAAGCCGCGCTCCCTGCATAGCAGTCGAATGCTCTACAGCTACGCCACGGTGTGAAGTATTTGTTCATAAGATCAGAGAGTTGGCGATCAACGATTCAATACAAATTCCACCACGAATACCTACAGCATAGTTATGCAGTACTTAACTGCAAGATTGGCGCAGTTAACTTATCTTTGTGGAGCTTAACTTAAAATGTGTTCTCTATCAGCGTACCTCTCTACATTTACATCCTTTGTTTTCAGGTGAATTTGGACCGAATATTAATTTGTTTAATTTAGCCAGTATATTACACAAAAAGTATGGACCTATCGTAAAAGTAAACGGAATATTAGGTGGAGCGGATATGGTTGTTTTATTCAATCCGGCAGATATTTACCAGGTAAGCAACCATTTTAAGACATATCGTTAACCTTGTTCCTCAAGTCTCCATAAAGAAGATGGTATTCCAAGATGATACTTTCGATACATATCTATTTAGGCACTTTTGCTAAAGTGCAAGTGTTACTAAAAACTAAGCTGATGAGGCCGCCAAGCTGAGTGCCACCATTGTAGCACTTAGTGTCTGTAATGGTGACCCTCTTTCCTGAGACTTTGCCTTTAGCTTACCATCAGGCGAGGTGAGGTCAAGTTGGCGTGTCCTATATAAAAAAAAAAAAAAGGTACCTTTATAAAAAGAATTGCCTGTCTATGTGCGGATATATCTATAATTGTGTATCTAGCGAAATTAAAGCTTTACCATATAAGAAATTTATGAAATCGTTAAAACACTGGTAGCTAAGTAAATGTTTTTATTCCGTTACAGACTTTTTATCCATAACATGTAAAGAGTATAGATAAAAATGTAATTAGGTGGTATAAGTATAAGCTTCCTTTAGACTTCGTATCATTTTGTACGCCAAAGTGTTTTATGTAATAAGGAAAATTTGCATGCCCAATTTAGGCAGAACATGATGTACCTAGTCATAAGACATAATTTGTAACATCCTTATCACAATGTTCTAGCAAATAAAGATCTATTCTATTCTTTCAATAACAGCTAGATAGTAGGTGTTTATAAATACAATACCGACAGCTACGCCACTTTCCCATTTTCGTAGGGAGAGAACTTTCCACTTGCTACAATCCAACACGCTACGAGTATTTATTATTTATTTACACAACGCTCACTAAGTTGTGAGTACTTTGTACATAGTCTTTGCTTTTTGTATCTAGCTAGTAGATTAAAGTGCAAGTATTACTAGATGCACTTTAACGAATATTTGTGTTAAGCCTGTGCTTAAAATTTGTTTCCAAATCGAATACATAGGGCCTCTTCTAATTAGAGTATTTATATCTTATGCTAGAAGCGTAGCTACTGCACTTCTCGAAATTGCATGAAAATTAGTAGTGGCGCGGTTAGCGCACCACAAGACCGCTTCCTCACGCCTCTAATTTGGAGGAGCTCTAATAATGTTACTCTGACTTATTTAAATGTAAAAGTATTTAATGTTATAATAGGTTTTCAGATCGCAGGAGTCTAATCCAATACGTCCCGCTTTTGAAACTATGGAGTATTATAGAGACGTTGTAAAAAAGGATACGTTTCACGGGGTCTATGGACTAACTACATCGTAAGTCAATTTTGAAAGTGAATGAGCTTAAGTATATTAACCGCGGTAGCCTAGTGGTATGGGTAATGGACTACTGAGACGAGGTCTCGGGTTCGATCCCAGGTTTTACCATGGCACACACCAATGACTTTTCGATGCTTTTCGAAGTTATGTGTGTATTTATCGCAGGTTTATAAGTGCCCGGTTAATGGCAATAAGCTCGCTACCTAATACATTGGAACCTAAACATAAACTGGCGAAATGTGGGTGTAAGCACCTCTGCCTACCCTTTCGGGGATATAGGCGTGAGTTTATGAGTTTATGTGATGTATATTAGTAATTTTGTGCCTCAGAGGGCACGTTGAGCGGTCGCTTCCTTCTGTTTCGGTTGGCACACGAAGTCGACAACGGTATAACTACAGATATTCGATGTCATCATTGGCTGTGGAGGTTTGTTGGCAGTCCTTTCACGTCGAGTATCACCAGTCAAATATCACAGTTGAGTCGATTTTATATTTAGACTGAAATTTGACCCTAAAGGCACGGAGGTCTATAAGTATACATTTAAAATGTTGGGAATATTTTTGCAGACAAGGGCCAAAATGGCGGGATTTTCGTAAAAAGGTTAATCCGGCAATGCTGAACCTTAAATTGGTCAGAATATATGCGACGCCACTAGAAGAAATAGCGCAGGAATTCATTGAAAGGTATATAATTTTGTAATAATTAATTATTATTATCCAGGAATGTATTTTCCTGTTTGGTGAAATTTTGGCTAGTTATAAATACATATTATAAATTAAATAATGCTATTCTTTCAATGGCATTGAGAAATCCAATAGTTACTATCAAGTTATTTTCAGAAATATATGTATTTTAAAATTTCACTAATCCAATTTCATTTTTAAAGGTTAGACCAATTGAAAGACGATAAAAAGTATATGACGGAAAACTTTCTGACTGAAATTTCTAAATGGTCTCTTGAGTCTATGGCCTTGGTGGGATTGGATGCACAACTAGACGGTATTAGAGCTGAGTTGAGCCCTGAACACCCAGCGAGCATATTATCGAAATGCGCCAGAGACATTGGTCAGTTATCTATTCAGTTGGAATTTTTACCAAACCCTTGGAAGTATATTGCTACATCGGCGTATAAAAAACTTATGAAAACATATGATACACAGTTAGAGTGAGTAAATTAGTACTAAGTACATTATAATTAATCTGAAGGTCACAATTTAAAAATTTATTAAACTGGGAAAATTTTCGATCGCCCACTGGATAGTTCATACACGTTCATAGTTAATTTATAAAACTTAAAGCTGCAAAGATTTGTGAATGTAGATACAAAAAAATATTATTGGGCCTAAAGTGCTCCCTTGAGGTACACCTAAAGAAATTATTATTTTTGTCTTAAGACGACGTCTCTGACCTTGTTCATGATGAATTAAAATAGGAATAAAAATGATTACTTATACACTACATGCGACTACGAGAAAGTGATATTTAATCTAGTTTAAACAAATATTATACTGTGTTGCAGTTTGTTTTCCCAAATAAAATCATTATACTACTTATTTTGATTCACACGTTCAGATTATGTACGATGTATATCAAGCAGGCTAAAAAGCGAATAGATGAAAGAGGCCATGACATTCCCGAGGAAGATAAAAGTATAGTGGAGAAACTAATCGACATAGACGAGAGAGTAGCTGTAATGATGGCACTAGAAATGCATCTAGCTGGAGTAGACACGGTACGTGAGTTTAAAATAAGTTGATGGCAATGGCACTGTCGAGCTGTTTAGAACAAAGATTGGGGCACGGTTTTTTTTGCTTTCGTATCGAGTGTGATATCAGGTGAAAGAGACTCATTCACATTCAGATGATTCTGCGTAAACACAATAAACACATAGATGGTTTCATGATGATATGTAGGTACCTATGCAAACCTTGCAGTCGAATAGTCGCGTGATAAATTCTAATTCGCTGTATATGGTCTAGCACTGACATTTTATAATCCAATATTCAGCTCGCTCGCAAATTAAATAATATCGCTCGTAAGTTATAATACTTGAGCAACGGATCCGAAAACCTTAAGCACAGCCTTTTTTTAACACGTAGGAATTCCTTCTTATTTTTTTTATCTAGGACACGCCAACTAAACTTCACCTCGCCTGGTGGTAAACTAAAGTCAAAGTCTCAGGAAAGAGGGTCACCATTACAGACACAATGTTACAATGGTGGCACTGAGCTCGGCCGCCTCAACAGATGCTTTTTCACGCCCCGCTTAAAGGACCCGGGATTGTAGGAAGAAGGAAACACGTGTGTTGGTAATGAATTCCAGGTCCTGGTAGTGCGGCAAAGAAAAGTCTTAGAACCGCTTGGTTCTTGCTCGTATATTCTAAACAGTGTGAGGGTGACATCTAAGCCCTGCACGTGTTGTCCTATGTAGGAAAGGAGAGGGTAGGATTAGTTGGAAAAACTCATCAGAACACTCACCATGGTAGAGACGGTAAAATGCAGCCAAAGGAAGCAATATCTCTACGTATCTGCAAAGGCTCGAGGGTTTCGTGACCTCAGGATTCCCAATAATGCGGACCGCGCGTCGCTGCAACCTGTCTAGAGCATCTAATAGGTATTTCGCGGATCTATCCCAGAGGTGCGAGCAGTATTCCACGTAATCTTATACCCCCGGAGCCAGCGGGGGTGGTTATGTCGGACTCAGACCGACTAAAACCGCACGGCCGCCTCAAGCCATCAGTTGCCGAGGGTAGGTAGCCTTTGGCATATCTCTCGCGCAACCCGACTGACCCAGGGCCACAGAAGGCCCCCCGGTTGTAGGACTACGGCGTCCCCATCTTTCCCCAGAAAAGAGGGGGGCGCGCATCGCCCCGCCGTCTCGGCTTTAAACACGGTTTGCTAACAAAAACAAAAAACGGTGTGAAACTGAAAAATGCATTTTGTGTAAGCTAATGTCAATATTTTTCTTTAAACTATCAACGTGTGCATGTCATGGGATGTATGTATATGTCAACTTAAACCGAAGTATTAACCCTTTTTTACGCCGCGTTGAAATGACACTTGCTGCGTCTAGATACAGAGTTTGTATATAGTCTAAGCCAAATTGTTTTTGGCTTAGACTAAATACAAACTCAAACGTCAATCATTTGCTGATGTGCGTAAGGAAGGTGGTGGGGCGTGTCATTTGGGCTAAGAGCAGGCCTGATTCTACTGAAGCAAAAATTAAAATTTAGACTTTCATTACAATATGCTTAAAGTTCAAAATTAAATGAACAGAGTTTGAGATCACCTTGCCTGGTCGGAGGATGCTCCCTTTGTGTCGGAGGAACATCACATCTCGTTCCTCCACATCTAAAAGGATATTTTTGCAGTGTCCTTGGTATGACAAATGTTTTGCTTTAGCAGAATCGAGGCCCAGCTCTACTCACTACTGTATTACCCATAACTACTAACTTGCAGGTATCCTTCACCGTAACGAGTGTGCTTTACCATTTGGCAAACAATCTAGAAAAACAAGAGAAATTACGTAAAGAGATACGTTCTGAGGACCCTCACAAACGGTACCTAAGAGCTTGCGTTAAAGAAGCACTAAGAATTTGGCATGTTGTCCCTCCTACCCCGAGGAAAACTGATAAGGATCACGTTGTCGGTGGTTATCATATACCTCCAGGGGTAAGTCCACTTACAGCTAATTGTAGTATACCTCATCATCATCTTCCTGCACTTACCCCATATTCGATTAAGGTGGCAAAAACTTTGAATCAGTTCAGGAGGCAGTTCTTATAGGGTCTGCAGCACGGATGTGACTCCATTGGTGTTATACACGTTCATAGGTCACGGTAACTACTTTCCATCAGGTGTGCCGTGTGCTTGTCTACCACCTTAGTTGTATAAAAAAATTCGGGATTCGGGATTCGGACCCGCAATCTTTCTCTTACAGGGGGAATGCCCTGACCACTGAGCCATCGATCCTCGCCTGAAGCCATCCAAATCGCCGGATATATTATATCCGTCTTACGGCGGCGCAACGGTGGGAGCCATCTAACGATACTCGTACAAACTATCAGAACCAATGAATGATATTGCAATCATTTTTAAAGATTGATTTTTGATGACTACGCCCAAACAATTCAGTGGAACGTTAAAGCATTTAGTATGCTATAGTGTTTCCACATTAAAGTATTTAAAAAAAGAATAAACTGAATATACCTGAACAATCCTGCAGGTTCAGGCATAAAAGAATTCTTCCCCATCGACGTCAACCGGGAGGGTGGCCAGAAGGCTGGCGGCATTACTACGTTGAATGGCAATACAAATCCTTTGCGCAAGGAATAAACCAGCCCTCTGGTCACGGGTAGCGTCAATTATTGTATATTAGACAGCTCACACACAGTGGTCGATATATATTTGTTCTTGCGTCAACACCTAAAACTCCGAACAAAAATGAGGTGCCAATACGAGATATTTCATTGACAAGGCCACGTTGCGTCAGTTAGAAAGTAATTTTAGGGATGTAGTTAGTCGATCGACTTTTTTATTACAATAATCTGAAAATGATACAATCGAAATCGAATACTTACTAGCAAATACAATTTTATATAAATTTAATGCTATTTATACTGTTGATTAAACAGTAAACATTAATTGGGACTTGGTGGAATTGATCGTTACACAGATTGAAAACCCACTTGTACTTTTTCCATAGTATTTTTTCATTAGACCTGACCGGTTTCGCATTATGGCATCCTTAAAGGTTTATAATTACAGCTGTTTTGATTATTACCGAGTTGTTTTCTTGACATTTAATTAATTTAAGACCGATTATTTGTGATGCGGGCACGATGACAGGATTTATCGAAGGAGCGTGGTGTTTTTTCTTTATATATATATCGTACCGTCCCGTCAAAGCGTACCCGGAGCCTTAATCAGTAGATAAGGTTGGCTAGGACCCCAAATCTATATCTACTATCTACTATAAAATTAACCATTAATATTATCCATATACCTATTATAGCTGGAGCAGAGAGGCCAAAAGCCTCTAGATTATTCTTGGTGCAGAGGCTCGCATCAAGTTTGATGGGCACCTTTGCACCAGGAGCGATCGATTGATTAGTACTAAAACTGTATTATGTCATATATTTAGGTTCTAGTGATTGCACCAAATGAATATTTATCAAGATTGGACGAATATTATCCACGGGCAAACGAATTCATCCCGGAGAGATGGCTGGCGGATAAATCTGATCCCTTGTACTACGGGAACGCACACCCTATGGTCACATTACCCTTCGGTTTTGGCATCAGGAGTTGTATCGGCAGAAGGATTGCAGAGCTAGAGATTGAGATACTGATGAAGAAGTTGATCGACGAGTTCAAGGTTACATGGGAAGGGCCACCAATCGTCGGTATTCATATGGGCACATTTGTCAGTCAGCCGTTTAGCTTCAAATTTGAAATTGCTAAGTAGATGTTACTTCGCAATATCAAATTTGAAGCTTAAAATAATTTATATCATTGAAATTTGTATGAATTGTGTAATACATGTAATGTGGTTGTACTTATTTAATAAATAATAATAGTATATGAAGTTTACTTGACTTTTATTTATAACTTGACGAGCTTGAGTCATCATTATCACAGCCTAAGTCCCGGTTACCCTTAATGTACGGTTGACAAAGGAGATATGGTTGCACCTTTACATACATCTCTATGTGAAAAAGTGCGACCGTTTCTGACGTAAATGACATTTCGCGACCATAGATTACGGTTTTAACCTCTTTTCATTTTTGTTTTTTAATTAGTGTAATATGTATAAGGTGTTGTTACACTTTACATGTTTTGATAGGGTTATCTCATGGGCTTCGAGAGTGACCAGTACACCAGTGTCAAACGTCATATGACACTGTATCATACTACACACAAACAGAAAAAGAATTATTCAATTTGATCCAGCAGTTTTTGAGATTAGCGCATTCATACATCGTGCGTTTTTTTGTTTTGTAAATAAATGTATTATATCTTTCTTCCTTTTTTATCTACATTTTCAACTTGTACTTTGGAACCCAGGGGCCGCTTGCCTATTCTTTATCTTATGTCGGCTTTTGTGGGAGCAACTGTTACTGGCTCCCCAACCCCGAGAGGTCAACCAATACCAGAGCCACATAATTATGATCTAAATACTCGTTGACACGCATAATCCAACAGAATGCTATACCACTAACAAAGGAAAGGAATCATTAATGATCAGAATTAACTGTTAACATAAAATAAAATAAATATTTACTGTTATAATGGTTTTCTATATTTCCCTTGTATCCAAACTCGGTACATTTTCAACATTTTTCCTCTATTGACTTGAAGTCTTCTGTCAATAAGGTTTTGTTCCTCAACAAAACCAGCACTTTTAAAGAGATTTGATATTTCTTCTTGAGTGAAGAAATATACCCTGGTATTATCTCCTCTAGCATAGAAGTTGTTTGAAATGCAGCGACCTTTCTTGAATCTTAATTGAGCAAGGTCATATAAGCCATAATCTCGGAAGACCAGCAGTCCTCCTGGCTTGAGGTATTTGTAGATATTGTTGATTACGGTAGGCATTCTGGAATGGTATTAAAAATGTTATTACTAACTACTTTGAAGACCAAAGGAGTGTTATGTCAGTGGTCACAATGTCGATTGTCGGTTAGTGCAATTTTAAATTTGAATATCATTTTATTTTGTTGCAATATATGGGTACAAAGATGTTACAGGTACAATACATTTAGGTTACACCATATTTCAGCCAGAGAGCCATGTAATAACATCACATATTGTGAAGAAAAAATAACTTTAACATTCATTTAATTTTAAATTTTAAACCTTTCGAAATTTTGAATGATTTGATGCATGTTATTCAATCACACTCCAACAACTGGTAATAAAAGAGGTAGAACACGGCGGTATTTCCGTCCAATTGAGCAGTCTGACTGGGGAAGTACCTCCACCTTACAGTAGCGTAGGGTAGCCAGAGCTCACTGGAGAGTTTGTGCTGTCAGTGGGAAACTAAAGGCTTGCCTTGCTTTGTCTTCTACACAGACGGCACAGAAACTCTGTGCTTACAGGGTTGGCAGCGCGAGTGTGACTCCTCTGGTGTTACACATGTTACCGCTTAACCTTACCTTACGCTTAACTTAAAATAATGTGCTTGTCTGCCACCTAAGTGGTATAAAAATTAACTGATCTGATCTGATCTAGCTGAAATTTGGTTCAGGAATAGATTATATAGTGTGGAATAGCACATTGGCTATCTACAAATATCACCACCAAGAAATGGAGAAAATATATTTTTAAAGATGTTAGTTTACCATGACAATAAAATAAAAAATACTCACTTGATAGGATCAATAGCTGATAATACAAATATTAAAACTATTATATCCATAGAGTTCTCTTCAAAGGGCACATCCCATTCACTGAGTGTGCCATCAAGAACAAATACATTACACCTCTTTGGATCATACAGTTCACTTTGTTTCATAATATCTATAGCTTTTGATGAGAAGTCACAGCCGTATATAAAAAGGTTAGGGTCTTGACTGTATTGAAGAATCGGAAAGATGGTGTTGCCAACTCCACAGCCAATTTCAAAAATATACCGTTTCGTTTCACTCATACTTGGCAGCTTATTATCCTGTAATGTGGGATTTTCCCCTTCAGGGTACACTCTTATTGGAGCTGAGGTGTTATCTGGAGCTAGTTCTGGAAACTCGGTGAACAGCCAATGGCGATCTTTGAAAAACCTGTAATATTGGCAAATAACTTGTTAATAAAAGATCTTTGTGTTTAAAGTTGTAGGAAAATATATTATTTTTAAACTTTCGCGGTGTGAATTCATAATTATACTAAGTATCGGGACTTCTCGCGAATTATATATAGTATAATTATCCCGATACTTAGTATAATTATGAAAATATATTATTTTAAAAAGGTAGTAACAAACTTGGTGCATAAGAACTATAGCTCAACACAAACTAGCCTGTCTTAATATTTCATTACTAACTGAAGTAAGAATGCAACAGGACATGCACTAGTCAGCGAGTGCGAGTGAGAACAAAGTATGACTTTCTCATACAATGCAGTAAACATTTGAAATAGTTTTGAGTCAACAAATCTACCTCAATATTGTAATAATAAAAAAAATGATTTTATTTTCTCTGTATCTCCTATTTAAAAGAAATAGAAATAAAATTGGTTTGTAAGTACATTACCATAAAAGTTCGGGCGCCTTGGAGATACACATGCCTAGGATAATCAGCGGAGATTGGAAACTTTTAATCTGCCGGAGGTGAGCTAAATGAAACCAAACGGTGAGGTTTAAGGTTTTATTGTCCACTCCAGTGTGCATTTAGAAATAGTTGCAAGGATACATTCCTAATGTATATCTAACCTTAAATTTAAAATTAGAGTTTTATAAGCTAGGTCAATCTGATCCTATGTCAATATGATCTTATGTCACCAATGCATTTTTAGGTTATTTTGAAGTTTAGATTTAAAATATAATTAAAGTAAGCTCACGGCATCCCTCGGCGAGTATATGTAAACACAGCAGCGAGAAAGCTCGTAGCAGGCGAAGTTTTCAGTTTAAGCCCATGCGGTACATCCAGGTTTGAGGCGAAAAGTCCAAACCCTCCATAAGGAAATGCAGATGACCGAAGACAAAGGTCCAAAGAAAAAGTCCAAAGGAAAAAGAGAAAAAGGAAAAAGAAAAGGCGGTTCCAATTTGGAAACCTGTAACAAAATTGCATGTCATTAGAACAAACTCCAATATGAACACGAGGACCTAATTTTTTATAAATTTGTGCGACTTACCGCCTTAATTTGCTGGAACAATGCCAATAGCAAAAGAAATCATAATATTCTCAGATTAAGAGCTGAAACAATAGAATTTTAACAATTATTTTTCAAATTAGGAACGTGGCGAATTCCAACAAAGTGAATCTTATTAAAAAATGACAACTCACCAGAAATAAACTATAATTCCACAAGAGGATAGTTGTGAAGACACAAACTATTATCCTTTAGGCAAAAATACTCTCATTTTTATGAGATTTATTGAAATTAAGTTACGAAGCCATGAATATCGACCATCCAGCCTCAACGCTAGGAAGAAAGGTGCTTTGACAGCTATACGTCAAAATGTCATTCACTCCGCGTTCCGAAACTTTTCGTTCAAAAATAGAATTAAAACCGGTGTGACGACGTTCGCAGAGCGCGTCGTTACATTACATCCCTCCCCAAAAAGAAAAAAGAAAGAAAGAAACTTCCTTTTCTAATGAAAATTATGAGAGTCCAGAACAAAATTCCAAAAAACCTCAAAAGACAAAATGTCTTGCAACATTTTTCAATAAACAAAAAGGCAATGCGAAAGCATCTTGCATTGGGTATTGCAGAAATAATTATAAATTAAAGAATGGGAAAGCATTCCTAAAAATCAAAGAATGTGAAAACACTCGAAAAGTAAAGAATTAAGTTGAAAAAGAATTTCCAGTTTCAAATGGAAACAAAGGACACTATCCAACTTAATGGAATAACCGAAACCAAACTCAGAAAAGAGTAAAAACTTATTTCGACACAAAAGTGAAAATAAATCCTTCAATAAAACAAATTAAACAATCCCTACTCAATTCCATTCCAGATATCGATTAGGCAACCAACGCCGTCGAATCTAATCCTTGATCTTAACCAGCCTTCTAGCATCAATACAAAAGTGCGGTTGAGCTCCTACGCCACCGACTCTATACCAGCTATTCCTGAAACAAAAATATGAAACTAACAAGATATCGGTTAAGCACCAACGCTGCCGAATCTGAAAGAAAATCGGTAAAAACAATGAAGTTTTCCCACTGTCGGTTAGGTTGAAAAGCCGCCGACTTCAAATTCCTATTCCAACATCCAAAACGTCAAAACAAAATCACAACAAAAGTGTCGTAATAATATATTTATAAGCATTGTGATCGGCATAACACCACCAACTTTCCGAGCACAAGCAAAATATAAAGAAAATATGACAATTGTGACCAGTACAACACCACTGACTTTCTGAGCACAACCGCATAAGAAAAGTATGACATTTGCGACCGGCACAACACCACCGACATCCCGTGCGCAAAGCATAAAAAATGTAACAATGTGTATAAAAACACAATCGTACAAAAAGAGAAAAACGACAATTACGACCGGCTCAACACCACCAGCTTCCCGTGCGCAAAGCGTAAGGTGTGACTATGTGTATGAAACACAATAGCACAAAAAATTGTAAAGTCCAGTAAGACACAAGTTTCCCAAAAAATGGTATAACAAAGTGTGTAAAAAAATGCATAAAATGCGTCCAATCCGAGAATCTTAATACTAAGAAAATAACCCAGAACTGTACAAAAATAAAGTTCAAGAAACTTAATTTTCCATTCCCTAAGTGAGTGGAAATAAGTCAAGTGAATTTAATGTAGAAAATGAATATTAAATTTCACTCCTATATTAGAGTAGAAACTAAATTCCTAAATTTGTACAAAATATACAATATTAAATATACAAGTGTATAAAAATATATACAGGAAAATAATCCTATACAACAAAGATAAATAAAAATATAAGATCTTTTGATGTGGAACAATTTGTTAATATGGAGTAGAGTTACACAATAACAAGTCCTAAAATGACCTAAGTTATTTTTGAAGGAAACTAAAATTGAAATTAATAAATTGTTGTGAAGTTCCTAACATACATCTCCTTTCAACACCCCTCAACCTTTCAAACATCACCTCATAGTGGGGTCATACTTCAAACAAAGTACCAAAGACAAAGATAGACATTGTCAAAACAAGAATAATTTTAATATTTAATTATGTCTTTAATATGATAACGACCAGTATAGTTTTTATTAAGGTCTTTTAAAACATAAACATTAGAGGAAATTTTATCTATTATTTCACACTTAACAAACTTAGGTGCTAACTTAGCCGAAAAGAATGCAGGAGCATTAGACTGCACAAAACTTCTCCTCCACACTATATCTCCCACCTCAAAAGAAATGACCTTCCTTCCTATATTATAATAACGCGCATTACGCTTATAAGCTTTAAGCAATGAAGCTTGAACTTTTATAAAAATATCACTAAGTGATTTAAGTGAAAAAGCAAATGAAGACCTATCAACAACATCAAGTTGATTGAGGTTATCAAAAGAATTACTAAAACGGTGCAATGAAGCATCAAAAATAAGTTCTCTACCGAACATGAGAAAATTAGGAGTGAAATCTGTAGCTAGATTCACACTACTATTTAAAGCTAATTGAACATGAGGCAAATATTTTGACCAAGTTCTATGATCATCTTTAACAAAACAAGAAATACATGTTTCGACTGTTTTGTTATATCTCTCTACAGGATTATTTTGAGGTGTATATAAAGTATTATAAAATATTTTACTAATATTATAACTTTTTAGAAAATCTACAAATTGCTTAGCTGTAAATTGGCTTCCATTATCACAAACAAAAATTTTAGGCGTTCCAAACTTAAGAAATATTTCTTTTTCAAGTATCCCACAAATTACTTTAGTGGTAGCACTAGTCATAGGAAATATCCAACAATATTTTGTAAAAACATCTATGATTGAAAGTATATACTTATGGCCAGAATAAGCTTTTGGAAGAGTTCCAATAATATCAATAGAAAGCATTAACATTGGTTTATCAACTTTCTTAGGATTAACCATAATTCCATGAGGTGGATTAGTAGAAGATTTATAAGCTTTACAAGTATCACAAGAAGAAATGTATTTTTGAACATCAATAAACATACCTTTCCAAAAATAATGTATTTTTAATTTATTTAAAGTTTTATGAATTCCTAAATGTCCTGAATTAACATCATCATGATTAGATTTAATAGTGTCTAAGATGTGTTCTTTAGGTATGACAATTTTCCAATTTAAACGATTATTAGGATTATATTTATCTTTACAAAATCTATACAAAGTATCACTTTCAACTTTGAAATTTTTATATTTTCTAGGAAACTTTTGACAATTTACAAATATTTTTCTATACCAAGGATCAACGATATCCTCATTTGGCATAACAATAATATTATTTACAGGAATATTAATAGCAGAAATTTCTATTCTGGATAAACAATCTGGAACTAAATGTAAAGAACCTTTTTTATATTTAACATCAAAAGTAAATTGAGAAATTCTAGCAGCCCAACGTGCAAGACGACCACTAGGATTATCAAGTTTAAGAAGCCAAGTTAAACTAGCATGGTCAGTGATAACTGTAAATTTCATTCCTTCAATATAAGGTCTGAAATGTTCAATAGAATCCAATATTGACAACAACTCTCTCTCAGTTGTACTATAATTACGTTCACATTTATTAAGTGATCTAGAATAATAAGCTACAGGATGTTGATCTCCATTATCATCATCTTGGCTCAGGACACTACCAATTCCAACAGAACTAGCATCGCAATGTAAGGAGAATGGTCTTTCAAAATTCGGACAATGTAAAACTGGTGCAGAAATTAATGCAAGTTTTAAATTATGAAAAGCAACTTCAGCTTCTTCATTCCAGAAAAGAGATTTTTTAGAATTCTTGCTTCCGGCCGTTAATTTGGTTAAGGGCGAAGCAATATCAGCAAACTTATCAATGAATCTACGGTAATAAGAACATAACCCAAGAAAACTTCTTAATTGTCTAACGCTTTCTGGGCGTGGGAAACTTTTAATGGACTCTAATTTAGCAGGGTCTGTATGTAAACCATTACTATCAACAATATAACCAAGATAACGCAGTTTATCTTTACAAAAATTACACTTTTTTAAATTAATAGTTAACCCAGCATCTTTAAGAATTTTATAAATTTTATTTAAATAATCTAAATGATCAGAGAATGTAGAATTTATCAATATGAGATCATCTAAGTAACAGAATGCTACATTATCAAATTCTGGTCCAAACAACTTGTCTACGAGTCTCTGCAACTCTGCAGGTGCATTAGTCAAACCGTACACCATCCGGGTAAAATGAAATAAACCTTTCCCAGGAACAACAAAAGCAGTCTTCTCTCGAGAAGATTCTTCTAAAGCGATTTGCAAAAATGCTTTAGACAAATCAATAGTAGTTATATAATTAGCACCCCGAAGGTTATCTAAAATTCTAGAAGGGTAAGGTAAAGGATAAGAATCTTTAACAGTAACTGAATTTAAACGTCTAGAGTCCAAATATAATCTTGTTCCACCATCGCGTTTTTCAACGGCTAACACTGGAGGACACCAAGGAGATTTAGAAGGTTCCATAATATTTTCCTTTAATAAAACTTCCACTTCATCATAAAGTTCTTTTTGTTTAGCAGGACTAAGGGGCCAATAACGTTGTTTAAAAGGTTCACCAGTAACATTAATTTTATGTTTAACTAAATGAGTAAGACCTAAGCCTCTCTTTTCATAAGAAATATTTTCAAAAAGTGAAATAATTTTATTTACTTAACTCGTGTTTCTCAGAAGGAGAAAGTTCAGAAACAGAAGTAACTGCATTTACACAAGTAGTGGATTCATATTCAAAAGTAATATTATTCCATAAGTCTTTAGCAAGATTAAATTTCAACCAAAAGTCAAATCCCAAAATAATTGAAGGTTTAAAAGAAGGTATTATCAAAAAATCTACATTTTGAGTTAAGTTATCACAAGTGATAGGTAAAACCATAGTTCCAATAACATTGTGTGCAGAACCATCAGCAGTAACAGCGTTACCTTTATAAGGTTTAAATTTATAACCTAATTGCAAAAATGTTTGATGAATATTAGAACCGAGTACACAACTACAAGCTCCACTATCTAACAAACCTGAATAAAATTTATTATTAATATTAAAATTTAAATAAGGTCTAGTGTCTTTATGTTTAACAAACAAAACAGGAGCAGCCCTGATATTATTAAAGAAAACTTTCAAATAATCCAACCATTCATTAAATTCTTTCTTACAAGTGGCTTCATTCGGAGCACGGCTAAATTTTTTCAACATCGAGTCACCAGAGGTTTTATCAAAAACTAGGGCTCGATGGGACCTGATACGTTTTTTGACTGAACAGTATTTGAATTACAAACTTCGCAATTCTTCGTAGTGACGCCAAGCTTGTGACATTTAAAACAAATTACACCTGGAAATGTAGGGCAATTTTTATAAGAATGTCCAGAGGACTTACATTTTAAACAAGTTAAATCATCTGATTTAACAGCACTAATTTGAGCAGAATATTTTTCTTTTTTAATACTTTTATTCTCACTCAAGTTCTTTCTTGACACAAAATTCTCTAATTCTCTGCTGAGGTTAATAAATTCGTCGATAGAAGAAATAGTTCTACCAAACACAAAAGGTGTGTAAATATTCAACATGTTATGTTTAATAATAGTTATGAGGGTAGCATCAAAAACAGGCATAGACAAACGGCTAGCCATATCCATTATGTCTGTAATAAAATCTGGTAATGACTCAGTTATCTTTTGTTTACGAGTACGGAGTTCATGTTCCAAATGATAATCAAATTCAATTCTATCAAAACGTTTCAACAACGCAGCCTTCAAATCCTGCCAAGAAGCAATACGAATACGAACACTACGAAACCATTTAAGCGCAGTGCCTGACAAAAGATCAGAGAATGAACTAACCAAAAAATATTCATTAAAATTTTTAAACAAGAAATATTCTTCCACTTGAGTAATAAATTCCCTGTTCGCGAGTGCCAGATGTAATAATAAAAAAAAAAATTATTTTATTTTCTCTGTATCTCCTATTTAAAAGAAATAGAAATAAAATTGGTTTGTAAGTACATTACCATAAAAGTTCGGGCGCCTTGGAGATACACATGCCTAGGATAATCAGCGGAGATTGGAAACTTTTAATCTGCCGGAGGTGAGCTAAATGAAACCAAACGGTGAGGTTTAAGGTTTTATTGTCCACTCCAGTGTGCATTTAGAAATAGTTGCAAGGATACATTCCTAATGTATATCTAACCTTAAATTTAAAATTAGAGTTTTATAAGCTAGGTCAATCTGATCCTATGTCAATATGATCTTATGTCACCAATGCATTTTTAGGTTATTTTGAAGTTTAGATTTAAAATATAATTAAAGTAAGCTCACGGCATCCCTCGGCGAGTATATGTAAACACAGCAGCGAGAAAGCTCGTAGCAGGCGAAGTTTTCAGTTTAAGCCCATGCGGTACATCCAGGTTTGAGGCGAAAAGTCCAAACCCTCCATAAGGAAATGCAGATGACCGAAGACAAAGGTCCAAAGAAAAAGTCCAAAGGAAAAAGAGAAAAAGGAAAAAGAAAAGGCGGTTCCAATTTGGAAACCTGTAACAAAATTGCATGTCATTAGAACAAACTCCAATATGAACACGAGGACCTAATTTTTTATAAATTTGTGCGACTTACCGCCTTAATTTGCTGGAACAATGCCAATAGCAAAAGAAATCATAATATTCTCAGATTAAGAGCTGAAACAATAGAATTTTAACAATTATTTTTCAAATTAGGAACGTGGCGAATTCCAACAAAGTGAATCTTATTAAAAAATGACAACTCACCAGAAATAAACTATAATTCCACAAGAGGATAGTTGTGAAGACACAAACTATTATCCTTTAGGCAAAAATACTCTCATTTTTATGAGATTTATTGAAATTAAGTTACGAAGCCATGAATATCGACCATCCAGCCTCAACGCTAGGAAGAAAGGTGCTTTGACAGCTATACGTCAAAATGTCATTCACTCCGCGTTCCGAAACTTTTCGTTCAAAAATAGAATTAAAACCGGTGTGACGACGTTCGCAGAGCGCGTCGTTACAATATAATATAAGTAGTGAAGGAAAAAGCTTGAGCCTTTTAGCCCTTTTTTAAGACTCGTCGCTTTATAGCGATGGCTAGAAGGCTAAAAGGCTAAAATCTTAATTTTAGGTGCTGGCTTTAAATAATTATCAACTATACAAATAATACCTATTCTGATGAATTTCATAAAAAGCATCCCAGTGTTTGTCAGCTTCTTCTTCAAGTGACTTCATATGGTCATCAGTAAATATAATCTGGGAGTTTAACTCAACCTTTTCTTTAGCCACTTTTTCCTGTTCTTCATCCCAGTCAACATTATCCCTGTAAATGCCAATCAGATCAAATTGAAATGAATTTTGAATGAATAAATTACTACCCTTCTCTTCCCATGTGGTATCCTACAAGGCGACTAAGGGATAGGGCTGTTTAACATCAGGTAGATATATACAGTTCAGACTCAGCATCAGATGCATGGCTCGAGTCAACAATAGTGCTCAGAATACGGCAATAGGCTCGCCCCCTATTATGTGGGACCGATTACAATTATTGGAGAAATGTGGGTGTTCATTCACCTCTGCCTAACCCTCCACGGATAAAGGCGTGATTATATGTATGTATGTAAAATACTTTAAGGATCTATTTACTATGAGACAACCTAGTGGTATGGGTAATGGACTGCTGAGACGAGGTCTCAGGTTCGATCCCAGGTTTACCATGGCACACACCAATGACTTTTCGATGCTTTTCGAAGTTATGTGTATTTATCGCAGGTTTATAAGTGCCCGGTTAATGGCAATGGGTTCGCTACCTATTACATTGGGACCTAAACATAAACGGACGAAATGTGGGGGCTAGCACCACTGCCTACCCCTTCGGGGATATAGGCGTGAGTTTATGAGTTTACTATAGAGAAGAATAAAAGAGTTACAAGTACCATGCATTAAAAAGGTAAACATGTTTGGAGTTATTCAAATATCGACTACCACCAACAGGCTTCTTTCTGTGTCTAGTTTTCTCCAATTCCAAGAATATATTGTCCTCACAGTGATAATTCTTACAATTTCTAATAAAAGAAATGATTACGGTACCACGCGTTATGCTTGAAAACTTCCTCAGCATTTTCCAAGAACCTATTTCCAAATTGAGGTCTCTTTTCGTTTGAGGATTCTTCCATTTGATTATTATTTACACTTATATCTACTGAAGTGAAATTTTTATTAGGGGTTATATTGAAATATTCAATGTATTCAATAATAAAATAGTAAAATTGATTGCATTTGACAAATTTTATATGAATGAAATGAAATGACAGTATTGACATTGACAGTAATGACATTGACAAATAGATTTGTTTTAAATGGTTAAGATACCTTTAAGCCAATACAAATCAGTGAAAATCAGTGACTATAGCTATAGACAATACTGTACAGCGATTATGTGACGACTACAGCAAGGAAATCTAGTAGAATCGGATAGAGTAAAATATTTTTTTTCTGAATGCTAGCCATTGATGATAGCGCCATCTTATGATTTGTGATTAAATTAGTAGTTTTATACTAATTATGTAAAAAATAGATGGCGCTACTAAGAAAAGTTTTGTCTTTGAGAATTTTCCTGTTATGTGGAGATTTTATTCAATATATCTTTTATTTGGAACATACAACATGGAAACAACCGTTAAAATAGTTGCGTTAGTATTCGCACAATCTATTGAGTGAGAAACCTGTTGCCTGGTTCCTACTCCTACAGTACCTGGGTACCTAGGTAGGTACTGTAGGAGTACAAGTTAGTACAGGAGTAGTACAGGTTACAACAGGCCTACGTAATAATAAGATAAATGGCAATTTCGCATTCATTGAGAAACTGGTTGAACGGTTCTTTTAAATTATTATTTTTATAATATTCAAATTCAAATTCAGCGGCAACTGCCATTGACCTCACCGAGAGAGAAGCCAGCATTAAAGACATTTCCGTTTAATCAGCAGGTGTACCTCCCGGCAAGCTTCTAAAGAGGGTTTTTTAAATATCTTAGTGGGGTTCATAAACACTCACCCCTACCAATTTGTAACAACTAATTTAAAGGCGTTGGATAGTAAAATCAAGGAACATAAATTACTCCTAAAAATATTTATTCAAATTATTTGGCATTTTCAAATTTAAAATTGAATGGTTTCTCAAATGAATTTATAATTGTATTCACGACTTTGATTGGTGGTCCCTCCCATGTGACTTTGAACTCATCTATTAAGTTCTTAAAAAGCATCTCAATCTCCAGCTCCGCAATTCTTCTGCCTATACAACTCCTGACGCCAAAACCGAAAGGTAATGTGACCATAGGGTGCGCGTTCCCGTAGTACAAGGGATCTGTTTTATCCACCAGCGATCTTTCCGGTAGAAACTCGTCTGGGCTAGGATAATACTTCTCCTGCCTTGATAAGAATTGGTTCGGTACTAAGATGTCCACCTGAAAAACCATTTGTAATTTTGATTAAATCCCTTAGCAACCTGCAGGTGAATCTTTCTTCCAACGTCACCACCAGGGTTTAAGCGTAACTGATCGTGATTGGGTAAAAGCGCGCCTATTCTAATACCCGGGGTATTAGAATCACCTATAACTTAACCTAACAAAGCAACGCCACAACTGTGACAATACATACATAGTAACATTTTGTTGCAGCTAAAACCCTATTGTAAGAAAACCGGAATGGCTTCATGGTACCTAGATATATGGCTAAATGCTACTAACTACATCTTTGGTGTTTCTTGCGCAGTTTCGGCAGTTTCAAGTCAGCGCCCTGGATAGCTCAAATTCTTGAGTGTACTTGAGTGAAAAGTTCCTTAAGTGGTACCCACACGAATGTCCATTTCAAACGATCTTTTACCACAATGACGCTACACTAAAAAAAAGTCTTACCCCTGGAGGAATGTGATAACCTCCCACATAATGATCTCTGTCGGTAGTCCTCACGTTTACTGGAAGCACGTGCCAGAGTCTCGTAGATTCTTTCAAGCAAGCTTTCAGATAGCGTCTGCGAGAATCGCCAGAACGTATCTCTTCACGTAGTTTGTCCTGCTTTTCTGGATTGCTTGCTAATTGATATAGCATGTTCGTTATAGTAAAAGATACCTGCGAACCAATACAGCGTTAATGCACAAAAGCGTATTCCATATGGCTGCAGTGCTATATAATAAATTGCCCAAAGAATTGAAGGAACTAAATTTAATTCTGTTTAAGAAAAAAATGAAAAATTTTCTCGCAGAAAAATGTTATTATAATATTACAGACTACCTAAATGACCGCTTAATATAATTATTTATTTTGACATCTTAATTTATGACCATACACTATTAAATGAATATTTAAATGACAAAACACTAGATGCTAGGTAAATAATTAAATTCAATCATAGCTTTGACATTTCTAATTAGGTATATAAATTGTATTTGACTAATTTAATGATTATTTTGCATGGAGTTGTTTATTATGTTTAGCACGGAAATATTGATATCCAATGTTATGAAATTTTCAATATTAAATTGCAAATTCTTTGCTTCTAATTTTATAAACAAATATCGTCATAATATGTGTGACGTTATTGCATGCCAATCTGGCTGAAATATGGTGGAACCTAAATGTATTTACTTGTAACCTGTGTACCCATATATCGCAATAAATTTATTTGATTTGATTTGATTCGAATTTCAAAATTTAAATTTAGTTCAATACTCTTCAGGTATGTAGCTGTTCCATTAATGGTCATTCGCGATAGTCAACTTTTTTATAGTTGTATTTTTTTTTTTTTTATATAGGACACGCCAACTTGACCTCACCTCGCCTGATGGTAAGCTAAAGGCAAAGTCTCAGGAAAGAGGGTCACCATTACAGACACTAAGTGCTACAATGGTGGCACTCAGCTTGGCGGCCTCATCAGATGCTTTTTCACGCCCCGCTTAAAGGCCCCGGGACTGTAGGAAGAAGGAAACACGTGTGCTGGTAATGAATTCCAGGTCTTGGTGGTGCGGCAAAGAAAAGAGTCTCCGAACCGCTTGGTTCTTGCTTGTATATTCTGCACAGTGTGAGGGTGACATCTAAGGCCTGCACGTGTTGTCCTATGTAGGAAAGGAGATGGTGGGATTAGTTGGAAGAGCTCGTCAGAACACTCACCGTGGTAGAGACGGTAAAATACAGCCAAGGAAGCAATATCTCTACGCATCTGCAAAGGCTCGAGGGTGTTCGTGACCTCAGGGTTCCCAATAATTCGGACCGCGCGTCGCTGCAACCTGTCGAGAGCATCTAGTAGGTATTTCGCGGAGCCATCCCAGAGATGCGAGCAGTATTCCACGCAGGAGCGAATTTGTGTCTTATAGAGAAGACACCGCTGCTCCGGCGTGAAAAAACGTCTCACTTTGTTTAGGAGTCCGAGTTTCCGCGAGGCTGTTTTGATGATGCTCTCGATGTAATTTCTGTTATTCAGTTTGCAGCGAATATCCATGCCTAGGATATAGAGATTGTCCTGCAGTGGAAGTGGCGTGCTCTGAAGAGTGGGAAGGGGAAGGAAAGAAGATACCTTTGCTGTGAACGCACAAGCCTGCGTCTTCTTGGCACTGAACTCGACCATGTTCTCGGAGCCCCATTGAGAAATGTGATTCAAGATCCGGTCCAGTTCAGTGACAAGAAGCTGTCTTTTTTCCACGATATCAGACTGTTTGGCCGCAGGTTGTCCGTGATAACTCCCGTGTAAGGTGCTATCGTCTGCATAGCAATGTATGCTGCCGGTGGACAGCATGTCGTTGATATGCAGAAGAAAGAGAGTGGGAGATAATACAGACCCCTGCGGTACGCCAGCATTTATTTGCAAGAACTCCGAAGCCCGTCCATTACAGAGGACGCGGATACGGCGCTCCTGCAGGAAACTAGCAATCCAGTTGCACAGTCTAGGAGGCAGACCAAAGGCTGGTAGCTTGGAGAGAAGCGATTTGTGCCAGACTATCGAAAGCTTTGGTGATATCAAGACTAATTGCCAGTGACTCGCCGTGCTTGTCCATAGCCTCACCCCAAAGATGGGTAACGTATGCTAGAAGATCACCCGTTGACCGTTTCGGCCTGAAGCCATATTGCCGGTCATTAATTAAGGAGTGATCCTCTAGGTGACGCATGAGCTGTTTGTTAATGATGTGCTCGAAGACCTTGCACAGCACTGAGGTGACGGCTATGGGTCGATAGTTGGCTGGCTCTGAGCGATCCCCCTTCTTGGGGATCGGCTGTACATTCGCCTCTTTCCAAGCCGAAGGCACTGTACCCGAGCTGTAGGACAGTCGGTACAGCCGCGTAAGCATCGGAGACAACTCCGCTGCACATTTTTGTAAGACCACCGCTGGAATACCATCCGGGCCACTGGCTTTCCGGACATCGAGTGATTGAAGCACCGCACGAACATCGCATTGCCTGATACGTATTTCAGGCATTACGTGGTCACCATTGGGTAGTGTCGGCGGCTGTATACCGCAATCATCGACTCGGGAATTGGCCGCAAAGAGATTTACTAGCATATTGGCTTTCTCTTGCGGTCCATGGGCCAGGGATCCATCAGGGTAGCGCAGCGGTGGCAGCGAAGGCTGACAGAAGTTGGCCTGCACGGCTTTGGCCAGTCGCCAGTATCCACGGCTGCCCGTGGGATGTGCCACTAGCTCCTCCAAGCCGCGCAATGCGCAGGGCATCCGCTTTGACGTAAGCCCTCTTGCAGACCTTTGTGGCTCTGTTGTACGCCGCCTTGAAGTGGCTCACATTGGAATCGTGCGTGGCACGCGCCCTTACCCAAGCGCGATACGCGGACTGCTTTTGATCAACAGCCCTCGCACACTCGCGCCCGAACCAAGGGCGCACTCCTCGGGCACCGGTGACATCAGTGTACGGAATATAGTATTCCATACCCAGACCGATCTCACCGGCAACAGCAGTAGCACAATCCGAGGGTTTCTTACCTTCAAAGCAGCGTTCAACCCACGGGATGGACGCAAAATAGTTGCGCAGCCCATCCCAATCTGCTGACGAGTAGTGCCAGAGACGCCGCTTCCCCTGCACGGGTCGTGAAGGCGCTATAATTGGCACCTTGGAGCAGACCAGACAGTGGTCGGAATTGCCTAAAGCGGCTTGTACCGAAACACTGTACAGGTCTGGGTGACTCGTCAGCAGAAGGTCTAGCAGAGAGGGTGCTAGGCCCGACCTTCTTGGTATTCTAGTGACCTCGTGTACCAATTGGGTCAGGCCATGCGCCAGAGCAAATGCATGGGCGGCTCTTCCCGCATGGTCTGTTTTGGAGGAGCCCAACCAGGTTTCGTGGTGGGCGTTAAAGTCCCCCAAAAATACCACTTCGGCGTTCGGAAACCGTTCCTGCGCATCATCTGCCGCCTGACTCAGATATTCAAAGAGTCGAGTTGTCTCAGCATCTCCTGTATGGGAACGGTAGAGGCACACATAGATCTGACTCGTAGAGCCATGGTCTACGTGTACCCATAGGGTTGAAAAGGATGGGTCCTCAAGGCAGCGCAAACGGCGACAACAAACATCCGCCCTAACAAACACGCACACCCCGGCTTTTGCACGGAAATTTTCCTCGATAACATAGCCGTTTATTCATACTCATAATAATTATTACAACTCACCGTATCTATACCAGCAAATAACATTTCATTAGCCATCATTATAGCAACCCTCTCGTCTATAGCCAACAACCTCTCAATTATACTTTGATCTTCCTCAGGAATATCGTGTCCTCTTTCTTTAATTCGGTTTCGTGCTTGCTCGATATACATTACACTTACTCTGAAAATATTTATCAACATTTTTATCCTGAGTTGGCCGCGTGGCCGTTCATCAGTTTACTTGCAGGGTGGTCAGGGGTCAGGTCATCTCTGAGACATCCTAATCGTGCTCCAAAGCCTATAAATGCCACAGATTCCAAGGACCACCTATTCGCTTCAGCAAGAAAGTTGTCCGTTAGATATTTTGTACCGTCATTCAAGCGCTTCAACCTGAAAATAAGTAAATGTAGATTAAGATCCTACGGCCCACATAAGTACACTTAATAATTACATTCTAATTCTTTGCAAAAGAATGGGATATTTGTCATAATGATTTACTTATGAGTGCCATTTTCGAAAAATTTATCGTAGGTACAATTTATAAATTATACAGAAAAGGCATAAGTGTAAGTTATAGGTAATTGGTACTCCTAATCGAAGCAAAATCGTAACGTTTTGACTCGTTTTTGCTCTGCGAACGCATTCATACGTACCTACGATTTTGTTTTTATTATGCAGTGTCATATTGAACTTCAAGGTTGAGATAACTGAAGTAAGTAATCACGATTCAAATCAGCGGTAGATCCCTGATAATAAATATCATTGCACATGACACTATAGATGGTTTTGTTTATTCTCAAACACAAGCTTCTTTTCGGTACCTAAATGCTATTTGCATTTGGTATGGTGGGTATATAGGCACCTATTGACCAATATAACAACAAAATTTGTAGGTACCTACATTTCATACGTAAATATTAACGCTTAATTTATAGTCAATCGTGATTCTTCACTTATAAAATTGAGTCTTCAAATCAGTAGATTGAACAGATTGCTTCAGATAAGTGTACTCAACTACCGACCTTAGGTACTTAGGTATCATAGCTTAGGTACTAACAGGTAAGACAGTGGCCAAACTCGAAGCCAAGCTGCCCGCGTACGAAGGCAACTCGGGCGTCAGAGCTCGATGAACGACCTCCGCCCCCCATGAGCGCACGCCTGGGAGTGACGGGCGGAGCCGCCTGTCACCCTGGCAGAAGCCTCGCGCGCCTCCCCGTTTCCGGGGACGAGTTGGGGACTCTGTAGTCCCCACACACGAGAAGAGGGCCAGATCGTGAGAGATGGCTCTGAGTCGGCCGGGGTGCGAGGGATATGCCTGTCAACCTCACCTTCGGCAACCAGAAACGACCCACAGGCGGGGTGCGTTTTGGTCGGTTCGAGTCCGACATAACCTCTTACACCGGCTCCGATGGGGGTTTTGCGCACGTGAAAAAATAAAAAAGTGGCCAAACTCGGGAAAAAAATTTAAGTACAAGTGAGTAAGTAGGTATGGTATACCTACCTGGCTATAAAATCTTGCGATATTTCTTCAAGTGGTGGCGCGTATACTTTCACCAGTTTCAACTTCAACAACGCTGGGTTCACCTTTGAACGAAATTCACGCCATTCGGCTCCTTGTCTACAAAAATAAACAGATGTTTCATTTCGAATGATTAGTAAGTATTTACCTACTTTATAAAACAATTTATATTTACGCTGTGGAGAGCGCATAGGTCCTCTCAAAGTCATCCTTTCTGTAGTTTTCTCTATAGTACTTCAGAGTTTCGAAGCCGTTTCGTAAAGGATTTGCCTCTTGTGCTCGCAAAACCTGTAGGTAAGTATTACATTATTTTAAGCAAATACCTACATCGTTAGCTTGGACTATCAACATCCATATTATTAAATAATAAATATAGAATACCTGTTCTATATGTTCCGGATCAAATAACATGACTATGTCGGGTCTGAAAAGCATACCACTCAATTTTACCACAGAACCGTATTTTTTATAAAGAACTTCGGGTATCTTAAAGAAGCTTCCCTGCGGTCCGAGTTCACCTAAAAGAAAGTATCTATTACAGGTTAGGTTCAGTAACTCTTCTAGAGGGCCGTAATAAGCGTTCGTTTTCCAAGCAAGAAGGATGGATGTATCTCGTACGTCGGTTTCTGGATGGGACGATGGTAGCCATGTCGTCTCACTCCCCGAACAGGGAATATTTGTAGGTACAATATTTGTTCAAAATAGCTTATTTACATACATACATACATACTTCATCCCACGCACACTCAAGCTGTGGAATGACCTCCCTGCTGCGGTTTTCCCAAGCGCCTACAATATGGGGTTCTTCAAGAGGGGCATCAGAAGGTTTCTTCATGGTCGGCAGCGCGAGTGTGACACCCCTTGTGTTGCATACGTCCATAGGCCACGGTAACCGCTTCCCATCAGGGGGGCCGTGTGCTTGTCTGCCAACTAAGTGGTATAAAAAAAAAAAAAACTAAAGAATTTCCAATGGTTTATTTATATTACTTATTATATTTATAATTCTTCCTACAGTCCCGGGTCCTTTAAGCGGGACGTGAAAAAGCATCTGATGAGGCCGCCAAGCTGAGTGCCACCACCATTTTAACATTATCTTAGTGTCTGTAATGGTGACCCTCTTTCCTGAGACTTTGCCTTTAGCTTACCATCAGGCGAGGTGCAGTCAAGTTGGCGTGTCCTAAAAAATGATAATATTTCTTGACATAATTGTAAAATTTTGATGTTCATATGTGCTCTTTATGTGCCTAAAGTGAATAAATGAAATTGGTTCTTTAATTCTTTGAAACTACAGATATTCGTTCAAACATATAAATTAGCAAGTCATTGAAGTAGACATATACTTATTAAATATATCTATTACCTAATACATTTAATACAAACCTATGACAGGCAAGAAATGGTGGATCGATCCGAGAATCGGCAGAGATGACAGTCCCGGTATTGATTTATAAGGTTTTGCATCTTGTACTGAAGTAGAATAATTGCATATTGTGCGATTCCTAAAATAAACACAACACTATATAAACAAGGAATTGGTAGAAGTAGGTATATTAAGACCCATGGTGTCTTTAGATCCAACGCTATTATTACCTATAGAGTATTCCAAATAGAAAATCAAATATCATTTTTTCCAACCCAAGAATCGATGCTCAATCGAACACTCGCACTAATCATTGACGTATAAGTCAGTCTTCATACGCAGTCGGGTTGGGTGAATGATTAAAAATAAATAAAAATGTTAAAAAAAAACCGACGCAACTTTTACCGCTCTTTTACCGTTCTTAATATAATAAGTAACATATATATAACATAAACTCACGCCTATAACCCCGAAGGGGTAGGCAGAGGTAGGCTAGCACTCACATTTCGCCAGTTTATGTTTATACATAACTAGCACCGCGCCGCGGTTTCACCCGCGTAAATCCTGATCCCATGGGAATATCGGGATAAAAAGTAGCCTATGTTACTCACGAAGAATGTAGCTTTCTAATGAAAAATAATTATTAAAATCGGTCTAGTACTTTTAATACAAATCTTACCTCTTTAAGTAGATAAGCTCAGTTAAATAATGCATTTTAACTACAGGACAAAACCCAACTGTAAACAAATACATCAGCCGAACCCCGAATGCCTACTTTTGTGTATACAAGATTATAATATATCTTGTAAAAATAATATCTAATAAGTAGGTACAATAACGTACACAAGACTCTCATTAGATTGCAATTCCTTTGTGCACTCCCGGGTTTGCTGGCAGAGAACTCAACCTTGAGTTAAGCTCGCCTTTGTATATAATATTTCACTTATTTGCATAATATGTCTTGTAAGTGTACAATATATACGTGCAGGCCTTAGATGTCACCCTCACACTGTGCAGAATATACGAGCAAGAACCAAGCGTAGTAAATATAGGAATATTTATAGTATTGGCCGCACCACCAAGACCTGGAATTCATTACCAGCACACGTGTTTCCTTCTTCCTACAGTCCCGGGGCCTTTAAGCGGGGCGTGAAAAAGCATCTGATGAGGCCGCCAAACTGAGTGCCACCATTGTAGCACTTAGTGTCTGTAATGGTGACCCTCTTTCCTGAGACTTTGCCTTTAGCTTACCATCAGGCGAGGTGAGGTCAAGATGGCGTGTCCTATATAAAAAAAAAAAAAAAAAAAAGAATAAATTAAAAAATAAATAAAAACACAGTTTACTGGTAATTTGCCAAATAGTGCTGTTTCATTGCTCAGTGGAATTGTTAATTATTATTCATGAATGTTTCACTTACCGCAAAGAGTGCTGTTGTGATGTCAAAGATAGTCTTGTAAAACTTTGAACTACCACTCTATGTCTCATTTTAATGACTTACGATTGGTATTAGTGTTTATATAAGTAACACTTGGAACTACACATGTAACACGGTACAGATGCCACCGAAGACTGTTGATCAACTGTGTGTGAAGGTCAAACAGATAGACATGTGATAAAAATATAGATATTGTTCGTACCTACCTATACCTACCTACCTAATTGAAATTGAGAACTAATAAAATTAATAAATGTGTGGTTCCCGGCAGAGCAGAATTTGGACCAACCCATCTCTTCCCATACGGTGTCGTACAAGGCGACTAAAGGATAGGGCTGTTTAACATCTGACAAAATAAATATATACAGCCCAGACTTAGCCTCAGATGCATGCCTTGAGTTTACAATAGTGCCCGGAAGACGGTAATAGTCTCACCCCCGATTACGTGGAACCGAAGTCAATGATTGGTGAAATGTGGGTGTTAATTCACCTCTGCCTAACCCTCCGGGGATAAAGGCGTGATTATATGTATGTATAAAATTAGTGTTGTTAGTAAATACACTGAGGGTCCAATACTTTTTCGTTCACATTTTGCTATTATCATAGATATGTTTTTTCATATAGCTACCTATTAATGTTATGATTAATATTTGACCTTGATCTTCACATGTTATTTATAGATAAATATCTACCTTCTTAGAACATGTTATTCTAGATAAATTGTTTGTTTCTTTTTATATAATGTTTATGTTAATACATTCATACATACAAATAATCACGCCTTTATCCCTGGAGGGTTAGGCAGAGGTGAATTAACACCCACATTTCACCAATAATTGTATTCAGTCCCATGTAATAGGCGGTGAGCCTATTGCCGTATTCCGGGTACTATTGTTGACTAAAACCATGCATCTGAGGCTGAGTCTGGGATGTATATATCTGTTTGATGTTAAACAGCTCTATTCTTTAGTCGCCTTGTACCGCATGGGAAGAGATGAGGTGGCCCAAATTCTACTCTGCCGGGAACCACACGGATAATTAAATAATATGTCAATATTAATTTAATACCCATCCTTGATCGCTCCCGGTGCAAAGGTGCCCATCACACTTGCTGCGTTTCCACGCTGGATTGCGATGGCCAGCCTCTGCACAAGGAAGGATCCGGAGCGAGAGTCACCAGTAGTCCCTATGAGCCTCTATGTTTATATTTATTGGATTCTGTGAAGTTTCTAAACCCATTATTCATCGTTGATTCATTTTCTAACACAGAATTAATGTGACTTTAATGAGTTCAGGCGATGATCCTATTAAAATTACTGATAAAAAGCTAACTTTTATAGATTCTAACATTTACACTATTAGAATCTCGTCAACAAGTCGTAAAATCATTTTGATGCTCAAAATCTCTTTTATGGTCCCCACTGATATGGGTACTAAGGAAATAAAGGCAACATTAGCTGCTTATCTTCCTCTAGATATTGTCAAAGTTGAATGAGGGAATGAGAATGTGGTTTTTATATATAAAAAATAAGTAGTGATAAGTAGGTAGGTACATAACTAAATTGATTTGGCAGCATGAATGTGCAATTTTCATTCTTACTCTGTTTGGTTGATAACGTAGCTGAATATAAACAATATTAATGTGTCTTTTAATATTTTTATCTTAAAAACTCAGTTTATTAAACCTTTTTTTGTTTGAAAACTTACTTTAAAAATAAAACACGACTAAAACCGAAATCATAACGAAGAAATTTCAAACTCTGATAGTCCTTCCACCAACTGTATACTCAAACATTGTAATACAATTTACAGTTTCAGGTACACTCGTTTAGGTTCAGAATGTCCGTATCCCAAAATGTCCAGTCCAGAGAGAACAAAATGATCTCAACATTTTGTTCTCTATCCTTCCTATCTCAAAATTTGAATTCCCAGAATGTCCATATACAAAATGTCCATATCCCGGAATGTCTATTTCCCAAATTGTTCAAATCCCAAAATTTCACATCATCCCAAAACTAGGTGAGAATGGAAATTGAAAACGTACCAGTAGTAAATTCCCATCAGTACCTACCATCTGGGAGTGAAACTATGTCTTCCATGTAGACAACCGAACCATAAGACAGCTGACAGGTAGCATTCGGGACACGAGACAGTTCCAAAATCGAGTGCATAACTTGGAGGAAGTTACTCGGTTGTGCGATGGAAACAGAATTATATTATGTTATCTGTGGTACATCTGATGTACAGTCAGCACCAGATCAATCTTTAAAAACAAAGTACTCAAATTGATCTCAATACCTTGGTATTCCCCCCTTCGTCTTGACTGATTCTTCTGATATTAGATACACACATGTAGTTCGGATGATAATACAATTTGATCAATAAAACAGTTTGACGATATTGAAAGAAATTTTATAGCATTTAGTATGCTAACTATTCAAATCAATTAAGAACTAGAAAAAATGGGATCGGTCAGGCGGGATTCGAACTTTCCCGGGACCCTCCTCTGGTGTTACAAACGTCCATAGGCCACGGTAACCACTTTCCATCAGGTGGGCCGTGTGCTTGTCTGCCAACTAATTGGTATAAAAAAAACCCTGTAAGGGAAAGATGGGTGGGTTCTAATCTCGCCTGAACCGATTCAATTTTTTATATTTCTTAATCGAGTTTGACGATAATTTTGATACTTTATAGTCGAGATCGATCTCATACGGACTGACTTGATGTACGGCCCGCAGTTTAGGTACTATACAAACACTATTGAAGCTCAAATTTGTGTTACGAGTTTGATACAGTCGAGAGTTATATTTAGACTAGCTGACCCGGCAAACGTTGTTTTGCCATATAATGTTAAGGGTGGACAACCCTTATCACTAAGGGGTATGAAAAATAGATGTTGGCCGATTCTCAGACCTGCTCAATATGGTCACAAAATTTCATAAGAATCGGTCAAGCCGTTTCGGAGGAGTACGGGAACGAACATTGTGACACGAGAATTTTATATATAAGATAAATATATTATTCAATTTAAGCTAGGTGCTTTCGTAGAACTTTGAACTAGAGACGGTTATAGAACTTTATTTGTTAAGATTTAACCGAGATGTCAAAGGCCCAATATATAATCTATTATGTTCAAGTACAGTTCGCGATAAAAGTTATAGATCACTGTAGTTTTAATTTTATTATTATTTTAATAATTAAGTAATCCAATATTGTAACGCATAGCATAAAAATTAACTCTCGGAACTTTGAAGGGTATCGGTAACTCTACACGAAAACACAATTGATACACTAAATATGGAATCGAAGAGTCAACTTTGTTTATTCAGTTTAATCACATAAAGACCACATAAATGTCAAAATTTTTCAATTTTACATGTCAATAGATAAGAAGTACTATAAAAATATTAAACTTTCCGTGTAAATTATTCGCTGCGTGGTTCCCAGCAGAGTGGAATTTGGACCACCCCATCTCTTCCCATGCGGTGTCATACAAGGCGACTAAGGATAGGGCTGTTTAACATCAGACAGATATATACAGTCCAGACTCAGCCTCAGATGCATGGCTCGAGTCAACAATAGTGCCCGGAAAACGGCAATAGGCTCACCCCGTATTACGTGGGCCCGAATACAATGATTGGTGCAATGTGGGTGTTCATTCACCTCTGCGTAATCCTCCAGTGATAGAGGTGATTATGTGTGTGTGTAAATAAGTATTAGGTAGTTAGTTCGTTTGTTAGATCTATGTGTGTTAGTAAATATAGGAATATTTATAGTATTGGCGAAAATGGCGCATATTGGGAGAGGCCTATGTCCAGCAGTGGACTGAGGTGGGCTAATTGATTGATTGGTTATAGTATGTATGCTTATATAAATTGTATTAACCTATACTTAGCTATTATATTTATATGTTTTCTTTTTAATTATTATTGTTTTTTCTTTCTTTATATATTAAGCGCCCCGTTAACGATCAAAATGTTTGACAAATTTTACGTGTTTGTCAAATTATTTGATAGTGTGCAGCTATGTTTGAAGTGTTTGTCAAACAATCTACGTGTTTGACGTGTTTGACAAAAATGTTGATTGAATACTCGTTTGACAAACAAGTTTGAACGTGTACGGCGGTATTTGTCAAACAAAATTTCATTTATTCTGTGGTTTTTGTGTTGACATCATGAAGGACGACATGGCCAATGATGACAGTGCGGAGAATAGTATACTCACGGAAAAAGAACAACACAAAGTTATGTTACAAAAGGAGACAGCCGAATGTACGAATGTACCTACGTCAAATTTGTTTGATCGTTTAAGCTATTGTTTGATGAAAACGTAAAATTTGACAAACAAATATGTCAAACAAATTTGATCGTTAACGGGGCCCTTTATCTATGTACACCTTCCTGCCCTGAAACATTATTCTCCTATTCTTTTCTCTATACCCTATGGTTGCCTGTTAAAAATTGCCGCAGAGCGTTATGGCCGCCATCTGTAAGTGCCATAAACTTATATCGCATATTGTAATGTAATTTGTAACTGGTGTATAATAAAGACGTTTGTATCAGAATAAACGGGATATTTACCATGTTTAATTATTTTGAGTTTCAAGTTCAAATTTCAATCGTGAGGATGGGTTTCAACTGCCGAACGTCTGGCATCCAGTGGTCCGTCTTTGCAAAAACAACCGGGAACAAGCTAAAACAAAATCGCGAGTGGATACAGTGAGCATCGTATGTCGTGAACGTGATTGAGATCGGGTTCGAGTTTGTAGTGAGAGTGAAACCAATAGTAGTGCAGATACGCGTAGTAAAAGAACTCGAAAGAGGGTAGATCGATATAATTACTCCTAGGAAAAAAGTTTTTCTTTGTTCACCGCCACTACTCCAGTTCCTCCGTGATCATGGTGCTTGCAACAGCGCCGAAATATCGGAAACTCAAAACAATGAAACATGGTAAATATCCCGTTTATTCTGATACTGATGTCAGTGACCATGATAGTTTAAATACCAATAAAGACGTTTATTATTATTATTAAATTTTTTTTTTTCTTTTTTTTTTTTTTTTTAATTAAATAACGTATTATTTTATACATATTTGACATGGAATATAAAATAGAAACAATATCTCAATTCTAAGTAATCTATACAGAAATAATATTAAATAATTTATAAATATTAAATACAATAAAAATAAAATAACTATTATACAACTTATAGCTAAGAACAATTAAAATGCGTCGTAGAATTCCTCCGCATCGCATGCCTCTTGTGGCAGCGTTCCCAGAAGACTGGCAGCATTGCCACGTTGTATGGCAATGCTTATTCTCTGACCTAAAAAGAGGCCAGCCTTCTGGTCACGAGAAGCGTCGACCATACGCTTCGCAATCTCACGGAAGAGGTTGCGAGCGCTCGGACCCCATGACATTATTAAATTAGATTATTTGCGGCAAATTTTGCCACTGATTGTATCTACCAACAAAGATTTCTATTTCTATCATCGCAAACTGTGCTTTCTAAAGTGCAAATAGATGCATTCCAGAAATTTCAATATTAAGCGAATGTGTCCCGCTAAGTTTCTTATTTAACTGACTACATAAATTGTGAACGTGCTGCTATTTCGTTTGTGGAAAGTCTTTAATGATCCGTGGAATCGTTTTTATGGTGTTTACTATGATCGGAGTACAACATCAAAATGCCTTTTATTACCCAATAATTTAGAAGTTGCCACAAAATTGGTATTGCTGGAGACTTAGCAGATATTAATTATAATATTTCACTTTTGTGATAGCGTACGGTTTCCGTATGATTTCGTCATATCCTGGTTCGAAAGAGGTATGCCAGGATCGTGGCAAGTGGATAACTGTAGTTTCTGCCTACCCCACTGGGAAAAAGGCGTGACTGTATGTACCTATATATAATGTAAGAGACGGAGATGATTTTGGATCGATCTATGGGAGCCTCACCAAGATCCTTAATATTAACTTTATAATAACTCAGAGGAAGTAGGGCACGACTTTTTTTTTATATAGGACACGTCAATTAGACTTCGCCTTGCCTGATGGTAAGCTGGAGGCAAAGTCCCAGAAAAGAGGGTCACCATTACTTATACATACCGTGTGACAATGGTGACACTCAGCTTGACGACGGTATTTCTGTCCAATTGAGCAGTCCGACTGGGGATGTACCTACACCCTACAGAATACCACGGCCATAATAACCTCGCGTTGTGTTCCTAGCGGTGAGTAGGCTAGCTAGAGCTCACTGGAGAGTTTTTGTGTTGTCAGTGAAAAGACCAAAGGCTTGTCCAGATTGTGTCTTCTGCACTGACTCTCCATTCTTACAGGGTTGGTAGTATGGGTGTGACTCCTCTGATGTTGGACACGTTCATAGGTAAACTTCTGTTAATCAAGCGGTAAAAAAACCTTATTACTATAGTCTGCGTTACCTGCTAGCCTAGCCACCTTTGAATGAAACAGGGATCAATGCTGTGATGATGACGGCTAACGGTGTTAATTCTGGTTACATGTGAAGCTGCAAAGCTAATTGACATAATTATAAACAGTCATGGGCCCCAGCTGGGAACCCAGAGACGGATAATGCATCTATTAAACGATTAGCCCTATGGCCTAGAGGGGCAAGAAACTCATGCTCCACTTAGAGTAATTAAAAATTGTTTGACAAGGGTATATCAGATAAAAATATTGTCAGTGAACTTTAGGCATAAAATAGATTTTGATCTATTTTTTTACGTGCGAAAAATCCCCACCATTCTGCGACCTCAGATTTTCCTTTGCTCCCGCTGATCCCGCTTCCCGATTCGCTTTCCCTCCTTCACGAGCATTACTTACTCGCAGAAGTAGTTAAATTTAGGTCAAAGTAACAGGTAGTCACGATAAAAGCCGCTGACACTAATAGCTACTCGACCCAATTTGGTCTCGAAAACATCTGAGTAGTTTGTGTCAGCGGTTAGTATTAAGTCTAGAACTACAGCAAAGTTTGGGGCTGTTTTGTTATATGAAGTCTTGATGTTCAGATAACTACCTAGTATAGGTACTATCTATAATACTCGACAAGTGCTTGAAGTTCGATTAAATATATTTTCAGATACCTTGTAGTGAATGATAGTACTATATGAAGCAGGTTAAGAGTGGGTTGACATCAGTAGTGTAATAACGGTCAGGATTCTGACTTCGCAAACCAAGCTGCACGCGTACTGAGGCAACTAGAGCGTTGGAGGTCGATGAATGACCTCTGAGTCCCATGAGCGTAGGCCTGGGGGTGACGGGTGGAGCCGCCTGTCACACTGGCAAAAACAGGCCGCGGCGGCGATGCGCCTTGTGCGCCTCCCCGTTCCCGGGGTCGAGTTGGGGACTCTGTGGTCCCCACACCCGAGGTGAGGGCCAGATCGAGAGATATGGCTCTGGGTTGGCCGGGGTGCGAGGGATATGCCTGTTAACCTTACCTCCGGCACCCAAAAACGACCCGGTCGGTTCGAGTCGAACATAACCTCCCCCAACGGCAATTTTCCGCACGTAAAAAAAGGATTCTGACGGGGATCTCAAGATCATAAATTCGAGAGGTACCAAGTTAATAATATTATACAATAGAAAAATATTTGCGTATTAACTCCATTGTCCTATGTTTTCATCTAAATATTTCTATAGGTACGTAAGTTTTTCGTGAAATGTAGAAATAGACATCTATTTATTAGCATACCCTTTAGAGAGCTAAGGGGTAGGATACCGGCGTGTGGAGATAAATTATTCATTACCTGGAATAAATTTTAATGGGTGGGATGGTATACCTGATGTCTGCTATAAAAAAGTTATTCGTTGACTTTACATATTTGTATCTAGATAGCCTAAACATAAAATTAGTATAATATATCTACTTCCATTAACTATGTGTTCTTGGTTGTGTAAAATCTGATTGTACATTTAAATTAAAGCGTCGTCGATTGCTTAGTGGTGAATACGCAGATTCCCGATCCTGATTCTGAATAAGACGACTGTCTGCAATTCTTTACAGAGATCCCTCTGCTAAGTGAACTCACTGTTACCAGGAGCATTAAACTCACCCCTACAAGGAGGTCCCGGGATTGCACGGCACGATGTGAACCCACTACTGTCACAATTCAGCTTAACTGTAGGGGTTTTAAGGGGAATACTAGTCATTTTGATTACTATGTACCTTCCAGAAGGACACTGTGACAGAGGTGAAGAGACAGGGTTGCATACACTAGATGAAAGCCCGGTGTGGGAGACGCCGAAACTGGTCCTTGTGACGGCCCTGGGCTTGGGAGTTCTCTCACTCAGAACGTTACTCACAGTGATGGAGCAGAACGCGAGCGCGTGGGCTGCCGCCGCCACCATCTGCGAGGAAGATGGGGACGCCGTAGTTGCTATAAAGGCTACCTCACCCCCCGCAATTGAGGAGGCCGTGCGGTTTTGGTTAATCCCTCTTTTAGAATACCCGGCGGGTGAGTAGGGAAGGAAAGTCCCTCGGATTGATATCCGCAAGTTACAAAAAATAGGTACTCATACCTATATGTCTACTGTTTATTTTTTTTTATACCACTTAGTTGATAGATAAGCACACGGCCTGCCTGATGGGAAGCGGTTACGGACGTATGTAACACCAGGGGTGTCACACTCGCGCTGCCGACCATGAAGAAACCTTCTGATGCCCCTCTTGAAGAACCCCATATTGTAGACGCTTGGGAAAACCGCAGCAGGGAGGTCATTCCACAGCTTTTTTTTTTTTTTTTTTTTTTTTTTATATATGACACGTCAATTGGACTTCGCCTTGCCTGATGGTAAGCTGAAGGCAAAGTCCCAGAAAAGAAAAGAGAGCTTGAGTGTGCGTGGGATGAAGTTTCTTTCATACCGCACAGTGCGCACCGTCTCAGGTGTGAGGATGAATTCCCTGCCAATGGCGAGAGGTGCGATGATAGAATGTAGCTACGGCCTTAGCTTTTTGCTAAAGATCATAAATAGGTGTTTAGTGTATAAAAACGTGAAGTGGGTGTGCATCAGGTATCAAGGTAGGTACTAGTGATCTTAACCCCTATAGCTTAGTTTAATGCTTCTGGTAACAGTGAGTTCACTTAGCAGAGGGATCTCTGTAAAGAATTGCAGACAGTCGTCTTATTCAGGATCATGTTACTCACAAGTTGGTGGCTTGGTCTAGGTTATACAATCGTGAAGGCTTCTCAGAACAAAGACACAATCCATAATAATACTAGGCACAATCAGCATAAGATAGATCATGACAATGTATTCAAAATGATCTTAATACCTTGGTTTTCCGCCTTTCTTGTTAACTGATTATTCTAATATTTGGTTCGCACCTTTAGCTTAGACAATAATATGTCTAATTTAAATCAATAAAACAGTTTGATTTCATCATAAGACTTTGTAGTCAAGATTGTTCTGACGCTGACGTACATATGTTTTGTCAAAAATCAAAAACTACATAAATCAACCGTTTGTTATTTTTCAGAATTTATCGCGGACATATTCAATTTAGATACATTAGCCCCACCCTCCCCTTTCCTAAACAAGACAACACGTGCAGTTCCTAGATGTCACTCGCACACGGTGCAGAATATCCGACCTGGAATTCATTATCAGATCACGTGTTTCCTTCTTCCTACAGTCCTGGGTCCTTTAAGCGGGGCGTGAAAAAGCATAATGATGAGACCGTCATGCTAAGTGTCGCTATTGTCACATGGTATGTGTAAGTAAATTTGACCATCTTTTCTAAGATTTTGCCTTCAGCTTACTATCAGGCAAGACGAAGTCTAATTGACGTGTTCTATATAAAACATATATATATATATAATATATATATATATATGTTTATATCATTGCCTATATGTAAGATGTAAACACCTATACATAAAGGTTATAAAAGTTCATTTTTATGTATTATCATGCGTAAACTAGTTAATTGTAACTGATTTTACTTACATTACCTGTAAGTAAAAGCAGTTTAAAATTGATATGACATAATTTTCTCGTGATTTTATTATATTTGGCAATATAAAAATATGATTGGAAGAATTTAATTAAAACCTTATCTTACTCTTAAGAAGGGATATAATTTTATTATAAAGTCTATTTCTAAAACGAGTCACCCTCCGAGGCTCCATTAGAGGCAGCGGTATCGGAGGGGTGGCGCGAGGCGGGGGTGGTTCTACAAACAATCCTCGCGGATATTGAACGGCGATGCGTTCGGAAATGCAGCGCCGCCGGCTGCGTGCAGCGGATCGGTTCACGTCTCATTGCGCGGGAACCAACGTGTGAAGATATGAACGGCCTCATATCCATCTAGTTTGAATTCATATTACAATTCGATTTGAATGGATTAGAAGGCGATTTTATAAGTATTCGGTAGAATTTTGATTGCGATCGCGCCATGGGAACCTAATTCCAGAATAAAAGCGTAAGTATGTGTTATTCCTGACGCCTTGCGCGTCTCCCTGATTCCGGGGACGAGTTGGGGACTCTGTGGGGAGGAGAGGGCCAGGTCCAGGTCGCGAGTGATGGCCCTGTGTCGGCCGGGTTGCGAGGGATATGCCTGTTAACTTCACCTTCGGAAACAAAAAACGACCCACAGCACAGTCAGTCGTCGTGTGTTTTAATCGGTTCGAGTCCGACATAACCTCTCCTACCGACTATCCGTGGTGGTGGTGGGGGTATTTCGTGAGTATATTTCGCACGTAAATAAAGACTATAATAATTTATTAACCAGCCATTTAGCCGTTAGAGTTGATTGAATAACAAATATCTACAATCCTTCCTATCATATACAATCCTTCACAAACTTAAAAGGAAAGTACCTATCTAGAAGTAGGATAACTCTACCATACGTCAGCGGAAAATTTTGTATATTTTTTTAATCATCGAATTATTGTTAACATATCTTACCTAATTAGATAATTACGAAAATGCGCAAAAATAGATACCTAATTGGTTTATTGTTACTATACCTATACTTTAATATTTTCCATTGTAATAGATACCTATGTATTTAAAAAGTTCTTGAACTCAAAATCGATCTCAGTGTTGAGAGCGATTTATTAATACGAACCTAAAAAGTCCTCAGCTTTAAACGATTCCAGGGAAATCTTTAATTATTTTACAGTGTACTAATGGTAAACAGCTACGATGGAAAAAGCGCTAAGAGTCGCCTATTTCTAGTCAGAGCAACGATGGTTTACTTTGAAAACTTTAATGAAAAGGAATTTTCTTTGAAAACTAGTAATACGTGAGGGCTGAAAAATTGGCATCACTGTCTAATATGGCTAGTGAACTAATAGCTAACATGCAGGGTTTGTAGAAAGATGGCGGGGCCGTCGGGCCGCGGGGCCGCGGGGCCAGCCATCTGTTGCGGTCAAGTGTACCCCTTTTGAAGTGAAATGAGCCCCATTTTTCATGGACTAAATAAAACGATGCACATATAGTATAAGGTTAAGTGATTTTTAATTAAATTAGAATACACGTAGATGAAATTTGGGTTGCGAATCCATTAAGTTTTTATTTTTTGTTCCTTTTCGATGAATTGTAAATTCATTATAATCATACTTCTATGTTAACATCGGACAGATATATACAGTCCAGACTCAGCCTCAGATGTATGACTCGAGTCAACAATAGTGCTAGAAATACGGCAATAGGCTCACCTCCTATTACGTGGGACCGAATACAATTATTGGTGAAATGTGGGTGATAATTCACCTCTGCCTAACCCTCCGGGGATGAAGGCGTGATTATATGTATGTATGCATACTTCTCTGGTTATGTTGAATCTTAAGGTAGTTATTTACTTTTAGAATGGTAAAGTTGAGACGAATGATGTCACTCAATCATGACAGAACCGCTGAAAGAATTTTGATTAACAGAAGCTTGGGTAGGTAACGGTAGACCTATAAAATCCGGAATATATACCGTGGGCGTCGGTAAATGTAGCTAGCAGGTAGTAGGTATACCTCGAAATACATAATATCTTGAACAAAAATCGCAAGACAAACGACGCGGTGGTGCGCGCGGTTTATTTTGCAACAGATAATCTATGCTTGGTGAATTTGAGTTCGTCAACCACCGTAACAAGCCGTGCTATTCTCAAAAGACACCCAAGAAACGTATACTGCGCGTATAGAGCAGATTTTGAGCACATTTTAGGTCCAAGATATATGTTTAGAGGTATATTTTTTATAATTTTAGACAAGTATAGCCACCTAAGTTTGAAATGAAAAAGTATAAAATGAATTCCCTCGCCTTAGGCACTTACCACTCAACACAATATTATTGCCGCTTTGATCTCTTTCTGTAAATAAATCCTCCGTTGAGGGACTTCAATTTAAGTATAGGTACTTATTAGTTCTTTTTAATAGGAATAATAATATTGACTTACGATATAACACTATATGGACCCAAACTAAGTGTTAATACTTGTAGCTTTAATGTGAGATGGTGGTCTATCGCATTGCCATTGTTTTCTGGGATACAGATAATGGCCTTCGGTTCTACTACAGCAAAACCACTGTCAAACCACAGACACTGCAAAATATGACATTAAATTTTCGACTTTATTTCTAAACTCTACAGTCCAAAATTAAATAAAACGAGTTTCGTTAGATTTTTTTATTCTCTCTGCAAAAAAACCTTTTAAGATAAGATAAGATAAGATTCATTTCTTTATAAGAATATTGTATAAAAGTTGTTACAAAGTTGGTTGTACATAATATTCTGCTGTCTCCAGCGTATAAATATTGAAAGGTAGTAATACAAATTTAAATAATGTCAGCATACAATTAATAATAATTCATTGTTTAATTGATATAGTCATAATAGAAGTTTTATAATTATAAAATGTCAAATCATAGGTTATACAAGGTCAAGTCAAGGTTCACAGAATAAGTCAATTTTAGACTCAAAACGTTCGCTTAGGAAGTCTTTCCTGGATTAGTAACATTTAGTTAGAAGGAATTGGAATATACTCTGCGGGCGGCGCTTGGAACTTGGACTTTAGCCGCATTTCTCTAAAGTCTAAAATTTTATGAATTTTTAGCATTGTCTGTGGTATGGCAGTGGTTATACTTTAACAGAATCGAAGCCCTGGTGTCAAAAACCAGGGCTTCGATTCTGTTTAATTCACTTCCATATTTGGACCAAATACTTCCACTACGTTCTTTATGAGGAAAGAATGATTTTCCAGAAACTTGGACATAATTCGTTTTACATTATTTTATCTTAACAGTGCCTTTTCTATAGTAACTGCATCGTAATACGAATGTTACATAAACTATTGAGTAAGACACTTTGTACTTTTGCCATTCTATTTTATTTTGCAACTGACCGGTTTTACATCGCGGCATTTTCAAAGGTTTGTATCACCAAAAGCGGTCAAAGGCGGTTATAAAGTTATAGTTATATTTAACCGGTGTAGTGTAAAATAAAATGTAGAAAAGTACCACTAAACGCCATCAATATTAGTAATATTAGTATTACATAAGCTAGTAAAGCAATTTTCAAATTGATGTTGTATATTTTAATCTAAATAAATAAAGTCTCCACCTACAGGTCTTTGTGGCTTTGAGCTTCATAAGAAATGAAAGCGATACGGACACCTGAAGCACGTTGCAATACAGGCGAGATATAGGATTTGTGCCGATAAACAGAACACAATTCAGACTTGAAAATGAAATAAAGGAAAGGAACGTCCTTTATTTCATTTTCATTATTTATTTAAGAAAGAAAGAAAGTAATGTAATTTTATGTTGCTTAGTAGCTATGCAACATAAAAAGCACATTACTTTCTTTACAATATTTTGTGCGCACTGTGTGGTATGAAGGGAATTTTATCCCACGCACATTCAAGCTGTGGGATGAACTTCCTGCTGTGATATTCCCTAGCGACAATAATATGGGGTTGTTCAAGACGAGCATTAAAAGTTTTTTTCAGTGTCGACAGCACGAGTGTAACGCCCCCGGTGTTGCATACGTCCATAGGCCACGGTAACCACTTCTCATCAGGTGGGCCGTGTGTTTTACTGCCAACTAAATAGTATAAAAAACTAACTATATACACTTCAACTATTATAAAACTACTATAAAACTACTGTAGTGTCAGTCGAAAGTCGATCGCATTCTTGAAAGAAATATGTATTTTTTTTTTTTTCGTGCGCAAAATCCCCACGGTTACACTGGAACCGGTGGAAGAGGTTATGTCGGACTAGAACCGACTAAAACGCATGCCGCCTGTGGGTCGTTTTTGGTTGCCGAAGGTGAGGTTAACAGGCATATCCCTCGCACCCCGGCCGATCCCAGGGCCATCTCTCTCGATCTGGCCCTCTCTTCGGGTATGGACCATAGAGTTCCCAACTCGTCCCCGGAAATGGGGAGGCGCGCAAATAGCGCCGCCGCCGCGTTCTATAAAGAAATATGTTTGAATGTTATTGAGAATATATCTGAAAAAATATTCGTGGGAAGGGATTCGTGGGTTTAGAACGGAAATACTCTCGTTATCATCATCCTGATAGCAATTTCCGGAATTTCCAAGTTGCGTTCAAAATTTACACTTTGGAGCCCATGGGAAGCCCGCTTACTGTTTCTGACTCTGATTCCAATCCTGAAAGGAAAGCCTGCGCCACAGGTCTTACAGGTGAGGTTGGCACGCACTTTGTAAACTTCAATGAATTTGTAAAAAAGGCGTAGAGATCTGTACTTACTCATCACGTTCAAGTTGTTTACTAAAAAGTTCGTTTATGATTAGTTGTATTATAGTATAAAGTACTTAGCAACAAAAAATGTATATAAGTAATTTCAACAAAAAAGTATCTGAAACTCAGTTTAGACCTAGTTGCGATCTTATTTTAAAACAATATTTTTGGGTTAAGAATCGTTACTTTAACATAACATACCAACTCCATGTATTTTAAAATTCATACACATAACCACGCCTTTATCCCCGGAGAGTTAGGCAATAAACACCCAAATTTCACCAATCATTACATTTGAATTGAATCCAACGTAATAGGAGGTGGGCCTATTGCCGTCTTACGGGTACTATTGTTGACTCAAGTCATACATCTGAGGCTGGGCTGTATAAATCTGTCTGATGTTAAACAGCCCTATCTTAGTCGCCTTGTACGACACCGCATGGGAAGAGACGGGGTGGTCCAAATTTTACTCTGCCGGGAATCACGCGGCTATTTTTATTATTTTAAAATAAAAATATCTAATGTATTTAAGACAGTACACATATGGACAAGCTCTAGCATAAGGTTCAATATAAAAGAAAGAAAACTTACACATGATTTGATTCAAATAATGTTACTTCCAATCGAATTTGTAAAGTAGAACATGCCAGATATATATTTATAATAAAACAATTGAGAACTGGGTACTAAAGACTAGTGCATCCCTAGTGCAAATGTAACTGTGTGCCGACATTGTGTCCTGGCTTACTTCCAATACCACGACCCTTGGTTACAGTTTGATGTTATTATGTACATATACTCACATATTATTTACGTAACAGTATAATGTGAGAACTATTTATTAGAGGTAACCGCGTAGAATTCTATAGTCACACACTTTTGTCACAACGATATTTCCAGACTGATTCATCAACCCCGAGCCTTGCCCGAGCCATTGTCGTACAAACTCGAAATTTTGGTTGGTGATATATTTTATGGTGTAAGCATCTATTAGTCATATTGTGGCCAAGCTCCGTAAATAAAGATTAAGAAAGGATTTTTGAAATTTCTATACCACTTAGGTGGCAGAAAGGTGGAAAGTGGCATACTCGCGCTGCCAGCCATGTAAGCACAGAGAGTATCTGTGCCGTCAGTGTAAAAGACAAGACAGGACAAGCTTTTGAATTTCTCTACTAAAGGTGTAAAATAGGCGTTGAACAGTTGTATGAAAAATCCGTAATTTATGAAGTACCTACGAATCATGAAATTTCATATAGCTACATCTGGTCCGAAATAAATCGATTGCATCTACGAACAGTATCGAAATTTCAAAATACATATTTTTCAGGACAGTAGTTTAAAGTTGTATTTTGACCTGTAACGGTAAAATTCAAATGATGCTGTAAAGTTATAATCTTATTTAGTAGCTACTTTTATGAACTTTTTTAAATTACTTAAACATAAATAAAGTATTTAATTTATATTTCACTAACACCGCGCCGCGGTTTCACCCGTGTAAATCCTGATCCCATTGTAGTGTATGTAAGTAGTGTTAGTATGTAAGTATCGTTACGAGTATGTCCTATGTACCTATGTGTAACCATGCCTTTTTAGGATAATCTGACGTAGCATATCTTTAGATCTTAGAATGCTCTATTAATGTGGCACTAATAAAGAGAACGTTACTAAGTGCAGATGCGTTTCATTTATAACGACACTTCATGGCGACCCTGCCTTTTAAGGTCGTTCCGCGAATTCTTCGACTGTGAGTGAAATTTGGACCATCATAATGAGACTTTATAATTTCGGACTATTTTAAATTCGGTGTTTTCGTGTTGGTGTGTTTGCTGTTATACCATGGGGTCCGCTCAATCCAAGGAGGAGACTATTATAGCGCAGACGGCTGCTGGTAATGGAAAAAATGACGCAACTTCTTCGGGCTACTCCAGCGCCAGTACCACAAATATTTTACTGACCCTGATTGTGATCGTCTTGTTGGCAGCGGTTTGCTATGCATTTTGCTCCCTTTACAAGAAGATGCATGTAAAGTGGATGGAGAAGCAAATGAACCGCAGGTCTCTACGTCACAGGCAGGCCACAGCATTTTTCAACAAGCGTGCTTCCCATATTGGTGATGCTGAGATACCAGTGTAAGTTATAAAATCTCTAAACTCTCCCGAAACGTAAATCTTCGCAGACGGTTTGGCGCTATACAAAAGTTTCATACTCCGAAGTTCGTGTGTCGTGTAATATATGGACGGATACGTGTGCATATATAGTGGTATGTTTTATATGAGGAACTAATCCATACGGTGTGAACTATACGATAAGACTTTAATTAAACATACCTATCTACCTGACCTTTTGTCACATGAGTACTACTCATGTGCTTTTGTGCAGTATTTCGGTACTTTTGAGTGACCCTACTTATTGTAATATTTTTTTTTTTAAATAAACCATGTACCATTTTGTTAATGCACGTAAGTAAGTAGTAAGTTTTACTTTAGGGATATCTAAGAGCTCGTAAATCGTGCACGGCCGCTCACCGAACTTGATACCCGGTGACGTATATGGAATGTTTTCGCATTGCTTTCTATATTTGGCAGATCGTTGTGAGAATTTAGTAGTTGCTAGGATGATGTCATTATATTATTTATTTTATTTTTAGACTATGGCTGATGATTTTACTAAAATATATAATGAGTTGGTGGATATTCGTAAATATTTAATAAAGAAAGGAAAAAGTAGGTTTACGGGATCTATTGCGATAAATAAATTAGAAGAGGCTAATGTTCTATTTGATAAATCGCAATTATTATTTTCTAACTTATCGCATGATCTTAAGCCTGATTTAGTGGCGCAGTTGTCCACAACCTTTGACTATATTAATAGTGAATTTTTAAAGATATCTGAGTTGTGTGTTTCGCCGTCTGGTAAAATAACTACAGCAAAAATGGAATTCGACATTCGAACGGCGTGTAATTTAATTCCCCTTTTAGATAATAAGGAGGAGACTACGAAACGATTGATTGATGCTGTAGAGATGTATGCGGATATGTTAGACGACTGTGGAAAAAAACTTTTAATAAAATTCGTGATTAAGGGTCGGCTTTCCGAAAACGCTAAGTTACGTTTGTCGGACGGTTATAATAAGGTTTCTGATTTAATACAGGATTTAAGGAAACATTTATTAACGACTAAATCTTTTACAGCTATTCATTCCCGCCTCCAAAATACGAACCAAGGTTTTAGATCAATTGACGAGTATGGTTCTGAAATAGAACAACTTTTCACCGATTTAACCATCTCGCAGGCGGATGGAGATTCGTCAAAGTTCGCTGTTCTAAAGCCATTAAATGAGAAAATGGCCATTAAACAATTTTCAGATGGTTTGAAAAATTATAGGCTAAGCACCATCGTGGCCGCTCGCAACTATAGCAGTCTCAAGGACGCCATACAAGGCGCTAAGGACGAGGAGGTGTCAACGCCTTCTACGTCTGCTAAGGCGGACGTTATGCAGTACTCAAGAAGAGATCGAGGTAGGTTTAGACCTTCTTCAGGACCAAGGGGTCAAGGTCAACGTGGCCGCAATTATAATTCTTTTAATAATTATTCCCGTCGTGATTACGGAAGATCTTTTCAAAATTCTAACCGCGGTAGATCTTTCTCTCAGGCGAATTTTAACAATGGACGATATAATCATCGTGGTAATAGACGAGGAAATAGTTATAATCGTAGTAACATTTTTTCAGCGCAGCCTATGCAACCCGCGCAATCATCGGAGCAAGGGGTTGTTTCCCAGAATTCTAATGAAAATAATGATTCCCAAAATATGAATAATAAGCAGTTTTTTCGATTTTAATAATTTTATTTTGGCTTGTAAGGGACGATGTCAATTTGTGACATTTTTTTCAAATAATAGAAAATATTCCTTTTTAGTAGATACGGGTGCGTCAATATCAATTATTAAGAAAAATGAGTTACCAGATTCGATGAGTATATGTTATGAACGCACTACAATAAACGGCATAGGAGGACAAATCAACTCCTTAGGTTATGTAACCTTGGAACTTGTTTCTGAAAATAATGATACGTTTTTTCATAAATTTTATGTTTTTGAAAATTTGCCCTTCAAGGCAACTCGTATTTTAGGCTTAGATTTTCTTTCTACTTATGGCTGTAATATCGATTTGTCTTCCAACGTGTTAATAATAAATAATGCCGGTAAATTAATTTATTTGCCTATCTCGGCTACACCTGAATTTACTTCTAATAATAATAATTGTCTCGTATTACCGGCCCGGAGTGAATCTATTCATTACGTATGTTTAGGCACTTCTGATGTGGTTGACGATTATATTGTTTGCGCGAGAGAGTTAGAGAAGGATGTTTTTCTAGCAGGAACTATAGTTAGACCTATAAAGGGCAAAATTCCGGTTAAAATACTTAACATAAGGGATGAAGAAGTTAAGCTAACAAATTTTGTCCCAGAAATTAATTTGTTAAGCGAGTATGATTTTAAAATAGTGTATGTGCAAGGGAAGGAAAATGTAGTCGCGGATGCATTATCCAGAGTGAATGTAACTTCGAGTGAATTAAAGAGTATGAATGAGAAGATTTCGGAAGTTAATGTCATGACTAGGGCACAAATAAGGAGAATAGATGAGGATAGTAAGAATGTCTCACCGCCAATAAGTAAACCCACCGACGAAGGGTCTGATCAACCTAGAGTCGTGGAGTTACTGAGGAAGCCGAGTGATGTCGTGGAGATGATGTTAATAGAGAAGGATAAAGTGGAAACATATAGAAGAGATAATATGATAAGTGCCGAAGACGAATGTCTCGCTTATATTCCTAATAAAATGATGTTATGTGTAAACCTCAACTTTAGGGCACATTTCTCGCGAGCCGAATTTGTGACTAAGTTCGAGAATTTTTGTAAGAAAATAAAATTAAAAGAAATATGCATAGTTAAAGATAAAGAAAATGAAGAGTTTATAAAGGGTTTATGTAGTGAAATACAGTCATTAAGAAATTGGACAGGTCCAAGAGTATGCATACTAAGAGGAATAGAAAGAATAGATGACGAGAAGGAAAAACAATTTATTTTAAATGACTTTCATTTACTGCCCACCAGTGGACATGCTGGTGTGCGCAGGATGACTAACAACATCAAGAGACGATATTTCTGGCCAGGTATCGATAAAGATGTTCTTGATTTTGTAAAAAAGTGTTCTACATGTCAGAAGACTAAATATAGTAGGTACACAAAACAGCCGATGACAATCACAACAACTGAGTCGTCAGGTTTTGAAAAAATATTTTTAGATTTGGTAGGTCAGTTAGATAAAGACGATAATGGAAATTGTTATCTTGTAACGATTCAATGCGAGCTAACTAAATTTATTGAAGCATATCCTATAAAAAATAAAGAAACTGTAACTGTCGCAAGAGCATTTGTTCAAAATTTCATTTTACGTTTTGGAATACCTAAAATTATAGCTACTGATAGAGGTTCTGAATTTGTTTCATCTACTATGGTTGAAGTTTGTAAATTATTAAATATAGAAAAATTAATTTCCACGGCATACCACCATCAATCAATCGGTTCACTCGAAAATGCTCATAAGCATTTAGGCGCTTTCCTACGGACCTATTCTGGCAATAACGGCTATGACTGGTCACACTGGATACCGTTTTGGTGTTTCAGTTATAATAATAACGTCCATTCAGAGACGAAGTACACGCCCTTCGAACTTATTTTCGGTAGGTCATGTAATATTCCCAATAATATTAAAAATTGTAATAGAGTAGATCCTTTATATAATCCAGATGATTACTCTTTAGATTTAAGGTATAGATTACAGGTAGCACTTAAAGATGCTAAACATAATTTAGAGATTAGTAAGCAAAATAGGAAGTTAGCATACGATAAGAAGTGTAATCCTGTTACTTATAATAAAGACGATTTAATCTTAGTCAAAAGTGAAGGTACGAAGAAATTAGATGATATTTTTGAAGGCCCTTATGTTGTGTTGGAAGATATGGGTTCCAATGTCAAAATTTTAAAACATAATAAAATTGAATTAATCCACAAGAATAGGACTAAATTGTTTAATAATTAATAATATATTTGTATTGTGTTAACTTTAAGACAAAAAAAAAATCAAAGAGCTCTGATTTTTTTTTCCATCACCCCCGGAGGTGTAGTGTATGTAAGTAGTGTTAGTATGTAAGTATCGTTACGAGTATGTCCTATGTACCTATGTGTAACCATGCCTTTTTAGGATAATCTGACGTAGCATATCTTTAGATCTTAGAATGCTCTATTAATGTGGCACTAATAAAGAGAACGTTACTAAGTGCAGATGCGTTTCATTTATAACGACACTTCACCATGGGAATATCGGGATAAAAAGTAGCCTATACTATATAACTCACGAAGAATGTAGCTTTCTAATGAAAAAAGAATTATTAAAATCGGTCCAGTACTTTTTGAGTTAATTCGTTACATACAAAAATACAAATCTTTCCTCTTTATAATATTAGTACAGATTAATATTTCACTTTCATTCATCGAATGTGTCAATCGTTTATTGTTCATTGCTCAAAGTGTTCAACTGTTCAGTATCGATGGACACAGCATCATTCGACACAAAACTTAAATAGGTACTTTCCAAAAAAAAAAAAAATGCAATATTATATATAATATTGCATTAGAATCAATAAAATATTTCTAATCTATAGTGCATATATATACACTTTAGATTAGTGTAATAAAAACAGATTCAATTCTATTTTTAAACTATCGCGGTGTGAATTCTTAATTAAACAACGGTTGGGGACTTTTAGATAGACTTTTAAATCATGGAACTTACTATTTCTGCCAAGGTTACTTCGGATGCGTTGCAGCACCCGTGGTCACAACTTGACTGACAAGTTCCATGATTTAACCGTGAACAGTCCAGAAGCGTTGTATAATCAAGAAATTCAATTTTATTCAGTTTCGAGCGTGTTTCTAGCAAGTCAAAATGTAAACTTATACAACAAATAACTCAGGGGCGGGCATTTTATTAATAATAATTTAATTGAAGTTGTATTTATATTATTTTATTTGAATTATGTATTTAATTGTAATTTATATTATTTAAAATTCAATTTATAAGTATATATAATTCTCATTGGACATTCAATTTAATTTAATAATTTTATTTTTGTAATGCTTTATGACGAAAATTAATTTAAATTTGTTTTCATGACATTTGTGTACTTTATCTTATGTGTATTCTATTATAATAATGATAGTAGATGAAATATGAACTTCAATATGTAATGAGTCTCTGATACTTGTAATAAATGAACTTTGATTTGATATACAACTTTTTTTTAAATAATTTCACTACTAAGAGGATTAAATAAGTAGGAACGGTTGTATTTCACATAGAACTCTTTTACAAAATTATTCCCGGGTGAAGTCTGGATCTCTCCTGGCCGCTAGTTTATAATAGACATTTGTAGAATATTCAAAAAACCTTAGATGATACAATAAATATCTTAGTGTTACTGTTTGTTTCTCCACAAAACAATGTACAGCACGACCATTGTACATCAACAGTCAATGATAAATTCAGTATAATTGAGATAATTATGGAAGATTTGGGAGCAATTAGTGTCAGTCGGAGGCGTCGGATGGTCCTCCTCACAAGAGCCATCTGGCGGGCCTCCAACGGAGCTCTCCTCAACAAGAGAAAATTCACTCGTTCAGAGGCATAACTGTTTCACAATGGCGGGTACTACGTGAAATAAAATTTGGAAATGTCAGTGTTAATGGCTTTTATGGTTTTTCAATCGTATTGGAACCTTTTATTGGGCTACGTGTGTGGTATAGCAGTTGATGTGTTGTAATTGTGTTTGGTGATGTGGGTTTGATTCGCGTTTAGGAAGCTTTTATTACCTGTTTGATTTTTATTCTATATTCGTTTATATATTCTACTATTATATACAGTATTTAGCCACTAAATAATCTCGCCTCTACTTAATTAATCAAAATAATTAATTAATCATCAGTACACATTTGCCATCTGCAGTACATTTCCGCTCGCGTGGATCTCGGTTCGGTTCTACTCAACCAATTGCACTAAATGTAAGATTTTAAGTCTGACCAAGAACTTTCTATCAAAAAAAACCGCACCATAATCCGTTGAGTAGTTTTTACATCCATCGCGAGCAAACATTTGTAATTTACAATTAGAGGATACAAATATCCATAAAAATCAGGACATTTCCTGCAGGAGGACCTGGTGAGGTTTCAGGAGTATTGTGACCGTAACAGGCTTGACTTGAACGTCACTAAGTGTTACGTTTGTTCTTTCACTCGTTAGCCAATTCCCATTAACTACGACTATCGGCTGCTGGACAGATACTTGACCAGAGTCAATGTAATGAATGATCTTGGTGTTACGTTCGACTCACAGCTACTTTTTGACACACATATTGACAACATTGTCAGGAAGGCCTCAAAAGCGTTAGGGTTCTTAATTAGAACGTCCGTAGACTTTGAGAGCATAAAAACTATAAAATTTTTATACTGTTCACTGGTTCGCAGCCACCTTGAGTACGGCTCTCAGGTCTGGAATCCTATCTACGATACATACATAGATAGAATTGAGGGCATACAGAGGAAGTTTTTAAGGTACATACGATTCAAATCCCAATGCTATCTTCCTAACTATCATAGTCGTTGCAGAAAATTTCACCTCCTCCCACTTCATGAGCGTAGAAGAATTGCAGACTTGACGTTTTTGTTCAAAATCATGAATGGATCGGTTGATGCGCCGGAGTTGGTGAGCAAATTTGGCCTGGGGGTTCCATCTGCATACTTACGTAGGTCTAACCTGCTGCATACTCCCATAACAAGGACTACATATCGCCAGAACTCATATGTGATCAGAGCTGGTCGCACGTACAACGAAGCATGCCGGTGTGCTGACATCGATATTTTTAATACCAGTGTTTCTAAATTAAAAAAAGTCGCATGTATTAAATTTTTTGAAAATGCCTCAGTGTAGATGCGGAGGTGTTCAGTTACACGGGCACGGCAATTTTCCATGTTATTATTTCTTTATTTGTGTCGAATTATTATCAATGTATTTATGTATCTTTCGCTATATTATGTTCTTATTTGCTGTTGCTGTTTACTAATCTAATACTAATTATCTTGTTTATATGTGAAAACTTTTAAGTGGCCTTTTCATACTATTTACTTTTGTATATATGTATATTAGCTGTAAGTTTTCCGAAAAATAAAAAAATAAAAAAATAAAAAATAAAATTTTAAAATTATGAAAAAAAGAAAGAAACGAAAAGAAAAAAAAAATTATTTACTAAGATATAACATGCAATATATATGTAGTTTTTATGTAATTTTTAATTAATGTACATATTATAATAGATTTAATTAAATCATAGTAAATACATAAAAAATTTGTTCCTTTTTATTGTAATATATTTTTATGTATATTACTTTTGTGTCGCGTGGTTCCCGGCAGAGTAGAATTTGGACCACCCCATCTCTTCCCATGCGGTAACGTATGAGGCGAATAAGGGATATGGCTGTTTAACATCAGACAGATATATACAGCCCAAACTCAGCCTCAGATGCATGTCTCGAGTCAACAATATTGCCCGGAATACGGCAATAGGCTCACCCCCTATTACGTAGGACCGAATAAAATGATTGGTGAAATGTGGGTGTTATTTCACCTCTGCCTATTCCTCCGGGGATAATGGCGTGATTATATGTATGTATGTATGTATGTATATTACTTTGATAATAACTTGAAGAGTTATTACTATAAACAATGACGTATTATATTAAACAGAAAAGTCATACATAAAGATGGCATCTTTCAAAAATGGCACAAATACTAAATATATAATTATTTTTGCTATTACTGGATATTGACAGATTTCAGATCTGCTATTTGTATAGTAAAATTGAAATTACTCAGTATTCAGATGAATCATATTCCACGAAACAATAAATATGAAAATCATAGTTTTTACAATTACACGAAGGAACATGAATAAGCCTGTTAAATGACTCAGAACCAGGTGACCTTACTAAACGATGGAAAACCCGATAAGGTGCCACATCACCGATATTGCTATAACCAATATACAAATGGGTGTTGACCCAATATGACTGACATATCCCAATAAAATCTTTGAGGTAACCTCAATAGCTGATTGGTGAACGAACTCCGAGCGCAGGGTCTCATCCCTGGTTACGAGGGGAGGGGGGTGGTGTTTGATAGAAGTCGCTTCTGTTAACGCCAACACAAGCCAATCCATAACGAAAGGAGGTGTGTTACATTGCACTCGGACCGACTAAAACGTACGGCGTTTGTGCGCGGTTGTTGGTTGCCGGAGGTGAAGTTGGCAGGCATATGCCTCGTACCCCGGCCGACCATTCTCTCCACTTCTTTCGATCTCGCCCTCCTCGGTGTGAGGATCACGGAGTTCTCAACTCGTCCTCGGAAACGGGGAGACGTGGAACGGGAATGGAATCGGGATTGGTAAGATGGCTTACTCACCTTTGCCTAACACTTCTGGGATCTTAAGTATCTACGTAGTCTTGTCCCGGTATACCGACATTTTCGACATCAGATATCCATTGGCCCTTACTTATTACTTATTTGGCTTGTGCCTTAGCTTTAACTGCCATGAATTCATGTATCCAATCACCAATAGTGACCATATTATAATATTTTAAAGTTAACCCCATTAAATATCTTATCCTAATGTAATTATCCCATATATTATTTATTGAAATAAATTTGACCATTTGGCGTAGCTCCAGCGTAGACCGTCGTCGTAGCGAATGTTACCAACGCAACGACGCGAATTGTTCAATTTATATTTAAACTACGCAAAGTAAGTATACGTAATAACTTTAATAACAGCCTCTGTGGCGAGGCGGTAGTTAACGCGAACGCTACGCAGGAGGCGCCGGTTCGACCCCCGCTCAATGCAAATATTTGTATGCATGAATATAGGTATTTGCATTGGTCTGAGTGTTTCTATGTATAATATGTAAGTATTTACAAAAAAAAATATTTAAGTATCTTTATCCGTATTCTAGATTCCATAACACAAGCTAGTTAAACTATGCTTTTTTTGTTTACGTGGTGGAATGCATTTACGCACTTCGCTCACCCTCCGTGGGGGCAGGGGGCTCGCTTCGTGTGGGGCTCCTGGCCTCGGACAAAGGCCAGACTACCCACTAAACCACCACGGTGTTCCTCCTTCGCCTAATCCGAGCCGCGGGATAGTCTGCTCACCGCGACTCGGCTAGGGGTGCCCTTGGTAGGCCCGCTACTCTAGAACCCCACCATCCCGGCAATCAGGCCGGAATGGTGGGAGCTTTTCACCTCAAGAATGCACCCCAGGAACACACAGGGGCGCATTCCGCCACATTAGCATAGGGGCAGCGGGTCCTCCGACCCACTGCCCGTGGCCACTCTCATTCGGGGACGCGGGCGAATTGTGTTCGCCGGCGTCCCCTCGCCGAGGGCCTGCGGGGCGGAAGAGTGAGCCCAGCTCGCTCCCGCAGTGCCTCTGTCTTGGCCGCCATCACCTAGCTAGCGAACGAAGCGACGGCGGCCCAACACTGTTCGCTGCCGGCTATAGCTGAAACTACGGCCGACAGCCCCACGCGTCACACACGGCCAAAGTGTGGTGTGCTGTGTCGGGGTCGCCACTGGTGCAGTTTCGGCACCGGGGCTCCGCTTCCACTCCCACCACCTCCCACAGGTACTTGGCGAAGCAGCCATGACCCGTGAGAAGTTGGGTGAGGTGATATGTGGGAGCCCCATGACCCCGTTCTACTCACTCACGCAGGACGGGCCAAACGGCCCCCACAAGCAGCAAGCTACTCCTCGTCGTAGCCGGCCTATCGGCTCACTTCCGAAAGAGAACATCGCGAGCCTCCTGTCTCCAGAGTTAAACTATGCTTACCATGGGTCTAGATAGCGTTGTGTAGAATGTTGTAGAATATTTATTATTATTATTTATTACTATTTAAGGGTTTTTGGATAAAAGATCCATACGGCCCACCTGATGGAAAGTGAGCCATACTCGTGCTGCCGACCCTGTAAGAATCTTCTAATGTCCTTCTTGAAGAACCCCATATTATAATTGCTTGGAAAAAAGTTCATTCCACAGCTTGTACTCCGGGGTGGGAACGGAGAAGACTCGCAGCGCACACAGCCCGCAGCGAGTGGTGGCGGCTCGGACGTCGAAGAACGACCATGGCATCCGTGTGCAAAATCTTCACATAATCAAGCTGATTGGCTTGATCGTGCGGGGATGAAGTTCCTTTCATAATACACAGTATAGGGCTCCACCAAGATGGCCCTTCCAAGATTTTGGGGGACCAAGCCAACCTCACGCTAGCCAGTACAGGTGTTTTTGTTGGGAGATGACCATTACCAGTAAATGATCGAGTGATTGTGTTGATAGGATTAGTCAGCCTGGACCCTGTGTTACCGGGTCTATATGCTTCCAGTTGCGATGCGGGGAGGCTCCTTCTAGCACTGCTGTTGCTGTAAATACCAGACCTAGTCATTGACACGAACAAAAAGAAGAAGTACTGGTGGTGGGTGATTGGTTATCGGACAAGGTTCTGACTTTTCTCTTGAATTTTTCTATACATAATATATCGTCTTATGGCGATGGTGGGAGCCATTTACCGATACGTACGAACTATGAGAATTAATTAATGATGTTGCAATCATTTTTAAACATTGATTTTTGATGACTCCGCTCAAAATGTTGAATGAAATTTTAACCCGTAAGACGAGAGAAGTTTTATAGTAGAATTTAGATGGTTTCGGGCGAAGGTTTGGTGGCTTAGTGGTCAGAGCGTTCCCCCTGTAAGGGAAAGATCACGGGTTTGAATCCTGCCTGGACCGTTTAATTTTTTTCTATCTTAATCAATTTTGAATAGTTAGCATACTAAATGCTTAAAATTTCATTCAATTCTGAATATGTATTTGAATAAGCGAGCATTAAGTACGATTTTTTAAATTCATGTTCTGGATATTTATGATGAGACTGATCAATATCTAGAACATGAATTTTAAACGAATTGCAAACGGGCTAACTGACTTTACACTATAAAATAAATATCGTCTCCCTCCACATTATAGACATTTTTGCTGCGCTACTGCTCTGTTCAGTTCAATTAGTTTGCAAGTCTCTAGTATTGACATAGACAAAATCTCGTAAGTTAAACTCACAGCAAGAAGAAGTAATAATATCAAAAGGATAAAACATTTATTGGACCGTTGGAGAATAAATGATAAAATACAAACAAATACCCTGTACCAACAAGTTGAGTTCTTGAGTTGTGGGTACCACGAGTAAGTTAACAACAATTATGTCCTATTTATGTTGGGTAAGGAAAGTGTTCTTAAACTTCATTAGTACGGAAAATTGTGTCACCAAAATTTCATGTATACTGGGCGCTGGAGTCACATCACACGACAGTAATTTAATTGGACTTGGATCTTCTACTAATTTTGCTTTTATAGGAGTTCCTAAACCCGAGAAGAAAGTTGCAGGCAGATACAATTGGTCAGGACCTCCGAAATCCTGGTGGAGCCTTCATACACGAGAGAGGGTGTGTAGTGGATGTTCCATGGACATGCATGGATTATCAAAAAGCAACTATGTATGTTAGTCCGTATTGTAGAGCCCATTTTAAAAGTTATGTGCGATTATAACTTACACTTTACACCCGGCATCAAAAGACCCAAGACGGTGTGCGGTTTTGGTCGTTTGAGTCCAACATAACCAAACCTGGAAGGCTTTCGAGGAGATTTCTGTACAAAAAAAGTGTCTGATAAGCAACGTAAAATAAGTCATAGAACACTGTCCCCACTTACCTAACTTCATACTTTCAGCTATTATGTTCCAACAATGATAGAAATCTTCGTTCTACTGACAACCGGATCCTCGCATTTCCTTCTCATACAACTAACTTTTTAGGCTCCTCTTTCTTTGTTGAGACTGTTCGCCTATGGAACGCACTTCCTCTAGAGATCAGGAAGAGCAGGAGCCGCAATGTGTTTAAGTCTGGGGTACGGCAATTGATCACCACAGAATTGGCAGAATCATCGTCTCAACGATAATGATATTTCTACTCATATTGATATGAGTATCTATATTTATGTATTATATTTATGTTATGTATGTGTATATATGGCGTGAACAAAACAAATCAAAACAATGGCGTGTTTTATCTTGGCCTACAGAATACCACGGCTACAATGACCTCGTGTTGAGTTCCTGGCGGTGAGTAGGGTAACCAGAGCTCACTGGAGTACTATTTAAAACTACGTTTTGGGGTGTTATAAGGTCCCACAAAGACCTTCGGGGCCTAAATTAAATTGAACGTCAATTTTGTGTTTTATTTGTTCAAAATTCAGTCTCTTTTTAATGTCAAGAACGTCAAAAACGGAAGGTCTTGTAGCACAATTTTCATAAAAATCCTTTTTTTATACCACTTAGGTGGCACACGGCCCACCTGATGGAAAGGCGTTACCGTGGCCTACGCCGGACAAGCCTTTAGTCTAGCCTTCGTGAAATTCGAGATATAAATTACAAGAATTATTGACATTTTCACTTGCCTGCTACCTGCGGATTAAAGAGACTCTAGCGCAGGCTTCCCTCCCGGTCTAGAAGGCAGACGGCACTCCCTTGCAAGAAAGCAAAGATTAACCTCACCATTAGTAGAAAACATAGGACAAGACTATGGGCCTCCTAATCTGGCCTTTCTATAATAACCTATCTCTAACGCAAGTAGGTTGAGGAGGTAGGACACGGCGGTTTATTCGTCCAACTGAGCAGTCCGAGTGTGGAAGTACATCCGCCCTACAGAATACCGCGGCCATAATAACCTCGTGTTGTGTTGCCGGCGGTGAGTAGGGTAGCCAGAGCTCACTGCCAAGTTTTTGTACTGTCAGTAGGAAGACCAAAGGCTTGTCCTGCTTTGTCTTTTACACTGACGGCACAGAAACTCTAGTGCTTACAGGGTTAGCAGCGCGAATATGACTTCCTCGGTGTTGCACTCGTTCATAGGCCACGGTAACCACTTTCCATCAGGTGGGCCGTGTGCTTGGTCTACCAACCAAGTGGTATAAAAAAAGGAGGTACTTAGACGATACAGTGTATTGTTTCAATAAGCCATTTTTTAAACAAACTTCAATAATATTTTTTTTAAATGGACTTCAGTAATGTTTTTTTAAACAGGCTATTGAAGCGATGGTACACATGATATTTTAATTGAATTCGCGGGCAATCCCCAGTCCCCAGTGCGGACCGTCTACACTTTCACTTAGCTCCGTCGCGATCTTTTTTTTTCCGTCTAAGGAACCTATTAACTTCTAATCATGAAATAACACTACAGAAAAACTACGACGATTTAAATTATCTCGTGCTAATTTACTTAGCAATGTATTTTTGTAGTTTCCCTGTAGAGTAAAATGGGGCCACCCTATCTCAACGGTGGCGTAGATGGCAAGTGAGGGATAAGGCTACTTCATTCAACAGTAAATTGTAGTCCATGACAAAGTGCCTGCTTGTCAGCAATAGGCTCGTTCTCTATTAAATGGCATAGAATTTCATACATAGTTGGTGATATGTTATGTGGGTTATTGAAATAATACCCCTCTACCTGTATGCATATACATAAATGTTTGTCTCATTTTTTCGGTGTGTAGGATAACTAGGACTATTTTTGATTGCTAAGAATAAGCTAAGGCCCAATTTGGTTACGTCTCGTTTTCAAAACACGTGATTTCAATTCTCATAGAAAAAAAATTATATTCCGTATGCTTCTGTCAAACCAATACGGTTATTTTAAATTTATTTACACCTTATAATATATAGGTATTTAAACTATCATGGTCACTCACATCAGTATCAAAATAAACGGGATATTTACCATGTTTCATTGTTTTGAGTTTCCGATATTTCGGCGCTGTTGCAAGCACCATGATCACGGAGGAACTGGAGTAGTGGCGGTGAACAGAGAATAGGTTTCTTCTAGGAGTAATTATATCGATCTACCCTCTTTCGAGTTCTTTTACTACGCGTATCTGCACTACCACTCTAAACAATTAAACATGGTAAATATCTCGTTTATTTTGATACCTTATAATATAGTTTGAATCATAGATCAAAATGGAGTTGCATAGTAAATGTAGATTATTCATAGATCCATAGATTATCAACATTGACACAATGTATGATGTCATACCTGTATAGATTATTTTATATATATCTGAGATAGGGAAGAAAATGGTGGTCAGTGTTGCCATCACAAAAAAATAAAAAATATTATTAGTTTTAGGTTTTGTTGTATATTTTATATGTGAGTACTGTTAGTAGTCAAATGTTATGTGCTGCAGTAGGTTGCAATAAACATTTTTTATTTTATTTTTTATTCTCTAAACATTTTTATAAAAAATAAGTAGCCTAGTCTAAGTAGCCATTCTAGCGTGATTGAAAACAAATATCCATATTTCCAAACTTTAACGAAACAAAAGTAAAATGTATTCGACTCTTCAACAGGAGTCTACCTCAGGCATTGAGTATAGGTAACTCCTGTTTTGATTATACAAAGTTTGAATAACTTCCGAGTTTACAATGTTTGCGAGGGAACGGCCAGGTGAGGGAAATTTATTCACTTTATTAATATGCAGGTTAAGATAGGTTTATTAATCCTTTACAAAGTACTAGCCTCCTTTTCTTGAGATTGTTGAAAGGTGGTTCCAATCTAACCTTTAGTAAATATCAATTTAAAGTGGGGATAGATGATTAGTTTCTCTGAGGCCGGTAATATACTTCTATCTTTACTAAGAATTCTGACAGTAAATAAGTAACGTGGACCCATCTCCTGTCATATGCACACATGCAATCTTACACACATACACACACATACGCTACGGTGACCGCTTAAAATTACTTGTACATGTGCGATAAAAAGTAACACCTCTAAATAGCTACAAGTTTTCATCCAAACCGTTAGAGTGGTCCCCGAGAGAACGATGTATTAATGTAGGTAACAACTACACATACTTTTCTCCTCCGGGGTAGGCAGAGATAGAACATTTGTTTCTATTTTCACACACTACACGAGTTACGATGCAAGAATTTCTAGTTTAATAAATATTATATTCCTGTATCATCATATCTCAATTAAGCATTTCGACTGGAGAAGTACCTCCATCCTACATACATCGGCCATGTTTTTGTGCTGTCAGTGGGCAGACCAAAGGCTTCTCCGGCTTTGTCTTCTGCACTGACGGCACAGAAACTGTTTTTACCGGGTCGGCAGTACAAATGTGTCGTGCCACCTTTGGTGTTGTACACGTCGATAGGTCACTTTCCATCAGGTGGGCCGATTGCTTGTCTGCCACCTAAGTGGTATAAAAATATTTCATGTGATAAATTGCGTTATATAAAGTGCGAAATACGGATGTAGCCTGCACGCGCGGCTCTCCAACGAGCCTGAAACTTGAGTGGACAACTTTGTCGGCCACGCGGCGAAACTTCGTTTTTCATTTAATTTGCCCGAAACGAGTGCAGCTTTACAATATTTTCAACGCTTGCAATTTTCGACTTGGTCCTTCGTTATAAATTTTATAGTTAGCTACGGCCGGGTGTGTTGTTACCTTAACCATCACTTATAAAACCACCCTAACTTTAATGAATTTAGTGTTCAAAATGTCCGATGTTGGCGACAGTTTCCAACTAAGTTTGGTACAGTACATTGTGTTATTCATTGCGCTGTTTCTCTTTCAGTTAACTCTTAATTTCATATTTACGTATACAATTGTTAATTTGGTTTGATCACGCTTTAAAACGTAAAAACCTCGGCATTGATTGAGCTGATTGATACGATATACCACTCGATTCAAAGATAGATTCTTGGGTAATTTTTCGTATCGCTGCAATCAGATTCTAGGATTATTTTGTTCATTTATTTCCAGGTGAAGCTGTAACCTGGGCCATAATCTATTAAAGATTAATCCTGATTATTTTTCCAATGCTTAGTGCCTTTTTACATATAGACAAATTGTTGTTTTCATAAATCTCATCGGTGACTCTTGACCTAGCTTTTCTTTAAACTGTCAACCTTTACCATGCCTAACAAGGCCTTTACAGGGCTTCGACGATAGCAGATGTACTGATTTGCAAGCGATGTCGGCTTGGCCTCGAAGGCCTTAATGGGTCCCATAGACCTCTCTCTCTGTCTCTTACAAATTAACTTCAAACGTCTAAGGTCTCTTTGACAACATTAAGCTAGGTTTTATTAAGATATACAACGGAATGTGTAGGATGACCCTTGCATTCTACGTCACTAGGAACTCCAAACATAATGTACTTTTTTATTTAAGCGCAAGTAGCATGAAACTGTCTCATAATAGTTCACTAAGGACTCTATATTATTTTTATGTTGCTATAAATCCCGTGTAAGTACAATTTGTACGGAACTGAGACATAACAGTGAACGGTTCTCAATAAACAGGCTTAGTGCCGTGAAGCGTAAGCGCACGCCTCGATACTTACGTCTGCAGGTTTGGTTGGAACAGCCTAGACCCCAGACGTATGTGTTACAAAGTCCTTTTAGTACAGGAGTGTGGTGGAGGCTCGTTCCGGCGAACGATAAGGACTGATCTGCGGAAGACAGCGTGCAGCGTGCAGCAGACACGATCGATACTGCAGCGGGGGAGCGCGCCGGCCCCCAGCCGCCTCGCCACCCTCCCCCCTCAGCCGGCGGCTGAAACTTTCGCGATAAGTACGGAACTAGCGCGTGGCGTACGCAATGCAATATTGTTAGCCGGTTACGAGTCTGAAACAGCGGATATTAAGGCTACATAGACTCAGCTATCCCGTTTTTACATTGTGCCTGAGTTTGAAATGAATACGGAGTTACGCTGCATTGTGTTTAATTTTTATTATCTGTGCGTTAGTAGGTAGTTATATGATGCATACGCGCTTACTTTAATTTGTCAGTAAGAGTAGGTACTTATTATGGTTTGGTGGTGGTTGTATTGGTGGTTTTTTAAATCTCATATTATTTATGTTTTCGCAGTATGCTGCTACCTGGATCGCGTTACTTAGAACTACTACTAGACTAGGTTTATCATCAGCATCGTAGCGATTTCCTTGTTGTGTCGAAGGCTGACACTTTGAACCACAAGGTCCACTTATTGTTTTTGATGGGTTAGCTGACTTTTGCGACCTATTTCTGTCAATTAGATAAGTATGTGCTCCGATTACATGTGAGTTTGGTTGCTCCAAAGTATCTGTAGACCAGGGGCCCCATATTCTTCTCCACTGTAACTGTAATCAAAACTTCTGAAATATAGTACCTACTTGCAAAAATAAATAGTTTGCAAATATAACCGAACTGCAAAAGTTTAGTTTGTAAGTATTTTTACACCGTATTAAGGTAGAATATGTGAAACCTTTAATTTTAAAAATACCTGTTCAAACCATTTTCTGAGAAATAAACTATTATTCTATTCTATTCTATTGGCTGTTGATTAAAATACTTAACTTCATAATAAGTATAACATAACAAATGAGAAATGTAAATCATTCTCTAACGGCTTTTACCTACTAAACAATTCATAGTTCAATATGACGCTTTATTAAAAGATTGCGTAACACAAAGGGACAAAAATATAATGTCGATTCAATATGGCGCTTGAAGATGTCTGACGGCCCCCTTTTCCATCATAGATAGCCAGTGATCTTCGGGTTTCTATTGTATGTACCTACCTATTGATTTTTTTGCTGTTGGAGTAAGTTAATGAACTCCCTGCTGCGGTTTTTCCATGCGCTTACAATATGGGGTTCTTCATAAGGGGCATTAGGAGGTTTCTTCAGGGTCGGCAGCACGAGTGTGACTCCCCTGGTGTTGCACACGTCCATAGGCCACGGTAACCACTTCCCATCAGGTGGGCCGTGTGCTTTTCTGCCACTTAAGTGGTATAAAAAAAAGTTTTTTTAAAGAATATTAGAACCGAAATTACTAATCCCTCTTACCCTTTCAGCTAAGCTAAATTGCTTGTGCTAGGAGTGAGTTCACGTCGGTAGTGTAATGGTCAGGATTCGAACCCGGGACCTCTCGACAGTAAGGCCGCCTCCTTAACCGCGAAGTCATGACTATACAGAGAGCCTCGTGGCTACGTGGTAACCGAGTAGGCTAACACAATGCAATTTGAAGCAATAGTACCCAGGTCGGTTTTTGGATAGGTGACCATTCTCGAGATATTTAGATTCATCTGCGTCTTTTTCTTCGGCGATTTTATTTTTAATTGTTGTACTGTTCTGAGATCTGTTGATGTGTTCTGATGCGTCACTGACTCGTTTTGCGTGGCGGCGGAGCCATTAGCGGCGCCATCTGAAAACCAGCGCTTCGCATAACCTGGTGTGCCATTGAGATGGTGGCCCATTTGGGTGCGCACGATGTGCAGTAAGTGTATTTTTGTTGTGTTGCCTTATTATGTTTATATATTTGTCCGACTCTCTTTTTCTCTTTCTTTTTTTTCTTTGTTTTTTCTCAGAGAGCACGTTAAGCCAGGTTGCCATACCAACATCTATGACAGTCGTTACGGGTAGTTGGAGCACTAACAAGTACGATAACTGGTCTAATTACATACAGAACTTATATCTATCGCCAATAGGTTATGGAGGTCAGAAGGCTGTCACCGAGTTCAGTCGTTTCACAGTTTGACTGAAAAGTCGACCCCCCACTGAGGCTCAAAGCACCTTAATTCATTAGGTATATATAATTTCAGGCAATAAATTGATGATAAACCTGTTCTCATTCATTTTCCATTCTCACCCACAATACTAAGAAACCATTACAGGCTCATAACGAACAATATATTAAAAACTCTCACGTAAGTATGCAACTATGGCTTTATAGGAGTGTTCACACATGCTTTTACAGTCTAATATATTGCATATTACATCAATAAACCATTTTAATGACAAAGAAGCGAGGAGGCATTCCGGTGCACCGTGTCGAGTTGTACAAGAAAGTTGGCGCTGGTCGACGAACGGCTAAGTTCTACCACCACGCCCCCGCCAGGCACATACGGAAGTGTGTACCTACCCTCTCAGATTTGACATAGTTTTTAATTCAAGCCGCCCAGAATATTGAATCTCCTTTTTCCTATTTCGTCCCTAGCTTAAACCAAGCTGAAGGGGAAGTTTCCTTCCTTCAGAATCACTTATAGTTTTGTTCGTTTTCAATTATGTTTTGAAATTTTTATTTTAGAGTTGAAGTTACATGCTTCAAGGATCTTTGATAACTTTCAAAGAGCAGACACAGGACGCTCAACAAGTAACGTTGTATGGCCGCGGTTCGGTTCCCAAAGATCTAGGCATTAGGCATACCTATTTATGCAGTATGTGAAAGAAAGGATGTTTTAAATTTACAAATAAATCTGTACAAGTACAAGTAGAATAATAGAAAAATAACCAACCTCAACTGATTCCTCTGGTGTTACAAACGTCCATAGGCCACGGTAACCACTTTCCATCAGGTGGGCCGTGTGCTTGTCTGCCACCTAAGTGGTATAAAAAAAAACCACAAGACATCAATACGTTCTCAATTTTAATGATATCGATCGATTTAGGAGAATTTGCAAAATTCCATTATACTTACATGACGTTTAAAATATAGCTACGAGCCTGAATAAGATCAGCTTTATTTGGTTATGTCAAGTGTTGAAAAAAGTCCAGACACTTATAAAATTACAAATCAGTTACATTAACAGACAAGTTGAAATAGCGTTCTTTAATAGATGTTAGTTAATAATAATTACTCGTTTGGGTGTTACTGGATGGGAATATTATTTCTTTACTCCTCATAATGATAGATATCAATATGAATTTTCATTATTAGGAAGTCCAACACGGATAACGCTTGGTATGAATATGGCATACCAATAAGTATATTAAAATATCTGTACTACTAATCTAATTTTATTGTAATTATATCTTCTGTAACTGTATACACTAACTTAAAACACCCCTCTTTTTCAGTGGGGGTTAAAAACATTATTTATAGCAGACAAAATCCATTCATTAATAGTTTAATTTCAACTAGAAATAAGCATTTATGAATCGTATTTTCTGCATAAATACGAGTACAGTTCAAATTTCCACGTCGCTGACAATCCCTCCTTTCCCGACCTCATTAAAATATCTTTAGTAAAAAAGTAGGTACTCCAAATTGGATATTATTAACTACCGTATAATTAAAAGTTCGAAGTCTACGAAACAAACTATGAAAGTATATATCGAAAGCGGAGGAAAGAGAAGCGGGAAGATCGTGATTTCTTTGACGAGATGTTAATAAATGGGGCGCTTACACCTTATAATTGGGAAAAACTGTCGCGTCGCCCTCTCAGTTACAGATGGGAATAAATCTTTATGTAGACGGGACATCGTTGGGTTCCTTAGCTCGGTGTCGGTAACTTATTCTGGGCACGTGCTCGCTCTGTCCTCTGAATATAAGGAATATAAGGCGGTGCGGCCCATTTATTGTACGTCGACTGGGTGCCGCTAAAGATGTTCAAACTACGCTAAATAATTAATGGCTAACGTCATCTAACGCAAATTTTAATTATGTTCAGTCACGGAATGGTGGATAACCGAACATTTTTGAATTACTAATGAAGTGTAGCTATAGTTATAGCAATATATGTCGAGAGAATTTATTGTAGTCTGTTGGGAATATTTTATTTATTTACTTTTATTCAGTAGTAGTAATTTGTTTAGAGTGTTTAATCTTGGCCACGTGGTTTCCGGCAGAGTAGAATTAGGGCCACCCCATCTCTTCCCATGCGGAGTCGTACAAGGCAACTAACATTAGACAGATATATACAGCCCAGACTCAGCCTCAGATGCATGACTCGAGTCAACAATAGTGCCCGGTATACAGCAATAGGCTCACCCCCTATTACGTGGGACCGAATACAATTATTGGTGAAATGTGGGTGTTAATTCACCTCTGCATATCCCTCCAGGGATAAAGGCGTGATTATATGTATGTATGTTTAAATCTTACGTCCTACCTTCGTTGGTGCCAATGGGGGAAGCATAGAATCTTGCGAGTTCCAACCCTATGCAACAAATTAATGATGATGATGATGAATGAATGATGGTACTTATCACTGAAAGAAAAAGTGATTTTCTCTATATATTACGATTTGCCCTCATTCATTGAGACGAACGAGCGAAGGATGACACTTGGAAACACACACACAACTATTTATACACAACTGGCAACGAGCACCTGATCTCTCATTGTTAATGTGATGGTACCTATAGAAGCATATTATCAGGAGATAGAATATAATCGGATTCCCCTTTCAAATTGTGAGCCACCCGGCTAGGGTAGTACTACAGAAAGTGGCAATTAATTAGCAATTGCATAGTAAGTAGTTGCTGGTAATTCTGGTTAAAGGGTAAAGCTCTTTGGTGACACCTCTAGAGTTACGAGTCTATACAAGAGTTGCATGTTAATTAGAAACAGTTAAGTTTTAGATACAGGATGTTGTTTAATAAGAGACAAACACAAGAGGTTTGCCTGACGATAATAGGTAAATACAATCTGCCTGAAAAGGGAAATCGTAAGGTATATGTGTAATGATGTACGTATTGATGAGTAACTGATTTTAACATACACCTGTATCGTGCAAATAATATTATGGAAATTCGTGCAAAAATACAATTTTTACAAAACAGTAGGCAGTGTGGGCTCCTGCATGCTATAAGTATAATGATTCTGTTACAAGAATCGTGAAAGTAAACGAACTTCAGCGATTACAGAACTTTACTAACTAATAAATATAATATTTATGTTACCCGATAGAACCGTAGAGGGATTCTGTTTTCAATTTATTTATTAAAGACCTTTCTTTTTAATAGGGAATTTTAATTGTATTGTCAGGATACACCCCTCCAGTGTCTAGACTAAATATTTGTTCGTTAAGTTCCCGCTACCTATCGCGACTAAAGATTGTTTGTGTTTTTGGTTCACTATTAAACAGTGGAAAACTTGAGTTTATTCTCATAGTTCACGCGTATATTTAAATTATTTATTATATTTATTTTTCATTTCAAATAAGGTAATTAGGACTCGTATGAAACTGTCTGTTACTAGCTTTTTCTCAAAGCTCGCTCACAAATTTTAAAGCGAGATAAAATACATAGCAACTTTTAAGTACCACAATTTTCAACAAAATACAGTTCCATCCAGTTTTTATTTGTTGCATGAACCAACAAGTTGACAACTACAGTTCTATAACCGCTAGAATATATTATAGCGACGGATATGCACACAAGACAACAGTTTGTATTTCCACATTGATGAAACCCATGGAATGGGGCCGCGACTGGCCGTAACTGCGTCTGTAATAAGACCGCGTGGGCTAGTTATTGCTCCCAACTTGCTCCATCCACATTGTAGCAATTATAGCGCTCGCTAAACTTATAAATTACTTTACGTTTGGTCTACTGCATTGCGTTTAATATATTATATTAATAAGCCGCGCAGTGAATTCATCCTGTATATGTTAATTCTAAGGCTTACAGTTGCAGTAACAAAACCGAGTTTTTGATGTTCATCAAACAATGTGCGTTTTAGAACTTTTGTGAAGTCTGTCAATCCTAGTATCGAAGTAGTCTATGGACTAAATATACCTAACAAGAGAAGACCCGTCCCCAACTCGAGAAGCAACCAGTTCTCTTCGAGGCACGGAAATACCCAGATCAATGTAAATACATACAAATATTTGTACCGAACGGTAATCCAACCCGCGTCGCCCATGTACCGGTCACTACCGCCACGCCACAGAAACAGTAGTAGGTATAAAATAATAATAATCTATATTTGCGCAAACTTCTTTTGTATCCAGAAAGTCGACATACCTACCTAACTCTAAATTGAGTCAACCTGTATTTAACGACACGTCATTCTTTCTTCCAACTGAATACAAACAGAAATATTTGAATAACTCTCAATCGTTTTCCAAATGATTTGATGGTATTCGAAATATAAATCACAAACATAACACGCACAATGTTATATCTAAATCATGTCATGTTTATAACATAAATATAACATCCTATGTATTTGAATTAGATAGATTATAAATTGCGTAAAAAACTATTTGGAAAAACAAATGAAGCAATCCATTTCAAACATCATAGGGAATGTCAATTAAACGTTCATTGGCACCATTAATCTAATAAATGAAAATTAATATTTTGTAAACTTTTATTTGTACCTTTTATCATACCTTTTAGTAGTGTTATATTCTATTAATGACAAATAATAAACTTGTAGTTATTTTCGTGTCGTTTTGATGGAATTAATGGTACGTAATAAATTGAGATATCCTTAACGTTACGTATAAATATTATGAGCAAGGGGACAGCTCATTTGTATTCTGTCCACATATACGCACTTCGGTGAAAATGTGACTGGGTACAAAGAAGCTATGTCCTGTTTTTAACTTATGAAAGGCGGAAAATGTGTTTCTATTTCTCATTTCCATGAATAAGCTTACTATATTCGTAGTATTCCAGTGGCTAATTAAACTCCCTTTTACTGAACTTCTGTTTTATTTTTCATACATAATACAAAATGAAATTTAAAACTAGAAACTATTTATAGGCACTAAAATAAATAAATAAAAAATTTAGCCGCGTGGTTCCCGGCAGAGTACAATTTGGACCACCCCATCTGTTCCCATGTGGTTTCGTACAAGGCGACTAAGGGGTAGGACAGTCATCAGCCAGATATATACAGCCCAGGCTCAGCTTCTGGCTTGAGTCAACAACAGTGCTCGGAAGATGGCAATAGGCTAACCCCCTATTACGTGGGACCGAATTTAATGATTTGTGAAATGTGGGTGTTAATTCACCTCTGACTAACCCTTTGCGGTTGGGGGCGTGATTGTATGTATGTAAAAAAATTACATACAAGACCGGCAACGTTCCCAGAAGGCAGGCAGCATTGCTACGTTGAATGGCAATGCTTATCCTCTGTATATTGAAGCTGGCTAATCTAGGTATATGCTTATAATAAAATTGTACTATAAATTGTATCTACATTTTTATAAAAAGTATTTTACTTTATCAGTGTCCGTAGAAATAAAGTGCAAAGAACTCTCGAAAATCTAATGCAAGAAACACGAGAACGTGTACTAAGTTTTATAGTAAAGAGGTTGGCAGCTTCATTTTTGTTGCTGCTTACTTATGCATAGTATCCGATAAGTTTGCATAAAAATATTGTATATCCAACGTATGTTCCTCTTCACTAGTTCCATATTTATGGCACGCAAAATAAAATGTTGCTGCCTGTCCTCGATGGTTGATAAAAATGCAAAACCGTAGCCGCAGGCACGCCGGCTCCGACGCCCACTGAATATGGGTATCACGAGGACGGAGACAAGATTACATTTTAAGAGTGTTTACCCACAGCGACTGCAAACAATTTGCTTAACGTCTACACGATCGCCTAAAGAGAAAATTGCTTCTGAAATCTACCGAAAACGGTTATGTTTATTCCCGAAGTCAGCTGGTAGCTTACTACGTTTAGATAATAGAATGGAGCCGAGTAGCATTGAATCTCACCTGACCGTCAGGCAGTCGCAGGTAAACATTGTAACGTGACCCGACCACGTGCGAAACATGTGCCTGAAGAATCAGCCCTCTGTGGGTCGCTATGCCGCCTACGCTGCGAGATTAGATAAACAAATCCGACAACATAGGATCCCTAACACCAACACATAAATTTAATGATTTTTACCCAGTTTTATTTTATCGAATTTCCAGTGAGGAAGCGCAGTTACCGAGTTGAACTAGTGGGCGTGTTCCAGACAGTATTGATTTGTTCTCTCTTTTCTGTCCGTCGGCCATTAGAGTGGCGAGTGTGAGTGGGAGCGCAATATCGGTAGGTGGTCGGCGCCTAGTGTAGAGTTTCCGTGTAAAACCAGTGTTGGATCCGAAAGGACTTAACTGCGGGATGAATGAAAGCGTGTTGCGATCCTGAAGCGACGGCCGCTGTCGACGCGTCCGCTTCCGGTAAATCCGCTCTACAACTTCGTGCACTTAGTTTTGTTTAAAACTGTTTCTATAGCCCGTTCGAAAACTGAACTTGATAAATACTGTGTCTGTGGGCAATGAAAAGTAGAAAACTACACAATACCTATTGATATCGCGATATCTTTGCATGCCAAAAGAATATCATAAATCATACACAGTATTGAATAAGTGTGAATGCGAGTATATCATCAATTATTTTGATGTAATTATTCCATGGATTCTTTTTAGGAAAACCTTAAATACAATATACTGAATAACAATCACATTTTTCATTTTACACATCGCATCTAGAGCTAGAGTAAGCATTGCTTATCTAACTTGTAGTAATATGCAGTTTAGGATAAGGATAAACATCCAGAAAATTGCATGCAATGCAATTACATAATATAATTCGCATGCAAATTTTTAAACTGAGCGGGGATCAACCCCACATCCTTTGATTCTGACTTCACAATGATTGTCCGAAGTCGTGATTGCCTTCAAATATTGACCGCATGCGTGTCCAACACACATAATGAGTTAGTGCTCGTAACTTATAGAATTGAAATGTTTTAGGGGAGGTTTTTTGTATAAAATGACTCAGGTTATATGAACCCAAGATGCCATTAGCTTTACGACGATCATTAAAAAATAAAATTGGTGTAATACTCTAGAGAAAATGGTAAATCGATTGGAGTTAATTGAACTTTTAGAATCGTACTGTCAGTGGAGCATCTCGGCACTTTGAATATTAAAAATGATATAATTTCGATAGGATAGGTGAAAGATTTTATTCGTAACTTTATTGTAATAGAGGACACATACATATGTATGTATGTCTTCTCTATTATGTATTATGTACATACATATAATCACGTCTTTATCCCTGGAGGATTAGGCAGAGGTGAATTAACACCCACATTTCACCTATAATTGTTTTCGGTCCCATGTAATAGGGGGTGAGCCTATTGCCGTATTCCGGGCACTATTGTTGACTCAAGTCATACATCTGAGGCTGAGTCTGGGCTGTATATATCTGTCTGATGTTAAACAGCCCTATCCCTTAGTCGCCTTGTACGACACTGCATGGGAAGAGATGGTTTCGTCCTAATTCTACTCTGCCGGAAACCACGCGGCAAAAATGTAATAGAGCATGTAATATAGTATTAGAGATGTCGGGTTAATTACCAAGTTCTATATCTCCTATATCATATACAAGTTCTTTTCTCCTATATATTTACTATTAGAGTTCCTCGGTAAACAGTAATGTTAGACATGGCACTAGACACATGTCAGTTAAAAATCTTCAATAAGCTTCCCGATGACTTAAAATTGTTATTATACAAACGGGATTTTATTACCAAATTAAGGCAGTTTTTGCTAGAAGGCTTTTTTTTTATACCACTTAGTTGGCAGACAAGCACACGGCCCACCTGATGGGAAGCGGTTACCGTGGCCTATGGACGTATGCAACACCAGGGGTGTCACACTCGCGCTGCCGAGGCCGTTATTATTCTTTACATGAATTGTACCTAATTGACTTGAATTGTAATGTATATGCTGTTTATGTAGGTAGGTAGGTAGGTATATAAGATAATATTGATGCCATTGACATTTATGATTAACATTGATAATGTTTTTCTTTTGTATAATTTTTGCATGACATGCCTCATTAATTACTATTCTTCATACAATTTAATACAATGTAATTTAAAATTCAACACAATGTAAAAGTTGTTATGAATAAATAAATAAAATAAACTATGTCGCTTGTAACACTGCCGAAATATAGGAAACTCAAAATAATACATAGTTATTATCCCAATATCTCTAAAAGTAATGTGAGTGACCATGATAGTTTATATACTCAGAGGCAATCTATTTATACGTATTGACTAACTGTGTCTTCTTCTTAAGCCTAGTCACAACCGAAGCTTTCCCTTCAGAGTCTGAGATCCGCTTTATGAGTCTAACTGCGGATTTGGTTGAACAACATATTTTTCGTGAAGTGACTGCCATCTGCCTTTACAACCCAAATAATATTCTACAATATTCTACAATATTCTACAATATTCTACAATATTCTACAATATTCTACAATATTCTACAATATTCTACAATATTCTACAATATTCTACAATATTCTACAATATTCTACAATATTCTACAATATTCTACAATATTCTACAATATTCTACAATATTCTACAATATTCTACAATATTCTACAATATTCTACAATATTCTACAATATTCTACAATATTCTACAATATTCTACAATATTCTACAATATTCTACAATATTCTACAATATTCTACAATATTCTACAATATTCTACAACATTCTACACAACGCTATCTAGACCCATGGTAAGCATAGTTTAACTAGCTTGTGTTATGGAATCTAGAATACTGATAAACATACTTAAATACTTTTTTTTTTTTTTGTAAATACATACATATTATACATAGAAACACCCAGACCAATGCAAATACCCATATTCATGCATACAAATATTTGCACTGAGCGGGGATCGAACCCGCGCCTCCTGCGTAGCAGTCGCGTTCACTACCGCCACGCCACAGAGGCTGTCAATGTCAAAGGCAATATCAAAGCAATGGAGTTACACCAGTTGTTGGACTTTTAGGGTTCAAACGTTTGTATGGCAACCGGGATCGATGGCTTAACGTTCACTCTGAGACACAACCAGACCAATGCCAATACCCATATTCATGCATACGAATATTTGCACTGAGCGGGGATGGAACCCACGCCTCCTACGTAGCGGCCACTTTGCCCACCGCCACGGCACAGAGGATGTCTGCATAACGAAGTCTTTTTTTTATACCACTTAGGTGGCAGACAAGCACACGGCCCACCTGATGGAAAGTGGTTACCGTGGCCTATGGACGTTTGTAACACCAAAGGAGTCACAGTCGCGCTGCCAACCCTGTATGTATAGAGTTTCTGTGCCGTTAGTATAGAAGACAAAGCAAGACGCCTTTAGCCTTTCCACTGACAGCACAAATTCGCCAGTGAGCTCTGGCTACCCTACTCACCGCTGGAAACACAACACGAAGTTATTATAGCCGCGGTATTCTGTAGGGCGGAGGTACTTCCCCAGTCGGACTGCTCAATTGGGCGGAAATACCGCCGTGTCCTACCCCCTAACAAAAGTCTATCATGATTTATTATTAACATTTATCCCGAGGTTTTGGTTGCTTTTCTGAACCCGAATCCCAATCAGGTCCCTAGTTGTTTATAAGGAAAATTACAATTCGCTGCTGCCGTTTCCTATTTTGGGGAGTTTATATATTTTTTTATACGTGACAGTGTAATAAACATTACATACTAGTTATACCAATTTATATGAGAAAGGTGGTTATTATGTATTCGAAATAGTGGTGTCATGCTTGGAATATCAATTCCATTACACAGAATGATTTACACGGAATGGTGGAATTCTATGGTTATGAGTTCCATCGATTTTTACCCGACTGCCAAGAAGAGTTATGTATTTCACGCGTATCTTGTATGTTTGTTTGTAATATTCTTTAATACCCCATACCTTCCTAGTTACGGGACGGATTTCTTCAATTAACATATCGTTAGATTTGTCTCGGTAGCCCAAGTGTTTAGACGATGACACGAAAAAAACCAACATGGCCGCTGTAATACGCTATAATTTAAAGAGAATAAAAAATCAAAATCAATTGTATACTGCAATATGGGTATCAAAATAAAGAGCTTATCACGAGGATTTGAATGGTAATATTATCATGACCACATTTTAATAAGAAAAAATACTTATTAAAAATAAAAACCCGACTGGCACTGAAAAGGTCGAAACAAGTTTAATAATAGGCGGTGGTACCCATTAATTTTCTTTTGTTTTACGATTGACAAAAGCCTGCTATCAAACTTGTTTCGATTTTTTCAGCATCAGCTTTTTTATGGAGTTGACTCTACCGATTCGCTTTATACTAGATTTCACCAGTAATTTTAACTGAAGTAAGTTTTTTATTCTAGGTACTACTCTCTCCAACCGGTTTCGGCTACAGTGACCACTTCAAAGAACTCCTAATCTTAGTAGGTACGGCGCTCGGTCGCCCGCAGATTGTAAATATGACAAGAGAGACAAGTTTTTTTCTAGTTTTCTACAATTTACCTACTAGTTTTAAGTTTTCGCATTTTATACAATGAAATTCATTGAGTAATTTATGGTGAAATTCATTGGTGAAGTTATATTACGTTATAATATGTATACCTATTTTTTATACCACTTAGGTGCTAGATAAGGCGGCCATCCTGATGGAAAGAGGTCACCGTGACCTACGGACGCGTGCAAAACCAAGACAGTCACACACGCGCTGCCAACTCTGCAAGCATTGAGAGTTTCTGTGCCATTAGTGTAGAAGACAAAGCTGAACAAGCTTTTGGTCTTTCCACTGACAGCACAAAAACCCTCCAGTGAACTCTGGCACAACTCACCGCCAGGAACACGTGAGGTTATTATGGCCGCGGTATTCTGTAGGGCGAAGTAAATAAAGTTATATTATAAGTTTATTTTAGCTAAACATATTAATTAACTTAATTCAGCGTTGGTTCCTCAGCTATATTCACAATACCCCATACATTATGTTATTGTATTTTAGATAAGTAAAAGTAGTGATTGCATAAAAATATCGATAAAGTTAAAAACCTCGATTAAACAATTCATAAATCAATAAATCAAAACATAGGTATCGCTAATGTTTAGTATGTACTTACAATTCCATTAAATTAAGAACTAAAATACAAGATTTAAAGATAACAAAATACTTATAAAGTTTCAGTACTAAAACTTCTCTCTCTGCAATAAATAAAACGCAAAAGTATTAATCTGATAGGTTTACTTGTTAGAATAGGTTTGTGAAGCATTCAGCGAGTCTTAAAAGTTAGGGTGGCGGTATTCTCACAATTATTGGTGTGAAGTATCTCGGGAATGCGCTGGGAGTCGGGAGCGTCACTTCCAATACTCCCTTGGTAAAAATATAAATTTTTCGATATTTTTATCCTTTATTGTTAGAAGAATTTCGAATGAATACTACAGTTTCGTTATTATGGTTGTACGACCAATGGAAATTTGATAAATTTTAGATTGTATTCGTATTTATAGATTTGAATTTATGGGTCAGGTTTATAGCCTCGCTAAGATCTTAGGAGTCCGACTTAAACTCTCTTATAAGTCGGTATAGTTGTTGATTGATGGTAGAGCTATTAGGTTTCGTGGTTCTTTTTATACGTGTGAAATTCTCCATGGTCACTCCCACCATCGGAGACGACGAGAGAGGTTATGTCAGATTCGAACCGACTAAAACGCACGACGCCTGTGTGTCGTTTTTGGTTGCCGAAGGTGAGGATGCATATTCCTCGCACCCCGGCCGACTCAGGGACATCTTTCGCGATCTGGCTCTCTCCTCGATTGTCGGTACTACAGAGTTCCCAACTCGTGCCCGGAAACGGTGCCTCACGGCCTGCTTCTGCCAGGATGACAGGCGGCTCCACCCGTCATCCCAGGCCTGCGCTCATGGGTGGCGGAGGTCATTCATCAACCTCTCATGGTCAGAAGAAGCTCACGTGCGTAGCTCACCTAATTGTCCCAGAGTCCAGTGTAAGTTTTGAATGCAACCGGAAAGTTTCAAGATAGCAGTTATAGTCACACTCAAATTCTAACCCTCCATTCACAACACACTGGTATCTTATTTTATTCAAAGGTTCGAATTTTCGTTCACACTTATAACCATTTTTAACCATTCTTACACTTGGGACAAAATTTGTATATTACAATAACTTTATTGTACCAAATCACCATCTAGAATACAATTTTACCACAACTTAAAGGAAAATATTGTGGTTTGCCAAGTATTTTATGTACAGTTTTGGAATAAAACTTGTGTTATGTTTGTTTGTTGGTGTAAACGAGGGATAAAACGTTTTATTACTAGAGGTTGTGTATTCGAACGCTATTCAGTACGTCCCTGATGCCACCATAATTCCTATAAAAATGAGTAAATGACAGTGGAATGCTTTTTTTTACAGGTTTCATTAATGACCTCTATCTCACTTGTTCGTGTTAAAATTAATGAAGTCCTACTAAGAATACGACGTGATGGTATTTCTGTCCCAATTGATCAGTTCAATTGGGGAAGTACCTCGGTCCTACAGAATACCGCGGCCATTATAACCTCGTATTGTGTTCCCGGCAGTGAGTAGGGTAGCTAGCGTTCACTGGAGAGTTTTTGTGCTGGCAGTGGGAAGACCAAACGCTTGTCCTGTTTTGTCTTCTACTGCACTGATATTACAGAAACTCTCTGTTCTTACAGGTAAGCAGCACGAGTGTGACTCCCCTGATGAGAAGATGCACTGAAAAATAAATCTTCAGAAACATATTCTCAAAGAAAATGGATAACGCTTAACTGCACTTATTTCATATACCGTAACTTGAGTTATAGGTTTTAATATTTATTATTCGGCCAATAATAAAGCTAGTGTTACGGGAAAGTAAAATTCCCCTTCACTCTATTAGTAGTGTCTAAGTAAAGAAAGAAAACAAATAAAACTCACCTGAGTATAAAGTAAGCCTATTAATAAATCTGAACATAAATAAATTACGAATACAACGAAATAAGATTTAAAAATAACATAGGTGATCTTTGAAAATAAAAGATTCCATTGAACATATTTTTTTAAATATATGGTTTCATTTTATCTCAGAATTCTAAAGTCCCTGAAGGTCTAGGTATATAAAGGCAAATGAACTCTGTAGGTACAGTAAACGACAGAAGTTGTTAAGGACTAAAATATTTACAAATCTTTTTATACATCGAAACTTGAACCAAGTGTTTTGGAGACTCTTTCCTTTGCCGTACCAGCTCACGTGTTTTCTTCTTCCTACAGTGCTGAGTTCTTTAAGCGGGCGTGAAAAAACATATGATGAGACCGTCAAGCAGTTGTGTGTATGTAACGGTGACTCTCTTTTCTGAAACTTTGCCTTCAGCTTACCACAGGCAAGATGAAGTCAGTGAAAGAAAGCCGGCCAAGTGCGAGTTGGACTAGTGCACCGAGGGTTAAGCTACATAAACCGTAATATATTTTGAATGCGTTGACTTAGAAACTTGATTTTTGCAGTTTCATGACGTTATACGCCTGAGTATGTGGTATGCATTTCAAGTTGATACGTTTACGCATTACTGAGAAGAATGTCTTGACAGACAGACAGACAGACGGACAAACAGACAATGAAGTGATCCTATAAGGGTTCCTAACGGAACCCTTAAAGGATCACTTTTCTTTTCGAGGTACGAAACCCCAAAAAGTGGGGCTGTGTCATAAGAGACAGATACGAAATGTTCAAGAGATTATTTGATCAATAAAATTAGCATTTATTAAGCTACTTTTGTTGTTGACTGTACTTAAAATCTTGAAGAGAAGAAATAACACGTGCCCGAATTCACATTCCTTCTATAATAAAACATTATTTACTAAGCCTAGTCTAGCCCAGGCTGTACAATAAATGTAATGAATAAAATCATCATTTGGACTGAAAATATTGGTCTTAAATTTTTTTATTACTCGTTATATTAAGAAAAAATCCCGCGATCTTTCCTTTACAGGGGAATGCTATGATCACTGATTCTATTAATATTCTTGTTAATCCTATTATTTAAGAGGGGGTTGAATAAAACATCAATTGATTGTATCGTTTATTTCGTCTTTCTCCCTTTGGTAGGCCACTGCCTATTACCTACTGTATCTACAGCAGCCTGCTATCTCCTTATGTCTTTATACTCTTCACGGGTACTCTTCACCTCTCTCGATCTGGCCCTGTATCGGCCGAGGTGCGGGGGCTATGCCTGCCAACTTCAACTCCAGCGACCAACAACGACCTTCAGACGTCGTGCATTTTAGGCGGTTCGACACCAGCTCCGGCGGGGAGGGGGCATCAGTGGCGATTTTAAAAACGTTTAAAAAACACGCATCATCAGCTTTCACCACCTTTCAAGTGTCCCTTTATCAATAGAACATCAATCTTATCAGTGTATGTTCTGCGAGGTAGGACACGACACGACGGTATTCCTGTCCCAATTGGGCAGTCAGACTGAGGAAGTACCTCGGCTCTACAGAATACCGTGGCCATAATAATCTCGTGTTGTGTTCCCAGCGGTGAGTAGGGAAGCCAATACTCACTGGAAAGTTTTTGTGCTGTCAGTGTGAACAGCAACGGCTTGTCCTTTTTTTTTATACCACTTGGGTGGCAGACAAGCACACGGCCCACCTGATGGAAAGTGGTTACTATGGCCTATGGACGTTTGTAACACCAGAGGAGTCACAGTCGTGCTAGCAACCCTGTTAATACAGAGTTTCTGTGCCGTCAGTGTAGAACCCACTGACAGCACAAATTCTCCAGTGAGCTCTGGCTTCCCTACTCACCGTTGGGAACACAACACGAAGTTATTATAGCCACGGTATTCTGTAGGGCAGAGGTACTTCCCCTGTTTTGTCTTCTGTGACTCTCCTGATGTTGCACACGTCCATAGGCCACGGTAACCACTTTCCATCAGGTAGGACGTGTGCTTGTCGCCACCTGAGTGGTGTTAAAAAAAGTAAACCCTAGTCTGTCTGCCTCGTGACACGCTTTAAATGCCAGGCTTTAAATGTTTGGTATGTAATTCAGTTAGTAAAAGAAATCAATATTAATTGTCAACATTATCATCCCACCCGTCCCACTATGGGATTGGGTCAACAAAATTAGTGGGAAAGATCAACTCATTCGTCCATACTTACACCAATATTTAATTATCATCTCTTAACAAAGGTATTTCATTAAGCAAAGATAAAACCTCAAATAATGGCAGTTCAGACAGTATAATAATCGAATTGGCGGTAATAGCTCATTTCCAACTAACAAAGGGCTCGGTCATGCGGATTGGAATCGGTAAATTGTTCTACCTACTTGCCGTCGAGAGGTAATTATTGCTATAATTGATTGATTATGACAAAAATGTACAGGAATTTTTCATTAATGTCCATTTCGTTTCTTTTATTTTAGATGTTAAATCGTCATTTAAGCTGGTATTCTAGAACGATATTTAGCATGAATGTAATGTATCTATTCTAGAATTAAACTTGAGTGGAGATTTTAAGAACTCTCAAGTGATTTACGTTCGTAAAATCTCTCAATCAATCAATGTTATAATTTTGTGTATGGTTAATTTGAGAAAATATTCTCATAAGCCGTGTGAAGTTTAGTTAGGTTAAGTCATAACTTATTTATAAAGGATCAAATGCAATCAAAACCATTTATTGCTGACCAAAGGTATTTTATTACGATGGTATTTAGTCCATTTAAAAGTCCTCTTCAGCCTACCTTGTTGGCATAGCAATCATCCTCCTCCATAATATCCATAATATTACAAATATGAAAATAGTGATCGGAGAATTTCATTAGATATGCCCGCTTTTTCAACACATCAAAATGTTGTAGAAATCTTGCATCAAAATTATTTTAGCGAGTACCTACTCGGTACCCGACGAGGGGTGGAAGCGATGTATGGAGAACTTCGTAAACATTCGAGACGAGACTATTTTATTATAGACATGAATACATTCAAAGGTTAGACTCGTTTGCAGCGGGGCGATGAGTGAGCATTGCTTAAACTTCCATCGATTTTTATGTGGAAAGTGAACTTTCTACAAGATAGTTTGTCAAAAATGATAATATAAAAATATATGTGATCACATTGGATCACATTATATAGGGACAAAGTAAAAGTTAAAGTCAAAAATCATTTATTCTGTATAGAAAAAAAGGAACATGAATATCAGTTTAGTAAATGGTCCACCGGTTCGAAACGCGGCCCCGACCTGAGAAGACTCCGGCAAGAAACTCAGCGGCCATTTCTTTTTTTTGGTCTATTTGCAAACATACACTTAGCCTACTTAATAGACTTAGTACAGTAAATAATAGACTTAGTCGACTTTAATATGAATTCGACCAATCCTAAATAAAAAGTCCTGATTAACCCAGTCTGTAAGGCTGATGATTTGAAAAAAGTAGCTGAGGAAAGCTGAACGATGAAGGCGGTGGTGACGGAAACACCCAAAAATTCCAATTTTCAAAATTCCAAATTTTATAATTCCTGAAAACCTAAACTCCAATTATTCTAAAACAGATATTTATTTTTCGTAAGTCATAAATACGAATTCCGAATTTCGTTAGTACGAATAATTAAAAATCCGTTATTTCTTGGTCCGTTAGTTATTGGTCTGAGAAACGTTATTCCAAATTTCAAGTTACCGAAAATTCACTATCGGCAAATTGAAATCCCATGTATCAAAAATAGACAAAAATTAAAATAGGTTTTCCATGTTATGCATTAAGAATTTTTTCGTTTTAGTTTCAAAAGTTTGTTTTTTTCACAGCTCTAAAACGACTATGAAAATATTAAAAGGAAATAGTGAGCTTATCCTTTTTAACTTATTGCAGACTACAACATGGTGAACGTACCCCTTACAAACATAAAGTACTTACCTACTCAATGCCTACAGTAAATGTTGGAATATACTCTGAATAAGGTAATAAAAAATAGTAACCGTCAGTTGAAAATTGAGTACTTAAAATAATATCAAACATATGCTTTATAAAACTTTAATCACTCGTTCAAACTTTGAACTAAAAGTTTTATGACGTGATGGTTCGAAAATATATACCTATTTTTGAACCATAACTGTACACATTTTTTTACATTCAATAATTAAGTGTTTAAACTAAAAAACACATCCTAATCTACTTATACTACAAATGTGAATGTTTTTTTTTTGCAAATAGTTTAAAGTAGTTTTTGAAGATGTGTTCATATGTTGGTAATTCAATCACGCTCTCACGACTGAAGGCGTATAGCTCTAGATTATGGTCTGGAATAACACACAGACTTGGTATCCCGGGAATAGGTGCCCATAGGTTGCGGGAACGGTATCAAAATTCTAAGCAGATGGAGTCACGGCTAGTACAGAATATTTACGAAACTAAGTACACATACAAAATTGAACAAAAAGTTTGTGAATACACACTTTCCTAAAAGGACAGTGGCGGTCTAAAAATTGATGTTTATTCAAAAATCTTGCAGATAACGAGATGAAGGGGAACATTACGTCTAATTTATACGAAGACAATGGGAGGTGGTCGCAATTAGTGAAATGGCCACTGAGAACAAACGCGTTTCCAACAAAAGAGTGGAGGCTTCGACTGAGACAAGGGCCCTCTTTCATTTCTTCCAAATGAGCAAACTACAGTCGCTAGTAGGGAAGATTTGTTGTTCAAGAATGAAGGGCTTACGAGTGTGCCATTGTACTTTCCGCAGCCAGTTTGGTAAGCACTTGTGTTCCGTTGTTCTAATCAAGATTACGAGGGAGACTTATTTGGTTATACTTGTTATTGTTTCAATACCAGCGATGTTATCGCGGTGAGGGAACACGCGTGCGTTATTCATGATTTTTCTACCTTTATGACTCTTTCTTTGGTTGTTGAGTTATTATATATATGTATATACGATTGTGATATTACAAAATATTAATATGAATTAGTGTGGTGGGACTTCGGGAAGCACTTCCGAGGTCTGGGCCCCAAATTGGTGGGCACAGCCAACGCTCTGGCGCGGCTACTGCCCAACCTGAGGGGCCCGGAGGACTCCTGCAGGAGACTCTACGCGGGTGTCGTGCGGTCCATGGCCCTGTACGGGTGTCCCGTGTGGGCGGACACCCTGAATGATCGGCACATGCCCCTGCTGCAGCGTCCGCAGCAGAAGTTGGCTTGCCGCATCATTAGGGGGTACCGCACGATATCATTCAACGCGGCGAGTCTCCTCGCCGGATCGCCACCATGGATCCTGGAAGCGAGATCCCTTTCGGCGCTATACTGGTTCCGAAAGGTGGCGCGAGAGCGGGGTCACGATCCCGAGCCCGAAGAAATTCGGGCCGTGAGATCCCGGCTCCACAGGGAAATGGTGGCGGAATGGGAGCTACGACTTGGGCGACCAGGCGCAGGGCGCGCCGTAGTAGCGGCGGTAAGACCCATCATGGGGGAGTGGCTAGAGAGGCCACACGGCAGCCTCTCGTACCGTCTGACACAGATGATCACCGAGCACGGGTGCTTCGGGAAGTATCTGCGTCGGATGGAGAAAGAGCCAACGTCAGAGTGCCATCACTGCGACGCGAGCGATGACTCAGGGCCACACACGCTCACCGAGTGTCCGGCGTGGGAGACGCCGAGACGGGAGCTTGTGGCGGCCCTGGGAGTGAGAGTTTTCACGCTCTCCACCTTGCTCGCGGCGATGGTCCGCTGCGCGGATGCGTGGGCGGCCGGCGCCTCCTGCGAGCAAGTAATGCTCGTGAAGGAGGAGGCGGGGCGGGAGCGGCAGCGGGAGCGGCAGCGGGAGCGACGAAGGATCGCAAGACAAGCTGCTCGCGTACGAAGGCAACTCGGGCGTCGGAGGTCGATGAACGACTTCTGCCCCCCATGAGCGCCGGCCTGGGGGTGACAGGTGGAGCCGCCTGTCACCCTGGCAGAAGCAGGCCGCGGCGGTGGCGCGCCTGGTGCGCCTCTCCGTTTCCGGGGACGAGTTGGGGACTCTGTAGTCCCCACACCCGAGAAGAGGGCCAGATCGTCAGAGATGGCCCTGGGTCGGCCGGGGTGCGAGGGATATGCCTGTCAACCTCACCTTCGGGAACCAAAGCGACCCACAGGCGGCGTGCGTTTTAGTCGGTTCGAGTCCGACATAACCTCCTCCACCGGCTCCGGTGGGGAGGTATCCGTGGGGATTTAGCGCACGTAAAAAAAAAAAGTATGAATTAGTTTTCATTTTGACATAGGTATTTTAAAATATTCTACTATTATCTTGTGTTTTGATATCATGAATTGGCAGTATTTTACCGTCTGTACCATGGTGAAGCTCTTCCAATTAATCCCACCTTCTTCATTCCTATACAGGACAACACGTGCAGCGCTTAGATGTCACCCGTACACGGTACAGAATATCCCATCAAGAACCAAGCGGTTCGGGGTCTCTTTCCTTTGTCGCACCATTAAGGCCTGGAATTCATTACCAGCTCACGTGTTTCCTTCTTACTACAGTCCCGGCTCATTTAAGCGAGGTGTGAAAAAGCATATGATGAAGCCGTCAAGCTGAATGTCACCATTGTAAAATGGTATATGTAAGTAATGGTGACCCTCTTTTCTGAGACTTTGCTTTGAAGTCTAATTGACGTGGCTTATCAAAAAAAATAAATTGATATTAGATAGAAAGAGCTGTAGATATTCAAATAATATACTTCTTTCTGCTTTTAGGGTTCCGTACCTCAAAAGGAAACAAAAAACAGAACCATTTATAGGATCGCTAAATACACAACATAGGATCACAAAATGAAAAAGTAGTTTTCCTGTTTCTTGTTCTTTTGACATTTTAATTTAGAATTAGACTTTTTTTTTGACAATCGATTATATTATTACTATTAATTTCTTTTGGAAATTTTAAATAAATAAATAAATAAAATCTCTTTATATTAGTCTATTTTCTTGAAACAACAACCTAACTATATAATCAGCCTTTGCTTAAAGGGTGGTAATTTTGTATCATTAGTGGTGCTTACAGCAACTTGAAACTTCATTCTCTCATTAACTTAGCGATGATTGCATCTAATGCTTTCTCCTCGGGAACCCAGGGTACGATCATTTTCAAATCTATCTAGGGATAATCCTGTAAATATATAGAAATACAATAGTAATTTTTGGCTATCCTTGCCTAAAATTGCAAATAAATATTCCTACCTGTCAGCTCCCCATCGACGGTGACAACTCCCAAGCGATAATAAACCACTGGAGAGCACAGGGGCCGCTACCGACCCCTTTCATTCCGCAGTCGGAGAACCTCCCACCTGGATATGGATCACATTGAAGTCCTTGAACTGACTCCCGAAGACCGAAGCAAAGAAAACCGGTTTCGGTGAGAGTTCTCGGGTGACAAGGACCTGTGATGTGAAAGTGGAATTACTCCACATACAATGGCCTACTTATTGACGTATGCTACATGCCCATACACATGTACACCGGAGGAACTCTTGGGTACCTCCGAAAACGCCATCTAGGTAGAAGCACACTGGGAGGACACCGTCTGAGAGTCGAGGCGCCATCGCCACGACAGAAGAAAAATAATCAATTAAGATAGTACATTTTCTATTGTATTTTAATCTATTTGACATGATTATTGATAAGATATTGACATTTCTACTGTATTTCTGATTCGACATAACATTACATAATAATTTGATCTGTTAGTGAAAATTGAAAGCAATTAACGCGCATCTTATGACTAAGCGTCTCCTCAGGTATATATTTGTGCGCCGCTATATGGGGCAAAACATGACTGCACTATATATTATATACTATTACTGACCTATTGCATGCTTTTGTATGTACACATATGTTTTGAACAAATTAAACGATTCTATTCGATCAAGAACCAAGCGGTTCGGAGACTCCTTCCTCTGTCGCACCATTAAGGCCTGGAATTCATTACCAGCTCACGTGTTTCCATCTTCCTACAGTCCCGGGTCCTTTAAGCGGGGCGTGAAAAAGCATATGATGAGGCCGTCAAGCTGAGTGTCACCATTGTCACACGGTATATGTAAGTAATGGTGACTCTCTTTTCTGGGACTTTGCCTTCAGCTTACCATCAGGCAAGGCGAAGTCCAATTGACGTGTCCTATGTATAAAAAAGAAACTATTCTATTCTATAGAAAAAATTGAAACGGTCCAGGTGGGATTCGAACCGTCCCACTGTCGCCCTAAGACGGATATATGTATAGAAGAATTTGGATGGATTCAGGTGAAGGTTCGGTGGCTTAGTGGTCAGAGCGTTCCCCTATAAGAGAAAGATCGCAGGTTCGAATCTCGACTGAACCATTTCAATTTTGTCTATCCTAATCGATTTTGAATAGTTAGCATACTAAATGCTTAAATTTTCTTTCAAAAGAAGAAAAATATTCCTAAATTTCACAAAGTTAAACAGCCAATCGAAATTCCTTCTATACAATTTAAAAACAACATAAAATGAATTTCCCTAAACCAGCAAGCCGTGATAGTAAATCATTTAAAGTAAAACCAATTGGCTGAGTTATAAATCAGGTAAGTTAGACGTGCATACAGTTTAACAAGTCTGTAAGTTAGCAACACATTATTATTCCCCCTGGCTGGGCTCCACTCTCCCCTGCCTGCATACAAACCGCTATATACAAATTGGCAGCTACAGACCAGCCACTGTGCAATGATGTTAGGATTCGCAGGTGTGTGTTCATAGACATGAATTAATTGGTCTGTATTACTGTCCCTACTTCGGGTTAATGTACGAGTAAATGATGAACACAGAGGAATAGGTTTTTTTTAAAATTAAAGTTTGTAACAAGAAAGACTCGTAATGTAGTTATTGGTACATTGTACAAAGTTTTTTTAGAGTTATTGCTTAAAAAACTAAATTAAAGGTACGACTTCGTAGCGGTTGGCTACGAACTCATACCCTAAGACCATATGCTGTTTAGACACAACATCTGCTAACAAAATGCATCGCAAAGAAACGGCCTGCAAAACGTGTTTTTATATGACCATGCTTTGTTTTAATTTTTGGATCCTCAAAAAATACAACAACTGGTCTGGGTGCAATGCTTCGATATCGCCTTTAGGCTGTGGACGTCAGATGGCAGTCGCTTCGCGGAAAATATCGAAGTTTAGCCAAATCCGTAGTTAGACTCTTAAAGCGGACTCCAGACTCGAGTCTGGGGTCGGCTACGGATACGACTGGCATTAACGCTAAGAAGAAGGAGAAGATGATAACATTGTTTTATTCAGTGCTGATTCTCACTGGTGCCATTTATCCATATTGAAGTTATCAAGTAATTTCAGATCTATTTGAACAAAAGTCTTAACGTCTGCAGTCAGCTACGAATTAGTTCAGCTTGATTTGTTATTCGTCAACGTATCCAGCGTTTAGGTATCTATTTACTGTAAGAACATCTCACTTACATTGGCTTTATGTGTTTCACATTCCGTTTTATGCAGGTACTTCGCCGACAATTTGATTATGCCGTGATTACGGACTAAGAGGCACTTAACATGCATCCCTGCCATACTACTTACTAGACAGACATACACTCAGACATACGCTCTAACAATGTTGATAGTTATAACTTATCCATACTATTGTAATATTATTATTATAAACTCACGCCTATATCCCCGAAGGGGTAGGCAGAGGTGCTAAGCACCCACATTTCGCCAGTTTATGTTTAGGTCCCAATGTAATAGGTGGCGAGCCTATTGCCATTAACCGGGCTCTTATAAACCTGCGATAAATACGCACATATCTTCGAAAAGCATCGAAAAGTCATTGGTGTGTGCCATGGTAAAACCTGGGATCGAACCCGAGACCTCGTCTCAGCAGTCCACTACCCATACCACTAGACTATTGGAATATATTATTTACATTTACACGTCGTGCTGAAAGTAAATTAAATCAAAGTAATCGTGATAGAATCTGTTAAAAAGAAGTTTTATTTCAATGGGTGATATTTACGTAAACTTCAGACAGAAATATTACTATTAAGTACATATGAAAACGGAAAAGTTGTTTTATTTTTTTTGAACGCCGTAATCTCTGGAACTACATGTGCGATTTCAAAACCTTTTATTGCAATAGATAGTCCAGTTTTTATCGGAGGTAATGACCCTTACGGCTGAGCAATTATGAAAAGAGTTGAGAGAGATGCGAAATAACTGTTCAAAGAGGTGGAATAGATCTGAATGCGGCAGGCGCATCTATAGGGTACAGATAGTGCATGTAAAAATGAATATTTGTGGCTGTCTGTCGTTTATAATGTCATCATAATGTTTTTTTTACGTGAGCAAAATCCCCACGTATACCCCCCACCGAAGCCGGTGGAAGAGCTTATGTCGGACTCGAACCAACCAAAACGCACGCCGCCTGTGGGTCGTTTTTGGTTGCCGAATGTGAGGTTAACAGGCATATCCCTCGCACCCCGGCCGACCCATGGCCATCTCACACGATCTGGCCCTCTCCTGTGTGCTGTGGTGTGGTGCGTGGAGACGTCCCGTGCGTCCCTGGGCGTCCTGTGTGGAGACTACAGAGTCCCCAACTCGTCCCCGGAAATGGGGAGGCGCGCGAGGCGCGTCGCCGCCGCGGCCTGCTTTTGCCAGGGTGACAGGCGGCTCCACCTGTCACCCCCAGGCCTGAATGTCATCATAACGTTATCTCTCTGTTATCTTATCATTACTTGTTAGAACATTCGAGGGTACAGCGACGAAATTTCAATTAGAAATTGTTATTGGAATCTGATTGCGATCCTATAGAAAATGTGAGAGTGTATGTTCAGAATGACATTGGTGTTTATGGGTTCGATTCGATAGTGAAACAATATTTTTTGTTGAATGAAATTTTAAAGCATTTAGTATGCTAACTATTCAAATCGATTAAGAAATAGAAAAAATTGGATCGGTTCAAGCGGGATACGAACCCGCGATCATATAACCGTCGCCTTAAGATTTCGATAATTTTATGTCATGCCACAGACACTGTAAAAAATGACATTTATTTTTAGACTTTAATCTAATGTTATTAACGTCTAAAATTAAATGGCACCTGGCAGAGTGACTAAAATTGCAATGAACTTTTTTTTATTTAAATTTGAACTTTAAAAGTATATAAATAAAGTCTAAAATTTGATGTAATTTTGCTGTGTTATTAGTATGACATAGTGGTTTTGTGATGACATAAAGTTATTTGAATCGAATGCCTGATTGGTGTGTAACCACTAGGATTCGAATCCTCGACCTTTCCATCGCGACGGACGCCTTGGCCACTAGACTACCCTAAATATTCTAACTAAAATTTCGTTTGGTGGAAGGATAGTCTCCTATGCTGATGACACGGCAATTGTGTTCTCTGGTAAAACCTGGGATGAGGCAAGAAAGTTAGCCGAAGATGTACTGGTGAAGGTTTCAGAATGGCTAAACAATAACCTCCTAACCCTTAACATCCTCAAAACAAATTACATCTGTTTCGGCCCTTACCGAAACTCCCAGCCAAGTCCTGGTTTCAGTATTTCACTACACAATCACCAACATACAAGCTCCACAAACTGTACATGTCCACTCATCCAAAAGGTTGATAGTGTAAAATATCTAGGGATTATAATAGACCAAAAATTGACCTGGCACGCACATCTAGAACTAACCATGAGCAGAGTTAGGAAACTTAATTGGATTTTTAAATCATTAAGACAATTGATGAGTATAGACGTACTAAAAAATATTTATGTGGCTATGGTACAATCAGTGATAATATACTGCATCTCAGTATGGGGTGGGGCAAATAAAACTAACTTTTTGGAGCTTGAAAGGGCTCAAAGATCTTTAATCAAAGTTATGCACTCCAAACCATACAGGTTTCCTACTACTGAATTGTACACTATTAGCAATCTACTATCAGTTCGTAAACTATATATTCAGTGCATAATTTTAAACTACCACAAACACCTACCTTACGACCATAATGTTTTAAGGAAGAGACGAAATTATCTGGTAGCCACCACTTGCCCCACGCGTACAGCGTTTGCACAACGACAGTATGTTGCCCAAGCCCCATACTTATATAATAAGATAAATAAAATTCTTCAGTTATACCCCATGTTACTTCATGATTGCAAGGTCTCCATGGCTGAACACGCTTACTTATGAAAAAGTTGAAGAACTTTTAACAAGAATTACTTAGGTAAGATGGCTAATCTCTCTATTTGTAAATACACATTTGCACGTATACACACATACACACACACACACACACACACACACACACACACACACACACACATACACACATACACACTAACACTTATTCACACACTCACGCATATGCATACGCATATGCACACACACACCCACCTACACATACATACATATAATAAGCATATATACATATATAAATATCAATAACAATAGATAAATAAATACACATATAAATTAGTATTCACATACTAACTCCACATCTGTCTAGATTAAGCTATAACTTTTAATAAATCCAAGAATATGTTACGCAGGAAGAGCGAGGCATTCCCAACACAAGTGTCCATGACTACTTACTGGGAAGCCCCAACAATGTATAAACTAGGATTTTATAAATAAAGAATTTTTAATTTAATTTTTAATTCATAAATGAAATTCAAATTCAGAATATAAAATCGTACTGACGTGTTTGCCTCCTTGTGCCCACACCGTTCAAAGATTTTGTTGTCTGAATCTATCGTTCTCACAAGTCTGCTTATTGGAGCGTAGTGCCACCTAAGTTTCTGTTTACATTGACAGGAATATACACAGACAAATGCATATACCTACTCCTATAATATAAGCCGATGTTGTGTAGCTATTAGTTATTCTGTAGGAGTGTAAACTATTTCACTGTTGAACGCCTTGATGTAAGCAAAATTGAACCTTAGCTTATTATGCACTTAAATGATTAACTTATGACATCGAGTTTCAAGCTTTAGGTAGTTCTTTGGGTACCTGACAAACCTTAGATTGACATACGAGAACCGTGTGTTGTTTTGTTTCGAGTAGTTAAGAAGAAATAGATAGACATGTGGTTAGACTGAATCCAGAAGGCAGAGGATCGGATAAAATATCGCACGGTAATTACACGGTTAATTGACTGATATGGGATTAGATTCTGTCATCAAAACCTGAGCGACAAGGAACGAGCGAACGAAAATTCAACATCAAGACAGTTATCCAACAAGATTGGTTTAAATTGAATTTTAGGATAAGGCTCATTCTAGTGATATTATAAATGTGAAAGTTTTTGACGTCCAAACACGTTATTTTACTATAAAATCAGCTATTTTTATTACGTTAATTCATCAACAGTTGAAAGAGCAACAATAAACAAGTAGATTTAAAAAGATACAGGAAATTTTCAGTGTAACTTGAAACTTATCACGAGACATGATTGTTACTTAAATGCTTTGTTACAGAATTCTAGGTAGTATAATAATAATATGTGTTTCAGTAGGAATATTTCAAGGCACTTATAGTGTGGTGCGAGCGTACATACTTCTAACAAGAGTCTGTCTGGTAATATACTACCGAGGCGAGGTACGCTTTCTCGTTCGATATTACGCAGGAAGTCTCAAATTTTACCTAGGATTTTACTCAATCGGCCGCATGGAATATCTGAAAAACTGCACTTTATATTGAGAGAGGATGGAACTGGCTAGGCGTTCTCAAAATAATCTTATTCGTATTCCTTATTGTACACATAAAAATATAACTCATATAACATAAACTCACGCCAATGTCCCCGAAGGGGTTGGCAGAGGTGACAGAAACTGGGAGTTGGCAAAAACTGGCAGTTTTTGTTTAGGTCCCAATGTAATAGGTGGCGATCCTATTGCCATTAACCGGGCTCTTATAAACCTGCGATAAATACACACTTAACTTCGAAAAGTATCGAAAAGTCATCGGTGTGTGCCATGGTAAAACCTGGGATCGAACCCGAGACCTCGTCACAGCAGTCCATTACCCATACCACTAGGCTACCGCGGTTATTTGTGACAAATTAAATGAAAGGTACGAAAATGAGCTTGACTCAATGTTAAGTTTTCTTACAGCAAACGTTAGAGTGATAGAGGAGGGTAAAATAAAGATAGAAAGTAGAGTTAAGTTTATAACAGAGCAGATGGGAGAGATTAAGAAAGAGAAAATATTATAGTTACGGAGAAGTGAACATTTTGAAAAAGTAATTCGATAAGATTCAGAGAACGCTGATCAAACTGTAGTCTATAATCGTGGGAATATTGTCTGTGTCCCCATAAGGATATTATATTCAACGATATATGGACCTTTCACGCACAACGGCGCAAGTAAAGAGGCTAAGTGCGGACAAAAGACTCCTCTTTCCGATATATAGACCTTTTTTCAGTTTTAAACGCTTTTAAACATAAAAATTTATACTTTTAAGCGCTAATCTTAAAAGGAAAGCTGACAGAAATAATACTACGAAAATTCTACACCACTGATCAGAATATAATTATTTATCATTACTGAATTACTGTTGAAATCCCAATAGACAGACAGATATATTATTAATTCATGCGTTGTTGACCAGAAATCAATTTTTTTTTCGGTGGCAGACAAGCGCACGGACCACCTGATGGAAAGTGGTTATCGTGGCCTATGGACGTGTGTAAGACCACTTGCGCTGCCGACAAGCACAGAGTTTCTGTGCCATCAATGTAGAGGACAAAGCAGGACAAGTCATTAGTCATCCCACTGACAGCATATATTCTCCAGTGAGCTCTGGCTACCCTACTCACCGCCGGGAATACAACACGAAGTTATGATAACTGCGGTATTCTGTAGGGCGGAGACACTTCCCCAGTCGGACTGCTCAATTGGGCGGAAATACCGCCGTGTCCTACTTCCTTTTAAAATAACTATTTAATAATCCATTTACTTATACTGTTTGTCGATGGCACTTGGTGGAACTTGCTACACATATTGAATAAACTACTTGTACTGTTCCACACTATTTTATTTATTTAGAAACTCAACGGCATTATGGAAATGTCATGAGGCGAAACTGGTAAGATTAAAATAAAACAGGTAGTAATCAATATGAACTTAGTAATTTTATTAATGATTCTTCAGATAGCATTAAAGACAGTCGATAATGATTTCAGTTAGGTGGAGATAGACTAAGGCTTCGATGTCTATTTGGATTGCAATGTGAATCTCATAGATAGCTTTTTTATACCACTTAGGTGGCAGACAAGCACAAGGCCCACCTGATGGAAAGTGGTCACCGTGGCCTATGGACGCGTGCAAAACCAAGAGAGATACACTCGCGCTGCTAACGTTTCGAGTGTTTCTGTGCCATCAGTGTAAAAGACAAAGCAGGACATGCTTTTGGTCTTTGGACTGACAGCACAAAAGCTCTCCAGTGAGCACTTACCACCGGGAACATAACACGAGGTTATTGTGGCCGCGGTATTCTGTAGGGCGGAGGTACTTCCCCAGTCGAACTGCTCAATTGGACGGAAATACCGTGTCCTTCTGTGGAAAGGAAAGAATGACCGGATATTTATTAAATCCTATAATACTAAATAGATAAACTTTTTCGGCTGTCGAGATTCATAAACCTTCTTACAGAATAGCATGATCGATACTGCGTTTGATTGATCTCCTTTCCTTTTATCATTATGATATTCCGCTCTTAATTACAAATTACAAGTAAATCGAATAACATATGTACTCGATTCGGTTAGGTACTTAACTAAACATAGACTATTTTGATGTGAGTATCAGAATAAACGGGATATTTATCATGTTTCATTACCTATATTTTGATGTATCTTTTTAAGATATTTTATTTAAAACTCAGTTTATAGATACTAATTTTAGAGACTAAAAATTGAAATTGAACCACTAGTTAGTCAGTCTAGTTTATTTGTTTAATATATGTTTTCATAAAGAGTAGTTACTAGATTGTTTATTTCGCTACTGAGTTTCTTGCTGGTATCTTTTCAGTAGAACTAACCTACCGAACCAGCGAAAAAATCATTTTCCAATGGTTTATTTTTACATTATTTATTGACATAATTGTACAATTTTGACGTTCATATGTGCTCTTTGAGTGCCTAAGCTGAATAAATGAAATTGATTCTTTGATTTAGAGTAGGTAAGCTATTTTCAAACCCCACATCTACTTAAATATGTAGGTAGTCGCTCATCGCGTACCGTTGCACCACATCACTAGCTTGCATTCGTAAATGACACACTCGATGTTGACAGAATTGTTTACTTACTGCCGCAGCCGTTTGTATAACTAACGTGATTCGTATTCATTAATGCTTTTTGTATACGTAGATTCGGTTAGTGGCAGACGGTTTTTTAGTTTCTAATAGTTTATTTCTACGGTAAAGAGCAGTATTTGTGTGTTGTGTGGGGAATTTGAATTAGTTTTAGTATTTATCTAGAAAATAAAATGAAATTCAGCATAAACGGAATTAGGATAGTCAATACATAATTTCAAAGATTTTTGCACAAATTCCCCACAGATCCAGATCCCCCCTCCCTCCTCTAGCAGACCTGAGGGGGTGGTTATATCGGACTCAAACCGACTAAAACGCACGCCGTCTGTGGATCATAGGTTGCCGGAAGTGAGTTTGCCGGAGACATATCTCTCGCACCCCGGCCGACCCAGGGTCATCTCTTTCGAGCTGGTCCTCTTCAGGTGTGGGGATCACAGTGTCCCCATTAAGCCCTCGGGAAGCGCGCATTATACACAGCCGCCGAAAAGTAAGATGGTAGATTGCAGTGCGAGGGATATGCCTGTCAACCTCACCTTCGGCAACCAAAGCGACCCACAGGCGGCGTGCGTTTTAGTCGGTTCGAGTCCGACATAACCTCCTCCACCGGCTCCGGTGGGGAGGTGCCCGTGGGGATTTTGCGCACGTAAAAAAAAATAGATGGTAGATTGCAGAGGTTTCATCATTCTAATCTAAATTAAAATAATTAGTTATAAGTATTGTATCAAAATCAAATTGCAAATGCGCAATGCAAAAACGAATTTTTGCATTCTGCATAAACAATTCCTCCCTTCTGTTCCTTTTTCATAATTTTACTTTTTCCCTTCCCCTTACTTTCTGTATGTAGCAATGCGCAATTTAAGGTATTGCAATCCTTTTTTAACCAGGCAGCAGCGACGAGGGGTCCATATAACCCGATTCTAGCTGGCTTCCTAATGAATTACTTGGTGCAATCAATTAGCCTACCGCAATCCATTGCTGGACATAGGCCTCTCCCAATGTCCTCGTCCGATCTTCCGCGTTCTGCATCCAATCTGTCTCAGTCACCTTTTTCAAGACATCAGTCCATCTGGCTAGCGGTGTCCTACGTTTCGTTTGCCTTCTCGCAGTCTCCACACTAGGAATTGTTTACTCCAACAGCAATCGGTCCTTCGACAGACGTAGCCAGTCCACTGCCACTTCAGCTTGCTTATTCTGAGAGCTACATATGTCGGTAACTTTAGTTCTTTGTTGGATGACCTCGTTTCGACTTAGTACATTACAAAATTTAAGTAAGATTCCTTTCCCCCGACTACTATTCGCCACTGCCAATCAAACTCCCTTTTTCTTTTCTCTTAGGGTTGGCTGGTAGTCAGCCTTCCAGCCAATATTACAACCTTTAAAAGGCGAGGAGTGCTACTGACGTCTTCATTCTGGAAGCTGTCAGAAGGAAGGCGTCAGTCGCATTCATCTAGGAGCCGTACAAGGATCCTGTAAGGGGCGGGATGAAAAGATACCGGGGAGTACGCATCTTCTAGAACACTCGGCCAGCAACGGGCACTGTATAAGCGGCCATCACCGTATTTGACCAGGACTTGGATGTCGTACAGTGTCCATAACTCATAATTCGTAACGAGTAGATAAAAAAAAGTATTACACATAACTTACGCAACCCATTAGTTTTGGAAGTTATATTTTTTTTAATAACTCCAAGAAATAAAATGTCATTTATTTCTCATAAAAACATAAAGTTCACTTAAAATTAGATTTACAATAATTTAGAAATTAGAGTACGCCAATATATAAAAATTAATTATTACATTATACAATTAAAATATTGTCCACATTTTTGTACAGTCAGAGTGACAGTCTAATCTATTAACCCGCCCCTCATCGTACCTGGTGCAAAGGTACCCATGACACTGGCGGCATTGCCCCGTTGAACAGCTATGGCCAACCGTTGCCCCAGGTACGAGCCGGAGCGGGAATATAATAGTTATTATTATACCGTTATTCGGCTGATCAACAAAAATTTGTGCGTAGTTCTCAAACAACCACTATTTGATTCAAGGCCTACGCTATCCTTTTTAACCCTCAAGGGATAAAATAATATTTGGACAGCCCAACGATATTCATTCCGAGTTCCAGCTTAAAAGTATGTGATCTGCGTGTGAAAATAGCGACCGTAATCCAAATGTAAAGACAAAATTATAGGAATAAATTTTAGAACTTTTCGTGTACTTAGTCGGTAAACAAGAGAATCATCCAATTGAGTATTTGACTGTCTAATCAAATTAGTTACTTTTTACTAAACGTCAAAACGGTAAGTTATAGTGATACTTGTTTGAAATAATTTATTATGACGTCATTATATTGAATGGTACAGAAATGAATAATAATCGAAGTTAAGAGTTAACTAACACAATTTTTCAACTTTTTGGAGGGTTTTTTATGACGAGGGTTTTATTATAATATATACTTTATCATTAATTTAGGTGAATTAACACCCACATTTCACCAATAATTGTATTCGGCCCCACGTAATAGGGGGTGAGCCTATTACCGTATTCCGGGCCCTATTGTTGACTCGAGCCATGCATCTGAGGCTAAGTCTGGGCTGTAAATAACTGTCTGATGTTAAACAGCCCTATCCCTTAGACGACTTGTACGACACCGCATGGGAAGAGATGGGGGTGGCCCTAATTCAACTCTGCCGGAAACCACGCGGTAAAAAATTTTTTTCATTTTTTTATACTTTTCTAATTAATCTACTAGTTAACTACTTTCATTTGATACCCATATTGAGAGAGTCGTGATAAAATAAACACACACACACACCAAGACACACCTAACCGAAAACATACTGTCGTTTTTGCATCGAGAGTTAAAATACAATAACTTGAATTTAGTCATCACACCATATAAAAACAATCAATTGAATCACAATCTCGATCAATAAAAACAGTTTCCGCAAAGCCCTTTATCCTGAAAGTAACTCGAGTCGACACACACGAATAATGGCACTGTAATTCGTTTTTGATGTCTGTCGCGCAATATACGGCAAGCTAATCAAAATATATTGCGGCCTCCTTTATATCGTTCCGTTGCATGACTCCCATTGTGCCACTTGCCTTTTGCCACTTGGCACTTGGCATTTGGTGACGGTTAGTGACACGTGGCGTGTTTCTGACGAGTTTAATGGCTTGTTCTCAGTTCGTAAGTACCTATGGGCTTTTTTCATTTCGTATAATGATGGGTACTTACCTATATATCCATATTATTGCATACTTAATCAATTGATCGGTTTTAAATAAGTAATATGTATGTATACAATCATAATTCAAACAAAATAAACCAGGTTTTCTGTTTTGATGTGTACCTAATAGCTATTTCTGTCTGAAGTTTGCGCGAATATTAGTTACTCATCGAAATAAAACTACTTTTTAACATACATACATATAATCACGCCTTTATCCCCGGAGGGTAAGTCAGAGGTGAATTAACACCTACCTTTCACCAATCATTGAATTCGGTTCCGCATAATAGGGGGTGAGCCATTGACGTCTTCATGGCACTATTGTTGATTCAAGCCATACACTAGAGGCCGTGCTGTAAATATTAAGTAGGTAATGAGCAATAAAATTGTTAGTAATATAATGTTTTTGAAATAGTTATCGGTCGTTATCTTCGAAATGATTTCGCAGATAAGATGAAAAGCCTGAAGTTCGTTTATTAGGTATTTTTCATTGATATGTCAGCTTTTCTGAGAGCTACTGCCGTCTGACTAACGAGGAAAGTCTGCACCAGAACCTTATCCTTTATATTATTTACTAGCTGTTACCCGCGACGCGAGGGTCTCGGTTATCGCAACAAAACAGAACAGAAAGGACATTATGCTATAATTTCCTTTCTCAAGGTCTAATCTACACCCACACCAAATTCCAATAGCGTAACATACTGACAGACTGACCGACAGACAGGCAAAGTAATTACAATATTAGAATGAAAAATAAGTAAAATACAAAAATAGAGTGTATTTTAATTTATATTCGAGTTAAAGATAGTGATCAGATATTTTTGTTATTAAACAAGTTTTAAGAAATGAGAATAAGCAACATTTAAATTAACTTAGTTAGCCTCAACGCTAAATTGTAAATTTTATGAAGTGAATAAATGAAAGTCACATGGTACAACTACGTAGAGAAGTGTAACTTCTAATTCAATTACAAGTTGTACTATAAATCAATCGGTGGCGGAGATCTCCCGTAACCTGTGGCAGCGCGTTGTGTACGCGGTAGTACGCGGCCTATGACCGGCCGTCCCTTCACTTGTCGTCTCTCTCAGTACTCTCAGTATTCGCTCCACAGCTATTTTTGCGCAGACGTAACGATTGGCGCAGGTGGCGCCACGCGGCAACAACCTGAACGTTTTGACAGGCGGCTAAAATGGCCGCGTGAACACGCGATCTGCCACGCTGAACTCGCTACGTACGTCACACGCGAAGTTATTACTTAACTCCGGCCTATCGAACTATGTTATAGTGCTTTATCGAACTTTCTTTCGCGGATAGTTCGTGTTAACAATCGAAATGGCACTCCACCTCGAGACTGCGTTGCAGCGCAAGTTAAACTTCAAGATGACCACGGTAAGTGCATGCCGCCCGCCTCGCGTATCGATCCGAGCCCTCGTGGCGAAACATATGGTAGCCGCTACGAGAGCGTAGCTCCTTTTAACCTACGAACTACGTCACGAGAAGCCTTCCAACGGATCCTAGCTGATTGTGTGGACAAATACTAATGATATTATGACACAATCAGCGTCTTATGACTGTTTTGTTCGATATCGGTATATGTACGTGCGTGTTAGTAGGTAAATAAACACTTGTAGAAGTGCTACGCCGACTTCAGTACATACGCTTCGTGTATTTGAACGTAAATTTTAGGCGTATTTCTAAATATAGCCAGACGTCAACAAACCGTTTAAGTCAATGGATTGTAAAGGTTCAGCTGTGTATTACAGGTTCGTAGTGGCGAAAGTTTTTGACCGCCGGCGGCGCCGGTACCACGTTGTCGGTATTTACTTGGAAATTGTTTCAGGGCTATTTTCAGTTTGATAATGTTTTGATAATATATCAAGGGCAGTCGTGTTTACATATTTTACAGTGGAATAGTATGCGATTGAAGGTGTACACGATCGAGTCATCTACATATTTAAGTTTTAGTTTTAAATTATTACTTTTTGAAATTAATGATTAAACAATTCTCCAATAAATTATTTTTTAGTGAATATCGATTTATTTACCGTACCATTTTAAATATTTCAGGATAATATACTGTTACATCTATAAAACATATTTATTCATCAAATATCATCATATTTTCACTAGAACTAAAGTAAACAAATAATAAGTCATTTTTTCAATATCTACTTTTTTAATTATACAAGCACAAATCCTAAAGACTACCTATCTAATTCTAGCTTAATCATTTTTAATATTCAACTTTTTTTTACTATTTATTTTTACCATTTATTCAACTCGTTAATATTTAATCTCATAATAGGATAACATAAAAAAATAATGCGTATTCTAATGCCACAATCCAACTTACTTAAACATATTCTGTCCTCGTGGTCCAACTGATTACTAATGATGAATTAAGATAGCGGGTTTGAACTGTAGCAGTAAACTAATAATCATATTAATAACCCTCTCCTAAACATTTTCTGCATCTCATATTTTCAACTAAACTGAAAGGGTTAAAAGGAATACTAGTACTGTGTAAACATTTTAACTAACAGGTTTTTTGTTAAAAAACTATTATTTGTAGACACACATTATGCACTCACTCATGGCATTGATCTACTTTAAATTCTTCAAAAACATTCTTATCCTGCTTACTACCGATACGGAATACAAGTTAAAAAGGAAATTAAGTAGGTACTTGTATTTCTTAATCTCAATTCAACTTTGAACAATGTTGCCAACCCCATAAAATTTAACCGCATAGATAAAAAAGTCTTAAAAGTTTTTAATTAAACCCTTAATCTACTCTTTTGTAAAATACTCGATTGGTACTTTTCCAATTACTTAATTAAAAGTAAGTAATAGAGTGTTAACAAAATCTTCTGAGCAGTAAACATTTTGCTGTTAAATAACTGCGAGGGATTTTAGTACATTAAATTGGGGTCACTTAACGAGACAACAATTGGTTCTCTAAGAATCTGTTTAAAGGGATAATATAATATTTAAACCAATTTAGTGGTTACGGGTTCATACCCAATAAACCACAGAAGTGAACCAACTTTGAATACAAGCAATTTAGGTTAGCAGGAGGGTTAAAAAGAACTAGTAATATGTAGTCTTCGTACTTTTATTTTTATTTTACGTGCGCAAAATAATCCCCACGGGTACCGCCCCACCGGAGCCGGTGGAGGAGGTTATGTCGGACTCGAAACGACTAAAACGCACGCCGTCTGTGGGTCGTTTTGGTTGCCGAAGGTCAGGTTGACAGGCATATCCCTCGCACCCCGGCCGACCCAGGGCCATCTCTCACGATCTGCCCCTCTTCTCGGGTGTGGGGACTACAGAGTCCCCACGTAGTCTTCGTGCTAGTAGTTAAGAATACTGAATAGTATAAGAAAACTTTTTTTATCTAGGATACGTCAATTTGACTTCATCTCGCCTGATGATAAGCTAAAAGCAAAGTCTCAGGAAAGTAGGTCACCATTACAGACACTGAGTAATTTTATAATGGTGGTACTCAGCTAGCGTGATGCTTTTTCACACCCCGCTCAAAGGATTACGTTATGTTGGTACTTCGTTGGTATATACAATGAATACCATCCTACCTCCCACTTCCTACTAATCCTACTAATATTATAAATGTTGTTTGGATGTCTGTTATTCAGTCAAGCTCTTACCGTTGTAAAGATCTATCTGTTATTTGAATATCATAATCCCGGCAGAGTAGAATTGCCACCCCATGCGGTGTCGTATAAGGCGACTAAGGAATAGGGCTGTTTAACATCAGACAGATATATACAGCACAGACTCAGCCTCAGATGCATGACTTAAGTCAACAATAGTGCCCGGAATACGGCAATAGGCTCACCCCCTATTACGTGGGACCAAATACAATTATTGGTGAAATGTGGGTGTTAATTCACCTCTGCCTAACCCTCCAGAGATAAAGGCGAGATTATATGTATGTATTTTTATTTGCGAATACAGGTAAAGTAAGGTTGACAGATTGGAAAGTCATGTGATACAGAGAGATATTACAGTCTAGATTAACATAGGCTTTTTCATCGCGGAAATATGTTCCCATGAGGTAACGGGATAAAAACGCTACGCGGGATAAGTCCAAAATCCTATAAAGAATTAGACTAAAACAAAATTCAAGCAGTGACTTCCATCAAATGAACATAAAAATTAATTCGAAACATTTCATTGAAAACGAAAACTCATCAAAATGTTTTCCTCACTGTTTGTATTACTTTTCTTTGTATCTGTTTGTTTTTTATTTGCACAGTACCTGAGTAAAGTAAAACAGTTTTAAATTAAACCACAGAAATGCGGACTCTTCCGTTTCAGGATTAGGTGGTTCGCACACTGTTCCACAGCATGGAGATTAGCTGGTATTGAAAAAGGTACTCTCGACAAATATTTGAATATTTGCTATCGGTAAAAACATCTGCGAATTAATATACCGGTTAGCCGTAGATATGTGGTTTCAATGAAATGTGCTGAGTTTAAAATGGTTTCTATGAATGAGTTTCGACAGCAAACCATTGTTTCAATGGACAATTGTATCCACAAAAATACACTACAAATATTTTTCTGTAAAATATGTTTGTCGCTTGCATCCTTGATTGGGTAGTAAGAACAAGCACTCCCGCGCTACGCTGTGGTGTGGGGCAGTGTGCAAACCAACATAATATATATATATAACACAATAATATTTTAAACAATAATTTAGACGTTTTACAGAGGTACACGTTTATTTTTTTGACGACCTATGTGACGTGGCTGTGGAGCATTTGACTGCATAGCGCGGGTTCGATTTATGTTTAGTTTAAAAATTGGGATCTTAAGTATGTATTACGAAAGAGAATGTTTTAATCTCATCATGAAACCTATATTATAAAGCTATATACATATGAATTGTGGTTACGTTGGGTTTAAATATCATAGCGCTATAAAGAATTTTATTATTATCATTTACTATCTGTTGCTCTATCGGTTAACATGAACAAACATTGCCGAGACCTTAGGAAAGGACTCCCAAGGTCTCATAATATCACTGTGCCAAATTTCATCTAAATCGATTCAGTGGTTTAAGCGTGAAAGCCTGACAGACATACAGACAGAGTTACTTTAGCATTTATAATTTGCGTAAAGTTAGTATGGATTTGTGTTGTAAGTGAAACAATATGGGGTTCTTCAATAAGGGCATCAGAAGGTTTCTTAATGGTGTTGCATACGTCCATAGGCTACGGTAACCACTTTCCATCAGGTGGGCCGTTTGCTTGTCTGCCACCTAAGTGGTATAAAAAAAGTAGAACAGAATAATAGTTACGTAGAATATTTCCTTTGGCAGCCATTTACTATTAGAGTCCTCAAAATGTCAACTGTAGGTCGTGAGTGCGAGCTGTTTTATGTTTTAGTTAGCGCTCTCCGCTGAATACACTCAGAGTCTTACTGCGACGAAACTTCTGAGTGGGTGATTTTTGCTCTCTATAAATGTATTTCTCTTTTTTGTATCTGGTTTTGTTCATGGATACAGATACCAGAGATAAAATTATTGGTATAGTGATTGACTAAATTAACACATTTCTTATAGGTCACGGAAACGTAGGGTTTTGTTTTCAACAGGTCATACGGAGAATTAAAACGTTTTTTATGGTTTCTAATCTATCTTATCGGATTGAAATTACGTGGCGTGAATTGGACCCTAGTTATAGGTAGCATCAATATTCTAAATATATAATTATTATAATAAGCACAGCAAATATTTATATGCATGAATCGCTATGGTTATAAGCATTGGTAGAGAGAACGTAGCTGTGGGCATCATGTCAAACACGCTGCCCACAGCTACGTTCTATTATCGCACCGCTCGCCATAGGCACGGAATTCATCCTCACACGTTGCGACCTGAGACAGTGCGTACTGTGTGATATGAAAGAAACTTCATCCACAGCACACTTAAGATATGGAATGTACTCCCCGCTGTGCTGTGCAATATGGGGTTCTTCAAGAGGGGCATTAGGTTTCTTCAGGGTCTGCAATAGGCCACGGTAACCACTTCCCATCAGGTGGGCCGTGTGCTTATCTGCCACCGAAAGGTATATAAAAAAATAGAGCACGTTAAACCATCGGTCATGGTTGCCATATATACATCTATGGCAGTCGTTACGGATCATTGGATCCCTTAAAAGTCCAGAAACAGGTCTAACTTCAATGTTTCGATATCGGCAATGGGATATGGACGTCACTGTCAGTCGCTTCATTTAAATATCGAAGTTTAACCAAACCCGCAGTTAGACTAGAAAAAGCGGACTCCGCACTCCAAGGTTAAAATGATGAGGCCTGAGGCGGTGGAGCCGCCTGTCACCCTGGCAGAAGCAGGCCGCGGCGGTGGCGCGCCTGGCGCACCTCCCCGTTTCCGGGGACGAGTTGGGGACTCTGTGGTCCCCACACCCGAGAAGAGGGCCAGATCGTGAGAGATGGCCCTGGGTCGGCCGGGGTGCGAGGGATATACCTGTCAACCTCACCTTCGCCAACCAAAACGACTCACAGGCGGCGTGCGTTTTAGTCAATTTGAGTCCGACATAACCTTTTCCACCGGCTCCGGTGGGGAGGTATCCGTGGGGATTTTGTGCACGTAAAAAAAAAGGTTAAAATGATGAAGAAGAAGAATTTATTTTCTAATGCGCAGTGATTTGCGTACCCAAGAAACGATAGTATATTTCTGTGCCGTTTCACGTATTCTACTTCAGGCAAATATTCCCGTGTGAGTTAGTGTGAACTTTATTAGTTAGTTAACTTTGCACTTTATAGTAGTTTAGTTGCAAGAGCCACTTATTTAAGTGTCGTTTATACGGTCCACTCTCTGCATCGTACTAAGTATACTCGTACGTGGTAGTTAGACTCTTCTCGCATTGAAACTTGTTGAGGCATCCGAACTAGTGCGATGAATTTAATACGAGAGCTGAATAATAGGATAAGACTGCCTAAAAGATAGGGCTGTTTAAAATCAGATAGATATATACAGCCTAGACTCAGCCTCAGATGCATGGCTTGAGTCAACAATAGTGCCCGGTAGAAGGCAATAGGCTCACTTCATATGTACCAAATTTAATGATTGGTGAAATGTGGGTGTTAATTCACCTCTGCGTAACGCTCCGGAGATAAAGGCGCGATTGTATATATGTATGTAAGTATGTTGAATAATTTTATTATAAGATTCAATCTAAAGTTATATCTTATTCAATTAGAAGATATAAAAATGTCCTAAGTTCCATTTTTGCGTGTGGACACCACTCGGGCTTCACAACTCCTTAGTGGTCCTTAATAATTTTGTGTACACAAGAGAAAATATTCCAGAAACCCCAAACAGCCTTGTTCCAAATGTGAACAAATATCAAAATACCCGTCGTCTATAGAGAGGAAACATGAGTTGATTACCGAAATATACCATTGTTACCGTTCCTATCTATAAAGACACACGTAAGATATATCCTCTCATTAAAACGTTTGTATACTTGAAACCGTATATCCTTATATGGTACAATAAAGGACTGACAAAAGAAAATCTATGATGTAATTTCAACAGCCGACTCGTACGCACAAACATTCCGCATTCCCTTTTACAAGCGCGTGCTGTTAAACAGAACATTAATCTCTTGTAATAAGATGTTACCGTTCACCGAGGATTTGCATTCAGTTTAAACGCATTACGTTTTATTGCTTATCTCTAAATCCTTGAACAACCTCGGCGCACACGTAAAGGAGTGCAACCAAGTGGAACCAAATGGAAGGGTCGCAACAGTCCTTATACTAAATGACGCTTGCCTTAGCCGCTTTTCTGAGTGAGAAATACGTATCGTTATCAAAAAAGGTTACTTGGAAAAATAGGAACACAAAAAACGACTCCATTTAATCCTCAATATATTATTTTTAGACATGTTTTTTTGGAAGATTTTAGTCAATTTTAGTTTGGACACAGATAACATAATACAAAAGTAGTTTGGGTAACGTCAATCTCAAGTGAATAAGATAGGTAGGTAGTCCTCACACACCCGAGGAGAGGGCCAGATCGTGAGAGATGGCCCTGGGTCGGCCGGGGTGCGAGGGATATGCCTGTCAACCTCACGGCAACCAAAACGACCCACAGGCGGCGTGCGTTTTAGTCAGTTCGAGTCCGACATAACCTCTTCCACCGGCTCCAGTGGGGAGGTATCCATGGGGATTCTGCGCACGTAAAAAAAAAGAGAATAAGATAGGTATATAAATCGAATCTGGTTACTCATCCGCCAAAGTTAAGGATTCCCGGTCACTTTCTCTATCTATACATTAATAAGGGTACAAAGCTGTTGGCTTTTTGTGCTATTCAACATACTGTTAAGTCAACTTGTAAAGAATTTCTTTGCTTGAAACTTGATTGCTTATTGTGAAGTATGAAATGAAACTTTTATTAGTACTAATGATGTGGATGGATGAACTTGGCACGTGTTAATGTGTTTTTGTACGTACTTATTATTTATAGACGTATTTGGATTTAATTTTTACAATTGATCAGTAAAAGCTGTGTTTATTTATTAACATTCTGTACCTTATTTATCTATCATTTTTATATAACATGTAAACTAAAGTAATAAGATATAAACTAATATTTACAAGAATATAAAATAGGATACAAAAGGATCAAATTAAGCATCGAAGAATTCCTCCCCATCGATGTCGACTGGTAATGTGCCCAAAAGGCTGGCGGCATTGCCCCGTTGGATGGCAATGCCAATCCGTTGAGCGAAAAAGAGGCCAGCCCTTGGGTCACGCGAAGCATCGACCAGTCGTTTTGCTATTTCTTTGTATAGCGACCGTGCGCTTGGACCCCACGAACCCAGCGTTTCAACCCCAAACGGCTCAAATATGTAATTGTTTGTAATGTTATCATATTTTCGCCGTTTGAGGGTCTCAGCAGATGCCGCAGCAGCACAGGCGCAATCCGTCGTACTTGGAAGATGGGAAGGGGCAAGGGTGTCGACGCATGTTGCGTCCCACACCAAAGGCCTACCCATCTTCCAAGGCACTAAAGACATACCGTCCGGTCTCTTGCCATCGTTGCGCACCAAGCCAACTGGTTCAAGTATAGCTGGAACACCAGCGGTGACAAGAGCCCGGCGGATAATGTCATTTAAATGTGCATGACGTGACATGCGGCCTGCGCTCCTGCCGCATGATAGGCCGTGATGCCCAAGGCTGTCGACTGCCTCACCACAGTGACATCGATGAGGAGAAACACAGGGAGCACCCAAACGAAGACAGGCTGCAATTCTAAACGTCGTGTCGTCCAACATGGTGCCAATGTTGGACGACGGAAGGGCCTGAAGCCACACACCAGATTCCCACTCTCCCACAGCCAGAAGGCGAGCACGCTCTGCAACATTAGAGGACGTATTCAGTAACTGTTGACGTAATATGCTGCAAAGCGGCTCATCCCAATGTCTCTGGGAGCCTAGGTTGGTGGGCAAAACAGTGTTTGGGCAAAACATTTTCCAAGCATTTATAGCTTCAGCTTTGCCTGGCACTTCGGAATAAACCAGTGTGGGTATCAAGATTTTCCTGGTTAATTCCTCTGTGCTATGAATCGAAGCTAAAAAAGCTGGTAAACTTACATCGGAAATTTTACGAACACCGAGCCCACCCCAGCGCACCGGGAGCGATGCTTGGAGCCAGGCTCGGTCGTTCAAATCTACATTCAAAATTTTGCATAGGGTATTTTGAATAATTTTGTCCAACTTACCTAAAAGTGCCAAATGTTTAAAAAATTGTGATGATCGTAGAGCATGAGTTAATTTTGGGACGAAAAGACAATATCTAATAATGGTAAAAGCTGAATGTATATTAATTTGGAGGAGTCGGTCCGAAACTTCATTAAAATTTAGAATTTTATCCTCAATAAAGGCATCATAGGCTTCTTCAAGAATCGGGGCCCCTAGGAGGCGGAGTGAACTTTTATCTAACACTTTCAAATTAGGGGCCAAAACATTAAATCTCGAAATTGCCAAAGATTTGTTAATATTACCGTTAAGAAAAATTTCACATTTTGCGGGATTTAGTTCTAAACCAATAGTTTTAAATTTATCTTTAAGAAAAGCCAAATCTTGTATTTTATTTATGAAAGTGCTTTTCGATTTTATTCCTCAATGGGTAGATTTTCTTTATGGTAATGAACGTATTGGAATGGCTATAATTTTATGAGGTGAGGGTTTCTTTTCAGAAGTATGTATAAACTAGGTATGTGCAAAGGCGAGCTTAACTCCATGAGAGTTCTATATCAGCTGCACACCTTTGTGCTTAGAGACAGAATAATTCTTCTTCACTTTACTTTACATCATTATTTTAGTTAGCGACCTTCGTATCTTAAATAGATGATAATGAATAAATGAAATGAATAAATAGATGAACAACATTCGTGTTTCGGTAGACTTTCGAATGCCGATAAAGTCCAATATGAGAGTGACAGCATCATCCGCATGATTGGCAACTAAGCTAAGGACAAGTTGATAGGTAAGCAGATGAGATGACCCAAGTTAAAGTAATCAATCAATCAATTAGCCCATTGCAGTCCACTGCTGGACTAGGCCTCTCCCAATGTTAGGAGGCATTGGCCTATTGTTTGCACACTGGTCAGATGGGTTGGTAAAGGGCTTTATTTCAAGATTTCCTTCTCTCGCAGTGATATCGTCTGCGTATGTTTCCGTTAGTAGCCTCTTACGACACCCTTCAGATGAGTTGGGGTGGTGATACTTGTATTCTTTGTCCGTCACCACACAGATAAGTTACAGAGATACCTAGTTAGAGTCAGATCCAACTAATTCTACTAATATAGTATCTCTACTTAATGTAAAACAGACTGTTTTATTGTAAGTCATAACACCCTGACCCTTCCCATAGATACACACTGAGCACTGCAAGAGAAACAAGTATTTGATGCACTAGATGTTAAACGACTGTAGCTCGAGGGCAAATTTGAGTCCCCGGTTGACAATACCAAGGCTATGAAACTGAAGGTTTTGAAGTTCAGTGCTGTCCGTTCACACTGGACGTTTTCCAATTTAATAAATTAGAATTGGAGATTTCATGAATACTAACCAAGAATCAAAAGGCTTTACCATAAAATCTAAAATCCTACAGAAAACGGTAAAGTATGTAAAATAGTTAGAAAGAATCAATTCCAATATAATAAGTTAGAACAGGAAATTTCATGAGCACTTGACAGGGATACTACAGGAATATTATTTATTCTGTGCTATATAGCATAACATAACATAAACTCACGCCTATATTCCCGAAGGGGTAGGCAGAGGTGCGAGCACCCACATTTCGCCAGTTTATGTTTAGGTCCCAATGTAATAGGTGGCGAGCCTATTGCCATTAACCGGGCACTTATAAACCTGCGATAAATACACACATAACTTCGAAAAGCATCGAAAAGTCATTAGTGTGTGCCATGGTAAATCCTGGGATCGAACCCGAGACCTCCTCTCAGCAGTCCATTACCCATACCACTAGGCTACCGCGGCGGTGTGCTATATAGGCTTTCACAAAACCTAAAATTTTAGGATAGGCAATTGTAAAAAGCGCAATGCAGTCCAGTACGAAATTACAATGAGTAAATAAATTATAATAAGTTTCTGTAAAAGATAAACGGATAACAATATTACAAAAAAATATGTAATCACACAATAAACCTAAAACTAAGAAATAAATCTTTAAAAAATAGAAACATTTCAATCACTTTCGCTTTGTATAACTATATAGAACATGGTTTCATCTGTGGCATTGCTTTGATTACAAAATGTACTCGATATTTGTAAGCGAAACATTCACCTCAAGGCAGAAATATAACCAGTAATCTCGTAAAGTTCGCAAATATTTTAGATTTACATCGAAAAATTTATAGACAGAAATTGTAAAGCATTTTTTCAATCGCATCGCTCCAACAAAAGAAAGTTACACGTAGAATAACTCCTACCTTTTCCTTAAGCAACGTTACTTCGAAATTGAAAAGATTTTTCCTTTCAGAACAGTTATTCGTTCAGCCGCAGAACTTTTACAACGTTTGAATACCATCGATATAATTTTTTGTTTAGCTGTCTAATGCTTACAGTTATCTTAATATCCTGGAGAATCCATTATGATACCTTTATTATAGTATCAACCACAATGATGATAAAAACTACACAAAAAATATCAAACTTTTTATATCGGCTTATCGCGCGGCTCAGTTTTGCGGATGCGTCATGCTCGTGAACAGGTGGTGCCCGTGTCAAGTTTTCGACCTTGATAATTTATCCTTATACAAGTGTGTAATAATACAATTTGATGTCATTCAGTCACATGCAGGTTTTATTAGGGTCGTTTTTACTGAATATATTAGGATGCGATGATATTTTTTTAAGACCCTTCACGTAATTCTCAGAAAATTATATTACAAAATTGCCTTTTTCCTTCCTCCAGTTCTAATTCCTCCACATTTTTAATTACATCGCTCAAACAACTTGTATCCAAGAAAGCTACAAAGTAGCTTAAAACGTCTGTTCTTGAATCAGAATTGTGTCAATTTATTTCGAGAAAACAAAACGGAATGAACGTAACAAAATGATGGAACATTTAGCAGTGATTCCGTGTAGCATCACAGCCGGTCGTGTCTCTGTGGAAGCCGTTTAGTTTGTTCGTGAGTCTCTTGACTGCAGTACTTAGCCACTTGTTTGTTGTTCTTAATGAGCACTGGCAGCCAACTTTGGACTGTTTTCGCCTCAATTAAGACTAAAAACATGACCGAGTGTCGTCGCTGAGATGCTCATTCGACGTTTGTAGGACTTGTTTCATACCTCTTGAGTATTAAATTTAAAATGTATTTATGTTGATGTTATGCAAGAAATTTGAATACCTATACTCATCCGTTGTGAGAGAGTGCGGTCACAGAACAGATAATAGTACTTGCACATACTGTTTACTTGATTGGACAAGATTAACAATGAATATGTTAGATAAAATGTTGTGTATTGAAATAAAACTATTATTAACGGATTCCATCGTGATTTGTATGTTGTAAATTTATTTTGTTTTTCAGGAGCTATGGTCACGGCGAGACATAGGCTGATATTTCGGAACAACGTTCAGTTTTGAATCGACTATCACAATGACATTAGTACTGTTATCTAGAATAATTCTGTTCTCAGATATAGTTATATGAATACGAACCTAAAGATTCACCTAAAGGTTCACTTGCGTGGTAAAGTCACGTAAACTTCTGATAATATCAAATGTTGTGTGGATAGTTTTCATACACGTGATAAGCGTGATAAAAGTATTGTTCCAAGGATGGATGATCCAATCAATACCATGTTGAAGGAGGAAAAAGATGCATAGAGTATACATCGTATCCAAAGTTAGTGCTCAACAACTTTTGCGAGCGACTGCACCTACATACAAACAGTTAGGACTACGTACAGTCACAGCTACATTCATTAGCTCGTAAATGGGCGTTTTATTTGAGTTCAAGTTCACGCCACGATCAGACGTCTCGTTTGTTTTGAGATTTTCTCTCAAGCATTAGCTTTCGACTTCACAAACTGTAGTTATACTACGACTAAAGGTCTTTGCCCCGTACACGTGCGAATAGCCGCTGCCACACCCGTTAACGGTAGTTAACGCTCATAATTCTACATCTTTCGTCTGAATGGCTAGTAAAACTAGAAATACCACGGCAAAACCAATAGAGTTCAATACAAAATGCGTACGTGAGCAAAGAGTCTTACGTTCTATCATAGCTTAAAACGATTGATGAAATTGGACACATTGAGGAACTAATCGGATGTAATGACGCACATGGGGAGAGGTCTGGCTGAACTGCTATTGACTGATTAATTGGTTGAGGATCAAATACGAAATACATTCAAAGGATAACAAACGCATGAAGGCCTCATGGCTCAGTGGTAACCGAGTAGGTAAATGCTAAGTTTAGCCCTACTAGCCAGATCGATCTTAGGATTGGTTATCAATTATTAACTAATTGAGACACTCTTACATAAGCCGCTGGTCCTGAATACCATACGAACATCTATGACGGCTGAAGTTTGATCCCTAAAAAAGTTCCAACAACTGCTCTAACTATAAAACTAAATGGAGGAGGCACACAACAACTTATATAAGTAATACAGTAATAAATAGGCTTTATTTTTCTTCGTCACATAAAAATCCTTGGACATACTTATCGTGCCGCTTGTGAGCGCAGGCCATATTGAACTCACATAAAACATTAAAAATACACACATTTTTTTCTTGGAACTTCTTACGATTTTCCGTAAAGTACGTACTTATGTCTACATATTATTTATTATAATGAATTCTGTCAGTAACACTGTCTAAGCGATTTTATGCGACTTGACATATTGAAGAGAGTTTATAATTGTAAAGCTAAAAAGTAAACATGATTTTCGTTTCCCATTTGAAGAGCAAACACCGGTGTTTGCCCATCAGCTCCCTGCATGATGTATACACATATAAACGAGCTTTACTGTTGTAAAATGTCGGCCTGTCATTGCTAAAGAGAGAATTAACCTAAATGATAGATTAGAGAGGCACCATCATGGCTTTTGAGGAATGCTGGTTAACCGGCTCATTCCCGAAAGCGGTTCTGGTGTAGATTTTCTTCTAGGTATTGGGAATTTAGATAGGAACCTTTACGACAAAAGTCGTATAAGTCAAATTAAAATCACGAGGAGGAGTAAATGAACCCTCAGGGAGTGAAACCTTAATATAATCGACGCGGTTTCGCTTCCGCGTACATATATCATCATCATTTTAGTATGGTTCCATCTGCCTATGAGCTGCTTGTGGTGTTAGCTGTTAAATAGTTACCGAGTAGGTTAGCTTAGCACTTTGCAAGGTTACATAATAATAACCAAGTCCGGCTTAGCATGGGTGATCATTGATCATATTTATGACAGCAACAATCCTTCTTGCCACGGAGAGTACGCTATCTGTCTTTATTGCCATACAAACATACATGGCAATCGTTCCCTCTAGTTGGAACCCTAGAAATTCGTCAAATTCATTACCTGGAATTCATTACCAGCTCATGTGTTTCCTTCTTCCTACAGTCCCGGGTCCTTTAAGCGGGGCGTGAAAAAGCATCTGAAGAGGCCGCCAAGCTGAGTGCCACCATTGTAACATTACTTAGTGTCTGTAATGGTGACCCTCTTTCCTGAGACTTTGCCTTTAGCTTACCATCAGGCGAGGTGAAGTCAAGTTGGCGTGTCCTAGATGAAAAAATATAGACCCCAACTACATGCCGACCCAACAGAGTTGTGAAAAGGCTCAGAAGATTATGATAGATTACTTTGGATGTAATAAAAAATAATCAACCACTGACTCTTTTGTCGAATGAAAGCTATCAAAGATGTATTTTCGTACTCTCTAGAAAAAGCTCTGAAAATATTAATAATAGCGGCGGTAAGACTGTTTGAAAATGTTACAATTACTTAATACTTCTGTTTATTTCTTTTTTGCGTTACAGCGAAATATAGATCTGATACTTTACTTCCTTTATTTTTGTTTGCGGAATATTTTTATTTATGTACTGTTTTTATCGTGTAGGGGTACAAAAGAAATATAGGTGTGTATTTTTATTCGCATTCTAGAGAGGGTTATATTACTAGTATCAAGGAGATATTACCAGTACTTGTCCCCCTGGGACCTAATAGTTTCAGACATAAATAGATTGATCTCGATAGTATTCTGTATTACTCAGTTTACAATCAAAAATAACTGATTGAGAGGAGATAGGACACGGCGGTATTTCCACCCAATTGAGCAGTCCGACTGGGGAAGTACCTCCGCCCTACAGAATACCGCGGTTATAATAACTTCATGTTGTGTTCCCAGCGGTGAGTAGGGTAGCCAGAGCTCACTGGAGAATTTGTGCTGTCAGTGGGATGACTAAAGGCTTGTCCTGCTTTGTCCTCTACACTGACGGCACAGAAACTCTGTGCTTACAGGGTTGGCAGCGCGAGTGTGGCTTCTCTGGTGTTACACACGTCCATAGGCAACGGTAACCACTTTCCATAAGATGGGCCGTGCGCTTGTCTGCCACCTAAGTGGTATAAAAAAATAATAATTAAAAACTACATCCAGATGATTTCATAACTTACTTTTTCCAGGTGGACTTAGATCTACCGATTTTTAGCCTATAAATATTAATTACGTAGGTACATCTTTATATCAAAACAATAACCTTAACTTATGTCCTGTAACACATACAATTCTGGTTACTACAATATGGGTTCTTCAAGATGGGCATTAGAAGTTTTCTTCAGGGTCTGCAGCGCGAGTGTAATGCCCTCGGTATTGCAGACATCTATAGGCCATGGTAAGCTTCGCATCAGGTGGACCGTGTGCTTGTCTGCCACCTAAGTGGTATAAAAAATATATCCGCAGACAAAATCTCGTCGAAATCAGCTCAGTCATTTCAACACGAAGATAGACAATTTTTATTTTTTTTATAAGTATCTAACATAAACTCAATTGCATATATTAAAAAGTATTTAAAAAATACAAACAGACACTGTGACATTATTTATTTGTTTAGATAAGATCGCAATTTTCTTACATTGCATATTTAGCTAAGTATAAAATGTCGCAAAGAATCCAAAAAGATTCATAACTGTTTTAAAACGTAAATATAAATAAATAAATATTACACGACATTCTACACAACGCTATCTAGACCCATGGTAAGCATAACTTAACTAGCTTGTGTTATGGGATCTAGAATGTGGAAAAAGATACTTAGATACTTTTGTTTTGTAAAAACACACATACTATGCATAGAAACACCCAGACCAATGCAAATATTTCACATAACGATATACTATTTTCACTATTAACTACATCCCAGTACGGTCCTTTTATATCGCCATTTTGAATCGGCAAACTCGTTAAAAAACTTGTTATACAAAGCATAAACAAGTTTATAAGTTAAACTTTTACTGACACCCGTGATTTATTATGGAGTTGTCGTTAAGTGCTACTTATATGCCAATGCTTAGGTTAACACCATATGAATAAGTGCGTTTTATAACCTTACATACATCTATTATGTATTAGCTACGTAGTTACATCTATAACTACTATAATATACTGGAGAGATTTTGTACTGTCAGTAGAAAAACCAAAAGCTTGCCCTGCTTTGTCTTTTACGCTAATGCGTCTGACGGCACAGAAACTATCTATGCTTACAGTATTGGGAGAGCGTGACTCCCTTGGTTTTACATATCGCTGCTTATAAACTAAAGGGCCATAAATCAAAATTGTTCAAAATAACTTTTAATTAAAAAATGTAACTAAAATCACCTTTACTTTCATATTTTACGAAGACACCCATTAAAAACGGTCTTCATGTTATAATTTTACGCAACCGCCCTTTTGGTATTTTAATGCATCAACGGCCATCTTAAGAGCAACACGGCCATCTTTTTAGTTGCGCCCCTACCGTCGGCGTGAGCGCACGTCAGTTTTATGAAAAAGGGCCACATCGCGAAAAATTGCTTTTGTTGTGATTGAATTTTATATGCCACAAGGCCATATTTGCGAATGTGTCTGTTTCGCATATAAAAACAAGTAAGTACACAATTATTTTTAATGCAAAAGTGCCACATTTCGGAATGTGTCCATTTGGCAATATAAATATACGTAATATATTATATATTTTATAATCTTAACAGTTGTTTTTTGTAAAACGTCTGTTTTCATCAAAGTATTGTTGTGTTTGCGATGTTTTATTTTAAGACAAAAGGCTTTGATATTGCTTTAATTATGCTAAAGGAATTCTTTGGTTTATGGCGTGTTATTTATATTTTGTTGCTAATAAATAATAATATACTAATACTGCACTATATTATTATACTAAATATACGCGTAAATTTAACTTTTATTATTGAAATGATCGATTTGTAATGATTTGTTTATCATTTATTTATTTGAGTCTATCAGTTTTTATTTTTTGTTGATTTAAACTTTAAAGTTATAATAATATACACAAATATACAACTCGTGCGAATTAACATGGCACCTGGCTCGTAGGCGAGAGCGGTGTCACGCGCGCGGAAGCGGGAGGAGGGAGGTATTACAGATACCTATTCTTGCTACAAGTGTTTTAAACTTATGCACTTAATATATTTTATGTACTTTTTGTCACCTTTGATAAATTATTAATTAATTATTTATTTTTATTTACAGAATGAGTAGTAGATCAACGAGAATTTTAAATATGGTCCTACCTAAAACTAATCCTACACAAAACGAAGAGTTAGAAAACCAAAATTCACCCAACAATTTACAGACAGATGATCGTCATTTTTTATTTAACAACGAACCTACATTTCCTGGCTTACACGATGATTCGTTTGATATGAGTACCAATTCAATACCAGATAGTCAGATAGGCCTGGATCTCGACATTTCATTCGATTCCATAAGTGAAAAAGGCTCGAAGTTTTCTAACAGACCAATTAAAGTGATTGCAGAAAGTAGCTCAGATTCCGATGAAGATTCCATCTCCAGTTCTAATAGTGGTTCTACAAGCACAGATGATGATTTTTCATCTGACGATAGCGTAAATGACCCTGATTATCAAAACGAATCTTCTGAGTCAGATTCCGACAACGATTCGGCAAGGGCAAATAAAATACTCTCTTTTTCACCTAAGTCTGGAACCTTTGGAGCTCGCAATGTGCTTTTATCGAGTTCAGGTAAGCAATAGTTTTCTGCTTTTGATTTCAAAAACCTATGTCATTAGAAATATTTTTACCATTATTTTTCCTTTTATTTCAGGTGATATTGAAATGGAAGCACATTGCTCTAAGAACCCACCATGCAGGAAGACTAACCAAACTATGTCTGTAACTAGTCAATCACCCAGTGTCGATACTCTACTTCGTAGCGTCCACATTCAACCTCCTAGTATCGATACTCTACCTTCTAGCGTTGAAAATAATTTGCCTCCCAGAGTCGTTACTCAGCCAGCCAGTGTCGATTCTTAGACATCAAGCCTAGGTGCGCAATCCCCTTGTGTTGATACTGATCAACACAGGTCCCGTAAAAGGAAAGCAAATCCGGAGTTATGGCAAAAAAACCAAGCAAAACTTCTAAGGAATACTGGTAAAGCTTATATATCGTTGTCGAAATCTAATAAATCTGTTGACGCCAAAAGATTGGGTCCTGTTTGTGGTGATAAGTGCAAACTTAAATGCTCTACAAAATTAACAAATGAAGAAAGGTTGTTAATTTTTGAAGAGTTTTGGGCAACAGGCGATTTGCTTATTCAAAGACAATTTGTCCACGAGCACATGACCAAAATCACTCCAAAATATCGATACACTCGTGACGGTAGTAATCGAAAAAATTTCAATCACGCATATTATTTGGACAAAAATGAGACCCTCCTTCGAGTATGCAACATTTTCTTTATGAGTACCCTAGCGGTTTCGGATAAATTTATAAGAACTGTTTTAAAAAAACATTCCAACCCCATAGGAGTCCAAACAAAAGATAACAGAGGAAAACATGGCAGCCACAACAAGACGCACATTGATTTAACAGATGAAATTAAAGCTCATATTAATTCAATCCCACGGGTTGAAAGTCATTATTGCCGTGCTCAAACGAAACGAGAGTATATTGAAGGTGGGACAAACGTCACTGCTTTACACAGAGACTATGTTGAAAAATGTAAATCGGACGGGAAAAATTACGCTTCGTACCAAATATATTATAGCATCTTTACAAATGATTTCAATATATCTTTTTGGCAGCCTAAAAAGGACCAGTGTGATGATTGTGTAGCCTATGTTAATGCTCAAGATAAAGTGCCACTACAATCTAAATACGAACTGCACCTGAAAGAAAAGTCACTCGCAAGAGCCGAAAAGGAGAGGGACAAAGAAAATGTAAGTGATACTTTTGTAGTTGCTGTATATGACCTAGAGGCCGTGATGCCTTGTCCTCGTGGTGATGTTTCGAGCTTTTATTACATCTCTAAAGTAAACCTATTAAATTTTACCATTACTGAACTTGAAACAAAAAATACAACATGTTTTGTTTGGCTCGAAGGAGAAGGAGCTCGAGGTGTGAACGAATTGGGCTCATGCGTACTTATGTACTTAAAGAGTTTACATGATAAAGTAACTGAAGCGTTTGATGTAGTCTTTTACAGTGACAATTGCTGTGGTCAGCAAAAGAACAAATTTATGCTTGCCATGTACCAACACGCTATTCGTGTCTTTCCAAAATTATTTTTAATTATATTATTTAAAATGCACTGAAATCGTCCCCAATCTATGTACCAGATCAATACATAACACTAATTAAAACTGCTAAGAAGAAGGGCACGCCTTATACTGTTAAAGAACTAACACACGACAGTTTCTTTGACTTAAAACCTCTAGCTGTTGGTAACTACACCGTTACAGACGATGGAGAGAAGTTAAGATGGACAGACATAAAAGTTATGAAAATTGGTCAAGAAAACCGAAACAAATTTTTTTTTAAGACTTCATTCGATGACGCAGAGTTTAAGTCAGTGTCTACTGTGACCAAAAGACAAGCTAAATCTAACAGTGAAGTAACTACGACACTAAAAAAATTATACGCACAAAAGCTAAAGGTTCCTGGAACCAAAAAGCAGGGTATTCTTAACATTATAGAAAAAAATGTGATACCAAAATATTACGAAAGTTTTTATACTAATCTTTAATTTTATTTGTTACCTATTACCTATTTAATGCCTTTGGTGCAGACTGATTTTATGATACATAGCATAGTAATAATAATAGAAACTGCTCATTAGTAATTACTTAGAAAACCGCCTACTACCTATAAAGTGAAAATGTTGATCTCTATCTAATAGCCAAAACGAATTTATCCTAATTATAATTCAAGCTGTGATTATTGTGTTACCTATAATAATAATAATTAGTGTTAATGTATGCCTATTGAGGTTTTAGAAGAATTTATTTGTTGGTTACCAATTTTTTTTTGCGAAAAATACCTACTATTTTGTTAATAAAACGTTAAATTTGTGATTTTTTGTTAATGGCAATGTGCGCAGAGACCAGTATTTTTATGTTCTTTATTTTTATTTTTAGATGAACGTTTCATAACAAGGTTGTGTCATTTTTTTTTTTAATAAAACTCTTTATTTTTTCTACTTGTGGCCTTTTATTCAAAATATTAATTTAATTGTTAGGAATATTTTATAAACTAAAGGGACTTATGTGCTGCTAGTCGTCTGTATGTTATAGTTACTACCAGATTAAAATAAAGAAGATAAGGGAATTAAAATACGCATCGAATGATGTATGAGACGAAAGTATTAAAAAATAGGGGGGCTAAAAAAGTTGAAAAAATCATTTTTAAATTTTCAACGTGCTTTACTGAAAAAAACTTAATTTTGATTTGTGGCTCTTTCGTTTTAAAGCAGCGATATGTTCATAGGCCACGGTAACCACTGTTCATCAAATGGGCCGTGTGCTTGTCTGCACCTATCAACTAGGTACCACACAAGAAACAAAATATTTTTCATAGAAAACGTCGTGGACTCGTTAGGAACCAAAGTAACAACCAACATATTTTGTAAATAATATTATCGTACCTCTGGGAATTACCCTATACATGGGAGGTGTGGATGAAGCAATTAAGTTTCTAGGGGGTCGTAAACGATAGAGATAGAGGTCAAGTTCTGGACAATATTACACGACAATACCATTAATCCAGATCCAACGTAGTTTACTGTAGTTTGGATTCTAAACATTAACAAACTAATAGTTTTAACTACTCTATTTAGATATTGCAATGTCAGTCCGTTGCAAGATAGAGAGTACGCTCAACATATCTGAAGCAAGTGGATTTTAGCCGGACTCTTAAATGACAGGTTCTGTACGCAAAGATTTATTTAGACAAACTTAAAAACTACTCCGTAGAATATTACACTGCATATTTCAATCTTAAGGATATAAGACTAGTTTGATTCAGTTCTAAAGCAGATTAATTCTCTCAACCTCTTAGCGTTAATCCCAGACGCATACGAAGCTTTTCGCCTCAGAATCTGGGGTCCCCTTTACCAGACTAACTGCGGATTTGGCTAAACTTCGATTTTTTCTGTGAAGCGTCTGCTATATGACCTCCACAACCCAAAGGCAATATCGAAGCATTGCAGCTGTACCAGTTGTTGGACTTTTTAAGGTTCCATTTACCCGTAACGACTTTAATCCCATCTCCTTCTCATGGCCCTACCAAAGATCTTGGTTATAACGGGCCGATTCTTGGGAGATGCGCACCCTACTGGCGTCTGCTCTCTTTCAGGCGCGCATTTCTGGACTCCCTACAAATTATTTTATGTTCCCCACCATTTTCGCTCTCTCCCCTTCCTGGGGCAGCACGCCACACTAACAGGCTTCGTCGCCGTTAGAGAGCTCACGAGCTTTGCACCTCTCGTGCCAAACGCGCGCAAAGCTCCGCAGCCATATGAAGTTTTGGGGTGTACCTACAAGGTCCGAGTAATACATAGGCCCAGCCTCCGATCCTACCACACCTCCCATCATGTTGTCGCGGATGTCATCATACCCGTAACGACTGCCTTAGATGTTGGTATGGCAACCGGGACTGACGACTTAAAGTGCTCTCCGAGGCACGACCAGACCAATGAAAATACATATATTGATCTATATAAATACCGCGTGGTTTCCGACAGAGTAGAATTAGGGCCACCCCATCTCTTCTCATGCGGTGTCGTACAAGGCGACTAAGGGATAGGGCTGTTTTAACATCTGACAGATATATACAGCCCAGACTCAGCCTCAGATGCATGGCTCGAGTCATGTTACGTGAGACCGAATACAATTATTGGTGAAATGTGGGTGTTAATTCACCTCTGCCTAACCCTCCAGGGATAAAGGCGTGATTATATTATGTATGTATGTATGTACGATGTATATAAATATTTGCACTGAGCGAGAATCGAACCCTCCTTAGCTTAAGCGGCCACGTTCACTACCGCTACGCCACGGATGCTATGAATTAATTCTATATCTTACTAAAAAGTTATCTGATTTTGTTGTGAATAGCTTCTCTACTACATAGTATAAATAACTCTATGCTCTATATCTGTATTTTCATAGAACGCGTCGCTTTATGTATCGGTGCTTAGCCAGGATACGTATCGGAAATTGAATCGGTGCTATTCGATCGACACATCTCGTAAACAAAAGGCATTGTAGTACGCAAACAAGCGAATGACCTGATTACACATAGCGTTTGCAACACCATATGTGTCATTCATGTGTTACAGACACCACCCCTTTAGCAAGGAACTCTGGAGATCCAACTCACCCCTAGAAACAGTAATAATCTATTAGTGATCGTGCCTCAGAGTCAACACCTCGTCGGTCTTTGTTGATACAGGTAGTTCGAGTCCTAGATATTCCGGTGAGGTGTTAACTACAGACTTATGGATATGTAGTATGATTTTGTGTTCTGCACTGAGGGCACATAAAATCTCTGTTCTTACAGGGTCGGCAGCACGGATGTGACTCCTCTGTGCCTCACCACACCTCACCACATGTTCATAGGTCACGGTAACCACTTTCCATCAGGTGGGCCGTGTGCTTGTATGCCACCTAAGCTGTTTAAAAAATAAAAAATGTTATGGTGGTCAGATGATTGTCGCTTCACGCACAATATTGAAGTTCACTCGTATTATCGTTAGGCTGAAACCCGACTCCACTAAGGCTTGAAGGATAACGTACGTTTAATCTGCGCAGACGCCTCTATGCGAAGACGAACTCGAGGCCCTTGAACTCATACACCTGTCTTAATACTTATAAGTACTATATATATCTCCTCACAGATTAGATGTCCATTGTTATCATATCGGCATACTATAGACATTGGAATATTTGTCCGATTTGACATCACAAGTACTGATGGGATACGTGAAAAACAAATGTATTAAGATTCGTCTATAAATAGCGTTATTAAAATCTGATCGTGTGCGGCTGTTGAACTGCGGGGGCCTCGGGGAGGCGCGCCCACCTCGATAATTGACTGTTATAATGTTGCTGATACTAGTAATAAGAGTTTTGCGTAAAAGTCTAGTGCAGACATTCTATGAAAAGCCTCATTACACTACTTTTCTCTTTTTTAAATAATCCAATCTACAGTACATGACTTTTTGTTTACAAATCTATAAGAGCAATAATAAAAACGCCTCAGGTTGCTCTCAGTGCAGGGCATTAGGATTTAGGAGCAGAGGTAAACTTAAAAAAAGATGGATGAATTACGTGAAAGAGAACATTGCAGGAGGAGACGCAAATATTGAACAGAATGACATTTTATCACTGTGATAGCTCAAAATTTATATGCTCACTATTTTACCTTCTACCTACTACCTTCTACCTATCTACTTTGTATATCTATTTATGTGCTAAAGTTGTACATTTCTTTCACTTTATTTGGACTTCTGTCTATATTTTTTTTAATACACCTTGTTTTTAGTTTACTTGCCAACTACACCCAATCTTTTGCTTTTATTACATCACTGTCCATCCCAAGGTTGACTGGAAGAAATCGCTTCCAGCGATAAGGCCGCCCATTATACATTAAACTGTATGCATGCTACCTATTAGTTCTACTGTAATCTATTGTTGTACATAAAATGAAGAATTATCTATTTCAAATAATTGACCAAAGGGCAGACATTTGATGATGTTGTTCTTATCGATAAAGTGATAACCAGGATTCGAACCCACAAGCTTAGGCAATCCTAAAGCGTAAGTTTCCACTTCTTCCTTATTTCACCATTGAATATTCTAGAAATCTTGGCAAATACTTGTATGTAGTCGCAACTACGGTCACAAGTTACTTTTAGGCGTTAAATCTACGGAATCTTTCGCCTCAACGTTCTTTCCCGAGCAAAACAAGACAATGTATTACATAAAAAAACTTTTTACGAGATAAACAGGGAATAACAAAAATATCTTTACCGAAATTTACGGTTATACAAAAGTTACTGTGGAATAAATACCGGGAATTCCGAGAGCCTATTAATTTTTTTGTGAGCAGACCCGACACGGTGAGAAGAAGTCCACTGCTGGGGTGTCTAACTTGACTAAACTATGATATTAGGTAAATATGAAAAGATTTTCAGGAAAAACTATACATACAATACTGGAAAAATCAAGGTAACTCTCCAATTTTTTAACCGAGTTCTAGAAAGGAGGAGATTCTCAATTCGGATGTTTATATCTTTTTTTATGTTTGAATGCGCATAGCTCCGTCATTTGTGGACGGATTTGCAAAATTCTTTTTTTTTTATACCACTTAAGTGGCAGACAAGCGCACGGCCTACCGATGGAAAGTGGTTACCGTGGCCTATGGACGTGTGTGTGTAACACCATAGAAGCCATACTCGCGCAGCCATCCCATTTTTTCCGGAAAGGGTATATTCCGAAATGATCCCATTTTTATTTCGTAAAGAACCGATAAGGGGTTTCAGAGACAGACCACAAAACTCTTCATATAAATATCAGCTGCGATTGCTGTAATTGTATTTGAAAATTTATCTTTTGAAGTATATCTGCAATAATTGTGTGTGTGATTAAACCTAATAGAAATTCTTTTGTAGTATTGAATCATCTATTATGAAAGAACAATGTCGTTATAAAACAGCATTTGGCAGAGAAAAGTTCGTCTGATTCATCTAAAGCCAAGTTGTCAGAGCCTAGAGCCTAGAATTGTTTGCTATTGAATACATTTTTTTCTAGAAGTCGGTTCATTTTTGTTGTTACAAATAGACTTGTTAAGTGCCAAAACCACTTTTATTATTATTTTTATGTTCAAAATCATTATGAAGTAGAAGTTAGTTTTTGTTTTCAAAAAATATGATTACTTTGCTCCTCCAAAATGGCCTTTTAATTTTTCATTCACTCTGCAAAAAGCTTTTAATTTTGAACTTTAACGGCATTTCTTTAAAGTTTAAAATCAAACAGTTTTTTTTAGCAGTGTATGTGGTATGACAGTGGTTTTGCCTTAGCAGAATCGAGACTCAGAATTACGAGATACGAGACGAGATAAGATAATGATTATGGTAAAACTTTACAACAATCCATGGAAACAGCAGATAAAACTAAATCGTTCTACTATTTCTTCAATAACGTATTTTCTGATATCCTAAAGCATTAATTGAAATGTTCACTTAGAATATTTTCAGTAAATGTACAAAATCTAGGACTCTTTTTTTTCAAATTTTTTTAAGGAGCTTAGCCACAACATGGCTATGTGTCTCCATCATAGCCATTAAGTATCAGTAATTTTATATAGATTAATAAATTATATAGCTGTCAGATATTCATGATATAACAGATACATGTCTTGAGCTGTATCTGAAAGAGGTCTCGCAAGGACGGTATTACAAAATCTAGGACTGATGGACAACAAAACACTTGATTTCCTATGACGTCATACTAACAGCTGGTGTAATGATAGTATAATAGACCTCTGCCTACACATATACGTGTACGTGAATCTTGTATTTACTAAAAGAGTTAGAAAGAGATAACGCTATTGGACACGTGTTCAATTCGAATTAATGATGTCCAATTGCTAAAATCATCCTAAGATTGATATTAATAGAACTTTGGTAATATTAGATAGATCTATCTGAGATTGAAGACGATATCACTGCGAAAGAAGGAAAACTCGTAATAAAACCCTGTATCAACCCGTCTGGCCAGCGTAGAAACAGTAGGCCAAAGCTTGCCAACATTGGGAGAGACGTATGTCCAGCAGTGGATTAATATTTCAAATTGAATGTTTTAGTTTAAGAAGTCTACATAACAAAAGAACATAACAAAAGCCTATTATAGGGAATCTTGAGGTCACGAACACCTTAGAGCCTTTGCAGATGCGTAGAGATGTTGCTTCCTTGGCTGTACTTTACCGTCTCTACAAGGTGAGTATTCTGATGAGCTCTTCCAACTAATCCCTCCCTCACCTTTCCTACATAGAACTACAGGGCTTAGATGTCACCCTCACACTGTACAGAATATACGAGCTAGAACCAAGCGGTTCGTAGACTCTTTTCTTTGCCGCACCACCAAAACCTGGAATTCATTACCAGCACTCGTGTTTCCTTCTTCCTACAGTCCCGGGGCCTTTAAACGGGGCGTGAAAAAGCATCTGATGAGGCTTGGCGGCCTGAGGCTGAGTGCCACCATTGTAACATTACTTACTGTCTGTAATGGCGACCCTCTTTCCTGAGACTTTGCCTTTAGCTTACCATCAGGCGAGGTGAAGTCAAGTTGGCGTGTCCTAGAAAAAGAAACAGAAAGTAAGATAAATCAAAATGCACCACGAAAAGTCAAGCTCAAATAGAAGTTTCAGACACACATTTTTTTAAATAAGTACCTACTTTCAATTTATACTGTCGAAACTATGAAACTGCAGAGTTTCATGCTCCGTATTTCCATGGATTACTGCAGTCAGTTTTGGTGTACAGGAGTTGATCGCGATAAAACTACTCTCTAGATGCTACTCTAGCGCTGCAAGGCTAAGACATTGGGTTTGACGGATAACTTGTCTCAGCGCTGTAGCGAACTTTAGTTTTAACTCTTATCAAAATGGTGCACGAATATTGTTCTGAATAACTTATGTAGTTCTATTATAGATAAATAGTGCAAGTTGAACGTTGTGACGTCATCGGGCTGCGCGCCGTATACAGAATTCGACAATCGAATGCCAAACTAAGTGGCACCCATTCTTGTAATTCGTTGTTCGATCCCTGGTGTTTTCGATCCATGGCACACCAATGACTTTTCGATGCTTTTCGAATTTCATGTGTACTTTTTTATGTGTGTATTTATCGTAGGCTTATAAGTGTCCGGTTAATGGCAATAGGCTCGCAACTTATTACATTGGGACCTAAACATAAACTGGCAAAATGTAGGTGCTAGCACCTCTGCCTACCCCTTCGGAGATATAGGCGTGAGTTTATGTATGTTCATGTTATGTTTTTTAAATGAAAAGATTTTGGGTATTAAAACGAGGTTTAAGTGAAATTTTACGTTTGTTTGATCTAAAGTTGCACTTTCGTTTCTAAATTGTCAATTTTATGTTGCCAATTTCTTCTAGAATAATCTACTTAGTCCTACACTGCTACCAAAGTCGATAATAAGCATAGGTTAACTTAATTGTATTATGGGTACTAGAATGTGTGTCATACAAAACATTGTCTCAACATTGCAAATATTACCTCAATCATGCTGCAAATACTCCTACTAAAGTGGAGATGGGCCGGCCATATCTCACGATACACGGATAGGAGATGGACTGTTGAAGCTACCAGATGGAAGGGACCAGAAGGTAAAAGGAGTGTTGGTCGTCAATTAAAACGGTGGACTGATGACATAACATGCATAGCAGGAAACGACTGGATACAGTCAGGCAAGGACAGGGAGTCATGGAAGAGGATGGAGGAGGCCTTTACCCAAACAGGGATCCATATTTCGTAATACTAACATTAATTATAAGTCATAATAAAGAAACAAAAAAAAAATACTAACATTAAACTACAACACTGTATTTGCAACACTGTAAAAATATGGAATAAATGGCTTTATTATTATTATTATTATTACCTCAATCATTAAAATTATCTGGTATTAGCGGGTTCGATTACTGTTCAGTACAAATATTTGTATGCATGAATACGTATATTTACATTGGTCTGGGTGTTTCTATGCACAATATGTATGTATTTACAAAAAAATATCTAAGTATGTTTATTCGCATTCTAGATACCATAACTCAAGCTAGTTAAGCTATTCTTACCATGGGTCTAGAAAACGATGTGTGGAATGTTGTAGAATATTTATTATTATTTATTTATTAATGATTATATTATGAGCATAGTAATAGTTTATCAGCCAGATGCTTATTTCAGTGATGTACAATAAAGGTAGCTCTGAATACAGGCTGATTAAGATTGTTAATTAAAACCTTGCTCAAAAGGCTGCAGTTAATCTTAAAAATAAAAAAATACACGACTGGCTGTGAAACCTTTTAAGTAATGCTCTGAAATTTGCTGAGATTTTTTCACAGAGAGTTACGTGAGGTAGAAAATATTAGGGGAACGTAAAAAATATGGATGTCTATTTAATTTTAAAATATGATTGAGATCCGTATAGTACACGCCATGGTAAGGAATAATTAAATTTTCCGTTGGGAACGCTATTGCTTATCTGCATTCTTGTTAGGTGTGTACAGGAGGTCTAAAAATACCTCTTTATTGGAATTATAAGACTATTGCCGTCTTCCAGACACTATTATTGATTCGAGCCATGCATCTGAGGCTGAGTTTAGGATGTATTTTTTTATACCACTTAGGTGGCAGACAAGCACACGGCCCACCTGATGGGAAGTGGTTACCGTGGCCTGGTGTTTTATAATATTTAATATTGCGGTGATATCTACACGAAATTAAAATCTGCTCAATCTGCTGGTTGTAATTCTATTCAAGTGAGTGGCCATTTAACAAAATTTATAGAAATTAGTCAAGATCTATCGGGAATGTATAAAGTTACTTGTTTTTGGCGGATTCGCTCGGCTTTTTAAATCCCCTAAATAAAAGCTTTTATGTTTAGTCTTCACGTACCAGGCCGCCCATTGTACATTAAACTGTATGCATGCTACCTACAAGTTCTACTGTAATCTATTGGTGTACAATAAAGATTGATCTATCTATCTATCTAAACATACGATAGACCAAGCAGTTCAAGACACCACTCCCCCGCACTACCTAATTGACATAATATTGTATCATCAACCTAACGTAGTAGTCGTTTACAATGTTGTGAAGAACAATAAAATTACTAGCTATTATATGAAGGTCTAGGGAGAAAAACACATCGTCATGGCACGAACGCTACATGTGTTGGATACCTTTCCCTAGAATGTATTGCTTTATTAGACTAAGTGGCACACGACCAAGGCTATCCTGAATATTTTCTTGTTTATGTAATACTTTCTTGAGCGTGATTTTTCAGTGGTCGGGTCTATAAAACTTATTTTTTTATTTATATAATTTTGGGGCAAGCAACAGCTATAATTTATACATATATGAAATGTACGAATTAAGCTCTTTCAGTTGTATCCCTAGCAGAAGCAGGCCGCGGCGGCGGCGCGCCTGGCGTGCCTCCCCGTTTACCGGGAACGAGTTGGGGACTCTGTAGTCCCCACACACCCGAGAAGAGGGCCAGATCGTGAGAGATGGCCCTGGGTCGGCCGGGGTGCGAGGGATATGCCTGTCAACTTCACCTTCGGCAATCAAAGCGACCCGCAGGCGGCGTGCGTTTTAGTCGGTTCGAGTCCGACATAACCTCTCCCACCGGCTCCGGTGGGGAGGTATCCGTGGGGATTTTGCGCACGTAAAAAAAAAAGCTCTTTCAGTTGATACCAAACACGGATTATTTATCTTATAACGATTTTTTAACACAATGCTATATGACCGATAGAGGGCGCTACATAAGATTAAGTTACACATCATAGGGGCTATAACCAGCGGACGACCGAGACGCTTCTAATGATACCCCATTTGTCCAGTTCTAATAAGTAGTTGAGGAGCTAAAAGGCAACAAATGATTACATACATACATACCCTTTTTTTTTACGTGCGCAAAATCCCTACGGATCCCCCCCCACCGGAGCTGTCATAATCATAACCCTCCTTTGTCTTCGCCGTAGTCAGATAAAAATGGTCAATGAACAGCGGGCGCTGATTGCGTATGTAAACAAAACACATTAATGTAATGTACAATGTACATACATTAACGAAAATATACAACATCGATTATTTAGAATTCATAATCACAATGTTTACATAGTGTTCATCCATATTCCAAAGTACTTTATATACATAGATAAACATACTTACTTCGGTATCTAACTAATCGGGATATTTACGATATTTCGGTGCTGTTGCAGGCATCATGATCACGGTGAACAGAGAAACATGTCACCATCACAGACACGTATCATTTTTTAATGGTGGCACTCAGCTTATCGGCCTCATCAGTAATATGTGCGGAGTAAAATACAACGTATCCTCATTTCAAACCAAAGTCTGCTACTTATGTGCATTTTTTTGATATAAAACCCAAAAAGAAATTTTATTCTTCGCATAAATAAACTCTTCTTCTAAAAATTGCACATATTAGTTAATATTTTACAATGACGATATAGTGAAAAGATTCTCTTTTTGAAATATACAACGTTAATTAAATTGATAGTTTAAAAAACGAAACGATAACACAATTATAGCGTATAAGTTTCATTTACACAAAGCATCAGACACGGATCCTTGACCCTTACATTGTGAGCCACGACCAGACAGGCAGACACTGGCTGTCGGTGAGGCGCCCTTTACAACATAAATATCAGTGCACGCACACTGCGAGCAGTATGGGCCTACGCAAAACAACACGCTGATACACATTCCATCAGTATACGTATATGCAATCATTGTTATGAATCATGCCTTGAGATTACTATTCTACACATACAAATATACGTTCACGCCTATTACCCTTCGGGATAGGCAGGGGCTCTATCCTTAGACACTTCACGAGGTACCTCTACTGTGATATGTATTCTATGATAAAATCTTTTTAGATAAGAAAAAGTGAACGTGGATTCGAATCCATGACCAGTTGCTTTCTGGGTGAGTGCTAAGACCAACTAAACTACATGGACACGTCGTCAACATTCGAAAAAAAAACATAAAATGTAACAAAACGATATTGAATCTTGACTTTAAAGTCTCAAAAATGATCTTAATACCAGAGGGATGGTTTATTCCTTGCGCTAAGGATTGGTATTGACATTCAACGTGGCAATACCGCCAGTCTTCTGGCCGCCCTCCCGGTTGATATCGATGGGGAGGAATTCTTTGATGCCTGAACCTGCAGGATTGTTCAGGTATATTTTCTGTATTGTTTTTATATTTTAATTTAGATAACTCCCATGTGCATTAAGTAAGTAGCTAAGTAAATATCTATCATAAATGTTTGAGATTTTGGGATTCTTTTCATAAATCAATTAGGTATATTTGACCGTGAATAAAATATCTTAACTTGAACTTATACCAAAGCATTAAGAGCAAATCAAACTGTTTTATTGATTGAATTGTATTCAAATCGATTAAGAGATAGAATTCTTCTATACATATATCCGTCTTACGGCGAAAGATCGCGGGTTCATATCCCGCATGAACCGATTCAATTTTTTCTATTTCTTAATTGATTTGAATTGATAACATACTACAAGCTATAAAATTTTATAAAAATTCTGTTATTGTCCAACTAAAGGTGTGTACCAAATATTAGAAGAACCACTCGACAGGAAGGGGGAAAACTAATGTATTATGATTATTTTGAGTACTTTGTTCGTCAACACCGATCTGAGGCTGACTATACAGTACTTAGTAGGTTGACTGGTAGAAAATGCCTGTGCCATTAAGTCCGCCTTTGTACAATCCTTGTGTGTTTGTGCAAAAAGTGCGCCATTTTCTCCGATCCTCCGCCTTCCGCATCCAGTCTGTCCCAGTCACCTTTTTCAGGTTGTCCGTCCATCTAGCTAGGGGGCGTCCTGCCTTTCTTTTACCTTCTCGCGGTCTCCACTCTAGGACTCGTTTGCTCCAACGGCCATCGGTCCTTCGACAAACGTGGCCAGCCCACTGCCACTTCAACTTGCTTATTCTGTGGCCTATGTCGGTAACTTTAGTTCTCTGTCGGATAACCTCGTTCCGAATTCTATCCTTCAGAGAAACTCCAAGCATAGCTCGCTCCATAGCCCGCTGCGCGACTTTTAAGCTATGAACCAGCCACAATGTAAGTGTCCACGTTTCTACACCGTAAGTCATGACATGGTAGGACGCACTGATCAAAGACCTTTGTTCGCAATAGACGGGGTAACTAAACTACAAAGCACATTCTGATGCGGTTTTTATATGAAAAACAGACCCGCGGGCAGCAGCTAAAATGGTTCTACATTCCAACATAGAATTAAAATTAGACAGATGAAAAATAGATTGCCGCTAGGTTTCCGACAGAGTAGAATTAGGGCCACCTAATCTCTTACCATGCGGTGTCGTACAAGGCGACTAAGGGATAGGGCTGTTTAACATCAGACAGATATATACAGCCCAGACTCAGCCCCAGATGCATGGCGCGAGTCAACAATAGTGCCCGGAATACGGCAATACAGGCTCATCCCTATTACGAGGGACCGAATACAATTATTAGTGAAATGTGGGTGTTCATTCACCTCTGCCTAACCTTCCAGGGATATAGGCGTGATTATATGTATGTATGTCCGTGTGGTGACGGAGAAAGAATACAAGTATCACCACCCCATCTCATCCGAAGGGTCTCGTAAGAGGCGACTAATGGAAACATACGCAAACCATATCACTGCGAGAGAAGGAAAACTCGAAATAAAACCCTGTACCAACCCGTCTGGCCAGCGTGGAAACAGTAGGCCAAAGCCTCCCAACATTGGGAGAGGCCTAGTCCAGCAGTGGACTGCGATGGGCTAGTTGATTGATTGATATGTATGTATGTATAAATAGATTTGGTATCAGACATAAGTTTTATACAATAGCAGTATATGCAAACCTTAAAATTGCTATAATATTTCAGTATAACGAACCGGGTATTCCTTTCATCGTGTTGGCATTTTACCAAGTGACTTTTTATTCAACTACAAAAGCTATGGTGGTAGGGATGCAATCAATGCCCCACGAACGAAGATTGGAGCCTAAACGTTCTTTTATTCCTGTTTTACTATTAAAATGAAGATTTAAATTGCGTAGATATTGAAATTTTATTGAAAAATGTAAGTAAAGAACCAATATGAACAGAAGAGACTACGAGGAGGGAATTTCGTTTAGTTTTCAAAGAAAGGTTATTTACAGTGTCTTATGGTCTTATGGTCAACGTTTTTTAGTTAGGCATGATTTTACCAATAAAAAGCAATTGAACGAATCCAATGACTTTTCGATGCTTTTCGAAGTTATGTGTGTATTTATCGCAGGTTTATAAGTGCCCGGTTAATCGCAATAGGCTCGCCACCTATTACATTTTGACCTAAACATAAGCTGGCAAAATGTGGGTTACTACTGTCATAACGCACGTAATAAATTATTTAAATTTGAGTTTAAAATACAAAAAAATTCAAACAGAAAATCACTTTTTAAACTACCATAAACACAAACAACAAGAGTGGTATTAAAAAGAGGGCTGCATTTAAACTTTTGTAATTAATGTTTTTTTCCCGTAAGAAAATTACTGAAACCTTTTGCGGTTCGGTTATATAAGTTGGGTGACGTGGGTAGCACCAGTTTCCCAAAAAAAAAGTTTAACTCTCATCCCAAGTTTGTAAAGAGACGTGACCGAGAATGCCACTGACAAATTGTTAAATTACGAAAATATGTCTTTCCCTGTGGAGCTTTGTACATGGAGGGTTTTTCTTCGTTGTGAAAAATGTTACCTGGCTCATTTAATTATTCTTTTCCTGCGACAGTGATGAGTAGTCCTGTTTTACTGCATTATTATATTGAATGAGTTATTTTCTCAACATTTTTTATACGTAAATGTTTATAGTTCTAGTAAAAGTTGTGTTGGTGACATGTATCTACAAGAGATATGTTACCAACAATTTGTAAAATGTAGGGAATGTATACAATGCCTAGGTAATATATTATATAGAATATATTATATATAATGCCAGTTTTTCCACCGGCAATATGTGAAATAAATAGATCTTAGTCTATATTTGCGGATGGCTTTGTGGAATTTCGATTTCTAGATGGTTACAAATGTTATAATCACGAAGGCTAATGCTAATTTTACCATCAGGTGAGTTAGTAAAATATCAAAAGATTCGAATTATCAAACCCTAAACTGATGAGTTTGCTTGAAATCCCATCCCGTAGGGCGAGAGTCCAATTCGTGGAATGCCTTGACAGTGAAAATGAATTTCTTTCTGTGGCATGAAAGTAATAATTAAAAATAAAAGTAATTTATTTATATTGATTAATAAAATAATAATTTTGAAAAATAACATAGGTACATACCTATATCATTATTATAGATTACTACTGTGAGATAAACAAAACCTATTTGATGAAATATGGGTAGGTATATAAGCCTCTGATCACCTCTGATGGTTTGGCTATACAAATAGAAAATTTTGTCACCTGAGCTATTACAATTAATTAATGTATCTCAGTCATGCACATTTTGTATCAATTTTACCATATCCGATCTAAACTACTTTAGTGAATACGTGTTCGTAAATTAAGAGTAATACGTTTCAAATTTCATTGTGGAGAGTCGGCCGTATATGACATTTAATAATGTGTTAATTCGTTATGTTGCCTGAAATAATAATTGTGGTTAATATGGCTTTGCGATGTCCGCGTCACGGATCTGTTACTGTCATCGGCATATTCCGAGTTATTGGTTTACGAATTTAATGGCTGATATTTTTATTAATTGAGGTTAAATTTTATATAAAATATTTTGTTTATGAAGTTTACACTGATTAAATATCATTGGCGAATGTAACGTCCTTGGTGTTGAATACGTCCATAGGCCACGGTAACCACTTTCCATCAGGTGGGCTATGCGCTTGCCTGCCACCTAAGTGGTATAAAAAGATGATGTTGCCCCGCAGCTTCACCAGCGTGACATTTTCATTCCATTTCCGGAGCTCAGAAGCATCTGTTTCCGCATAAAAAGTAGGCTATATGTATTCCAGATTATAATCTAATTCAATAACAAATGTCAACCAGACCCATTCTACCCGATTTGCGTAAAAGATTAATAAACATTCGTTCATTATCCTCACTAATTAAAAAAATATATCTAATTTGACAAAAGTAAATGAAATTACAGACAGAATAAACTGCTTATTCCATGTTATCGGTTTAGCAACGTTAGTTATTCTTTTGAGAGGGACGGTAAACGCTTGTCATGGACTGAATTGATCCTTGGTATGCCTGACAATTTTTGGAACATTTATAAGGACCTCTTTATTTAAAAGAGCATGCTATTACCTGAAAGAAAAAAATGTCTGGCTTGGGCACGGTGCAGACCCCTCCTAAAATGCTGTAATTACGGCGAAATATTGTATGTACTAGGAACGCGACTTTCTTGTCCTTTACGTAGTTTAACTGTTTACTTAGGTTAATTATTTTATTAAAAGGTATTTTCTTGTTTTATAAAGTTTTTAAATTAAATTTTTAAATATCTTGACACGATACTAATGTAAATTCGTTCATATTAATTAAAAAAAAATAATGATTGTAAATTGACGTCGCGAAAATGCGGCAGTGGAGTTTGTTGCGCCGTTTCTTCTCCAATAACGCCTAGGAAACGGTGGTAAACTTAGTTTTAAGCAGAATTTGACGTAAAAAAGGGTGTAATATAAACGTTATACTATTTTAAGAAATAAAGGATTTGAATATGAATTAGAATTCGACTTATCATAAAAAAATCCTAACAATTATTTGGCATTGGCAACTCTAAATTATTTTTAAAGATAGAACGTCATTCGCTCGGTTAATATGACGGAAGACCTAAACTGCGCCATGAAATAAACAATAGCTTGAGTATTAAAAGAGATCTCGTTAGTTTGAACAGTGCCTAGGGGTGGGCTGTCACCCCCGGCCATAATTCCACTGCCTCCCACGCACTGTTAAAGGTTAAGGGCAAAGCATTGTAGTTCTGGCTGCATTCAGCCGCCATTTAATTATGAATTGCTGCGTTTTTGTATAAGTAAAGGGTGCTATTTAAATTGTTTATTAATAGATTCGTATTTTGTTAAAAATTGCAGTATAGTTACTTATTATCCTATGACGTGTCATTATCACAACGTTAGTTCCGGTTGTATTTAAAGCTTACGCTTTGGAGCCTGGGGTCCGCTATTTGACCGACCAACTACCATCTGATCTCCCTAACTCAAAGAGTGCCAGAGCCTCGTCTATTAATCAGCAGATGTACTAACTTGCAGGTGAGGTTATCATAGACCCTGAGGATTTCAGGAGGGTGGGGCCCTGTATGATAATATAAAAATTTTGGTCAGGTCTACATGAATGAATTGATAGAATACTCGTCTGTCGGTCTAGTCTATTACAAACTTTTCCTAAAATGCCTGGTTGCAGTATAAAAGATTGTCAAATCGTCTCTTTCCAGTGATGTCTGAATCCAATATGACATAGGCCTGATTCGCAGCGTTACATTCTTAATTTTAAATTCAAAATTCATCCCCGCCTAACCCAGGAAGCGTGACATATTTTTTATTCTCTAGCACCCTCTCCCAGCGTGTATAATGTAGGTATTTACATAGAAGCAAACTATAGATATATGTTCGTACTCTAAAATGGCGACACAAAAATAATGATTAACGTCTTAGATGTCATCCGCACACGGTGCAGAACATCCGATCAAGAACCAAGCGGTTCGGAGACTCTTTCCTCTGTCGCACCATAAAGGCCTGGAATTCATTACCAGTTCACGTGTTTCCTTCTTCCTACAGTCCCGGGTCCTTTAAGCGGGGCGTGAAAAAGCATATGATGAGGCCGACAAGCTGAGTGTCACCATTGTCACACGGTATGAGTAAGTAATGGTGATCCTCTTTTCTGTGACTTTGCCTTCAGCTTACCATCAGGCAAGGCGAAGTCTAATTGAGGTTTCTATATTAAAAAAAAAAATTATGCACAAATTCAAAATGCAAGGAAATGCATCATTAATTACAAATTCGTAATAATAAAATTATTTAAATAAATAATATTGTAGCGAGAGAGCAAAGGTGGGAAGATAAGCATCCAGCTCAGGTAGGTTTCATCAGACCAAGCGCAGACCTGCCACCTGAATTCCATCTCAAATGGCCAACTTGGAAGCCTTTAAACCGCTTGCGGACCCAAGTTGGCCGCTGCAGAGAAAACATGGCAAAATGAGGCTTTATCGACCGGTCGCAAGAGTCCTGCGACTGCGCCTCCTTCTGCGAGCAAGCAATGCTCGTGAAGGAGGAGACAGGGCGGGGACGATAGCGGGAGTGATGAAGGATCGCAAGCCAAGCTGACCGCGTACGAAGGCAAATCGGGCGTCGAAGGTCGATGAACAACCTCCGCCCCCCATGAGCGCAGGCCGCCGCAGACTGGTGGAGCCGCCTGTCACCCTGGCAGAAGCAGGCCGCGGCGGTGGCGCGCCTCGCGTGCCTCCCCGTTTCCGGGGACGAGTTGGTGACTCTGTAGCCCCACACCCGAGAACAGGGCCAGGTGAGAGACGGCCCTGGGTCGGCCGGGATGCGAGGGATATGCCTGGTAACCTCACCTTCGGCAACCAAAAACGACTTACAGGCGGCGTCCGTTTTGGTCGGTTCGAGTCCGACATAACCTCTTCCACCGGCTCCGGTGGGGGTGTATCCGTGGGGATTTTGCGCACGTAAAAAAAAAAGTCCTGCGACTACGGGGTCAATCAATCTCAGTCCATGTCACATTTGCTTTCCTGCTCGATGTGCCCCTTCACTTGCACTACCGACGACCTATGTAGAACAACGGAGAGCGCTGTTGCTGTGGCCAAGTTCTGGGTCAATAAAATTTAAATACCAGACCATTATATGTCAGGCCCAGCCATTGACTCGAAGAAGAATAATAAAAATGATGTATTATTTCTTCACATGAGCACAAATAACATAACACTAACGCTAGTAAGCAGCCATATTTTTTTATACTTACCGTTTGTTCCATTTTTAAAATCCGCGATGTTCTTAATAATACATAATGGCAATGAAGACATAACCCAGTTAATAAAAAAATAACCTTTCTTTCTTCCGGCCTGTCAGCAGTACATACTTATGTCAAACTTGTCAGTTTAAATTTTATGTGACGTTTTAAACTCAACCTGTATAATTTCAATAAGTCCATTGACGTCATAGAAAATAACCTTCATACACTTCAGCGCCACTTTCGCCATCACCGTATGTGTTTTTTATCGCTCTTGAAGTCTGATGACGTCAGTCTCCTAATACACTTATCGCCATAAGTAAAGGTTAGGAGAGAACAGACAAATTAAGGCGTGCTCTATGCGTCTTAAAGTCTGAGTACTAACAACATCTAGATACCTACAATTTATTTATTATGACAAGTAGATTTTAATACGGTATTCACACATTCGTAAATGTGGTATAAATTCCTTTTCTGCAGTACGGTGCGAAGATATAAAACACGAAATAGTTTCGTGCACGATGCGATTATATTATGTATGGGTTTATATCCCTTTAATGGATTGAAAATCATAGTTCGCGAAATGTGGGTGTTAACACTGTCTATGTAACTCTGCCTCCGGGATTTTACAGGCGTGAATATATAAATGTATGTTTTCAATACTGCATCAAAGCCTCGAAGTATCGAAGCTGTAAGGCAATTACTTTCAGGTGCACCGAACGTTGACTTGAGCCCTAAATATCTTATCGAGTCTTATCAATCTCAGCTGTGGTGACGGAGAAAGAATACAACTCATCCGACAGGTGTCGTAAGAGGCGACTAACGGAAAAATACGCAGACGATATCACTGCGAGAGAAGGAAAACTCGAAATAAAACCCTGTACCATTCCGTCTGGTCAGCGTGGAAACAGTAGACCAAACCCTCCCAACATCGGGAGAGGTTTATGTCCAGCAGTGGACTGGGGTGGGTTAATTGATTGATTGATTGACACACAGCCGAGGCAATGACACAGCCCCACTCACACCACACTTCGATTATTCCAATAAAACCAAATATTTATCTCAATTGACTGACAATTATTCAACAGAATGTTGATCACACTGAAAAAAATATTTCACTAAATTGATCTACAAATAGTTTTGACAACGCGCCAGTAGGTACAGGGCACGCAAATATGATATCACAATAATCTTTATATTAAAAGAGGTAGTAACGGCACTGGTACATAAAAATGATCATATAAAACAAGGCATACATGGTAATGGCGCCCCTGCCGGATCCAGGTAGGAGGAGTAATCCCAAGAAGATGATATGAGTACCTAATAATCTTACGAAGTGGAGGAGGAAGAGTCGGAAGGCTGGCCCTGAGCACGGAGTTCAACTTCACCTCGTAAAACAAAAATATATTTCATAGCACAAAAACTCTCCAGTGAGCTCTGGCTATCCTACTCACCGCCGGGAACACTACACAAGGCTATTCTGTAGTCTAACTAAAGAATTTCAATGTCACGAATTGGTTGGTGAGATTAGTCGCTTCACGGAAAATATCGAAGTTCAGCCGAATCACAGTTAGACTCGAACCGCGCAAATCGCACTGATATAATTCCAATGTTTGCTATTAAACATCTGTGTCTGTAATTAGCGGGCCGTCGGAACCGCAACCACAACCTAGAAGTAGACCTAAGAAAAACATTAAGTCTGAAGCAATCTTTCTTGTTAATTATTTCCAACGGCAGTACAGTCAGCAACACTATATAAATACTCGACTTAACCTTTACAACTTTAAAATAAATCGCAATATTACGCGTAAGGAACATCGTCATTACTGTGATCCAAAAATATTCCTTAAAGATTGATACAAATAAAAATATTAAGTTGGATTGTGTTATATCGTTTGATCCCGAATTTTGACACAAGTACAACCCTCTTCAAAAGTTCAAAGATTAAACGGCGTTGTAATCGTGTTACAGGAATTTTTATGAATTTATTCCCGGAAAAAATTAAGAAAACATGTAACTTTTAAAAGATTCAAAATGAATACCGATCCTATCCCTTTATCATTAGTGTATCGCGTTGTTCAACAAAAGTCACACTTTCTCGTTTGCACTCAGTGATTAGTGAATGTTCTGTTGCAGTTGCGCTTGCGTTGAGCCAGGCGACGGCACAGAAACTCTCAAAGCTTGCAGGTCTGGCAGCACGAGTGTGACTCTCTTGGTTTTGCACGCGTCCATAGGCCACGGTGACCTCTTTCCATCAAGTGGGCCGTGGGCTTGTCTGCCACCTAAGTGGTATAAAAATAAACTAGTCGGAGTTTTTAGGGCTGCAACTACCCGTAACGACTGCCATAACGACAGACGGCTTAAGGTGTTCTTCGGGTCACGGAAACACTCAAATTGATATAATTTTCATGGGTAGATACATTTACACTGAGTGGGAATCGAACCCACGACCCCTGCGTAGTAGTCTCGTACAATACCGCCGCGCCAGAGAGGTTGTTTCTCTGAATCATACATTATTCAATCAAAAAAATGTACCATATGATTTATTTCCATGGGTTCGCGTCATAAATAAACAGTTGTCAGATCCATTTTTAATCAATTTATCAAACTCACGGTGTGCGTCGCCATGTTCTAATTAGAATGCGTCAGTTATAGAACAGATGTTACGGATCAGCGTGTGCCGACGCTGAGCGGCAATTGTTTAGATATTGTATACAATTAATAGACAAATATGGACAGAAAATGCTTTTAGATTTTTCTATTGACTTAACAAAACAGATATAGGTAATACAGGGTAAGTAACTAACTACTTTTGATACATCATGATTAATTAAAACTATGATAATACTTACATTAATAAAAAAAGTAATTAAATAAAACAAAAGTTAAAATGCGTCGTGGAATTCCTTCGCATCGCATGCCTCTTATGGTAGCGTCCCAAGAAGACTGGCAGCATTGCCACGTTGTATAAAATTTTAAAACAATTAGCATATCAGATAAGCTAGGAAAAAGTAAATTATGATTGACTTTATACTCTATTTGGTTAGTTATTTAACTATTGCCTCAGGGATGTTCGCAACTATAATAAGAAAGCGTTGTGCTTCCTTATTGAATCGCACGAGGAGCAGCGCCAACAGCATCCTGGCTGCGTTATCAAACCGGTGGGACTCCACCCTATATAAAAGGTGAATGGTGGTTCACACCGACAAAAACACAACCATTAAAATATATGTACCTTACTAACAACTACAATAGTATATAAGTTTTTTTTTTTTTTTTTTTTTTAATTTATTATTTCCATAATTTGTTACAAGTTTCTTAAATTTAAGTACTCGCCAAGCTATTACGCTTGTTGGCGAGATAAGCGCTCAAAAAATGTTGCTTACAACTATCCTATAAAAAACACTACAAATTTATATGTATTTATTTGCCTTGCAAAATATATTTGTATTTATTAAAATATTTATATGTACCTACGCGTTATCCCCTCTTTCACACATTTCACTCTCACCATTGTCCAACAAAAAAGCCCTTAGTTCGTTTTTCAATGTATATAAACTTAATTTGGGTAATTGTCGTAACAAGTTAATTTTATTATATATATGTGGAACTATATACGAAGACATTCTTTCACCATAGTAATTTCTTATTCTAGGTTTGTCGAGTTTTTTTTCTGTTACACTTCTTGTATTATATATATTTTGTAATACTAATTTGTATTTATCATTAAAATAGTGTTCTAAACCTAGTAAATATTCAATTTTCTTATCTATCGGAAGAATCTTACATATAGGATATAGTTTTTCATACTCTTTGTTACATAATAATAAGTGAAAAATGTACGTACTAACCTTCTATGGACTTGTTCCGAAATAAACTTTATTTCATATAATTTAATTTAACTAAAGGTAAACAATTCTGTCTTATTAATAGATTTTATTTAAAAACTCAGTTAATTAACATTTTTCTGTTCACAAACTCATTTTGAAGGCTAAAAACCGATTTTTTCCACTAGTTAGTGAGTTAGTTAGCCTAGTTTATTTGTTTTTATTTATAACATGTCGCTCCAAGACAGTTTACCTTCAGTAGTTAGTGTAAGTTATTGTATCATCATGTCATGTATCATCATCTTCCTAGCAGTTACAGTCCCAGTCACTTTGGGAGTTTATTTAGATTAGTTTGCTGGCTTTTGCTGGATCTTGCTTTATTGGTTTGTGCTGTTTGTGCTCAGATGAATTGTTTGACATGATACCCACAGTAACATTCTATCATCGAACCGCTCGCCGTAGGCAGGGAATTCATCCCCGCACATTGCAATCTGAGACGGTACGCACTGTGCGGTATGAAAGAAACTTCATCCTACGCACACTTAAGCTGTGGAATGAATTCCCTGCTGCGGTTTTCCTTTGCGCCTACAATATGGGGTTCTTCAAAAGGGGCATTAAGAGGTTTCTTCGGGTGTGCCCTGGTGTTGCACACGTCCATAGGCCGCGGTAGCCATTTCCCATCAGGTGGGCTGTGTGCTTTTCTGCCACCAAAGTTGTATAAAAAAATCTTCTATTGTTCCGAAAGGATCCGGAAAGGACATTCTGTGCCAGAGCGTTTTCTGTGGTTTCACATCGATGTGCTGACTAGCGGATGAGTTGACTTGACCTCACCTACGTTGCATTCTCCTATCCGAGCTCTCGGGGTTTAGTAATCAAAGACACTAGCGCTGCGTCACTAAGGCTGTTCAATCCAAAAAGCCTAATGTAAGGGTGGAAAAAGGAGAACTTTTTTAAAATGGAAGCAGGTAGAAGGAAGTTCTTACTTCGATCTATTTTATTTATTTATTATATACCTGTACACCATAATATATACCATTACTAAGGTCTATAACAACAGAATCAGTACAATGGGCGGCCTTATCGCTTTAAGCGATTTCTATTAGACAACCTTTTGATGATAATCAAAGTTGTAGGAATAAGTGATAGTTGTTTAGCGTACTTTTACAGTACAAATATAATAAGTAAGTACATAGGTATATTATACCTAATACACACATAAATATATCTATCCTATCTAATACATAATTATAATAAATATACAGTATAATATCAGATAATAGCTTGATATAGTAATCTTGGTATATAAGAACATTATAAGGAGGATTATTAAGATATAGTTTATTAAATTTAAATATCTCTATCATCAATGCAAAGGGAAGCCGGCAGGAATCGTGTTATAGGGACCCATCACCATTGCAAGGAACCCTTTAATGGATTCAATAGGGTACCTATCTCAAAAATTTTATGAAGTAGATATTACGTTTTTTCAATGCCGTTATATGTACCTAATTACTACATCGTGTATCAAAATTTCAACTCAATCGTGGCGTAGCGGTAGAACATTCGATTGCAACCCAGGAGGTGCGGGTTCGATTCCTACTCAGTCCAAATATTTATTTCCATTGATTTGTGTGTTTTAATGTATAATATTTATGTTTTTACAAAAAAAATGTATCTAAGTATGTTTATTCGCATTCTAGATTCCATAACACAAGCTAGTAAAACTATGCTTACCATGGGTCTAGATAGTGTTGTGTAGAATGTCGTAGAATATTTATTGATTATTTATTATAATTAGTTGAGGGTATTTGCTTCAAAATGAAGTTGTAAGACTTTAACCGAACATGATACATTACAAATTGAAATACTCATAAAACCATTCCGATGCTTTTCGAAGTTCTGGGTGTATTTATCGCAGGTTTACAAGTGCTCGGTTAATGGCAATAGGCTCGCCACCTATTACATTGGGACCTAAACATAAACTGGCGAAATGTGGGTGCTAGCACCTCTGCCTTCCCCTTCGGGGATATAGGCGTGAGTTTATGTTATGTTATAAAGCCACTTTTTAATGAATCCTATCGATATTCATTAGGTAGTCAATCATTTTAGCGTTTTAATCAAACATTTTAGCGTTATAAAGTGATTTTATTTCAATGAGTAATATTCACATAAACTTCCTACAGAATTTAGTTTTCACTAGAATAAAAAAAATATGTTTTGTCGTCGTGCCTACCCGACACCGGCGCCGCAACCACCACACCCACGCAACTTGTCAAGTTCAGAGAACTCCTACGCTCTGAAATGTATTTATAAACACCCAACACATTAGTTCAGTGTATTATCTAGAATTCCTGCCGAGAAATGAATAGCGCCTACTATATGAGTAATGAATTAGGACTGACTCAGCGCTATCCTGCCTGACCAATGGGGAAAGAATTTTAAAGGACATACCTTCTCTAGTTTAGATACACCTTATCATAGGGTCAGTTATAATCAACTAAATTAAATATGCCGCGTGGTTTCTGGCAGAGTAGAATTAGGACCACCCCGTCTCTTCCCATGCGGTGCCGTACAAGGCAACTAAGGGATAGGGCTGTTTAACATCAGACAGATATTTACAGCCCAGACTCAACCTCAGGTGCATGGCTCGAGACTACAACAGTGATCGAAATACAATAGGACCACCTCATATTACGTGGGACCGAATACAATTATTGGTAAAATGTGGGTGTAAATTCACCTCTGCCTAACCCTCCAGGGATAAAGGCGTGATTATATGTATGTATGTTAAATATGACAAATCCATACTTCCATACTAATATTATAAATGTGAAAGTAACTCTATCTGTCTGCCTAAACTACTGAACTGATTTTAATGAAATTTGGTACAGGGGTAGATAAATTGAGAAAGGACATAGGCTATGTGTGGTAGCGCTAACTGACATCCGTATGGGCGGAGCCGCGAGCATCAGCTAGTGAAATATAATTTATCATACACATTCAAAACTTTTCAGGCATTTAAAAGTTATGTTGCATTGAATAAATGCATCATGCCATCCATCATCATCATCATGTGGCATCATCATCAATCATTCGGCTGGTTGCATCAGAATAGGAGTAAGGTCAACTAGTTTTTTTTATATATATTTTTTATACTACTTAGGTGGCAGATAAGAGCACGGCTCACCTGATGGAAAGTGGTTATCGTGGCCTATGGACGTGTGTAACACCAAAGAAGCCACACTCGCGGTGCCGACCCTGTAAGCACAGAGTTTCTGTGCCGTCAGTGTAGAGGACAAAGCAGGACAAGCCTTTAGTCATCCCACTGACAGCATAAATTCTCCAGTGAGCTCTGGCTACCCTACGCACCGCTGGGAACACAACACGAAGTTAGTTCCTTTCTCTCTTTTGGTTTGGCTTAGGTATACGTTTTGGATTTGGCCACCTAACCTCCCAAACCCTAGAGAAACGTCTGTACCAGAGCACCGTTCATCAATAACCTGGACCCCGATTCTACTCATTTAATATCGTAATAAAACCATTGTTATACCGCTGACACTATATTAAAATTAAATAAAATTAAATGGCATCTTGTAGAGTTAATGAAAAGATTTTTGAACTCTTTTTCATTTAATTTTGAACTTCAAGCGTATATCAATAAAGTCTTAGATTTAATGTCATTTTTGCAGTATTAGAGATAACAATAGTAATTATGCCAGAACATAAAATTAGCATCCAGTACCTCAGTACTAGACACACTAATAAATAAAATTAACATTAAAAAGTTTTCAAAGCTCTCCTGAAAGTCTTTATTAAGCGGATTTCAAGCCTTACGTCATCAGACTTATTAAACAAATTACAATATCTCTGAAAGAATATCCACAACATTCTTTATTGCAAGAGCTCTGGGGACGTATTGTGAAGAACTGTATGGCTGAAAGCTCGGCTTTTTTTGTTTTGTGACACAATAAATAATATGTTTTGCGCAATAATATTTTTTCTCTTAGTACTAGTTACATGTTCTCACTGCGGAACAGTGAATTTTCCGAAAATAAATCATTTGTATTCATATAAATAAGAGTATTACATATCAGAGCCTTTGAATAGATTTGTCGTCTAGAGTATATTCCTTTTAAGGAATATTATCCTCCTTTAAATGTAATACTTGCTGTGTGTGTTCTATCGCCTATAGAATGGTTTGTGCTCGGATGAATTGTTGGATATGATGTCCACAGCTATATTCTATCATCGCATCGCTCGCCATAGGCAGGGAATTCATCTACACACATTGCGACCGGAGACTTGGCGCACTGTGCGGTATGAAAGAAACTTCATCCTACGTATCCTCAAGCTGTGAAATGAACTCCCTGTTGCGGTTTTCCCAAGCACCTACAAAATTCTTCAAGAGGGTTATCAGAAGGTTTCGTCAAGGTCGGCAGCGCGAGTTTAACGCCCCTGGTGTTGCATACGTCCATAGGCCACGGTAACGACTTCCCATCAGATGGGCCGTGTGCTTGTCTGCCAAATAAGTGGTATAAAAAATCCTATATATTACAGTAGCTACATGTGTTAGTGCCATTAACTGACGCGTTTACATTTTAAACGATGAGATACTATAAGTTACCACAAGATACCCAAGATCCTATGGTTATAAGATAAAATTGTACTATACGATAATATTTTTCTATTTATTGCAATAGAGGTATGCTACTTGGGTGTATACTGTATAGGGTGTAGTTTTCTTCTTTGCAAACTCTTTCATTCAATCTTATAAAGGTAACTAAACCGAAATACTGTCCTAATCGTAGAAGGTTTTTACGACATAATTATAAACATTTAATTCATAAAAACAAGACTTTTTAAAATCCATTTCTTCTTAGCAAACCCTTTCATTCGATATCCATGTCAGAGTTGTAGGGAAAACAAGTTTGCACTCTTTGAAAGCCCATCATATTAATTTTGCAATGACTTATTGACTTATTTACAACTAACCAGATAGGAGGGAGGACACGACCTCCACCCTACGGAATACCGCGGCTATAATAACATCGTGTTACGTTCCCGACGGTGAGTAGGTCAGCCAGATCTCTCTGGAGAGTTTTTATGCTATCAGTGGGAAGATTTTGGCTTGTCCTGATTGTGTCTTCTGCACTGACGTTACAGAAACTCTCTGTTCTTACAGGGGTCGACAGCACGAGTGTGACTCCTCTAGTGGTCCATATGCCACGGTAACCACTTTCCATCAGGCTGCGTGGTTGTCTGCAACCTAAGTTATAAAAAAATCAGACATTTTCGGACGTTAGTACTGTTAAGACAAGCTTGTAATAACAGTATCGTTAAAAATACCGTTATTGCCTATATTATGGTGTTAATGGCAATTCTATAAATAAAAGCGTGTACGTTTATATTTCTTGAAAATAGGGGCATTCCTTATCTCTCGTGAGTGTTTCTTTATAGTGAAACTAGATGACCCGGCAAACGTTGTTTTGTCATATAAATAATTTTTAAGTAAAAATTAAAGAAAAATGTTAAGGGTGGACAACCCTTATCACTAAGGGGTATGAAAAATAGATGTTGGCCGATTCTCAGACCTACTCAATATGCTCACAAAATTTCATGAGAATCGGTCAAGCTGTTTCAGAGGAGTACGGGAACGAACATTGTGACACGAAAATTTTATATATAATAAAATCGCCACGCGTGGAATTCTAGTGAAGGCTGCATAAAACCATTCCAAAAGTTCCAAATATATTTCTGTGGTTTTCTCATTGCAATATTTGACCTACCACAAGACCGACAAACAAATGCCATCATCTTAATTCAAAGAATGAGATCAATTTACACGGTATAACATGTCTTAATGGACAAATAATTGGGTTTTTTATTCATATTGGTATTCGGTAATTCACTTAATGTAATTTTTATACGCTTTAATAGTCCCTCAAGGGCAATAATGTCGATTACTATAATCAATACTCCACTTAAAGTACAATTAATATGAATTGATGACTCCATCGGCCCAATCAGTTAGACAATCCTAGTTGCCTTATTTTATGAGAAATTTATGCTTAAAGATCTCTATGTACAGTAATTTAGAAGTCGCGTGGTTTCCATCAGAGAAAAATTTGGACCACCCCATCTCTTCCCATGAGGTGTACTAGGCGATTAAGGGATAGGGTTGTTTAATATAAGACAGATACCTACATCCCAGACTCCGCCTCTGATACATGGCTCGAGTCAATAATAGTGCCCGGAAAACGACAATATGCTCACCCCCTATAACGTGGGACCGAATACAATAATTGGTGCAATGTGGGTGCTAATTCAGCTCTGCCTAACCATCCGAGGATAAAGTCGTGATTATATGTATGTTTAAATTACAATTCAAGGGTAGAAAAAGTGGCATACCACAGGGATGAATTGATAAAAATAAGTAAAGAAGAAACATAAATCCTAATTATTTACCTAAATCCAATGACTTCTATGTGACAGCATTCGACTACGCCAGAGGTCACGGGTTCGATGCCCGCTCCGCGTAAATATTTGAATACATGGATATGTCTATTTATATTGGTATGGGTGTTTCTATGTATATATTTACAAAAAAAAGTATCTATGTATGTTTATCCAAATTTTAGATGCCATCTTACTAGCTATTTTAATTTAATTTAAACATAAAGCGCTATGTAGTTTCCGGAATAATTATTTTATTTGGGACTGATGCAATACGATTCAAATGTCATTTCCTCAGTAATTCCCTTCCTTGCAATGTATTCTTTCTCACAATTCATCCACATTTTCTAACCTGATCTCTGCTTTTAAGACCCTCATTTATAGGTTATATATTTTACATAAGTACCTATATCATACTGATTTTATTTCTCCATCGTAACATTATATAAGCTGTTACAAACATATTCAAATAAAACCAAGCCAAAGGACGCTATTAAATTACCATTTATTCATTCTGGTGGCGGGGTAGTGCGGGAGCAGGGGTCAGTTATCATTCCAATCGACACCGCTGATGGATTTCCAATGTCACTAGATATACGACTGTTTAATTCCTATTGATGCTCTGTTTTTGTGAGTTTTTACAGCTCACAACTTTTTCACGATGTATTAATTTAAAAAGTGCTAAAAAGTCTGCTACCTGTATATCTCTCGCGCATATATGAATAACTCATCAATACTAATAACATTACATAACATAAACTCACGCCTATATCCCCGAAGGGGTAGACAGAGGTGCTAGCACCCACATTTCGCCAGTTTATGTTTAGGTCCCAATACAATAGGTGGCAGCCTATTGGCATTAACCAGAGACTTATAAACCTGCTATAAATACACACATAACTTCGAAAAGCATCCTGTAAAAAAGAAAAACCTTCGAAAAGTAAAACCTGGGATCGAACCCGAGACCTCGTCTCAGCAGTCCATTACCCATACCACTAGGCTACCACGGTTCCACTAAAAGTAATAACCCAACGATAAAAAATCACTTTTTGTCAAGTTTAAAGAAAGAAGTCTTTAAAATGTTGTTTTGTTTTTTATTTGTCCCATATACGTGTTCCTATCATAAAAATGCAAGCCTAAAAGCTTAAAATTTTCTGTTTACATTATGAAGGTTCTTTTTACAAAAAAATCGTAAAAAAAATCTCGAGCATTAAATAGTTACCGATTCAAATCCGGCCTCTGTCAATAAAAGATACGACATTTCTGTATACCGATCAAAATTTTGTTTTTAAAGTTTTCTAGCTCCCATTGAATAAAGTTGAACGATATATCGCTGGTTATAGCGATATTCATCTTCTGCAGTTCGTAACAAAAAGGGTAGTATCGAACACAACATGTTATGTCGTTTTTCTAGTTTGTTTTTCCCTTGTCGGTCGTAAGTAATTCCCTTATCCTCCAAGAAAAGTTACAGTAGAGGATCCCTACTTTGCACAGGGCTATAGTTTTTTCTTTATTTTTGGGAACGTATAATTCTCACTTTACCAAAAAGAAAAACCCGCTTTTTTTGTTCCCGGCCCTTTATTGAATTCCGCACTTGGAAGCTAAAGGAAGTTCGTAGTGCCGTCCCTAACAACATTCTTTGAATTCCATGTTATCTAATGTGATTACAAACAACCGAATGTAACGTTGATTTTGTGTTCTGTAACTCGTAATACGATCACATATCCACTCGTAACCCTTGGGGTGCTACACATATTAAATTTATGTCTGCAAATTCTTATAAAGTAGCAATGACTTCTTTGGTACCTAGTTTGTATATAGCTTCTTCTTCTACTTCTGGACAAAATGTTTTGTTCCGTTCAGCCAGTCTTGCTGTAGCACACTGAAGCCATTAGAAAATCGATCAAAAATATCGCCTAAATTGTATATAATAATAAGTAAGTAATAATATAAGTAATACTGGTAATACCTAAGGAATTATGTACCTCGCGTAACAAGGTATTTCTAGAAAAATAAGCTGCGGCTGATATCTTTAGTTTGTTGCTACTATTGCAAGTGACATTGTCTTTGAGTGTATCTGTGTCACCGTTGAAAAGAAAGTCCTTGCGCGTGGCATTGCAATGTGGGCGCATTGTTCTCCCTACACGACTGACTTACAGACTGCATGTGTTTGGTACAAATTGAAAGAATACAGCGGGTTTATTGCTTCTTTTTAAATTAGGGTATATTGCTTGCCCCTGTATCCTCGTCATTAAAAAAGGTAAAAGTGAAACGACTCAGGCGGAACTTGAATCGTGACCTGTCCCTTCACACTTATTTAAATAAGGAACTCCTATATATCATTAAATAAAGCTATTACAAGGGTGTATAGGGGAGACCAAGTCAAACTCACCTGCAAATCGTAGCCTAGAACGGCAGAGTAAGCGGGTCACGAGCTTCCTGGCTGAATACGGGAAGACACTAAGATAAAAATCAATCAATCAATCAAAAAAATTAGCCCAACGCAGTCATCTGCCGAACATAGGCTTCTCCCAATGTGCACCATCGTCTGATTCTCTGCCATCCGCATCCAGTCAGTCCATCAACATCAATTTGTTGTTATCTAAGATCATACATAATCACCATTATATAACACAAGCTACTTCGGCTATACTTACTTCGGATCTAGATAGTGTTATAAAGAATATTGTAGAAATAATAGATAACTAATAATTTGTACTGTATGACATTAGAACTCGCGTTTTCTGACGTAGCAGTCAGCGCTCCACGGTCACGCCACAGTACACTTTAAGTAGGTACTCGTTACAAGGGTTACTGGTATCATTACGCCCGTCATGGCAATCAGGGCTCCGCCCGCGATGATGCGGCGTAGTAAACGTAATAGCATAGTGAGTACCAGCAAAAAATATTCAGGGTTTTAGAGGCAATGCCCTCAGAGTTAGTCACCGTGTGGGTGGTTTTGTACCGACAGTTTTAAAAACCCTTTCACTCATAGGCATTCTCAAAAGTAGATGTAACCGCGAGTGGTGGATTGGCTCTCAATTGAGTTGAGTTAAAGTGCTTCCTAACAAAAGTATGATTATATCGCGGCCAAGAGCGCTTGACCACGCGGAGTGGATGTTGAGTCTGAATATGATTAGAATCTTTAGGTATTAGACGGGGAGGAACCCTTTTAATACTTGGCTTTCTGATCAGATTTATAGACATGGGCGATACGTGACTGAATTATGGAACACCCACGTTATGACGTGGAGTATTATATAATATGGAGTGTGAGTGGGGGCGTCAGTGCGTCAGCGTAATCCTGCGTAGTTTCTAAGTAAAATATATTTTTTTACTGCTAATAGTTAATTTATTTGTAAATACAACATGATGTTATTATTTTGATTTATTGCCTGTCCTTCTGTCTATTTGTAACGGGTTTTTTATACCACTTAAGTGGAATTTTTCTTTGACTTTGCTATAGATAGTTCATGTTTTAAGGCGTAACTAACTAAGGATACTTTTATTTTTGAAAGAGTATTCCACGGTAAACGTAGACGAAGTCGCAGCTATAGCTTGTTTTCAATAAGGATGAATATACATACATACATAATAATCACGCCTTTATCCCTGGATGGTTAGGCAGATATGAATTAACACACACATTTCACCAATAATTATTGTATTCGGTCCCACGTAATAGGGGGTGAGCCTATTGCCGTATTCCGGGCACTATTTTTGACTCGAGTCATGCGTCTGAGGCTGAGTCTGGGATGTATATATCTGTCCGATGTTAAACAGCCCTATCCTTTATTCGCCTTGTACGACTCCGCATGGGAAGTGATGGGGGGCCCTAATTCTACTCTGCCGGGAACCACGCGACAGGATGAAGATGTTGTGTACTAGTTTATTTATATCGATGAATCATATAAACGTCCATATCTATCTAGATAGTTCTTCGTCTAAGTATGATGTACGAATCGCTTTCGCTTACTCCTTGCATTTGTTAGGTTTCTGGCTATGACGTTTACTATGTAGCATGTTCATTCTTAAGGTGGCATTTCACATGGCTATTTGTGTTTGCTATTGGGTATTTGTGGTATATGGCGTACCACAAATACCCAAATTGTATTTGACATACACGCAAACATGCAAATACAGACAAATACAATTTACTTTACAAAAAATTATTCAAGTATTCACTTCAAAGAGGTATCACATGTGAATTATCACATTTTGTCTACTGTTAAAAGGGACATACTACCGTATAGAATTTAGAAACTAAATAACATGTCAATTCAATTCAATCAAGAAAGGACATGTCAAGAGTACCCGAAACCGGCGAGCATGTATGAAATATGCCAATAAGGATCCGAACATCGCTGAAGTGAAGCGGAAGTTGAATGCTGCTTCGAGGTCCAGTAAAAAGGCAACGTCTAGGGCAAAGTTTGAGTTCATCGGCAGAATTGGCGAATGGCTTGCGCGCTTCTGCCAGTCTTGCCTTCCGCCGCTGCAAAAATCCGACGGTAGTCTGGCCCATGGCGCTAAGGAGAAGGCCGATCTTTTGGCTAATCTCTTTGCGTCAAACTCGACTATGAACGACGGGAACGCCGAACCACCCATCATCCCCAGCTGTGGTGCTTCCATGACCGAAGTTAAAATCACGCAACGGGTGGTCCGGCGCGAGCTTAAGTCCCTAGATGTCCGGAAGTCGAGTGGGCCGGACGGTATACCGGCGATGATGCTTAAGCACTGTGCCCCCGAGCTATGCCCTGTACTTACACGCCTTTTCGTACTCTCATACTCCGCGAGGCAGGTCCCAGCCTCGTGGAAGACCGCATTCGTGCACCCTGTACCTAAGAAAGGTGACAGGACAGATCCGACCAATTACAGGCCTATAACTATAACCTCCCTACTCTCGAAGGTTATGGAGCGTGTCATTAATACACAGCTCCTGAGATACCTTGAAGGAAACGATCTACTGAGCGACCGACAGTACGGCTTTCGCCACCGTCGCTCAACCGGTGACCTTCTTGTGTATCTCACAAACCGGTGGTCGCAAGCCATCGAGAGTCGGGGTGAGGCACTAGCGGTCAGCCTCGATATAGCAAAGGCCTTCGATCGGGTCTGGCACAAAGGTCTTCTTGCGAAGTTGCCGTACTATGGACTCCCCGAGGGACTTTGCGAATGGATCGCCAGCTTTTTGTCCAACAGAAGCATCCAAGCTGTCGTCGACGGCAGCTGCTCGGACCGCATGAACATAAACGCTGGTGTCCCACAAGGCTCCGTGTTGTCTCCGACGCTGTTTCTGCTGCATATCAATGACATGCTGTCTGATGGCTCCATTCATTGTTATGCGGACGACAGTACCGGGGACACGTGTTACACGGGCCGTGCAAATATCCCTCAGTCCGAGGTGGAGAAGAGTCGCGAAGAACTTGTGTCTAAAATCGAGACTACTCTCTCTGGAGTATCCGATTGGGGACGACTAAACCTAGTCCAATTCAACCCCACTAAGACATATGTATGTGTATTCACCGCTAAGAAAACCCCATTCATTGTAGCGCCGCAATTCCTGGGCACACCGCTTACCATCTCCTCGAGTATTGAGATCCTTGGTGTCGATATCTCCAGCGACGTCCAATACCGAAGTCATTTGCAGGACAAGGTTAAGTTGGCATCAAGAAAACTCGGAGTGCTCAACAGGGCGAAGCAGTACTTCACTGCGGGGCAGCAACTCCTTCTTTATAAAGCACAGGTCCGGCCTCACATGGAGTACTGCTGTCACCTTTTTGCTGGAGCACCTGCATACCAGCTTGACCCCTTCGACTCGTTGCAAAGACGGGCATTGAGGCTAGTTGACAATCCCATACTCACAGGTAGAGTGGAACCTCTTAGTCTTAGGAGGGATTTTGCCTTACTGTGTGTGTTCTACCGCCTATACAATGGTTTGTGCTCAGATGAATTGTTTGACATGATGCCCGTAGCTACATTCTATCATCGCACCTCTCGCCATAGGCAGGGAATTCATCCCCACACATTGCGACCTGAGACGGTACGCACTGTGCGGTATGAAAGAAACTTTATCCCACGCACACTCAAGCTGTGGAATGACCTCCCTGCTGCGGTTTTCCCAAGCGCCTACAATATGGGGTTCTTCAAGAGGGGCATCAGAAGGTTTCTTCATGGTCGGCAGCACGAGTGTGACACCCCTGGTGTTGCATACGTCCATAGGCCACGGTAACCGCTTCCCATCAGGTGGGCCGTGTGCTTGTCTGCCAACTTAGTGGTATAAAAAAAAAATGAAAACAATTATGAAAGTAGAAGAAGCGAAAGATGTATGCCAGGATCGTGGTAAATGGTCTCTGCCTGGGAAAAAGGCGGGACTGTATGTATGTGTGTAATTTACAAATACGTATTTGGTATGGGCCATATTTGTCAAAGAGGCAATAAGGCCGATGCTTTGTCAAAGACACATGGTAATTGTTTGTCAAATACGCAAATATAATACCCATGTAAAGTGCCACCATTAGGTATTTAGAAGTTAGTTGAAGACACAGTAATTCTAAGAAATATCTACAGGTAACCTCAAATTTTTTAGCCGCACTGCGGTCACATGACAGGCCTTGAGGTATTAAATTGCTTTTATAATTATACCGTCGCTACCTGGATCACTTATAATAAAGTTTAGGTACTGATTTTCTTAGAAACAAATAAAAATGGCCACGCACAGTTGATATGACATAAATTGGATGTAATGAGGAATAAGGACAAATAGGCACCGGACTGTTGAGTGATTGAAATATTAGTTAGGTATTACTATTGTCCATAGGTCCTACCTATTGGCATTATGTACTTTTGATAATGGTGTCTATTACACAATAGTTTTTTGTGGCTATTTTGTGAAAATTTGTGTACATTTATTGACCGAATTCTCACACGAAGGAGATTCTCAATTCCAATGATAATCTCAATGGGAGGATTTCAATATTTTTTTCCCAAATTGAATCACCTCGTAATGAGGCTTATTCTAAAGTGGACCTTTTTAACCATTAGACAGTTTGTACGACCCCACAAAGATCTTCCAGACCCAGGTCAACTTTAAAGGTTGACGACAAAAATAAGTATGACGCAGACTTTTCTCTCGCGTCGAGTTAGGCAGTAATGGACCAGGGACTAAGAGTTCTAACATTTGAATGCAATTAAAAGTTTGATTAAATGAAAAAATTTAAAGTAGTTAAAAAATATTACATTGACGAAAAGTTCAAATCAAATAAGAAAAGTATATACAGGGTGTTACAGAAAGGTGTGGTCATATTTAAGGGTCGTTACACATGCCTGATAACCAGTCGATATGCACCGGCCAATGTACAAATAGTAATAAAGTGATGACATCGTTAGTCGTCTTACAAAATTGTTAAATTCGTTAAAATTTTCGATATTTAGCAAAAGCGGTAGGTCACAACACTATTGTATTTTGTTCTTTCGCGATAAGTTCAATTGAGTTCAATAACCTCTGCAAAATCTCTAATCTCAGCTGTGCGCCTGGTAGCCGGCCTACCAAGCGTAGGTATAGTTAGAGATATGTTACATCAGAGATATTTTGACTATCACTTACCGGGGCGTGTTCTCCTTACAGCGAAACGGTGATGTACCTGATCTGGTACAGTCATAAGAACGCACTAATTTATCACTTCACGATCGCGACACAAGGAGTTTAAACTATCACTTATGTAGGTCACAAAAACATAAGAGTACATGTACACATGAATGGAGTTTATGACGCCACAGTATGCGTGAAACTCCAAGGCATACCTACGTTTAAAAAATTATAGCAACGCGCAACGGCTCGTTGCTCGATGCCGTAACATGCTACCACGCACGCTTCGAAACATATCTGGGGTTACGCTACGTAAATCTCTGATATTCGGGCTTCCATATTCTCTCTGCTGTCACATGCTGTACTGTACACTTTTTCTTCACGTAACCTCAGAGAAAATAGTCGAGCGGAGTGAGATCCGGGGACCTCGCCGGGCAAGCGACTCTCACTTCACCGCCACGCCAAATCCTCTGATCAAAACGCATCTTTAAATACGCGCGAACTTCCCCCTTGAAATGAACGGGTTTCACTCCGATAACCGTTCCAGCTCGCCGGGTACCTACTCGTACTCGGGTCTACTTCAAAATGCTCGAGAATACGATCGTCTAAAGCAGTGGGCGCCGTAGAGGGTCGCCACGAAAACTTCCAGTGTGTTGAAGGCGGTTCACCATCTTCCTAAAACACTCCAAAGAGGGAAACCGCCGACGGTCACCCTCTAGTCTTCCGTCCACAAATATCTCACTGTACAGCCGACGAGCTTTTCGCAAGCTACCATCAGCTGCGCCAACACAAAGCATCATCTAATATTCGCTATTACTAAAAACCGACATTTTCACTGCACAACAGAACAACAAATAGTCTACAAATAAACATGTAAACAACCTACAGAAAAGAAGTCGGCACAAGTAGGTACATACGAATGTTGCCAACCATTAATCTATCTAATTCTAATTATCTAATTTAATACGTAGAATTTTGAAATATCCACAGACCTTCCTTTCATTTTTAAGGTAAATATGACTGAAAAACCTGCAGTTAAGTAATTAATGGTTAAATCAATCCCTTTGTTCAGAACAATATTCTATTTCTACTAAAAAGTACATTGCCTAGGTACATTTTGTTATCTGTTCGCGCTAAAAATCTGAACTTAAAAGTACTTAAATGCTTCGCGCTCAGTGGTTAAGGTCGGCCTTGCTACTGAAAATCACAAGTTTTAATCATACCGAGAGGAGATAGAGCCAGATGAGAAGGAGGAAAGGAGGAAGAGGAGAAAAAGTTGAGGAATCAGGAAATAATTAATACATAAAATTGTCACGATATTTTCTTTGCATATGACAAGACTTACCTACTCTGCGGATGACAAGACGCAAAACAAACGAACCGCTTTTCGTCTTCTATCTTTTAAAAAGCATAAACTCGTAAAAATACATTTTAATCTACTAATAAATTTACCACTTTTTCATTTGAAATCTACGCTGCTTCTACTATTTTTAACATGCCATCTACAGATTTTATAAAATCAGTTATGGCAACATTGATGCCTACTGTTTTACGCACTTTGGCGCCAAATATTATGTCCTTGGCGGCACGGCGGCACCGATTGTCCGCAACAAAAGCGCCGCCACGCATCGCGGCCTCATCAAAGGACTCCGCGGCCGAACGTATTACCTATGAAATTAGGGTAGATGTACTGGTTTACGTCCATTTAAAAATTTTATTTTATTATTTAAATCCAGATTTCAACTATGACTTTGTGTTTCTTTAAGTGCGGAAACCCCCTCGCATTGAGTTTGGGTTGGACAATAAATGGGCTATCGCGCTCAAATTTAATCAAAATCAGAGTTGTGTACTTACTCTGAAAAAAAATCGCAACTACTATTCAATCTACTCGTTGTCTGTTGTTATGTAAGAGACAACTTTTTCGACGCCGTGATTTTCGTATCATTCAATAACGGGTGGGCAAACAAACATACGACCCACTGACTGAACAACATTGTTATTAAAAAAGAGTATGTAATTCAGTAGAAATACATCCGATACTAAGAATGCAGAAAATAATAAAATTGTGACCATGGTCGAATACTAGTCAGTTCACCCTATTTAGGTATAGGAAAAAAATAACAAATGATTTTTTCGTATCAATTATTTTAGGGTACCGTAAAATCTTGTTTCAAAAATTTTGAAGAAACGACTCTTACATTTTATGTTATCCTGGTATTTGAACATATTTTTGTTCACTTTACCATACCTTTTTATGCTTTAAGAAAGGTTTTGTATTAAATAAAAATTGGTACGGAACCAATCATAATAAAGGGCGTGGCGATTTGGAGTGAAAGAGAAGATATTTTAATTTTATGAAATAGTTTAGGGTACCGCAATGAATGTTACTTTAACGAACACTTATGAAGGACCTCTTAGAGTTATGTTATCCGGGTACGACATGATATACCTTAGTAAGTTCTGTGTGCATTTTTGTACACTGCCGTTATTTATGTTGTGCGCCATTGTGCGCATTATCATGACACCTGGTTTCCCAAACGTAACGAACAAACAAATCTCAAAAAAATCCGATAATAAATAACTACGAAACTCAAACTAAGGCAAACGTGTAACGATCACAGTGTTGCGGATGCTGCTTTTTTATACCACTTAGGTGGCAGACAAGCACATGGCCCACCTGATGAAAATTGGTTACCGTGGCTTATGAACGTATGTAACACCAGAGGGAACGCACTCGCGCTGCCGACCCTGTAATCACAGAGTTTCTGTGCCGTCAGTGTAGAAGACAAAGCAGGACATGCCTTTAGTTTTCTTACTGACAGCACGAATTCTCCAGTGAGCTCTAGCTACCCTAACACAACACGAAGTTATTATGGCCGCGGTATTCTGTTGGGCGGAGGTACTTCCCTAGTCGGACTGCTCAATTGGGCGGAAATACCGCCTTGTCCAACCTCCTGCTGGTCTCGAAGGACGAGAGCGTGCGGGGATGCGAGAGGAAAACAACCCTGTTTTCGAACCTGTTGCCATGTTAATTCCGTATGGAAAAGTACGGTATCCTCATCTTACCCTGGAAAGGGGCGGCTCCTCAACCAGCCCTTTGAGGCTTTGTCTGCTCTCCACTGTGTCCTATGCTACTCAGGCACACATGAAGAGTCACCCAGCAACCCTTTACAGGGGCATTCCTGCCTCGGTCGGGATTTTGGGAGAGGTGTGCTGCCGTCTTCACGCGCAGTTGCGCTGCGGAGATTCGCAACCAAGCATCTCTATTTATCGTGTACCTACCCAACAACTTGGAATTTTGTTCTATTTAACTTCTCATCAGGTGGGCCGTGTGCTTGTCTACCACCGAAGTTGAATAAAAACCGAAAATTATTTTTTGCATAACATTTCAATAAAATTGGGTACGGAACCAATTTTAATTAGTTTAATATTAAGGGGCGTGGCTGGAAATTCGGTAGTCCACGACTCCTGGTATTGAATGTAGGTTAACCTTTACCTAAGGTATCTTTGAGACAAGTCTTACATTTAGCATGGATGATTTCAGGAACATAAAAATGTTTTATTATTACTAAAAGTAAATTTTGTTTTATTTTAATACTATTTTAACAAGTTATAAGCTGTTTCAGAATTTCTTTGCCCGATATAAAAAAAATTGTTTAGGTACAAAGTAAGTAAGATGATATTGAGACAGGGCCTATCAAATCCGATCGTTTGGTAAACCTACTCGGGTTCAAACCGTAGAGTTCATTTGTAACAGCGCGCTGCAGCTGCTGCAGCCCTGGTTAGTTTTTTAGTGTTGTGCGTTTGTCGACAATTTCCACTAGCTTACACATGGTCGATAAAAAAGAAAATTATTTATCTACGTGATACAAAGTAAATTGGTGTTTATACTCCCGCGGAAAATTTATTTATATCACACGTAATGCGTCCCTCGAATATGACCACACCTTTCTGTAACACCCTGTATATATACAAAAATTCGATTTCACAAAAAGTTATTAAAAATATTCTCGTAACAAAATTTTAAACATCCAACATAGACTGTAATGTGATTATTTCGAATTGTGTGACATTGTTACCGACAGTTCATAAAAGTGCTAATCGGTATTGAGCCAGTCTGTATTTTTTATAAGCAGATTTACCTATTTTCAATCAATTAATAAACCTAATCTCAATTCATTCAATTTTCTTTAATTCTTTATTGTACACAAGAAAATAATACACCAACAGGCAATCACAAATACATCAAGATGTATGTACACCAAGGTGTACAAAGGCGAGCTTAATTCAATATTGAGTTTTCTCCCAGCAAACCTTTGGGGGATTAAAAGTGCAAAAAAAATTATAAAAAAAACAAGGGTTTATCAATCAATTAGCCCATCGCAGTCCACTACTGGATATAGGCCTCTCCCAATGTTGGGAGGCTTTGGCCTCCTGTTTCCACGCTAACCAGACGGGTTTGTACAGGGTTTTATTTTGAGTGTTCCTTCTCTCGCAGTGTTATCATCTGTGTACTTTTCCGTCAGTCGCCTCTTACGATACTCGTTGGATGAGATAGGGTGGTGATACTTGTATTCTTTCTCCGTCACTTAGTTTAATGTTAAGAGAATTGGCCTTCTAGTTGAATGCTAGGATGATGGCGATTCGTAACGGCTACTATATTTAGATTTTATTCAATAAAAACTACATAATAAATTTATAGAGACATTGTGTCAGGCTATTGTCCAGCCTAAAAATGATGTACGATTATTCCAATTGGGTGGGTAGATCCTTCGAGAGCTTGACCTTTGTATTGTGTTGAAATTTATAAAAGAACTCGTGACTAATCAATTCTATGAAATGTTTGCTGAAGAAATATTTGTGACTGACTTTATATTTTTTGTGTTTAAGTAAATAATAAATGAGGCAAAATTACAGTGGTGAGGGGTCCCTATAAGCCGATTCTTGCCAGTTTAATCTGCAAAGGGAAATCGTGGCAGAGATGATTCTGATATGTAGTATTTATATTAATTTCAGTGTTTGAGATCAGAATGCCCAGAATTTCAAATTGATATGGCCGTTTTGTAAAAGATATTTTTTTCCACTTTGAAAATTTTCACTTTTCTCTACTGCAGTATTTTTATGACGTTTCCCAGTTATTCTTTTATGACACAGTGACAGTAACACTTAAAAAATGGTCTGAGAATCACCCTTGTAAGGAACTGATAGTTAAAGTAAAAAATCATTTATTCTGCATAGAGCATTAAATCGGGACTTACAAAACGTCAATAAAAAGAGAACATGAAAATCAGTTTAGCAAATGAACCACCGCTACCGGTTCGAAACGCGGCCCCGACCTAAAGAGACTCCGGCAAGAAACTCAGCAGGCATTTTTTTGGTCTATTTACAAACATACACTTAGTATTCTTAATCTAAATACAAAAATTTACTTAAGTAGCATAGTTGAGGGAACAGCTCATTTCCAAGCTTGTTTATCATCCAAGTGTTCTTGGATTTTATAATAGCCTTTCCGGCACAATTTACGTATATAGGTTTAAGTCCCATCCTAGACATAGTCTTTTTCCTATTTATATCTATAGGCATAGTTAGCTTGCTTTAAAATGTCTTTACAATGTATGTAGGTATGTTTATTTCGTTCAACGTATAGGATATATAAAAAAAATTAATATGTATTTTTTTATTATAGCGGTTTTGTCCGGCGTATGCAAATGTCTACAGATATTTATGATTTATGTAAGTACTGTTGAGTTATATTTATATGTAAACCGCATAACCTTTAGACCTAGCCGCGGGTAAATGATTTGTAAGTGTTCAAGTATAAATAGAAATCATTTATTACTTCTGACATATAAGAATTCAGATTATTATTAAATCTATTGAACATTTGTTCTAACCATGTTCATTCGCAATCTAGAACCCACAACACAAACAAATTGAAGTCACTCTTACTTTAGATCTCTGTGTAGAAAGTCGTAGCATAAGGATAATGGAATCGTTTTCATTAGAATCAAATAGAAGCGAGCATTTAAATCGTACGTCATTCGATGCTAGAGTAAACATCGTGGGATCTAAAGGCGATTCGTCATCCGTCACTAGGGGCGAGGGGGCGAGGAGCGCACCCGCCAAGTGCAGTCTCATGTCGGCTGTGACTCATTAGACAATCGATCCTCAGAAAACCTCTAACGTTTCTTTTGGATATGGAATACTAGATTTGTGCGCCCAAATTTACTGAGAGGCGTATCAAGATTTTTATACTGGTTTCAAAAATAAAAGTTTCAATTCGACAGAATGTTCTTTTGTATTTAGTAGCTAAGTGTTGTTACACTTTTTGCTGAATAGAATATTTATTTTCATTTTCCTTCATTTCATCATCATCAATACAAAGCGGTTTTTTGGAGCTTGACGTCTGCTACTCTTCCCCTTGATTTAGCTCATCTTGGGTTTTTCACGAGCGATTACCGTTTAGCTTACCAATCTGGATAGGAAAGCCTAAAGCCTAGAACCTAGGCGAGAACCTCATCCGTTAGTCAACAGGTAGGTTAGTAAATAATGTTAACTTAACCGCGAAGGTATTGATGGCCAACATTCAACTTTAACACAGACCTGAAACATTATTTTGAATGTTCACAGAATGCACATTCAAATAATGTAGTGCAAACGCTTAATTGCAGAGTTTATTCCCGAAATTAGAGCAATGTCGCTGTGGGGAAGTTGAGTCATGCATGAACGAAAACATTTTTAGCACAATTGAACGAAATTGGCCAAAAGGTTGAGTGACCTTGTTGTGAGGTGTAGGTATGATAAAGGAGAGGACCATTGCCTGAGTATCGTCAGTGTATAAGTGGTTCTTGAGACTTTTATTCCCAGACGCACAATTCTCTTTAGAGCTGGTGTGAAACTTGCCGGGTCAACGTTTTGGTTATTTTGTAATCTTTTTCTGGTCTACAGTATATTTTAATAGTTACTAAGGAGTGCTACCAAACCTGGTGACAATAACTTTAGATATCAACCGTCTTGACCGCAGTTATCTCGCTCGTATTTATAAAATCATACATCGTATTTTGTCAAATGGGAAAAAGTGATGGACTTTTAATATTACTATGTAGTGTGGCTCTTTTTTGACCGACTTCCATAAAGTAGGAGGTGCGCAATTCTGCCAAAAAACAGTTTTATTAGCAAGCAATAAGATTGCGATTCAACCAGTAAATGTAAATTCTTAATTACTTTGAAATACCTAAACGCACAAGATAAAGTGCTCGATTGGCAATAGGTTCGCCCCAATTACGTGGGACGAAAAATCATAGCTGGCGAAATGTGAATGTTAATACTTTATATCTCTGCCATTTACAGGCGTGAAGATAATCTGTATACTCGCACTCACCGAGCTCGCACCAATCAAGTCCCTTCTCTCGTACGCTATTTAGTTTTTCCTCGTTTTCCGAAATTGTTCCGAGCTCCTTAATGAACTGAAGGTAGATATTAAATTGAATTTTGCAACCTGAAATAAGAAACATTAAGTTTCACAACATTTAGATCTCATTTAACAAGTTCAATGAACCCTAAGTTGGTGAAAATGTCTGACTGTATAAATGATTGTCTGAAAAGTTCTTACCGCGGACATTGTGTAACTAATTTTGTTTTCGTAAATTACCGACTTAGTAGCCAATTCAAATCTGTTAAGCTACTTGAGTGAAGCCTTAGAAAGAATTTATAATTACAAACTTCCAATACTTTTGACAGTGTTGGCAACATTCTAAGTAAACAGAAAATTTAATGGTTACGAGTCAATATAACCTTTACTAAAAGAATTATATTTTAGAAATAAATAATAAGTAACTATTGTGAAACATATATTATTACGTCTAAGCATAACGTACCTAGTTTGTGTTATTAGTTTCTGGAATGCAGATTAACATATTTTCTATTATGTTGTAGCCATAATTGATAAATGTATCCTTTAGTTTAGCAAGATTCTCTTATGAAATTCACATGGGATTTCCCCTAGGGTTGTGGACTTGCGGTCTATGTGTCAGTTGATAACTTTTATCAAATAAGTACCTTACATATAACAGTACCAATGGTTAATTATAATATTTATAAATGACCTACTACATAATTATATGGTTTTGTGGTAACTCCATTAACTTATTTATTGAATAGCAAACTCAATTATAATTATTTATTAAACATTGTCTTCAGGATAGGCTGGTGGTTAAGTGGCAAACACGTAGGTACAAGTTTAAGCCATATTAGCCAGAGAGCCAGAGTAGTATAAGTGACTCATTCCGATATATCGACCATATTCATATTTGTACCATTCATTATGGGTACTACCCGTAACAAATGCTACAAATAGGAACCCTAAAAGTCAGACAACCCTGTCCAACTACAGAATTCCGCTGTCGACAGTAACCTGTGCAGGTCAGATGACCGTCGTTTCACATTGGTACCTTGTCTTTCTAGACGATACTATTTTACAGCAGCATTGAGTTTGGTTTAGGTAGCATCTATTGAATTACAATCGAGGTTTAGCGCTTGGATGAACAGAGATGGTCGATAAGGAGAATGTGTCTTTCTCGCACGTATGTTGAAATCGAGGAAGGGTAATGATAGGTTTTCCACGTCCTAAAAAGCAATGTATTCACACATCTTAGCATTGCAAATTAGACCGTGTGATTGAGCATACGTCGCGTAGACATGTCATTGATTGCTTCAGCATTTGGGGCAAGCAGCACCACGTCGTCTGCATAGCTGATAGTGTTATATGCAAAGCGAAGTGAAGACAGGTCGCTTGTATGTAACAAAGGACTACCTACCTTAAAAATTACATACTTTAAGTAGGCGTCTCGCCATTAATAATTTTATAGACATTTACTTGACTTTGGCTAAAGCGCGGCGATTCGCTGCAGAAGCCAACAGAAGAAGAAAACATTTTATATTCCATCAAAATCAGTATCGACATAAATTGTAAAAATTTATTAGCACAGCATTGTTTGTAAACACATTGTAAATAACCATTGGAGTCAAATAAATATTTTATTACTATTATTAAAAATCTAAGTCATAGTCAAAAATCATTTATTCAACATAGGCGATTAAATCAGCACTTACAAAACGTCAATATGAAAAAAATATGAAAGACTAGTTTAGCACACTAAACTAATGTCATATCTGTAAATCCCCGAAGGGATGGGTAGAGGTGTATTAACACCCACATTTCGACAACTATAATTATTCGGTCATACCATTACCATTTTTATATGGAATATTAGAACCGAAATTACTAATGGTTCCTCGAACGCCTCCATCTAAGCTGTTACATTGCTAATACAATTGCTTGTGTTAGGAGTGGGTTCATATCGGTAGTGTAATGGCCAGGATTCGAACCCGGGACCTCACGATCGTAAGACCGACTCCTTCACCACTAAGCTGGATGGACTGTATGTTTACAGACAGATGGAAAACAGCCCTATCGCTTAGTCACCTTCGATAACACGAGGTAAGAGATTGGGTAGGCCTTATTCAACTCCACCGGAAACGAAGACACAAAATAATTTCCAACAAAAAAATATATTTTAATCCATATCACACAGAGCTCGACAACTTGCGACCACAGTATTTTATGCCCGCAATATCCAAAGAAAATGCGAGCGAAATATTTCCCCATTCAAGTTTTTTAAGTTCCTCCTCGAAGTTCTTAGTTTTGTTGAATCCTCCTCATAGTGTCATGCGGCGCTTTGTTCCCACACAATGGAAGCGCTGCATGTGTAGAATTGCACAGCCGCAGACCGGCCAACTCATTGCATCGGGATATTTGTCATGAAAACGCCTGGTTGCTAACCACACCCGCCTCTACGTGCTTATCAACTCGAACTATTCTATTTAAAACTTGTTTTTAGAAGTTATTTTCTAGAACCATTTGTAAGTTCAAACAAGTAGCTACAGTATTGACTGATTAATAATAAGCTCTGATTGAAATTAGTCTGCAGGTCTGTGTAATGACATGCAGGAAAAGTTGATGTGGCCCATATTCACCCTAAATATCGAGGTGTAACGCTGTACACACTAATCCAAACCAACTTAACCAGCAAGTTCTACTAAACGACAGACGCACAAAACACTCCATGAGCCTCTTGGAGTGTTTTGTTGGAGCTTTGCAAGGTTTTGGGAGGTCAGTCAGGCAGTCACTCCCAGAAAAGTCGACGTGGCACAATAATAAATGAATACTGAGCTCAAATGGAAAGTTCAATGGGAAGACGTAGAAACTCGAAACAATGTAACATGGTAAATATTAAATTATATTATTCATTTAATTTTAGACTTTAAACAAATGCCTTTAAAGTCCATAATTGAACGATTCTTTTTTTTTTTTTATATAGGACACGTCAATTGGACTTCGCCTTGCCTGATGGTAAGCTGAAGGCAAAGTCCCAGAAAACACGTGGGCTGGTAATGAATTCCAGGTCTTAATGGTGCGACAGATTTGTAAAGATAAAAACAACAGCGTTCAACAGCTTCCTTTTTGTATTATTATGAAACATAACTGAGACTCCTACTAAATAGTCATGTATTTAGAACGGCGTGCCAACTACGTATTTGCTTAATAAAGGTATGCCAGATACATTTTCCAGATAAATGCTTGTTCCGAGCCGACTCGGGCTGCTGCAGATAAGCGGTACAGGCATGCAACCTGTTAAGTATGTGGCAGATAAATCAGTGAATAGAATACAAAGGACTTTGTATCTCCTAAATTTTATCACCTAGTTCACAAACCAATGGCGGGCCGTGTTTAGTTAGGGAGATTACTTCGTGGCTGCTTTCCAAAGGTGAATAATAAATTTACTATCGGTTATCTGCCAAAATAACGTAGATAAAATATGTTTGGGCAAACTATACAGTGCTATATTTCTTTTTATACAACTTAAGTGGCTGACAGGCACACGGCCCACCTGATAGAAAGTGGTTACCCTAACGTATGAAAGTGTGCAACACCAGAGGAGTCATACCCATGCTGCCTACCGACTACTGTAAGCACAAAAACTCTCCAGTGAGCTCTGGCTACCCCACTCACCGCTGGCAACAACACGAGGTTAGTTTAGTCGTGGTATTCTGTAGAATGGAGGTACTTCCCCAGTCGGATTGCTCAATTGGTATGGGAAAACTCCTTCAATAAGTATCTAGAGTAAACCGAATCTTTAGACCTAAGCTGAGCATACCGGTCGTTTAATTTGGGTTCTAATTTTATTACAGGCTTCGGGCAAACTTGTTTCGAAAGGTTCAACCCGCATGGAATTCTTGTAGCGTACCTACTCACATCCCATGGGAATCTGTTCCGGGTATATAAAGCCGTTATATATTTTATGTGTTATTCCAAACTATAATCTATCCAAACTATAGGCTAAAATTATGTCCCTACACATAATTTTAGCCAGATCGTGATGATTCCTGATCTAGTAACAAGCATTCAAACAACTTCACAAACTAGTTTTTTTATATAAAACTTAGGTGGCAGACAAGCACACGGCCCACCTGACGGAAAGTGGTTACCGTGACCTATGAACGTGTGTAACACCAGGGGAGTCACACCGACGGCTAGATCGAGAGAGTTGGCCATGGGTCAGCCGGGGTGCGACGCATATGCCAGTCAACATCAACTTCGGCAACCACAAACGACCCACAGACGACCCCGTCGTGCGTTTTAGTCGGTTCGAGTCCGACATAACGGCTCCAGAGGTATCCGTGGGGTCTTTTCGCACATAATAAAAAGGGGGGGTCACACCCGTACTGCTGACCCTGTAAGAATAGAGATTTTCTGTGCTGTCAGTGCAGAACACAAAATCAGGGCAAGTCTTTATTTGTTTCTACTTTAGGATAAAGCGTAGTCTATTATACTCTATCCTCTATTTAAACATGATAGCCATCACAAAGTTCATATGGTGATAATATAATGTTAGGTATTAGCTGATGTAGCATAAAGGCGTAGTAAGTAAGCCCGGTGCTGAGTGTCAATCGAGTATTGGCCCTCGAGACGAGCGCCCTGCACTTAAGACTCTCCAATACGTACCTAGCGATGCTTTGTAATCATCACTCTCTGCCTTTGTACAACCCCTATTGTTAATAATTTATCTCCTCGAGATTATAAAAATCTTTTTGAAATTGTAATGCTGCATCCGTTCTAAATGATATTCAAATTGAAGACTTTTTGGGTCTTTGATAAGACGTTTACTAAAACATACATTCACGGCTCTGAATACATGAATTTTGATTATAATAGTAGATAAGTTGAATATAGCTTCTATTTTATTTGAATGTATAAACAAAGAGTTTATAATTTTTCTTTGTTTTAAAAAAACTAATAAGGTGGTGTTCCACCTTATTTTTTTACATCAGATATTTTAACATGTGGTGTGTGTGTTTTGACCTCTTGGTTCTGTGAACATCAGATCGATCTTGACAATTTGCTAGTCAAATATTCAAATTCTTATGATAATTTTACACATTGCTTAAAACTTCTTTTTCTCAAGCATATGCAGGACAACATAATTCTGTACTACAGATACCGACATAATATTTAATAAACTAACACGTTCAGAACAAATTAAAACTATAATAAATAGCCCACTTTATGTGAATACAAATGGTACGAGAATAAACTCGTACTAACAAAATTTACCTACACTTAATTTGCTGTGCATTCCAAACTTGGTCAATTTGTGCTGCGGCCAAGAGCGAACCGGACGTGACGTCACAAACGACGTGCACAGACATCTTAGTATCTTGATGCAATCAATTACCATTTATTGCTAAACGTAGTCTATGCGGAGTCACTTGCTATCGGACGTCGAGACCGGCTCCATTGTCTTTCATTACTTCATTAGGCTTCCTGTCAATTTGTAAAAGTATCGTTGCGAGAGTGTATAATTGAAATCTACTTTTGTTACTTATTTGTGTTTTGATTTTTTCTTCAGCAGCGAAGCGAAGTTAATGCTGTAGAAATGCGTGTACAGGGTAACAAGACATTTGTAATTAAGTCAGTCTCTTAGCATATGACTCTGGCGCAGGCTTTCCTATCATGGTGAGGAGATGAGACTCACTCCTATAAAAACCTTATAAACCAAAAGGAGGTTTGGGATCCAGGAGCCAGGATCTTGGCAATCGATCGAGGTCCCTGCCTAAGTCAATCTTACGAGATGGTAGACATCTAAAAAACACGTTGTCAGAGCCACGACGTTGACTTGAGCCCTAAAAACCTTTATGGGGCCACATATACCCGTCACTCGTAGTTTCATATCTTGAAGTTTAAACTTATCAGAAAATACCCGAACTATGTTTAAGTTTTGTACACTACTTACTTTCAGTTTAATGGCAGGGTTTTTGATCCGTAGATAAGAATACAATTGGTTATTGTAACAAATGGTTAAATGATAAATAGATTTTTTGATTTATAGACAAGACAACCTGTAGGTAAATATGTTATCCTTAGTTATAATAGTTAACCATCGACGGGTTAGCAAGATGGTGGCTTTTTTTACGTGCCAAAAATCCCCACGGATACCCCCGCCACCAGTGCCGATGGGAGAGGTTATGTCGGACTTGAACCGACTAAAACGCACGGCGCCTGTGGATCGTTTTTGGTTGCCGAAGGTGAGATTGACAGGCACTTCGGCCGACAAAGGGCCATCTCTCCCGATCTGGCCCTCTCCTTGGGTGTGGAGACCACAGAGTCCCCAACACGTCCCCGGAAATGTGGAGGCACGCAAGGCGCATAGCCGCTGCTTCTGCCAGGGTGACAGGCAGCAAGATGGTGGCTAGTGAATAATTTACAATAGCAGTGCTGTCAAAAGATTGAAAAGTACCAATGAGTAAACTAACATTTAAGTAGTTCACAGCAAATTACAGACGAAAATAAAGTGTTGCCTCCAAAAAAAGTTGCACGTTATGCAATATGCGGGCGGTGACAGCGGCGGGGCAGTGAGCATGTTTGCGCGGGAGATATGAATAACTTTTAATACAAACAAAGTATAACCTACCACTACTACTATAGTTTTTTTTTTTTTTTTTTTTTTACGTGCGCAAAATGATGACATGTTGCGTCCATGGCTGTATTTTACCGTCTGTACCATGGGGAGTGTTCTGATGAGCTCTTCCAATTAGTCCCACCCTCCCCTTTCCTACACAGGACAACGCGTGCAGGTCTTAGATGTCATCCGCACACGGTGCAAAACATCCGATCAAGAACCAAGCGGTTCGGAGACTCTTTACTCTGTCGCACCATTAAGGCCTGGAATTCATTACCAGCTCACGTGTTTCCTTCTTCCTACAGTCCCGGGTCCTTTAAGCGGGGCGTAAAAAAGCATATGATAAGGCCGTCAAGCTGAGTGTCACCATTGTCACACGGTATGTGTAAGTAATGGTGACCCTCTTTTCTGGGATTTTGCCTTCAGCTTACCATCAGGCAAGGCGAAGTCCAATTGACGTGTCCTATATAAAAAAAAAAAAATAAAAAAAATCCCCACGGATACCTCCCCACCGGAGCCGGTGGAGGAGGTTATGTCGGACTCGAACCGACTAAAACGCACGCCGCCTGTGGGTCGTTTTGGTTGCCGAAGGTGAGGTTGACAGGCATATCCCTCGCACCCCGGCCGACCCAGGGCCATCTCTCACGATCTGGCCCTCTTCTCGGGTTGTGGGGACTACAGTCCCCAACTCGACCCCGGAAACGGGGAGGCGCGCCAGGCGCGCCACCGCCGCGGCCTGCTTCTGCCAGGGTGACAGGCGGCTCCACCTGTCACCCCCAGGCCGGCGCTCATGGGGGGCGGAGGTCGTTCATCGACCTCCGACGCCCGAGTTGCCTTCGTACGCGGGCAGCTTGGCTTGCGATCCTTCGTCGCTCCCGCTGCCGCTCCCGCCCCCCCTCCTCCTTCACGAGCATTACTTGCTCGCAGAAGGAGGCGCCGGCCGCCCACGCATCCGCGCAGCGGACCATCGCCGCGAGCAAGGTGGAGAGCGTGAGAACTCTCACTCCCAGGGCCGCCACAAGCTCCCGCCTCGGCGTCTCCCACGCCGGACACTCGGTGAGCGTGTGCGGACCTGAGTCCTCGCTCGCGTCGCAGTGATGGCACTCGGACGTTGGCTCTTTCTCCATCCGACGCAGATACTTTCCGAAGCACCCGTGTTCGGTGATCATCTGCGTCAGACGGTACGAGAGGCTGCCGTGTGGCCTCTCTAGCCACTCCCCCATGATGGGTCTTACCGCCGCTACAACGGCGCGCCCTGCGCCTGGTCGCCCAAGTCGTAGCTCCCATTCCGCCACCATTTCCCTGTGGAGCCGGGATCTCACGGCCCGAATTTCTTCGGGCTCGGGATCGTGACCCCGCTCCCGCGCCGCCTTTCGGAACCGGTATAGCGTCGAAAGGGATCTCGCTTCCAGGATCCATGGTGGCGATCCGGCGAGGAGACTCGCCGCGTTGAAGGATATCGTGCGGTACCCCCTTATGATGCGGCACGCCAACTTCTGCTGCGGGCGCTGCAGCAGGGGCATGTGCCGATCATTCAGGGTGTCCGCCCACACGGGACACCCGTACAGGGCCATGGACCGCACGACACCCGCGTAGAGTCTCCTGCAGGAGTCCTCCGGGCCCCTCAGGTTAGGTAGTAGCCGCGCCAGAGCGTTGGCTGTGCCCACCAATTTGGGGCCCAGACTTCGGAAGTGCTTCCCGAAGTCCCACCGGCCGTCGAGCACGAGCCCCAGATATTTCATCTGGGGCTTGATGCCGATGAGAGTGCCTCCCACTGTGAGACTGGAACCAGGTGGTGGCGTGCGCCGAGGTCCATGAAAGAACATGGCCTCGGATTTATGCAAAGCCACCTCAAGGCCCAGCCGCCGGATCCGTTCCACGACTTGAGCAACCGCGGTCGTGGCCCTCAGGGTCGCTTCGCGGTATGTAGCCCCGCTCGCCGTCACTAGCGTGTCGTCCGCATAGCACGTGACGGCGGCGCCGTCTGCGAGCTCACCGCGAAGCACCCAGTCGTATCCGATGTTCCACAGGAGCGGCCCAAGAACCGATCCCTGTGGAACACCGCACGACATCTCACGCCGACCGACGCCGGTCGCACTTGGGTCACTACTACTATAGTAATATCGTATGTTGCATCCACTGAATTGTTCCTTTTAATTTCACTTTGCCCTGACGGTGCGAAATGCTGCGGGGTTTTTTTACTACATACTTTGGATGAACACATCTATGTAAATATAATGTACCTACCCACCTATGTACAAATCAACAGCGAAAGCGACTTAAAACGTGGGTAGTAAGTCCTTTACGCTCGTAACGTTCGTGGGAGTGTGGGATAATACCTCTGTGGATGTAAAATGTACTGTATATATGGTATGGTGCGTGGCGTCAGCGCTGCCTAGTGGCCTCATCTGAAAACCAGCGCTGTGCATACCCAACGAAGGGTGTGCGCAGCATTCAATGCTGAGATGGGGCCCTATTTGGGCTCGCATAGTGTTGCACCCGTAGTTTAATTTTAATGTAGGTACTGTTTTTTTTGATTTTTTTTAAATTTTGTTTTTTTGATTTGATGTACCTACCTGTTAACTGTAGTAATGCCTACCTGTTTGTATTTGGTGGGGTGCCCGCTGTGTGGGGGCCTGAATAAAATATTTTTCTTTCTTTCTTTCTTTCTTTCATTGTACTGGTAACATAGTTAACCATTGGTCTATATTATTATCGGTTAAATTGCGGCTAAAAAACGAAATCTTGATTTAACAATTGGTTAGTGCCTGAACCATTGTCAGCATAGCTAATTGTCAAAGCGATTTTTACTACGGATCAAAAAACCGGCCCCAAATAGCACTGTGTACTGATGGATATGGCATACTAATGGAATATTATAGAACACTCTTAAGTTCTAATACCAAACAGGAACCACAACAATTCGACAAATAGGTACCTAAAATAAAATAAAATAAAAAACATTCAACAAACATCACAATCCAACTAAAGTAACCAAGAACAAGATGTACTTCATATAATTGCATTCGGCCTTCTAAATACACAAAGCCAATTACCCTGAGAGTTTTACGAATAGCCCACAAAGAAGGTCCAAGTTAGAATGGACTAACCACAGGCTACGTAGCGAGATCCAGACTTACCAAAGAGAATATAAACTAACTTGTTTGTGCTAAACTTTAAATTGCATTTTAAATTTTCCTCGTTAACATCACTCTGTCATTTGAGTGACCATTTAAATTACTCTTGGCGTTTAATTATTTAGCTTTTAATATGTAAAATAGTTAGAAAGTTGGCGTAAAAGTAATGAGTAATTGAAATAGGGAGCAATATTTCCAGAAATATGTAAATTGAACATACTTGAAAAACTTGGGTCATATTATATTAGTAATACTAAACATAACATACTTTCCGAATTCTTATCTGTTTTTTTGTCCGCGATGTGCGCAAAAAGTACGTATCGGATTTTGATGCGGTATTTTGTTTGATCGCAATTAGTTGACCGCGGTAGCCTAGTGGTATGGGTAATGTACTGCTGAGACGTGGTTTCGGGTTCGATCCCAGGTTTTACCATGGCACACACCAATGACTTTTCGATGCTTTTCGAAGTTATGTATGTATTTATCGCAGGTTTATAAGTGCCCGGTTAATGGCAATAGGCTCGCCACCAATTACATTGGGACCTAAGCATAAACTGGCGAAATGTGGGTGCTAGCACCTCTGCCTACCCCTTCGGGGATATATGGGTGAGTTTATGTTATGTTATGCAATTGGTTGAACAGAACCGGAGATTTGAGCAAAAGTCACGTTAATGGATGTCCATTTTGTCGTAGCCGCGAGCTTCAGCTAGCATAGTTTCATGATGTCCCAGAATGAAGATGGTCCTACCCACCAAGATACTCCACTAAGTATAACCGTTAAAGCGCAAACATTCTTTATTCCATAGATTATAATACAGATTGGACATCAAGCCGACTTCCTTAGTTCAATTCAGACATTTATATTGGAATTGTTGATTAAAGAACTCAGTAGCTGCATAACTGTTAAAAACACATTTACATTGATCATTCAGAACACGTATGCCGTCTGATTATGGACATCAAGATGTGACTGCCAAGCACGCATTATGCAAGTGTAATGTTTACGAGAAGTAACGCGTAGGAAAATCATCAGAATGTCGTAGTAGTTCATGCAAAAAGCCAGTTTTAACGGTACTGAACACATATATCGACGATTGGTGTCTGGCCTAGCCATTGCAAGTCTCGCATGTGATCTAATTGTGGCATGCGGCCGCTGACGTAACGGGCTTTAGAGCCGGTTGAGTGACCGCATCGCATGCTACCAAACGGCATCCCGTACGAACTAAATCGTCTCCATTTATTATCAGCCACAGCACGTTAAGATAATCCTCTTAATTTTGCAACATAACATGAGCCGATTTGACCACTGCACGCGCAGAAATAGAGCTACGAGATACGGTTCAATAATGATATTGTGAGTTATAACGTGACCTTGAGGTAGGTATGTATTGCGGTGGTATTTTGAGGACGTTGTATGGTAGTAGGTATTTATTGTATAACAAAACATACCTGTATGTAGCACATCAAAAATATATCAGTACGCTCAACTTCACAGTACTTTTAAGTTAAGAAGTTTTTATCATTAGGTTACCAGGTAACTGAAACATGACTCCATGCATAATGTAGATTGGGATTGGGTGAAGTTCAACATACTCCGGTGAGGTGTTCTGATTCATTAATAGAGATAGCTCAAAGAAAAATATAATTAAAAAATCTGGTAACCCAACTCACTTACTAAACAAAACAGATAATGACTTAAACATCCTCTGAAGACCGGAAAAAATCTTTGAGATCATTATTACTAATGTTGAGAGCTTGTTATTATCTATCGATTGTCTAAATCATCTATTACATTCAATCATCTTTTCAATTTCAAATAAACAGTTTCGATAAGATTTATTATAGACTGCGAGACGCCGCAGCTAAGGGTCGTTTCCTCCTCCTGGTATCATTTTCTCATTAGCCATCTTCCTCCATTCGGTTGGGCGGGAAAACGAACGTAGGGTGAGCGGATTTAGACGGATCAACACCTTAGGCAAGCCTTGATTCATCTTTACAACTCGCAGTTAGTAATTTTGCTCAAGATATATACAGGGTTCTATTTAGATGATTTTGTCCGCTATAGCTGTGGCATTGAGTAATGCGTGCAAACCTCGGCGTAGTTTCTTAGAATCGTGACCGTATCTGCACATCATTTAAAATATTACTGAAGAAGGTAAAACACGACGGAATTCCCGTCCCAATTGAGCAGTCTGACTGAGGAAGTATGTCCACCGTACAGAATACCATGGCTATAAACCTCGTGTTGTGTTCCCGGTGGTGAGTAGGGTAGCTCGTTGGAGAGTTTTTGTGCTGTAAGTGGAAAGACCAAAGGCTTGTCCTAATTATGTCTTCTACACTGACGGCACAGAAAGTCTCTGTTCAGGGTCGGCAAAATGGGTGTGACTCCCCTGGTGTTGCACGCGGTCATGAGTCACGGTGCCATGTGCTTGTCCGCCAACAAAGCTGTATAAAAAAAGTATTATTATGCGTGTTTATAGTTTAACAAGCCATTATCAGAGCTAGCAAAAACAATTGCATTTACACGTAGAATTAGTTTTACTGAATACATTTATTACTAGTCTACTCCATATATTAGAAGCGTGCGTGACATAGCATTATATCGAATCTGTGAAGCTATGTATTGACTTATATCATTTTTTTTTTTTGCTGGATACGTTAATATGACTACACCTCACATAAGTGTAAGCCAAAGGTAAAGACTCAGGATTGACCACTATCGACATTTTCAATGGTCAGACGGCAGTAACTCCCGGTAAAGTCAAAATATCAATCAATAATAATAAGTGAACTTCGGAGTAAATACAACGTTGTTTGTTTGAAAATTCCGAATGAATGGGACTGCATTCGTTATAAAACTAATGCACTATTCATTTATGGAGATTCTTATATTCAAATAACTTCCAAAAGAAATTTTCTGAAGGTCTATTTTCCATTAATGCATGACATTCATGAAATATTAATACACTTACGCCTCCTACATAAACATTAAATACAAATCAAGTCCATATTTTTAGAATTCGATGTGTCATTTGTAAGTCACTGGGTTATGTAACAGTACGAAGTAATTTAAAGTTGGAGAATGTTCTAGAAAACTTCATTTCCGTAATCAAATGCAACACAACAAAATTATTATAGAATTAGGTGAAACAAGATGCCACTTCCATGCCCGTGGAGCGCCAGATCAAGAAAGATGGCTCTAGGTCGGCCGGAGGGATATGCCTGTCAACCACAGCTTCGGCAGCCAAAAACGACCCACAGGCGCCATGCGTTTTAGTCGGTTCAAGTCTGACATAACCTCCGATAGAGGGGGTATCTGTAGGGATTTATGACATGTTAAAAGACGCCGCTCCCATGACACTACTAGATACAAAAAAAAATCTAGTAGTTCCTTAATGGAGCTAGACAGGGGTACTAATAGGATCTCACCTAATTATTTACCAGATTTTTAAACAAATAAGATTTTTAGAAACCTACCAGAATTTTTTTATTTTTATTTTTTTATATAGGACACGTCAATTGGACTTCGCCTTGCCTGGTGGTAAGCTGAAGGCAAAGTCCCAGAAAAGAGGGTCACCATTACTTACACATACCGTGTGACAATGGTGACACTCAGCTTGACGGCCTTATCATATGCTTTTTCACGCCCCGCTTAAAGGACCCGGGACTGTAGGAAGAAGGAAACACGTGAGCTGGTAATGAATTCCAGGCCTTAATGGTGCGACAGAGGAAAGAGTCTCCGAACCGCTTGGTTCTTGATCGAATGTTTTGCAGCGTGTGCGGATGACATCTAAGACCAGCACGTGTTGTCCTGTGTAGGAAAGGGGAGGGTGGGACTAATTGGAAGAGCTCATCAGAACACTCCCCATGGTACAGACGGTTAAATACAGCCATGGACGCAACATCTCTACGCAGCTGTAAAGGTTCTAGGGTGTTCGTGATCTCGGGATTCCCAATGATGCGGACCGCACGTCGCTGCAACCTGTCGAGAGCATCTAGTAAGTACTTTGCTGAACCATCCCAGAGATGCGAGCAGTACTCCACACAGGAGCGAATTTGTGTCTTGTATAGAAGACACCGCTGCTCCGGCGTGAAAAATCGTCTCACTCTTTTCAGGACTCCGAGTTTTCGTGAGGCTGTTTTGATGATGCTTTCGATGTAGTTTTTGTTATTCAGGTTGCAGCGAACATCCATACCTAGGATATTGAGATTGTCCTGCAGTGGCAGTGGCGTGCTCTGAAGAGTGGGGAGGGGAAGGAAAGAAGATACTTTTGCTGTAAACGCACATGCCTGCGTCTTCTTGGCATTGAACTCAACCAGGTTCTCAGAGCCCCATTGAGAAATGTGATTCAGGATCCCGTCAAGCTCAGTGACAAGAAGCTGCCTTTTCTCTGCGATATCTGACTGCTTGGCCGCAGGATGTCCATGATAACTCCCATGTAAAGTGCTATCGTCTGCATAACAATGAACATTGCCGGTAGACAGCATGTCGTTGATATGCAGAAGAAAGAGAGTGGGTGATAAGACGGACCCCTGGGGCACGCCAGCATTAACCTGCAGAAACTCCGAAGCTCGTCCGTCACAAAGGATGCGAATACGGCGCCCTTGCAGGAAGCTAGCAACCCAGTTGCACAGCCTAGAAGGCAGACCAAAGGTATGGTCCTGGGTCAGCATTTCTCTCACCCTCGAGGTAAGAGAAATGCCTTAGCTACCTTACTTCTCGGCATTTGAGCGTGCGGTCTTAGAGGCTATCCACGAGGAATTCGTGAGGAGTTACTACTATTTGTTTACCTATCCAAAATAATGAGCAAATAGAATGTTCTTGTTTTAAATTGGAGTACTAAACTGGGCCTCGATGCTGCTAAAGCAAAACCACAAATACTGCAAAAAAAAACATTTAATTATAGACATTAAAGCAATGAAAGTAATGGCCAAAATCAATGGGTGTTTTGCAGTGAATGAAAATAAGTGCAATGAAACTATTTCCATTTATTTTTGGATTTTATTTGTATAGGAATAAAGTCTAAAATTTAATGTAATTTTTGCAGTGTCTGTAGTATTAAAGTGTTTTTGTTTAGTAGAATTGAAGACCTGAAGATTTTTGGTCTTTTATAATGGAATCTATATGACAGCTACACAATATCGCGTATTGTTGCTGGACTTGCTGGTAAAGTATTAGTGGTCTTCGGGATACAAATTTTTGTTCTATGCAGGTAGTTTAATGGTTTTTACTTCATTCATACATTTGTCTTCTTCTTCATCATCATCCTAGCGTTGATTCCAAGCTTTGACTTTGGAGTCTGGAGTCCGCATTATCCAGTCTAATTGGGGGTTCGGCTGAACGTCGATATTATCCGTGAAGCGACTGCCATGTGACCTCCACAAGACATTGGCGATATAGCATATATAATAATTTAAGTTACTACACTTAAACAAACTGTAATTAGTGTAAATAAGGCATATTCGTAACATTTTCACTTCGCTAATACAATTTTGGAGAATGCTTCCCGTCGGGCTAGATCGGGCGTCCTAGATCACTCACTCCAGTCTTAACTGAGTTACAAGTTGCAAGGGCACAGCGCTTTGATATTGCACTGCTAAATATAAACTAAGTTCATAGTTTAATAAAATTGAAGGGTAAATTTATATTTTGAGTTATGAAATAGAAATATCATTTGGAATTGAACACACGGTTACGGTTCCATAAAAAGGTTAAACGCCATCATCATCCAAGTCTTGCATCGTAATCTGAAATTTGGAGTCCAGAGACCGCTCTCCTGTTGCTCCTCTCCATAATTTGGTTTATCATGCCGATTACGAGAACAACTGCCAAATGATACACCGAGAGAAAAGTCTGCGCCAGAGCTTCACGTGTCATTAAACTGTCTAGTTGATGAAATTTGCTGGAACCCCACTTAAAAAGTAATAGTTTAAAACAACACGCTTTTTTAGGGATGATAATATCTAACTAACTATCAGTATCAGAATAAACGGGATATTTACCATGTTTCATTATTTTGAGTGTCCGATATTTCGGCGCTGTTGCAAGCACCATGATCACGGAGGAACTGGAGTAGTGGCGGTGAACAAAGAAAAAGTTTTTTCCCTAGGAGTAATTATATCGATCTACCCTCTTTCGAGTTCTTTTACTACGCGTATCTGCACTACTATTGGTTTCACTCTCACTACAAACTCGAACCCGATCTCGATCACGTTCACGACATACGATGCTCACTGTATCCACTCGCGATTTTGTTTTAGCTTGTTCCCGGTTGTTTTTGCAAAGACGGACCACTGGATGCCAGACGTTCGGCAGTTGAAACCCATCCTCACGATTGAAATTTTTATACTTTTTTAGTTCAATTTCTTCCCTAACCAGTCTTGGTATATAGTGGCGTTCTGTCGAGAGCATCTGAGGGATATGTAGCTCGATCCAGTGGTTCGTACCGGACTCCAATAAATGTTGAGCGATTGCAGATTTATGCGGTTCATTGTTTTTGACTGCCCTGATGTGTTCCTTGATTCGGCACGGATCTGTAACCGTTCAAAATAATGAAACATGGTAAATATCCCGTTTATTCTGATACTGATGTCAGTGACCATGATAGTTTAAATACCTATATCTAACTAACTACATACAATCGCCTGCAGAAGTAGCTTCACTCCAAGAAAACAAACAAATTTACACTAAAATAAATCAATAAGCGACCCTTAGGGAACAGGGGTAAAGATGCCAAAAGCTTTGTAAAGGCGATTGCGCAGAGGCTCATAGAGGCTACTGGTGACTCCCACTCCGGATACTTACTGATTCAGAGTCAGGCCATTGCAATCCAGCGTGCAAATGCAGCAAGTGTGATGAGCACCTTTACACTGGGAGCGATCAGAGGCGAGTTATTCGATTAATATTAACAAATTTATTTAATTAGAATTAAAGTGACATGGATCAATTTGTACCTACCTGTATTTTATTTATGTAAACAAATTTAAAACAATAAATAATAATAGAGGTAAATAGATTAAAATAAATAATAAGTGTTTAATCTATAGTCTTCAAAGAACCAATTTTACATTTATTAGCCTAAATGAGCCTATGTTGCTTTAAATAAAGAAATTATTATATTATATTATTAGTTCACGTAAAGTTTTAGGACTATAAGGTGGTCGGTAATTCGGAATATTATGTTAAACTGAGATCGAGAGACATTTGGAAGTATCGATTTCAAATGTTGTATGTGACAAACAGGCGATAAATAATTCATTAATTTGACAACATCAAGCTGATATGATGATAGATAGAGGAAGCTTTTAAGGGCTACTTAGGAACCTTTCAAATTAGGCCTTCTCAGAAACCTTCTACTTTATATTCAGGTTATTAGTTGTAGGTTGTAGGCTTAGACAGCGTCGGTTTCACTGAGAATATTAATTTCTCACTTGAAAACAATCTTTGTTTTACGAAAATTATCCTGGTGTCTTATTCTTATCCCGGTGACCTGCATATTATTTATTTAAAAAATAAAATAACGATATAGATATTAGTTGAAGAAATAAAAATTATAATTATCTGTTATTATCTTTTTTTTTATTGTTATGTAACTGGTGGCGCGATTCTCATGCCACCTGAGCTAGTGGACTGTATTTTGCGGGGGGTGAAGCTAAATGTTTCATAATTATGACACTTTACACAACAAACAAGATAGATGATCGGGTTGCCGCGGAGGTGGTTTAGGCATTGAATGCAACCCAAGAAATTAGGAGAGGATGCACTAACCTTTATGACGCCACGCGCTGTCGGGGCGATGTGTTAATAGATTTCAGTATATACTTTTTATCCAATTATTTGAGGGTTACGTAATTACTACGTATATTCAGTTCTGTAAAATCTGACGCAATGGCGGTTGAAAAGGTAAAACCATTCAAATATAGCTAGAAAACGAAAAGGTTCGAATACAGATCATAAAACTTCACAGTTCAGAAAGTTTTCTTACAACATTAGATGTCACTTAATCCATTTTACCTGAGAACAGTGGATATGAAAGCCTCGAACTAGTTGAACTTTATCATTGAATGATCAGCAGCATCCCTGCTCGAAGTTTTAACATGGAGCTACGTTGAAGTTCCTGCAACGTAAAAGTAGTTATTGCGATATAAAATAACGTTGAATCCAGTTCTTTGTAATAATCGCAGTCTTCAGAATATCCGTTAAAGAAGTACAGTTTGCAGAAAATTTTGCACGTCCATAATAACGTAGTGGTACAAATCGGCCAAGTGCTAGTTAGACTCACGTAAGAAGGGTTCCAGTCCACGTAATTATACATAGAACAGAGCAAAAATAACTAAAAAATAAATTTTAACGCGTAACTGATCTAAACAAAAGCCGTTTTTAGAGAAACGTGGTGCGCATAGTTAATTCAACGTTGTCGGTCAAAGCAAAAACTTTATAAAAGTAATGACATTATAGTGCCACAAAATATACTGTGGAAAAATGAATACACAAATATATAGGATGTACTTAATTTTGCCAGCTATTTTTTCGTAGGTACTGGCCATCGATGCTACTAAAACAAAACCACTGTCATTCCACAGATACTGCAAAAAATGACATTGATTTTTTTAGACTTTATTAGCATAGCCATAAAGTCGAAAATGAAATGAAAAAAGTTTCATTACACCTTTTAATTCACTCTACAAAAAGCCAGTAGGTACATATTAAACTTCACTCGTGTTGATTCAAAGTCTAAAATTAAACGAAATGTTTTGTAGTGTTTGTGGTACTCGTATGACAGTGGTTTTGTTTTAGCAGAATATATGCCTGTTCCACGCAGAAGAGCATTATCACATACTATTCTTTATACTACTCCTTATACGACAGTCCGGGAGATAGACATTCCAGTCTAGATCACATTTTCTCCCTTGCCCACTGTCACCTGCACTATCGAAAAATCAATAAGTCGCTGTGGTCAAGTATTGGGCCTACCAAATCCAGGGAATATTATTTAGCATTGATTGGAGAAAAAAGAAAAAACAAGCTAACAGTATACTTGACCCTAGATAACATTCACCGTAGCCAATGATCAGCGAACGAGTGGGAGCCCCAACTATTTAGGCCATTTAAGGAGACAAGTAGGCGCGAGGTACGTATTTACGGGACCAGTGGGTTTACCCACGTTTACAGCACACTGTCAATTTTACGAAATGGAAGCTACCGGTAAAATAGGTTTAATTGAGTATGTTTGTTTAAAGAACAAATCTTGGTGCAATAGCACTGCTTCTTTTTACCCCATCAATACGTTCTAATGTCACGAGCTCAGTATTTCACGCGGGCGAATCCACAGGCAATAGCGAGTACACTCATATAACGAAACTAGTATTCTGTTATATTTTATTTGCGGTACTGCTAACGCCTGAGCACGCTGCCCCTGCGCTGCTTCGCAGTTTCCAAGAAATACTCCGACTCGTTTACGTAGTCTTCCGTTCAAGTTCTTAGAGGAACTGAGGAATGTAAGACTAAATTACTGTTGTTAGTATGTTTTTAATGAACCTTTACTGTCTGCACTGTAATTGTTTTACCAGTAATATTATGTGGTACTATTAAATGAGTAAATTTTATGCCTAGTCTTAAAAACTGCTCTAACGATTTGGATGAAAATTTATATGTAAGTAGATAAGATTATAACTATTCTTAGGTATTGAGTTTTTTTTTCTGGACACCGTTGCAATTATGCTCATTTTTATAATTTAGTGACAATTTAACTAAATTTGCGGGCATCTATTGAGATTTACGGGCAATTCATAAAGATACTAGTTTCAAGCAGAATTGCTTAATGTAATATTTTTAGACCCACGGATCAAAGCATACAAATCCACTACCACCACGCCACAGTGGCTGTAACGATTATATTGGCACGATACTATTTTATGAACCAATTTTGAATAGGACTAATGTTTTTTCCATTTTACAACGGGATATATTAACGTAACTCACAAGAGTGCAGCACTAGCGTTAACGGTAAACAGTTTTTGACTCGTTCAAAGCGCGTTCAAAGCGCAAATCGCTGACATTTTTGCCAATGTCAAGTAACTGATAAGTGACACAACAAAGTGTAATTTACTGTATAGTCAGAATCAGATCATATATATATAACACTGTGCAATCAGAATTTTTCGAAAACTATTTTTATATGGCAACATTTTTTTCCTGTCAGTTAGTACTTTATAGTCTTCAAAAACTTCTTCATACTTAAATAATGTTATCATTTTTGGATAATGTTCGAAGTGAATTGATTATTTGTAATGCTGGCCAATTGTATGATTAATCAATTATTGATAATAAATAATTATACAATACTTTATAGTAATCGGCACAAAAATGATTTTTTTAATTGGAGTCTGATGTTAATATAAGTAACTACGATAATACAATTTAAGTCAATAAAAAGAGTTTGACTTGCTCCTAATACCTCAGTTTTAAAATCATTTTGAGACTTTGCAGTCAAGATCGATGATGCCTACCTATGTGCTAATAACTTATAGTGGAACCGCGGTAGCCTAGTGGTATGGGTAATGGACTGCTGAGACGAGGTCTCGGGCTCGATCCCAGGTTTTACCATGGCACACACCAATGACAATTCGATGCTTTTAGATGTTATGTGTATCGCAGGTTTATACGTGCCCGGTTAATGACAATAGGTTCGCTACCTAATACATTGGGACCTAAACATTAACTGGTGAAATGTCGGTGCTAGCACCTCTGTCTACCCCTTCGGGGATATAGGCGTGAGTTTATATTATGTTATGTCCAAAGAATGTCTCAACAAGATCGACGATGCGAATTTAATCTCTTATGTCATTTAATCTACAAGTTGTCAACTTTGAAGTCGGCAAACTATTTCCTAGGACGGAATGTTGTCACAGAGCGTGTGGTTGCCAAAGTAAACACACGTACACGCTTATGATTAAAAGACGGCTGAGATATTTAGATAGCGAAGTTTAAATTGAATAGCTGGCTGTGAGGGACATTTTAAATCAGGTGGGCAATGCTATTTAACGGGAGTGGTATTTATTTATTTATTTATTATATTCTTTATTGTACGCCAATTACAGAAAATTAGAAGACAAGAGCAGTACAAAGGGCGGCCTTATCGCTTTACTCAATTTCTTCCAGGCAACCTTTATTTATTTAAGTGGTAAATTAAATAATTTTAAGACAAAGCTTAAAATAGTATGCAACAACACGTTACAGGTTCGAGAATTTTGCCGCTAGGTCCGTATTGGCCCTTAAACTTTTTAAGCTTGCTGATTAATGGACGAGGTGAAGGCTTTCCTCTCGAGGTTGGGATATCAGATGACAGTCACTCAAATAAAAGTCACGATGAACCAAACCGAAAGTAGGCAGTGGCGACAGGTTCACCCAAGACGATCCTCTTTTAAGTTTTATTACTCAATACTTAAAAAGTTTCTAATATAATCACGACAATAATTGGTTTCCCTAGTCATTTTCATCTACTACCATTTTTTTATAAATATTCTACAACATTCTACACAACGCTATCTCTAGACCCATACTAAGCATAGCTCTAAATCTAGAATACAGATAAACATACTTAGAATTTTTTTGTAAATATGAACATGTTATACATAATAATAATAATAATAATATATTTATTTGCTTAAGATGTGGTAAATACAAGGTGACAAACAATTTATGAGCATAAGACACATTTTGCCATTCCGTCATGACATGCAAACATTAAAACATTAAATTAACAAAATATTGTGAATTGAATTGTCAAAATAGAACATCAAAATAATCATTTCATTAAAATTGACACAATTTTAAAAATAAATAAAATTATCAATCACAAATTCCATAAAAATCATTACACATATCATTAAATCAAATTTTAAATTACACAAATAACATTAATTATATTGTCATATCATTATAGTACATTTTTAAAATGATAAGAGTGGGAGGCATATTTTTTTAGAAACTCATTGACCGAGTAGAAACTTTCTTCTATCAACCATTTCCGTAAAGCGGGACAGAATTTACGATACGGAAGATTAACTATATCGTCAGGCAACCCATTGTAGATAAGCGGTGCCATATATACGCAGCTCACTCTAAACATTTCAAGTCGAGGTATTGGCATTTTAAGGTGAGTTTGAGTAACTTTACGCCTATTCATATTATCTTGTACTTCAAATAGTACACCAGTATAGAGAACACCCAGACCAATATAAATAGACATCATTCATGCATACAAAAATTTCCACCGCGCGAGAATCGAACCCGCGCCCTCTGCGTAACAGTATCCCTGGATGCAACTGAGTATAAAGTTAAGATGATGATGATAATAGTGATTTAATGATATGACAGATAACCATCAACAAATTAACATTTTATTTAAAGTCGTATACATAATAAAACGATTTGTTATATCGTTAGATAAAGCGAGAGAAATTAAAAAGACGTACCTGTAGAAAAAAACTGTCTATCGTTCGATTTTATTGCTTTTTATGTATATTTGTATATGAGCGTATTAATTTCTCTCATTTAATTTATTTTAGATAATTAAGTTGACCTATCAATAAATAGATAAGTTCGTTAACCTAATACTTATCAGTTCGCTTGTATATTAATACAGGATTTTCCATTTGTAATTTTAAAACACTGATATACGGGGTTATTTACCAACATAGACACGAAAAGAAAACGGTAAAGCATTGCAGTTTTGAAATTATTATTATTTTTTAAGATTAAGCTATAATTCAACAGCAGAATAGAATTTGGACGAAGCCATCATTACCCCTGCGGTGTCGTACATGGCGACTTAGGGATAGGGCTATTTAACATCAGACAGATATATACAGCCCAAACTCAGCCATAAATGGCTTGAGTCAACAATAGTGCACACAATATAGCAATAGGCGCACTCCCTATTACGTGGGACCGAATTTAATCATTGGTGAAATGTGGGTGTTAATTCTTCTCTGCCTAATCCTCCGGGGATAGTGGCGTGATTACATTTATGTATGTAAGTTATAATTATCGCACCAGCAGACCGGTAGTCGCTCCCATGAGTTTCAAAGCAAATCAAATCCAGAGACACAATAGGAGATCGAACCCCGAAATCCAAAATACTCTTGTTCCAAAAAGGGTACAATAGAAATAAATACAAAACTAAACTAAAAAAATAAACTCTAAAAGTGAAAATCCCTTTTTATCACACCTTTGCATTTATAATAGTACTTCTAAGAATAGAACCTCAGAAAGGGTTGTAATAAACCTCTCAGGAAGTTTTCCCGCCGAGTGTTTGTCATTGGTTCAAGGTACACGGGTTTCACAGGTCTAGAAGAGGTTTATCGGTGTTTCGGTGCTTTCAACTTCGCCAAATTTGGATAGTTCTGAACTTACGGGTCGAAAGTTGCTCGACAGTTAACGCCATTTGCAAAATATTAATAACTTTCGAGCACTTTTAGAGATACCTTTAACTATTGATTAATAAGTTTATTGGTCAATCAATTGTGGGCAAATATATTATGTAATAACTGTTCTCATGAATTATAACAGGGTACCTTTCTTGACTATGGCTGTCAAAGAATTATTTTTTTTTTGATATTTTTCGTGAAGCGGCAGAACTCCACATTCTTCACAGCCCATTGTGTGTACTGGCGATATCAAAAGTCATTCGGACCTTACAGGACTCCGACACACGTAACAGGTATGGAAGAGTCTCACTTTCGATACATTTTTATACCACTTTGATTGCAGATACACACACGGCCCACTGATGGGTACCTTAACCGTGGCCTATGAACGGATGCAACACCAGGGGCCTTACACTTGCGGTACCGACCCAGAAAAACGTTCTAATGCCTCTCTTGTAGAATCCCATATTGTAGGCGCTTGAGAAAACCACAGCAGGGAGTTCACAGCCGTCTTGAGCGTGCGTAGGATAAAGTTTCTTTCATACCGCACAGTGCGCACCGTCTCCATTCGCAATATGTGAGGATGTATTCCCTGTCTATAGCGAGCGGTGCGATGATAGAATGTAGCTGTGGGCATCGTACTTATGCTATTACTTATTTATATTATTATTTATTTTTTATTTTGGGACTCCACAAGAGTCCTCAACATTGAACAGAGGTACTCAGTAGCAGGCAGTGAGAAAGAACACTTTGCCTAAAGTTTTGCGGTAAATTAATTTCACGTTCGGCATTTATATTTTTAATAATTAAAAAGATGGCGAAGAGGCACTTATTAATTAATTAAAGCCATGTCAATTAAGTTTCAAAGGCTTTAATTGCCTTAATTGTAGAATTTAAGAGGTTTAAATTATTTCTTAACTTTTACTAATCTTTTACTAATTGGTGCATTAATTTCTACTGTATTTTGGTCAACTTATATTTTTATGATTTTAAATTGAAAGCGAAAATCATGAATTCTACTTACTAGACTGTACAGAACAAAATTTAGGTTGGTACCTGTCGCGAAAAACTACCTACTAATGAACCACAAAGACCGCGGGGAAATATATCTAGTAGTAGTAGTAGACCTACCCTAAGGTATCTAAGGTACCTATCTAGGAGACATACCTTTAGGTAAGCCTAAAGGTCATTTCTAATACTTATGTAACTTCGCACCGACTTCAATAAAAAAGTCTTATGAATATTTTTCTCTTTTGAATTATATCTATAAGTCAGTTATATTTTCTAAATGTTTTATATTAAGTACCTAAATATATACATAAAATCAATGAACTAATCCAATGAAATTAATTACGACTCTTCGTGCAAAGTCGAATAGTTATTTCGACTTTGCACGAAGACTGAACAAATCATTATAGATTATAATTATTATTTGCCAAAAATAATTATCGTCTAGCTAGATAACAACAAGTCGAGTCGTCGAACTTGACGATGCTATTGATAAAGTGAAATCATTACTGTTATCTTGTTATATCATCTTAATTATTAGTATGGGAGTGATACCTACGGAAACCTCATTTTCCCTAAAGTCTTAAAAAACACCTCTATGAAAATAACAGAAACCGTAACCACAATTCCGTTCCCGCAACCCTTGGGACATCTATTCCAGTGTTTATTCCAGACTGTAATCTATCCCTATAGCATATTTCACCCAAAACTATTCAGCTATTTGAGTGTTCAGATGTTTGTTACTCAATCATAACACAACAGATTTAGATGATAATTGCACATAGATAGACCATTTCCTGAATTAACACATAATTTACTTTTCATCTAACAGGTTGGGGTTTCGGGAATCATCCTATACATTATTTATAATAATAATAATTTATTTCTAAGAATATGGTACATTGAGGTCTTTATGTTATTTCAGTTGTTCAAACATATTCTACCTAACCCAGGTGTAGAAATATTAAATTTTACGATAATAATATTTAAATTTACAATAGTACCTAATGTCAAATATACAGTTTATGTCACTCATGCAATCAATTAATTATTTATTTCTATTAAGTTTTACAATAATAATATTTAAATTGTACGATAATAATGTCAAATATGTAACGCATGCAATCAATAATTATTTATTTAATTAGTCATTTATTTGTTTTACATCAGTCAATATAATATCCTTAAAATTAAATTTGCTATTCATATATTTCCTCACTGAATAAAAACACTTATCTATTAAGAAATTAAATATGCTGAATTTAAATTTAGTCATAGGTAGCGCTCGCACACCAACACCAACACACAATAAACTATTGTATATTTTTATAGCCATACAATATGCATTTGAGGAATATAGATGTATTCTTTGCTGGGGCACTAAAATTTTATAAGGATCTCTACTATTTGTCTTTTTCAATATGTCATCATGTAGCAGAAACATTTGTGTACAAATAGGCACATTTTGTAAATATAAAGGCAAGGAAATGGCAGAATTCTTAGTTTTTTGAAGATTGGTTTGCAGTGTTCTCGGTATCCAGCTCCATACAGAAATCTAAAACACTTCTTCTGTGCCTCATACAACAATGTATGAGATGATACACAGTCGCGGGCATTATCTATCTATGCACACATCAAAAACCCGAACGTTCGTTTGATCGAATGTTAAAAATGCCGTAAGTACAAAATACCGAAAGTATGAAATCCCGAAGTACAATATTCCGAGGTTCAAAATCCCGAGAACTACATTTTTGGGTGGTTTTGTTTAGCGCGAGCTTCGAACCTAATCTATCCAACTCGGATTCCGCGAGTTAGATACTGTGCGCCTCGACAAGGAGGTTGTACATATAGCACTACTTGTTATATATTATGAATTACCTCTCAAATAACGTACGACGCAACGTACGACGAATGGTTAAGTAAATCTTTAAATATCTAGTGGACCTATATTATTATTTACTTTTGTTTTAAACTGCTGCACTATTGCATTGTGTGTATACCGGTAAGGATAGTTATAAGTTTGAACAAATAAATAAATAAATAAAAACCTTTACATCCTTTGACGTAAGACAACTGCGAAATATTCTGAACAACGCGGTTCCGCTGTTACGTCATAGCTTTCATTATGTCAACAATGTCAATATTAATACACATTATGACAGGCATACATGTACTATATATGGTTAGGTATATACGCGATTGTTTACATCGCCTTATATTAGAAGCTATTTTCACGAGCACGTTTAGCGGAGTAATTATTCGTAAGTGCTGATAGCTGAAAGGTTTAAGTAAGCAAGTATTTAAGTATATTCTCAAGGATATGAGACATTGGCAAGCAAACAAAGTAAGATGTTATGTATTTATACTAACACTGTACGTGCCTATTACCAAGTTCCTTAATAGATATTTCATTGTCATGAAACCTTAATGGTGTCGTCATTTCTGTCTGTAGTTAACTATATTAAACTGAAGTTAGATTTTCATCAATAAATTTAAAATAAGGCGTCTACTTTCATAATTACGTACATATAATCACACCTTTATCCCTGGAGGGTTAGGTACAGGTGAATTAACGCCCAAATTTCACCAATAATTGTATTCGGTCGCACGTAATAGGGGGTGAGCTTATTGCCGCATTCCGGGCACCATTGTTGTCTCGAGCCATGCATCTGAGGCTAAGTCTGGGCTGTATATATCTGTCTGATGTTAAACAGCCCTATCCCTTAGTCGCCTTGTACGACACCGCATGGGAAGAGATGGGGTGGCCCTAATTCTACTCAGTTGGAAACCACGCGGCAACTTTTTTAATTAAAAGGATAATATTTTGACTTTGACTCTACTAGCCTATTGACTTAGTAGGTAATATTGCTTGCAGTGAAAAGTGATCTTATATTAGTAACATAATACAAGAACGATACTCTACAATTTTATTATACACACATAAATAATAACCGATAATGTATTATGTCTTTACGTTATAGTGTTATCTATGCCACAATAAAAGAGGTATTTATATAACTTAATAAATAACAATTTTACAATATAACAACATAAATATTATAAAGCTATAGTGTTTGTTTGTTTGGTTGAACGCACTAACCACTGAAACTACTTTATTTTATTAGATAAAAATATTATCAATACTTTGAACTTCGTTACGGTTTTACCCCTTTGACCAAATGCCTTAGGATCTACCTTTTAATCAATTTAAAAGTAAAAAAAAAAGTTTCCGGCAGAGTAGAATTTGGACCCCATCTCTTCCCATGCGGTGTCACACAAGGCGACGAAGGGATATACAGCCCAGACTCTGCCTCAAATGCATAGCTCGAGTCAACAATAGTGCCCGGCAAACGGCAATAGGCTCACCCCCTAATACGTGGGACCGAATACAATGATAGGTGAAATGTGGGTGTTAATTCACCTCTGCTTAACCCTTTGGGGATAAAGACGTAATTATATGTATGTATCAAAAGTAGACTTTACCAAAAAGGCTATTACATTAATAGACAACGTTTGCTCAAGTAGCTTCTTAAACAAATCGTTGTAATTAGACAAAAATATCATACCATACCAAAATACTTACCGGGGTCTTCTCAGGTCGGGACCGCGTTTCGAACCGCTAGCTTCACTAGACAAGTGGCATTAATTATGTAGAATAGATTGTACTGTGGCAATAATTATGTAGATATATGGGTTTGACATACGTTCACGATAAACGTCAAAATACGTGTGAATCTCATACATTCATAATTCTGTAGGAGATTCTGTATATTCTGATTTTGATTCTGTAGATTAATTTTGTAGGAGGTAGGACAAGATGGTATTGCTACCCCAATTGAGCAGTCCGACTGGGGAAGTACCTCCGCCGTATAAAGTATCGCAGCCATAATTACCTTGGGAACACAACGTTCCCGGTGGTAAGTAGGGTGGCCAGAGCTCACTGAAGAGATTTCATGCTGTCAGTGAGAAGACCAAAGGCTTGGCCTAATTGTGTCTTCTGCACAGAAACTCTCTATTGTTAGGTACAGGATCGGCAGCACGGGTATGACTCCCCACCTGTTGCACGCATCCATAGGCCACGGTAACCACTTTCCATCAGGTGGTCCGTGTGCTTGTCTGTTACTACCTAAATTGTTTAAAAATAGTCAATGCAAAATTAATGTATTATGAATTTGACCCTGATACCTCTCACTGTATATTAAAAAAAATTATATAATTATTCAAATCGATTAAGATATAGAAAAAATTAGATCGGTTCACGCGGGATTCGAACCCGCGATATTTCCCCTACAGGAACGCTCTGACCACTAAGCCACAGGACCTTCGCCCGAAACCATCCAAATTCTTCTATACAAATATCCGTCATACGGCGACAGTCTATAATTATTTCCAATTTCGTCTGCAGTGATGCAGCGTGCAAAAAACCGACGCAAGGCAGAGGACTGAACGAGTGAAGGTCGTTCTCTAAACGCAGTACATTCATCTTTGTTGTTGTCTGCTTCTTGACCGCCGGAGGTCATATACCGTCGAGTTTGTTTGATCTCCGTGCACGCGTCTGCGAGGATCCTAGGTAGCGCAGCGTAGGGATATTATCCTAATTTTATAAATGTGAAAGTTTATGAAGATGTCTGGATGTTTGTTATTAAATCACGCTCAAACTGATGAATAGATCTGCTTGAAACTTGGTGCAGGGATAAATTAAGAAATTTTAGTTTACCTATCATAATCCGAGGGGTTTTCGGCATGAAAAAAGAGGTTTAGCTGCGAGGAACAGCCAGTAAATCAATAAATAGTGATTCCTTATATGGACATTATATACTCTATATTTGTGTATAAGTGTTGTGTTTAAAGTGAATAACATAAAGTTGAACATAAATAGCTCTACTTTCTTCTCCGCTGCAATACACCTAGAAAGGAAAAGGGGGTTTAAATATTTAAAGGTGCTATAATTTCTCACGTCTCTTAGACTTCGCCTTGCCAGATGGTAAGCTGAAGGCAAAGTCTCAGAAAAGAGGGTCACCATTACTTACATGTGAAAATAAATAAATAAATAAATGGTGACAATCAGCTTGACGGCCTCATCATGCTTTTTCACGCCCCGCTTAAAGGACCCGGGACTGTAGGAAGAAGGAAACACGTGAGCTGATAATGAGTTCTAGGCCTTAATGATGCGACAAATGAAGTCACCGATCCGCTTGGTTACTTTTTTTTTTTTTTTTTTACGTGCGCAAAATCCCCACGGGTACCTCCCCACCGGAGCCGGTGGAGGAGGTTATGTCGGACTCGAACCGACTAAAACACACGCCGCCTGTGGGTCGTTTTGGTTGCCGAAGGTGAGGTTGACAGGCATATCCCTCGCACTGGTTACTTAAGTCTTTAAGTATAAGCTCTTAACATAGTTATGTGTGAAATTTATTACAAAGTAACGTATCGAGGTCTGAACCGAAAAAAAAGAAACAAAATTGAAACAATCCGAATGCCTCTCTACATTGTTGCAAACAACGTGTTCTTACCATTTACATCCCACATCCCACATCTACTTAAACAAACTCATAGATATGAGGGCCCAACTAAAATATATTGATTGACGTCAATAAGAAACAATTTTGTTATACAAGATTGAAAATTTGGGGCCCAAGCCAATTTCACCTACAACCGAAGAGACGAAGCTCTGATGCATACTTTCTTCTTAGGGTCATACGGCGCTCCCTCTCCTAAGGGTCCACAGATGAAGTTGGTTTAAGTCCTATCTTAGTGGGGCCATTATTCTCAAGCTTGATAACTTTCTATCAAAGCACCGCTCGCCATTGGCAGGGAATTCTTCCACACATTGCAACCTGTGACGGTACGCACTGTGCAGTAGGAAAGAAACTTTATCCCGCGTACACTCAAGCTGTGGAATGAACTTGCGGTTTTCCCATGCGCCTACAATATGGGTTTCTTCAAAAGGAGCATTAGTTTTTTCAGGGTCGGCATCGCGAGTGTGACACCTCTGGTGTTGCACACGTCCATAGGCCACGGTAACCACTTCCCATCAGGTGGGCCGTGTGCTTGTCAGCCACCTAAGTGGTATAAAAAAGCTAAATATGAAAGCATTGGTTAACAGGCGTCTTGTAGTTGAATCATGATTGTGACGTCCTGACGTGAAATGTGGGAGTTGAACGCACATCGTTGACATTTAAATCACGACCTACGCGTTGTAATTATTATCTTAACTCTTTATAGTATACTAGCTGCTACCCGTGGCTCCACCAGCGTGAATAAATTGACATTTTCTGATTTAAAAAATGTTAATCTTTTTCAAATTGGTTACAAAATAAACGGGAAATTTACCATGTTTCATTCATGTTCATGAAACATGGTAAATATCCCGTTTATTTTGATACTGATGTGAGTGACCATGATAGTTTAAATACCCATTTTTCAAATTGGGTCTCTCATCTGCCTATTGACAAATGAGGATGTTTTTTACACCATTTAGGTGGCAGACAAGCTGAATCTTCCATAGGTTTTCTATTCGGGGTTCAAAGTTTCATGAAAGCCCAGATAGGAAGGAGGAGGGGAGTGGTCCCCGGGTTTGCAAGCGTGATTGAAAATCAGATATTGATCACAGCAATGTGAGACAGTAGCACTTCTGAATGCGGGCATTTTATATTTTATATCTTATAAGAATTATTTCTACTGTAACCAACTAACTAACTTTTCAAAACATACATACATATATATATAATCATGCCTTTATCCATGGAGGGTTAGACAGAGGTGAATTAACACCCACATTTCACCAATCATTTTGCCGTATTCCGGTCACGATTGTTAACTCGAGCCATGCATCCGAGGCTGAGTCTGGGCTGTCTGATGTTAAACAGCCCTATCCCTTAGTCGCCTTGTACGACACCGCATAGGAGGGGTGGCCCTAATTCTACTCTGCTGGAAACCACGCGGCCAACATTTTTCAAAATATAACATTAGAAAAAACATTACAAATGAACAAAATACTTTTACTGCTTTTGAAATCAAAACGTTTTACGGTGTTGCATAAAAACGAGTTAACTAAATATCGTATTCGTACAAAGAAACAATACAATAACCGTGATTCAGTTGCACGAGTCACAATTATTTGAGTCCAATGAGTCCATCGTTCCGTCCACGTCAAATGTTGTGAAAAATACACGAGTATTTTCGATGGGCAGTGTTAAAGACCGGTATTTTATAACACCTATGTTTACAAGAGACCTTCCATTGAATTGCGACATTCGCTACATAAAATTCAACACGAACCCAGTTTTATTTTGCTAAACTACAGTTTAGTTTGTGCATGTCTGCGAAATCTTCTATGCCTGCCTAATTTTGGAATAGAATACCAATGGTGACATAGTTCGTATGCCATATGCAGATGTGACAGTTAAGTTAACATAATATATGTGACAGTCAAATATTAAATAGTTTTAGCAAAATTATACGGATAAATTTCTGTGGGATATGAATAAATGTTAGGGCCCACCGAAATCCTCGTGGTTCAAGCCAACCACGGTTAGCTTATGCACCTGCTGACTAATGGACTAGAATCTGATGAAGGTGCCCTTTTGGGGTCATAAGACAGATAAATTAGCCAAATTTTAGCTAAGTTCTAATAGAATGTAATACAAAATCTTTGCGTTTGCTCTTGTAAATACAATTGTATTATCAACGTAACACCTTAACAGAACGAAAGGATGCTCATCTCTCAAACAAAATCTTCTAAGTTGATTTCTAGGGAAAAAATGTAGGCATGAGTGAAATGGGAGCTGTAGATACCAGAGCAAAAACTGTCGGGGCTCGGCGCGGCGTGTCGGCCATCGCTGCGCGTCGTGGCCGCCCTGTCACTACCAGCTCCAGATTATATCGCAAAATCCAATTTCGTGGTTTTGTTATCGCTCTCACAGGAAATTTACTAGATTATTTTCTTCTAATGAAATTTAAGTTTTTGTAAAATATCCCCGTTCTATTTCCTAAAGTCATTCGTCTTCTAATGTCGCGTTTGGATAGAACTTTTTATTTTAAAGCGTCGAGACATTTTTGTGCATTAATATTGGAACTTTTCCTTACAAAGCGGTTATAATACGCCGACTTTGCTACCTGCCATCGGTAAATTAGTCATGCAAGCCTACCTTAGTTTAGAAATAAAAGTAGCATGTTCGTCCGGTTTCACTAAGTAGATTTATTATTGGATAAAGTTGTACGATTTAGTAATATCATTTGAGAAATGAACGTTATGTCAACGACGGTATGCCCCCCGGGTTCTGGGCCAAGATAAATGGGCCCATGTAATGCAATGTACTTTAACTATAACGTCAGTTTTAATAGGAATATAAAAAATATTGAACAATTTTAATAGGATTTGTTAACTGGATTTATTACAGTAACATTAGATTAAATCATTGTAGATTATATTGTTTACTTCGTTCTGCAGACGAACTGACAAAGATGGTTGAGAGAGACTGGGGGTGGGCAGCGGAGGAAATGATACTGATGATTGAAACGTTCCTTTTTTTATAGGCAAAATTGAATTGAACAGCAAGGTATTAAGGAACTATAGAAGGTTGCATTATGATGAGGCACCTATCATATCGTGAGAGTACAAAAACCCCGTCGATATACACTGTTGGCGGCTGAGACCTGAGGTATTTCTTCTTAAGGCGCGCCTTTAAAACTACTGACACGGTTTTACGTAAAGATTATACACCATGCGGTTTTAATCGGGTGAGCCCGACAATAGCTTAGGTGGGCTCTCAACATTGGGTCCGGCGAGACAAAGCCCAAGGGAGTTTTTGTAAGATGAAAAAGGCTTAAAAAACATTGTGTTACTGCTACAAATTAAAATGAGTTATTTAGTTGCTTCTATCTGCATAATATGACGTAATCGGTGTTCTCAAAATATGATGTACCGGCTAGTTTTCCATTGTACTACGTTTACTCAACCAACCATTGCGGCTAAAGTATTTCTAAACCTTGAAAAAGGAAAATGAATTAGGCTTCTGAGCTCCTCAAATAATACAGCAAAAGCAAGGTCTATTTTTTAGTATTCCATACTTATGGTACATTTCATCCGACTGTCAGAAACTTTTATCTCATAGTGGCACTTCACATGGCTTATTATTTGCGTATTTGAAAGACAATTAGCATTTGTGGACAGTGTATTTGACGAAGCATTTTTGCCTATTTGACAAATATGGCCAACACCAAATACGTATAATGGACAAGTTATTTAGTTATTTGAAATTCTGTACGACCAGTAATATGTACCATTTAACAGTAGACGTAACAATTGACATGTGACACAGCTTTGAATACTTTTTTGTGAAGTAAATATTTTGCCAAATACAACAAACACCCAATATCAAACACAAATACCCATGTGACGTGCCTCTATTTTAGTTAACACTAGCTCAATATTATGTAAGTGATATAAGTACATATATACATATATTTATACAGTAATTCAACCCAGTATATACAATTATATATAATATAGCTAGTAATTAATAACATGGACATAAAATCATCATTGTACTAATCTACTTTAACTCCTATAGGTATTGTTTCATGGTACGTATGACGTCAATTCGTAATATTGTCGTCACTATCGTCAGACGCTCGGCTAGTTTGATTACTGGATAGCTCATAACTCCCACCAAAGGTTTTTCTGTCACGTGACGTCATAAAAATGTACCAATTTGACTCACGTTTACATTTAACTAATTGACTTTTTAACATAATGGATATTTTTTTACTGTTTTTAAATTATCTGATAATATGTAGTGGTAAATAAAAACTATCAGCTATCGATTACAATAATATATAAAAGGCTAGCTGCTGCCCATTTTAACCCCTTATGGGTGGAGTTTAGTAAAATTCTTTCGTTTAGTGGATGTGGAAGGAACCAAACAATTCTTTAAGGAACATATCTGTCAAATTTCAAGTTTGTAGGTGTTTGTTGGTTTCTGAGAGTTCATGATTAATCAATTAGTAGTTGGTATTTCGCTTTTGAATACATAGATTCTATTCTTCTGAATTCGTGAATTCCTATTGTGGAAATAATCATATAAACTGCTGCTCGCCCCATCATTCATGCTTGTGAAAGTTCGGGGTCCGCAATTCACCCCACCATTACTGCCGTCTTTATTTTTACACCATCAGTCTGGATGTACTTTTTTAAGTATCACAAATATCATGGACTTTTTTGAACAATCTAGAGGCAAATATATACTCAAATTACAGTTTTCCCTATTCTCCTCTAGTAAATCTGTCGACTGTGATTTTCTGTCTGTTCGAGGTGATTTCCCATTATGGGTTGAATTACAGTAGAGTACAGTAGTGTGGCAAAATTCATCAATATATTATCTTGTTTTTGCATCCTATTACAGGATTACTGCTGGACATTGGACAAGTAATTTAAGACGTCGAAAATTATCCGAAAACATATAATAATTTTCATTATCGTCTAGAAACCTGCATCCTTGAAATAATTCGATTTCATCGTAAATCAACCCTGCTAATAGAAACTCGGAAGACAAATGAACGGAAAACTTTGAGTGAGGCGCTATAGATTTGTGCGGTTTATAAACTAAACCTACTTGGGCAACATACAAATTTAATTCATAATTTTATGCCACAAGTCATAATTTTATGACAAATATTCAGTTAAAAAATACAATGCATTAAATTGATATGTGCAGGAAACGTATGAATGCGGCATCGAAAAATACGGTCTAAAGTTTACAATATTAAATGCTTTTGTCTATAATTTGTTTTTCCATTCGAATAGACTAGAAATTCAAATGCGAAGAATTTGGTTGTGTTTCAAAAGAAGACTAAACTCGAACGAGGCGAGTGTAGATTTTGTAAGTGTCGTGAAACGTGAACGCAATTTAGTTTGAGCATACAGGGAAATCAGTTGTAGTGATGTTATAATATAAAAGACTATGAAAGAGGGTAGATCAATAAAATTACTTATTTTTAATAATATGTTGATCTAAGTCACCCAAGAAACGGGTATTGCGTTGCGCGTAGACATCTGTAATAGAGCACATATTGAGCACATTTTCAGTCAAAGATATACGCCTCGAGGTATACCTACCTACATGCCTAAACCAATTTTTTTTTTATTAAAGATAAAATGACTTAACACACAAATTATTTTCCCAACCGAAAGGGTATAGGAGCACGTTTTTTAGTTGAGGAATGTTATCACGATAATTTGACGTTCGTTTTTATCATATTGTTTTGACGTCACTCTGATACGCTGTTCAATGATCGGATATTTTGATTACGTTCATGCAGCCATTGAAGTATTGCTAAAATATATTGTTTGGGACATATATCTTGAACCTAAAACGTGTTCATAATGCTATACGTGTAGTATAGGTACCTTGGGTGTGTTTTGAGAATCATTGATTATTACAAAACGGTTTAGGTTTAGGTCCAAGAAACGTGCCCTGAGGTATACTGTCGTTTATATCACTACAGTCATGATCATTACCATACCGTTAGTCCCAGCAGAGTAGAATTTGGTCCACCTCATTTCTTCTCATGCGGTGTCGTACATGGTGATTATGGGATAGGGCTGTTTAACATCAGACAGATATATACAGTCGAGACTCAGCCTCAGATGAATGACTTGAGTCAACAATAGTGCCGGGAAGACTGCAGTAGGCTCACCCCCTATTACGTGGGGCCGAAAACAATGATTGGTGAAATGTGGGTGTTAATTCACCTCTGCCTAACCCTTCGGGAATAAAGGATGATTATATGTATGTATAAATGTGAACAAATTCATCAAGTACCTTTATTGACTCGAGCCTTGTATATGTGCCTGAGTCTCAGCTGTATATATCTGTCTGATGTAAAACAGCTCCATTCCTTGTATCGCCTTGTACGATACTGCATGGGAAGAGATAGGGTGGCCCAAATTCTGCTCTGCCGGGAACCACGTGGCTTCGTTCACATTCCTGCTCGTATATAATACTAATCAAATAGCACTTCATTGAAGAATATTGAATCAATGGATCACCAGTTACCTGTAATGGTTGTTTAAAGACTCCACCGCTAACATTAAATACTAGGAATCCCCGGACCATCAATATCATGGATAAATGATATCAGGAAATTACGTAGGCGTTGGCATATGATACTCGTATCACACGGATAAGTCATTTTGGGAATCTTATCACACGTACACGCAAAGCATTTTCGGTCTAATCTTGCATTGTATGACATTTTGCTACACAATAGTGTTAACGTGAATTAACGCGATTAGGTATAATAATATCATACCTTTGAATTGCCTGACGTTTTGACTAGGTAACACCGGACTTCGTCAGTCCTATGACAATGGCCTCATCCTGTTACAGCCAGGCAGAAACACCAGGCCTTTCATAGGTATGTAAGTATATACATATACCATGATAACGTCATCTTTATATTTTATTCACATCAATTAATCATTAGTGAAATGTGGGTGTTAATTCACCTCTGCCTGGTTAGGCAGAGGTGAATTAACACCCACATTATTCCAGGGAAATAAACTATATGTATATATGTAGGGACGCCAGTGGAAAATGGCTGTGAGGATGATGATACACTGGTCTGAATACTTCTCGTTTTGGTTAGAAATGAAAATTTTTAGGAGGTAGGACACGGCGGTATTTCCGCCCAATTGAGCAGTTCGACTGGGGAAGTACCTCCGCCCTACAGAATACCGCGGTTTTAATAACTTCGTGTTGTGTTCCCAGCGGTGAGTAGGGGTAGCCAGAGCTCACTGAAGAATTTGTGCTGTCAGTGAGATGACTCAAGGCTTGTCCTGCTTTGTCCTATACATTGACGGCAAAGAGACTCTGTGTTTACCGGGTCGGCAGCGCGAGTGTGGCTTCTCTGGTGTTACACACGTCCATAGGCCACAGTAACCACTTTCGTGCGCTTGTCTGGCACCTAAGTGGTATAAAAAAAATGCGAATTAAAAATAGCCCCTTCATAAGCATATTATGGACATGGTTGTTTGCACTCGTAAGCTGTTACAACTTTTGGAAATCGAGTCTTTATTATGATAACATGGCGCAGAGGAAACGAGATGGGCCGTAATGATGTCATTTTGTGACAGCGGTAAATAATTACATTGAGGAGGGGTGTTTTTATCTATAGGTATATGTAAAAATGGTTTGTGTTAACTCATGAAGCTCTACCCTTCTAGACAAGTAATTGACTGGCAGAAAATACCAATGGCCTTAAGTCCGCCCTTGTACAATCATTCTGTATTTGTGCAAAAAGTTAAAATAAATAAATAAATAAAAATAACTGGCTAAACGTATGTAGAATAGATTAGATTGACCAAGGTATGGGATTGACTTGATTTTTTTAATGATACTTTACTATATTAATATGAATTATTTTGAATTGACTTGCATAAATTGTTAGTATAATAATTAATTAAATCAAAATGTTAAATTTGTACGCCACAACTGGCAGAATATGAGATCTGACATAATAATGTAACCATCACTTTTGTACCATATTCAACGAATAAAGAACTTTGACTTTGACATTCGTTGACGGCTATCATAAACGTCAAAATACGTGTCAAACCCATACATTCGTCATTCTATTCTACAATGCGCGGGTCAACGAAGTACCACTTGTCTAGGGGACGTGCAAATCCACCAATGGGATTCGAGTAAAATTTTGACACGACGACGCGACGGGTAATAAACCTGATTTGGCACTGCAATCTGGTTATAGAATTTTATCACGAAATTCAGGCGAAACCAGGACTAGTTAAATGTATTTAAAAAGGTGTTCTATTCGCTCACACTATTAACGCTACGTAAAAGCAATATCTGCGTGTATTGTAAAAGAATAAAAATAGAAATAAAGTAACTCGTATGGCGGGTTGCAAGATGCAGAAATCTGTGCGGGGCGTGGGCGTGGGTGAACCGGTCTAGACACGATGAACTTTAAGGATCCGACCAAACAAAGATAAAAAATGTTTCGCTATACCGCGACACCGACCTGGGACTGGGCTTAATGTCTGATTTTAGTCGTAGCCTGATTTACTGCACGTTACTGTGCCATAAAAAAATTGAGTCTAGACGCCGACCAGATGTAAAGCATCAACCATTCGATGTAGAAAATATGCACGAAAGGATGGTTTTTGGATGGAAATAAATACGTAATAAATGACCTTTTTTAGTGTGAACATTCCCTTTATGGGGATTTTTTTCAGTCAGAACATTCCCCTTATAGGGTTTTTTTCAGTCAGAACGTTACCCTTAAGGGACTGGTTGCAAGTTCAAATTTCACCTGGGATTTTGAATTTTCCGAGTTTTTCCGTCTATACAAAAACTAGCTTAAGCCCGCGGTTTCAACCACCTGGATGTCGGTAATCATAACCGATAATAATATATATTCTTTCCCAAGGTCCAATCTATCCCTTTAGAAAATTTCATCAAAATCAGTTCAGTGGTTTATCCGTGAAAGTGGTAGATACAAACAGACAGACAGAGTTACTTTCGCATTTATAATACTAGTAGTGATTTATACAAAAATAAAATGTTTAAACAATTAAAAATTAAATGGCCTAATCTTGCAAAAGGCAAAAGAATAGCGGAGTTATGAACGCAAGGAGACGTTTCGTTACATTGATATAGATGAAAATGAATAAAACAGTGAACCGTCTGATATCAGCTTTAACTTTAACCCAACAGCCGATAAAACCTATGACATGATGTTTCACATCAAAAATATCGAGTTTATTCAAATTGTTGACATCACATTCCTTGGAGAGGGAAAGCTAAAAGGTTCGTTCGGCACCTCGTAAAAAATTGACAACGTAACTGAGTATAAATTGTATAGACAGACACACGGTTCCGTTTACATACAGTATCTGTTGCATGTGGTCGCGTGTTGCGAGGGTGTGTTAAACAAGGAACCTAGTTTATTGTGATATTTGCTAACAAAGAGACACGAGAATTATCACTTTCGATAGTTCTAACCATTGTTGTGTAGTTTGGTGTAGAATTAGAGTTCTAATATGTTTCTAAAATTTTATTTTTAAATCCTACTGCTTAGGTGGCAGATAGGCTAATGGCCTACCTGATGGGAAGTGGTTACCGCGGCCTAAGGACGTGTGCAATACTAGAGATGTCATACACATATGATATGTCTTTCTCTGAAGATAGCAAAAATGGATATTCATTACACATATATTATATTATTTATGGATGTATTTGGATGTGAAGATAGTTTGCAGACTTTGTTAGTATTCAGCACTTCAGAGGGCGACTGTGTTTTAAAAGGAAAACCGCATAGAATTGGTAGGTAAATTATTCCTGATAAGCATTTAGATTTTCCTTAAACGAATGAAATTTGAAAACAGTTCATTAAACCAATTAGCTTTCTGCTACTACAGAATACAGAAGAGAATTTATTCATTTAGTTGTAGCTACCTTGTTTTATTGAGATTTTATCGTCTTATTAGGTACCCACGATGTTTTTAAATTTATAGTAATGAATGCAGGACTTTGGAAAAATGTTTATTTAAATATTTTAAAACAGCAGCATCAACAAGAGTGCTATAATGGTTAAGTCCTACAAAGCTAGGATAATCTTTTTGATATCCGCACGAACCAAAAACATGATTGAATTCAAGTATATTTCTAATAACGCAAGAAAGTTGGAGTTTATTTTGAACTCTCTAGAGAGAACTCTGTGTAATTTACCTTGAGTGGACACAATTGGAAGAGAACACAAGAGAAGGCGTCGGATTAGATTAGTGCAGATAAGATTAGTGGCGTTGGTGTCGCAAGCGCGCCGCGCTGCAGCCACCGTCTGCCACATGAACAAACTAATTGTAAACTCCTCCCCTGAGACTTGCACATGATTTTGGTATCTACCACATTTACCTATCTGTGAGATTTTATAATGTTCTTGTAGAATTCATCATGCTGTTTGTAGGGGCAGGTAATGGTTGATTTCTGGTATAGACTTGGTACACTTATTATAAGGTTTTGCAGGCTGGACTCGGGCGGGGCTGCACCCTAATGCAATGATTCATATTATTCGGTTTGCGGGCGAGTTGAACGTCTTCCATTATTGTCATTCATCGGAGGAAGTGGGCGGCGAGGGGCGGCGCGGGTGTCGGCGGTAGCCCCCCTCTCAGTTCTCAGTCGCTCGCCGACACTCTCGCCGTCAGCACGCGAGAGCCGCTATGCACGTTGCCTAGGCTTGACGCATTCAGTCGCGGTCCGCGTGTGTGTGCCCTCTCCGTGATCCGAGACCGGAGCTCGTTTCAACCGCGAACAGTGTAGCCGCAGCCAGTGCACTCCTTCGGATCTTGCTACGGTCCGAGCACAGCCAACTGTCGGAGTATCAGCACGCGACATCCGACGGCTCAGCTGACCGGCGCGCCTACTGCCTGCGAGCGCACGGTGAGTGCGATCGATCACTGCATGCACGCGCTCCACATCATTTTGTGTCTATTTCGAGTCGCTCGCGAAACAACTACCTATGGATCGCATGAGTACCCACACATGTCGCACATCAGATCATCAACTGCCACGACAGCTGCCAAAGCTTGATGATTTTGCCGAGGAATTACGTCCCTATGTCAAGTATCATCACACCGGTGCAAGCGAGCGTGTTGATAAACAGTGTCGGTTTACTGCGAAAATGGTCAAACGCATGAATGAGCGTTCACCGGTGTAGAATCGTTTTATGTTACATGTAGAATCGGTTGTCTGCTGCACGGTGAAAATCGATTCGGAAATCGAAACATAAACGTGCGGAGTGCAATTACTTATTATGATGTGGTGTTTGGTATATGAGAGAGCTAACGTCCTCTCGGCTGTTTCCCCTCGCGGTCCGTCGATCGGCCACCGCCAGCTGACATCCTGTCGAATCGCACTCTGGCGCAAAACGTACGTCTAGCAGAACGCGGCGCCTGTGTGACGCGTTAACGACAGGACATTCATCCGCGTTTGTCCTCTAGTGGTTACTTCTTGCAATTAACAACATGACACACAATTAGAACATAGGTCTATTTTACTTGAAAAATATTTTGAGATCGGAACACCAATATAGGCACATGACAAGTCACGGCACTTAATTAGATTTGCGCTGTGCCTGCCTTCGTAATATATATTATGATTGCGTATTACTTAGCAGGCCTGTCCATTATATTGGTACTTTATTAGGTATGTAGACACCACACCTTTTTATAATAACATCAATAATATCCGATAGGTTTATCCAACTAACGGCAAAAGTTATAGAAGAAATTATTTTATACGCTGTACAGGTGCTTTGTAGGTAAGGCTACAAAACCTCTTATCTCTTATCAATCTGCTCTTGCGAAGGTCGTACTGATATACTGACTCCGGTAGTTAGGTACGTACCACTTGTGTTATAACATAAAAGAAAATGAGAATAAAATGGAAAATTTAAATATATGAAAAAAAAAATGGCAGTTGCAAGACTTAGTTGTAGGACTGCCATTACTTATAAAACAATTAAATAAAACACAAATAGTAAATACTACTTCAATAACTACATACGTAGTAATAATATAAACTAATTATTTAGAAAAATCAATTAAAATACTTTTTTTTTTCAAAATATTAATGTCAAATTGCCTTCAGGTAAAGATAACATTTGTTTCATTTTAAAGAATGTGTAATCCTGTAATCATCTGATTTAATAAACAGAAAACCTTTCTATCAATAATTTTCAATCTGATAAAAGATTATCATGAACATACCGACTTATCAAGTTATCATAGAGAGTAGCCTGAATTATCGATTTATATTTTATCGCATAGAAAAGCATCTAAACATACCTGGCAGGAAACTACATTATATCAACGCATACCCACATATTAACTGGGGGAAAGAAAGACTGAACTGAGATTAAAAATCGCTCCGCGGAGTTAGAACACGCAATGCTTGGAGTTACCCACTCTGAAAAATAATATTCCTAATGAGGTCATCCAACTAAACATCGAAGTTACCGACTTTATAGGATTGAAGAAGAAAGAAAGAAAACAACATTATTATTTTTTATACCACTTAGTTGGCAGACAAGCACACGGCTCACCTGATGGAAAGTGGTTACCGTGACCTATGGACGTCTGTAACACCAGAGGAGTCACAGTCGCGCTACCAACCCTGTAAGTACAGAGTTTCTGTGCCGTCAGTAGAAGACAAAGCAGGACAAGCCTTTAGTCTTCCCACTGACAGCACAAATTCTCCAGTGAGCTCTGGCTACCCTACTCACCGCTGGGAACTCAACACGAAGTTATTATAACCGCGGTATTCTGTAGGGCGGAGGTACTACCCCAGTCGGACTGCTTAATCGGGCGGAAATACCGCCGAGTCCTACCTCCTTCTGTATTGGGGGCAAATTTCCACATTTAATACTCGTACAACCGCCAGCCTTTTGGGCACGGTACCAGTAGAGATCGATAAGGAGGAATTTTTCGATGCCTACAGTTGCAGTCGCCCTCTTTTTCTCTATTTCATTTTTGTATATAATATTGAATAGTTAGCATAGTTTTGTATAAATTTTATTTGATATATTTGTATATATTTTTTCTGTATATTATAATTGTTTAATGTTAAATTATTTATTATATTGTAAATAAATACAAATGATACAACAAACTAATATAATATTGGATGTTAGAAGCATAGAAATGAATAAACAGGCTGAATGCCTATCACAATTACCAAAGGACCTATGGCTATTGGAGTAAACGAGGCCTTTAATGGGACCACGAATCCGCTAATGGAAAGTGGAACCCAGCCAGCGCCTCTAGACATGTGGCAATTCGTTTGCCGGCGTACAGTAGAATAGAATAACCAACATAAGAGATTTGAAGTTTACGATTACGACGACGACATCTGTCATATACGTGGCCTGGATGCAGAAGGCACAGGATCATGTAATATGGTATGACCACCTAACTTAGTAAACAAGCTCCTTTAGCTTAACTTTAGCTCAACAGGATTTTTTCACAGTAATTAACAAAAAAAATGATAGAAGTATTAAGAGGATATAAAATGCAATTGAGTAACAAAAAAAATATACTTTTAACCTAATAAGCACTTCTTTCATCAATTACGGAAACTGATAAAGTGATAACTTATAACTATTACTATAAAGTTACAATTAACCTCAAAACTAATACTTTATAGTACTTTCAATTTATCGTTAATTACACATCAATAAAGTAAAACTAATTGTCGTATAAATTTAACTGTGCAAAGATAAATAAAGTTAGTTAGTACTTGCTAATTAAAATTTATTAAGTTTCATAAAAACAGGCTGTTTCGACGTAGAATACCTTCGAACATAGCATTCTGTTTTATAAATTATTATGTTTCATAAAAACACAGACTGTTTTGACACAGAATACCTTCCAACATAGCATTCTTTATTTTTAAATTTATTAAGTTTCATTAAAACACAGGCTGTTTTGACACAGAATACCTTCCAACATAGCATTCTTTATTTTTAAATTTATTAAGTTTCATTAAAACACAGGCTGTTTTGACACAGAATACCTTCCAACATAGCATTCTTTATTTTTAAATTTATTAAGTTTCATTAAAACACAGGCTGTTTTGACACAGAATACCTTCCAACATAGCATTCTTTATTTTTAAATTTATTAAGTTTCATAAAAACACAGGCTGTTTCGACACAGAATACCTTCCAACATAGCATTCTTTTTTAAAATTTATTAAGTTTCATAAAAACACAGGCTGTTTTGACACAGAATACCTTCCAACATAGCATTCTTTTTTAAAATTTATTAAGTTTCATAAAAACACAGGCTGTTTTGACACAGAATACCTTCCAACATAGCATTCTTTTTTAAAATTTATTAAGTTTCATAAAAACACAGGCTGTTTTGACACAGAATACCTTCCAACATAGCATTCTTTATTTTTAAATTTATTAAGTTTCATTAAAACACAGGCTGTTTTGACACAGAATACCTTCCAACATAGCATTCTTTATTTTTAAATTTATTAAGTTTCATAAAAACACAGGCTGTTTCGACACAGAATACCTTCCAACATAGCATTCTGTTCGCCTCTAGAGAAGTGGCAATTCGTTAGTAGAATGGACTATAATAAATCAATGCATGCTATCGACATATGTTTATGAATGTCATAAACATTATACTATAGGTCCTACGGACTAATAATTTTACTGGTGGTAGAGATTTGACGGCACAAATTTGTCACAAATTTCGACCGGGTTGGTACCACCGTGCAATATTGCGAAAAACCCTTCATAGTAATTCAATTTCGGTTGGATTGCGTTCAGGGATCAGCAAATGCATAGCCGGGTAGGGGTGCTGGTGGTCGCAGCACTAGTGGGACCAGTGGGTCTTGGCGTAGTCTAGTGAGGATGGTGCGGGGCGACGCGCCGGTCAGGGAGACCCGTAGAAACGGTGGTGCCGCTGGCCGCCCGCGGTATAGTACAGAGGCCCAACTGGGACTAACCACCCTGGAAGGCTGCCTCACCAGACCGCGCATAATCCCGGTATGGCTCGTCGTGCCGGTTGGTGACCGGAAGTGGGGGCCAGGCGACCATATTCGGGGGGGTACGGGGGCCCTTCCGTACGGCGTGTCGGCTCACGCCATGCCTCATAATCATAGACAAAACCAATATCCCGCACTATGTCACGCGGTGCTGCGACGACAATCACCTCTTTTTTTCACGCCCTTTTCTCCTTTTCATCATGGCAGCGCATTTAAGAGTATTGGGCAACACAGCGGCTCTACAGACTCCCACAAGCTCGCTATTTGAGGTGGAGTCCACTAACATCTGTGGACTCCATGCGAACCTCAACGCCGTCCACCAACACCTTGAGACGGCGAAACCAGATATGCTCTTTCTCACGGAGACACAAATAGGCCGCCCTGATGACACGACCTACTTGCTTTACCCCGGCTATGTTATCGAGGAAAATTTCCGTGCAAAAGCCGGGGTGTGCGTGTTTGTTAGGGCGGATGTTTGTTGTCGCCGTTTGCGCTGCCTTGAGGACCCATCCTTTTCAACCCTATGGGTACACGTAGACCATGGCTCTACGAGTCAGATCTATGTGTGCCTCTACCGTTCCCATACAGGAGATGCTGAGACAACTCGACTCTTTGAATATCTGAGTCAGGCGGCAGATGATGCGCAGGAACGGTTTCCGAACGCCGAAGTGGTATTTTTGGGGGACTTTAACGCCCACCACGAAACCTGGTTGGGCTCCTCCAAAACAGACCATGCGGGAAGAGCCGCCCATGCATTTGCTCTGGCGCATGGCCTGACCCAATTGGTACACGAGGTCACTAGAATACCAAGAAGGTCGGGCCTAGCACCCTCTCTGCTAGACCTTCTGCTGACGAGTCACCCAGACCTGTACAGTGTTTCGGTACAAGCCGCTTTAGGCAATTCCGACCACTGTCTGGTCTGCTCCAAGGTGCCAATTATAGCGCCTTCACGACCCGTGCAGGGGAAGCGGCGTCTCTGGCACTACTCGTCAGCAGATTGGGATGGGCTGCGCAACTATTTTGCGTCCATCCCGTGGGTTGAACGCTGCTTTGAAGGTAAGAAACCCTCGGATTGTGCTACTGCTGTTGCCGGTGAGATCGGTCTGGGTATGGAATACTATATTCCGTACACTGATGTCACCGGTGCCCGAGGAGTGCGCCCTTGGTTCGGGCGCGAGTGTGCGGGGGCTGTTGATCAAAAGCAGTCCGCGTATCGCGCTTGGGTAAGGGCGCGTGCCACGCACGATCCCAATGTGAGCCACTTCAAGGCGGCGTACAACAGAGCCACAAAGGTCTGCAAGAGGGCTTACGTCAAAGCGGATGCCCTGCGCATTGCGCGGCTTGGTCAAGAGCTAGTGGCACATCCCACGGGCAGCCGTGGATACTGGCGACTGGCCAAAGCCGTGCAGGCCAACTTCTGTCAGCCTTCGCTGCCACCGCTGCGCTACCCTGATGGATCCCTGGCCCATGGACCGCAAGAGAAAGCCAATATGCTAGTAAATCTCTTTGCGGCCAATTCCCGAGTCGATGATTGCGGTATACAGCCGCCGACACTACCCAATGGTGACCACGTAATGCCTGAAATACGTATCAGGCAATGCGATGTTCGTGCGGTGCTTCAATCACTCGATGTCCGGAAAGCCAGTGGCCCGGATGGTATTCCAGCGGTGGTCTTACAAAAATGTGCAGCGGAGTTGTCTCCGATGCTTACGCGGCTGTACCGACTGTCCTACAGCTCGGGTACAGTGCCTTCGGCTTGGAAAGAGGCGAATGTACAGCCGATCCCCAAGAAGGGGGATCGCTCAGAGCCAGCCAACTATCGACCCATAGCCGTCACCTCAGTGCTGTGCAAGGTCTTCGAGCACATCATTAACAAACAGCTCATGCGTCACCTAGAGGATCACTCCTTAATTAATGACCGGCAATATGGCTTCAGGCCGAAACGGTCAACGGGTGATCTTCTAGCATACGTTACCCATCTTTGGGGTGAGGCTATGGACAAGCACGGCGAGTCACTGGCAATTAGTCTTGATATCGCCAAAGCTTTCGATAGAGTCTGGCACAAATCGCTTCTCTCCAAGCTACCAGCCTTTGGTCTGCCTCCTAGACTGTGCAACTGGATTGCTAGTTTCCTGCAGGAGCGCCGTATCCGCGTCCTCTGTGATGGACGGGCTTCGGAGTTCTTGCAAATAAATGCTGGCGTACCGCAGGGGTCTGTATTATCTCCCACTCTCTTTCTTCTGCATATCAACGACATGCTGTCCACCGGCAGCATACATTGCTATGCAGACGATAGCACCGTACACGGGAGTTATCACGGACAACCTGCGGCCAAACAGTCTGATATCGTGGAAAAAAGACAGCTTCTTGTCACTGAACTGGACCGGATCTTGAATCACATTTCTCAATGGGGCTCCGAGAACATGGTCGAGTTCAATGCCAAGAAGACGCAGGCTTGTGCGTTCACAGCAAAGGTATCTTCTTTCCTTCCCCTTCCCACTCTTCAGAGCACGCCACTTCCACTGCAGGACAATCTCTATATCCTAGGCATGGATATTCGCTGCAAACTGAATAACAGAAATTACATCGAGAGCATCATCAAAACAGCCTCGCGGAAACTCGGACTCCTAAACAAAGTGAGACGTTTTTTCACGCCGGAGCAGCGGTGTCTTCTCTATAAGACACAAATTCGCTCCTGCGTGGAATACTGCTCGCATCTCTGGGATGGCTCCGCGAAATACCTACTAGATGCTCTCGACAGGTTGCAGCGACGCGCGGTCCGAATTATTGGGAACCCTGAGGTCACGAACACCCTCGAGCCTTTGCAGATGCGTAGAGATATTGCTTCCTTGGCTGTATTTTACCGTCTCTACCACGGTGAGTGTTCTGACGAGCTCTTCCAACTAATCCCACCATCTCCTTTCCTACATAGGACAACACGTGCAGGCCTTAGATGTCACCCTCACACTGTGCAGAATATACGAGCAAGAACCAAGCGGTTTGGAGACTCTTTTCTTTGCCGCACCACCAAGACCTGGAATTCATTACCAGCACACGTGTTTCCTTCTTCCTACAGTCCCGGGGCCTTTAAGCGGGGCGTGAAAAAGCATCTGATGAGGCCGCCAAGCTGAGTGCCACCATTGTAGCACTTAGTGTCTGTAATGGTGACCCTCTTTCCTGAGACTTTGCCTTTAGCTTACCATCAGGCGAGGTGAGGTCAAGTTGGCGTGTCGTATATAAAAAAAAAAAAAAAAAAAAAAAAAAAAAAAATTTGTAATAGAATTCAATGACCAATTGCATATATTGATTATTGTTTTGTATTGTATTCTAATAACGAATTACCACATGTTTAGGGAAGAGGTGCGATTTTGTACCTACTTTTGAATCTATTCTCTCAATAATAAAAATGTGAAAGGTTAAGAAGATATGAGGATATTTGCTATACAATCATGATCAAATCAAATAACTAACGGGATTTAGCTGAAATTTGGTTCAGCGGTAGATTCCCTATTTGAACCACATTGTCTATTTTAAGGTTTCATACCTGAAAAGGAAAAAAAAGGGACCATTAAAGGATCAAAAATGTTATCACTGCTATCAGGGAGATTGAGGGGGCGTTTAACGGCACAGGTGAATTACAGCTAATAAAGATATGCGATTAATTAAAAAAAAAGAAATACTCTCAAGTTAAGCAAGTCAGAATCTCGGTTAAATACATTTCAGTTATAAGAAAGTACTGAAACTCTGTGCTTACAGGGTTGGCAGCGCAAGTGTGGCTCCTCTGGTGTTTCACACGTCCATAGGCCACGGTAACCACTTTCTATCAGGAGGGCCGTATGCTTGTCTGCCACCTAAGTGGTATAAAAAAAGCAACAAAACTACAGCAGCTTTATCTACTTGTAATGACCGGTGATAATCAATTTTTCACATTTTTTATCACCTCGCTTTTTGCTTGAGTTAATGAATTGTGACACTTATACAAGATAGAATCGAATCATTTATCTAATTTCTCCATCCCGTTCCACATTCGAAATTCAAAATTAATTCCCGCCTTATTCAAAAACAGTGACACTTTTTTTTAAACAGCGTATCTTGCAGTATACACAACACACAGAAGTCATTGCGTTGTAATGACCGGTCATAATCGATTTGTTACGTTTTAACAACTCGCTTTTTGTCGGCTCGTGTATTCACTACTTTTTAAACTCGTTTTCATCTCTATTTGTTGGTCTGTCACATCATCATCATCTAACAGACACAAAATAACAATATTAAGGAGTGGGAAACAATTAGGTATCTAAATTAATAACATCCTCTTTGCTATACAGATGACACAAATATGTAAAAACGTTATGGTTTTTATTATTTATACTTGGAAATTAATAAAAATACTTGATTATCTAGGCTTTCTATTTTTATATGAAACTTGAATACATAAATAAAAATAGTTTTTGGTGATTTGATTTTTAAACAAGAATCGCATAGAATTAAAAAAAAAAAAGGAACACAAAGTGTATTTATGGTAACGTTTTTATTTTCTTACGTTAGTATTGAATTCTATTGGAAGATCGATATTCAAAGTATGACAAGACATAATTAAGAATTGCCCGTTTTCTTGACTCCCAAGCTCCGCGTATTCGCCAAATATGATAATAATATAAACACAAATATCACGAAACAAATCATTAACACGCGTTGACATTCAGTCCAAATCATGATAATGTTGTATTCTAAAAACAATAAATAATAACTGACAATTAAGTTAATGTATCAAACAATTAGCGATAAGGAGGCGTAGATAACACAATGTGACGTAAAAGAAATAAATTCGAGACCTGTAAGTAACGAAGTCGTCGATTAATCGGTCACTCCATTATCAGCAGTTATTCAACGTGAAGAAATGGGTGTACAGGGCCTCAATAAAATCTTCGAGGTCCAAGGTAATCTCACCTGTAAGCCAGTACGCTTACGTCTTGATGAACGAGACTTTTGTCTCGAATTTCGGCAGTTTAGTCGGTAAATACGTCCGTAAAAGTCAGATAAATCGAATCGTAATTAAAACTAAAGCCCGACTGCTAAAAATCACGCTCTAAAAAGTAATAAACAAGAAAATATCAAGTCGTGGACGTATGCTACTTTTCCTTAGAATCTATTGTTTTGTTAGACCAAGTGACATTAGACATTTTCTTCTTTAATTTGTTGTTTTTTCTAGTTTTTAGAGCGTGATTTTTCAGCAGTCCGGCTTTCGTTTTAAACTTAATTATTTATTTATATTATTGTGGGTCTAGCAATAGGCATAAGTTATACATATAATATTTGAAATGGGCTAAATAATTCCTTTCAGTTGATAGGCCCGACATATTTATCTCGAATTTATTTTTTAACACAGTACTTTATGACGGCTAGAGGGCGCTACAATACATTCAGTGACACATCATGACTCGTCAAAAGTCATGACCCTCTTTTTGTTTCGCCGAAGTCGGGTAAAAAGAAGTAGAATAATGGATATAAGTATTTAAACCATCATGGTCACTCACATCAGTATCAGAATAAACGGGATATTTATCATGTTTCATTGTTTTGAGTTTCCAATATTTCGGCGCTGTTGCAAGCACCATGATCACGGAGAAACTCAAAACAATGAAACATGGTAAATATCCCGTTTATTCTGATACTGATAGAATAATGGATTCCGAGGTACAACCGGGATGGGCACCATGATGATAATGGTTATTCATTCAATAAATATATAACGCTGAAGTTGTAATACTTTACCAGCCTATCATTTAATGAAAATATAATTACAATTTTTGTTAACGTCGATACTAATAGTACTAGAGCCGATAACACTAACTTTAGTATGATCAGATTCCCATATGATATGTAATCATTAGACGCGTTTTTAAGTGGAGAACATGAAATGGCTATACAGTAAGACTAAACCCTGGTGGTGATACAAATAATCCATTTCGCAAAGAAAAACAAAATCTATTTCTAATATGACAAGATTACGAGAAACAACTAGGCTCATCTGAAAGATCATCAAATTCTGTGTATGGAAAACAACTGCTCAACCACCTACACGTCGAGTATGTTACTGATATAAAAACAAACATACATACAACAAAACATGTACAAGCGTTTACATTCTGCCTAAATACTGATAATACGTATGTTATGCGGTTCTAAATTACAATATATATTTATTTATTAACAATTAATTTATGTATCTAACGCGATAAAAGATAACAAGCGTGACGTAGAGGAAAACAATTTCAAACTTGTAACAAAATCGTTGACTAATGGGTCAGTCCATTGTCAGCAGGTTATTCAACAGCGAAGAATGCGTTCGGCGCATTAAGGGCAAATAGACTCCCGTATCTTCAGTACAACAGAGTATTGACACAACCAGATAAGCATATCGGAGTGTACATTAATGTAGGTATCTGCGTGGTTGGTTTACACTCATTGTTCCGTTATCATGTACGGTTAGCGCATTATGTAGCCGATAAGAAAATAAATGGCCGCTCTCTGCTGTTAATACTTTTCTACTTGTAATATCATAATTAATATGATTTAGTTTGGTGTGTTGCCATTGTGGAAGTATTAATGCACGGTCATGTTACATTTTGGCTAATGATATGTGTAGTTCTATAATAAAAAAGATCGATGGAGTTTAGTTATGTGATAGTACGGAATTAGATACTTTGAGTAAAGATATTCGATATTTGATTGTTGATAATAAGTTGGAATTTCGCCTTGAAAGATTCTCCGTGGACTATTATCATTTTAATATCTACCGATAGTGAATCATAATATAATCATTTTTAACGGTACTAAATTATTAAATAAGTCAAGTTCAATGAGAATCACTACATTTTAAAGGAGCTAAGTAAGTTTTATCGCAACAAAAGTATTTAGCAGTTTCTCAAGATAATAAATATTTGGTTGTTTCGAATTTTGATCCCTGAGTCGTTATTATTTTGTTTTCTATTATAGCGGCACTACAGGTGGCTAGTCGTATTTGACAAATTTGACTAACAATTACCATGTGTGGACAGTTTATTTGCCAAAGCATTTGCCTAATAAGGCATTATTTGGTATTGGGCATATGTCAAATAGACTATTGTCTATGACTAATACCAAATACCAACGTACAATTGACAAGTTATTTAGTTTTTTTTAATCTTTACGGCCTGTAGAAGTACCTTTTAACAATAGACAAAATATGACATATAGAACCTCTTTGAAGTGAATATTTTTTTAAGGTAAATTGTGTTTCTCTAAATTTTTTCATGTTTGTATATAAATAAATGAAATAAACATTCTACAACTTTCTACACAACGCTATCTAGACCCATACTAAGCATAACTTAACCAGCTTGTGTTATGAAGTCTAGAATGCGGATAAACATACTTAGATTATTATTTTTGTAATACATACATATTATACTGGGTGTATGTATAATATGTATGTTGATTCTAGACCAATGCAAATATACAAATATTTGCACTGAGTGGGAATCGAACCCGCGACCTCTGCTACACCTCAAAGGCCGTTTTATACATCAAATATTTTGCTAAATCAACAAACGCTATGTGAAGTGCCACCATTAGAATAACCTCGTTAGTATCACGTATCCTGAAATCGTGTCCGGTACCTGAAGACAGCTCAGGCCCCTTATGGGACCATACAGAATAGTAGGTATGAAACACACCTGTGTCTCATTCCCTTTGGAATATAGAGACGTGAGTTCAGAAATAATGGAAAATAATTTTATGACATAACGTTTAGTCAAAGTAGCTGTCCCATAAAGATACTTAAATTATTATAGGCAACTCTAGAAAAAGATTTTTTCAAGAGAATAAGGAATTAGTTATATTCGAAAAAGTTGGACGGGTCTGCGAGTTCTAAAAGATATTTGGTAAATGGTTTGGCATCGGCTAAGAATTTTATATAAGTAGGTACAGTTGCGATGAAAAGTGTTCCATCAATATTGATCGGAGAGAGTACTCGTGCTACAGCGACGATTCAATATCTCCTGTAGTGCGTGCAGTCATTTTCATAGCTTTGCAATTTCATTGGCAGCGAATGCGAGAGTAGCTTGTCGGCAATGTAAGGGCGTGCGGCGCGTCGCGTTCGTTCACTTCGCACAGGCTATATTTAGTGGGAGCGGAGTGCGGAGTGCCGGCGGCTGCGGTGCCCGCGCTCCGGCTGCACGCGGAATGCAGTCCGCCGAGCTCCTGACCTACCACAATACCTGCGCTGTCACAGATTCGGCGCACGCACAGCCTCTTACCTCGCATCCTGATACCGGTGCCCGAGCCACCCGTGTGTCGGTGTCTCACGTACACCACGTCTTGCACCATCCGCAGACGTACCGTTGCCGAGATTCACGCTCGCTCACGCCATTTACGACCGCACTCGTAAAAGTACGTTATATGTACTTGACACCAATTAGATTTCTCCGAAACCGGTGGGTGCAGTGTTTTCTGGAATGCAGCTAAACCTTACCGTTGTCTTTTCTTGTCGATTGTACACCGAAGACAATGTCATATCTGCTACGAGGGTCTACGCGTGTTTTTATTGAAGTAATACCTTTTTTTATCTAGGACACGCTAACTTGACTTCACCTCGCCTGATGGTTACCTAAAGGCAAAGTCTCAGGAAAGAGGGTCACCATTACAGACACTAAGTAATGTTACAATGGTGGCACTCAGCTTGGCGGCCTCATCAGTAGCTTTTTCACGTCCCGCTTAAAGAACTCGAGACTGTAGGAAGAAAGACACACGTGTGCTGGTAATGAGTTCCAGGTCTTGGTGGTGCGGCAAAAAAAAGAGTCTTCGAACCGCTTGGATCTTGTTTCCGTTCAACAAAAATTACGTTACGACTTTCTTTTAAATAATGAGAAGCGTGTCGATCACTAATACAACAGTCTTATATACATAATAATTATGTAGATTACCACACTACAAAGGTTTCTGTAAAATTCGTTAAAGGTCAATCGGCGTCCGTGTAGGTATTCTGACATACTTGATATTTATTCCAAAGTTAGATGATTACCATAATAATTTTTGGCGTGTCATGTCGTTCAGCAAATACTGTAATTTAGGCGACGGGAGAAGAGTCACAGCCCTGAATAAACGCTGAGTGCTATGTCGTTGGTCTGAGTGTAGGGGTGCGCCGGCCGCTGTGGCGCCGGCTAGGTCAGACGCGGCTATTATATCCGCAGATTGATCGCAGCTCCGTCGCGTTTCTTGTATAGACGTCTTATTTTATTTGCTAGCAGAGCATGACGCAACTATTATATTTTTTGATGTTCAGCTAGGTTTTATGTAAGGCTTCCAGCAGCGTGCCAATTAGAATCCAAAGTCCGATAATATTTTATTGTTACTGTGTTCGGTACATCAGCGAGGTCATGTTTCAACCCTGGCCTGCATCATTAATCGACCAAGGTTACATTGTGATAAAGGATTATGTGTTCTACCAGCTGTCTATCTACCGGTATTAATTATATTCCGGAATCATTATAATCACGCTTGATATCTCAAAAGGGATGTGTAGAGATGACCAAACACCCATATTTACTAATATTTATATTCGGCCTCACGTAGTAGATGTCTTGCTACGCCTATTGTCGATTACTGGGCACTTTTCTTGACCCTCGTGACGACAATTAAGTTGTACCTACCTTATATCATGAATAATAAAATGACTTTAAGTGACTTTTGGGGTACTGAATTGAAGTCAGGGAATCAGCAAACGAAAATTGGAATGAGATTCTCATAGATTGATGATCTGAAAACTGGAATAGACTATATACAGTTGGCTGAAGAGGACTGGACGAGGCTTATAATGAATTGCAATAGTAATATTGATTAGAATTTTCAGCACGGATAACACTGGCGTCCCACAATATATGACGTCATAAATAAAACACACAACTTTTATTGCATGTTATCGCAAGTATTTGTTGCAATTCGCGATAAAATAAGAGGTGCTTTACGAGGCATAGATAACCATGTTGTATGTTACTATGTTGCCAGCCTTGTTGAGTATACCATCTGTTTAAGTTAAATCATTAATAGAGTAATGTATAAGTCAAAATATTATCACTAGTACAATGCTTTCTTTACAATATCATAGCAGAAAATTAATAACTTTAGTAAGTAGTATTCCTCCTAAACTCTTCACGTTGGCAGTGCCGAAATTCGAACCTGGCACCTTTCGATCGCAAAGCCGACAACTTAACGACTAAATACATGACGATTAGTTCAGATCAAGTGAATAACCTAAAAACTCAAACTGGATTTCACCAATGATAATTCATTCTACTAAACTGGGTTCCCACTTCTCACATTCTGAGCTGTTTTCAGTCTATTTATCCTCCTTGTCATAGTTGAAAATCATGGTCGTGACAGGTTTTTCAAATATAAAACCATTTTAAGTAAAATAAATGGTCCGAATGTCTTTCTCTTGTAACTCGGATATAACTCGCGCATTTTCACAAATTTATAGCCACTAAATTGTAGCAATTGCACGTAATGGCAACACTAGAATATAATCGGATTTATTTCCAATAATTCTATGTCTGGAACAATTTAATTTTGATAGGAAGGAGTACTTAACACTAACACTAACATGAAATTTAAACTTTTACGCGAATAATTCTGCTGAGTGAGGCTGTTTTAGTAATATATTGCTTAGAAAGCAGTTTAATTGTTTGTTTGTAAGTTCATTAAATCGACCTTAGCACGATACAAAGTTAAATGTGATTCTGAACTGTATAACTATTTTGTATTTCTATTGCTAATATTGCTTACTTAATAATGCTTTAAACAACAATTACAAGAACCATTTCTCCGGAAGAAGTTTGACGAAACTCATATATGAAGTGAGGGTTTATAGGAGGAATCTACGTTTGTTAGTCAGATCAAAGACATTTTAGAAAAGACCAACTAATAAAACCCACACCCTTCAAAGTCTGTATAAACCAAAAAGGTTGTTAATATGCCAGAATCGTGCCAAATGGATATTTTTTTTTTATACAACTTAGGTGACAGACAAGCACACGGCCCACCTGATGGAAATTGGTTACCATGACCTATAAACGCGTGTAAAACCAGGGGAGTCACACCGGTGCTGCCGACCCTGTAAGAACAGAGATATTCTGTGCTGTCAGTGCAGAATACAAAATCAAGACAAGCCTTTGGTCTTCCCACTGACAGCACAAAAACTCTCCAGTGAGCTCTGGCTACCCTACTCACCGCCGTATATTACGACCAACAGTAAATTTGATGATAAAATTTTTAGTTATGCCTACCTCTGATTCTACTAACCAATTGTAAACATGGTAGATTTAAAGTGTGACCTTTCTAAAGAAATCGCTTCAAAATTCGTTCAACAGTTTTTGCGTCCACCGTGATCCCTCGTCACGTCGTCGGGTGTGAATGTCACGCCACGTTGATAACGGTTTGGCAACACTATCATGGGCATCAAAATTCGTGCAGTATTTTTTGCGTTTATCGCGAATAAACAGACAAGAACTCCAAAAATAATATTTGTATCGTAAATATAAAATAACCCAAGTATTATTTTTAAATATCTCCCATGTTTTTACACGACAACTTTACAATTTTATTGTATAATAGCCTTCTTTGATTTCAGAATATACGATGAACATTTGTATTTTAACTCATGCAATATTGCAATTATTGATTCACGACTATCCATGATTGTACGTGGGATGCGTCAGATCATTATCTGAACACAAACTCTCGTTCTTCATTTCATTGTATGTATATAGCGTGTTTCGTAACAATGGACAGACATGGCCACAGGAACGGTTCTGAGTAAAAGCCTCTAGGCCACACACTAAGTATGTTGTCGGGATGTTGTACGTAATCCTAATGTATTCAAAGTATGTAGAAGAAACTTATTAGAAATATGTCTTTGATGGATATCTTATTGTTAGAAATTATGAATATTGAATATTAAAAATACTGTAATATTGGCAATAATCCCTAAGTACCAACCTATGAACGTAAAATCTATTGAAAAAAGACGTGCCTGTCCCATATTTGTAATAAATACTAATTTTATTTTTATACATATGCCTGTATAGCAAAAATATATGTTTGGTCGCATAAAAGCAATTCGTTACCTGCAACTCTCTCTATCATTGGCAACTACAATGTTTGGTTTAACAAGAAGAGCATTAAATTGAAAGTTCTCACAGAGTCTGCTCTGTAAGAAGCTTCTGATGCCCTTCTTGTAGAGATGCTTGTGTTGTAACGGCATACAGAATACTACGACTATAATAATCTCGTGTAGTGTTCTCGGCGGTGAGTAGGGTAGCCAGAGCTCACTGGAGAGTTGTTGTGCTTTCAGTGGGAAGACTAAAGGCTTGTCCTGATTGTTTCTTCTACACTGACGGCACAGAGACTTTCTGTTCTTACAGGGTAAGCATGGGTGTAAATCCCCTGGTGTTGCACACGTCCATATAAGCCACGGCAACCATGTTCCGTCATATTGGTCGTGTCCTTGTCTACCACCTAAGTAGTATAAAAGGCTGGTATCTCTATAGACACCTAATATGATCTAAACTTTCCGTATGAAAGAAACTTCATCCCACGCACTCTCAAGCTGTGGAAAGAACTCCCTACTGTGGTTTTCCTATGCGCCTGCAATATGGGGTTCTTCAGAAGGGGCATAAGGAGGTTTCTTCAGGGTCGGCAGCGCGAGTGTGACGCCCCTGGTGATGAATACGTCCATAGGCCACGGTAACCACTTCTTTGTCTGCCACCTAAGTGGTATAAAAAAATAAAATAAAAACACTATTCATTACGGGGTAATCCGAACCACTACATATTTTTGTTGTAAACAGCTGTTTAGACCAAAAAAATGTAAACACAGTCTACTTACAGTAAAGTCTGCTTGTCCTGTACACAGAAGTAAATGCCAACTAATTTGGCCTATAACCTAAACAATTACAAAACGCAAACCTTTCGCCCTACAGTTATATAATTTTAGAAATAATAGAAATGCGTTATCTGTTGGATGGTGATCCCTCGTCACGTCGGGCGTGGATGTCAGCTTGCTGATAACGGTCTGTAACACTGTCATGTGCCACAATACGTCGCACACTTGTATTACCTAACTCCACAACAATGATAAGAGAACAATCGCGGACAATCTCGGATATAATGTTAGATCACGTCTTAACGTTCGCCGTTATTACTTTTGCAATATTGTCTTTGGATAACGATTTAGTTTCGGCAACTATGTGTAGTTTGTGGCGGATATCTGTATCCGTATATCCGAGGAAGAAAGCTGGCGGATATTTAACGGATTTATACGTAGATGTTTTGTAAGGTGATTAGGTGGTAATGGAAACTGTTAAATTTCGTTTAAATTGGTTAAAAAATAAAATTTAAAAAATCGTTATGAGGATAAAGATGAAATAAATCATAGTCTGTAAATATCATTAATACAGCATTTATCCTAGGAATAAGTCCCTGGGGATCAGAACTGGTCGTATTCCATACCAGTGGAGCCGCGGGCAGTAGCTAGTAGACCATAAAAAGAACATTTAAGTACTTAATAGCATTCAGTTACAAGTCGCCTTCTTGCATTTCGTGTACGTCATTTCAAATAACATTGGTGTTTTATTGCAATTCATAAATCAAATCCAATAGGTGTTAGCCAAAGTAATTTAAAAACTTCCCTAGGAAATATTTCTTCTCGAAAGTTTAGCAATTTGTCTAGAAATGATTTTAAGGTACGTTTATATTGAACTACGAGGATATTGAAGTTGAGGTTTCTCTACAAAGTCGTTTAGAAGTTAAATAGTAGTGTTGTAGTTGAAAAGTTAGAATTGGCTCGTCGTGGAGTCCTAGTAGTACTGGTATGGAATAGTAGTAGCAACAATCACGGAAAAACTACGAGGACAACTAACTACTTCGTTTGTCCTGGTTCGGACATGTAAAGGGATAAAAGTAACGTCTATAGAAGTGGAGAGGGAGACCTAAAATGAGGTGGATGGACTGAGTGAAAGATGATGTGGTTAAGAAGTAAGTGTTTGAGATGGCTGCAACTAGATATGAATGGAAAAAGAACATATGTTGCGCCGACACCAAATAAACTTGGGATAAGGGCAGGAGGATGATGATGGAGTCCTAGTAGTATATCAGGTTTCCTGTTAACCTCTTCAAAAAAGCTGAATGCGTGCGGTTTTTCCGAGTGACTACAGGGCTATATGGGCTTCTTTAAGAATGGCATTAGAAGGTTCCCGGAAGGACTCTGTATCGCCAGTGTGACACCACTACTGTTGCACACGTCCATCATCCATTAGGTAGGGTACCACCTATATGGTGGTGGGGGTATACAGAAAAACATCGATAGCTATTCGGAACCGGAACCTCTCGATAGTAGAATCGGGTCGACTCCTTAATCATAAACACTAAGAAATTTTATAGTTATTTAAACTATCATGGTCACTTACATTAGTATTAAAGTTATGATGCTTGCAACATTATAGGAAACATGCTGAAACTCAGATCAATACCCGATAACTTGAATTCTAATTTTAAATTTTAGTTCATAAAATATAAATTTACTCACTGCATCCGATCATTCTAGCCATTAGCATAAAATAGCTTTGTACTAATACTACTAATGTGGCCTCTAAGACTCGCAACATTTTCACCAAGTAGCGCGCGGGCTAGGGAGCTACCAAGAGTTAATAGCCCCTCCGTGTGCGGTGAAGACGTCGATAATTGTGCCAATTAGACCTCACCTGCAAACTCCTTCGACGTATTTAGTAGCTTTTACTCTAACATCTAATGGAGACTCACCGTAACTGTTTTAACTATAATAGTAGTTACGTGCGTAAATGCCGTCGCGGATCTACCGCGTCGGAACGCCAATACCAGTTATTGAATTGCATATAAATGACTAATAACGGGTGCACTGCACGAATGAACGGTCGCTCCATGGTGTTCCGTTGCGGCAGATCCGCTGCGGAATTTTCGTCTAGAACCTATAGCGTAGAATAAAAATTGTTTTGCAGTTCCGGGGTTGATATTTGATAGGAATGGGTTAGGGATACGAGCCGTAGGAATTAAATAAATGATTAATGCATTTTGATACCTATCTGTATAGCCATTGGAGCCGGTTTGTAATGTCATCACTATTAGGTATAACAGCTACTAAAAGTAGGATACTGGTCATTTCAATACCATTTTTTTTGTTCTGTTAAATCTAGTAGTTAAAACGTAGTAGTTATTGTAGAAAAGCAATAAATTTAGCCTAGCAAATGAGTAAAGCGAACTCACCCGGGGATATCAAGTGGTGAACGAAGTATTATCGCAGATTGCTGTTTTATCAGTGGTTACGTGGAAACAAATGGTTGAAATTGTATTTTAATTGCTCATTTCTTGTACTATAATACAATGTTAGTGGATGGAACAATACATACACATTGATTTATTGATAAAATTGTTAAATTACCTACTTAGGTACTTCAATATTCCATACTCTCAAATCGACTCGAACAAAACTCAAATGTTTCTGATGTACCTAGGAATAGTGTTTGTGTGTTTTCTTTATTTGTTGTGAGAATTATGAATAGTCATATCATAAAGATTCTGTTCTAAGTCGTGTTTGTAACATAACATAAACTCACGCCTATATCCCCGAAGGGGTAGGCAGAGGTGCTAGCACCCACATTTCGCCAGTTTATGTTTTAGGTCCCAATATGTTGGCGAGCCTATTGCCATTAACCGTGCACTTATAAACCTGCGATAAATACACACATAACTTCGAAAAGCATCGAAAAGTCATTGGTGTGTGCCATGGTACAACCTGGGATCGAACCCGAGACCCGAGATCGTGTTTGTAAAGAGTATAATGGAAAGATATTCAAGTATATTTTTCCTCTCATATTAGTGTTATTTATAATTAGATTTTCTGCAGTGGTATATAAAATTGTCTTACGAATGCTTTGCTCAATCTTTTGGTAGCATACCTTTCATTCGATTCAAATAGATTCGAACCCGTGATTTTATTCAATACCATACTAAATGCTTCAAAATTTCATTCGATACATTTTATGAAAAGCCATAATTAAAATAATGAAAGACCTAAGTGGTATCTTTACTTGAGCATCAAAACAGAACTATTTGTAGGTAAACGTTTTATTTAAGTTAATGTTACTTTCTAAACTTGACAGCAGGTAATAAGTCACAGATTATTAACTCGTAAATAACTCTGGCGTCATCGACATTACATGCAAATAAGTAATTGAAAACGGTTATACTAATGAAATACCTAATGTATTGTTATTTACTATATATATTTTAAATGTTAAGTTTTAGACAAATTATCGGATTGTGGGACTGATGTTCTTTTATTTCTATGTAATATTTTTATGCCTTCGGAAGACGTGTCGTCTCTTCACATACATTACTTGCTATACTCTATACTGCTACGGGTAAACGGCGCTGTTGAGAAGCCGCAATGAATTAAAACCATAACCAAAATTATTATATCAAATGTATTTCACGGTACGCTCCGCGGCTACAGTTGTCGTATGCGGTCGTCTTCGGAATTATATCTCTAAGGCGGTAGACAAACACCGGGCTATATGATGGAAAGTGTTTACCATCACCGTGATTTGTCGTATGCAATATACCATTGCGGCGTTACACTTGTATTGCCTACCTTGGTTTGGAGCCTCGTAGTCTAAAGTACCGTAAATTATACTTCCCCATATTGCTTATACTTTTTTTAAACTTTCACAGGGTTGCCAAGTTGTGACTCCTCGATTTTACTACCGGTTGTTATGCTACATAACCGTTTATAATCAGATGTGCCTCAAAACTTCTGCCCTCGACAAACCGAAGTTTGAATTTAAGCAACCGAAATTTTCGCCCGAAGTTTCCCTTCGGGCCCCGATGTTTTAAAAGTAGTTAACGTTTTCTCTCGGCAACAGACTTTAGGTCTCTAAAAATTTGTATATTATAATATTAGCATATTTATTACTGTATAATATACATACTTGTAGGTATTACTGTATGTAAAGAAAATCTTGCCGCGTGGTTCCCGGCAGAGTAGAATTTGGGCCACTCCATCTCCTCCCATGCGGTGTCGTACAAGGCGACTAAGGAATAGGGCTATTTAACATCAGACATATATATACAGCTCAGACTCAGGCAAAGATACAAGGCTTAAGTCAACACGGTGCCCGGAAGACGGCAATAGGCTCACCCCCTATTACGTGGGACGAATTCAATGATTGGTGAAATGTGGGTGTTAATTCACCTCTGTCTAACCCTCCGGGAATAAAGGCGTGATTATATGTATGTAAGAAAATTTACCGAGAATTCAATTTACGAATTCACGATGGTTTTCATATGTCAGAACGTTTTAATGATGAAGATTATTTCTTTTATTGTTTAAAATAACTACTTGTTAGCATTATCACACACTGTTTTCCAAAGGGCATGGTTTTTGGAAAGTCTTGTCCGTTTGTTTGTTTTCCCACTATGAACGCAAAAATAAGCTTCTTTTGTTAGAAAGTTAGTCATACATAGTCAGACATAAAGTAATACATTTATTCATATGATCGCCATTGGAGATATGACCTAAAGTAACGATACAGACATCAAGTATCTTAGCTATGAATAAGATAAACAAACACAAATATATTAAGATTGGTTATTAGACAACTAACGATGATTGAATATTATCTATGTTTTTCTATAAGACGTGAGACGTGAGCCTCCCGCAAAATGAAAGGATTAAGTATCTATAATTGTCTATGTCTTTGATTATAAGTTGGAATGTTTGTGTTAATTTATAAGGGCATTGACACTATATCGTGTGCTACTGGTATTCGTGACAGTAGAGGCACGAAGGAGCTTTCTATATGTACAATAATAAGAACAAAGATATGTTCCTTGTTTCATAAAAAATAATTATATTCTTTTTTCTTTTCAGGTATGTCACTGTTATGGATAGCGATGTTGCAGTATAGTAAGTGCACATCTATAGGCTGAAATTCCATGACAAGACGTTCTACCATTAATTGCGACCCGATTCAGAAAAACACGTTTTAAAAACTCATGATTTCAATTCGATTTCTTTGAAATCAAGTGGCGAAAACCATACGTAAACGGCAGATTCATTCAGTTCGATACGTTTTAAAGTAGATTTTGCAATATCAATTTTTGAGTGCTTGTAAGTTTTGAAATCACTAGTTTTAAAAAAAAAATACTGAATATGATCGAAACTAGAAACAGCTTCAATTTGTTTAAAGTTATAAAACTCCAGAACTAGTGCTCACTTCGGCAATTCGAATTCGAACACTTCGAAATAAATTCCTAAATGTACCTATACATTATTATAGGCGTATAAATTTCACGGAGTTAATACTTTCGAAGTTTCTATCAGATTACCAAAAGGTTGAGTTAAAATCGGTCACGATGTCCAAACTTTTAAAATTCTTTAAATATCGCTCTGAAGTAAAATGTAGGTATTCCTTTGACCTATTTAATCTAAAAATAGCGTAAATTTAGTCTGCTATCTCTGGCGGCTGTAAGATCTTGCTGCTTGCTGTAGTGAGTCAGGTGTGTGGGGAAGTCCTGCATCCTTCTCGTACATTCATTCATTCCACAAATTCATTAGATTTTCAGCGCTATTCCTTTCATTCTAAAACAATATTCTGATTATTAAGTGGAGATTTTATGAACGTAAATTATCTGAGAGTTCATAAAATTTCCACTGCAGTTTAGTTCTTAAGTGCGATCTGTACTTCGAGGTAGAACTAATTAAATTCAAGTTGAAACTCATAACAGAGTATCGTTCGAGAGTAGCGGCTTTATGTAGTCTATTGACCATTAATCGAGTTGATTTTGTAAAATCCTAAAAATCCTAAATATCTGTGCCACTAAAAAAAAACAATCTCATGATTAGCAATTGCCCCCACGAAGTGGCAGTTGTTCAAAACACCATTTAAGATGATTGATTGAATTCGTTAAGAAGGAAGTAGGTATACCAGTCCACAAAAGTGTGTGTCTATTACATTCATATTCTCAATAAACTGAGGACAATGGTCTGCCGATGTCTGTACAGAACAGGGGTTGAACATTGAAACTTCAATTAAATCAGAGAGTTCATAACCTCTATCGGAGTATTCGAAAGCCGCCCGCATTATTCTGACAAGACAGCCAATCACGATCGGGCTCAGAGCGGTGATGTACATTGGGAATGGATTTAGTGCCTTTTAGTAAGCTTTTAGTCATTTACACATTTATATGGGTGAACGATTTAGCCGCTCAAGTACCTGAACATAAGTGTTAAAATTGTGTGATCTCCTGCTGTTTTCATTATATTTCTCTTACTATAAATGTACCTCACTGACTAATTGCAGTATACTACAGTAGACTTGTAAAAGGATAATTTATTCATTGATACTTAGGTACTATTTGTATCGTAAATAACTAATACTAATAATATTAACGTGAAAGTTTGCGAAGGTTAGAATGGCTGGATGTTTTTGATCTGGTTTTAAAGGAATAGAATACACCAACCACATTATGCTAGATAATGTATAGGTATGTTTATAGCGCCACACTAGAGTCATTATGTATCCATAATGACATTAGTGTGGCGCTGTGCTATCAGGAGAGACTATACTCTGTCTGTTAACGGAGTGTGATAACCACGATAAAAAACTTAAATAGATGATTAAAACAAATAATAAAAACCAACACTACATCAAAAGACGGCCCGTTACATGTTGACTTATCTTCTAGGAAATGCCTATACATAGTAGTCATATTATCATACGCATATTAATGAATCATACAAGTGTTTACATAAATAACTAGTTAGTTAGTTTTTATTATAACGTATGTATTTACAAATTTGTCGTAACATAGCGGTATGCGAGTGTCTCTCCTTACCTCCTTACACAAAGGTGTTAGACCTTTCTCCTTTTACCAGAATTTTTTTATACCACTATGGTGGCAGACAAGTACACGGCCCACCTGGTGGAAAGTGGTTACCGTGGCCTATGGGCGTGTGCAAAACCAAGGGACTTCCACTAGCGCTGCCAATCCTGTAAGCGTAACTTTTGGTCCTCCCACCGACAGCACGAAAACTCTCCAGTGATCACTGGCTACCCTACTCACAACACGAGTTTATTATGGCCGCGGTATTCTGATGATGTACTTAAATGATATCGAATAAGACCAAGGGGTCTTCAGCATGCTGCAAGCGCACAGGTAATTACCTACACCTACGGAGCAAAATGCTTCTTGACATCTCTTGTCAATAAGCATTTTTCTTGACAATTTGCTGTGTTCTTGTCTTGCTGTTTTGGTGTGGGGTCTCCTAATGGACCACCAACAATGCGTTTTTCCTACAGATAGAAAACAAAATGTCTTTTTTCCCGTTCCAAATTCGAAATTCAAAAAGTTTTTCCGCCACATCCAGGGATCGTGACACTATTTTGTATTCTTAACGGATTTTTATTTATTTTATTCTAAATTGCCCAAAATGGTACCTATTTTTGGTTGATTCAGGCTTTCCGTTAAAAATTTAGGCTCATCGTCATCTGCCTGCCCTTGTCCTAATTATCTGGTGTTGGCGAAACATGTCATTCTCATCCATTAGCACTAATATGCTAAATTTAGACCATAGATTTATTACATTTGAATGCCAAATGTTCATTGAACTTTGAGCATTTTGTGTACTGACGAGTGACAATATTTCACCTTCCCAAATAATTTCTACATTTTATATAGATAAATGCTAAAACTAGCTGTAGCCCGCAACTCCCCGTGAAATACTGATGATTTTAGGCACTGCGTAGACAATGGCGTGAGGCGTGCAAAAATTCCTCATACGCGTGGGATAGGTACATTATTTTCTATTCCGTGTTGATAACAAAAACAACACCACGTGTCTCGTCGTGTAAAAATATTTCTTGAAGGTCAAAAGAGGTGTTTATGACTTTTATCATTGAAAGGTGTGGGCTACATCTAATGTTTAAGTAGTATACAAATATAACCAAATGTATACGTAACATAAACCTGAGATCATTGAACTTTAAATAATGTATACAAGCACTTTTATAACTGTATATTTGTGATACGGACTTAGACATTAAAGTAAGCGACTGATCGTAGACGCAGAAGCCGTTGTCTCGAATATCGTATTTGTGTTGACCACAACATGCTCCTATTCGGTCTCATGGAACAAATATTTGCCAAGTAACCGATCACCGACCTTATTGACTGCTATGTGATAGCCTTTGCAAAACACTACATGATACTTTCATATCGATTTAACCGGTTACAATATTCGCTACTTAGACGCACTAACGTCGTAAAAACACTTCATAACACTTGAAGTGGACTTGTAAGAAATATTTATAGGGTTACTACTTGCGAGTTATATTTGGGGTATATGGGGTCCTGCCAAGATTTTTCGACCCTAGTAATTGATAATTAAATCCGTATAAACTGTATTTCAGGCTCCGAGGTGAAAGCCTTGAATTGCAATCAGGAGCGATTAAGACGATAAACGTAGTCAGTATGACAGCTACTAAAAGGTGCTAGTGAAGTGTAGTGGTCTTAACAATAGCAAATATTTCTATTCTATATGTATACACCATAAAGTTTCAAAATAATATTAACACTTAATGGTATTAAGAGTAAATTAAACAGTTTTTTTTTAATTTATATTGTATTATCGTTCGAACTAAAGGTATGTGTCAAATATAAGAACAATCAGTCAACAGGAAGGGAGGAATACCTACCAAGTTCTTTAAGCCAGTCTAGTAATACAATAGAAGTCATTGCATAATTATTTATCTATGTGTCATTAAAATCACTGACTTCCACATTTAAAATCACTGACTTCCACATTTAAAATCATTGAATTCCACATTCAATTACAGACCGGTTGGTAGAAAACGCATAAGTATAAGATCCGCCTTGTGTAATATGTTTGCAGAAAGTTAAATAAGTAAATGTCAAGCAAATACGTAATGCTAAAGTATATGTTGTTATCGAAGTGATAGCAATGGTAGATAGTGGGAAAATTCTCGTGCAAGGATTGTTTTTCTTATTTACTACAAATTATCTTATAAATATAGAAAAAAAGACAGTGGCACTCCGATACCTCGAGCACGAAAACTTATCGTAATCGTATTGTAAACGTACGAAGAGAACGTAGCATTGCGATTGGCAGGCTTCACACACAGACAGGTTCACAGTATGCAGCCGGCCAATCGCAATGCTCATCTCTGGTTACGTTTACGGAACAATTGCGATAGTTTTTCGTGCAGGGATACAGAAGTGTTGACAGTAGTCAAAAATTCAACTCTTGTGCAAATAAATAAATAAATATTCCACAACATTCTACACAACGCTATCTAGACCCATGTAGTAGTAAGCATAGTTTAACTAGCTTGTGTTATAGAATCTAGAACGCGAATAAACATACTTAAATACATTTTTTTTTGTTGTAAATACATACATATTATACATAGAAACATCCAGACCAATGCAAATATTATGTATATTTGCATACAAATATTTCCACTGAGCGGGTATCGAACCTGCGCCTCGTCCGTAGCAGTCGCGTTCACTACCGCTATACCTTAGAGATAGAGAGATAAAATAAGAGAAGTATCCATAACTAACACGTTGCCTTATAATTAAGGTATTTCATTAAAGCGTTGATGGTGTTTGGTAGGTTAGTAGCATTATACATTCTAAATATTTATAAATTATTACACGTTTAGATCAAGCCCCAAATCAGAGAGATCACCTATAAACCTTTTTAATTAAGGCACATTTACACTTGCGTTATTAAATGACTTAAATTAAAAAAGAGGGAAATACGGCACTGATGCTTAAAAGCTGCCACTCATAGTGTGCTAATTCAACAGAAACACTAGTGCAACCGGAGGTGTGAGCGAGAACAAAGTCTAACATCTGTCATACAATTGCAGGAGGTAGGACACGACGGTATTTCCGTCCTATTGAGCAGGCTGACTGGAAAATAACCACCACCCTACAGAATACCGCGGCCATAATAACCTCGTGTTGTGTTCCCGGCGGTGAGTAGGGTAGTCAGAGCTCACTAGAGAGTTTTTGTACTGTCAGTGGGAAGACCAAAAGCTGGTCCAGCTTTGTCTTCTACACTGACGTCACAGAAACTCTTGTGTTTACAGGGTTGGCAGCGTGATTGTAACTCCCTTGGTGTTGCACACGTCCATAGGTCACGGTAACCACTTTCCATCAGGTGGGCCGTGTGCTTGTCTGCCAACCAAGTGGTATAAAAAATACAACACGATACGTTATCATGATAGTCTAGTGATAACCTTGTATTATATCTGCCTCATTTTAATCATAAATCACTGGCATTACCAGTATTTCCACAATAAATCGCGTACCGGTAGAGTTATAAGAGTCGCGTGCTTCACCTCATCCCTCGCTCTGGAGGACAACCACCACCCGCAACTAATTAAAAACTTTGCCATCGGATAGGAAATTAAAACGTCAGTATACCATTTTGAATTCTACGATAAAATTACAAAAATATATAAATAGTAATGATAAAGTTATGAATTTTTGTTTAATGATAATGATATGTACTACTAATAATATAAATATATGTAAAAGATCGTTAATTTAGATCTATTTAATCAAATACAATTTGCTTTAAATTTAGAAATGTAAATGTCTTCTTTTAAATTAAGTAGGTAAATAATTTACTATACTAGTAATGATGAAGCTGAGAGTGAGCCATATACTGCCTTGGCGTAGCTAATAATCTTTCTTTAGAGCGTCCCTATCCCCGCCGCGCCGAGAGTATCAATGGAGAGGTACAGTGCTCGCGGTCACACTTTATTATATTATGAAAGGTTTATAATTTTTGTTATCAGAGACAAGTTTTTAAATCATTGTCTTAAATGTTAAGAATTTTTAATTATTACCTTAGGCAGAATTTAATGAATTAATTAATTTGTATCGAATATGGGTAATATTTTACGTACTTAGGTACATAGGTAGGATTGTTGGCAGCCCAGACTCAGCCAGAGATGCATGGCTCGAGGCAACAATAGTGCCCGGAAAACGGCAATGGGCTCACCCCCTATTACGTGGGACCGAATACAATGATGGTGAAATGTGGGTGTTAATTCACCTCTGCCTAACCCTCTGGGGATAAAGGCGTGATTATATGTATTTACTTAGGTAATTGCAAAAATGAACTTCTTTGTAATGTAATCTCTGTACTTGCCATCACAATGTTTATATATGTTTACTTTCCTGTTACTGTCCGTTTTCAATAAAGTAATTTTATTTTACAACGTACTGCAACGCGATGACGTCAAGCGTCCAACGACGATTGCTTTTTTACACCCTTTATATTAACTCGACTCTGTAACGTTATTCGAATAATGGAACTTGGCAGACGTACATAATCCATTACCAAAAGTAAAAAAAAAATTAACCAAGAAAAGTATATAATAATAAATCTATTTTAACCTTAAAAAGTGTAGTTGGACCTTTACAAAAAGCATTAAAATAATATGGAAACTTTTCTAACTTCAAAAACTGATTTCGCACCTGGCTAAACCATCAGTACCGGAAGTAAAATGAATATATATAAAACCTTTCTTGGCAGTCGGGTAATAAAATCGCATTCAATGCACTGTCGTACCGTTCATCCAATTGTGATGTCAACTACAGATTCATTTGTACCTACGCGTTTTGCATTTGGTTCACCAGACTAAATGAGTTTATTGTGCGGGCAAGTAAAACCGTTTTGCAGTATTGAGCCGGGCTACATGCCCACTTCGTACAAAAGTCTGTGCAGCGCCTTAGTAAACCTCAGTGGTAGAGCTACTACAAATTGATTTATACGATGTTTTTTACGAAATGTTCCCGTGCGATCTCTAGCTGATGTTTTTATATTTTTGATTTACCAACAAAATTTATTGTTACCATTTTCCGTGCTTATCCCGTAAAACTGGGTCACTGCGGTGTTCAGCACGATGCACTTTTAACAGAAATGTTAACTTTGCTATTGTTGTTCCGATTTCATCAAAAATAACTTGTCATTTACATATAAAATACTTTTCGACTTTACAAACTCTTACAACTCGTGTTCCAACAACTATTTTATTCGAAGCACAAACATGCGTTTCTTAGAAATCTATTCACTAGAGACTTGAAGATTCCGATGTAAATAGTTTTCCGGAAACAGGCAGGGCATTCGATTCCTAATTTGAGTTGTACGCATGTTACGTACTTGCGTACAACTCAAATTACCCTTTTCATATAAATAACTCGGCTTTTGTTGATTCTTAGTGGAAGTCCTTATCAAAACAACAACTAGGTACGGTTACAATACTGAAAAGTTTCATGACATTTTTTGAATAATCAGCATCATCACTTGCAAATCAATCCATTTCTTTGCCTAAGTGTCGATATTATGAACACTAAAGTTAACAATGATATCACTCCACATGAAATACATTTATCTACTGCATCATGCAGTTATTTTTTACATCGCTTCATTATACTACAAAGATACATATTTCGCTCCGATCCACTATTTAATTAATTCACCGAACTCATTTTAATCTAGTTAATGAATGTTTATTTATGTTTCTGTATGAATCAGCACGAGAAACGAGTTAAAACGAAACGGTACGTGGATCGTGAATTCGTGATCGACTCCATTCCAGTTGCAGCATGCGTCCGCGAAAGTTGGTGCGTCTGCGCATAATGATTGTTAAACAACGGAATGTTTGAATCGAAACTGATATAGGCAGGATGCCATTTCGTGACTATCTCTCGTATGGAGTAGCTGTCACGATTGCTTTACGTCACGACACAAGTTTATATTAGAATTTTTCACTGAATTTTTGCTTAAAATTATATTGGCAATATAACAGGAATATCAAATATCTAAAAATAGATAATTTTGTATAGTCAAATACGTTTTACCCATTGTGGTAATCAGGTAGGCATATACAAAAATGGTCTGGAAAGAGCATACGTGTTTTTATCCTGGGAATAGGCTACTGTGGATCGCGCGGGTACGAGATCATTATTAATACATATATATATCTTCAACATTCATTTGTAGTAGCTAACGTATTCACGAAACTTTCGAAAATATTAACACGAATAATAATGTTCATAAAACTGCATTTTAGTGTTGTCTCTGTTATTGCGTTATGGCATTTCCTATAGCTAATGTAACCATATATTCAATTAAGGTACCGTTCGCGTCCCATTTATCAGTTCTTCGTCTTGGTATCAGTTATAAACATGTGTTCCAATCAATAAAGAATGTATAGTGATAGAATAATATATTAGGTCTGCCTGGCTCAAATTTGTCCACAAGGATGAACTTGAACGTACCTAAAATTCCTGATGGAACAAATTCTAAATTTCTGAAATCCCAGCTACAGGTCTCGATATACTGGCGTTACTACGCCACGTGTGCAAAACGCGTAATTGGAATTATATTATTAGGAAAACTTATTTATAAATATGATATTCTATATGATCTATCAACAGAAAACCTATCTACTTATAATAGTTTAATTTGAAATTAATTAATTTATTTTGTGAAAGTTACTAAAGATACACATAAAATCTACTTTTCTGTGAGATTATTAAACCTTCAGAATACTAATAATATATTCTTTATTCCACATAACCAATTAAGTAATTTACTTGAAAAATATTAGGTACAAACCAATGATATTTAAGTCGTATTTTTTAATATAACATCATTGGTACAAACAGAAAAAGGCAAGTGACAAACAATCGCCACATATTGTAACAACGTTTATTCTTATTGAAAACCATCACTGCACCAATTCAAATTTACTAACCCATTATCCCGTTTTGAGGTCAGAAATCCATGGTCACGATAGCTATAAACCTATGCAACCGCAGTTGGAATGTGAGGCGCCGTGGGATGAATCATCCAGCTACGTCGATGGGCGGTGGTCCCGGGGTCACGTGGCCCGCCGATGCCGTCATTGTGGCGTTACGTAGTTACAGCCATCTAACTACTGTAGATAACTATGTACTAACTCCGCATGTATAGATAATAATGTGTGTGAAAACACTTAAATGATATGCACACGACTGGAATACGTGGAAAGGAAATGTCACAATTCTATTTTTTTAATTGTTCGTTTAACAGACTAAAAATTTATATTGTACAAACTGTAAAGACGACTATTCTTATAGTCTATGATGAATCTATTTATATAACTTTTATTAATATTCTGTTAAAGTTTTACTTATATTCTGTTAAAGTTAAAATAATATACGAACAGCTAAATCTAAAAAAAGCCGTTTATTTATAGTGAATGGTTAATAAACGGAAAAATATTGAGGCTCTAAATAAAACATTCAGTTTTTTAATTTTATTTCAAAATAGGAAATACAATACCAAAATTAAAAAAACTCAATCTAGCAGAGTGAAAAAAATTAACAGCTATCATAAATACATCATAGATTAATATTATATCGTGTAAAAATGAATAAAAACGCCTTCCAAATTTAAAATGGAACTTCCAAATTTAATTTCCACCATTAGTCAATCGAACTTCGGAGGCGCTTGGAATGCTTGGTATGTGCCACCGCAGAGAACACGCTGGTCAATTCAAAAGCTATCTATCATGAAATGCGATAACCGTCAAATATAATAACCCATTTTCTTCTTTATTACTAATGCTATAGAGGTGGTGATTGAGTGACTCACGTCCTACGTTGAGGTCGATATATCTTGGGGGCGTTTATTGGCGAGAATTGGGCGCATCCCGGTTGTTCGACGAAATCGCTATCCTTCCTACGCGCCGTTATTATCTGATGCGACTTAGTTCGGACAAACCAGCTTTGATGTGACGTTAATGTAATAACAGATAAAACTTCCTCCTCCACTCCAAAGTTCCGCATCCGCTTTGGTATTCCGTTTAAATTTGTTCCCTTTTTTGTTACACCAATACTTAAGTAATCGGGTACACGCTGAAAAGGAAAGTAATACTTTGCTTTACTATAGGTATATTATGATGAAGAGGGTGAATCAGAAGTATTACAACTTATGTGATATACTTACTTGGTCAAAAGTATTTCATTTATGTTTATACTAAATGAATTAAGTAATCTAGTAATCTGCATAGTGGGTGGCACTTGCTACGAGAAGTGGTTAATCAAAATCTATAATGGCTTCCACTATTCTTGGGACAACTCCACAGCACACCATCACGGGGGCTGCAGTCAATTTGATGACTTAAATATACAAAAAAATGCACAGTTTTTATCACTTCATCGTTTCTCGTAGCGTGTGTGCTGTGCCAGTCATTAGACTTTTTATGATGAAGAGGGTGAATCAGTCGAACTTCTGATTCACTATAAACTCATGTAGTTGTACAGTATTTCTTTTGTTTTTATATTGACTCAATTACACTGCCTGCAGTGATTTTCGTCGACACATGTTCGTATAGTGTAGAGTAGGTCCCATCCTGCCCCCGGAAAGATGGGGAAGAGGTTTGGATACGTCTTATCTTATCCAACTTAAGGTAAGTAAAAGCATACTTCACCGCAACCGTTCCGATCGTACGATTACAATATCCTCAAAATGTCTACGTGATTAAAAACATTGCAGACGCACGCCGGCGATTGCAATCTCTGTAATGTGAACATAAAGCTACCGTTAAGTTATAATCTCGAGCCGCTTGCCGAAGTTATCCGACATAGCATCACGATTTGAAATCACTTTTACAGGCCGAGGCTGTTCCTATGCAAACCACAAAGCAATCTGATACTTGCCTACTAGACAAGAACTAGGGATAGCGATAAGGCAAAAATATCTGACTTGAGCATGGTGCAGGCCTCTCATAAAATGCTAGAACTACGCAACCTGTTTTACCATGCTTTTTTTTAAAGTATTTGAACGTTTAACTTAGTTTACTTACCATTAATTATCTTGAAACGAGACAAAAATGTACATTCGTCTATATTTAGTCTAAAGAAATTACTATTTATAAGCTGACGTCTCGAAAATGCCAAAGTGGAGTTTGTTACGCCGTTTCATCTCCACTTGTGCCTAGGAAGCTGTGGTAAACTTAGTTTTAAGTAGAATTTGACCTCAAAAAGATGTAATTACATAGTATTGAAAAGTAAAGAATTTGATTTGATTTGTTAACAAACGATCGGCTCATTTAGACAAGTGGCAATTTGGCCGCCTTGTTATGGAATACAATGACAGGACAAAGTATGGGATTTGACGTATATGGCAGTCATCAGCGTATGTCCAAAATTTCAAATCCCTTACATTGGTTATTTTATTCTACAATACACTGGCCAACGAAATGCCGCATGTTTAGAAGGGCTTTTTTTAACGTGCGGAAATTCCCTCAGATACCACCCCGCCGGACCCGGTGGGGGTGGTTATGTCGGACTTGGACCGACTAAAACCGCACGGCCGCCTCAGGTCATCAGTTGCCGGGGGTTATCTAGAGGGTCATGGTCGGCAGCGCGAGTGTGACACCCCTGGTGTTGCATACGTCCATAAGCCACGGTAACCGCTTCCAAATAACCGCTTGTCTGCCAAATAAGTGGTATAAAAAAAAAAAAAAAAGGGGACTGAACGTTTCTTATCCCAAGTTCGTATCTTGACGATCGTTCACAGGCATTGTAGGTGTACTTAATTGCCGGCCTGGGGGTGACAGGTGAAGCCGCCTGTCACCCTTGCAGAAGCAGGCCGCGGCGGCGGCGCGCGTGGCGCGCCTCCCCGTTTCCGGGGACGAGTTGGGGACTCTGTGGTCCCCACACCCGAGAAGAGGGCCAGATCGTGAGAGATGGCCCTGGGTCGGCCGGGGTGCGAGGGATATGCCTGTCAACCTCACCTTCGGCAACCGAAACGACCCACAGGCGGCGTGCGTTTTAGTCGGTTCGAGTCCGACATAACCTCCTCCACCGGCTCCGGTGGGGAGGTATCCGTGGGGATTTTGCGCACGTAAAAAAAAAAAAAAAAAAAAGGTGTACTTAATTTGTCTAAAGCTTTTGACATTTGTCTTTTGAGTGGTAAATTCTTTGTATTAGTACTACTAGTGTATAAATTCTGAATGACTTGTGAATGAATGTAATTTTTTTCTTTTCAAATATTTTTTATTTATGCTTATGTTCTTTTATATTCAAATACTATTCGATATGTTCCTTTAGAATCTGGAAAGTCTAGAACGTTAACCTTATTCAATTTGTCTATTCCGATTGAAATATATTTTATTACACAATTACCTAACTATATACCTACCTGTTAGGTTTATGATTTGATCGTGCCACTACTGCTGATTCACTAATTACCCGGTCCATACTTTAACTTACCCATAAATGCAAGCTATGAGTGTAAAAGGTGACAAGTTTTATCGCAAACGGATAAACATAAAATACAAACAAACATGCATTGATTATTTATCGATTAAGATCGAAAAAAGTGAAACGATTCAGGCGGGATTTGAACCCGCGAACAGTCCCTTACAGGGTGGACGCTCTGACCACTGAGCTACCATTTGCTGCAATTTGTCCTATGCAACCATCATTGGTCTATATTTATTTGATAGCCATATAATTTATTATGTTATCTGTGCTATTAGTACGCCGAAACCACAGACTTATTCAATATAAATAGCAGAATATATTTCGAACCTCTCTTGGCGTTCGAAACATTCATATATTACCTCCTTTTCATGACTAGGACGCATTAGTGTTATTGAGCCATATTCATAGTAAAGGATAAAGGATAGCATATTTTACTTAAGTGTGAGCGTACCACGGTACGGCGGGGCGGGCTCGTTAACGACTCATTCATTGGTGGCCATCTGGTCATGTGAACACCGCTCCGCTCACTTGCCCTTTTCTCTGTGCTCATTCATTTATAACTCTAGAGTCAGTTATCTATGAAATTTACGAACATTATCGATCAATTGATTAACTTGGTCTAAAATAATAATCTTTTGGTCTGAGTTGATTTACTTATTGATGTTTGAGATGATACAGATTATGTTCAACATAACCTGTAAATATAATAAGATTGCTTTTTCATTTAGTTTTAGTTAATGTTTTATGTATTCCAATGTATATAATACATTTAAAATGTTCAATCATGCTGATAGGTTGAGCTCTTATCAAGTTAAATTGATTTTTTTACATAAAAATACCAACAGCAAAGCTGCGAACAAAAACAGAGCCAAATAAACTCACAATACAATATAATGAAACCTTTCTTACAGTTGATTAAGTGTTGCATGGTTCGTTTCCTTTTCTGACTAATTTAACACCCTCATGAGGGCCCAAATCTGGCGAGATGTGTGTGTAGAAGATAGCCTTCTAAACGAATTCAGGGATATCATAAGAGGGCTGATACGTATTGTCACATTGTATTGCAATGAGTTATAATATATAATGAGTAATGATAGGGGATCCACGCGATGCGGTACCACGTCATTCGCGCTCGCGATTGGACAACCACATTCAATTGGTCCTTTGTGTACCGCGCCGCCAGCCCGTGTCGCCTCATCACTTCCTTACAATCATTGACGGCCCTATAAATAGGGACTCGTGACAACAAATGCATCGATCCATTCTAAATTGGTTATTAATTTACCGCACAATATTCTCAAACAATTTAAATAAAGCATTGTGTTCTGTTGAAATAAGAATTAATATCGTATGGCTATTGTCCTCGTATACGTTTAGCCTGTTTTATTATGGCGTTTCCTTATTAACATTTCTTTTGTATATGTATACACATAGGTACGTGGTGAGTCGCACTTGACTTTGATATTCACTCTGTCCATACAACACCAAAGTCTTTTGTATACATAGTCTTTGAATACACACACACACATAATATTTACCTTTTTAAATTTTTAATTGAACATCTCACCACACATAAAATGTTGCACGTGATTCGTGACTATAAATAGATGCACATGTTAAATTGTCTGTTGCTCGCAACTCCATCCGCAGATCCCCTACTCTTGACTATAATTTATCTGTGTCATATTCAGATCCATTCAACTATTCCTGCTATAAAGATTAACAACCATACCTACCGCACGTCCTTACAACTTTCAATTTTATAATACACCTACATACATAAATATATTCACCAATTTATCCCCAAAGGGTTTTTTTTTTTTTTACGTGCGCAAAATCCCCTCGGATACCTCCCCACCGGAGCCGGTGGAGGAGGTTATGTCGGACACGAACCGACTAAAACGCACGCCGCCTGTGGGTCGTTTTGATTGCCGAAGGTGAGCTTGGCAGGCATATCCCTCGCACCCCGGCCGACCCAGGGCCATCTCTCACGATCTGGCCCTCTTCTCGGGTGTGGGGACTACAGAGTCCCCAACTCGTCCCCGGAAACGGGGAAGCGCGCCACCGCCGCGGCCTGCTTCTGCCAGGGTGACAGGCGGCTTCACCTGTCACCCCCAGGCCGGCGCTCATGGGGGGCGGAGGTCGTTCATCGACCTCCGACGCCCGAGTTGCCTTCGTACGCGGGCAGCTTGTCTTGATCCCCAAAGGGTTAGGCAGAGATGAATTAACTAATCATTGTTTCCGGTCCCACGTTTTTCGGGCACTATTGTAGACTCGAGCCATGTATCTGTGCTTGAGTCTGAGCTGTGTATATCTGATGTTAAACAGCCCTATCCCTAAGTCGCCTTGTGCGAAACCGCATGGGAAGACATGGGGTGGTCCAAATTCTACTCTGCCGGGAACCACCTATACCTATGGAAAATGCGAAAAGTGACTATAGATATAAAATATATAGATTTTTGGGTTGCCATATTGCATATTTATGCAACTTCGTGATACGCGGTTTTGCTAAACAACTTGATCTGTGTTAGAGCAACATTCCATAATTAAATACTCGTAATAGTGTAGCGAAGGTTTTATCCATCAGATAAGCTGCTATTGTTTCAAGACGTAAGAACTGTTTTCTCTTTACAGCACTTGCCGTTGGAACAAGCTACAAAATATTGTTATTTGTATTTAATTTAATCTTGTAACTCACACAAATCTAACTCCACACATGTGTTTAAAAAAATTGTATTATATTGAGTATGGTCACGTCTCTTGCTACGATTTTAGCAAACTCCTTCCGCTTTCATTTTCATTACAGTTTGCAAGGTGCGGGTGGGGACCTTAGTCTTGACATTGCCTTTCCTCAAAATTTTGTCGATGTGATCGACCTTCACCGGGTTATTCATTCACTCTCGCCTCGTAAATCTGTTTCGTCAATCTTGTTGCGTGTCCTAAGTGTCCTATCCGTCTAAACATCCCTTTCTTTATCTTTCACAACATTTTTCCATAAAGCTGTTACACACTTGTTTCATAAACGTCATTTCAGTTATACTTTTCAGACTTCTCATTTCCACAATGTTAATTTATTTATTTATACTTTATGCATGATGTACATAAGCGGACTTAATCCTGTAGGCATCCTCTTCTAGTCTACCATAGAGTGGTGCAGAGCTAGTACGACGTAGGCGCATATTAATAAGAGATCCGTCCAAACGGATCTCTTATTAATATGCGCCTACGTAGAACCAATTCTATAATGACTATAAATTAATTACAAATTGGTACTGAAACAAACACAGTACATATACCTACTTATCATATATAAAATGTTTAGTTTACTTTCATGCTCCTACTGCCATATTCCAAAATTCGCCACAATCAATAAATATCGCAGTCCTGTCAATATAATTTGATATTATTGATGTTCATAATTCGTGTATACTCGTACAATACAACCGCGGTAGTCTAGTGATATGGGTAATGGACTGCTGAGACGAGGTCTCGGCTTCGATCCCAGGTTTTACCATGGCACACACCTATGACTTCGATGCTTCTCGAAGTTATGTGTATATTTATCGCAGGTTTATAAGGCAAAATGTGGGTGCAAACACCTCTGCCTACCCCTTCAGAGGATATAGGCGTGAGTTTATGTTTTAATTCGTGTATATCACGATACTCAGTCGCGATACTATAACTGTGTAACACAAGCCTTACATAAGTGTAATCTTTAAACCATTCCCTAAGCACGTATAGACGGTGCGTCTTTATCACTTGCACAGACCGGCGTTTTTCGCGATTAATTCAATCGGATGCGCCCGACGGATACATCGACCTCGACCCGGCCCTTTTGGGAAATTCTCCCAACATTTGCTTTGATTCGCCCACCAGGAAAACTATCTAATCATATTTTTGTACGGCTTGGCTGCTTCTTTAGATACAATAAATACAATAACATTCTTTTTTTGCAAATAAACAGCTACGAAATAGTGTATTTGAATTTAAAGAATCGTAGTTGTATACTTATAATTTGGTGCATAATTATGGACTAAAATATCTATGAATGTATTAGCAAAAAACAAATCTGTCTCAGTATGTTTATCCATATTACAAGCTTACTTTAAAACTTACTAGATAGCGCTTTGTGGTATAGTTCCATAGTAAAGAATATTTATTTATTTTTCTTCTCTGTACAGTGTAGACTATCTATCCCAAGTTTGACTGTAGGAAACCGATTTTTAACAATAATACATTTAACTGTATTGTATTCATTCATATTTGTACCTGCTGTGAATAATTTAGGGACAACATACTCTGTAATATTTATCTGTCTATCTACACAGCGAAAAGCTAACGGTTACATTCAACAGTAATTCAGTGAAATCACAAATATGTTCCATTATTTTTAAAGTCTCAAAGCAGAGAGATTCTACTGAGCGTTATGATTGGGAGGAACAATTTCCCGACGGGACAGAGAGCCTCATTTCCTCTGAGTGCAAGAGCTGGGACGATGCGATACTCCAAAATAATATTTTAAGCTTCCGCGAACATCCTTCAACGCACGACAAACTTTATGTCCATTCAAATTTCAGTTTATAAATAGTGAACAGCAAGACGGGTTTTGCGTTTTATTGCTTTCATGGGCGGTAAAATGTTTTACTCATTTACTGTTTGTGGCTAAATCTATACTAATATTATAAAACTGAAGAGTTTGTTTGTTTGTATGTTTGAACGCACTAAACAATCAAACGCACCAGTCGTTCAATCGACGAAGGTTTTAGGCTATAAATTATCACGCTACTATTTAAGGGAGGAGAGCAGTGTTCATAAATGTCAACAAATCCGGCAGATTTCCATACACTATTTGAAGAATAAAAAATTACGGTCTCTAAAGAGTGATATGAGATTCTAAAATATGCCAAGGGCGATGCCGGAGCGAGTCAGCTAGTATATTATAAGATTAGGGTATTCCTAGTAGTATTAGAAAGTAGCATTCCTAATGGATTAAGAAAATCTAATTATTTATATCCACTTATAATTAGGATGGTTCAATTCGATTCCAGTCAAATTCCTCCATGAAAGAAAATTAAATCAAATTATTTGTTATTATTTCATGTTTGTTTTAATTTATAATAAACCTAAAAAGCGCTGGTGACAGATTTATTAAAGACTAGCATCGCCTTGTGGTTTCATTCTCATATGTCAGAAACTCTCATCCCTTGGGAATATGAGGTAAAAAGAAGGGCCTGTGTTACTTACAGATAACGTAGCTTTTTATAAGAAAAAGAATTTATATAATCGATCCTGTAGTATTTGTGTTTATTCACAAATTTCAATGTATCTGTATAATATTAGTGTGAATTATACAGAAAAAGCATAGCGCGTAATTAAAGCAAAATTGTACGTATCGACGCAATCACAGAGCAAAATGTGTTGATAAGTACAATTTTGCTTTTATTAAGCTTTATGCTTAATACTTTTTTTTTAATTCATGCCTTAGATGCCCATACAAAAATTCTCAACACAGCTCTCGGGAATCCAGGGAATTTATTAAGCGCGACTAAAACAATTTCTGCAGAGAGATCGTTTCCTCGTTCTATGTAGGTGTTTAGTGTTAAAGGAATACCTTTGTGGCGAATACTTCCGTACAGTATATTTATGTAGCTCCGCCGAGCGCAACCCGGAAGCAGTTCAATTAAGTCTGGTATTTAAGGTTGCCATCTACTGGTAAGCTCTGATTGCGCCTCACCTCCCCCACTCGAGGGGATTCCTGTCTTCCCTTTAATTTTCGAACACAATAAATACTTTCTCACCGAAGCGTCTTCAACAACAAAGAGTTAATATACATATCCATCTATAAATAATTTCACGGCTTTGTACTGAAGGTGGATGAATGTTTTGCAAACGAGTTTTTGCAAAGGAATTTTATTTTTGCAAAATTGTTGTTCAAGTAGATTGTAATTTAAAGCTTTCAATGGTTTCTGTCAATACGACTTTAGAAATAGATTTATCAAACAATTTTTATGTTATAATTTTATTTATTCTCACTCCAATCCAGTACCTATCTTACCTAGCTAGCTGACCTGGTTGTTTGTATTTTTCTGTAGGTTACTTTACATAGATTTATTGCTACATACTACTTTGTTAAAGTAGATAAATTATGTTTTTTTGATTGATGATTAAATACTAATTTTAGATCTTCTTATACAAACTATCAGTGCGCACAATGCGTTCTTGGAGCTCTACCTCCGTAAAGAGACCAACTAAGAGACCGATTAAGATAGGAACAATTTTAAATCAGTTCAGGTGGTATACGAACCCGCGATCTTTCCCTTACAGGCCTTTGGATGGCTTTAGGCGGGGTTCGATAGCTCAGTGATCAGAAAATTTCCCCTTTAAGTGAAATATCGCCAGTTCGAATCCAACCTGAATTGATTTAAAAAATATTGTGTCTTAATCGATTTGAATAGTTGGCTTACTAAATAATTTAAAATGTCACTCAATTTCTTCTGAATATATATTTTTTGGTAAAATCATCTCTCACAATGTGTATACATAGTTTTTGTAACAAACATTAATTTATGGTTATTCGTAACCTACATGAAAATTAAGTGACACGTGCCACTTATGGCCTAAACCGTGTGAAATGTGGATGCAATAAGCGGGCGGAGTCTCATCTCCGGTATCGTTTCACTTAGTGCACCCATTCCCGAACGGACACACTCGAATAGCCCCGGGGTGTCGATACCGAGTCCACGGAAACGGTACTACTGGAACCGCCATAAACGGAGCTATTTACATAATTATTAAATAGGCAATCACTTCTCAAGCTGTTTGCAAACTGTTTATATTAACTTTAAACGGATGTACACTTCGTGTTTTGTGCCATCTTTGTATCACTTCCTTAGTTAATTTCCGTTTACAAAGTAAGAAATACAATACAATTATTGTCTGTGAAGTGTTAGTGTTATGTAAAAGCAACGGTGGAATATTGAAAGGCGGAGATAATATCTTCATACTCAAAAGATGTTTCAGACGTAACCATAAGACTCGATAAGAGCCACAACCTCCTTGCGACTTTTCACTATGCGGCTATTTGAATCCGCTGCATGTCATATATTTTTATTTAAAACTGCATCACATGCAGCCATAAAATTATAATTTGGCACAGTGATCTATAATTTGGAGTAATTCCGAGAAACAGATTAATGACAGCCTCTGTGGCGTAGCGGTAGTGAATCAGACTGCCACGCAGGAGGCGCGGGTTCGATTCCCGCTCAGCGCAAATATTTGTATGCAAGAATATGTATATTTGCATTGATCTGGGTGAATTTACAACAAAAAGGTATCTAAGTATGTTTATCCGCATTCTACATTCCATAACACAAGCTAGTTAAGCTATGCTTACCATGGGTCCTAGATAGCGTTGTGTAGAATGTTTTAAAATATTTATTTATTTATTATTATTTATTAATGTTACTCAAGATTGGACCCACGAGCAACCTACCAACCAAGCACTTAAACTAATTTCTATTGGCTACTTACCAGTCTTCCCACGTAAGTATAACTTAATGTCAGGCGTAGAGAGCCAGTGGCACTTCCAGCTGCATTCTTGTCCCATGACACTACTCAGATTTATAACTCCGTAAATCCAAATTACACATTCGCTGCGGTTAGTTTTACGTTCGCACTAAATCTCGAGCGATGAACTGCCCTTTGTTTTACTGTTGGGTAGAAAGAACTCGCTAGTGTCGGTAAATTCGATAAATGTTTGTAAATGTGATTTTTATGTTTAGCGATACTACTAAATGTTGTTGGAGCGTTCTGAGACTGGAGTGATACCATAGCACGTACATTCGTAATTTTTAAGCTATCGCGGGGTGAATTCATAATTACACAACGACGGTTAGGAACTTTTCGCTATTATATCATGGAACTTACTATTGCTGCCGATGTTTCGGATGCGTTGCAGAATCCGTGGTCACGATTTGACTAACTTGCAAGCGTCGAGAGTTATGCGGAGAACATTTTTTTTGTGCGCCTACCCACCATTACTTTTATTATGAACGGTTAGGCTGGCGACGGTTTCCGAATGGTTAGGTTAATCGCGAAAAGTCCCGAATGGTTGTAAAATTATGAACTTACATCCAGATCTTCGACGTGCACGCTTTCATAACTTGCTGACCAAATGTAAAGCCCTTCCTAGGACAGGGATTAGACAGTCAGTATTATATCGCATTTTTCCCTGTTTAGCGTGCGAAAACCCCCTTGGGCTTATTACGAATTTCTATCGGTACAAATGGGCATTGGTAAAGGGCACAAATTCCCCAAAACTTCGCACCGCAACTTCGAATGCAAGGTTCTTATAAACGCACAGTTCATTTGAGCTCTTAGCACAGATAACGCTCTTCTGTTTCTCAGTTGTGAAATTTATTGCGCTGTAAATTCTCGGCCTCGTGCCGCCGCGCGCCGCGCCGATGACTTGCACTCCGAGCACTCCGTCCCTCTGAGGATCAGCTTTTAAAATATTTCCACTGCTACCAAAGGGGACATTAATTAATTTTACCCCACGTTACTGCGTTTGTTCAATTTAAGTGTGGTCGGTTCTTTTTGTTCCGTAGTGTGTTGTGAAGTTGTGTGGTACTTTTGTAGTGTCACGTAATTTGGTAAGTCTTTTTTATGTACTTGCTCTTAAAATAGGAAAGTCAACGTAAAAATACCTTCGTATTTTATCTGTCAAAAGAATACCTCCCTACGTTTTCGTGACGTTATTAAACTTAAAGAATCACTCATAGTGTGATTTGTTATCGACAAGTTTTTGAAATGAAAGTCTGCGCAAATTTTAATATTACACGTTTTATAAACTTTCGTAAGTTTTGAAATCACAAAGTAATTTTACGGAATCAGTACACAATAAAATTGTAAGTCGTTTTATCGGACTTCTGATTGTCAATTTAATGTTTATTTGATTAAAGCTGCAATTGGGAATCAATAAAAACCGAGTTACGATTTTTATTGCATGTGTCGACTGGACCTCCATAAAAATATTTATGTGGACTTAATTTTTACAAAGTAAATAGGTATTATATGAGAACTTTTCCTTTTACGGGCTTAGTATTGTAGCCACAGACTATTAAAGCTATTTGATGAGTAATTTATGGATAAGGCATATTGATCGCTTTACATAGCTTTATTACAGTTTCTGTATCGTCTGCACTAAATATTATAAAGAGATCAATATTTCCTTTCGTTTCTTTGTAAAGAAAAACTCAAAGAAAATCAGACCAATGCTAAAAATTCTTTTCCTTATAGAAAACTACATTATGAATGAGTAAAACAAGTTACTTTCATCTACGAATTTAGCAGGTGAAGTCGTGGGGCGATGTTAATAAGATTAGCTACTATTATAAATGCCAAAGTTAGGATGTTTGTTAGATATTCAATCACGCTATAACAGCAAAACGAATTTCAGTGAAATTTGGCACACAGATAGATCATAGCCTTAAATAGGACAGGTACTTAGGCTATATCCCGAGCGTATAGGTTAGTTCTCTTATACCGAGATTAAAATAGGTTTCTAAATGTCACAGAAACAGGATAAGTTACACTCGCAGACGGAGTCACAGGGCAAATCTAAAACAAAATAACAAACACGAAGCTAATGAACTGTCTATCTAATGTTCTAAAACCTCCGCTATTGTTATTCGCATTAGCGGTTGCCTTATTTAGCCCCCAAACTCGCACACCCGTCTCCGACCCCTACGGCCCAGTAGCTTTTGTGATCAAATCCGAGCGGTCTCCGATTGCTAGTGACTTGCACTTTACACAGTTAATTGTGTCCGCTACCGACTAACGTATACATATTATACATGTACATCCTAATATACATAGTTATATACTTTTCGATCTGTGTGGCGCAGCGGTAGAGTAGCATCACAGATAACCGTGGTTCGTATTGAAGACAAAAAAAAGTGACTGGAGCAGAAGTCGTGGGCAGTTTTGGGAAAATTGCAATAAAAAAATATTTACATTAAAAAATCTCGACTTGCTGTTCACAAGATCATAACAAGTAAACCCGACTGCTGTCTAAAAGATCCAAACAATTTTAACAGCAGGCTGTATCCTATTGCCCACCATAAGCCGAAAGAAAAATTAATGGTTACCGCCCGCTGTCAAACTTGTTTGGATCATTTAGACAGCAGTTGGACCATTAAGGCCTGGAATTCATTACTAGTTCACGTGTTTCCTTCTTCCTACAGTCCCGGGTCCTTTAAGCGGGGCGTGAAAAAGCATATGATGAGGCCGTCAAGCTGAGTGTCACCATTGTCACACGGTATGTGTAAGTAATGGTGACCCTCTTTTCTGGGACTTTGCCTTCAGCTTACCATCAGGCAAGGTGAAGTCTAATTGACGTGTTCTATATAAAAAAAATTAAAAATTGCTATTGAAATGTGCCCAACTCTGGTCGTGGGGCTGGGATTAGGTCGTGGTAGCCTCATCAAGATCTGAGGAGCCCATATAAAACTCGTCTGTAAGTCGGTAAAACCTGTTGAATGACGGACGAGCTTATGGTGCAATACTTCCCCTCCTTTAGAATTTGTATGTATAAATATGTCTTGTGTTCTTATATATTCTAGTACAGTTCTAGAACCCATTTTTCTATGCTTAGTTGGAGTCTTGATGGCGTAGCGATCCAAGAAAATTTTACAGTACTGGCATAACATATTTTACCTAGCCTACATTATTTACCTACGTAGCATCTTTGCTACGAAAATACGCTACATTTTTTGCGTCAACTCACCGCTAACTGTCATCGCCTGATGAGACACACCCTTCTGCACCACACTTTAAATAAGTATTGCAGCAATTAATATTTATTAACATCTTTAAGTACCGCTACGAATGAACCATGAACTTCCACCGCGTTTAAAAGTAGCCAGCAGAAATTTTGAAAAGCCTATAAAAATATAACGATAAGTTTTCGCGCATATATGGAATCGGGCAGACGCAACATAACAGCAAAATGCAACTACACTGTTACCAGTTATACCATGTTGTTAACGATACTCGGAAAAAAAAACGATAAGAAAAAGCAAGAGGCATGTTTTATTAATTCTCCGTACACACGGCTCGGCCGCGGAATGGAGTCGACCGCCATTTTTCTGCGGACGAGATTTAAATATGGAATTCCGGTGTGCGAGCGGGAGAGGCGCGTGCCATTGACCTTGCGGCATCGCCAGGGCCGCGCACGCGCCCGCCCGCCCGCCTGCGCTGCGCCCGCGCCTCGCTCTCGTACGGGTACGCGACGGTACGACCCAACAACATTGCACTTCTTCGTTAACATTTTATTGCTTTACAGCACTATTTAATAAACTTAGATCGAGCTTAAATAATGTATTAGAAGTAATATGAAATATAAAAAAAAAAATTGTACACGTAATGACTTCGGACTGTATGGAACAAAAGATTGACCACACCACCGATTTACGACCATAACTTGACTGCCTAACTTTTTGTAGCTGTCATACAGATGACATTACAAAAAAGGCGCGCTATGGCTATACAGTTAAATATCAAATTTTATTAACGTACAAGCTTACCCGGCATACTTCGTAACGCCATACTTTTTTTAACTTGCCAGCAGCACCATCCGCGTGTAATTCAGATCCCATTACCGCTGCACTTTCTGGGTTTATTTTTCATTCTTCTTTTATATAAACCTTGTCAGTAACAAACACAATTAAAAAAGACTTTATTTAAATTATATTTAATTCTGTCGTTTGGACTTACATTTTTAGTTATTATAGATACCTACAGCGAAATAGATATTTTTGTACGTCCCGTTCCAAATTCAAATTTCACTCTCGCCTCACCTAGTAACCGTGACACAATTTTTTTTCTAAACAGCTAGTCTACTATCCACATAAGTCATTGACTCCCCTTCTAAATGGCGCTGTAAATTGAAGTTTGCTTGCTAGGAGAGACGGGTATCAGATACAGTCTAGTTGTGCTGAGTACCTAATTAGTGAAATAGCTACCTAACTGTTTACACGCCCGTGTTGGAAACGTGCTTAAATCAGCACTCGGCATTCATTGCTTTGATAAATCAATCGGCGCCATTGAAAACACACAAGCGTTATTAATACAAATGAATTACATTACGAATATTGTCGACAGTAAATATATGTGACGTCATTATTAATTGATAGTGCAATTTAAAGTTATGTACTTTAATGAATTTAACGATACACTTAATGCTAATACAGTTAATAGACGGTTTTATAGTCAAAGACATGCAAGACTTTCATTATTTCCTTGTCTCCTTTTTTTTTATACCAATTAGTTGGCAGACAAGCACACGGCCCACCTGATGGAAAGTGGTTACCGTGACCTATGGACGTCTGTAACACCAGAGGAGTCACAGTCGCGCTGCCAACCCTGTAAGTACAGAGTTTCTGTGCCGTCAGCAGAAGACAAAGCACGACAAGCCTTTAGTCTTCCCACTGACAGCACAAATTCTCCAGTGAGCTCTGGCTACCCTACTCACCGCTGGGAACACAACACGAAGTTATTATAACCGCGGTATTCCGTAGGGCGGAGGTACTAGCCCAGTCGGACTGCTCAATCGGGCGGAAATACCGCCGTGTCCTACCTCCTTTGTATGTGGATTACGCGTTTCATAAGAGCTAATTAATCATTAGGGACGCCCTAAAAGCTATTAAAATATTGATTCGATGTCTCGGCGTTCGGTTTCAGTATACGTTGTAGTATAATGTTAAGTTCTAGGAATATTTTATACCACCACAGCAGCAATACTATTACGGTAAGCATTGTGTTATTAGAGAAGGGTTCGGTGTTGCCAGGACATAGTGTCTCGTTGCACACTCAATTTACTACTAAGTTGGTGCTCTCAGAATGCTACCAAAAATGCTGATTTCAATAATCTCTTTTTGATGACGGGTAACAATTTTGAAATACCATTGTAGTACCTATGTTTACATTTTTACCCGACTGCGCCAGAGAGGGTTATGTTTTACGAGCGTATGAGTGTATGTAGTTTTCTATGTTCTCCTCTACAAGCCTAACGCCTGGACGGATTTCGATGTATGAGATCTCAAATGAAAGGTATTCATCTCCCGAGTGTTATAGGGTACATAAAATGTCAGTAAAAAGTATGCGGTGCTGAAATGTTTGTTGTCAAAAACAATTTTTTACTCATGTGTTGCTTTTAAGTTTGATGAACAATTTTTAAAGAATTAGGAGTAGAAGCCATAAGTGATTGATATTCACCATCTGTCAATTACAACTTCGTAATATGCACTGAACAAAAAATTAATTTTATTTTTCTGTTTTCAGGTAATATAAATGGGGATACATACATAGGATCAACAGCGTCGCCGTAAGCTTTGGTGTAATTTACAATTATTTTTTTGAACCTTAACATATAGCTACATCACTTCTTAATTTTATAATTCCTGTATATAGGGAGGTATCGAGGAGGTAGGACACAACGGTATTTCCGTCCAATTGTGTTACAGGCGGTGAGTAGGGTAGCCAGAGCTCACTGGAGAGTTTTTGTGCTGTCAGTGGAAATACCAAAAGCTTGTCCTGCTTTGTCTTTTACACTGACGGCACAGAAACTCTCGATGCTTGCAGTGTTGGCAGCGCGAGTGTGACTCTAGGTTTTGCATCCATAGGCCACGGTGACCACTTTCCATCAGGTGGGTCGTGTGCTTGTCTGCCGCCTAAGTGGAATAATTAAAAAAAAAACCCATAGAGGGAATGCACATTATGTTACATAGTTCATAGTACATAAACCATAAAGGCATTTCTTAACTGCTTACAGATTTTAAATAAAATAAAATATACAACACACATAAAATGCACAACTAATTAAAGTAATTAAGAATATTACTCACTTTAAAATAATACATTCAACTCGCATTATGATGCACGCAGTAATGGAATTTAGGCATGTACTTATCTTTTTTTAATATTTTGTGTTATGGTGGTAACACCACCATACTTCGTGATCTTTTTCTTTTTTCTAATATATTATATTAATCTTCACGAATTAATAGTTGATAGCCACATTTCATCACTCTAAAGTACTAAAATAGACGTTTAAAACATTTTCCTTAATCATAAAGGAATAAAAATAATTCAACAAAAAAGGGAAAATTTATAAAATCATTTCAATTTAGGGAGCAGCCATCATTACTCTGAGCGCAAAATGAAAAAAAGGTAAAAAAAGTTTGCCAGAGCAAGAAATGTAATGAAAGCGACTCATGGTGAGATTGCAACTGTTTTCAAAAACTCTATTGAAAAATATTTCTCTGGATGAAACAATAATTTGATGACTCGTCACATTTTCAGTTTGAAAACATTCTTTGAGAAGAATATTAGTGTAGAATATAATAAATAGATACTCGACGACATTGTACACAACGCTATCTAGACCCAAAGTATATAGTTTAACTAGCTTGTAATATAGGATCTAGAATGGAAATAAGTATTAAGTTCATCAGTATCAGAATAAACGGGATATTTACCATGTTTCAATATTTTGAGTTTCCGATATTTCGGCGCTGTTGCAAGCACCATGATCACGGAGGAACTGGAGTAGTGGCGGTGAACAGAGAAAAAGCTTTTTCCTAGGAGTAATTATATCGATCTACCCTCTTTCGAGTTCTTTTACTACGCGCATCTGCACTACTATTGGTTTCACTCTCACTACAAACTCGAACCCGATCTCGATCACGTTCACGACATACGATGCTCACTGTATCCACTCGCGATTTTGTTTTAGCTTGTTCCCGATTGTTTTTGCAAATAAATATCCCGTTTATTCTGATACTGATGTCAGTGACCATGATAGTTTAAATAAGTATTAAGTTTTTTTTACTTATAAGAGAAATTGCACGGAGCAGGAGTTCAACCCACGCCACCTACGTAGCAGTTAGTATTCATCATCATCTACAATGCATGCATCTAGCTACGACCTCAGCCTATAAGCCAGAGTGTTGGGAGGTTGGGAGGCAGTCGCTCCCACAAAAACCGCATTAGTCGAACTTCACAGAGAAGTAAGACCCCAAACCCATTGGCGAAAGCTTCAGATGCAATCGGGATCAACGCTAAGATTCACGATTCCGGTGACTTTATTGAGAATTATGAATAATTCTACAACATTCTACACATCACTATCTGGGCTCATACCTACTAAGAATAGCTTAACTACCTAACTAGTGTTATGGAATCTAGGATAAACATACGTAGACATTATTTTTTTGTAAATTAATACCTATTTAATACTATTCTAAGTTAAGTAACAAACTGCTTAGAGAGTGAATTTTAGTAATGATTTTGATAATCGAGATTGATTGAAAATCATTGCTAAAATTCGCTCTCTAAGCAGTTAACTTAGTATAGTGTAGTCGTGACCACGAAAACTGCAACGCATCCGCAACCTCAGCAGAAATAGTAAGTTCCATGATTTAATCGCGAAAAGTCCCGATAATTGGTATAGTGTACTTATTAGTACCTTAAAGTACAAGTACAGTACATTAAAGTACTAGTATCATACTATAATTTCCTTGAAGCCCTTTATAAGCTAGCCATTAATTGTACTGCCGATATATTAATTAAATTTCAGACCGCTTATAATTTATCTTCACGAACATTCAATTACGTTAGCCTATTACTTTGGTTCGGTATAATGAACGGCTATTGTTTCTCTCTTTTGAAAGTTACATGATCTTGTCGGAAGTTTACGCGATATTACATATATATTTTCACGCCTTTTCCCCTGCAGGATAGGCAGCGACAACAGCCCGCTATCTACTTCTCTCTTTACACGTTTGACATGCTTCCGCCCACTTCCGAATATTACAAAATTGTTCAAATTTGGGACATCATAAATAACAATATTCTGTTATCGTTTTGTACACGTGACTCTTTCCTTTATCGTATCATTAAGGCCTGGGACTCATTAGCAGCTCGCGTGTTTCCTTCTTCCTACAGTCCCAGGTCCTTTAAGCGGAGCGTGAAAAAGCATATGACGAGGCCGTCAAGCTGAGTGTCACCATTGTTACATGGTTTATGTAAGTAATGGTGACTCTCTTTTCTGAAACTTTACATTATGCTGAAGCTGAATCAGGCAAGGCAAAGTCTAATTGACATGTCCTATATAAAAAAACCGTGGATGGAGCCGCGGAGCTAGTTAGTTGCTTTCATAATTATATTTATTTATTTATATAATTAATAAATAAATAAATAAATAAATAAATAAATAAATAATTGTTACTATTTTCATAAGGGCGATACCCATTGACACTTGTTTTGAATTCTGACTTACTCAATATAATGTGACACATACAGTCGTTTTATTTTTTGTAACCACCTATTGGAGGTAGAAGGTAAAGGCGAGAGGTCAGATGGCACTCCTTGCTATTAAAAATGTAAAGCAAATCAAAGGCATAAGTGGACGCCTTGTCTCGAATGAAAAAAAAATCGTATCTTCTTCCATGATTTGCCGCCATCTCTGTTTAGTAGTGCAGAAACTTCTCCACTCGAGTCAATTCACATTATCTCCATTTCAGCTATTAATCATTGTACTTAAACGTAATTACCCCACATTAATGAGGTGTTAGCATTCCGTGTTTTGGCCAAGCACACGTTATATCGGCACAGTTATCTTTTACATAAATTATTTATAACTCACGCCCCCCTTTCTGTGTTACCACACCCGCACTGCGCGAGCGCATACGGGCTCTGTGATGAAAACTACAATTAATAACACTGATTGAACTGTTCAACCATTGTCGTCATATCTTTCTTCCATTATTTTTTTAATGGTATGAATATTACTCTTTATTGCCATCATTATGGTTCTGAAATTATGATGATTACTGAGATAAGTGTTCGGGGAATAAACGGTTTGTACACTTTGAATTCATTTAGGTTGTTATGGCAATCAATTTTAATATAAAAATGTGATATGTGTTCGCGGTAAGATATTTGTTGATTTATTTTTATAGTATCAAGAAGTGCAGCACCTGTTTTGTAAAATATAATTGTGATAATTTCAACCTTACGCTTCATAAGAGAACATTTTATGATGCTTCATTTATTCCTTTTATAACGGTTTGGGACTTATCGCCATTATTGTTTTTCATTCATTTATAGTGGCATAGTTACAGTTGAATATTCATAATATTCACAATGATGCCCACGGCTCCGCCCTCGTGGTTTTTGCGGTGTGGTAACCGACTTTTGGTAATATCTCCAGTTCTACACTACCAATTGCTACTGCCAAAATTAAAACAAATAAAACTGCACCAAAATTCATTCAGTAGTTTACGCATCCATCGCAGATTAACAGACAAAAATTAAAAAATATTTTTGCTTCAGTACCGTTAATATAGAATAGCACAAATATTTTTTAATATATTTAATCCTACAGACATAACTACTTTACAATTGTATTTTTATATAGGACCCGTCAATTAGACTTCGCCTTGCCTGATGGTAAGCTGAATGCAAAGTCTTAGCAAAGAGGGTCACCATTACTTACATATGCCATGTGACAATGGTGACACTCAGCTTGACGGCCTCATCATATGCTTTTTCACGCCCCACCTAATGGACTCGGTAAATAGTATAAATTAATATTTACAAGTCCTAAAATAATTAATAGAATGATGACATCAAAAACTTTTCCCCTGTAAGAATCTTTCTAGAGCAGAGAAAACGCATGACTGTTTTCGTGGTCACGAACTAGAGTAGATAACTATCACGTTTCAATTAGAACGTTCATACAATCCAACAATTATATTTTTTACTTATAAATATTAGAAAGGAGGTGAGATTCAGAAGTTATTTTAGATCGGAAATATCAACATCCAAAAAGGGACATGAATCAGCGACCAATCCCTTTTTAAGGCAAATAGGTACTCGGACCAGCTGAGCGATATGGACATGTCCTGAATAGGTTTAGTAGAGGCAAAGGTAATTTAAACTAATTGATTTAAAATTTCATAAAGTACATCGACTTTTTAATGGAATGGAATTATGAAATTGAAATCACACTGTACTTTAGTCACCCATAAAATAAATTGTGATTTTGCTGAAGTATCTTTATTGGATGAATAGGTCGACATGTCCTATAATGAAACGTGCTTCAACACGCCAGGACGTAAATATAGTGACGTGACTATATGAGTGACGTGTCACGTCAAGCGACTCGGCTAGCAGGAACGTGCCCGCCGCTTGTGCCGTATACAGCGGGGACAGTTCCGGTGTATCGCCTCCGGGCCCCGCAACCCGTTCCGAGAGACTGATGACCGCAAGATAACGGAACGCAATATCAGTAGAGAGGCCCGCCCTGCGTATGCACACCCGTGCCAACATACTCACTGCCATGGGAACCACGCCACCCATTCATTCGTTTTAGCAATCGCGCGTTACGTAAAAGGGCCGTTAAATCCCGTACTGCGGGTTATTATGAACTTGTTTCATACGAATTACTGGCACTGGTTTCATGAGAACTTTTACTCAAGTCGTAAAACCGATCGCAATCTAGCTTTACCTAATGGAATGAAATATTCGTATCGTGAATGACCACTGTTTGACAAGCAAGGATGGGCGACTTTTTGTAGCTGTCATACACATGACATAAAAAAAGGCGGGTTATCAAAATTCATGAATATATTCATGTCTAGTTTCTAAATCCCATTCTAAATTCGAAATTCAAAATTCATTCCCGCCTCACCTGCGAACTATGACACAATTTTTGGCCTTAACAGCTTGTTTATGCATAGAGGTCATTACAATTTACAGACAAAAGTATTGAAGGTCTCAGACCTCTCAGTTTGGCATAAAAACGGTTTACCTGTTCGCAGATTAAGGTACGACGCTATTAGGATAATACGTAAGGTTCCCAAGACTACCAACTTTGAGCTAAAAAAAACAATCAAAACAAACAATGGCTCGAAGATGGGTCGAAGGCTATTCGGAAGAAAAAAAATCAAGCGTTGAGTCTGAACTTGTGCTTACGACAAGACACCTGCGCGCCAGACGTACAAAAAATTCGCGCAAAGCAATCACACGAATGCTGCCCGCCTGGTAGGGAGGCCAGCACAAAATCGCGCAGGAAAAGAATTTCATACGGTCTACTTTCATTTCAGTTGTTTAGTGTTCGAGTTCACCTGCTGATACTTCACTATTGCAAATGTCTGCTATTTCCCATTCATATTTTATTTTTCATTCGTCGTTCGTTCACCGTTCTCCAATTGAAAAGCTTTTACAAACAAATTTGCCAATTCAAAATATTTGCAGTAGATGAATATTGTTGAATTCAAATTTTTTGTGACTTTCAAAATTTCATAATCATACACTTAAAAAAGTGTTTGTGTTATAATATAATTATTTATTACAAATCTCACGTAGGTATTTAGTGAACTGTATAAAAAAGTTATATACAAAAAATATGTCTGAGCATTTGAAATTTAAATGACATTTTAGCGATTATGGACATATAAAACGTAAACAGACTCGACAATCGTAATCTCAGACTCAGACGGTAGAGGTTGTCGAACTCAGTTATAGATAAATAAAGCGTTCACCGTAATTTATATTGCATTGACATTTATCTCAATCATCTCGATAGAATAATAGGGCGTAGTCGAACGCGATTTTGATTATATATCACCCGGCTTGCAAATGGCGCAATTTCGTATCTAATTATTTTAAATCGTTAAAGTGTACAAGTATGTTGCATAGTTCGTTGTGTGTAAGAGGCAGAATCCTCCGACCGCGGTGGCCGAGCGAGACGGTAATTTTTCGCAGCCGGATACCGTGTTACTTTCAACTATGAGGAATGCGGCCAGTGACCAGCTTCTCATGCGGCCCGCCGCACCCGTCTCCGAAATCCTCTAGTGAGGGTACTAAGTTCGGGCTGTTTGACATCAGACAGATATATACAGCCCAGACTCAGCCTCAGACGCATGGCTTGAGTCAACAATAGTGCCCGAAAGACGGCAATACGCTCACCCCCTATTACATGGCACTGAATTTCATGATTGGTGAAATGTGGGTGTTAATTCACTTCTTCCTAACCCTCCGGTGACAAAGGTGTGATTATATGATTACGTTAGTATTTGTGTCATGCACGTTATCTAAGCGTATGTAGATTTTGCGTCGAACAAATCACAGGTAACAGAATATAGTACCTACCTATAGGTGCATGATGCAACTATTTCGTTTATGACAGTTCTATGAAATGTATTGAATCAGCAACAAATTCGTAGAAACCATCAGAATTAGTAAACAAACGTGTTTATAAAATTAATTAACCTTTTAATCGGTATTTTATCGTTCAATTTTGCTTATTCACGATCTTAAATCTTAACGGGTGTTATAAACAAGCGCGCAAGCGACAGACGGCTCGATATTCTATGTGTAAACATTTATATCATACTGACATAAATCATGTCGTTGTATAGTGAAAGACGTCTGACAGACAAGTATTTATTTCCTTTTCACACTAAATTACAGCAAACTTATATTAATAATATTGATCGTGGATTTATTACGTGAAGTAGACTTTCTGATGCAATATCTTGGAAGGGTTAGTCTTAAAGTTTGCTCTACAGAGATCACAGTTATCATTAGATTAACAATACTACGATGATGACTGTAATCAGATTAGGAAAACGCAATTTAACTTGCTGTTATCTAGTCAAGGTTATGTGTCAAACCATATCAGCTGATTGTATCTTTATACATCTTTACTGAATGTGTTTTACGGTGAAGATGAATAAAAACCTAATCTAACATCTAAAAATGTCAACTATGTTAATCAAATTATTCGATAACTAGTAGCAATTTTTGTGAACGGACGGGCAAATTTCATATTTTACCCTTACGAGGGAAATTTTCAAAAATCTCACATATTATTTCATGCATAAAAGTGCATTAGCTCATTTATCCACTTTCCGCGATTCGTTCTAAAGTCGAATTTAAAAAAAAAATGATTCCCTTCTCACCCAGGATCCGAGACATTTTTTTTTCTAAACATCTTGCATAGACAAGAAAATCAATGTATGAGCCACTCAGTTTTTTGACAACCCTAGCGTTAAGTGACTAGGATATAATGAAGAATATATTATACACTATGATTTACCTTCGACTATATATATATATATATATACTGGTTTGACAACTGACTTGATGACTTTACTAGTCGTACGGTATTACAACAGGTTCCTTTTGTTTGTACGTTAGGCTTTCACTTTATATTTTACTCTACCTGCACAAATTCGAAACACGAATCGCTGTTACACTGAATAATTTCACAAATGTCAGATTCAACTGACACTTGTAGTCTATGATTAGTTTTGGAATTTGGTTGCGCAAAGGAATGATATAGAGACCAATCGACGACGTTGAATCTCATCATCACTGTCGTGCCAATCCCCGTTATATACAAAGTTGTACTTTGATACCTGCCACCTTAGACAAGTGGCAATTCGTTGACCGGCGTAGATATTATAGAATAGAATGATGAATGTACGGGATTGAGACTTATTTTGACGTTTATGACAGTCGTCAACGTATATCGATTCCACACATCAATCTATTGTCTTTTACAAACGTATGTATTGCCATTTGTCTGCAAGAGCTGCTCTTTTTTGTCCTGTCCTACTGTGAATGCTTAGATTACATTCATGAGGATGATTGAGTAGGTTAGGTCAGTGACATGTTAAAAATAGATATGCCATTTATTTTTGTAACTCTATCACTAGACTATTACAGGAATAGTCTGTTGCACAGTAATTTAGACACGTTGTGGTTTCCTGTACAATTTATATCTAGTCGAAGTTACGAGCAGCACTAATTGTAATTACACGTAATCATACATTAATCCTACTTGACACTAATTCAGCGGCCGTACCTACCAGTTGCGCAGGCGAGCAAGCAGCTGACTTTGTATATTTTCCTCTCATTCCTTAAACATCGAACACTAACAAATATATTCAATCGCTTACTGTTTCTAAACACAAGGTATTTATGATTCATATTTACATAAATGTGTGTACACACGCTGCCGTCTGGCCCCGCCTCGGTGCGCTACAGGCTGTGTGACGTCACACACGTGATAGATTAGGTCAACAAAAAACCTTACCATCTCATACGATGATAGCATAGATCAAAGATTACACTTACGTTATTTAGGCCGTCTAGTCTGTCCTTTAGGTTTTTGTATATCACGCCGCGTGCCGGACAAGGACGACATACTTATCTCCTCGCCCGCCAGCCAGTGCACACATTACGTGCTTACCTAGCAAACACAATAACAGAGAGTGCTGATAATATATCCCCGAGTCTGCAAAGCTATATGTCGTACAGGTGCGGTAATATCGCGTAGAACAGACTTTCAGCATCTCATTTTAAGCGTAAAGTGTTTGTACAACGTGCAACGGTAAAATATTTAGAAGTACCTTACCCGCTACATCTATCAGACCATATAATAGCCGTCCTACAGACAAGAGAAATTTGCATACCAACCGTTTGTATTTGCGAATAGCGTCTAGTACCGGGAGCTTGTCGAAATTCGCAATGCTAATAATACAATGGCCAGACGCACCTCGTGTAGCATCGCATCTGTCGAACTCAATCGGTAACATCAAATAAGCAACCTTATTTACTCGCGACAAGTACTTGTTTACTTTGAATTTTAGCGTTCAATATTGAAACGAAGAGCTAGACACATAATTTAGTGTTCTTCGACTGGCTGAGCGATTGTAAGGTAAATGCACTTTATTTATGAATGGTTTAAATGCTATATTCGCGTGAGGGTACGGCGCAGGAACTCTTTGTAGGCTACGCCGCCGACGTATTCACGGATAACTTTCGACAGTCATTGAATGGAGGGTTCGATGACCCGAGACCGAAGCGTTGTTCGAATTTGCATGTGTCAATGACACGATCTGCAGTGCCGGCGCGCCGGACCACTACGGCCTATACTTTTCCTTTCAGTCGCCGTCGCGTACCGAGGAACACTTTTCGGAATGACCTCGTGACACAGCTGCAACAGTGGACGCGCACCGGCTACACATTTTTTTTAAATACAATTAGGTACGATTGATGCAAATTCAACTGTTCTTTTTTAAACCATGTCGGTGCAGACGGCATGTTACGTAATCTAATTTATTTTTAAGTACCGTTTTTTAGTTGAACAATTAGAATGATTCTACTAGTTTTTTATGATAATGTTAGACTATTATTTATCTCTGAGCGTAGAACGAATTAACACCTAGGCTTATATACAAAGTGACATTCTATTAACTTAGTAGAAACGCTTCGAAGCGAATCTATTCATTATCAATGGTTCACATAAAACTTCGATAATAATATTAATAGAATATAATAACTCATTAATTTCTGATTATAAATCTCTAAGTATTTAAGTATGTCAATCGTTTGGGGACTCTGTAGTCCCCACACCCGAGAAGAGGGCCAGATCGTGAGAGATGGCCCTGGGTCGGCTGGGGTGCGAGGGATATGCCTGTCAACCTCACCTTCGGCAACCAAAACGACCCACAGGCGGCGTGCGTTTTAGTCGGTTCGAGTCCGACATAACCTCCTCCACCAGCTCCGGTGGGGAGGTATCCGAGGGGAATTTGCGAACGTAAAAAAAAAAAAAAGTATGTCAATCGTTTAGATTACTAAACGTTTCCATTAGCGTGATCGGTAACAGAATTTCGCTTTATCCCATTCGCTTTCGATATTCTCATTCTACAATAGTTAAGTAGCGAAAGCTCATTTTGGGGGGAAAATTAATATCTAGCAAAGAGTTGAACAAGAATCTTAGAGCTATCAAACACGTCGAGTCGGAACGTGCGAAATCCAATAAAGAACTTGTGGCACCTGTGCCTTTTTTATTACATTCTTTTGGTGATGCTCGTCGGTCGGTGTTCAACTGAAATTCGCTCCAACTTTCCATGCCAGGAGATTGCTTGTTGTACAACTTTTACTTTGAAAATTCATTCCATTAGTATCAGCGGTGGAACGAAAGTTTTATCAACGAAATGTTTTCATAATTCAGTATTAAATTCTTGTTCGTTCCGTGTTCGAATGACGTTTGAAGATAGAAAGCTGTCGATAATTCTGTAAGTAGAGTTGATGTTACGATACGGCTAGATTACGTCTGGCGTATTATATGTTGTTAATCATCATCACTGCGTCATGCACACGCAGGACGAAACTACAAAAACACCTTAAGATAGGTTTAATTGTCAAGTCATCATCATCATCATCATCATGTCAGCCAAACGCAGTCCACTGCTGAACATAGGCCTCTCCCACAGACTTCCAGAATGACCGATCTAAAGCAGCCCGAATCCAGCGCTTCCCGGCGACCTTGATGAGGTCGTCCTTCCACCAGGACGTTGGGCGTCCTACGGCACTGGGCGTTGGGCGGCATTGTTAAGTAAATGGCTATAATAATCGTAATCTCTTAGTGTTGTTTTCGAAAATGACTGGAATGAAATTCCATAGTTCATCCGCTATTTAAATCGATACGTTTTACTCCCTTTCTCAAGCTCTATTCTATCTCTGCATCAAATTTCATCAAAATCTATTCAGTGGTTTAAGCGTGAAAGCGTAACAGACAGACAGAATTACTTTCGCATTTATAATATTAGTATGGACTGTATTTTATACATATAATAAGTAGACACATTTCACATGTATGAAACAATAGTGCCTCAAGTGGGCGTATAGATTTTAATTGCAAATGTGTTATTAGCATATGCGCTTTGTGAGTTCTTGAATGGTGCGGGCCCAAGGCGATGTGCGATGTCCTTATGAGCAATATATGGATGTAACTGCGACCGTAAACTAGATACTTCATTAATCATCAACCATTTTTAATAACTACTTATTATACATATCTATATAATGTAAGTACGTATGTAAGTTTTAGAAAAGGGGCAGGTCAGGAGTACTCTAAACCGACGAGCATGCATGAAGAATGTAATGAGAGTAAATGAAGCGAGAGTAGTATGTCAGGATCGTAGCAAATGGAGATCCGTGATCTCTGCCTACCCCTATGGGAGACAGGCGTGATTTTATGTATGTATGTATGTATGTATGTACGTATGTAATAAATTGACATCAAAACGTAGACATAAAACACTCATCCGGGTTGGTCGCGAAAATCCCGTGGATTAGTGTCGATTCCCCCCGTTTTTGAAACCCTTCGAAAAAAATCAATTACAAAATACGTATCACGCGCTATTAGAAAATTTTTAAAAATCGGAGGGAATCCGTATTATTGTGAACGGTAAATTACTTGTTGATATTTAGGCCATTCTAGTTTTTAACAGAAATTTTTGAGAATTTTGCCAAATATATACTTATAGGCAATTATAATTAATAATTAAGTGCTTATTTGGATTTGTTATTATCAATTGCTATCTATAGCGACAATAGCAGAGATTAAAAATATTATCGGTACCTACAAAATTAACAACTTCGTGACTTAGAAATTTGATGTTTTTTGTCAAGGAAGTGTTGTTTGTTGAGTAAATTATTGAGTTCCGTTTTTAAACAATGATTTCTATGTGCCTATACTACTGGACTGAACAAAAATATTGGCATCACTGAAGAACACTACGTGACCAGCAATAGATACGTTTTTTTTTTTAAGTTAGTATATATTAAATTTATGGTAGCAATCTTATAGATAACATTACAAAAAGGCGCAATGAGGTGTCAGTTCATTCAATCATTCATCTAGCTTATATGTCCCGTTCCAAATTCAAAATTCATTCCCACCTCACACAGAAACCGGACAATTTTTGTTTAGAACAGCTTGTCTATATTGTGTACTACGTACATACATAGGTTCATAATAATATATATTCACGCCTATTAATCCCCGAAGGGATAGACAAAGGTGTATTAATACCCACATATATATACTCGTATAAGTAAATAATTGTAATTTAGGTTCTTTGACAAATTTAATAAGTCGCAGATTGACATTTTCAATATTGAACCAAAGCGGTCTGATTTCCCAGTTACTTATACAAGATACTCTTTATGTTCTTTACTCGAAACAGTATTTGTACTGACACAATTCACTCAACATATCTTTCAGCGGTTTTCACAAATCAACCACTATGGGGAGATAGAGGGTCGCAAAGTTTGTCTGCAACAATAGATTTAGTTAGGGCCGTGGTTGTGTGGTCGGCATAATTAATGAAACATGACTTGAAAGCGTTAAACTACTTAAATTATAATAGAACGCGCTAATCTTAGAAACAACACTACGTAGTTCGTTTATTCAGGAAGTTTATGAATTAATATGACAACACTACGACTCTGAGACCACAGAGCATAACAAGTGACAAGAAAACGCCTACCAGCTTTTTAATAACAATACGGTATGACTATAACGCACGTGATTACGTTTTATACCACTGAGTTACAAAGAATATAATACAATATAATTTAAAAACCTATATACTATAATCAGAAGTATTTTTCCAAAACAGGTGTTACTACAACAAAAAATCGACGTCATTGACTGGTGTCAAATAAAAGAAAAAAAATGGCGATTCGTTGGCATATTGTAGAATAGAATGTTGTTTTGAATGCAATCTTCTCCTGAAATCGGGTCCAATGTCTCTTTCATATCTATCTAACATGTACTAAGTTTCGTTCCTTATCTATCTTATCTTATTTCTTATCAACTCGGAGCATAAAAGACAAAATACTTCCGATTATTTATGCTGTTAAAATTCTAAATGATATTAAATCTTCTTTTAACAGCTACAGCGTAATAAGTTCAGTTTTAAATGTATATAAAGTTCAATATAATGTTTAAAATATTTAAGTGGTAAGTAACTGTGCTCACTGCAGCGTATTTAGCTTCTAATTAATAAATAGAACACTCTAAACGTAGTTTTCCGAATGGCAACACCGAGGAAATTATAATTAGTAACTGTGTGTGAAACATAATTGGTTTGCACTCATTACATATAGTGAGTGGAGTGTGGGTAGATACAGTATACGTGTATGCACGTAGCTATGTAGGTGGCAGTGAATGTGACTCATAAAAGCAACATTGTACAACGCCAATAATATATAATGTCGTAAAACGTCCACTAACGTTACCCATTAGAGACGCTTTCTATATTCCATTATATAATTATGTACAGTCAAAGTTAGCACGATATTGACTACAATCTCAAAATGATTTTAATAAGGTATTAAGAGCAAAATCAAACCGGTTTTTTCTATATCACTTAGAGTGGCAGAGAAGCACACGGCCCACCTGATGGAAAGTGGTCACCGTGGCCTATGGACGCGTGCAAACCAAGAGAGTCACACACGCGCTGCGAACCCTACAAGCATTGAGGGTTTCTGTGCTGTCAGTGTTAAAGACAAAGTGTCTTTCCACTGACAGCACAAAAACCCTCTAGTGAACTCTGGCTATCCTACTCACCGCCGGGAATACCGGAGTTTAATTGATTTCAATTGTAGTATTGTCTGAACTGTACTGTGTACCAAATATTACAATAATCAGTCAACAGGAACGGGGGAAACTAAGACATTAAGACCATTTAGTTATACCAAGTATTTTTTTCGTCAGAATTGATCTGAGCTGACTGTACAAGTACAGATATACGTGGCAACTTATTGACACATCTGATATTCAACCCTAGTGATCGTGAGCACAACAATAGGGTAGCCGGTAGAAAAATGCACATGCACAATGCGACGTATTAGGAAGTCGGCAAGAATCGGGTTATAGGTGCCCCCGGTACTGGCGTACAAAGTACAACCCCATTTTAAATACACAGCGATAAAACAATCATTATCATCATCAATCCCGGTTTCATTCAAAGCTTGTACCTTCTTCACGCGGGGGCTCCTACTTTACGTAATAGGCTTTCCCTAATCCTGTAAGTCCTGTCATTTGCTTCTGTCGATAATGGGTATCAAAAAACTTATCAGACATCGAACATTTACCGCCATAATTTTATTGTGCTCACTAGCAGTATCTTTTCTTTTTAACTTTTAGTTTTCCTTTATTTGGCTTTTATTTCAGGCCAATTCTACAAAAAGGTGTCAAACTCGTTTCGCAAACGTTTTATGGGTTTACCCGCTGTTTTCAGGTATCCATTTAGTCGCCAATGTTGCCATCTTGGCCCCTTCTTATAAATATATTCTTCTAAGTTACCTACTCTAGGCTGAGTGGGGTAGAATTGTTTAACATGCAAGAATAATGTGGAGATGTTTGAAACGGGAAATAAAATTAATTTAACTTGTAGAAAACTCATCGAAAACCTTGATAATTTTTTGCATCATCCTGCTGATAGAAAATGCTCATTATTATTTTGTATTAGTGTAAAAAGTTCAAATAAATAAATGTAAATGCCCTTGAAATCGGTAGTATACGACTAAACTCGTTAGTCCTTATCTGAGTGTCGACTACTAACAACCTTCAGGATGATTTGATAAAGATTGAGCCCATTCTCTGGATTTTTACTAATTCTGTAGTTGGACTACCAAAAGTTAAGGAGTAAAACTTAATAAACTGCAATAGAATGGAACTTCAAGCCAAATTCCCTTACCAAAGATAAAACGAATGGTCATTCATTCTCTGCCAAGCGGTTTTCGGAATGCCCCGTGCGTAGATAAACACGTTTCTTTAATTCGAAACAGCTGAAAATTGAATATTAATATTTTGGTGATATCCTCTTTATGTGGGGTACGTCATATGACGTTACTTCTAAAGGTGTAATATAAAAGCTATAGTTTCAGGAATCAGGTTCATTATTGCAGATAATGCTACAATGATGGCTTTCAGTTTGACTGCCTCAAACACTTCATGCTCCGTTCAAAGGACCCAGGATTGTAGGTAGAATTTACTCTTTCATTGGTTCGAATATTAGCATGAAAATAATCTATTACGCTTCATTAATTTATTACAGTCAACGGCATGTGTTCTAACCAAGAACTTGACGTCGTCTATCAACTAATAAAATACTAATAAATGATAAGACACCGAAATATTCAACAGCTATAACGTTTAAGTACAGTACAAACTGTTTAATTGCTTAACTAATTCAGCATTATATTGCCTTGCGTGGCACTCAAAGTGAGGCGAGACGCCTTGGGGCGTCGTCGCTACAATATGTTAGGAGCGTCGTAAGACGATTCGCACAGATCACCTTCATATGACGTAATGGGGAAGTGCGTGTTGCGAAACACATCTCATCAACTTGTATAATTCAACATTACACACATACACATACATACAGCAAGCCTGCATAGAACGGTTAATGAATGACGGTAGATAAGCTCATAAAGTGGGTAATGACTAAGAACAGAACAGATTTTTTTTAAACAACTTGGTGGCAGACAAGCTCACGGCCCACCTGATGGAACTGAAACGTGGTTACTGTAAAGTTGGGAATGTTGTAGATATTTAGTCATTTATTTATTTAATGGCTTTATTATCAGGCCATATGTAATTACTTTTATAATTGTCTAGATAAGTTCGATTACCTACTACTTTATTTTTAATTATCGTTGAAATAAAGAAATAATGTTACTGAACTGTAGATGGAACTTCACCTGGGTCTTCGGAGCTGAAGCCAACCTCACCTGGCACAACTGATGAATGGTATTGATAGATGAAAAGTTTTAGACAGCCTGTAGTTACCGAACGTAAAAGCAATACTAAGCAAATTGGATATTTTCCTGAAGTTTAAAACATTTTATTGTTATTTTTATATGTATAGTTAAAAAAAGATAAATTCTGATTGATATGTTCTGTTTGTATTGAATAGTCCGTTTAACGACGAATATTTTAAGGTATATATCATCACGCTACTACTTCAGGGAGCGGGACAGTGATCGTAAATGTTAAGAAATCCGGCTATTTTCCATACATTATTTGAAGACTAAGAAATACGGGTTCAAAAGGGTCATACAAAGTTTTAAAACATACCACGGGTGAAGTAGGAGCTAGTCAGCTAGTGGCACCATAGTTTGGTTTCCTTTTATGAAATCGACGGTCGTCTGGTACCCCAACCACGAAAGTAGAGTCGATCAGCAGGTTCCAAAGAAAACAGAGAAAGAACCTCAGACACCGATCTTAGTTTTTTTATACCGCTAAGGTGGCAAACATGCCCGGCCCACCTGATCGGGAGTGGTTACCGTAGCCTATGGACGTGTGCAACACCAGGCGCGTTACACCCTGGCTGTAGACCCTGAAGAAACTTTCTAATGCCCCTCTTGAAGAACCCCATTTTGTAGGCGCTTGGGAAAATCGCAGCAGGGAGTTCATTCCACAGCTTGAGTATGCGTGGGATGAAGTTTTTTTTCAAAACGCACAGTGCGCATCGTCTCAGGCTGCAATGTGTGAGGACGAATTCCCTGCCTGTTCAATAAATGTATATAGCAAACTTCATTTCACTGTAGAAAAGTAAGTACAAATACTTCATAGGTATTCATAACGTGAAACGTGAAATATATAAGGTCATACGGACAGGCCCATAAATAATTCAAATATTAATACATTGCTGGACGCTTGCTGAACGACTATAACTCTGATGTATAGCATTTTAATTCGACTTCCTTTTTCCGCCAGTTCATAGACCCCAATCACAGTTTAAAAGTAACATGCAAATGGAATACAAAAGTAAATAAGGTCGCAGGTACTTTTCCGTCTCGTGGTTGCGGGTAGAGTAGAATTTGGGCCACCCCATATCTTCCCATGCGGTGTCGTACAAGGCGACTAAGGGATAGGGCTGTTTAATATCAGACAGATATATACAGCTCAGTCTCAGGCACAGATACAAGGCTCGAGTCATTGTTGACGTACGTACATACATACATATAATCACTTTATCCCTGGAGATCCCACGTAATATCTGACCCGCTACGTGGAACCGAAATTAATGATTGGTGAAATGTGGGTGATAATTCACCTCTGCCTAACCTTTCGGGGATAAAGGCGTGATAACATGTATGTATGTTACTTTTCGACATATACCAAGACTGCCTACGCTCCACAGTTTCACTTGCACTAGGTAGATACGGCCTGTATTCCAGAACAGCGCTCAGTTAGAATTGAAAAATAATTAGAACTATCATCTAGATCTAGATCTGTCCTCAGATCTAGTTATAAATCAAAATTCAGGACCTAAGTTTTATTCTAGGGTGTTGCATCGCTCAATGCTCACGTCTTTCTCATCTTTTTCTTATTGTATATACGTGGGGCGCACTATAAGTTTCCGGAATGAATATGAAAAAATACTATTAAAGGTACAAAATTAATTTATTGTTTTTCAAAATAATCTCCCTTGGCGTCTATGCACTTTTTCATTCGATCAAACCAGTTTTGAAAACTTTTGTGCCACTCCTCTGTGGTGACCTCTGAAACGTGTTTTTCATACTCCTCGACAGCCTCTTCTGGTGATGAAAATCGTTGGCCGCGTAGTTGGTTCTTAATTTTTGGGAACAGATAAAAGTCACAAGGTGCCAGGTCGGGACTGTATGCAGGATGACTCATGAGTTCTACATTTTTCGCCTTCAAAAAGTCGTTTGTCTGTCTGGCCGTGTGAGAACTAGCATTGTCGTGGTGCAGGATGATACGGTGTTTACGGTTATTTTTACGGAGTTCGTCAATAACTTCCGGCAAACAAATGGTCGTGTACCAGTCACTATTCACAGTACGACGATTTTCTAAAGCAACAGTAGCCACGTGTCCAGTTTTATTAAAAAAAGAAGCAATCATCCGCTTAGATGCACTTTTCACGCGCGCCACTCTGGTTGGTTTCGGCTCATCTTGAAAGACCCATACGCTCGATTGCTGCTTTGTTTTGGGATCGTAGCAATAAATCCATGTTTCGTCACCTGTTACTATGTCCCACACCAAATTTGACGCACCTTCGTTGAATCTGGTAAGCATGGCACTGCACCAAGTGACGCGGTCCGTTTTTTGATCCTCGGTCAAGTTATGTGGGATCCACCGCGAGCACAGCTTTCTCACACCCAAATGTTTGTGTAGGATTGATTGTATTTGACTCATGCCTATTTCTAAGGATGCGCGAATTTCATGGTAGGTCACATGCCTGTCTGTTTCAATCATACGGCGCACAGCATCGATGTTTTTGTTGGTCACAGCGGTGGACGGCCGACCATCGCGAGATTCGTCACTGAGATTGATACGACCACGCTTGAATTCTGCAAACCAGCTATAAACAGTCGTCTTGCATGGAGCTTCATCGCCAAAAGCTGTTTCAAGCCGAGCGATGCTCTGTTGAACCGTCAAATTACACTTAAAATCGTAGAAAATCATACTACGAAAATTTTCCCGAGTTAAATCCATGTTGATGCAGACACACAATTTTTTAAATGGCGCCACAAGGTAAAAACAAAAGACAGTCAGATGAAACAAACTGTATTCTACAGCCAAAGAGTTCTATTTTCAAATGTTGTAATAAATTTTTAAATATTGTTTATGTAAGTGGCCAGTTCCGGAAACTTTTAGTGTAACCTATGTATAGATAGTGATCTGTCTTTAAATACTCCCCGAGAACAAATAACCCCTGGTGTTGCATACGTCCATAGGCCACGGTAACCACTTCCCATCAGGTGGGCCGTGTGCTTGTCTGCCACCTAAGTGCTATAAAAAAAAATCTATCATAAAAAAAAAAATACTCACGTATACTTCCAGAGATTAGCACATTTAAACAAGCAAACGCTACCAACTTTTACAGCGGTACATAAATATCTCATGAAGTCTATTTTAAAAAACCACTCGCAAATTGCAGTTACAATTTAATTTCCACCTAATAAGATTCATATAACGCTTTTACTTTTTCAAAGTACACTGAGCAAAATCAACGGTAAACCTAATTAACGAAATCAAAAGACTGTGACGTATACACCGGTAGACGCAGACGCCAGACGGTTCGGTCTCGACGAGATGTTAGGTCTAATTAGTTAAAAGCTTCTGTATATACATTTAATTTATACAGTTAAATTTGTCTGTTACTATAAGGCCGTCCGCCGCGTAGAATTAACAGCCGTGGCAGGCAACCGTGGAGCAACACTTGTCAGACGATTTTAGTTCATGAAGTAACTACCACGTGCGTCCGCGACAGGACGTCCTCAACGTAAAAAGACGTAAAACTGCTGTGTTAGACGGGTCACACGGCACAAAAAATCATGTGACACGTGACCCGCCTAACAGCGTTGCTTGCACTATGCACTTAGGCTCTGTGCACGTAGGTATGTTTATCGGGTATTCATTCAACGCAGCGGACAGCCTTATGGAAACAAACGATTTTACCTGTATCATTTCATCGTCTAAGTATTTAACATTTAACAATAGATACTTTGGCTGTATGCCTTCCGAGGGATGGAATCCATTCAATTAACCGTAATAGAACTAAAAACGTCAGTAAACACGATTGATAGATTTTTTTGAATGTCTTGGCACGGGTGTGAGTACTATCGATCAAAAGATATACGTTCTTTTTCCTTTTTTTGAACCGAATGAATGTAAAAGCGGGTAATTCATATTATGAACTCATACGTTAATCATATGATACATTTGAATATAATAAGAAAATAAATCTGACGAAAACATACGCATACACAAAAAGAAACCTAAATGAATAAATATTAAATGTTGTTGAATTTGCATTACTGTTATAATATGTTCTGGCATAATTACATTAGTTGAAGTCAGTTTATTAAGAAAATAGGCTATAAAAAGAAATATAAATCCAATCTGACAAAAAGTCGGTCAGGGTCTCAGTAAATTCATTTGTCTTTAACACTCCTTGTTCACTTCTGTCTCATCTAATCTCCGAGCCATTTTTTCAACTGAGTTGGGTTCAGCTTTTAGTCTGACTACGAAGCGGCCGAACATCGATATTTTCGGTGAAACTGACATCTGACCTCCACAGGCCACTGGCGATGTCGAATTTCCGTAGTTAGACCTGGCTGTCGGCTTTAATTAACCATAATGATCATCATACACCCTTAGTTCACTTCTGTTAATTAAGAACCTGCTAAGAACCATGCAGATCAGAATAACTATAGTGCACACAACATTTTTCAAATTGGTCGATAGTTTAGTGGTTTGAATTGCATTTACCGGTTAAGAGGTCTGGGTTTTTTTTATGTGCGCCAGATTCCCACGGATAACTCTCCCACCGACAAGAACAAATGTTAACTGGGGGTATTAGTGGAAATTTGATAATATTTATGGTCACGCACTAAAAATTTAATCATTTATTAATGTTTGTCTCTATCTTCCAGGTACGTAACATGACATTGTGCCAGATACAAAGAAGCAGTAGCTACACGATCCGCAACGACATCATACAAGTAAGTAGTGCTTTAAATGCTAATAGTATTATAAGTAATATAAGATAGTGCATCTAACAGCGTCCGTTGCTTCATGCGTGCATTTTAGCACAACGAAAATAAATAGGTACAATTTGCACGCAAAAATACACAGTGCGAGCTCCCGCATGCGTGCAAACGCATAAAGTAGCGGACGATCTTATAGTCGAGATAAATGAATTCCGAATCCAATATCTTTAGATTTGTGGACACAACTTTTTTTCGTAAATAAACCACAAACATGTGTATTCCAAATATATAGATATTAGGTTTTTATTCATAAACACTGATAAATTTTTAGAATATAAAATTAAGCACCAACGCTGACCAAAAACGTTAAAAGATTATGTTTCCTATAATTTTCGAAATACCTTACGCCAATTTGTGTAACTATTTAGGTGATTCTTCTATACCTACATGTTGTGGAATATTGATTATTATTTATAACATAACATAAACACACGCCTATATCCCCGAAGGGGTAGGCAAAGGTGCTAGCACCCACATTTCGCCAGTTTATGTTTAGGTCCTAATGTAATAGGTGGCGAGCCTATTGCCATTAACCGGGCACTTATAAACCTGCGATAAATACACACATAACTTTGAAAAGCATCGAAAAGTCATTGGTGTGCCGCGTTAACCTAGTGGTATGGGTAATGGACTGCTGAGACGAGGTCTCGGGTTTATATTTCGGACTATTTATATTTTTGAATGAATTGAAATGAAGACAGCTCCAAATATTACTACATCAAAAACACTCTACAAGGCTTACACTAAACGCAACCTTGACTTAACAGGATACCAGTGCCGATTTTCCCGATTTCTTACACTACTGAATTGGCTTCACTTAGTACACTAAGCTTGTAAACTAAGCTGAGCTAAATCGGTATCTGCTAGTTATCATGTTACTCATGTAAAACTTGATCGATTGAAGTTATAATAAACATTAAATATATTCCCAGAACCAAATATGCCTAATGGAGCTATGTTAGGATCTGATAAGTGACACGGCAAACTCGAATTTATCAAATATTGCTGCTTAAAGTAATTATTTGGGTAACAAACGATACCTTAGAAAAAAAAGAAACCTAATTTAAGCGAAACCACGGGGAAGTATCAAAAGACAACAGCTATAAAACAGCAATAGATATCCCGAAATCTCTCCAGTATCGAGGTACTAAATAAAATATTTATGTAATGAGAACTGGCACGTGTCGGATCTAGAATGGGACACGTGTATTGCGGGTTAAGGTAATTTTTGGGGTAACAAACAGCAATGTTACCTGGCGGGCTACCATGAAAATTACATTCGAAACTTCGGACTCGCACGGAACACGAACGTAACGTACCGTATTCATCCGAAGCTTTTACCTCAGAGTGTGGGGTCTGCTTTACTAGTCTAAGCGGATTTGGCTAAACTTCGATAGTCTATATCTTCCCACTGACAGCACAAAAACTCCCCTTTGAGCACTGGCTACCCTACTCACTGCCGAGAACACATCACGAGGGTATTATAGTCGTGGTATTCTGTAGGGTGGAGGTACTAGTCGGACTGCTCATTTGGGACGTGAATACCGTCGTGTCCTAAATCCTTCATAGGATTGAAACAACTAAACATGATTAGTAGATTTGAACAAAACTTGGTCCTCTGCCGGCGTCGTACCCCGTGCTCTCCTCAAAAGATACCCAAAAACGCATACTGCGCACAAAACACATTTTGTCGCGTGCTCGTGCTCTAGTTTTTTCAATATTGCCCGTAGTTTCGGTCCACAGCCGAGGATGTAAGTACCATGGTAGGCCTTGTCTTGAGTCCGAGTGTCCCTTGCCCCGGGCCCGGGTCGCCATGTCTTTACGACATCTTATATAGCACACGCGGTAATTGTAACCAACTGTGTGTGTCTTGTTTATTGCTGCTTATCCGTCCTACTTGTTACGTCAAACTGTAAATTTCAACGCTCCGATTTGATTCTATTACATATACGGAATTAATACCTCTGCCTCTAGTGTTTCAGTATGTGTAGAAATGACCTGTAATAAGTTTTAAAGTACGGTTAGGTTTACTGCTGACCGATAGCATTTGATGGAACTTTTTTTTAATACACACTTGTACTTTTCCACAATATTTTATTACTGAACCTTACCGATTTCACCTCACGGTTTTCTGAAAGAATGTATGTTGATTTTTACTGATTAGGAATATTATCATTTCTCTTTCTACATCAGAGTGCCAATCCCGGTTGCATCCAAAACATGTACAAATCAGACCCCATTTTCACTATTTCTTTCTATAACACCTACTACTATAATTAGGAGTAAGCGGACTCTGGGTTACGAGATGAGAGATTCATATGTAACCGGGAACTCTAAAAGACTTTCTACACATCACTATCTATACCCGAAGTAAGCATACCTTAACTAGTTTGTGATATAGGACAAACATTCTTCTAGATACATTAAACTAAACTGCGACAGGATAGGGCCACGATTTTGCTAATTTTATCTCAAGTCAAAGCCACTGAAGAAAATTACATTTAATTTAAGATTTTACTCGTCCATTGTTAAGTATAAAATTAAATGGTACCTGTGAATGAACTTTTTTTTATTAAATTTTGGATTTTAACAAATATCAATAAAATCTAAAATTCAATAACATATTTGCAGTGTCAGTGGTTATAACAATGGTTTTGTTATGACATGAACTAAGTAGTACTACTACATTTTATTTAAAAATTGAGGCCCACGACAAATACTTCACACAATAGGTACGGTACATACCGACAATTGTTGAGAAATCAGATACCTTAAACCTAATAGATGAATCGGCCCGCTTTGTAATCCCCATTTCTGGATATTGTGGTCCGAGCGAAGTGTTAATTAATCCCATTTATTGTGCTGTTAACGGTACGGGCCCGACGTACTGAATACGTTCACTTGAAATGTTGTATTGTTGTGTTTATTTTGTTTGGCATTATTGTCCCTACACATAGATTTTGCTTTCATGATTGGAATAGTTTGTGCATTTAACAACGAATATAAGTTGTACTTGCCTAATGTATTAAATATCTAAACGAAAACTTAACCAATTTTCTAAAAAAATTGTATAGTTAACAGATCCGAGATTCGTTTCGAAGCTGTTTTCTTTTCAATTTAAGCTCTTTGCAATATTCTACTAACCTTTGTAAAGGGAAATAAGTAATAATGACTAAAGAATGGGGGTGGGAAAATTTCTCTCTAAATCAGTTTATAACCGAGTAGCTAGACTCACTTGAAACCCAAAGGGTAATTGCGGTTAGACTAACCTAAAAGTCAGAACTAGATAAAATCTCACTTTAACCACCGGAGCAACGGAACAATCCCACAATTCATAACCGTTTATACAGTTTTTATAACTATTAAATTTGTAAATATCGTTGAATGCTATAACAGCGTTTGTATGTTGTATGTCAAAGTTTTATCTGAGTTACGCATCAGGAGAATGATTAATTATCTACATGTTTTTTATACTTACCGCTCATTAAAACTTGGGAGTAAATGATTGTGTTGAAATATTTTAATAATCTTGTTAGAACTCTTTATTAAGATCTATGTCTATAAAGATACAATACTAACGTTCAGACAGTTTACTATACAAGAGAAAGAAAGATATTGCAACATTTTACGGTGGCTGTGAACGCACATAAAATTTATAGCCGTTAACGTCTCTAGGCTGGCAATAAACAGTTAGTGAGCTGAGTAAGCAAAGGTTGGTGGAGCGCAACGGGACGTTTTAATATTTCCCCGTGTTCCCGGCTGAGCCCGGACCGGTGGTGGCCGGCCCCCGCCGCAGACGCATCACTCCGCAATTAAGGGCCAGACAAAACGTCGTCGACGCGGAGCGAGCGCTTCATCAAGTATTAAAAACGGCCAGTATCCGGACACGAGCAAATCCTACAGAGCATTTAATATTTTACATAAAACGGTCTGCGGTTTCCGGCGGCGGAATTTTCTTGCGGCTTTTCACGGCGATTTAAGTTTTGGTTTAGTGGAGGGTAGGTGCCGCGAGCCGCAGCCTCTCGCGCCTGTACTAAATATTTAATGCGATGCTGCTATCAGTACTTCCTTCGAAGTTTCGCGGTCCCGTCAAAGACTACTAAACATTTTGAGCTATCCGCTCAAGTGAAACAATTTCCGCCGACGTTAATCCTTTAATGAAATATGTGCCGTAATATTTAGGTACCTGTTCTCGGTTTAATTTAATTTCGGCTGCTCACGAAAAGCCCATTCTGTACACTTAGCCATATTCTAGCTATGTACAACAGTCAGTAATGTGTCCACGGAAAACAAATTGTCGAATCGTGCTCGGAGCTCCCTGCCAGGATAACGAACGTAAGTGCGACAAAATATCAACATAAATCGGATGCGGTATTAACTCCCCGACTCAGTAGCTAATGAATATTCAGAGAAACTGACACCGCTCGCCTTGAATTTGCAAGAAATAATCCTGGCCTCAGACAGCTATAAATCTTAGATTGTCAAACGAAACTCAAGACTCACTCACGTATAAAAAGATCAAGGACCTGAAATCTTTAAAATGATACTCATCAGATTAAAATATAGGGATAAATATGATACAACTTATATTATTGATTGTTTCTGAGTAGTTTTTTGTAGAATTCATAGATATTTGTAACAATGAATAATGTCATTCGTTGCGGGTAGTTGGAGACTAACTAGAGGACTTCAATATCGGTAGTGGAGATCAGATGACTGTCGCTTCACGGAAAATATCGAACTATTCCCGTTTTATTGTTGAACAGGAAGCTGACGCCAAAGTGATTTGTGCGTTTATAATTTTATTCAACTCATCATCATTCATAAAAACCTACTTTAGATTTTATTAAGAACGTTTAAAAATTCCAAATAACCAATCTAAAATGCAATTTTATATACAGTTGAGTACCAGTTTGACTCATATGGTTGAGTAGCTACAACTTCGTATAGATTGCTCATTTTTTTCTATAAATAAAGAAACTAAATAGTACTTCACTAAAAGGTTAATAACCAGAACACGTTCGTCGAAGATTATTTTTTGCTTAGACACCGCTCTTGAAAAACGACCATGACCTTCATTGTTTTGTTGAAAGAAATTTTCAATCGTCTCCCGTCTACACGATGTTTGGTCTACAGGTTAGAGTGGATAAATTCCAAGAGCTTTAAACTAACAAACAGGATTGTTTAGATTAGTTTAGAATAAAGACATTCCATCTATCCGCGTCACAAACACAATTTATTGAAATAACATTGAGCTTAACTGGCCGTATTTAATCTGAATGAAACCGCACTGTTTCATTCTCGATACTGTGTGGTTCCAATCTGGTTAATTTACCTCTCATTGGATTGCAATTCCTCGATGCACTCCCTGATTTGCTGGAATAAAACTCAACCTCGAATTAAGCTCGTCTTTAAACATAATGTATCACTTATTTGTATAAATGCCTTGTAAGTGTACAACAAAGAATAAAATTTATAAAAATAATAAATAAATAATTAACTAAACTTATGAACTCTTTTGTGATATCGCTATCATCATCACAGTGTTAAGTCCCGGTACGAACGGTTGCGTTGCACGGGGTTCAGGCAACGGAATACGGAAGCAACTGCCGTCCTTTCGACTCGTCCGAAAGCCTCGTCCGCCGGTTTATGACCGGCTTGCAGGTGAGGTTATCTTGGGCTCCAAAAATCTTAGTGTGATAAGATCTCCTTTCTTTGGAATAAACTGACTGACAAGTCATTGTTATTTTTTCTTTCTTTTTCTCTTACTCCTTACATCTAAAGAAACACAGAGGAGTGTTTATTATAAAGACATTGCGTCTTTCCTCGTCGCAAATACGATTAATTGAAGTAACGAAACGGGATGAGCTTAACTTATCTGTCTAATGCGTGATATCGTTGCGTAATATAACATTTAGTGATGATAATAATGGTATCATATACTTTGATAATACTTATATATATATACCTGTGGATAATACTTTATACATTATGGTGACAGTAATTGTTGTTAAGGTACGTCATCATTCTCATAGCGGTTTCCCTGTTGCCTCCAAATATTGCTTAATGTGTTTGGTATGTCGGCGTGTCGGATTAACGAATAAGAGTATGAAGACAGTAAATATTTTATAGAACTGACTAGTATACACATGAGTCTTCACTATCATGAAACCTGTTACTCCTGCAGCGTAGCACAGATACAGACTCTGAGGTAGCGTCAAGAACATTTGATCATTTTTGTTTGCTAACGAAATTATCTGTTCTATTCTAACAGATAATTTCATTTTATTCCCATATATTGATTTTATTTACAATTTTGAATGTATGTAGGTGTTTACAAAAAAAAAAAACAAGTATCTATGAATGTCTAGCCGCTTTCTAGATTCCATAACACAAGCTAGTTAAGCTATGCTTACCATGGGTCTAGATAGCGTTGTAGAATGTTTATTATTTATTATATATAAAGTCAATATTACTAAATATTAAAACGAATAATAAAAACGTACAAAACGTTAATTTTCGTTAAGTATTTAGAAGAAATTACTATTACATTAATATACTGCCAGACCACCCGATCTGAATACCACTTGCAATTCGCAAATATGTCAACACGTACGTACGAATCTTTGCAACACAAGATCTGCATTATTGTAACTCAGCAGTTACACAAAGAAGCAAATTTCATTAAAAATAAAAACCCCGCATCCCCGTGAACAAGGCGCATTGTATTATTTACTACAGAGATTATTCTTCTCAGTGAATAATGCATGCAGTACGACCCTACACAGACATAAAGCGCTTTATAAACTCGCTTTATAATGAAATACACCTTGCTTTATTTATACTTTTGTGTAATTCGTTGAAAAGTGTCGTAAGTACCGCTGGTATGTTACTGGGTTTGGAATCTTATGTGTAGAAGAATAAGTATAAGTAATCGTGTTTTGTTTTATAAGAAGACATGTTTAAATATTTTGCTTGTCAACAAAAATGAATGGTGGTTGAGGTTCTACGAAATGGTGTTTGACAGTTTAATCTATGTTAGTAGATAGATACAAATTATAATTAATTTTATCTCCAATCCATGGAATAATTTATTTTTTTATTGAACTTTATGCGCCGGTATATGCCACAGGCATTCATTCTCTACCAGTCACCTAAAGGTGGTGCCAGTATCCAGGGCACTTTCCGCACTATAAAAAGGTTAGTGCAATATCGATAAAAATAAAAGCGTATAGATAAACGAGGTTATTTTTTTTAATATTGAGTGCATAATACGAATACTTCCGAGAGAGTAAGCAGGTGTGGATCAAACATCAATATTTTTCTAGATCTTCTCGTTAACTAGAGAGATTTCACTTCGATAAGTGTATTAGCGAATCAAATCTATAAAATTCAGGCAGACTAAAGAGGTAAATACACACATAAATTACACACCTTCCTCCCTTCAAGGTAGGCCGGCACAATAGCCCACCATTTGCTTCTGTTCACGACCTAAAATATACAAATTTGTGTATACTTAGTCAGATTTAAATTAGTATCTAACCAAATCTATTTGTCTTGTCTCTATCTAAACCCCATAACGTTCTTAATACTGTGACTCCTATGGAGCAGCGAAATAGTAAAGTCCAAAAAAAGTGCCTGACTACAATGGAGACTCGGATTATCCGAATTTGTTGTCGGTAGTTACCCGGATTATCAAAAATCTGGATAACATAACATAAACTCACACCTATATCCCCGGAGGGGTAGGCAGAGGTGCTAGCACCCATATTTCGTCAGTTTATGTTTAGGACCCAATATAATAGGTGGCGAGCCTATTGCCATTAATCGGGCACTTATAAACCTGCGATAAATACACACAAAATTTCAAAAGGCATCGAAAAGTCATTGGTTTGTGCCATGGTAAAACCTGGGATCGAACCCGAAACCTCATCTCAGCAATCTATTACGTATAACACAAGGCTACCGCGATAAGTAATTTAATATAAGTTCATCTTTTAATATTATTTGCAAAAAAAAACCTTTCTACGACCGTGTTTCAGGTAAGTATATATCGTTAGATCCTCTCTACTTTTTGTTATTTTACTTACATTGAACAAAAGTATATTAAGAGATTAATTAATATCCAACAAGTGTTGGATGGCCGCTTAATGACCTCAATAACCATTTACTCGCGATTGACAATCCGTTTAAAAACAAATCCGTCTGGATATACAATTCTCCACTCTAGTATATTCAGTTCACAGAGATAAACGGTTACGAAAACAATGAAACACTTATAAAAAAGCTTTACACATTTTATCATAATAATGTATTGCTTGTTGAAATATTCGCGACGTTCCAGCATTACGTTCGTGTCAGGTCGTAACCGACGGTAGCGGGGGATGCTTGTTTTCCTTTACACCGGCGTTGTTTGGAATTCCTGCGTCAATTAAATGCTTGTTTGTAAACACAACAGACACCGAGAACGGTAAACGCGATCATTTTCACGGAACACGCCTTTCCTCGACCCCTCGCGGTTCGTACCTGCCTTACTTTGAAACCGCGCAACTCCTTTGAACGAACAGGCACGGTTTTACCCTCCTACGTCGATTGAACGCTTTGGAAAGAGATATAATGTAAGCTAATTGGTTGATCATTTTTTTAATTTTTTGATGTGAACCATCTATTGGTTATTGGCGTTTTGACAGCTCTTCTATGTAGTAGCGGCAAACGAAGTTATCGTCACCCCTGTATTTCATAATCAATAATAATAATTAGTAATATAATAAGCTTTTAATACATACTTAATTAAATTAAAGTTAAAATAACCAATAAATAATACCTACATAATAAATAATGGTTTAAAAAAGTTAAAATATGTATAATAAAATTTTGTTTAAATAAACTCCGGCACGTTTCTGCGGTAAAGGATGGTCATCGCGATTCAGCCAGGCAGCGCCGCCAGTGTCATGGGCACCTTTGCGTCGGGAATGATACGAGGCGGGTTATTTGACGTGACATAATATGACAAAGTCTGTGATTGCAAATTAAAAAAAATGTAAAATAAATTAATGATAATTGTAAATAATTCATTGCAAAACTATTATCACTGATTGTTCACATCTGCTGCCGACGTCACGTAACTGATAATTTTTTTTAATCGTTTACAACTTAATTGACATGTTTGAACTTTTGAAGGTTTGCATGTTAGTATTTCTTATCAATCCAAGGTTATATTATAAAACATTTCTTACCGGTCTAGCCTTTGAAATGAATTTTCTGCCTTTTGTAAGACATCCGTGCGATGTCCTAAGAGGCGACTAATGGAAAATTACGCAGACGATATCACTGCGAGAGAAGGAAAACTCGAAATAAAACCCTGTACCACCCCGTCTGACTAGCGTAGAAACAGTATGTCAAAGCCTCCCAACGTTAGGAGAGGCCTATGTCCAGCTGTGGGCTACGATGGGCTAATTGATTGATTGTAAGATATCCACCACTAAATTACTATTTAGAAAAAATCAGGCATGAACAGAACATGTGAACAACAGACACTTTTTACTCGAATTTAGCTTGAGGGGCGTATCTAGATCAGGATTTTATTGATTACCTACCTAAAAATATAAAATTGTTATTTGTTACTGTTTTCGGGCTGTTCTCTGCCTACCTCGAACTATATTAGACAGCCCGAAACGATATATCATATTACATTCATAAATATAACAATATTTTGACCATCTCTATTATACCATCAATATAAAATAGATATACTTGTCGTTTTGTTTCAACAAAGTTCACCGAAAAGTGTATTGTTATTTCGTCGGACAAAGGGCAACGGAAGCGAAACGTTAGGCCACCGCTTATTGGCACGGCGAAAGTCGTTTTCCGCCATTGCCTACCGGCGACCAGAGCGGATACCCACCGTACTGATTCCAGAAATGCTTAAGTAATTCCGTGTCCGTCCCTCGCTAATTGCGGGAAATTAGTTAATTAATTGTTTTCCTTTTCTCTTAGATTTGTGCCTTGAAGAGCCGGATCTTGTTTAATTGAGCTGTTATAAAAGGTAGAACGCTCTTGAGAACTAGCTGATGTTCGTGATTAATATTCTTTTTCATGTGATTTATTTTAAATATTACTTCGGCGGTTTTGATGTGAAAAAAGTAACGGACAGAGAGTTACACATACGTAATTTATAATAGATATACTGTTTACTGTTTCGGTATCTGCTGCTGGTTTACCTGATTCCGTTTTCACAACTCAAGGGAACCTATTCCAGGATAGAAAGTAACATAAATACTTTTCCAGACTATAATTTATTCCTTTACCTACTAAATTTCAACAAGATCGTTCTGCCGGTTAAGCGCAATTGAGTAATAAACATCTTCACAAACTTTCAAAAATATTACACTAGTAGGATTGTATGTATTCATTACATACATACATATAATCACGCCTTTATTCCCAGAGCGTTAGGCAGAGGTGAATTAACACCCACATTTCACCAATCATTGAATTCGGTCCCACGTATTGCGGTCTTCCTTGCACTATTGGGTTCAAGCTATGTATCTGAGGCTGAATCTGGTGGCCCAAATTCTACTCTACCGGGAATAACAAAGTAAGTAATCATATTGCTATCATAATATACACTGTCTAGTCAGAAACCAGACGGTATCATAACAATAAATAAATAGACGCAGAAAGTTTAGATTTATTTATCGCAGTAAAATTGTTTCGTTTCACGATGTTAAAATTGTCAAGCAACTTGTAAAGTTTGCATTTACTTGAAATAATTAACAAGAAAGTTCAAGGAGACAACAATATGTAGGTACAGTCAGCATCAGATCGATCTTGACAAGAAAAATACTCAAAATGATCTTAATACTATGGTTCTTTTTATACCACTTAGGTGGCAGACAAGCACACGACACACCTGATGGGAAGTGATTACCGTGGTCTATGGACGCATGCAACGCCAGGGGTGTTACACACGCGCTGCCCACCATAGATTTTGGTTTTCTCTCGTTCGTTATTGGAAAATCTCCTCCTTAGTGATTGTTTTAATAAGAATCTTTATTTTATGTCCTAGAATATGGTTGGTTACAGGTGTTGGTGTGATTTAGTATGGCATATTCTGCCTTTGCCAGATTTTTTACATGCATAACACATTTGTAATTAATAATTGCTTCATAGGCTAAGTTCTAACTCATCTAAACTAAAATTCAATATTTATTTAATGTCAGAATCTACTTAGATATGTCAAATTATAATAATTAAAGTGAATTTATAGTTTTCTACTTTTATATATAAATATATTTTCATAAATTTATATATGAAAGTAGAATTTATACATTTAAAAAATTGTCATCAAAATATTCCATAATGTCGTAATACTTGTTTCATAAAAATTCACATATTTTTTAGCGGTATAGGCTCATCGGTAATTTCTTAAGACCGTCAGGCACATGGTTATATATTTTAATACACATTATTTGGTACACACCAATAGTTCAGAAAATAATATAGCTTAAATCAATGAATATACTCTTAATACCTTGATATTTAGATCATTTTGAGTATTTTGCAGTCTATATATAAGAAAGATAAACAGTCTGTCTACCTATGTTCTAGATCTTTTCTTTTTATATTAGCAAGCAGAGATATGAATGTCTTGATTTTACAAGGTTGAAATGAAATTCATTAGATTCCCCTCGGCACAAAACTTTATATAAGACTTTAAACTCCACTTTAATATGATGTAATATTTTAAGCGTGTAGATCGTCAAAAATCTATTAAAACATGTGATATTAAAACTATGAAAATAAAATAAACTAATAGATTCAAAATTAAATTGAAACTCAAATCAACCAACTATTACCTCAACCTAACCGAGCTTTTCTGACATAGGTTTCAAAAACCACATGAAACGTACAGAATTTTGACAAATCATACAGAATACCCAAGTTCTATTTAATTTATCATTTTTAATCGAATTGAAATCACGCGTTACTGAATCGGCCCCCAGACGTTAAAACAAAAGGCGTGTACTTTAGAGATTTGTTGAAAACGACTGCCGTGCAAATGTCGTATCATTAAAATTAAAAACGTTTGTGGAGTACATCTTCTTTTGTGTTCCGTCGATGTATTTATAGGGGGAGGGCGGCGGACGGCGCGGTCGACGCCCGCACTCGCCGCCCGCCTAACCTCAGTCCTCACTGCGTTTCAGAACACTTTGTTGTATATGCATGACGCACAACGCACTATACCTACTATAATAAATTACGTTGGTGCATATCGAACAAAGCATATAATGCTTGCTTCACCCATCATTAATCCTGGTCGTATCCAATAGGCTCTTAGTTCGGAGTACTGAGTCTGCCTCCTTGCTTACTTCACCACTTTGCACTTTCTTGGGAATCCGTGCTAGTGAGATTCGTATAGGCTCTTAGTTCGGAGTACTGAGTCTCCCTTCTTGCTTACTTCACCACTTTGCACTTTCTTGGGTATCTATGCTAGTGAGATTGGTACGCTAGTGATGTTCTATGACGTCAAGCTTTGACACAGCTGTGGCGTACGTCTGATCATACATGGCTAACATACATTCTACAAATACTGTAAGGGTATGATTCCGAAGGCGACAGCATTCAACTGCCGACACAGAGCGTACCGTGAAACAGACTTGATATGTTAATTTTGTTTTTGGTTTTAATTCATTGCGGGCTTCTCAATAGAGCCATTTATCTGTGTCGAAGTTAAACAAGTAATGTACATATATGAAGATAAGACACGCGTCATCCGAACGCACGAAAATATTCCATAGAAATAAAAGAACATCAGTCCCGCAATCCCCTCATTGTCTATTTCTATACATTTACATATTTTCACATATCTTCTTAAACTTTCTGATGAGCTCTTCCAATTAGTCCCAGCCTCCCCTTTCCCACACAGGACAACACGCAGCACGCTTTGATGTCACCCCCATACGATGCAGAATATCCGATCAAGAACCAAACTGTTCGGACTTTTTCCTTTGTTGCACCATTAAGGCCTGGAATTCATTACCAGCTCATGTGTTTCCTTCTTTCTGCAGTTCTAGACGATTAGAGATATTGCATTCAGCTTATCGTCAGGGCGCTTATCGCGAGGCAAAGTCTAGATTAACGGCATAATTGAGCAGCCGTTATGAATTAAAACAAAAAAAAACATATTCAAGTGTATTTCACGGTACCTCCGCGTCTGCAGTTGTCGTATGCGCTCACTTTCGAAGAATCATACCTTATGAAAGTTTGAGAAGAGGTTTGAGTGTTTCTTACTCAATCACGCCTAACTGCTGAAGGGTTGAAATTTGGTAAAGATAGGTCTAGAATAGTACACAGGCTACCTTTTGTCCCTGGACAAAGTTTTCAGGTGTTGAGGTAACGAGATGATACATCTACACAGGCAGCAGTTAGTTTTACATAAATAAAGCTATTCATGCTGAAATTTAACTTCTTAAATATACCTACATAATTAAGTAATTTCCGTTTTTCTTATCTCACAATGGTACGGTCGCACCGTCCGGTCCAAGGGTCGGATTAACAGCAAGGCAAAAAGAAATACAACCGGTTTTTGCGCTCGTCGTGGTTTTTACTTAATTAACCATGAATATAAGTAACATCTGTTAGACGTAATAAATCGCTCAATCTTAGCCGGATTATCCGGGCCGTTATCAGATAATCCGTTTAACTTTTCAGTTTAATTACCGTAGATATTAATGTTCGTTGGTGGTGCCAATCTACGGAATTGAATCTCTTTGGTTATGTCTAGAGTAAGCAGGTTTTAAACTATTTATTTTTAATATAGGACACACCAACCTCGCCTGATGGTAAGTTAAAGGCAAAGTCTTAGGAAAGAGGGTCACCATTACAGACACTAAGTGTTACAATGGTGGCACTCAGCTTGGCGACCTCATCAGAAGCTTTTTCACTTTTTTTTTTAAAAAAGGACCAATAGAATTTGATTTTTGTTTATCCAACTAACCCACGAAAGGGCCCATAAATAAGTTGATTGTTGAATTTGTTGCTAAACTCAACAACGCTCATTCAACTTGAGAAGGACTCGGCCGATTGGGATGATTTATTTTTTGCTATCAGATTTGTATAAAAAAGGAAAAAGACACCCCGCAGACACGGCTTACAAACAACTAATTTTGAATAAAAATATTTCTTTTGTAACTTGTAACAACAGAATCAAAACAACGGCAGTAGACGGATTGAATAACACGTGTGGGCGGATAAACGTTAGACAAAATACATTCATTCAATAACTGTATTTTAAATCACACAATTATGAGTCATTAATTTTTTATATCTGCAAACTTCATTAAGTGTTGTTAACAAGATTTACGGTACACAGTGGCATTATTCAATCATTTTTTGATAGTTTATCATGATAATACATACGGAGCTATTTATAAATAGCTGTTACCCGCGGTTTACTTAATTAATGCTAAATAGCTCATAATGTGTTATTCCAGACTATAAATCTATTTCTGTGCAAAATTTTAGCCAGATCCGTTCAGCCGTTTAAGCTTTATTGAGCAACAAGCATCCAAAACATCTTCATAAACTTTCACATTTATAATGTTAGGATAGGATCATGCCATAGCAGTGATTGATTAATTATATAGAATTCTTCGAACAATAATATTACAGATTGCCTTATTTACAGTTTGTCTTAATAGTGACAATATATCACAATTTTTAGTTGAGTGCCGAACACGTAGAACTTTTGTCTAAGTTAATATCCTTACTTCAAAATTTATTGTAGTTGAAGCCCAGAATATATTTCACGGCAGCCAGGGGGACATTATTCGGGTGGGTCGCATCATTAGTCAGCGTCCGTCTCGCATAAGCACCAGATGAATCGATACGTGACGACAGAAAGACTCCGGTAGTGTATCAATATACTAGAAGACGGTCGTTCAGACTCAACGTGCTTGAAATCTATTATTAGTCACCAACACGTTGCTTTTGAGTTGTGGTTAGTGACTCATTTGTGCTGCGGTTTTAATGTAGCATTTATAGGGTTGGGATATCTTCTAGGTACGTAATTATACCCACTTATATCGGGTACCAACTATTCTAGAATTATTTAATTTGATGATTATGAAATAAAAATTACAATACTTTAAAAAAACACTTTGTTAACAAAATCATTATACACAGTTACTCTCGTTAAAAAAAGCGTTGCTGTGAGATTTTATTGCCTGGAGGTAGATATCTCGAAAACGTAGATGACCCAATGTCAACCAGGGTGCAAAAGAAATGCCTTATACTCCGGTCGATTCGAGTCCGTCATAATGTTGGACTCGAACCGACCATTAAGTGAAGCTATACCCATCACTATAACTATAGGTCACCGTGTTTAATTTCAAACACGATGACCACATCATCACATCACTATCGATTTCATCGACACTCATAAAATAAACGATTAGCGATTGTATCGTGAATACATCGCTACGGAATCACAGTGCAAAAAATCGCCATGTGTTCGAAACACATGGCGACTTTGCAGCACCTTTTCCAATACTTTCTTTTTAATAAACTGCTGTTTTGCAATGAATATCACCAGATGTATCGGTTATATTGAGAGTAAACACATTCGTTTAGCATTTTTTTTTTTATGTTTGTAATGTTTTCAACAGCCCCATCTTACTTCTGGTTAATGCTAATTCCAAGCAGATTTCGTGCTCATTTGCTTCCCATTCTCGACCCATCATGATCTCCTTCCCTTCCATCGCCAGTCGAAGTTACGAAGAAGGTGTCATATCAGAGTCGAACTACATGAAATTGTGTCTGACAGAACTTTTACAGTTATTCTACTTAGCAAGCCATCAATACCCTCATTCCTGTCCGCTATCGATCAGGGTTACAGTTTGCTATTGGTAGTCTTGTACAAATCGCATCTACCGCCTCCAAATGAATTCAGAAACAGCAAACATCCTTGACGTAGGTACGATAATGACGTAATGTCTCGATAAAACAAAGAAAATCAAGAAAAATGTTACAGTCAAAACTCTTAATCTTAAAGCTCTTAATAAAAAATTGTGACAAATTTGATTAAGAGATCACAATATTTAACTTTTTTTAGAACAAAATACCCTTTAGAATATAATTCATCATAAATATTATTGATCAATTTTAAATAAGAGAGATATATTTTAGATAATTCTGCAGCGCAGTTTCTTTGCGTAGGTATATAAATCTTAGAATGTTACGCTAAATAAATTAACAGACCCCATCCTTCGGAGAGGTCAGATAACATCTGAACAGATTTATACGAGCAGATACTAAACGTGCCATACTAAATAATATTACGAGTTATACGACCCTATGTACCTGCAATACTTAAGCGTTTTGTTATACAATTAAATAAATGTGAAGTAATTACGGTAAATTTATATGTTTCATACATTAATTTTATAAGAGCAGTCTTTTTGCGAAATATGTGTAATATTTCGCATTTGTTAAGATTTCTCTTTATCACACAGCTTAATATACTTTAGAGTAGTTAAAGTCGAAGCTGTAGTTATAATGTTTGATAAATCGAAACGGTTTCAACTACTCTATAACAATATCACACTATCGTATCAAACTGTCAGTCCGGTGCATGATAGAGAACGCTTTCCATAACCGAGGCTATCCGATCTTAGACTACTGTATACAATATACATATATTAATTTATATGTATTGCAATAACAGTAGGATTAGAGACCGAATCTCAATTCAATATTGAGTTTAATTTGGGAGATGTCAACGTCTCAGGGAAGGAGCAGCGATGGTATATTGCTGCCTAAACACCCGTGTGATTGGATCCTGTTTTCCATATTAGATAATCGCTATTAGCCGACATTCAATTTTATAAATTGAATGTTTAAGTAAAATTAATTTAAAAAAGGTGTTGCGATTTATTTTGTTTTATTTTTGTAAATTTATGCACTACTGATATGCCCCAGCTTCGCTCAGGGTATATTTAGAAAACTCATTTCACCTCTTTAGGCCCGTAATTACTCAGTCTTGTTTTGTTGACATTTATGATCACTGCTCCGCTCCCTAAGTAGTAGCATGATGATATATATATTTTAAAGAATTTTTCAATTCAAGCCAGTAGTTTTTGAGATAAGCGTGTTCAAACAAACTCTTCAGCATATTAGTATAGATTCGCTCGATTTACTTTCAGCAGCTACTTATAAGTAGGGAGTTTATGAGGCCCTACCAAGACCGTCAGGGCCCCAAACTAGCTCAATTATCGCTTGCTCAAGTGATGTTATGTCACCATAAAATACATTTCCATTGAAAAAATAATCATCAAAATCGAAAAACAATTGGCGAAGCTATTGTTGCACAAAATGCAAAAAAAAGCATTCGTTCTAATTGAGAACCTACTCTTTTATGACCGCCATCAATTTGATTTTTTTGAAGTTGCTTTAAAAATAGTTACTAATAATATATTTCAAGAAGTAGCACTCGCATAAACTTTCGACAATTTACAAACAGTTTCAACAAATATCTCTGAGTTGTCACAGCTTAAAACCTAAGAGCTTAAACGTATATTTTAGAAGCAACTACTGTGATGTGAGCGTATAAAATCCACTTCGTAAAACTCAGATTACCTCAGAGTGCACTCTTCGTTACACGAAAGCTCGACGGTAGACAGTTTTCGCCTTTTCGTCAAGAGGTTTCGCTCTAGATATCTAGTTTTAAGATCCGAAGTGAAAAGCTTTTTGCTCTAATACTATTACAACCTTATTACCTTTTAACTCAACGTTTTACACACAAATATGACAACGCTCGCAAATCCTGTCCCTTTGTTGTTTTAACTTCATTGGATCTCGTATTGAGGTCGTATGATTGGTTATTAAATGTACAAACACTGTTTGAAAAGCTATTCCCGGGATAAAATGGAGTCTAATGCTATTCCTTTCCTTTCCTATTCCTAACTTTATCTATCCCGGTACCAAATTTTATGCAGAACTTCCAACAGTCCTGCCTGATTGATTGATATAAGAACATGAACATCTCGGGATGTCCCGAAATACAATGAAACCTACAGATTATTGGTAGGTTCTTTAGATAAAAAGTAGATTATTGACTATTCTGGACTTAACTTTGTGCTAAATGCATCCGTTTAGTCGTTCCAGCGCGATTGGGTATCAAATAACCATCTACAAAATCCATACACACTTTTGCATTTACAACAGTAAGTAAGATTTCCCGGCATCCCGGTAATTGGCTGTAAGACGTAAAACGATTACCTAAATACGAAATCCTTTTCTTTACCAATCCCTAGGCTATTTTGGTTGCGTTTTCTCAATTTACCCGCCAGTTCGGTAAACGAACTCCAAAATTCTGAATCAGACTTGATTGAATCGCAGTCGTGCCCGCGGGAATGGAGTTATTTTCCAACCTATTTCATGGCACGTCGGTACGATCGACAAGTCTCGAGTCGTGCACTCACTCGCATTTCATGTTTGTGCCCTCTCGAGAAATTTCATTCAGTTCATTTATTTGTGTTTGGAAACTGTTGTTCCACTCACAACACTCATATTTGATGTTGGTACATTATTTATGGATTGTCAAATATTTCCGCCCAATAAGTTTTCCCTTTTTGCCATGATTTTGTTATATTGTCGTTGTACTCGTATGATGTTTGCTTTCTCGCAATAGTCACAATGTTTTATTCAATAAATGTAGCTAAGCTAACCTAAACTTGGTGTGTATTGAAAGCCAATAAGACCTATAGGGTCAAACTATCCTCACCTGGAAATCGATACGTCTGCTTACCTGCAACTTACCTTTCGAAGTTGGGAAGTCAGTTGATAGTAGCTCCTATGAACGCTGTATAAACCAAACTAAAAGGGAAAGATGGAATAAGCGGATCCTAGGGTCTGATCCCAAAACACCGGATCGGGAACAACAATTTATATGATGATGATGAATAAGAGCGGATTCCAACAATTCTACTTCATCTGTCGAATCGACGGCACTTCCAGTATTAAATTCTGTTTTCCAAGTGTACTGCTACCTGAATATGTGTCATGGATTCGAAATCAGTTAAAATTAAACAGCATTTTGACATTTTACTCAATGATTTTCGTAAAACGAGAGAACCCAGAACAACACATGTTCAGTAATTAATTCCAGCCTTAGATGGCTAACAAGCGATCCCCCAGTAGTATGCGGTCACTGGTGAATAACAACGCTGACCGAATACGAAATGCAGCTAACATATTGATTTCGATATCAAATGAGCGGGTCGTTTGCCCCTGTCGAGCCGCTCCATTCATCCTGGAAAAAGCATTACTATCCATTTTAGAAATGCTCATACATATGCTAACGCCTTTCTCCTTGTGAGACAGTCTGAGGTAGCTAGAGACAACCGAGAGATAAGAGAAAGATAATACACACTTCACTAGCATCCATTACTATCGTGCAAGCCAGTTTCAAATGACTTTGACTGCCCTTCATTAGTCTCTGCTCATCTCTCCGAGCGTACCCAGCCGTACTTACACAATTTGGTATATTTTATAATACTCAAATTTATTTCAAATGGAATTAAAAAGCACACGATACAGAACTTCTGTAACTTTTTTTTAATGACCTCAATCTGAAATGGCCAGTTGTATATTTCAAAATGTATCAACCGCTATCGTATGAGGGATAATCGTCGACAATAAAAGACCTCATTTGTGTTACTCGTCCAGTTGTTTCGATCCACGTTGTTCGGACAATGGGCAAACGTACGCACAATGTGGCCCCATCGTCATCAATCAAAGTCCCACTGGTCCTTCCCCCCCACACCACCCGGCTCCCGCCCACGCACCCTCCGCAGACTGATTTACCCCTTACATTACAAGCAAATGCATGTCTACGTAAATACTAACTGCGGCAAATTGAAATAACAGTACCGTGCGACTGAAATAACAAAGGATACAACTATTTACAGACTTACGGGAATATATTAAAATGAGAAAGGATTCCTATTGAATTGCTACATTTTATTGTATTCTATTATACATACATACATACAAATATGTAATCACGCCTTTATCCCTGGAGGGTTAGGCAGAGGTGAATTAACACCCACATTTCACCAATCATTGAATTCGGTCCCACGTAATAGGACGTGAGCCTATTGCCGTATTCCGAGCACTATTGTTGTCTGAAGCCATGCATCTGAGGCTGAGTCTGGGTTTTATATATGTCTGGTGTTAAACAGCCCTATCCCTTAGTCGCCTTGTACGACACCGCATGGAAAGAGATTTTCACCGCTTTTGAATACACGAATGAAATAATCACACACAATTTCCGCTAATATCATCATCATCATCATCATTCAGTCACACATAGTCCACTGCTGAATATAGGCCTCTCCCAAAGACTTCCAGAATGACCGATCTAAAGCAGCCCGCATCCAAAGCTTCCCGGCGACCTTCAAGAGGTCGTCCTTCCACCTGGCCGTTGGGCGTCCTACGCTATGTTTGCCCGTACGCGATCGCCATTCCAGAACTTTTTTGCTCCATCGACCATCTGTTCTGCGCGCTATGTGTCCCGCCCATTGCCACTTCAACGAGCTAATATACGCTAAATATATTACAGCTGTGAGTCATGGGGCTAAAGTATACAAATGTGATACTTTTGTTCTAAGAATGGAATTCTGAAACCTCTAAATTTACAAAATACTTCTTCTCTTTTATTCAAGTCAAGAGCCGTTCTTGTCATTAAGTTGTTATTCCATTGTATTTTTATACTTTAATCTTGTCCTTTATTGATAACAGCGACACGCAAGGAACTCATTGAACACTTCGAAAAATAAATCAGACTTTTTTATTCTCTACTACCTACTTGTGCGATGTCCCTTATCAAGGGTTCAGTACACATCAAAAACGTGAACTCTGACGGTGAGAAAAGTAGTTGCAGCAGGCTATAGAGCGAGCTAATTATGTTTGTAGCTTCTTTGATCACTAATGGGTAAACAGAAGAATATCCGTATCTAACCAGATATACAAGGCGAATAAGGTAACGGATGCGGAAAGAGAGGTATCAATTACCATAGTACATGAAACAAGGTCTATGTCCAGAAGTAGACAAAGTACCCTTAATTACAAAACAGACGCACTCTCAATCAGACTCTCACCCTTCTCGATGTGTCATCAAAAACAGGGTAATACTAGATTTTATGTACAGACTTCTGTTGAAATTAGACTTCACAAATGTAAAATTGTGATGGTCTGTGAATGCAATGCTACACAAACAAACAATACAGTGTCAAAGAAGACAATCAGCAATCGTGCGTCACTCCCGTGAGATTGCGCGAACTTCCCATTCCAACTGCGTAGTGTGCACACACACACACAATGCTATTAGTAGCATGTATGCTGTAGATATTAGCTGCTAAAAAATTGTGTGCCTTATTATTTATGCAAATACAGTGAAAATTGCTTGTACAGTAAGTATTTGCTAAATTTTAACTGCGCTTTAAGATAACCGACATTGTTTTATAAAGACAGACCACATATTTAACGCATGTTCAGAGAACTGATATAAGTACCAGCGTTCATTGTACCAGAAAATATTATCAGAGAATGTGCACTATAAGTACATACATACATACAGTCACGCTTTTTTTCCCAGTGGGGTAGACAGAGACTAATGTTGTCTACTTGCCACAATCCTGGCATACATCTACCGCTTCTTCTACTTTCATAATTGTTTTCATACATGCTCGCCGGTTTCGGGTACTCTAACATGTACTTTCTTCAAAATGTCTTTACTATAAGTAGACTGTTCGCAATAGGATCCACGTCATCATCATCATCTGTGCTTCAATCGTGGTTACACTTTGGAGCCGAGGTCTGCTCTCTCACGCCTACCACTTATTTTCATAACTTAGCCCATTTCGAGTTTTATAGAAGCTACTGCCGTCTGACCCAACTCGACGAGTGATACCTTTTACTTGCGGGATTCTACCATTTTAAGTTATTTCGGTACCTACAATATACTCCTCTGGTCGAACTACCTAAAGGTTAGTTTCACCCAAGGCCATTAAATAACGTGATATTAAAAAAATCTCATTTTCATATAACTACGCACTATAAAACCTATTTTATTACTGAACCAGTCTATCAAGAATTATAAACATAAACGAAGACATAACATAACATTCTTCTTTATCATATCGTGTCGTTGTCGTCTCGTAAGGATTTAAATAACTAAAATCTAAATCGAAAAGGACGGCTGTGGTGATTAACACGGCTGCTCATTACCATGTGGCCGGTTGTCCAAATAGGCTTAACTCCGGACGTGTCGCGTGACTAGTCGAGACATTCTCAACCCCTCATTACCACTTTAAATTAGGTTGTAACCTAACCTCTTATATTACCTAAATTAAATCAAAATTTGAACCCATTACTTAGAAGTTCAGTATATGGTTTGCGTTTTTGTTACTGCATTTTATCACAGTGGGTGAAGGCGGAAATTCAGTTTCCTCGTTCTTCCACTGGTGGGTGAACCGGGAATATGGGTATTGTGCCTATTTATTCATTATATTATGGCCGTGGAATACGATTCATCATCATCAATCAAAGGTAAATAACGCATTATCGCGTTCAACCCTGTGTCGTAAAACAGTACGATACTACTAATGCTGTATCATTGTACTTTTTCGACACAGTAATGCCTTTTACCTAATTTTTATTTCTAAAAGGAAGTCCTTTGCTACGACTCAACAGAGCTGTCTATCGACAGTGGGTATGTCAGACTCAAGCCGATTATGCCTCTTGCGTCAGCAATACTGTCCGAAGCGTCATCTGCGGGAGTGATGCTTTACCAATATGTAGGTACATTGATTGTGAATATCAATATTCTCTTTGGTCATATAAATTAGGGAGCATACAATATAACAATACATAATATCAATATTTTATTTTCTAAAGCAAAGCAAGGCAAAATCTTTTCAAAAATGAGGTCGAACTGATAAAATATTTTGGCCATACAGAAGGTTTCAGTAAAAATATCCTTGTATTGTATTTCCGACTAGAATACAATCTTTGTACTTTTTGCTGTCAGCGCAGATAGTCGTATACTTTCAGGGTTTATTATTTTCTTTGTAATGTCTGTGAGATATTATGACAAGCATTACCTAATAGTAACTACATATTTTATAAGCTTATCATCATTGTACAAAAGAGGGTGTAGTTTATCTAGAACCCATAATATAAGTTATATGACTATTCAATACCACAAAATACACAGTACTAAATGAAGATTCACAAAAGATTGATTAAATAAAAGGAATATTTTAAACACAACCCGCATATTTACACTAGATTGGCAACATCCTTCGGAGGCATTCCAACCTGTAGATGCAATGCATTGGAATGCTCAAGGAAACCGGCAAGTCTGACGTCCCAAACATACCTGGCGTCATACTGTGACTAGGCGACTATAAACTTAATGCAAAATCAAATTGTTAAATAGATGAATCGAACTAAAAGCAATGACTCCGAGTCAAAAATATGGTTTCGTGAAACACCACAAACTGTCAAATAGACAGATGACATTACAAAATGGCGCGCTATGTGATAGTGTCAAAAATGGGTATTTTACTGTAGTTAAAATAAATTAATTTCATTGAGCTTATTAAAATAAGAATGTAAAAAGAACTGTAAAAGTTGCGTCGGTTCTTATTTAATCGTTCATATTTATTTTTAAATATCCACCCACCAATAATAATAAATGATTTGACTACTGAATATTATGACGTCTCAATAATTTATTTCCCTGTTATAGTGAAACTAACAATTCTGTGAACTGAAGGAGGCCGCCATTTTCTTTTCAATAATGTCAAATCATGCAAAATTGTATTTGATTCGTAATAAATCAGTATTATTTGATAGTGACAGCCGTAGTTCCTATTTTTGTCATTTCACGGAATCGTTGGTTTTGCTTTACTTACCGTTTTGACGTTTAGTAAAAAGTTACTAATTTGACTAGCCAGTCAAGTAACCGATTCACTCGTTCATTATCTAGTTTCTTTGTTGCGTTCGAAATTCAAAATTCATTTCCACTTTATCCAAGAACCGCGATACAATATTTTTTATAGACCAGATGACAGTTCTATAGATCTTTCATTCAATAGTTTGGGCGGAGTCATCAAAAATCAATGTTTAAAAATGATTGTGATATCATTCATCGGTGCCGATAGTTCGTACGAGTATCAGTAGATGGCTCCCACAGTCGCTGTAAAACAGATTAATATAGGAAGAATTGGATGATTTCAGGTGAGGTTCGGTGGCATAGTGGTCAGAGCATTCCCCCTGTAAAGCAATGATCGCGGGTTCGAATCCCACCTGAACTAATTCAATTTTTTTCCTACCTTAATCGATACCATAACTCACATCACGACCTCACAGTAGGTCAAACCCTTAATGCAAACCCGTTATATTTTTATATCCAACATATTCCTGTTTGAATACCGAAGTACAACAAAAGATCCTAATCGTATTTGCGTTTACCAGGCGGCCCGACGAGACATATTCAGTTTGGGCACATTTTATGTGGCACTAGAGTCGATGGCTGCCACCCGTTGGCCGGCGCGGGGGCGTATGATTAGAAATCGATAACTCTGATTCACATTTTGGCTTAAACTTACATATTGTTGGCCCATCTATTGTTGTCCCCAATGTTATCTACTACAACGCTTTTAGTACGCCGATAATCCCAATCAGTGAGGATTTCGTCATTTCCTTTTTGTTAGGAACCCTTATCGGTTCAAGTATTTTTTGCGCCCGCCCCGGGTTCTGAACGGTTTCGACAAATAAACATCTGTCGGCGTAATATTTGTTGACCGAAATAGAATAACAAAGAACCCAGACATTTCTAAATATATTGTAGAAACTATTTACTTTTGTAATTGAAATGCGGGACGAAATTTATCTATTTCTCGTGGCAGGGTTCAAGATCCCGTCATTGACCCTAGAATTTCTTGGAACTCTTTTTCGAGAAGAGCTTAACGAAAGATGAACTTAGCCTTGTATTCAATCGATTTCTGGTAAAATGAGATCGTTTAATCTCACATTTTTGGCAAATGAAGGGTAGGACCAATCCTGAATTCTCCCTTCTGCTTACAGCAACTACCTAATCAACTTTGATAAATAACATCTTCCGAACGCTTGTTTAAGAGTGAGGTTTGACAACGGATGAGCAATAGATATATTTTATAGGTACACAGGCACAAGTACTGGTACCCACTGACCATCCGACGTATGGTAGCAAACACATTTTTTTAAATAAATATCCTGAACAGAACTTCACTTCAATATTGTTCTCAAAAAAAAAATTAAAACACAATAAAATCTTTTTATATTTACTACTCTTCCAACTTAGAGATAATAATATTGAAGACTTCCTGCTTTGTAAATTATAACTTTAATGTTGTTTAAAGTGAGCTACTGAGTTTAATGGGCAGACGCTTGTGATGTGTAACCCATTTGTTCGAGAAATAGTAAACAAACTATTCTAATGACTAACAGTAAAGACCTCTGACTCATGCGAGAGTGCACGAATGGATGCATATACGGAACAACGCACGCATTCATGAAGTTATTTCACGAATAAGAAGATGGGTCACAATACGCATACTCAGGGATCGGATGACACTTCCATGTACCTTTTAACCAACACTACAAAGAACGCTCATATTTTAACGTGGTTTAATTGTTGTGATTTTATTATTAAAATAACACCAAATAAAGCGCTACAGATAGTGGAGAAGGCTGAAAAAGCCGGTGGAAAAGAAAACTTACCTCAATCCTTGTTATGCACCATGAGACCAATTGAGAAGCCGGCAGGAGTCGAGTTATAAGGCCGCCTGGCACTAGCTATAGACTCCATTAAAATAGTTTGGTTTTGTTTGTGTAATATTCATGTAAACTTTCAATAATGTCACTTTGTTTATAGTATATGAGAACTCAGCTCAAACAAAAAACATCCATACTTGGTAATCAAGGGAAGTTCTTTTCTTGCCCAAGCTAAAGTAATTTACAGTAATTTATGTCACATTCATTACAATACTATTACGACTGATAATGGGCAACAAAAACTATAGTAATTCGTGAGCATGAGTTTCACCAATTAATATCAGTAGCATTTGAACGAAAGCAATGAGTAATTGAGTGCAATTAAAATCAACACGCTACATGACATCTATGCTTGTAACAAAATTTGTGTACATACTCGTAAATTGTATAAGTTGGAATGAACCATTTTAATTCCGTGCATCAATTAGGTACATAATCAGTATGTCCTTTGTCGACGAGGCTTTTTATGACAGGTTCCAAGATTTACTGAGTTTCAAAATATTTCTTTTATCCTGAAAACAGGTTGTCGTGACGAAAAACTATGAGGTTTTTGTTAAGATCAGATATTTTTTGTTCATAAGTTTAGATCTAGAATACAATCTGTACCTAAAGCAAAATTAATTACTGGACATCGTTCTAGATTTTTTAAATTTAGATTTTGATACAATCCCTTCAGTTAGGTCATATCATTGTTTCCATAACCAAAGAAACAAATTTCAAAAAAACAATAAACAAATATACATATATTGTAAGATATATACAAAAGCAAGGGAGGTAAAACCACTGGCATTCTCACAAATAACATGAAGCTACATAAAGTTACATCAAGTAAAAGGGTGGACCTACTTCAATCGTGGCGACCCAATCGTGCTAACACCATAAAACACTACGTAACTGTGTACCTACCTTATTTCACAACACCTAGAGTAAATTAGTATGTGGTTTTAAGGTAAATCTGCTCATTCAGTGTACTTACTAATCATTGTTACGAAATAAAGTGAGTCAACTTTTCAACATTAATATTTGCACGCATTTTTCGTCTAGTTAAGCAGAATCAACAGCGTATGTCATCACTTTTGACCGTACAGAAAAGGGGGAAAAGAGAAGCTTCATATGCTGCCTTATGAAGCTTCTCTTCCACACATCAAAGCAGTATTTACTGCACACACAACGAATTGCCAAGAAAAATACTTTTATCAGGAAACGTCAAGAATCATTTACTGCGTAAATGTAGCGCATCAAAGCAGCATTTTGCTGTGTGACCCCCCTAACTATTATTGAGCTTTTGATACTTATGATTATGTATTTGTTCTTGAACAATATTTCACTCACCATATTATGTATGTACTTCTTCTTCTTTATCCTCGCCTGTTCTTCTAACACGGGGTTGTATTTCTTGATATTAAGGGGCAAATGATTTCGCTGTTCCGCGTCGTTATAAGCGACAGTTCTTCATATCCTTCTAGACTTTCGTCATCCAAGTCCTAGTAAGTGTATGTACATAAATGTAGTGGGTGCGAAAACAAATAACACGAAATCCTATTATCTATATTCATTCGCTGAATGATCCTCACATATATGTCTTTTATGTTACCTCTAAGTCTAAGTGACTGGCACTGAGTTTTGTATGATATTTTATTGGTAAGATCATACACATACTATATGTATAAGAATAAAAGTAGTATGTAAACGTTACTTGTAAGTAAAAGCCAGTTTCATCTTTAGTAGAGTGCTCTGTGAACTCGAATATAATGTATTGACACAATATCTTGAACGGTGTACTTACACGGTATACCTTTCAAACAGATTCTCCGCTGTCTTTATTGTTTTAGGATTTCGTCAGATGTAGATGATAGATCAGTTCTAAATCATTTGGCTTTTGGTTAAATTTTGGAAAAATTAATTTATACCTACGTATATAATACGCTGGCGTATTCATGGTTCCCGGCAGAGTACAATTTGGTCCGCCCCTTCTCTTCCCATGCGGTGTCGTACAAGGCGACTCAAGGATAGGGCTGTTTAACATCATACAGATATATAGAGTCCAGACTCAGTCTCATGCATGGCATGAGTCAACAATAGTACCCAGGAGACGGCAATAGGCTCACCTCTATTAAGTGAGACCGAAAACTATTGGTCAAATATGGGTGTTAATTCACCTCTGCCTAACCCTCCGGGGATAGAGGCGTGATTATATGTATATATGTTAATATTTTCATAATTACTACTAAATCTTGGGATATTACTCATCTTCTTTCCTTCCCCTTCCCACTCTTCAGAGCACGCCACTTCCACTGCAGGACAATCTCTATATCCTAGGCATGGATATTCGCTGCAAACTGAATAACAGAAATTACATCGAGAGCATCATCAAAACAGCCTCGCGGAAACTCGGACTCCTAAACAAAGTGAGACGTTTTGTCACGCCGGAGCAGCGGTGTCTTCTCTATAAGATACAAATTCGCTCCTGCGTGGAATACTGCTCGCATCTCTGGGATGGCTCCGCGAAATACCTACTAGATGCTCTCGACAGGTTGCAGCGACGTGCGGTCCGAATTATTGGGAACCCTGAGGTCACGAACACCCTCGAGCCTTTGCAGATGCGTAGAGATATTGCTTCCTTGGCTGTATTTTACCGTCTCTACCACGGTGAGTGTTCTGACGAGCTCTTCCAACTAATCCCACCATCTCCTTTCCTACATAGGACAACACGTGCAGGCCTTAGATGTCACCCTCACACTGTGCAGAATATACGAGCAAGAACCAAGCGGTTCGGAGACTCTTTTCTTTGCCGCACCACCAAGACCTGGAATTCATTACCAGCACACGTGTTTCCTTCTTCCTACAGTCCCGGGGCCTTTAAGCGGGGCGTGAAAAAGCATCTGATGAGGCCGCCAAGCTGAGTGCCACCATTGTAGCACTTAGTGTCTGTAATGGTGACCCTCTTTCCTGAGACTTTGCCTTTAGCTTACCATCAGGCGAGGTGAGGTCAAGTTGGCGTGTCCTATATAAAAAAAAAAAAAAAAAAGAACGTCATAATTCTAGACTAGAAAAACAACAGCCATATCAACTTTCTTATTTATTACAGTATTTTAAGGAAAAAGAAAACGTTATTTGTACAATCAAATATGTACTGGCCTCTGATATTTTTTATATCGTGAACTAGAGAAAATCCATTAGCCAGATACTTGCTATATTTCATGAAAATGATATGTGGTACGTAGCCAAATAATATAAGTTATGGTTTTTGGCTAAGAACAACTTTTTTGTTTATTAATATTCATACAAAGATATTAGACTCCAGACAAAGACTTGCAGCCTTAAGCGTAATCGTATTCGAGCCAAAGTCGCAGGCTCCGCTTATGAGCTTGGCGTCATCATTACGGCATTTTGCACTCTAGTGAACAATAAATCAGCCTCGGGCACTGCAATGTATTCTGAATGCAGTATACTGCGCTTCCTACGCGGGCAAATATTACTTTCAAGTACGTACGAGATTGTAAAATCAAAATGCTCAGCCATTTTATGGAAGTGTCAGCATTTTTTCAGCAAATTAGAATTTCTGAGACATTAAAAAGTATCATAACTATGTATTGTTAAAACACTAGTAATTGTGTACACGCTATATTAACATACACATAAATTTTAGAGGAGGTAGGACACGGCGGTATTTCCGTCCAATTGAGCAGTCCGACTGGGGAAGTACCTCTCCCACCCTACAGAATACCAAAGTTATAATAACCTCGTGTTGTGTTCCCGGCGGTGAGTAGGGTAGCCAGAGCTCACTGGGGAGTTTTTATGTTGTCAGTGAGAAGACCAAAAGCTTGTCCTGCTTTGTCTTTTACACTGACGGCACAGAAACTCTTGTGCTTACAGGGCAGCGCGAGTGTGACTTCTTTAGTGTTGCACACGTCTATAGGGCACGGTAACCACTTTCCATCAGGTGGGCCGTGTGCTTTTTCTGCCAACTAAGTGGTAAAAAAAATACCTACTTAAACCATATCTACGCGGGATCCAATCATTTTTTCTGTTTTTTTTTTAATAATCTTGACCTTTTATGAAACTGTCGACAACTGACGTCACACAAGAGTCATATTAACATCGCATGTATTTAAATGATAACTGGGAAGCAATAAAATGTCTGCCTGGATTGGAGAGGAACGGCACGCCTGTGTGCAAATGAACCGGCGCGGCGTACGCCGAAGGACGCGGCCGCATTCCGCACCGCACCAATACACTCGGTACGGCATACATACCAATGCGTACCGCATCTGTGTGTGTACGTTATACATTAACGAAGAAGTACATAAGGCACTTTTGCGCCACGCTACACCAGCGATGGTGTTAGTGTACCGCTAGTGTTGTGGAATTCCTTATTACGATGCAACACGTTGCATTCGCGAAATTGTTTTAAAGAACTGTTAGGTTGTTAGTTGAACGCTGTCTACGCACTGCGCCGTTATTGGTCTACATGCGATTTTAATTAAACGTATGAAACTTTCCTACGGTTCTAGAACAACAGTTTAAGATTTTCGCTGCGATTTGCCTTCTGCTTTTAATTTTTGGCGGCTGAATCGTAAAAAGCTGCAAGCAAATTCTGAAGATTCCCAAAGGAAATTATAAACAGTTTACTGAAAAGTGATTTTCTTGTGAACTGTTATTGTCGCTTATACCCTTTAAGTATTTCTAGTATCAATATATCTATGATAAACTTTAACGTTGGTCCATAGTTCTTCTAAAAGGAATTAAAATTAGTACTAGTTTTGGAAACTATTAAAGGAGATTGATTATAACAAAGTGCGTTATGACAGTACCTCATGAATTCCATTGAGATAATGATGAAATGAATTTTCAATAGTGACATAAATGGCCGATGACAAATCGTCAGTGTGCCAGACTAGTACACTTAGGCACATGTCATATTATTTTATTTATTTATTTATACTTTATGCACGTCGTACATTGGCGGACTTAATGCCGTAGGCATTCACTGCCAGTCTACCATAGGGTGGTGCAGAGTTAGTACGAGGTAGGCGCATATTAATAAGATATGTGATTAAATATTTGTGTATAACACTATAATAATTGTGATTCGTTGAGATAGAGACAAAACAGAATATCTGCAAAGCGGAAACAGTTTAATCACGCAGCATGTACGTGTACCTACGCTGGCAGGCGCTAATCTCACGTCGCGGCCAGCCGCCGCCGGAGCGAATCGCATACAAATGCGCCGCCAGCCAGGGCAAAAACTGCTGAATAACATCCCCTCATCGTTGTATGAGCTGTATAGCACACATAATAATGCAGTCATACGCGATGACTTCTATAAGACTGGCTGTTCAGAATAAACTGTATCGTTTAAGGCGGGATTGAATTTCAGATTTAGAACAAGACTATGTACCCGTGTGTCACCCTAGTAGACGTAGACTGGAGCGGCGGGGAGAGGCGCGCCCTCGCTTTTTCAGAGGCAATTTGGGGACATCATGGTCCCCACAGCGGAGGATATCTTAAAATCGAAGATGGCCCTCAGTCAGCCGTGATACGAGGGATACATAGGTCTTAGGCAAACTTAAGACAGTATCTTAAGACAGTACCTATCTGAAGACCCATGACGGCATGCAGATTTTATTTATTTCATGAACAATTTACATTTTTAAACTATAAATTTACAACACAATCTGAAATAAATAATATAACTTTAACGCATGCACAAAATGTTACATTTCAGTAAAATAAATAAGAGTTAAAAACAAAAAGTCATGCAAATAGACAATTTGATTTGAAGAATGTCATGTAAATAGCTATATTGATTCAAATAAATTCCGAATTTGGCATTATTTGGCATTCTTTTTCTTTTTTTTATTTACGACACGCCAACTTGACTTAATTTCACCTGATGGTAAGCTAAAGGCAAAGTCTCAGAAAGAAGGTCACCAAAGATACTAAGTACATAATATTACAATGGTGGCACTCAGCTTGACGGCCTCATCATATGCTTTTTCACGCTTCGCTTAAAGGGCCCGGGACTGTAACAAATTCAATTTTGATATGACCACCCCCACCTGGGTTCCGAGACAATATCCGCACGACAAAAGAAACTAAAATTTTTGTGTTCCGAACAGCCATTTTAGTAGGATAGTAGTCACTGGTCATGCCTATATGATTTTGCAACTTTATATTACATCAGTATTTAGTTGGAGTATTACAATGTCGTTGTGTGGCCATATTCGATATGATCAGCAAGCGGATCAGTACTCCGGATCGGGTTGCTGGCATGTGCCAAGTCCAAGTGCGTCACTGCCGCGGATCGGGTAACATCACGCCATGGCCGCGATGTAATGAGCCCTTAGTATAACTTGTTAGGCTTATATGTCAATTCCCAGAGTAAACGTCATTTTGACGTTTATAAATGTCTTTAATGTCAGTTTTAAACTAAATAGTTGCGACATTTAGGTAAATAATTGCGGATTTAATCAAAAGAACTAATTTCACTCTCAGTTTACTTCCTACTAATAACATAAAAGTCTGTGAAGATGTTTGTTATTCAATCACAACCTAAACTAGTAAACTAAAGATAGGTAACAACCTAGCATAACATATAGGCTATTTATCCAGGAAATAGGTTCCGATGAAGTTCAGGAACGGGAACAAAATTCCACTCAGGTGAAGCCGCGTGCAACGGCTAGTTACTTTACAAATATATCAAACTTTCAGTCCGATGTGCGAAAGAGATAGAGAGAAAGAAACAGAATACCGGTACTGTAAGTTACATAATTATATACCGTTAATAGTCATCTTTGCGTTTATTATAGAGCACATATACTAACTCAATTAAATGCAGATAACATAATTATCCTTACTAAAACAAGAAACATAATAAACGTATTAGAAGATAGACAGTGTAACTGACCTACGCAACACAAAAATGTCTGTGAACTAAATGAATAATTTTCTTTTTTTACACTTTTACATATTTTCAGTTCAGCGAAATAACAATCGCGTTAACAATTCATGACTCAGTGACGGCGACGCCTGTTCAGACGTTGAACTTTTCTTTGTACCTATATTTGTGCCTTCGTGTTGCTCAGACATACCGCTATTTCGAAAACCACGGCTAATTGACTTTTTCTGTCTACTTTTTGATATTATATTTCAGAATTCTAATTCAGTATCATTTATACGAAGGAATAAAATTGAAGTGTAGGTTTGTAACGTTACAATAAGTACCTACCTCTATTTTTTTATACTACTTAGGTGGCAGACAAGCACACGACCCACCAGATGGGAAGTGGTTATCGTGGCCTATGGACGTATGCAACACCAGGGGCGTTACACTCGCGCTGTCGACCATGAAGAAACCCTCTGATGCCTCTCTTGAAGAACTCCATATTGTAAGCGCTTGAAAAACCCGCAGCAGGAAGGTCATTCCACAGCTTGACCTCTAAGACTGTGTAATACGGTATCTGACTGTCTTTTTGTTTGTTTGTTCCGGCTAATTTTTGCAATAACTAAACCAATGTTGACTGTATTTTCAATAGCCACTGTAGCTGGTAGTTAATTATTATAAGTCAATCATTAAAAAGTAACTTGGTAACATTTAAAATTAGAAAAAAAAATGGGGTAATTTAAACAAAAAATCCCAAAAGTTGTAGTCATGATGGTATTAAAAAGGTCATGATAGTAAAAGTTTATTTAATAACAAAACCATTTCAACTATCTTAAAAACAGTAGAGCAATACAAATCATTTACATTGTGGTTCAGAAATGGTATTCGGAATTCGAGGAAGACAACAGGTCTCTTCATTCGACTTTGTTTGCTAGTCACTGTGAGCTACTGGTAATCAGTGGAGGCGGGAGAGATTAGATGCGGTCGACAGCCGAGGGAAGGGGCCGAAGATGTGACTGAGAGTAGTTGAAATGTCTAGGGGCTTCTAATTTGCGAAGCCGTCACAGTATAGGGTTGACCTCGTCTGCGCAGCGCCCACTCCATTAGGAATTTCACTTAGCCTTCAGAGGCTTTAATTATAATAGTAGGTACGCCCAATTAGTATTTAATAGTTCTTTTAATTTAACACTAAAATACCACCGGGAATTTGCTATAGTCGTATTTTTAATTATAATCTGATGTTATGTTTCACGACCAATCTGATTATTGAAATGAAAATTTTATCAACAGATTCTAACGCAATTTGTTTTTTTAATATTTAAACTGTGCCCGATGTTTCTGTTGATTTTCAGCAGCTTGGTCACAGGGTGAACTTTGCCAAAATCTTCCAATATCTATCAGATTCGAATAGGTTAAGATTCAAGGTTATTTTTTCATATTCCCTAGAAGACATGAAAGACTTGGCATCGGAGTCATAATTTGCAAATCACATTTTTTTTGTAATATTCCGAACAATATGTAATTGTGTATGTAAAATTGAGAACTTTATGATCTTCTTTCTATTATTGAATTTAAATTGAATATTTCGAGTAAGTAATTATAATTTGATTATGAAGAGCGTTATGTTTTTCGCACAGGTATAAAAAAGTTATAAACTTTAAACGATAACACAGCTCTTGTGGGCTTCGTCTATGACATTGGTGGTCAACATTAGTTTTCATTTTATAGGTATTCGCTTTATTAAATTCTACGCTCTTATCGAAGTCGAGGAGTAGCCTGAGGGACCGATTTTATTGCCTCTTATTGCCTAACTTTTAAAGTCTATAACATTAAAAGTCTATACGAACATCGCTGGAAACAAGACTGGTGAATGAGCGTGATATCTGTCCCTGGCCAAGTGTGAGTCGGTACAAATTATCTAGCCCCCCTTAAAATTAGTTTTGTTGTATAGGTTATTCTGTTATAAATATTTGTTGTTATTGTCAACAGAAATAAATTATCGGCGAAAATATGAACTGTATAGCTACTACGGTTCATCAGATAATTACAACCTGGTGATAGACATACGGACAGTGAAGTTTTAGTAAAAGTTATATTTTTAACTTTTGGATACAAACTGCAGAACCCTAAAAATGGAGTATCAATAAAGGCACTTTCATTTTAAATAAAGAACGAAACACAATAACGTCATAAAATGAAATCAGACACTATCCCGTTTCAAATTGAATTCGTTTTTGATTCCTGGCCATATCGAATTTGTGTCAATCGAAGTTTGAATGAAGAATAACTTTGTTAGTGGGATGGTGGGACGAGTGATCTTCGTAGATATAATATTATGAACTATGGTGTTACCCTCAAATTGTCACTTATGTTATCTGTTAGTTTACGTTTCAGTAATATAATTTGATGGATTGTGATAGTTATACTTGGCGTACTTATGCCATTAAAGATAAAGATAATTAACAACATTTTGGCTATTATAAAATCTAAGAATACTTGGTTAATAAAGAAACTTGGCAATGAGCTGTTCACTCAACAATGCTACTCAAGTAAACTTTTGTATTTAGATTAACTAGACTAAGTGTATGTTTGTAAATAGTTTCTTGCCGGAGTCTTCTCAGGTCGGGGCCGCGTTTCGAACCAATGGTCCACTTACTAAACTGATATTCATGTTCCTTTTTTGTTGACGTTTTATAAGTGCCGATAGAATGGTCTATATAGAATACATAATTTTTGACTTTGACTTTTGACGTTATCAATAATAATAAAATTAGAAATATAATTACTTAATTGTAACGGATTTGTTTAGTTTTCTAGAATTCTATTGTCAATGTAATTAAAACTAGACCAAACAATAACCGATTAAACATAACTCATTATTATCAATTATCTATTCTCAATATGTAATTACAATATACCTACAACTGTCAAATGTCAATATTAAAACCAAAAATACACAGAATACATCCATGATTGTGTCGTGTCGAATATGCCATCCCGTATCGTTCCCGGCGCAAAGGTGCTTATTATGCTGGCCGAATTACCTTGTAGATGTTATAAATAGCTAACATAACAGTTAATTAAATACCTACCAAAGTAGTACAGATAGAAGAAAGAATACCGTAACTTCTAACCTCAAACAACGTTTCTAATAATATTTACCTACCTACCTACTCTTTATCGACACAACTAAGGGACAACGACCGCAGAAAACCGCTGTGTAAATATAATATTCATTCAGTAATTCAAGTACTCATTGCGCTATAGTCACAAGCGTGTCCAATCCAGATTAAACGTGGATATCTAATATAAGGGAGTGGGGAGGTAGCAACAAGAAGGCCGGCGGGCGTCGAGACTGTGCCGGCGCGACCCGCAGACGCCACCAGTCTCACTCAACATAAAACTAAATCTTGCTAGAGCACAACAAGAAAACGCAATAGCTCTCAACTCAAGAGACGACACTAACTCGAGTATCAATTCTACGCTTTTCTGTACCGCATTTTATATTTTCCTTTATACTGGATAGCGTTGAGAATTCAGCTAGAATTTCATCTTAGGCTGAATTACTGTTCCGTTCAACTAAACTGATGGGTTCTCAGTTCTCAATAATATTGAGTGAAATGCGATAACGCAGTTGAGTTGGACTGAGTTTAATATAATCAAATAAATCGCAATAGAATCCGTTGATAATAATTTTAAACTTTAAACGCTTCTATTCTATTTAAAATTATTATTCTATTTAAAATCTGTTAAATACATTCACGTAAAATAACTATTCATAGATGTCATTTCCGAAACAAATCTACAAGTGAAATATCTATAATGTTAACAAAGAATCGACACCATTATTATTTAATTTAAATCAAGTCCATTTAATCATCTTTTTTATCTGTGCAAAATTCTTCATCATTGATGAAAGCAACCCCGACAAAATTAATGATTATACTTAAAAAGTCAGGTAGCCTCTTTAGTAAGCACTCCTATAACGACGTCATTATTTTTTTTATCTAATGAACAGCAATTCGTTGTTACGACTGGAACACAAATCTTTAAAAAAAGTAAACCCTGATTTACATTTAAGTTTGATGTTTAGGATATACAATTTGTCAATAACCCAATAATTTTATATTAAAAAGATAGATATGACACTGACGCTTAATACAGCCATTAAAACCGATTCTAATACGACTCCCTCAATGTAAGCATGAGTGCAACAGGATATGCACTAATGTCGCTGGCATGAATCGCCGAAGTCACAAAAAGTTTAAAAATTTCAATCGTGAGGATGGGTTTCAACTGCCGAACGTCTGGCATCCAGTGGTCCGTCTTTGCAAAAACAACAGGGAACGAGCCAAAACAAAATACAGTAAGCATCGTGTGTCGTGAACGTGATCGAGATCGGGTTCGAGTTTGTAGTGAGAGTGAAACCAGTGGTAGTGCAGATACGCGTAGTAAAAGAACTCGAAAGAAGGTAGATCGATATATTTACTCCTAAAAAACTTTTTTCCTCTGTGATCATGGGGCTTGCAACAGCGCCGAAATATCGGCAACTCAAAACAATACAATATGATAAATATCCCAATTACATTGATACTAATATGAGTGACCATGATATTTTAAATAACCATATTACAAAAAGTTCATTCGAAGCCCCCAATGCAAATTATTTTGAGCAATTCGAACCGAGGTAGGTACACATAACTCTGTGTATGTACTCGTCTTCCGAGCTCTCAACACTAATTGAAACAAAAATAGTAACAAATTAGGTATAATTTATATTTCACGATAATTTCACATCGATACCCCACGCGCACTAAGCGGATTGAGGTTCATCCGCCTCACAGCCAAGCCCACCTATTTTTTCAATAGCAAAAAATAGTTTTAAAAGTATAATAATACTACTTATGAAGAAAAAAAAAGCGACAACAAAGCTTTGATCCTCGAGGCTTTTCTCGTGGGTTTTCGAATTCCGTGACTCAAATAATTAAGTCCCTAGATGGGGGTCGTTGGGTGAAATTATACATTGTTATTGCCACTATAAATCTCATTTTGGGTGAACGTACTTGCTCAGAATAACAAATAAAGACATAACAAAAATTTCATATCACATTTTTGCTGAGGCGGGAACGTATTTAGTAGTTTTAAGTTGACATTCCATTCTTTTTTTTTTTGTCTCAAGTGACACATAATACATTTATATTCCGACTTGCATTAACGAGGAAATACAGCACAAGTTTAGCTCTGTGAGAAGTGATTATTGGCCTTCTTAAAACAGAACTAACCTTTAACATAGATTTTATACTCACATCTTTTTTCCTTTGGGGTAGGCAGAAGCAACAGTCCACCATTGTTTCTATCCTTACCTTACGTAGTTCACGTGTTTTCTCTTGCTGTCTTTTAACATTTCATGTGAACCTGATTGGATTGACAATGCGATTTAAAACCATTATAACGTGGTTATAGTTAATACAAAACTAGTAAAAATAACCGCGGTAGCCTAGTGTAAAAAGGTAATGGACTGCTGAGAGGAGATCTCGGGTTCGATCCCAGGTTTTACCATGGCACACACCAATGACTTTTCGATGCTTTTCGAAGTTATGTGTGTATTTATCGCAGGTTTATAGGTGCCCGCGTATTGGCAATAGACTCGCCACCTATTACATTGGGAACTAAACATAAACTGGCGAAATGTGGGTGCTAGCCCCTCTGCCTACACCTTCGGGGATACAGGCGTGAGTTTATAAAAAAAAGCTAGTAAGAGTTTAATCCTTCATGTAACTATAGGTAGTATATTTTCTTTAAGAACATTTTTACTTCGAGTTCCACAATTACTGGGAAACATTAAACTGTCTAGAAACTGCTTGTGAATTTAATCCCCGTTCCGTTCACATTGTCGGTGGCTGCCACAGTTTATATGGGTATTAAAATAGCGTCTCAGGCTTAGTGACATTGTACAAATATTTTATGACTGCATATTTTCCGACTGCTCTGACAAAATGGAAAATGTAGCGACTAGTTGACTTAGTATCTTGGATTTACAGAGTTATTATCACAATGACTAAAGCATCTGGTATGTTTACCGGACGCTGTAGTCATTGAGATGTGAAAAATTGGTCAACTTGACTAATTATCGTTATCAAATAATTAGTCACGTTGATCAAAACTTTATTATTTTATTATAGACAAAAAAAACGTACACATAAAAATAACAGTTGACATAATTATGTACAAGGCGAGTTAGACTCCATAAAGACTTTTTATCCAGCAAACCTTTGAGAAGTAGATGCATTAAACATTCTAAGGGAAGCTAAGTATACACACATTGTTTAGTAAGACATCTAATATTATATAATCATAATCTAGCAAAGTCACGAAACACCAAAAATTATTGAGTTTGACCAATGTTGCCTTTACCTTTAATAGTGACTACTTCGAACTTACTACGACTACAGTAAAACATGTTGAACTCCTTTACATAGCACTTAAAAATCATCGATCACCCGGGCCCTTAAGACATTTTGTACACATTGAGTTGATCAATTGTCGCTTTCACCGCTTACTCTAATAGTGATTACTTCTTACTTTGCATTATTCCTTCCTCGCCTAAAAGCTTATATTAGAAATGTGTACACTAGCAACACCATTTGCACATAACTATGTACATTTGTACATGTACATATAAGAGCATGGTATTCTAGACGTTTGCGAAAGTCTCCAGACACGCTTCGTCACGGCTCTCGGCGCGCACTACAGATGCCGATCTGTTATAGTCATATCTCTACGTCATCATTGTAACGATGCAAGCGAATCCTTGCAACATTATGCACGTTGTACCTTATATACACATTCAGTTGGCAATATTAATCTGTGAATGTTGAGCTGCAAATATTTAAGTCTTAGGGGCCGTGGGGATTTTGCGCACAATAAATAAAAAGGGGCCCATATTTTTGAACAAAACTCAGTCCTGAATCTTGATTTATCTGAGGACAGATTTGACAGATTGACTATACAATATAAGCGAAAGTCCTGTTAGCCGGACAGACCCGCGAGTGGGTGTATCCACCCCTCAGTTAGGGAAGTATCTAGGGACAACTTCAAAAAGGTAGCCTGGAATAGTCTGGCTAGAGCATAAGGCGCTAGATCATGTGCTATGGCGCACATTTGGACTATGTCCAACAATGGGATATAATAGGCAACTTGAATAATCATATAATATTGAATAGTTGAATGTGCAATACGTTAACAATTATTTCGTTGAAATTAAATTGCAATAGACTGTTTAGTTGTGTATTAAATATAACTAATGAAGCATCTCCGTCGTGTTGGCACAATAATATCGTATGTGTGAACTTATTGAAATAAGCGAGCGCTTTGTGAAACTTTCTTGCACATTCAGGTTAACTTCGTTTATTAAAACTCAGGCGGGTCCGTCCTGTTGCACACGTAATGAAGTTAGTTGAGATGGTTTTGAATTGGGTAATTTTTTTAATACAATCTTGGTTAGAAAGGTAAATGTATTCAAAACATCACCCGTTATCTATAAAACAAGAGTAACTCGGACGAAATATTTATTACTCACGTCTTTCTACTCAATTATTAGTTATTGTATAACTTGTAGGGGTGGAGCGGCTAAAACTATTTTAAAGCCGTTGAAAATAGCACATCGAACGATACTAAAATTAACTGTAGTCTAAGCTTAATTATTTCAAATAATCAAATTGTATGAGGCTATTTAATTGTTACCCCTCGTTTACACATAACATATAAACTCATAAACTCACGTCTTTATCCCCGAAGGCGTAGGCAGAGGTGCTAGCACCCACATTTCGCCAGTTTATATTTAGGTCCCAATTTAATAGGTGACGAGTCTATTGCCATTAACCGGGCATTTATAAACCTGCGATAAATACACACATAACTTCGAAAAGCATCGAAAAGTCATTGGTGTGTGCCATGGTAAAACCTGGGATTGAACCCAAGACCTCGTCTCTGCAGTCCATTACCCATACCACTGGGCTACCGTGGTTTTTACGTTTACACCTAAGTATAAAACATGTATGTGACAAGTTGCAATATGTCACAGGTTACAGTGTGAACGCAAATGTGTTTTATACTTGTTTACAACTTGTTGGCTACCCATCCTCTGTGAATGAAAAAGTATCTGAGATACATGAATAAAACAAGTATTGTGTTTTGATTAGTCTTCTAAAGTTTTCAACAAGCTTTTTATAAATAAGTTTACAACTTGTTTCGTGATGAAAACGAGAGGTTACGCTTTGAAGCTAAGTATTTTATATTCTATGGGAAGGTTATATGAAAACGCTACATCAGATCCTGCAGTAAACTTCGATCACTATTTACATCCTCGCATAACATTTTTATACAAATATACTGAAACTCGCAAAGACACATACACACTTCAACCAAAAAAAATCCTATATATTATATAGGATTTTTTTGGTTGAAGTGTGTATGTGTTCTTGCGAGTGTCAGTATGTTTGTGTCAGTATTTTATTATTTACAAAGTAACATTACCAAAATAGGTAACCTATATGGTAATCTTTTAACGTTGGTTGAGCGGTTGGGCTTAGAGTGTAGCTTAGCACCCAGGAAGTTTAGCAAAACAGAGCAATCATATTAGAAGTTTTGTTGGATTGGGAGCTCAGATGGCAGTCGCTCTGCCGTCTGACCTTTCAACTCCGAAAGTAAAGCTTGCAAAAGAGCCTCGTCCATCAAACAGCAGGTGTAAGTGCTATACCGGCTTGCTTGCTTTTTAGAATCCCGTGACAATATTGTGATTTGAGTATTATGCTACTAGTTAATAAGCTCAATTACAAATTTCTTGGTTATAAAAATGTTTCGTTCTTTCTATTACAGAGCAGCGGCGGTTGTCATTCAGCTAGTAGCGCGGGTTTAGGCGCCGTGACGGTCGCGGGCGCGGGCGGCGCGTGCGCGGCGCGCATGGCAAGCGCGGGCGCGCAGTACCGCGGCGGTGCGCAGCAGTGGTCTACGGCGTACGCGCCGCAGCCCTGCCGCTATCCGCCGCCGCAGGCGCAGCCGTACGCGACGGCACCCAGCCCCTACACCCCCCATCAGGTTAGAACCAAGAACTATACACTTCCTTTTCTTTATACAATTAAGGTGACAAACAAGCACACGACTCACCTGATGGAAAGTGTTTACCGTGACCTATGAATGTGTGCAAAACCAGGGGAGTCACACCCGTGCTGTCAATCCTGTAAGAACAGAGAGTTTCTGTGCCGTCAGTACAGAAGACACGATCAGGACAAGTCTTTGGTCTTCCATCTGACAGCACAAAAACTCTCCAGTGAGCTCTGGCTACTCTACTCACCGCCGGGAACACAACACGAGGTTATTATAACCGTGGTATTCTGTAGGGTGGAGGTAGGTACCTCCCTAGTCGAACTGCTCAATACGTCATCTGACGGGACACGCATCATGGACCTAAATCGTAAAACAATTGAGACCTTGGCGCGCGCAAATTGATTTGTAACATCTTTGTTTGGTGAAGTAGATCTCGTCCACTGCAGTAGCACCCCGTGCTATCTTCAAAACACACCAAAGAAACATACATAATACATTTTAGGTCCAAAATATATGACCCGAGCAATACCACTAGATACAAAAATCTAATGAACCATTTTGTTAGGTGCTCTAACTTTTCTCTTCATCCAAACGTCATTCCTAGTCGTATGAAATTATCATACTTTGGACTGCGGGTTCCGTTACTTTACTACGTTATTTTTCATTGGTTTTTGTGGGAGGGACAGCTGTCGGACCTCTCTAAGAAAAAAGTTTGCACCAGAGTTTCATATGTTGATCAGCTGTTGTTCCAGCGTGTATGTGATTTACTTGGGCCCCAAAGATCAAAGGACACGTATCAAAATAGTATCTACCCTCCTCTCAATATATATTCGTCTTGCTGAAGACGTGAAGTATACAGAAAAAGCATTAAGTGTAAGCAAAATCGTACGTATTGCCGATATTTTGCTCTGCGATTACGTTTCACGTACGATTTTTTTTTATTATACCTTACGCCTTATGCTTTTGCTGTAGGACTCACGCCAAAGTAGAGACCCTAATGCCACATGGGATCAAACGCTTGCGTGTTTTTTAAATCAGAATAAAAAACGAAACCATTATAAGACACCTTAGGTTGACAATAGATGTAGATCGAAGGGTCGCCTCGACACAAATAGCACCCGATGGGGTTTTAAGTAAAAGTAAACAAGACAGGTCGTGTTATTTAAACTCACGATAATAAAAGGAATGTAACAAAGCAATTCAATACAAAATGCTAATTATTATGACTACAAAGTACTGCAACTGAACTAGAATAATGTAACTCTTAGATCAGAAGGTTATACAGTTAATTCACTGTCTTATCTTTCACACTATCTGTTGTCTGTAGTTGAGGAGTTAAGAGAACGAATCGCGAGCTCCAAAGCTCGTAGTGAGAAAGTGAAGAAATCCGTGGACGGCATAAGATATATAATGCTTTAAGCACCTAAGCCTAATAATTTAACAGAATGAAATATAGATGACGTTACCTCGGTTATCCGTGTGGTCACGGAGAAAGAATACAAGTATCACCACCCCATCTCATCCAAAGTAAAAGGCGACCAACGGAAAAATATGCAGACGATATCACAGAAGGAAAACTTGAGATAAAACCAACCCGTGTAGCCAGCGTAGAAACAGTCGGCCAAAGCCTCCCAACATGGAAGAGGCCTAGTCCAGCAGTGGACTGCGATGGGCTAGTTGTTTGTTTGTTTTGTTTTACCTCTGTTAACAAAACTAAAAACACCTTATAACACATCATTAGAAGAACAAAAAGAAAGAAATGCATTTATTTACACTTAATACATAGGTGGTTACCAGTGTGTTACTTACTTCGTACAGTTTTAATTTCAAATTGTCCACGGGCTTCTGCAGCCCCCTATACAAGCTTTGTATGTAACCGACATTGGCTCAGATGAAGAAGAAGAAAATTGAGTTGGACAATATGCCTGTGAAGCTTCTGTCATCTCAATTATTAGTTCAATGACCATCAACTTAAATAACTGTGGTCTCAACTGCATTGATAATGACCAGACAGTTTTGTAAAACATGTTGAGAATAACACTCAACACCAGGATGTTAGACCACAGAACAAAACGCTTGTCCCCCTTTTAATTTTCCGCAATGTGTTGGGACTTGCGGTCGACTTTGCTTATTGGGTTGTGTTTTTGGTAACCAGATCTCGTTAGTTTTTTTAGATGTTCATCATTTTTGTGCCGGCCGACTATTTGCAAGTTGATCACCTTTATTTACTTTGTAACTTTCAATAGGGGAGTGTCTTCAATTCGCCTGTGCAATATTACATATTTGTGTTATTCGCGCATTACTTTTATTTTTGGGTTGGAATCAAACAGACTTGATTTACTACCTATTGCGATTTTCGATGTTGTTTTAGTCAATATTAATTATGATTTAAGAACGAACGAAAGATCTAGTTCAAATCTAGTCTCATAAATATTTAAAGCTTTATCTTATGAGAATCAACATCAATCAAATTCACTTCAGTAACTGTATACCAAATTCTTCAGTACAAAAATATTATGTGTATTTACCATAGACTATTGCACCACACTTCTTTTCTTATTCATGGCTTCTGCAGCGAATCGCTGCAATTTTGCCAATGTCAAGTAAATATCTTTAAAATTATTAATGGCGTGACTCCAAATGTTAAGTTTTTGTAGATACGGTCCTTTAGAATGATCGTTGATAATGACGATGTGTTGATGATGATGACGACGATTAATGAAATGATTGCTCAGTAAAGTTATGTGAACTTTACTAGAAGCTCCCTAGGGAGATTTGAAATGAACACGAAAAGTCACAACTCACTATAACATGCCACTTTCCTACACTTTTCTGCGTTGTCAGAGAAGTACGTCTCAAAAATCCACTATTTTTATACATAAAAACTTGAATTTAGAAAAATAAAATATACCGCGATGCGCGCTTCTTCATGTTGGCGCCAAAACTCCTGCACCACCCTCATTCATTACTCACAACGCAAGTATGTACCATAAAGAAAATAGAATCTTTTGCCGACGCCATCTTATGCAAGTTCTAATGAGGTGTGTTTAACTTTATGGTCGAGTTTACGACCGCCGCGCCTGGTGGTTCCGCTGACTGCCGGACCACGACTGTTTCATTAACATTGTGAAACATTTTCAAACAACTCCTAATAACTAATAAATTACAGTTAACAATTGTTGACTTAAATTATCTTGTTAACAAGTCTTAATTGTATAACTATCACTGATATTTAATTTATTTTACCAATATAATAGTCTATTAATTACCTGGAATGTTTACCCGGGTGTTTGGAAAAATGTATGATATAGATTTTGATATTCTCTTAGCTCTTAATTATTCTTACTTATATTAAAAAAGCCGCTCAAGTGCGAGTCGGACTCGCGTACCAAGGGTTTCGTACAAAATTACATTCACAGGAACGAACGACGATATATTTTGATTGAGTTGACTTAAAACTTTAATTTTTGCACGATTTCAGATGTAACAGACTTGAGCACGTACTATAAATTTCTACTTGTTACCTCCACGCATCCCTGAGAAAAAGGTCTTGACAGACAGACGGACAACGAACTGATCCTATAAGGGTTACGTTTTTTACGTTCTGTACGGTACCCTAAAAATGTCGCCTAAAATCACATAATATTTTGATAATATCATTTCCAACTCATAAAACAATGTAGCTACATATAGCTTCCTAATAAATCAAACTAGAGAGAATTGCCTATAATCATAAGCTCAGAGACAAAGTTAGCAATGACCAACCGCTGTTCCCAAATCCTATATAATAGCTTCGCCGTCATCGCCCTGATCTGAACTGGATAATTAACCGCAAACTCGGCGCGTTGACACTCCTCCATCAATTTCTTCGCCCGCCACGACGGCTCTAGCTCGTTATACATTACACTCAAACAATATTACATGATTAATGTCTTCGGAGCACTTAAAACAACACAACTAGATCATGATTTGCATAAAACTAGTTAATTTACAAGTTACTGCACTTTATTATATTGCTTGGAATGTTACAATAGTCCTTACAGTGCTGTACGCTGCGAATTATTACGAAGATACTACATTATGTTAGTGTCTTCCAATGATATATTATAATCTGTAGATACACTGCACACTGACGGCAGTCATGACACAGGGTCACCTAGTACGAGTCCCACAGCACTCCTTGGATATATAAACCTTCTACTATTATTCACAAATTATTGTCACCTAAGCAGAATGTTGTACCGTTTTACAGTAATAAATGAATTATGAATTATGAATCAGTAGATGCGTTATCCGTACTATAGAATGGCACCAATCAGAAACGCTATAGTGTGCTAACCGAAAGAAAACATGTTTAATAATAAATTCGTGATATTAATAAAATATAAATAATAATATATCAAATAAACTTATTAAATATAAAAATGTTCCTCGAAGAGGCGGGAAATAAATTTGAATTATGAATTTGGAACAGAACGTAGAAACAAAATGAATTTTGACGTTATTTGTATAGACATCGTGCATTTTCGTCACCGCATTGTTACTGGTCAACAGTGCATCTTTTGTGATACCATTTTTTTGTTATGTACAGTCAGTCTATGTATGTACACTATGTATATATGTATACTACAAACATAGCAGTGCCTACAAGTAAAGTAACAACAAAGTAGCATAACATTGAAACTGAGACGACCTAAACATGAAACTGAATCATAAAATTACAGAATACCTACGTTTCACATACACAAGTGTATAAAGCGTGTTCTGTAATTTTCGTTTAAAATGTAAACATTACGTTTTTACGTTACGTTACCCAATGTTCTACGAGTTTATCAGAGCATACACCAACAAATGGCAACAATTTAAATGATTCTGTAAATACCTTCTTACTCATTTCTCCATAAAGAGTCGCCTCTCTCCTGTAAATGAAGGATTTACTTGTACATTGTAAAATTGTTACATTGTAGAATACGAAATATTAAAATTAGGAAATTTTAAAAGAATCTTAACACCTACATGGTATTGAGATCATTTTGAGGAGCCTACCAGCCAACAGCGATTTGATGCTGGCTGTACACATAAGATTTCTATGGCGAGATTTCCACTACGGCCTTGTTTTTTCTAGAACCTAAATTATACCCGAGTACGCAATCGATGCTGATCGTACCAAGACGAAAATCAAGTATAACCTTCTATTATAACGTTCACAATATTTTTAAATGTTCTTTGAGAGCTAATCTGGCTTTGTATGAACTGAGTCGAGAACTCTACAAAGTATCGCTCGGGTGTTTACGACACCGATATAAACCAGATGTTGCACAAAGAGCGTGTTCGTTGCACCTCTCCACCCTCCCCTCCACAGGAATCTCGTAAAAGGAATTTCTCGCGCCCTTATCGCTTTTTGAAATAAAATGTAGCTCCCTGCGTCGCGTCGTACGTGTTTTATTACAACGCGTCTACGTCAGGATTTATCTCGCGGTGCCCGTGCCGATGCTGAACTCGTTTTTTCTACACTTTGGAAAACATTTGAAAAAAGAACTTCGCTTATGCGATTTACTCCGCCATGTTACTTTTTCTTGAGCGATTTTATATTTTTTAGGAATTATTTGTAATATTCTCTTATGGAAAGTTCATAATTTTACTCATGACGTGATTAAATGTGTTTTTTAATTTATGGTGTAGGATAATTTAACATTGTTATGTTTGATGTATATGACAATATTAAAGCCAATGACGTATTATATTATAAAATATGTCATAGGTGCAGGAACATAGTGGTATGGATTATGAATTATATAAATAATACTATTATTATTAAGAACTTATTATTAAGACATTTGTTTTCTGTAGCGCACTGTCGCCTCTCTGATTGGTCCGTAAAATGATGACGTTTTTTGTTGCCATTTTTGGGTACGGACAAGATATCTATAGTTTATAATACATTATTGATTAAAGCACCGTTTCTTCTCTGAATTCATCAATTAGCCGCGGTGTGAAAAACTGATGTGGTTTCCGTAACCCACAGGAAACTACACTCGACTACACTTTCACTACATTTACGAAATCAAAATAACATTATGGTATTCCAGTTAATTTTTGTCTTTGTTCAAGTTTCATGCAGACAAGCTCAGCCATTTTTTACGTGAAAGAGTAACAAATATCCCTCCAACCAGCCATTATTAAGTACACTTTCAAGTTTATGATATTAGCAGAAACTACGACAACATAATGTGTGCTTGAACTTCAGTATAATGTATAACATTAGTATCATTGCCTTTTATTTCCACGATAATACTACAGATGATTTATTTATAGTGTTATAAAATCAGTTTAACATGTTTTGAATACTCATTTATCATAATTATGTAACTAGAATACCACGTAACATCATCACAGCGTAGTGTCCAGTCGCGATTGCATCTGAGGCCTCCACATCGGAACCCGGTCCCCTCAACGAAATATGCGGTCGAATAGAATCTGTTCTTCTTCATCAAGTCGCCTAGGGTACGCTCTTGTCCTCCTATCAGTAATTGGTTTGGTTTAATTTTGTCGCCGATCAGTAGATGTACCGACATGCAGGTGAGGTAGTCTAAGTCCTACCTACCCTACTCGAAGGTCTGAGTGGAGCTTCAAACACACTATGCATTCGAATTGAATTTCCTATATTCTTTAAGTCGGTGTCTGACCAAGTAATTGATTTTACTTAGTACCTTTGGTGGTTACCTAGTAGGTACCTTTGAGCAGACCCATAAACTCACGCCTATATCCCCAAAGGAGTAGGCAGAGGTGCTAGCACCCACATTTCGCCAGTTTATGTTTAGGTCCCAATGTAATAGGTGGCGAGCCTATTGCCATTAACCGGGCACTTATAAACCTGCGATAAATACACACATAACTTCAAAAACCATCGCAAAGTCATTGGTGTGTGCTATGGTAAAACCTGGGATCGAACCCGAGACCTCGTCTCAGCAATCCATTACCCATACCACTACGCTACCGCGGTAGCAGACCCAGCTCTATTTAAGTTCGAAATACTTACAATACCCTGCCGGCTATCCTATTGAGATTAATTAGGAAACGCTTACAGCAATTAGTCTTGGTACAAATGAACTCCTATCGCGTACCTAATAAATAGATGTTTACTATCCGTCAAACTACTTATTTGAAACTAAAACACCTTCTAAACACTTCACATTTTTTCCAGCATTATAAATGTCTGCGGAACTTCTTTCTTTCTTAATGAAATTCATTGAGTAAAACGTGAAAATCCAATTTAGTTAAACGGATTTACGCCGGCGAAATCAGCCTTTACTATTATATTCAAACCTTGTTAGTAATTTACATTGGCACAGAAAAAAAACGACAATACTCAGTTACCTAAGGGGCTATCCATTAATCACGTAAGGTTTAATAGGAGGAAGGAGGTGGTTCGGAAAAACACGAAATATCACGTGTATGTCTTTTTTCTAAAATTACTCGTATAGTAATAAGTGAATGTTATGTTACCAAAAAAATATAAGTGATTTGGGTAGGTTGGGAGGGGTAGTCTGTCTGAAACTTCACCACACCACGTATCACCATAGTTGAGGGGGGGGGGGGGGGTAAAAATACTAAAAAAAAACAGCACGTGATTAATGAACGTCATAAATACTAATCAGTACTGTTCAATTTTTAAGTGAATTCCGACTTTGATAAGACTTGCCAGTCACAAGTTTGTACTCGTAACATATATCTATGACCGGCTGATTAATGACCGGAATATGTCAGCTGTCGGGCTGTCACAACTCCGAAGCTTGTTAGATTCATCGCGCCCCTTCCCAAAAACGGCAGCCCTAAATAGAGGTTACGTTTTTTACTAAAGAACCCAACGTTTTTATCGTAAGGCGTGACAGAAGTGTCTCCACGCTAATACTCTAATGCGTTTTACGTTTGAGAATACCCTAATACGGTACAATGAATGTATAGAGATACAAATCGTTTATAATTTTGATAAATTTATAACTGTTTATAACAACATGCGGGCATTTACAGATATAAATTATAGGAAGGGAGCTGGATGAATAGTTAAATTAATATCCGTGTAGATATAAAGATGGATATCGATAATACCATTAACATTTCCCTACTGCTCAAGTTGATAATTTGCCTAAAAGAAATATAAGTGAAAATAAGCAACAAAAAAATTGAAAATAGCAAAGTGAGTAGAGTAGCCAGAGCTCACTGGAGAGTTTGTGCTGTTAGTGGGAAAACTAAAGCCTTGCCTTGCTTTGTCATCTACATTGACGGTACAGGGTCGGCACCGCGAGTATGACTCCTCCTCTGGTGTTACATACGTCCATAGGCCACGGTAACCACTTTCCATCAGGTGGGCCGTGTGCTTGTCTGCCACCTAAGTGGTATAGAAAAAAAATCTGCTAAGGGTTGAGGCATTTTAGGATTAACTGAGGATAGTATTTTCACAACTAGAAATATCAATAAGTTACTTATAAATTTGTACACGACATTAACCTCATTATAAATATCCTCATTGAAAGTAAATGCGACGAAAGTAAAAATTTGTAATTCAATGAATTAACGTGATAACCCAGTTTAGTTTCAATTTCATCTCAATTACTTTCAATGGTGAAACCTGCCCTTAATGTCACACCGTAATGTAAATATTTTCATTCAAATATAAATGAGCAAATTTATGTACTTTCTTCACCTGTAATTATTTACATAATTACTTACTTTGCCTATTAGCAACTAAAATTCTCGCGAATCTTTTCATAACCGTTCTTAAACGAATTTAGCATAATACTTTCATGCGTGCGATAATCATATTAGTTATGACAAATGGTAAAGCTAGGATTAAAATAGCCATTCCTTTCCCTGTTCGCAATTTAATTCGTCTAGGCCCTCAGTTGGTCTCTAACGGTTCATTTTCATACGCACGCACTCAAAGATTATGCTGATATATTTAAATATATTCGCAGCGCGGAATTTTTTTTGTAAATGAAATTACCACATTTATTTTCGAAGGTTTCGTTCGCGTATAATTTATATTTAGGAGATCCTTTTTCAATGTCGAACAAGGCAATGGAAATAACTTCGCCTATTTCGTAAATGATGCAGAGTGATCAATTACTGTACAACGAACGGGACTGATGGACGGAACAAAATGGAACTGAAATGTTCACAGGATGTAAGTCAGTATAAATTTTGCTATTATCCAGGCGTGTAATGTGCATGTGTTGATTTTGAGTCTAATAGTTTATTTTGGTACAATGGGGTAGATCCTATCCCACGTGTACAACCCTCTTTGAGTCAGGGTGAAAGTATAAATAAACAGAGCTTGCTGATATCTGTCATGCGAGGAATTAGATTTATTTCGGCTCTGGCGGAAGGTGAAGGACCCTAGCCCTCGTGAACGACTGCTGCGGAAACGTATTATCGCACTTCATTGACGGATATTTTTCCGAATAAGGAATGTGGTTATAGTATTAGGTATTATGCTTTTCTGTCTGTAATGTTTGAACGTCAGACATAATATTATTTAAACTACACATTTTAGGACTATTTATACTATTGATAGCACTTGTTTTCACAGTATTTTTTACTAGACCTGACCGATTAGGATGCTGTAAGGTGAAACTGGTCAGGTCAGGTCTAATTAGTTTAGCCTTTAGGATTTTGAAAAATGTAAGGAAGTTAAACATCACAGTGTCAATTTGTACATGGTACTTACATGTATTTTGTGCCCATTATTCTTTAACTCTTGGAATACACAGCCATTTAGACACAAAATAATCAAAATTTGTGAGATGAAATTAAGCTTAAAGATAAACACATTTTTTGTAAATACAGTGACGAGTCACTTAATTTTTTCTCTTCGGGATTAGGGAATCAGACGGCCGTCACTAAACCCCAAGATAAACTAAATTATGGAAAGGAAGACTAGGCCCAACGTTCCAAAGTAAAAACTTTTGGCTACTACCGCTCGGATGATGATGAATGACTTGCAAATTGTCCGCTCCTCGAACTAAATAAATATAACATCCTTTTTTTATGGTCCACTCCATTTGACAAACTTGACCAATATTAGTAACTATAGATCGAGTGAAAAGGCAAGGCAAAAAAGGATCATTTTTCATGTGGGGTGCGTTTTTTAGGCAAAATATGTTAAACTGCGTGTCACAGCGGGTGGACCCGCTACCGATATTTAAATTGGTCAGTTCCATAATGAAAGCGGGCCCATTTTGCGTGCGCATTTTTTTTCAATTTCTATTGTTTTTGTAATATAATATTACGTAAAAAACGTTACGTTTATATATACCCTCTTTTGAGCAGATTGCATAGACCTTCGTAATGTTTTACGTCTGGAGAAAGTTCGTTAGCTATCTATGCGTAAGTTTACTAACTGTCAATAAAATTGTATATGTAATATTTTTTTCAGCTCTTTGGCACGACAAAGGCCCTTTAACTGGGTTAAATATCGCTTCAAAATCGCTTTGCTACAAGTGTTAGCAATTTGTATTAAAAGAGTGATTCGCATTTCATACACCACCTTTTATAATTACTGTCAGCTAAAAGTAACTTTGCTCATTTGTTGAACTATATTCTACTCATACCTGTCTTGACATTTCAGCATGTCTTCTCTGGCTTCTCTCTTCTCGTTTTTATCCCTTACGAAGTAACATAAACATTCAAGAGGTCCGCCAATCCAATTAATGCCCAGAATGTTACACTTAATTTCCATTGGAAAAATTATAAAAAGAAATATAGTAATATTAAAAAAAAACAAAGGACGAAAACAGGATATTAATGGTAAAAAAAATATTCAGCCATCAAGTGGACTGTCTCGCCATAGTAAATGGCGAACGAATTGATCGATTTCCTGATTGAATCGACGATAAAACAAATGGAGTGCTCAATTTAAATAGATTGAATGGGATTTATGTTTCATTTCGTGAGCTTCGGTGTGAATCAGTTTGATTCCGCTCTGTGAATTTGTCGGCCACCACGACAGTGTTGGCAGCCGAGTGGACGCTTTAAAATTGAAATCAGAATTTCATAATTAATAAACCTCATTTCATGTTCCTAATTCAAATAAAGCATCATGCGATATGAAGATGACTGCATTATACACACAATTTCAAATGGAATGCATGTTCTGTTTACGTGATCGCCATGTGACGTCGGACAAGGCACGCACGCGCTGCGCTATCGAGCCGGGACCAACTGTTGAGTGCTATCTCCCACCACCCTACGATATGCCTTTGAAAGAATCCGCACCCCTCTCGCCCCTCCTACGCCACGTCGCACCAGTGACGTCATCACCACAGTCATATGCTCCCGGTGTGTTCATGTTATATCATTAAATTTTACTGTTGACAGAATTAAAAATCGCGTGTTATATTGCCTCGTTGATTGCTGGGTACGGGTTTAAAATAGCGTGTTGGAAATGGGTGGGTTATTTTTCACGGAACTTTGTTTCATGTTGTCCTGGGTAATGATTTGGTCATTACTGGAATGGGGTTCAAAAGTGAAATTATTAGCATTTGAATTTGTCATATTTACAAATTAAAATGTGTGTGTGTTTATAAAAAATAATAATATAAAAATTTTACAAACAATAACTGTATTTGATGAACTTATTATGTTGATTTTACCAATGATAGCTACCGAAATCAAGTTTTAAAGATTTAAAATTTTCGTCGTATCTCAAATTATTTATATAATAAAACGTTAGAACCATCTCTACTCACGCATACATATTATTTAGAGTTATATGTTTAGAACCCAGTTTAATTGAACAGAACGTGATTTTCGCTTTTATCGTAAAGCGAACGGTGATTTGTTCCGAAAAAAAAACTATTATTTACAATAGATTAATAATAGTAGCTTTTATGAGCAAAACACGCAAGGCAACCGTTAGTGTAAAGTATTTCCTGAATATAATTGTATTTATAGCGAAAAAAGTGTAAACATTTGTAGTTCAGAGTATGTAGTTAATACATTTACACAGTTCAAAATATAAATCGATAAGGAAAACACATCACCAAAAGAAAATATCTTTATAGGTAGCTGAAATATAGGGTTTTCTCAATTTTTTCCAATGTATGCAGGGTACAATTATTTTTCTTTTATATTAACGCATTTTATACTGTAAAATATTGTTATAACTTGGTCCCCAAGATCCAATTATCTTGGCAATCAAAAAATATTTTTAATTTAACTCTCTTTTCCATTTCAATTCCAACTTAATACGTTATTACAATACAAGTCACGTATGTCTCTTTCAAATAAGATACGCTCGTACATTCATTGTCAGTGAAACAGTTCAGCGAAAACGTTTAATAACAAAAATTATTAATTCATAAAACATGTCAAACTTTTCCACAAAGAACAGGCACTTAACTCAGAACTTCGAGCAAGTTTCCGAACGTGATGATTACTTGTCATAAACTGTCATTCGGCCTCCATACTGTGGCGTACATCTTTCACCTTTTCGTATTTCGAAATGTTGACACCTGTCGATGCTAAGCCAGACTGATTGGAACATATTTCCTCGCAGGATTACGTGCCTCGCATTGCGAGTTGCGACCTAGATGGTTATTTACAGATAATAATCCTCAATGATAGAAATGCTTCAGTTAAGCTTCAAATATTTGTATTTAGAGGCCAAATTAATTGTTCACCGGTCTATCAATTTACATTTTCTTGTAGTTAAAATTAATGACTTAACTGAGTTATTAAATTAAGAATGATAAGAGCTGTAAAAGTTGTGTCCATTCTTATTTTATCGTTTTCATTTATTTAAAATAATAAAGTTTAAAACAAAACCCGACTACTAAAAAATTGCGTTTTAAAAAGTATTAAACAAGAAAATATCAAGGATAGCCGTGCTCGTATGCCACTTTTCCCTAGAATGTTTTTTCTTCTAATGATACATCATTTGTCCAGCTCTAATTAGTAGTTGAGGAGCTACGAGGGAACCAGATGGTCAAAATCATAACCCTCTTTTGTTTCGCCGTAGTCAGGTATATAAAATTATGACGTTTCATACATTTTTTCCTTTAACCGTATTAACGTTTAGTAAAAGTATCAAATTGAATTTTCAAATACATATTTTTTTTTAACTTTTTGAACAATATCATTATTTTCATCAAAGCACTTTGCTTTGATTACGCCTTTTCCGTATAATTCACGCATATTCTAACTGTAAAACGAATACTTCCTGTTATCCCTTTTGGCAGACAGATTGGTGATAGTTGTCTGATGTTATCAATGCGTGCCGGACGCGCCTGTCTGTCCGACTAGCGTAATCCCTTACCCGACACCAACAGGAAGTATCCGGGGAGCCTATTCACAAGTTAGATACCAACATCAATTTATTTAAAGCAATTATAGAACAGTGTCTGGGTTGTTGTTTGTAACGCCATCTCGTGGAGTTTTGTGGTAACAGTATGTTATTATCAATACCAACAAAAATTACTATAATAATGTATAAAAGATTACATAATGTAAATCGTATTTAACGTATTTTAATGAAGGTGCATCCTTCCTTATCTAAGAACAAATTAAGCACAAAGGTAGAGTACATAAAGTAAGGAATAGCATAGGTAGACAAAACCGGGATATGTTTGCCTGACTGGCAGACAATATGTAGTATAATTTGGTGTTTAAATATTTTTTTAACGTTTTTGTATCATTAAGACTCACATTTGACTTTTATATCACCTACTGGTAATCGATGATGTGGTCTACGATGATACACGTTTAAAAAACCTATTCATACGAGACTTAAAGAATCGTAGGTTATACCTATTTTTCCACAAACAAGTTCTACTCCTTACAACTGTACGCAATACAGTACGTTTAACAGAATTACGAGTAGATAAACGTCTTAAATCACGGTCAATTACAGTGGTATTTCCCAACCAACCGTAGACTCAAGTGTAACAAAACTTCGGGAGTCCCATCCCACAAGGGTACGCCCGGTCTCACTTAATTATCCATCCAAAATGTCGAGTAATAAAGTTAAATTGAGTAAATTACTCAGGTGGTCGACGTGACGTGGACTTGTAGACTACTACACAGTTTAAATTACAGTAATCGGACATTTTTACTGCTACTTAAATATTGTTGTGTTAATGTTTAAGTTTTCAATTGCGTTAATTATGTGTATGTACCCTATCAAGGGAGACAATCAAAATAGTATCAAAATCAAGTAAGTGGGACATTACATACTTATATCTAAATCGCAGCGGTGTCTAGACCCAAAATAAGCAATGTTTCTACCGTACGAGATACCATAGTCTACTGGACTAGTCTGTGTTTCGGAAATTCGTACGAATTTCGGTAGATGGCTCTTAACCGTCAACGTAAGACGGATATATGTAAAGAAGAATGTGGATGGTTTCGGGCGAAGGTTCTGTGGCTTAGTAGTCAGAGCGTTCCCCAATGTAAGGGAAAGATCGCGGGTTCGAATCCCCCCTGAACCGATTCAATTTTGTTCTAAGTATATCTTAATCGATTTGAATAGTTATCATACTAAATGCTTTAAAATTTCATTCAATAGTCTGTGTTGTTCTTTATAGGATGGGTAACGGTGGGATTAGTTGAAAGGATGCATCGGAACTGTCACCGTGGTAGTGGCGGTAAAATACTGCCACAAATGCAACATCGTTCACCGACTTGTCAAATACTAGCCTAGCCGAATTGTCATTTACGTACTTAGACGGTCGATTTTCACCACGTGACAAAAATCGTATGGTTTTAGTCTACTGTATAAACCCCGCAATATGCACATGCATGAGTTCTAGGGGATGGGATTTCACTCAGTGGTTCTAAAGCGTTAGCAATCTCAGGACTCCCTATACGGTCAGCACATCTGTACCCAAATATTAGGTCTTTACCTATGAAATTGCCGAAATTTTCTTACAGACTCATAAAAGTTCGTTATTCTTGTAATTTAATAGCTATTTCCATTATTTATATTTTGTTTGAAAGTTGATTTCAAGATTTTACAACTCTGTATTAATTTTTGTTTTTATTGGCCGCTTGATAAATTAAATTCGATCTTCAAAAACAGTACTTCCTAAATGCTATCCATTTTGATTATAAATTTCGTATTACTTTTATACAGCTGTCACTTTTCAAAAATGTAATAAAAGTGTTTGTTAGCTTAATGTTGTGTCATTCATACACAAAAAAATCATAAAATTTGGATTTGTCATTCTTAAAAAAAATTGCCAAAAATGTTAGTAGGAAAAATACTGAAAATTGGGTTTCCTATAATTTCTTCAAAAAAAACAACACATTATAAAATATCTATTTATTTACACGTAGGTAGGTATATTCTTTATCAAGCGATGACGGTAGCGTGAAGTTATTAACCACGTATTTTGCTAATTTGTTTTTATGTTGGCGTATGTATTCGCAGCGGTGGTCGCTCCGGCCGGCAGTTAGCACAAATTGGTCCAATTACCCCCATCTACTGCCCAAGATACCAATTGGATTACGAGTCCAACTGCGGTCACAAAAAAAGTCATCTTTATGTTTAAAACCAACAAGGCTTTTTTCTTCACTTTCGAATACCGCATCTAAATGAGTTTGATTGTCTAAGTTTGTGATGATTAACGAAAGGATGTTTCTTATGGAATCACAGAAAAACCGCTGAACGGCAGATCTAAAAAAGGCCACTTTATTAGTATCGTATTAGGGTAATATTTTGTCTTGCGGCGATATTTACACGAAATTAAAATCTACTTAGCAAATGAATTATTGTGATTCTGCTCATATGAATGACAATTTTCCAAATTTTATAGGAATGTATTGAAATTTATTGGAAATTCTTAAAGTTACTCATTTTTAGCAGAATCGCTCAATGTGACGTTATTAGACTCGCAGATCCATGTTTTTTTGTTTTAAACTGAAATTCTCTCTAACCTCTTCAGTTTTTTGCATATTTTATATCAGGAGGATGATTCACATCGGTACTACGTTACCAAAATTTGAACTTAGGACCTTTCAATCGTAAGGTTAACTGTCCATTAAGCTACAGACGACGCACAGAGATAAAATATCCTCTGAAATAGCACATAATACCACTTTTTATCGTGAGATAGGTTTTTCTTTCTGCAAAACCGACAATTCTAATCAAACCGCGGGTAACAACTGCGAGTCTAAAAATGTCACATAGTGCGATTCTGCTAAAAACTAGCATCTTCATAAATTTACAGTAGATTTCAAGAGATTCCTATAAAATTCATTAAACATCACTCATATGAGCAGAATTAAAACAATTCAGTTACTAAGCGGGCTCTAATTTCGTGTAAATATTGCCGCAAGACAAAATAATTATCCAAATACGATTCCAATAATCCTTTTTAGACCTCTTGGTTCTTTACATTAGGTACGTAATCCGCAAACCAAAACTATCTAACGGTAAACAGTCACCATTATGATACACCGATAGGTATGAATACTCACGAACTGCGGTTTTATGTAGGGTGAATTTGATTGGATCCAAAACCGAACGGAAAATCCCTTTATGCCTATCTCCCTAATCTATATAATAGATTAACAAACGTGTGGGTGTGAAGAAATTATGAATATACGCCAACTTTATGAGTATAGGTACGTATAATTATGAGTCTGGATGAGTCGTTACGTCACCGGCACACAGTTTATGGGATTAATATGTTAACTAAATGCAAATAACAGAACCATACAACCATATACAGTATAATTGCTTGTGCTGACTGAATATAGAGCCTAAAATGCTGGAGCTATGAACTTAAAATTCTGAATATTAATGTCTTTGGTTTTGTAAGCATCTAGTTAATAAGGATTTATGGAATTTACAACCCAAAGGGACTAAAAATGTTCTAGTTTTGAATGAGTCGCTACCCGCCTACGTATTTCTCAGTTTTTTCTTACTGCTCGCGTTCTTAAGGATCTGCTTAGTACATGAATTATCGTGATTCGGCTCATATTAGTGACCATTTAACTAATTTTATAGGACTCTATTAGATCTACTGGAAATTCCTACAGTCCTTCCTAAACCTTCTTCCTACAGTCCCGGGTCCTTTAAGCGGGGCGTAAAAAGCTAGCTGAGTGCCACCATTGTAACATTACTTAGTGTCTGTAATGGTGACCCTCTTTCCTGAGACTTTGCCTTTCGCTTACCATCATGTGAGGTGAAGTCTAATTGACGTGTTCTATATAAAAAAATAAATTTAAAAAAATTGCCTTTTTAGACCCGCTGGACTATCAGATGCAAAAAGAATTCAATTCTCACCGGTAGCTTTAAAGAATAGCACGTTCAATGAAACAATTGAAGCAGACTCTGGTGCTTTTTGTATACTTAGGTATAAATTATGAGTATGGATCATGCATGAGTTTAGATTATGAGGTATAGATAACTACAACAAAACTACGCCACAACATCGCATTTAAAAAAGTTCGTCCAGTCCTTACGGTAAATTCATTAACGCTCTACGAATACTTGCTTATGGAACCAAATAGCTATTTCTATTTCTATTCAAGTGATCTACCTCCTCGTTAACACAAACTAACTGTTCATCCATTTACAAATCGCGCTGTTGCCGGAACACGTGGAATCCACGCCGTACCGTTGACTTTTCTTAACTCGGTATCATGCAAGTCGATTAAGGGTGCGTGCTCTGAATCGGCATGTGCTCATTACTCCTCCCTATTCATTACGCGCCGTGTAGGTAACTAATAGCGTACGATGGTACGACGTAAAGGCGGAAGCACACTTCGTTACTTACAAGTTATTTGTTACTGTTGTATGCGCCTTAATAATATACAGCCCCCTCCTCATAGACATGTGGAAATTCGTAGGCCCACGTATGGTAGAGCAGTATAATATTCTATTCAAATGTATTACTTTTTTATACAACTTTGGTGGTAGACAAGGACACGGCCCACCTGACGAGAAGTGGTTATCGTGATCTATGAACGTGAACAGGGGAGTCACACCCGTGGTGCCGACCCTATAAGAATAGAGATTTTCTGTGCCGACCGTGCAAAACACAAAATCAGGACAAGTCTTCCCACTGACAGCACAAAAACTTTCCAGTGAGTTCTGGCTACCCTACTCACGGACGGGAACACAACACAAGGTTATTATAGCCGTGGTATTCTGTAGGGTGGAGGTACTTCCCCAGTCGGACTGCTCAATTGGGATGGAAATACCGTCGTGTCTTACCTACTATAAAATTGCAGGCCATCCACACTCCGTGCTGTGTTAAACATGACAATATTGTGTTATTTGCTGTTGTCTTGAGTGTTTTGAACTCTGTGTGTCTATAAACAATTGAGTTGGACAGATACGCGTATTTGTTATTCGCACTTATGCGTTATTTGCGCGAATAAATTAATAGACAAATTTCCCCTCCAAACTTCGTCGTATCCGAATAACTCGAATAACTAATTAATTTATAACACCTAAAGAAGTGTGGTTCCGCCTTACAAGTTATAGCAGTTATTTCAATGAAGTCGCGTACGTTTGGGCCCCATCGAGCATCGTTTCTCATTCCGCCCGTTTCGCTAAAGTAATACGAGCGTGGGGCGAGCATATTATCACTGTAATCGGGTGGGAATAATCGTTCCCACTCCGCGTTACACCTTCACTCTCGTCGCGGGATTAGAGCCGTCATCGACATAATTTCTTGATTGTGTACGGGATATATTGCGGTGAAAGGGTTATTGGGATCCTAGTAATATAGATACCTACCTAATATTTTACATACCTATGTATTAAAGTAGCTATTTTATCACTATTTTTGAAACCATGAAACTATGTCATTCATCGTTCATCGTCATCATTTTTATCATAATATCTATTACATAATATGGCATATATACCTACCATGTTATGCGATTATCAACTAATCAACCTCTGAGTGGTTTCAGAAAATATATGTAATTTAAACATATTAACCATTTATGAAACTTTTTTCTAGTCTACCGTTATATAAATAGGGAAATAAATATTTTAGGAATTTAAGTTTTTTTTTAAACCCATGACTATCAAACAATGTTTCACGTAGGTCCCTACTAAATATTTTGTTACAAGTTACTAGCGTAACGACACTTAACATAAAGCGTAATATAGGCCTTAATATTACAGTTTTCGGGGTCTGGCATGGGCGGTGGATGTGGCGCCACTGGCGGACGAGTGCCTACTGCGGCATCTCCCGCCAACACGGCCTCATCGTCGTCGTCGAACGGCTCGGCCAACGGCACCCGCTCCACGAGCCTGAGCACGGCCCCGCCGCCCCCCGCGTCGTCGGCGTCCACCACCGGCGCCACGGGGGAGCAGCTCAGCCGTACGAACCTCTATATACGGGGCCTCAGCCAGAACACCACTGATAAGGACCTCGTACAAATGTGCCAGATGTATGTATTATCTAATACTAGTATTACATGTGATCATATTACTACTCGTATAATCTGTAATCGCTGTTCTGTTTTATTTTTCAGGTATGGCAACATTATTTCGACAAAAGCAATATTGGATAAAAATACGAATAAATGTAAAGGTAAACAAAATTCATACGTACGTCCTCTTTTACACTGTCATAGCAGTTACAATGTTACTGTCAACATGTAAACTACTTACTTATAGTTATTAATCTGTGCATAGATATCTCACGTATGTATTTAAAATATTGTTTTACAATTTATTACTTGAATAGATTTGCATTACTACCGACTATTCGTAATTGAATTATTTAAAACAATATTAATATTTTCTAGAATACCATATACCTACCTTCATTAAACTAATCCATCTATGGTGAGACTTTTTTCCAATATATGCACGAACACTAGATACATTCAATTTGATTCATATTTATGACATTCTCATATTTATAAATGTTTATTTGTTTAAATACCTGTTATTTTTCTTGTAGATATATTATCATGTTCACTATATTTTGCACCTGAGCACAGATGATACCAAGATATATTACTTCGATATGATACGCACAGTAATTTTAATGTTCATCACGATGTTACCCTTTGTCGATGTCACATTACCATCACGCTATTGTCGAGTAGGCAATATACTCGCGCTCATTATTAGTTACATAATATCAGATGTATTTACCATAGCTGTTCTTTTTTGAAAATTTTAGAAATATATTTCAACATACTTATAAAACCAAGCATGTATCATCGAGATATGAAAACGAACTACTTTTGTGTAAGCTGCCAGTGTCAGCCAAGGTACCCCTTTATTATGCAATCGTTTCACTTTTGTTTTCCCAGGTTACGGTTTTGTAGATTTTGAAACAATCGCATCGGCCGAGGCAGCTGTTAAAGGATTACAAGCCAAAGGTGTTCAGGCCCAGATGGCTAAAGTGGGTATCTGGTTCCTGCGTAGACTGAACCGTGTACGTTGTGCATGCAAGTAATACTATTATGACTAACCGCCTGCTCCTTGTCCGCTCTATCATTCCTACGTCTACTATTTCTGCTCCTTCGCCTTCAAGACACTAACACTTAACCTCCTTATCCAAATCCTTCAGTTTGGTCCAAATGCCATTAAAAAGGATTGTCAACTGTAAAATGGAATGTATTGCCAAGTGTAAGAAATTATTTCAACGCGAATAACGTTTTAATTTTATACTCGGAAATTTCATTCTCAAATCTTGGAATCGTACAACGCTTTTGAGCCATTCATAATTCAATTTATATTGGTCGTTACTGAAACAGTAGGCAGACTTTGTGCCATTTTACGCAGTTGCCTTTCCCATTGATCCAACCCTATATTCCGTCTTCCCTTACTTATAGCTTTAGTACTTTACCCTCTATCTAAGAAGTGCTGTAATACATACATAAAACCGAGCATTGAAACTTAAATGCCGTGTTCTATTTTAAAACATTGGCTAGATTTGACATTTCGTGCATAATGTAGCATATCTAAGCATCCCGTTTCATGTTTTATAAACTGAAATATTTGATGTGATCCTTATTTCAGAAACATAACGCCTTCGTTTTTTGAATCAATAGTTGTTTTTAATTATCTAGATGAAGTAGGTCCTGTGTAGATCATCGACTATATGGGCGGTAAACATTTTGAATTCTCCTGTATAACACAGCCACCAAATTACACGATCATTCATTCTGTGTAGTACATTTTGGGGAACAACACAAACGGTAATTAGTGTGTCAGCGTAATCACAAACAGAACAATGTTACACTAATGTGTTGTAAGTATATTATCCCTTCAATGGTACGCAGATCGATGCCAATATAATGCTTACTTAATTCTATACTTCAAACATTGTTTCATCCTATTAATATATACTATTGTCGTATGCTTCAGCGTTAATTATAACAATGTATAATTATATTATCGCTATTGGGCTCGGGTATTTCTATGCTTTCGATATTAAATTAGTGTGTATGCGAATTTTAACTAGCTTCGTAATCTCTATGCTAATGTATATGCCCATGTCGTTGATAACACCTCCGTAATATTTAGTATATTAGATCAATCTGCTGATTTACGTCAGAGCTGGCTTCAGTGTCTAGATAATCTATGCGGGCTTCAAGCTAAATGTAACATCCTAAGAACAATTTCACAGACACGTTAAATTAACGCTTAGAAACATAACCCAATAGAGTATGAGATAAAAAGTTCAGAATCAATGAACAAACAGTCTGTGATATCTATCGATGTCATTGACTGATCTTGCAAACACTCACACATCGACAAAATACATGTAAATAAAGCAATACTTATCAACATTCCAAAGTTGAGATATTTTTCTTTATTGTGGGAGATTGAAACCAAGCAAGAATTTTAAAGCACATTTCTTATAGTCATAAATGTGATTTCGGGGCTTAAGATGTGGCTTACACAGTAGCTTTATGTGCTGAGCTCTTAATTACTTTAATTCAAGCACAAGTGTAATTCATGTTAGCCACAAATAACCAAAATAAATTGAGTATTGACAGACACATCGTCACAGTTATTCATACATTGTATGTTGGGTAAACTTCAGAGCAAACTCTTCAGCTTTTACTTGGGGCTTTACAGCAACAGGAGCAAGACCCAACCAACCTATACATGGCGAATTTGCCGCCGCATTTCAAGGAGAATGACGTCGATCAGCTGCTGGCCAAGTTTGGTCAGGTTGTCTCTACCAGGATCCTGCGCGACCCCCATGGGCAAAGTAAAGGGGTCGGTTTTGCAAGGATGGAATCGAAAGAGAAATGCGAGCAGATCATCCAAGTAAGAATATTTTCCAACCAATAATTTTTTTGTTTAGTTTTTCGACTGTCACAGAACTTAAATGAAATCTGGCTTATAGTTGAATAAATATTGTGGGCCAGTAGGTACATACTACTTAATTCAATATGTCTCATTCTTTGCCCCTTTTTAATTTGTAAATTCATTACAAAATCCATAGTGGTATTTCAATTTAACTATAATTGAATAGATATACATATTTTCGTTATAAGATGAAAGAATTGATATTCTCAAAATATGTGAAAACTTGAAGCAATGAATTACGGCGTTGCTGCTCATTTTCAACGCCAGTTCTTTTTAATTCAGATGTTCAACGGAAACGCAATACCGGGAGCCAAAGAGCCTCTACTAGTTAAGTTCGCCGACGGCGGTAACAAGAAGAAGGCGCTATACAACAAACAAGACGGCAACAACGGTAGAGCATGGAGGGACAACAATGAGTCCATTACACAGGTATTCAGGCTTCACTGCTTATCAAATAAAGCTCATTTTACTATAACAAGTATTACTAGAAACCAATCTGAGAAGAGTGAGAATGTGCCTTCTAATTTAACAGCCGATAAAACTGTCTAGAAGTCACAGACAGCAATAGGCTCGGGTATTCGTAATTTAAATTGTAAGTACTTAGTAAATGCACGTAGGTTAGGTAAGTATTATTTAAATAAACAAGAAGGTGGCCGTGTTTTATAATTCAGTCTTTATTAGCGATAAAATTTGCATAAGTCGCATTCCGACAGCGATAATAATGCAAGTTTTAATAGCAGGCAGGAGGCTCGTCGTTCTCAACGATTGCAATTGGACTATAAGTATGCGGGTATCATGTTCAACTTTGAATTTACAATAATATATCCTCATCTTTCTCGTAACCTGTTTCCGTAGCATGGTGGTATCATATCAAATATGAAATCACTAGGTAAATAGTGTTTGTTTGACTAACGTAATTTTGAGCTGTACGTAACGTATTATTTTATAGTATTACTTTATTCAGGCTTCACGCGCTAGTTCTATACGTTCGTCTAATTATTCTTTTTATTTTTATGAATAAAGCTTTCATAGTTAATCATAGAGGACATTTATTTTACAGCATTAACTCCGACCGTTTACAACGTAAGTATAACAAAAAAAGTTCGAAATGTTGCAGGCTGCAATGGCGGTGAGCGGCGTATATGCAAGTGGCGTAGGCGGCGCCGGCGCAGGCGGTGACTGCGCGGGCGTGTACCGCGGAGGCGGCAGCGTCTACGGCGTAGCGGCCTTCCACCACCACCCGCAGCTACACCACCACCACCACGCGGCCCACCCCGCTACGTGGCTGGCGCCCTACGCCGCGCTCATCCCGCCCGCGCACCCCACGCACCACGCGACTCACCCCGCGCACCCGCACATACCCATCGACGCTGTGCCTAGCCAATATGTAAGTCAAAATTGTACCCTTTTTAGGATCGACTGGGACACGAAGAGTGCGGTGGATAGCGTCTTAGAGTTCTAATCAAGAAGACAAATTCACAATCCGATGTATTACAAGAATATCCAGTCAAAATTGATGGCCTAAATTCACTGTACAGACGAGAATTCAGTCAAAAACAACACGAAAGACTGATAGCGATTCTCTGTTTTCCAGGTAAACTGGGACAGCTTAAGGCCGGAAAATGAGTTATACGTGAGTGATTAAGTAAAAATTGTACGAACGCTCTAACCTTCTGTGTCCCATTGCTTACGATCCACCGCTCACTATGCGCTCCTCTCGCTTCCTTTGCTACACAATATGCTACAACTGCTACACGGAACTCAAGTGCCTTATGTTGTAACCTACGTACGCTATTAAAAAAAATAAACATAATTCAAAAATGAGATACTTAACCTATTGACGTCTATGTATACTACTGGACAAGATTTTTAGACCAAAATTTGAGTGTTGTTACTGAGTAAGGCGGGAAATAAATTTAAATTTCGGAATTGGAACGGGATGCAGACTTGATAATGGATTTAATTCTAATTTCTATAGGCAAATTGCGCGCCTTTTTGTATAGTTATCTGGTTCACAGATATTAAAAACTGCGCAATGTTGTGCTCTTTCTCGATACCAATTTTATTTTACGTACAGCCAGCCTAGTAGCATACATAGGTCATTAACTTAACCACACAAATATCAATTTCAAAATGTAACATGCGTGGGAACATAAGTCTTCTTTAAGAGAGGATTAATATTGTTGTGTATTGTGTTGCAGTACTTCACGACGCCCCCGTACCAGTACTTCGCGGGCCCCACCCCGCCGATCATTCAGATGCCGATGGAGAGCGAGCACGCGTCCACGGCGGCGTCGCCCGACGAGGCGTACCAGCCGTACCCGCCTCCCAAGTAGAGAGTAAGCCACGCTACAACACTACGTGCTGTACACGAGCCAAAAATCAAAGCAACTGTGACTTTACAATGTTAATTTGTTTTAGTTTTAATTTGCGGCCGTTATAGACTTCATCGAAAGCTCCGCCCGCGGCTCCGCGCCGCCGGCGTCTCCTTCTACTATGTAGTTATTAAGCCTGTTTGATCGCCTCGATTATTTATTTTCTCGATGGGCTTCGTATTTGGCTGGTCGTCTTGGCTTGGCTGGACGCTCGAATTGCTGTGATGTTTTGATGAGGTCTTTTCACGGTTCGAGGAGAGGATTTGATGTATAGATATAGTTGCAATTTTAAAAGTGTTTTGCATTATAATTTTATTATTGTTTTATGAAAATTCATTAAGATTTTAGGCGCAGAATTCGTACATGTTGACAAGATTATTTAAGATAGTTAGGTATTTATTTTAGCTTAGTGTTTTCATGTATGAAGTGGCAAATTGAACTTGTCCTCGGTGCAGAAATATCGGTATTTTTATTATTTGATCGCTAGTGTCATTGGAAACTGTGACTACTGTTACGTAACCGATTGTTTCTGACAGTCAACTGAACATCACTATCAAACAAATGGTGCAATCGATTCGCAATATACATACAGAAGTATATATTTATATATATGATATTGATATGGAAATTGTAAATCTATAATTTTGTGTCATTTGATTTAAATTATATTTGCGTTAGAATCGGAGTATTTGAGGAGAGCAATATCTGGGAGTCGTATAGAAGGCTAAGTGGAAATGGTCATATCATGGAATCAAAAATATTAACAAAAATGTAAAGAATAATGAAAGTTTATGTGTGTAAGCGTTAATAATGGTGGACTCACCGATTAGATCTTGTACGATAAAATGCAGGAGATTTAGAATCTTCCGATGGTTTGTAAGTATTTTTAAAATACAGTCGTTATGTCATTATTATAGTTGGAAACATAAATTCAGGCAGCTCTAAGTAGTCAAGGATTATAAGTTCACTGCAGAGACTTCAGGGCAGACGCCCCGGCCTCGGAGCCACCATCGAGAGTGTGGATATAGATTTAAAATACGATTAGCATGGTGCTCTTACTCATTATGTTCCCGATATATTTGTATGAATATATTTAAAAAAAAAACAGTATTATTTATCAGATAAATATTCATACCGACGCAGTCTTCCAAAGAACGCGATATTCATTTAGCATGGCTTTTTATAAAACTAACGCCACGTGCGGGCGGAATTAGCATAAAGCGAAATTATTTCTAAAAACCTCACCGAACAAATGTACTTTTAATAAGGGGTAGGTACGTAAGATATTTGTTTGAAATCATATTCTCTCATCACATATTAGGTATATGTTTTTAAGTTCACTTTCTGCATGTATCACGTGCAAATTGAAACAAACTGTTCAATAACAATAATGTCGTTGCCAAATCCGAACACAGACTGAATTTATGTATACCTACTGTTAACTTCCAAATATTTCTGACCCATGTTTTGGTTCATAAGGGACTGCATACGTACTACTTAGCGTATATGTACGTAGACGCTACTAACTGTGCAAGCCGCGAGCCGACAGACCGTGTACTACGACTACTGGATGGGTGGGAGACCACGGACGAGGTCTGCGCTATTGTGGCACGACAGTGCTGATGATGACAGGCAACGTTTAGCAATAAGCAGTTGTATGTAAAGTCTATTTATACATTTTACGAGTCTATACAAATTTTTGTACGTTGAAAACATATGTTTGAATACGTGAATAATGTAATGATCCTTTTTTGAGAATCATGTACTGAATCAACTGTAGTTGTTATTTTGTAGGCGGTCGGCACATTCCACTAGAAAAAAAAACTTCAAACAAAAATTCCACGATTAATTTCCACATTATAAAATGTAAAATGGATTTGAAATCCTAAATGTAAACACCGTTTTGGTGTGATTGAGCACTTTTTGTACCATCACGTAGGTTTTGGGTACACTTTATGACTTTATATGAAATTTGATATTTTTATATTGAATATATATAAATTATACATGGATATGTATACATGTATATACATTGTTGATGGGTACGAGTAAAAGCCTACTATATCGCAACTGTTTAATTCTATTTTGGCACGTCAAGAGTTTCATCAGAACCAAAGTATACAAATCATTAAAGTCGAGTAAGAAGTAGGAAAATATTTATACAACTCAGGGACTGAAGACTAGTTAAATGTTTGATATATTAACTGTATTTTAACTGACAATTAAGCGGTAACCTCTTTGTTCAAAACCTGTGAACCGACTTTAAAAAAACAATACAGGAACTGAGACTAGCTAACGGCAGGTTTTGAATGAATAATGTAGATTTTGAACGAATATGTAGATCTGTACTTCGTTTGTTGACTTGATTTATTTCATTCAGGAAAAGGCTGAAACTGTACTGTTCTTCCGTAATGAGTTACTTTTTGAAATGTACATACATTAGCTCAAGATATTTCAATAGTTACGGCTTGTAACTTAATACTAAACATCTTTGACATAGAGGCAAGGACGCGCCGGTCGGTGTACTCGAGATAACTGTATCTAACAGACTTTCGCAAGCACGTAGCCCCAGATAGTAGTTGTATTAGCTGGCTGCCGCACTGTAGGTACCTACTGTGCGATCGCATTGGGTTGAACACGATCACTTCGTCGACACTAACTCACGTTACGTCACAACTCTAACGAAAAGTGAGATTTTTATTAGTGTAACGCTCGAATAAAGCGTACTGAAACATAATAAATACTCCGTAGATCAGTGTCGTACTCGTATGATTTCTGATCAAGCCAAATATTTTGTACTGATGAGAACCGCCTGTGAAAATTGAATAACCATAAAGTGCAATGTAGTACCCTCGCGCGGTACTTAGTTAAGTATTGATCGTTTAGTGTTTCACGTACACTGTGGCTTCCTGTAAATGCAGTCTTCCGATAGAATTCTGATATTGCCGCTAAATTTTGCATTTAATATTGATGTCGTCGTTGTAAACTTATTCATTTCACGTTTTATAAAAACCATATGAGTCTTGGTTTGAACGTGCCGTATTGAATTTATGGTTTCGTCGCTCCAATGTTTTAAATCTTCATTTTAAATGAGCAACTCGTTATTGCCGTGAAGTGGTAAGCGTATATGTATTTTAGAGCGGTGTACCAAAACGTGCACACCTCGTGTATTGATCTAAGTGACTTGTACCTAGTATATAGCGTGGCACGGTCTTGTGTAGTATAACACCGTCGAAAGCAAAGGTATTTTAGCACCAAATTATTTTTCTAACTACCCTTCCAGTTTAAAAGCAATAATTAAGTTCATGGTAGTGCCTTCAGCTTCCTTATAAATTAATAACAGATGATAATATGATACAATATAGCAAGCAGTTGCATGTGCTTTACACAATATTTTTACAGGTAATAGTGAACTTACCGTATTCATAAACGTAGTGTTAATGTAAAATATTTTGTATTAACAACTTAAAGATGATAATGTCAAATAATGTGGCTGTCTAATCGTTGCATTTTTCACACATGATGTAAATTGAACTCAACATACACGTAGATGTTCCTAGTAAACTCACTCAGACATTCTTGGCATGTGTGATAACTGATAAGGTACTTTCCTTTGAGATTACGAACGATGAATTGTTATACACGCGTTCACTCGCTTGTAGCGAGAACGGAACGTAGTGAGCACAAAGTTGCGCATTGGGGATCCAAGTCTTGAAAACCAAAACTATATTTCAACAGAAAACCATGTCGAAGAATATTAATGTTAAGTAGATGTCTTTAAAAATAAGTCATTTAATTTTAAGCGAACGCACGGAACGTCGATACAGAGAATAGTGAAGCTACGGGCACGGAACGAATGACGGATAGAATTAGGTCATAGGCTTAACTATAGATAGGTTAGAATAGAAAACAATGTTTCGACGCTAAGATAGATAGATTAGAGCCCTAGATATAATATATTTGTGCGGGCGGCGTGGGGCTCGCGCGCCCCTTGCCGGCCTTAGGGTAGTTTCCTTTGTTAGTTTATTAAATAATTTAATTTGAATGGACTGAAGTCGGCACGCGGCGCACGCGCCTCGCCCCGCCCCTAGCGTAAGGACGTCTAAGAGATAGTGAACACATTCTTGATAAGTTTCAGTTGAACAATGTTTGCTTTTACCTCTTTCGTTATGTAGTTGAATAAGTGTAAAGAAAGAAAATTAAATGAAAAAAAAAACGGAAGTGTCGATACGATTGTATTTGTCCAATGTGTATTAATATAGTGTGGTGTTCTACCCAGCAGACTAGTCTAGAGAGTAGCATAGTATAGGTAAATATTTAGTTAGGTAGTATTATAGAATTATGAATGCAAAAATAAAAACTTCATAAAATGTAAAAAAAATGAAATGAAATTGTTGGTAAGACAGATTATTTTTAAGGGACATGTTGCTTCGTTATGTTATGATGTGAGGTTTGGCATAACTATGATAATAGTGAAAAGCATTTCTCGCAGAGAAAAGACGAAGAGGAAAGTTATGTATCTATTTTGTTACAAAGTGTTTGCAAGTTTCTATATTGTGCTATGAGCATTTTATGTGACCCGCATTATTTATAGTTATGCTAAATGGAAACTAAAATATAATATAAATAAAAATGGTACTAAGAAGCATGTTTTATTGTGACGAGTCATGTTCCTTTGCATTGAACATATTTTGTAAGAGCAAAATGATTGAAATAAAACAAGCGAAACCAAATTCAGTGGATTATTTCATTTCTATACCTGTTAACCTCTTCTCTGTGCTAGTGCGGCGGTAGCTTAGTGGTTAAGGACCACTTACTTACGACCGAGAGTTCCCGGGTTCGAATCCTGTCATTACACTACCGACGTGAACCCACTCCTAACACAAGCAATTGAACTTAGCTGGAGGGGTTAGAGAGAATATTAGTAATTTCGACACACTATGCTAAATATACCTGACCCCAATTCCGAGAGGAAAACCAACGCTACAGCCCCGTCCGTCATTCAGCAGGGGAGTGCCGACAACCTAGGTACCGCAATAGATAATTCAACAGGTCGACTAAAAAATCAACTCAATCGTATGACAAGAAGTGGATAAACAAACTATTATTTGCAAGTTAAAAAAAACGCGCGCGTGGTTCCCGGCTGAGTAGACTTTGGACCACCCCATTTCTTTCCACGCGTTGTCGTATAAGGCGACTAAGGAATAGGACTGTATATCAGACAGATATATACAGCCCAGCTTGACCCCTTCGACTCGTTGCAAAGACGGGCATTGAGGCTGGTTGACAATCCCATACTCACAGGTAGAGTGGAACCTCTTAGCCTTAGGAGGGATTTTGCCTCACTGTGTGTGTTCTACTGCCTATACAATGGTTTGTGCTCAGATGAATTGTTTGACATGATGCCCGTAGCTACATTCTATCATCGCGCCTCTTGCCATAGGCAGGGAATTCATCCCCACACATTGCGACCTGAGACGGTGCGCACTGTGCGGTATGAAAGAAACTTCATCCCACGCACACTCAAGCTATGGAATGACCTCCCTGCTGCGGTTTTCCCAAGCGCCTACAATATGGGGTTCTTCAAGAGGGGCATCAGGTTTCTTCATGGTCGGCAGCGCGAGTGTGACACCCCTGGTGTTGCATACGTCCATAGGCCACGGTAACCGCTTCCCATCAGGCGGGCCGTGTGCTTGTCTGCCAACTTAGTGGTATAAAAAAAGCCCAGACTCAGACTCAGATGCATGGCTTGAGTGAACAATAGTGCCCGGAAGACGGCAATAGGCTCACCCCCTATTACGTCAATTCGAATTCAATGATTGGTGAAATGTGGGTGTTAATTCGCCTCTGCCTAACCCTCCGGGGATAAAGACGGAATATGTATGTTTGTATGTCCTATGTAAAAAATAAAACCTTTTAACATGTTGTTAAACGAATTGTATTAAAAATATGAATGCAAACAACATGACATTTCGGAGGAGCTTGTGAAAGGAGGAAACTAATTTTAACAATATAACTACAGTAGATAATCAAAAATATATTGCTAGGCTCTCACGAGTTCCCGTAGTGTTTGGCTTTGAATATTCTAAGCGTGTTGTCGCTGGAGCCGCTGACGAGCAGAGACGGATTCGACCAATCGCAGCACAGCACTTTGTCTTCGTGACCGCTCAGGTCGTAGAGTGGCGTCCTAGGGCTGAAACAATATTAGGTAATGTTACTTACAAGAATCTTACATTCATAAATACATACACAAGTCGAAGCATTGCAGTTGGGCCAGTTGTTAGACTTTTTAGGGCTCCAACTACTCGTAACGAACGACGGCTTAACATGCCCTCCGAGGCACGACCAGACCAATGCAAGTAATATTTTACTTGATAGAACATTTTAGTCAAAACAAACGAAATAAAATGGTCTGGACAAATAGAACTGAAAATGTTTACGTGAAAAAATAAATAAAAAAGCCAACAGCACGTGGTATTCCCAGGCGGTCACCCATCCAAGTACTAACCACGCCCGATGTTGCTTAACTTCGGTGATCGGACGAGAACCGGTGTATTCAACGTGGTGTGGCCGTTGGCAGTTAACAATGTAAAATAAGATTATACTAGCTACTGTTATTACGTCATATTATCTAATCATTTCTCAAAATAAGTATTTTACACAAGAAGTGCCGATAGTTCTTATTTTCATGAAAAAGAAAACTCAATCGAAATTGCTATATTTCTCCTAATCCCTCCAGTTAAGCTAAATTGCTTGTGTTAGGAATGGGTTCATATTGGTAGTGTGATGGCCGATTTCTTTATTAACCACCAAGTCCTACATAAGTTTGTGTCGCGTACATTTCACAGAAAACACTGCCTGCTGACTAATATACAACAGTTTTATTTTATTTTTCGGGATATGGGGTCCAAGGGACGTCCAAATCAACCTCACCTAAGCCAGTAAAGGCAGTAAACTTGCTGATTGACGGAGGAGGCTAGAGTACAGGCTTTCCTCTAGAGATTGGCAGGTCAAACGATAGTCGCTCCAATAATAGCTAAAATAATCTAAATAAAAAACGAATCTAAATAAGAACAAAGCGGATCTTAGGCAAAAACAATATAAACGTTTAAATGGAAAATAGAAATACATGTGAATTACAAAAATACTTGCTTTTATAACTTTTCTAAAAATAAAATAATTGATTCATGAAAATATTACGATCATATTAATATTTAATAAGTTTTTATTTTCACAAAATATATATACAAATTTGTATACATGAACAAGAAAAACATAGTATGACACAAGTGAATAAATGATTAAATATTACAATACCGAAATGTAACGAATAATGATAAACCCTGTTACCTAAACAGGCTCAGGCCTGTATCTTAGGCAACAGAAAAAGGCCTATTATAAAATATGTGTCTATTATAAAATTGTTTAGTTGTGTAAAAAAAAATTGGCATTTTTATCTATTCTCAACATAGTAGATAGTAAGAACTTGGAAACTGAGACATGTTTATATAAAAAAAAAATGTTTTTGTTGTTGAGTGAGTTGAGTTTCCGATTCTAGGAAACTATGACCGAAATCGATAACCAACATCCAAAAAAAAAACGGCATGTGGAGCCACAGACATCATTGCTCTTGATTTTTTTTTTTACATATAGAACTTTAACTATTGTACTTACCTCCTAGTTTCCCACAACTTGACTTGTCCATCGTACCCTGCCGACAAGAACAGCGTGTCGCGAGTCGTGGACCAGCGCACGGACTGCACCCACCCCGTGTGAGATGTGAATGTAGTTTTCACAATACTTTCTGAAATACAAAAGTATTCTTTCATGAATTCCGTCGTGGATCTTTTGCGTCGGAACGCCAATAAAATACATCTTATCCTACTCATATTACAATTGCGAAATTTTGTAGATGTTTGAATATTTGTTATTCAAACAACAGCTGAACGGAACCGGCTGAAATTTGGGCATCAACTAGTTTCATATAAATCGTTTCGCAATGGAGCGACGGATCGTCCCTGCAGGTAGTCCCTGGAGGTATTTTACGAATAAGACTATTATTACTTCTACAATGTAATGAATAAAATTTTACCTGTAGATCTGGGATCATACAATCGTATGTGTCTGTCTGCGGATGCTGTTATGAGGCTGTTGTTTAATGGGGACCAGTTGACATCGAAGAATGCCTTATTACCTAAAAATAAAAAGCAATTTAGTTAGGAGTAGAACAAACAGTAGTAATAGAGGTAGAATAGGAACTTACAAACTTATAAGCAGTAGTAACTGTCTCTTGCAACAATAAATTGAAGAGCATTAGTCATAGTTAACAAAAACATTATGACTAAGTTGAGGTTTCTATAGAGAGACTATACATTTTATCACTAGATGTGAACACATCAGCTTGTAGCTGCTTGTTCATAAATAAATAAATAAAACCAATTAAACCATTTGATGACGTCATCATCATCTTGGCGTCCTCTCACCTGCTCATCACATGATTTGGCTTATCCATCTGTCGCTTTTATAAGCGATATATAGATAAGCCACATGGGGCCAAATGGTCGTACCACATAAGGAAAGCCTGCGTCATAGCCTCGTTCATTAAACAACAGGTGCACGGGCTTGCAGGTGAGCTTGATCCATACCAATCCCAATTAGATTCAAATCCCAAAGATCATTGTGGGGCTCTTATATACCATTTGATATAACATCAGTCAGACTAGAAATTAATAAGTCAAACACAAAACAATCACTCACCAGCAATATCTTGTTTAATAGCTCCCAATTCACAATCCCATATCTTCAACAAGTGGTCCCATCCACTAGACAGTACTGTGTTGAAGTCCATCCACTGTACTCCTGACACTGCCTCTCTGTGACCTTTCAGTGTTGAGAGAGGTTCTCTTGAATTCCCATGTTCCGGTTTACTTCTTTTCTTTGCTGGTACATTGTCCTCATCTGATAGACCTGCAGAAATAAGAATATTACACAGTGTATACTTGTGTAATGTTGGATTCTAAAAATACAGAGCAAACTTCTCTGTCTTCTTTATTTATTTATACTTTATTGTACACATAAATTACATTTATATAAAAAGATGAGTTGTAATGTACAAAGGCGAGCTTAACTCAAAGTTGAGTTGTCTTTCAGCAAACCCGGTTATTTTAATTAACTTCTGGAAAGTGACATACAGAGCAGATAGGTATTAAAGAGCAGAGCAATTATGCCTTTACACTGATACGTATTAAAGAAAAATTCTGTTAATATTTTTTTTTTTGTATTATTTTCTGTTATTTTTTCAGCTGGCAGTTCTATTTCTGACATTTAAATTGACCATAGCTAACATAGAACAGTAAATGTCAAATTCAAAATAAAAATATTGAACTTACTAGCACTCCACAGGCATATATCATTATCCCAACTACCAGTTACAAAACGGTTGGCATCGGCTGACACTGCCAGACATTCCACTCCTTTGTCATGGCCACGACATGTGACCACACAGTCCACGGAGTTACGGGCTACATTCCACACCCACAGCATAGCTGATTGATCATGGGAACCACTGCAAGGATTTAAAAAAAAAAATTGCTTTATTAACACTTTCAACTTAACATTTCTATAACTGCACAGCCCAAGTATTGCTTCCTTCAAACTGGTACATTTGGTGATTGACAAGGACCTGTAACCTTTCATTTTCAGCTGGCAATTGCTTCCAGAAAAATTAAAAGAGACAAAATAATGTAGTTAAAGGAAAAAGAACTCTGGAATCCAAAGTGCAAGCTTTGGATGCAAGCGGGAATGACATTCAGATAAAAGAAACCTAAATATGATAAGGTTGAAATATGTAAACCTAACATGCTGTAAATAAATTATTTCTACACAAGGAATTACCTAGCGAAAACTGCCTGATCTCCATTGAAAGACACCCAACAGACAGCTTTAACTGGTGATGTGTGACCAGGGATGGCAAGCTTGTGCTGGCCTTTTGTACTCCAAATGTGGAGGCTGTTGTCATAGCTTCCTGATAGTATCCTGAAACGAAATATTAATAGAATTTTAGAAATATAATTAGGTACATTTTCTTTTGAAACATGCATGCAACCTCTTTATTTGTGCTCCTTATTTTTAAGTGTGGAGATCCCCACAAATATCCATACACTAATGCCAGTGAGGTTGTTGGACTTGAACAGACTAAAAGCGCATGATTTGGGTCAATTGTTGGCAAAGATGAGGTAAAAACTGGCATATCCCTCAAATCGCGGCTGACCTAGGACCATTAAGACATCCCCTAGGATTATTTATTTGTGATATTTTGGTAAAAAAGAACTTGATACTTGAAATGAATTGCTGTAGAAGTACTTACCATTGTTGGTGTGCTTGTACTGTGGACACCCAGTCGTCATGCATCAAACAATCCTGTGGTGAGGGTGCAGGGAATCTCTCTAGATATTCAATCTCTAGCGTATCTTCTGTAGAAACACCCTTTTCTTGCAAATGTTCTGCTAGTGACGAACATAGTAGTTCACCACAAACTAAGAAGTCAAATTCTACCGCTTTTTCTACAGTTGTGTTGTTCTCTTTTAACAATGCATTGATTAAAGTGTTAAGTTCCGATGACTGGATATTACTTTGAATGGCATAAGGACTATCTGGGACTGCATGTCTAGAAATAAAAAGTTTTTTAATATATACTCTAAATATTTAGTATACATCATGGTAATGAATCGTGTTCACTTACTGTTCTTGTTTGGTTATAAAACGAACTTGCAACTGCACATCGGATATTTTTGCTGACATTGTAGAATTTTAAAGGTTTACGCTTAAATTTTATAGTTCTGTTTTATACGAAATTCTTTATTATCGTATAACTAATTATGTAAAACAATATTTCGGTCTCGTTTCGGTATAAAAACAACCCCTACGGCGTGTTTACAACAATTATTTTGACAATTGACACATGGTTTCAGCTTTTCACAGATAAATAATCTGTTTATAATAGATATGACACTGAAACAAATTATAATAATTTGATTAAACTTCTACTAGAAATCTAGTCTGCTGTCTACAGCTCATTTTTTTCGCAACATTTTCACTAAAACACGCAACAATAAGGGATTTACATCTATTTACATTCATGTTTAGTAGTATATTACTTACTCTGTGGTCAATACTGTCAGTGTCAGTCAGTAGCTTATATACTCTTTGGTCAGTAGCGACAGCGATTTGTTGTGTTTCTCTCGCTAAAAGATTGAGGTTATATCATGTGTTGATTTCGTATTTATATAGTGTGTAAAGTAACTAATTCACCAAATACTAGAAATGGGTGTAATAACAAATAGTGATAATATCCAGGGGGATAAGTATAATGTACACCGTAAAGCTGGGCGAAGTATAATAGATCATCGTCCAATTTTTTCACCGGATGGAGAGTGAGTGTTACGGTTATTGATGTATTAAATGCTGTATTGAAAGACAGACAATATTTCAAATACTTCTAATATTTCAGGTCCGTAGCTATCATTGTTGAAAATATAGTACGAGTATGTAACATACAAACAGGAGACTGTGTTCGAACCCTTGAAACAGAGCATGCAGTAAATGAGCTTATTGCGATTCAGTTCCCAGAAAATGAGGATTACAACTTATATGGTTGTTCTGATACCGGCTATATTACAATATGGACGTGGGAGAATGGAGCTGTGCTCAGAGAAATTGTAAGTATACTTTTTATGATAAATTACTATAATTATTAACAACTTTTGATATGTAATGTATTTGAAAGATGAATATAATATTAGTTGGGTGCTACTATTGATACACAACATGACCATCCATTACTCTAACCTAAATATGCATAAAAATATCTTTGCTTCCCCACAAATATGGATTTAGTCATACAACTAAAAAAATTAATCACCAAAGTTTAATTATTAGTCTCCTAAAATAATTTATGTATGTGACCTCCACATTCCACTGGCTATCATCAGTAGAAATATTTCCATATTGCAGTTAGATGCAATCATTTTCATTCACCAAGTATATGCCATATATTACCAAAATAACATGACTATGTGTATCTTTACAGAAACTAAATCTGCCGCCTACTGCTGAAGTCCTGACATTCGACTTGGTAGACAGTAATGAATGCTGCATCACTTACACTTTACCGAAACAGAAGCTTCTTAACCTAAGCACCTTTTCTGCAAAAACTGGGGAACTACTCTATGAATACAGAGATACTAAAATTGTGTGCTATGACATGTTACGAGTATCACTTGGATGGTGCAACGGTGACAGATTTGCGGCCATAACCAACGGAACAAAGTTCTTATACATTCAGAACCTACAGAAGCCACATTTGAAGACACAGTGAGTTTTATTGCTCTTTGTTACAAAGCACATTAACATTGTCAGAACATTTTAAAAATGAGTTAAATTGTAAACTAAATAAACTAAAAGAGGGTTAGTACATCTGCCAAACTCGCACATATAAACAAGAAGGAAATTTAAAGGAAATTTTTATTTTGTATTATTTAGAAGTTGTTGAATGCACTTTGTTACTATATCAATTATAAAATGTATTTTAAATAATAATTAAATGGGTTAACCTCGAGATTACTCAGTTCATACCGTGTGACAATGGTGACACTTAGCTAGACGGCCTCATCATATGCTTTTTCGCGCCCCGCTTAAAGGATCCGGGACTGTAGGAAGAAGGAAAAAGTGACTGTAGGAAGTGTCCTGGTTTCAAAGTATAAGCTTAGGATGCAACCAGTAAAAGTATTTGAACAACGTGAAGACCTTTGAATTTTTGTAACCCATATTCAACTAACAACTATGTAAGAATCTTTTAAAAAATACAACAATTCTCTTTGTAGGATCATCAACCACAATCATTATCGTATAATGTCAGTGGCTGCCCATCAGAAAACAAATGCTGTGGCCATTACTGACACACTAGGCCGTGTCACAGTCATCAGAGGAAACTTGTATGACTACAGACAGGTTGCACGAGAAGTGCTACATTGGCATTTCTTACCTCCTCTTGCAACATGCTTTTCTCTACAAGGTAGGAAACTTCTACTACTTATTGTTACTAATATTACTAGCAATAGAAAGTCTCTAACATAACTATTTCGTAACTAACTAGGAATATTTAACACTAATTGGTGTATTTTGAGTTTGGAATACCGCATACTGCTGTCAATATGAATTTTATTTTAAGGGTACTTTTTCTACAATATTGTTATAAAAAAGTTAAAAGTTATAAAAAAGTGGGGATCGTGCCTAGCAAATTACATGGCATTGACAAAAAATGGGTGATAGATGATGGAAGGAGTTAAAGAATTTATGCTATTTATTTTATTACCTACAGCTATAACGTCGTTATAGCTCAGCTTGCTGTTGCTAGATGGTGTTGGGTGTGTACGTCACGACATCAAATAGTAGACTTTGGCCAACGAAAGATGAAAAAATAATCATTTTTTCGAAACTTTTATATGGCAATATTTTTTTCTGTCAGTTAGTACTTTATAGTCTGAAAAATTCTTGGTACTCTATAAATAATGTATGATTCATAAATTAATGATTTTGTATAATAATATATATATATATAAAAACAACAGTATAATAACAGTATAATAATTTTAAATAAACTGAGATTGGAAATAAATAAAAAAAGTAAAAGAGTAAGGAATCCTGACAAACAAATAGTAAATTGATTCATCTCATCGTTATAGATAAGAAAACCTTGTACATTTTGTAAATATTATGAAGTTATTAAAATCTATGATAATGGGTGTGATCAATTTGTTTAAATGAAATGTGAGCGAGAGAGAATACATGCGTTCTATTTTTAAAGTCAGAGTAAATTTATTAAGAAGTAAATTAAATAATATTTGTGTTAGTGAAAAAATTAAATGGGCCAAAAAGTTAGATGCATATAATCTCGATGTAAATTTAGCTAAAAATTCCAAGTTCCTTTAGCTTTATTACTGTCTCTCTCTTATTAATATCCGCACTACGAGTGGTAGAAAGATTAAAACCGAACACATTCAATTATTACAATTATATTTGATAAAACAAACACCATTTATGCCATTACATTATTATTTTTAAGAAATATAAATGCTACTATAAATTCCATATAATAGGTGCTACGTAATCTAAAAAATGTTGCACATAAAGTTGTTATACTGATTTAATTAAAAATATAGCTAGAAAATTCAATGCTAGGCCTACAACGCACTTGAGGTCAACTGCATTTGCTATACGCAAGTGCATTGTGGCTTTTAGAGCTCAAACTCATGGTAGCTGCGTTAATTAACACCCATTATGTTTCAATAAAACATATAAAAATAGAATAATAAATGATAAAAATGACACTTTTACCAAAACAGAACCGAATCCTTGCATTTTCTATTGGTAAAAAAAAATGATAGTTACAATTTAAGTTACACAGACAGTAGAGAGATCCTTTTGGCGGGTAACATCGGTCCTGACGGGTGGATTTTGTGGTTGGATTACTGAAAGATAGTACGAGAACGAGTAGTAGACGAGGAGATGAGTAGATGACGAGGCATACCAAGGCGACTCATGCTTTGGGTCACCCGAAATAGCTTACATCTGCTGTGTCAGACCGTAGGTGGCGGTTAAACCACAAACAATAGCATTCCCAAGGAGGGTTGACGTCAGGCAGGCGGCCGGTCAGTAAAAAGATATAGCCAAATCTTTTGCAACATGAATGTTATGAGTAATAGTGAGTGCAACAGGACTAAGGCGTACCCCCAAGGCGACGCGCGGGGGCAGCACCCGGTCCCTGTGAGAAATGGACAAGGGTTGTTGCACCAACACGGGCGGGTGCAACGTAAGAAGCTAGTCCAGGAAGCAAGGAAAGAGTGCCTTAGGTTTGGAAGTTGGAATATTGGTTCAATGACTGGAAGAGGAAGACAGATAGCTGATGTTTTGAAAAGGCGACGAATTAGAGTAGCGTGTTTACAGGAAACTAAGTGGAAGGGAGCAAAAGCCAGAGAGATTGGAGAGGGTTATAAGCTGTATTATAGTGGAGGAGATGGGAAAACAAATGGTGTAGGAATTGTGCTAGATGATGGATTGAAAAAATGCGTGATGGATGTAAAACGACTAAGTGATAGGATAATGGCTGTTAAAATTGTACTTGAGAACCAAATAATGAATGTGATTAGTGTGTATGCACCCCAAATAGGGCAGAAGGACGAAGTAAAAAAGAAGTTTTGGGAGGAATTTGATGCATTGATGATGGATATTCCGGATAGTGAAGAAGTATATGTCGGTGGTGATTTTAATGGACACGTCGGAGAAAAAGTGAATTATGAAAGGATCCATGGAGGTTGGGCACATGGGAGTCGAAACAAAGACGGGGAAGCTTTACTTCAAGCTGCCTTTGCTTTTGACTTAGCTATTGTGAACACGTGGTTCAAAAAGAAAAAGGAACATCTCATTACCTATAAAAGTGGCCCCCACGCGACTCAAATAGACTTTTTCTTGACTAGGAGGGATAAACTTAGCAGTGTAAAAAACTGTAAAGTAGTGCCAGGGGAAGACCTAGTGACCCAACACCGATTGCTATTAATGCAAATTAAAATCAAAATTGAGCCAAGTAATAACAAGCGAAGGCCCCCACCTCGGACCAGATGGCGTATGATAGAAAATAAGGAGTATGCAAGTATATTTAAGAAAGAAGTGGTTGATAAGATGATAGATATGAAATGTATGGAAGATAAAACAGTAAATGAATGTTGGGAAGAAATGGCACATTGCATAAGGGCAAAAGCAAAAGATATCTTCGGAGAAACAAAAGGCAAGGGTGTGATAGAAAGGAATACATGGTGGTGGAATGATGAGGTCCAAAAGATGCTGAAAGAAAAGAAAAAGGCGTTCAAAGAGTGGCAAAAAGTTGCCGTTGAAAATGTGAGTATAAGAGAAGAAAAAAAGATGATTTACAAGAATTGTAAAAATAGAGCAAAAAAGGCAGTAGCAATATCCAAGGCAAGCGCACAAGATAAAATATACATTCGGCTTGATGAACCGGGCGGCCAAAAGGAACTCTTTCGAATGGCAAAGATGAGAGAAAAAAGTACGAAAGATATTAAACATGTTAAATGTATAAAAGACGAACGAGGACAAATTTTGTTGCAAGAGGATGATGTAAAAAAGCGATGTGGTGGCGCGATTGGCCACGTGAGCTAGTGGACTGTATTATGCGGGGATGAAGTTAACTGTTCCATTGACGCTTTACACACAAACAAGACAGGTGACCGGGTTGCCGCGGATGTGATCCAGGCAATGAATGCAGCCCGAGAAATTAGGAGAGGATGCACTAACCTTCACGACACCACGTGTTTTCATCGCAGCCGGTACACGGATCTTCTCTTCCTTGCTCAGGAGCTGCCGTCCACATCACTAAATCACTTGAGGGACACACGAGAGGCACAATCCGATCGGTAAAGGTCTATGAAGCGGTTAAAATGCAACAAACATTATTCATTTCTGAGAGACGCGCGCGCGGTCCGCCTTTACGCTGGCTAGTTCAAAAAGGGAGTGAGTGTCTATATATCACAAATGGCGGACGGAAACTATATCTAGTACTATACTATGGTTAGTGCGGGAGGGGAGATGGGTATAGAAGGAGTGTGTTTCCGCGTCAAAAAACAGATTCTACATCGGCGCAACCACGATGGAAGACATATTTTGAGAAACTATTGAATGAAGAAAATGTATGGAATGGAGTGCTAGAAGATAAGTCTGGGAATATTGGTTTGGTAAAAGAAATCGGTGTGGATGAAGTAAGAAGAGCGGTAAAAAGTATGAAAAATGGCAAAGCTGTAGGGCCAGATGAGATACCAGTGGAAATATGGAAGTTATTGGGAGAAGATGGATGTCGGTGGCTGACTTTATTCTTCAATAAGTTGTTGCAGGAAGTGGTGATCCCTAGCGAATGGTGCAGTAGTGAACTAGTGCCCATTTTCAAAAACAAAGGTGATGTACAGGACTGCAATAGCTACCGAGGCATAAAGCTCATGTCACATAGTATGAAAGTGTGGGAGAAAGTAATAGAGAAACGCCTGCGAGAGGAGAGTGAGATCACCCAAAACCAGTTCGGTTTTATGCCAGGGCGGGGTACCACAGATGCCGTATTCGCATTACGCCAACTATGTGAAAAATATAGACGTGCCCATAAAAACCTGCACATGGTGTTTGTGGACCTCGAAAAGGCGTACGATAAAGTACCACGAAAGGTCTTGTGGTGGGCCCTGAAGGAGAAAGGTGTGCCAGTGAAGTATGTAGAGTTAATCCGTGCTATGTACCGGCAATCTCATACGCATGTCCGGTCGGCCGCGGGTAACACCTATGAGTTTAGTGTGGCTGTTGGCTTACACCAAGGGTCGGCTTTAAGCCCGTACCTCTTCCTGTTAGTAATGGATGTTCTGACATCGGATATACAGGATGAGGCACCCTGGTGTATGCTTTTTGCCGACGACATTGTCCTTGTTGGTGAGGATGGAACCGATGTCCAGAGTAGATTGGTGAAGTGGCAACAAAGGCTAGAGAATGTTGGCCTGAAAATTAGCAGAACCAAAACAGAATACATGTTCTGCGATTTCGGCGGTCTCTCTAGCCCCACAGTCATAGCGCTTGATGGTGCTCCTATACCAATCTGCTCCGATTTTAGGTACCTCGGTTCACTACTGCAAAGCGATGGAGAATTAGATCGAGCCGTAAAGCACCGGATTAACGTTGGTTGGATGAAATGGCGGCAGGTTACAGCAACTACATGTGACTCGCGAATGCCCCTTCGATTGAAGGGCAAAATTTATAAGAGCATGATCCGGCCTGCCGTCCTGTATGGATCGGAGAGTTGGCCAGTAAAGGTAACGGATGAAAGACGGTTGCATGTAGCCGAGATGCGAATGTTAAGATGGATGTGTGGTGTGACAAGAATGGATAAGATTAGGAATGAATATATTAGAGGAAGTTTGAGAGTAGCACCAATCATAGAAAAGCTACGAGGAAATCGTTTGTCCTGGTTCGGGCATGTAATGCGTAGGGATGAAAATAATGTCGTAAGGAAGGTACTAACTATGGAAGTGAATGGCTACAAGGGGAGAGGGAGGCCCAAAATGCGGTGGATGGACTGTGTGAAAGATGACATGGTTAAGAAGGGAGTGAATGTTGAAATGACTGCAACTAGAGATGAATGGAAAAAGAACACATGTTGCGCCGACCCCAAATAATCTTGGGATAAGGGCAGGAGGATGATGATAAATTAATGATTTTAAATAATTATCCAATAATTTATAGTGTTTTATAATTATTTTTTAATATTGGGGCACTGAGTCTTTTGTTCATATAAGTAATTTGGAAGATCCTGATATATTATGTTACTCATGACTATTTATAAAAAAATGTTAGAATTGTGAAGTTCTAACATGTAATTTTTTTCAGTAACACAAGTCTACAAACTTCACATTGCATAAACTCTTATTTTTTTCTAATTTTTTTTAAGGAATATAATAAACACATGCCATTAGTTCCATGTAGATTGGTCTGTATGCATACCTAATAAAAAAATATTAAAATAAATCATACCATCAACTCTGTTTTGGCGATGTGCTTTAAGTGTTGCAACCTGTTGATTTTTTAAATTGGCTGCCGTTTTTTTAACCATCTTTCGCTGGCCAGACTAATATTTTAAATATCGCCTTAATTTTTTCTTCATTTTACCATTTGTCTGGGTGAAAACTAAAGTTAGACAAGGAATAATAAATAAAGAAAAATGAAATACTTCTTTACAATTTTGACACTTAATTTAACTTTTCAGGCAACTATCTGTACACTGGTGGCATGGAGAAAGTTTTAGTGAAGTGGACCTTAGGGAATCTGGCATACAAAGCAAACGAAAAGGCCTTCATACCGCGACTGCCTGGGATGATCAGGTTCATCACAACCAACAACAACCATGTGGCTGTGACCATGACCAACAATTGTAAGTGGATAAACATACTTTTTACTTAACCCAAATAGGTTACTTTGGACACCTAGGTACTTGGTGAAAATAACAAATTGTTATTTTTTTGACGTGACAACGTCTTATAAATTGGTTTGCCGGGTGACACTTCAAGAAACTGCGTTACGCTCCGCTCACGTTATGCGCTCACAATGAGAGCGAGTGAGAGGCACGCGTCCCTTCCACTCGGGCATGGTTAGCCCGCCTAAGAGCGAGAGAGACAGACATAAAAAGTGAAAGGCACGCGTCCCTTCCACTCGAGCACAGTTAGCCCGCCTAAGAGCGAGAGAGACAGAGCGAGAGAGAGAGAGTGAGAGAGATAGGCATACACACCGGTTCATGTCTTGCGCTTCTATTTCGCTTAGGCGCCTGCATACAAGTTTACACGTTGCCAGTTAATTGTAAAACGATTGTGTAGTGATATTTCATCCTTCTTCCTACTATACGAATGAATATTCACATTAAAATTATTTTACCACTCAAAGTCGTTGTCACGTAAAACTTTCGCCCGTATACCGACTTTACAGGCAACCAATTTTTTAATAAAACATTCTAATATTCTCTAATATTTCTATCCTCCATCGGTTTCTTAAGTGTGCCTGCTACTTTAAAATAAGAATCAAATTTAAATTGTCCCATAGTTACCCCAGTTTCGGTAGTCTAAGGGCAAGTGTCCAGTTTGACTTACCTTTCTTTTGCTATTGTATTTAAAAATAAGAGGCATTATGGCTTTAGATAACTGTAAATTGCTGTTCACTGCTATGTCAGAGGTCGCAGATTCGATATCCACAAATATTTGTATACATGAAGCATTGGCACTTTGTATGTAGTACCTGAGGAACATGGTCTGCAGCGCGAGTGTGACACCCCTGGTGTTGCATACGTCCATAGGCCACGGTAACCACTTCCCATCAGGTGGGCCGTGTGCTTGTCTGCCAACTAAGTGGTATAAAAAAAATGTACTGCTGAGCTTTTTTTTATGAAATAAAATTAAGAAGAATACACACGTATTCTAGATTCCTGACAAACTGCTTAGTTTTGATCTAGATGGCGCTGAGTGTCTTGCAATATGAAAAAAGTATATTTAATTTTTTTTAATATTTCAGCGGTGGTAATTGCCAACGCCCAGTTGCGAGTGGTGTCCACAATACTGGAGTGCGGCGGCGTGTCTCCTGCGTCGCGGGCGGTCGGAGGCGCGTTGGTGTACCACCAGCCACTAGAAGCTTTGGTCACCACCGGACGAACTGGACACTTGCAACTCTACTCTACCACTACGGACAAAGTTTTGTATAACGTAAGATTTTTCTTAGCTCTTTTTAATTTGATCAAATGCCGCGTGGTTCCCGGCAGAGTGAAATTTGGATCACCCCATCTCTTTCCATGCGGTGTCGTACAAGGCGACTAAGGGATAGAGCTGTTTAACGCCAGACTTATATACAGCCCATGCCTCGAGTCAACAATAGTGCCCGGATGACGGCAATAGGCTCACCCCCTATCACATGGGACCGAATTTAATGATTGGTGAAATGTGGGTATTAATTAACTTCTACCGCACCCTCCGAGGATAAAGACGTGATTATATGTATGTATGTAAAAGATTTAGAAAAGTTTAGGTGCCAATAATATAGATATCTACTGTCACTCTCGCATTCATATAGCAATAGCTGCTATATAGGGGTAACGGGATGATTGCAACATCATTCATTGGTTTCGATAGTTCATACGAATATCGGTAGATGGCTGTCACCGTCGCCGTAAGACGAATATAGGCGACTAAGGGATAGAAGAATTTGGATGGTTCCGGGCGAAAGTTCTGCGGCTTAGTGGTCAGAGCGTTCCCCTGTAAAGGAAAGATCGCGGGTTCGTATCCCGCCTGAACCGATTAAATTTTTTCTATAATAATAATAAAATAATTTATTTCGAACAAAGAAGTCCATATCTTGTTAGTAACATTGTTCTTACAAATTATGTTAGTAAAATTGGAATCTTTGTTTGCAGTCCGTTATATTATCAAATCTCAATATATTATCAAATGTCAATATCTTTATCGATTTGAATAGTTCGCATACTAAATGCTTTAACATTTAATTCAATAATGTTATATAACGTATACAAACCATATTTCGGAATTCCGTGGTAAACTCCTATAAAAGCCTATTTTGGCAAACAAATATTCGAGTTATAGGAGAGCGGACTACGGGCTCAAATAACGCAAGCTTTGAATGCTACTGAAATTAACGCTCATACGAAGATAATTTTTCTAAATGCAATTTTTTTTATTACAGCTAGACATAACGCAAACAAACAGTTTACCATCAGAAAGATGGAACCTATTACCACTAGAAACAGAGGTGACATGCGCAGCCGTGAGCGGCAATGGCGACTGGCTCGTAACTTCAGAATACAGAAACGATGGCATTATTTACCCAGAAGAAAAGTTAAAATTCTGGCAAGCACAGTACAATAATGCGACACCATTCCAACTAAACACATGTGTCAACCTCTCCCACGGTGGATGCAATGTTGTATCTTTGGCTCTTAATAATAAAGGCGAATTTTGTGTATCAGCTGGAACTGATCAAAAGTTCAGGATATGGAGGAGAGAGAATACGTTACAGACGCATCGGAAGACTGTAGCTTGGGCTTGTTTGACAGCATGTTATTACTCATCAGGCATTGGTCAATTTGTTTCGAACAATGTCATGAACGATTTTAAAGAAGCTTCGAAATATAAGCCGGGGAAAGATGAAGATTTACCATATTTAAGAGAAGTTAATAACAAAAATGACATTATTAAAAGGTTGTTTAATATTCATAAGGAACATTCGCTGGCTAATGACATGGGTAAAGTATCTATTGGGAGAGACGATGGGTACAATATAGGCGGAGTGGCGGTTTCGCAAGATGGGTCATTGATCGCTGCGTGGTTTGGCTCTAAGCTAACTTTGTGGGATACTCATTTATGTAATCTCAGAACTACGCTGTCTCATCCAGCGTTGCGGCCTAAGGGAGTCCATGTACAGTTCGGGAATAAGGATGCTGCACATTATGTAAGTATATATCATTGTATTACCATCCAAATACAGTTTAAGGACTAGTATTAAGCAATTCTATATAGGTTACTCTAAGGACACGATGGTATTTTCGTCCAATTGAGCAGTCCAACTGGGGAACTACCTCCACCATACAGAATACCGCGGCCATCATAACCTCTTGTTGTGTTCCGTCTTGGTATCCCGGGCTCCAAGGTGGTATTGGCGTTAGGATAAATAAAAAATCTAACTTCAAACAATTCTTTTTATTTACAGTTGGTGTGTACAACAGAGCAATGCGTGGCCGTTTGGAGTCTTTTATCGTTAACTTTGAAATGGCTCGTGCAAATAAACCCAACGTCTCTAAACGCTCACAGGTTTTCCAACAAAATCGCTGTTACTACAAAGAACAATGATGGTAAGTTTAAAAATATATATTTTATTTAATAAGCTCAGTTTTATATATAGTCAGTGTATAGCCGCATGGTTCCCGGCAGAGCAGGTGTAGGGCTGTTTATCATCAGACAGTTATATACAACCTAGACGCTTAAGTAAAGAATAGTGCCTGGAAGACGGCAATGGGCTCGCCCCCTATTACGTGGAACCGAAATACAATGAGGGTGTTAATAACCCTCCGGGGAAAAACGGGTGATTATATGTATGTATTTATTTATTATTCAGTGTCAAAAGATGATCATTGCACAGATTTCAAAATTAATAATTTTAATGAAAATTAAAAATTATATTTGGATCAGTAATTGAAAATATTTTAATAGAGCGTCACTAAATATATATTCAATAAGAAATATAAAACACTGCCCGAAAATTAATTTAAAAAAAAAACAATGAAATGGGTACCTAATAATTGCAGGCGGCACTGACAGTGACTAGTTTCTGATTTTACATACATATAATCACGCCTTTATCCCCGGAGGGTTTAGCAGAGGTGAATGAAACATTTCACCAATCATTTAATTCGGTTCCACGTAATACGGGGTGAGCCCATTGCCGTCTTCCGGGCACTATTTTTTGACTCAAGTCATGCATCTGAGGCTGAGTCTGGGCTGTATATCTGTCTGATGTTAAACAGCCCTATCCCTTAGTCGCCTTATACTACACTACATAGGAAGAGATGGGGTGGTCCGAATTCTACTCTGCCGGGAACCACGCGGGATTTAGCATGCATTTAGCGAGCTTTTCTTGTATGGTGTTAGTTCTATTATTATTGTATTATTATAATAATCATTAAAATAAATTTAAAAGCAGCATTATTAATCTTTCTTACAGTTTACGTATTTACTCCACACCATTCGAAGCCAATATTGACAAAGAAAAGGATTGTTGATCCCTCTACTGGTATATTCAAGCAATGTACCTTTGGCACCTGTTATGACGAGGATATTAGATTGTATCTCATGAGAAATGACTCGGTAAGTATATATATTCACGCCTGTAAATCCCCAAAGAGATAGGCAGATGTATATTAGCACCCACATTTCGATAACTATGATTTTTCGTCCCACTTAATAGAGGGCGATCCTATTGCCGTCAAGCGGGCACTTTGTCATAACTATATGTTTACTGTTGAATGAAGAACGGCCCTATTCCTTCCTACTTTTTTTTAAAAAATCGTTGTTTGTTAATATAGGTATTATATATATAAAATAAAAAATAAACATCGTTAAACTTTTATTCTCTGCACCATCTATAAGGTTGACTGATAGAGAATGCCTATTAATAATTAAGTCCGCCTATGAGCATGTGATAAATCTATACTAATATTATAAAGCTGCAGAATTTGTTTGTTTGTTTGAACGCGCTAATCTCTGGAACTGCTGGTCCGATTTGAATGATTCTTTCAGTGTTGGGTAGTCCATTTATCGAGGAAGGTTTTAGGCTATATATCATCATGCTACTACTTAAGGGAGCGGAGCATTGATAATAAATGTTAACAAATTCGGCAATTTTTCATACATATTTTGAAGACTAAAACATACGGGCTCAAAAGGATATGAAGCTTCAAAATATACCCCGCGCGAAGCTGGGGTGGGTCAGCTAGTAAATAGATAAACTTAAATGAAGAGAAAATAAAAATAAACATCCTTACATCTACTCGCTTGCAAATTATTTTCATCACAACATTAGATGAAACCGCTCTCCTTCGTTTCCTTTTTTCTTGACTTTTACGGGAGCGGTTGCTGTCTGTCACCCCAGTAGGCACATTTTTTTTTCCATTTACCAACGCCTTTCTCTTCATTTACCATCATAATCCTCTGACCCTATTCCCAACTCTGTTGGGATCTGCTTTCAAGCCTAACTAAGATGCAGCTGAACTATATTCCGTGAAGGGACTGCCATCTGACCTCCACAACCAATTGACTTTATCAAAGTTCTGTAGTTAGGCTAGTCGAAGTCCGAACTCTCAAGCTCTAACTACCCGTAACGACTGCCACAGATGTTCGAGTGGCAACGGGACCGTCGGCCTAACGTTCTCTCCTAGACACTACCAGACCAATGCAAATATCCACATTCATTCATGCATACATATATACATACATACATACATTTTTACACTGAGCGGGAATGGAAACTGCGCCTCCTGCGTATCAGCCGCGTTCACTAATACTTCGCCACAGAGGCCTACCTAACCTTCATAATGCATTATTTATTGTAGGAAATATACTGCATAGAACCGGAGGCGAGTGATGAAGGACGTTTGGAGGTGATATCACATCGCAAGTTGCCCAGATCCAACTTCAGTGCTTTGCTAGCAGAGCAGCAATTGTCTGAGGTGCAGCCGGCAACCGCTATCGACATCAACGCTGTGGATTCTGGCACATTGGCGACTTCGAATATAGCTCAGGTAATATTACTTCTACATATAATACTATGTAATTGAAAATTAGTCGTGACTTTTTTTTACGTGCAGAAAATCCCCAGTGATACCCCCACCACCATAGCCGGTGGGAGAGGTTATGTCGGACTAGAACCGACTAAAACTCACGACGCCTGTGGTCGTTTTTGGTTACCGAAGGTGAGGTTAGTACATAAAATTAGTCGTGACTGTCCGTTGGAAATATTTAAAAAATACATATATATATTATAATAATCGCACTTTCATCCCCTGAGGGTTAGACAGAGGTCAATTAACACCCACATTTCAACAATCATTGTATTCGGTCCCACCGAATAGGGGTGAATCTATTGCCGTCTTCTGGCCATTATTGTTTACTCGAGTCATGTATCTCAAGCTGCAATAACATAACTCGTGTATTAAAAAAATAATAGGTCGTTAAATATGAAATTGCCGAAATTTTCTTACAGATTCATGAGTTCGTCATTCCTGTAATTTAATAGCTATACTTATTTTTAATATTTAGTTTGAAAGTTGATTTTTAGATTTTACAACTATGTATTAAATTTTGTTTTATTGGCCGCTTGATAAATTATATTATTTTTTAATCAAACAGCAGTACCAAAATGCTATCCTTATTGATGATAAATTTTGTATATTTATTTTTATAGCTGTCACTTTTCAAAAATGTAATAAAAGTGTTCGTTAGCTTAATGTTGTCTCATTCATACACAAAAATATCATTAAATTTGGATTTGTCATTCATTTCATGTCATTCAAAATGTTAGTAACTGTAAATTGGGTTTCCTCCAATTTCTTAAAAAACGATAATTTCCTATGTACCTATTACTTGAGTAATTATATTAACTATTCAGAACGCAAAATTTATTTTTTAAATTCTTGTCTGTTGCCCGCGATGTACGCAAAATCAACAGAACGACTTTTGAAGCGTTACCCGTAAATATTCTAAATGCGAAAGTAACTTTGTCTGTGAAGTTGTCACACCTAAAAAACTGTACCGATTTTTATTAATTTAAAGATAGACTAGACATGGGATAACCGCCATTCGCGCGGGCAGCAACTAGTGCGTATTTAAAATACATACACACATACATATAGTTACGCCTTTCTCCCTGGAGGGTTAGGCAGAGGTGAATTAACACCCACATTTCATAAATAATTGTATTCGGTCCCATGTAACAGGGGGTGAGCCTATTGCCGTATTCCGGGCACTATTGTTAACTCGAGCCATGCATCTGAGGCTGAGTCTGGGCTGTATATATCTGTCTTTTAAAATACTTCTTGAAATACCCATGTATTTTTTATTTTCAGTTCTCCTTGGCATCACCACACATGGTGCCGCCAGTAAGCCTCCTATGTTCATCATTTTTACAAAGTTTATCCGGAATAGAACAGACAGTAAAAACAGATGACACAGTAGAAGAACCTATGGAAATTGACGAAGACTCTAGCGATGATGAGGATGTGAACAGCTCCAAGCTCTGTGGGCCATACGCACCTAGGGTCACAGAACTGTGGACGCCGAACTATGAAGTTGTTAAGGAGAAAAAACTGAACAAAATTACGACAGAACCGTTCTTAGATTTACATTCAACCGGTTCTATGTTCAGTTTATAACTATGACGTACCTAATAAATAATTTTAAGAATATACTTGAGTTTTATATTTACATTTCTAAACACCTTGAATCCTTGATAACTACCCATTATTTAATAATCTATTCTAGAAGATAAAATATTGTTAGTAAAAATCTGCTCAAAATTCAATAAACGATCACGATGTCAATGTGCCAAAATGCGAAAAACGATCACGATGTCTATGTACCAAAATGTGAAGAACGATCACGATGTCAATGTGCCAAAATGCAAAAAACTATCACGATGTCTATGTACCAAAATGTGAAGACCGATCACGATGTCAATGTGCCAATATGCGAAAAACGATCACGGTGTCTATGTGCCAAAATGCAAAAAACGATCACGGTGTCTATAATAATAATAATAATAATAATAATAATGTTTATTTCTCACCAAAACGTTTACATAACAAATCTCAAATAAAATACAGTAGAACGTAATTAATTAATTAGTACAAGGGTCAATCAGAATTATGGCGGGCTGGCACCTGAACTAGGAGAATCCTGTGTCTCAGGCTACCAACCCTCCACCCCTGGCCAGAATCTAATATAATTTATAAATAAGGATGTGTGAAAATACGTGTGGGTGTGGGTGTGTGTGTGTGTATGTGTATGTATGTGCGTGTGTGTGTGTGTGTGTGCGTGTGTGCGTGTGTGCGTGTGCGTGTGTGTGTGTGTGTGTGTGTTTTATGTATACATATGTTCGTGAATGTGTACGTATATGTCTTGTTTGTCTTTGGGTGTGCATTGAGTACCTATGTGTGTGTGTTGCGTCTGAGTGAGGGTTAGGCGTTTGCGGTTGCATGTATACCGTATGTGTAAGTATGCGAATGTGCATCTGGATATGTAAGGATTCAAGTTCCTAGTGGTTTTTGCTTTATACTCGTAGAATTTTTTCTGTGCTAAGGTAATCATGGGCCATTAGATATTTTTTAAGTATAGATTTTAACCTAAACTTAGGCATTTTGTAGATTTGGTTCGAATCATTAACGAACCGATAAATGAAAGGGCCCATGTAATACAGTTGACGTCGAGCGAACATTGTGTTGAAGGAGGGAACAGGTGTTCGAATTCTTCTTTTACTCAGTGAGATCTTAGATGGATCGATAGATTTATGGTGACGTAGGACTGTACAGTAGATGTATAATTGGCGAACTGTGAGGAAACGCGATTCTTCATAAAGTTTTTGAGTGGGATATTTCCTGGTCTTATGGAACATGACTTTGATGACTGCGCGTTGGGCTCTTTCCAGCTCAAGCAGATGAGTTGGAGCAGCTCCACCCCAAATAGGGCAGCAGTAAGACAGAACGCATTGGCAAAGGGCATAGTATATGTGCCAAAGTGCCAAAGTGCGAAAAACGATCATGATGTCTATGTGCCAAAATGCGAAAAACTATCACGATGTCAATGTACTAAAATGTGAAGAACGATCACGATGTCAATGTGCCAAAATGCGAAAAACGATCACGATGTCTATGTACCAAAATGTGAAGAACGATCACGATGTCAATGTGCCAAAATGCGAAAAACGATCACGATGTCTATGTACCAAAATGTGAAGAACGATCACGATGTCAATGTGCCAAAATGCGAAAAACGATCACGATGTCTATGTACCAAAATGTGAAGAACGATCACGATGTCAATGTGCCAATATGCGAAAAACGATCACGGTGTCTATGAACCAAAATGTGTAAAACGATCACGATATCTATGTACCAAAATGTGAAAAACGATCACAATGTCTATGAACCAAAATGGAAACAATGATCACGGTGTCGATCTTGAATATTATGTTAGGTATGCGAATACCGTTTTTGATATCTACGAGATTGATTAATTAAATCAACTGTATTTTGAACACACTATACAGGATGGAATACTTTGACCTTAACTAAAGGGAAAGTCCTCAAAATAATGGAGATAGTGAATTTTACTCAAAGGAAACATTATCTAATCTATAAAAAGATACAAAACTCAATTTACTATGTTTGTTAAACAGATTTGATCCTTATGTCCATAATTATATAACGGTAAGATAAGATAAGATAAGATTCATTTATTTGTAAGAATATTGTATAAAAGTTGTTACAAAGTTGGTTGTAGGCCCATAATATTCTGCTGTCACCAGCGTACAAATATTGAAAGGTAGTAATACAAATTTAAATAATGTCAGCATACAATTAATAATAATTCCTCGTTTAAATGATATAGTCATAATAGAAGTTACATAATTACAAAATGTCAAATCATTGGTTATACAAGTCAAGGTTCACAGAATAAGTCAATTTTAGACTCAAAACGTTCGCTTAGGAAGTCTTTCGTGGAATAATAACATTTAGTCAGAAGGAATTGGAATATTTTATATTTAAATGTCTTAAGCTTTAGAGTCTTAAACTGAGCGGGTAGTTTATTATAAATTCTAATTGCCATACAGTATACATTATTAGAAAATATTTGAAGATTTCCTTAGGCATATGTAATTTTGGTATGTAATTTAGGTTCGGAACTTTTCGCGATCAAATCATGAAATTTACTATTTTTGCCGACGTTACGGTTGCGTTACAGCCTACCCGTGGTCACGACTTTGACTGACTTGCGAGCGTCGAGAGGTACGCGGAGAACATTTTGTGTGCGCTACCCCCCATTACTTTTATAATGAATGGTAATGCTGGCCACACACCACTCACTATGTCAGTTTTAAACGGCACTGTGTTTTTAGATTTCAGTATCCTCGGATTTTAATCGGGTCGATTACCGGATGTGGCAAGCGAGTTTTCGTAAGTCTTTATATGCTGTTTTGTTTCTTTTTAAAAATAAGAGTGAAGTTCGCTATCTCCAGTGTTTAGAGTTTTTTTTTAATATAGAACACGTCAATTAGACTTCGCCTTGCCTGATGGTAAGCTGAAGACAAAGTTTCAGAAAATAGGGTCACCATTACTTACACATACCGTGTGACAATGGTGACACTCAGCTTGACGGCCTCATCATATGCTTTTTCACGCCCCGCTTAAAGGACCCGGGACTGTAGGAAGAAGGAAACACGTGAGCTGGTAATGAATTCCAGGCCTTAATGGTGCGACAGAGGAAAGAGTCACCGAACCACTTGGTTCTTGATCGGATGTTCTGCACCGTGTGCGAATGACATCTAAGACTTGCACGTGTTGTCCTGTGTAGGAAGGTTTTTTTTTTTTTTTTTTTCTGTAAAGGTTCTAGGGTGTTCGTGACCTCGGGATTCCCAATGATGCGGACCGCACGTCGCTGCAACCTGTCGAGAGATTCTAGTAAGTACTTTGCTGAACCATCCCAGAGATGCGAGCAGAATTCCACACAGGAGCGAATTTGTGCCTTGTATAGAAGACACCGCTGCTCCGGAGTGAAAAATCGTCTCACTCTCCTCAGGACTCCGAGTTTTTGTGAGGCTGTTTTGATGATACTCTCGATGTAATTTTTTGTTATTCAGGTTGCAGCGAACATCCATACCTAGGATATTGAGATTGTCCTGCAGTGGCAGTGGCGTGCTCTGAAGAGTGGGGAGGGGAAGGAAAGAAGATACTTTTGCTGTAAACGCACATGCCTGCGTCTTCTTGGCATCGAACTCAACCAGGTTCTCAGAGCCCCATTGACAAATGTGATTCAGGATCCCGTCAAGCTCAGTGACAAGAAGCTGCCTTTTCTCTGTGGGTGATAAGACGGACCCCTGGGGCACGCCAGCATTTACCTGCAGAAATTCCGAAGCTCGTCCGTCACAAAGGACGCGAATACAGCGCCCCTGCAGGAAGCTAGCAACCCTGTTGCACAGCCTAGAAGGCAGACCAAAGGCAGGTAGTTTGGAAAGAAGCGATTTGTGCTCTGGCACAAATCGCATCTAATATATCGCATATAATATAATAATAAATAGGTGCTCTGGCACAAATCGCTCTATCGACTCTATCGAAAGCTTTGGCGATGTCAAGACTAATTGCCAGTGACTCGCCGTGCTTGTCCATAGCCTCACCCCAAAGATGGGTAACGTATGCTAGAAGATCACCTGTTGACCGTTTCGGCCTGAAGCCATATTGCCGGTCATTAATTAAGGAGTGATCCTCTAGGTGCCGCATGAGCTGTTTGTTAATTATGTGCTCGAACACTTTGCACAGCACTGAGGTGACGGCTATGGGTCGATAGTTAGCTGGCTCCGAGCGATCCCCCTTCTTGGGAATCGGCTGAACATTCGCCTCTTTCCAAGGCAAAGGCACTGTACCTGAACTGTAGGACAGCCGGTACAGGCGCGTAAGCATTGGAGACAACTCCGCTGCACATTTTTGCTAAACTACCGCTGGAATACCATCCGGACAACTGGCTTTCCGGACATCGAGTGATTGCAGCACTGCACGGACATCGCGTTGCCTGATATGGATATCAGGCATTGCGTGGTCACTGTCGGGTAGTGTCGGTGGCTGCGTACCACAATCATCGACTCGGGAGTTGGCCGCAAAGAGATTAACCAGCAGATTTGCCTTCTCTTGTGGCTCATGGGCCAGGGATCCATCAGGGTTACGCAGCGGAGGCAGCGAAGGCTGACAGAAGTTGGCTTGCATGGCTTTAGCCAGTCGCCAGTAGCCACGGCTTCCCGTGGGATGCATCACTAGCTCTTGACCAAGCCGCGCCATGCGCAGGGCATCCGCTCTGACGTAGGCCCTTTTACAGACCTTTGTGGCTCTGTTGTACGCCGCCTTGAAGTTTCCTTCCGTTCCGTTTTTATCATACCACGTGATTATATTTTGTGTATAAAGGGCCCTGCGTGGTCTACACAATCATTCCTTCTTCGAGCTTCGTGTACCTGGTGTCTACAATATCAGTTTACTTTAGATAATTATAATCTAACTGAAGTACACTTATTTAACAATCTCTCCAAAAGTGCTAAGCGAATCATCATATTCCACTTTAATAAGAAGAAAAGAAATAATTGTGCATACGTCACAACATAATTACCTATTGGCCTGCCAATCGGATACCAGAATGACTGGTCACCTTGGAATCATTTACTTTATTGCGACTGACAAACAGCAATTCTAACGCACATTGTGTTGCTGAATACTTCATGTATAGGTACAATAATATAGTACTTAATGGGTACAGTATCCAGCTTTTATTTGGTACCTGCCCTAAGAAGTAGAGTTAGCGTCTGTCCAAGATTGGCTCGGCTTATTTCTTTTTAGAATAATTGAAACCAAGTTTTAGTGGGCCAAAATTACTACCCTGAGGCACTCCTGAATTATTGAGCTCAAACTGCGATAAAAATATTTGTGAACATTATTACACGGCTTCTATATCACTTGAACAAGCTTATGCACACTGTGCGCCCCAACTGATAGACTAGGTTAGAAGGGTGTGGGTTAACATAAACATAAACACGACAAGTGTAGATGGAGCTGTCTAGCGGGGACGTACTAAAAGAAGCTCCATATTGTTTTCAAGTTTTAAAATTGTTTGAAGCGTCTAATTTAGTAAAATAGACCTTAATTCAGTTTATTACAGTGGACTAAAACATGTACAAACTTTATCAACAGTATTAAATAAGCAAACAATGTTAAAACAAGTTCCTAATATCAGAACTCCTAAACATACCCAAATAACTTACTAAAACCTCATAGAAACAACTAAAGTGATATATAAATTAAAACAAAAACATAAGTGCACAAATAAACTAATAACAAGTGGTTAAAAAGAGTGAAAATACAAATACTTTGAAAGTGAGGTACTCGTCATTAACTAACAAGTGCCTGGAATGTGGAAAAAATTCCTAAACAGTGAGTCATAATAACGATTAATTTCAAAAAATAATAATACATAAACATTGCAGTACTTACCAAAATTCGCTTATCCAGACTAAGTTCTTGGTCTATTGGCTATGCAAGAATTTTTGACTGTTAACACCAAGCAATTCGGAAGGAGGCAGTTCGAGTCTTGATCGCAAAAGTCTTATTGCCATTTTTTTAATGTTTTGACATTGAATTGCAATAAATTTGAAGCGCCCTCTGTTATCAGAAAACAAAACTATTTACGTTGCAACTTTCAAGACACGATATTTGAACTCGCAGCATGAACTAGTGACATTTGTTGGAAACTATCTGAACTACAATAACAACTAGCCTCTCAATTGCGCACACGCAGTTCTACCTAACATACGTAGCTGAAGTTACACAAATAAAAATATAGGGGGTGTTACTGTCTAAAAATTTTGAGATGGCAGAAAATAGACACATTACTTTCAGAAAACCGATTTCTAAAGTGGCCTCTCTTGATAATCTTGATATGAGTATTTCGCTCAACACATCGAGTTCTGCAGAACTGTTGAGTAAAAGTCTGGATCTTTCCACAATTTTTTTAATCACACATGAGGAGGAGATGAGAACAGAAATTACCAGCTTAAGACGTAGTCTAGAAAATACACAAAATGAATTAGACAATATTATTCTTGAGAATATAGACCTAAAAAAACAAATAACTCATATGACAAAAGAAGTAGCAGCACTGAAACAAATATGTAGAAGCCCGGTATCGTCATTAAGAAAATACATACCGTCCTGTAAGAAAAATAACGTTAGACGTCGGCTTACGGAAACGTTCAATAATAATCCTCTTACATTACCAGACATATCGTTATGTACAAACCCCTCAGAAGCTACTGGAACTGTATCGAACGGTGATTTGCAACAAGATGTTCCTCACTTGCTGCCTATCAATAATTGTTCACTACAAACAGAAATGCGGGAAAAGGTAAACACTGTAACTCACGAGAAACCACCACAACTTGTCACGAACATTGAACGCAATCTTCTAAATAAACAAAGAAAACTACTAATTCTGGGAGGTGAACAGTGCGTAGGCTTGTCATCGTAGCTGATTACGTCAAGGACAAACACTAAATACGAGAAATACCATATCAGCTCCTTTATTCAACCAGGTGCCAGGACACGACAAATATTAGAACCCATTAAGCAGTATAACTTGAAGGAGGACGGTCGACTGATTGTTTCAGTAGGTGAACATGATGAGAACCCCTTTAGTGTTATGATGGAGCTCGGTTCTATAATTAATTGTCTACCGAATGTACATCCTTATGTTAAGTGTACTTAAAAATAAATTCTTAAATGAGATACTACTCAATAATATGATGAAAAAAATATGTAACTATTTTCCTAATTGTAATTATATAAATGTGACTTATAACCAACTTGATATGTGTAAAACTATTAATCTTAATATTGACAGTCTTGACTATAATTGTAAATATTTACTTATAAAGACTAAATATAACATAAAGGCAACTGTATCACAAATATGAACCACACTGTTCATCGCCCGTGTGTCTGGAGTTCCTTGTTGCTCTCCCCTTAAAAGTAATTTGAAAAAGGGGACTATCCCCTATTATTTTCTTAGTAAACCCAAAGACAACTGGCACAATTGCTTGGAAAAGAGTCAAAGGCGCCAACAGACCAGTACAACGTTAGAAACTCCCTCAACGAAGGCAAAAAGAGGTACCATCCCTTACTACTTTATTGCGAAACCAAAAGATAATTTGAAATAAATTTAGTAACTGAAACTTCAAACAAGATAAGTCTTTTTCGTGAATAATATAACTACGAAAAGTTTTGTAAGAGTATTACATCAAAATATAGCTGGTATAAGGAGTAAAATTAAGTTGTTAGAGATTCATTTGTTTAACCTTCAATGTAGTAAACTTCAACCTTGTATTGTATGCCTGTCAGAAACCTTTATAGAAAGTAGTCAAGAATGTTTCATTAATGTAAATAGGTATAAATTGGCATCCTCATTCTGTAGAATCAAAACTAAAAACGCGCAGCGCGGTGGTGTATGCATACTAGTGAAACATGACCTAGCGCTTGTGGAGCTGCCCTATATTAAAGAGATGTCGATAGAGAGGCACTTTGAATGCTACGTCACAGAATTAATTGACCAAAATTTTATTATATGTGTGTACAGGACACCAGACTTTGACATTACTATCTTTTTCAAAAACATTGACATTTTATTAAGAAAGACTATTTACAATTCTGACAAAAAAATTATAATTGCTGGAGACATAAACATAAATACATTGAAAGCCAGTCATGAATCAACTGTATTACTCGAGATGGCCCAAAATCTTAACTTGACTCTACACATAAACCAGCCAACTAGACAGCAAAAGTCTTGTATTGATCATATTATCACTAACATCAACATAGCTAAGGGAGAAATCCTTCACCTTGGAATGTCAGACCACGAAACAGCTCAATTACTTACTGTTCCTATAAGTAACAGGAAAACTACGACTACAAGCTACTCAATTTACAAAAGAGACGTTTCTAGTGAAAATATAATTCGATTTAAAGAGTGTATGGCAAGCCTGTCATATAGTGAGGTATACGCAGAGTCAAACCTTGATTCTGCATTTTCTAAATTTCACGAACTGGTTTCTCTGTTTTTTAACTTGTGTTTTCCTACACTCAAACATAAAATTTCGTACAAGCCTAAAAAAATGCTTGGATCAGTAAGGGACTGAAAGTTGGCTGTAAAATAAAAAGATTACTACGTCTGGTTGCGCCGATAGTAGAATTTGTATTTTTTTCGCTCAATAGTAGTAATTCAAATTGATGACACTGAACACACGCTCCCTATACCCATCTCCCTCCCGCACTACCTTTAAAGTGAGATAGCAATAGTTTTCGCACCGCTCAATTGTCAAAATAGACGCATATTGACTTCCGCTTCGAACGAGCAAGCAACAATGGCCGGCGGCGCGCGCGACTCTCAGAAATGAATAATGTTTGTTGGATTTTAACCGCTTTCATAGACCTTTACCGATCGGATTGTGCCTCTCGTGTGTCCCTCAAGTGATTTAGTGATGTGGGCGGCAACTCCTGAGCCAGGAAGAGAAGATCGGTGCACCGGCTACGACAGCACGTGGCCCCGTAAAGGTTAGTGCATCCTCTCCTAATTTCTCGGGTTGCATTCAATGCCTAAACCACCTCCGCGGCAACCCGATCACCTATCTTGTTTGTTGTGTAAAGTGTCATATGAAACATGTTAACTTCACCCCCCGCAAAATACAGTCCACTAGCTCAGGTGGCATGAGAATCGCGCCACCATTCTTTTTGGTCCTGGTCGAGCCGGATACTTAGTCGTAGTTTCGCATTTTGTTATGTTATTATTCTATTGGGAATAAACGCACCGCACCTAAATACCTAGTTATTTTAGTAGAAAACCCCGCATCTAGGCATTTAGGTTTAGATCTTAGGTATACTAGACACCCTAGTGCATAGGCACAGCGTAATACCTAACGCATTTGGCTATTTCAATTTCTGGGTTGTCCGTTCGCCGCTGGCTCGCATCGTGTTTACCTGATACCTACATAGGTTAGGTACGTGGTTATACCTCGCTCGCATTTCTCTTATCGTATCGATCCTTAGTCGTAGCTCGCTTTTGTTATTTATTCCACAGGGAATAAACGCACCGCACCTAAATACCTAGTTATTTTAGTAGAAAACCCCGCATCTAGGCATTTAGGTTTAGATCTTAGGTATCCTGACACCCTAGTGCATAGGCACAGTGTAATACCTAACGCATTTGGCTTTTGTTTTATTTGTTTCAATTAAGTTGTCCGTTCGCCGCTAGCTCGCATCGTATTTACCTAATACCTACGTGGGTAGATACGTGGTTATACCTCGCTCGCATTTCATTCAAATTCATACGAAAGTATTTTAATTTGAATAGATATTACGCAATACTTAATCCCTGAAATAATAGTTGAACCTAGACAGCGATCTAGCTCGCGTAGGTACGATCTTGTTGCTATGCGCGTTTTGTTCAAGCTGGCACTCGCAGTTATAAGTACCTACCTACCTACGGATATCGTTCGCGCCGCGTCGCTGTACTGTAGGTACCGCTAAGATTAAGTCATTTCATTTGTTGTTTGCCGCACTTTAGTTTGATATTAGTTGTAAAAATGCCCCCAAAGGTTGGTAGTACCGATAGTAAAGTTCAATTGAAACTTTTATACGCTAAAAGAGAAATGATTTACTCTCGTGTACAATCGATTTGTGATAATGCACTTAAAACCTCTGATTTGGCTATTAGAGATTCGTTCTTGTGTTCTATAGAAAACTTGGATAGTTTACGCGCGGATTTCGAATCTTTAGTACATGACATCAACGTTTTAGAGTTAAATTTAAATCCCGATTACTCAGTGAGTTATCAGGCCTTGTCGTCGTTTGACGATTTGTATTGTCATATCAAACGCGTCGCTAGGAGTTTGGAGAAACCGTCTGACCGACCCAATCCCACTCGCGACCGACCTAAGTTGCCACCAATTCAAATACCCGAATTTGATGGTAACATTCGCAATTGGTGTTTATTTATAGATAGTTTTGAGAATACAATAGATAAGAACGATTCGTTGACAGATCACGAAAAATTGCATTATCTCGTTGAAAAATTAACTGGTAAAGCTATAACCGTTTGCGCTGGAATTACGTTTAGTGCCGAAAATTATAATTTAATTTTAAATACTTTGAAAGCTAAGTATGAGGATAAAAGATCGGTAGCTAACGCATATTTGGATCAGATGTTTGATTTGAAATCCATTACGGCATGTAACGATCAAAACTTAGAGAAGTTTCTAGATACTTTCGCATCATCTGTTCGCGCCGTAAAGAACCTAAAGATCGATGACCTCTGCGACTTCTTATTTTTGTATATGGGTTTAAAGAAATTAGATTCCGAAGCCATTCGTTTATTTGAGTCGGATCACCGCGGCAATAAAATTCCTAAGTTCGAAGACTTAGAAAGTTTTGTTCTCGAGCATATAAAAATATTGCAACGCTCTTCATCGAAACATGAAGGCGCGAAGAAAGTTGTTAGTTCGGAACGCAAAATAGATGCGTCATCGAAGTCACTGAAGTCAACTCATACTTATGTTAATACCGCACCAGCACATGTACAATCACCTGTTTGCTCTTTGTGTAATGCTCATCATTCGCAATTGTACAAGTGTCCGGGTTTCCTAAAATTATCGCCTAGTGATCGTTATAAATTTGTTCGCGCTAATAATTTTTGTTTTAATTGTCTCGGTACTAAACACCGCGTTGTTTTATGTAATAGTAGCAATAGTTGTCGCAAATGTCCAGCGAGACACCACACTTTACTTCATTTTGAAAATAGTAATGCCGCATCCAATGTGAGCACAGTTGGTTCGTCGAGCGGTGACACACGGCGGCCTGCGCCACAGCCGCAGCCCGCGCTCGCGCGCGCTCCGGCCCGCCCGGTGACCGCTGCGAATGACGTCACCTTGTGTTCGTTGTCCGCTAGTACTGCGCTCACTACTGTTGTCCTCGCGACTGCTCGCGTTATTGTTGTCGATGCATTAGGTAAACCGCACATTGTTCGAGCGCTATTAGATGGCGCTTCGCAAAGTAATTTTATTACTCAAGATTGTTGTCAACGTCTTGGTTTCAATGTTAATAAGCGTTCAACCCGCTCAGTGGTGAAGGGTTTTGGAGGCTTACAGTTAGCTGTTCAGGGCACCGTTAGAACAAGGTTTGGATCTCGTTTTAATAATAATATTTGGTTTGACATGGATTCGCTCGTTATAGATAAAATAACTGAACAGTTGCCTACCGTCCCGGTTGACACGTCTTTATTAACGAAATTTAAAGACTTGCCTTTAGCAGATGAGACTTACGCTGTTCCTGAAGTCGTCGATATATTGATCGGCGCTTCGATTCTCCCGCACCTCCAGTTATCACGTAAGGTTCAAGGGGGACCGACGTACCCCGCTCCGCACGCACTGGAAACAGTTCTTGGTTTTGTTATAATTGGTTCCGCACCCGCTTCTATAGATAGTTTTAGTCACTCGACTGCCTCGTTCTGTTGCACCGTCGAGCCGCCACTGGAGTCTACCATCCGCAAGTTTTGGGAAATTGAAGAGGTCAATGTCCCACCAATCCTAAGCCCTGATGACAAGATGGCTGAGGAGATTTACTGTCGCACACTACTCGTGATGAGCAGGGTCGTTATGTTGTCGCGCTCCCTTTCAAGGGAGATTTTTTTTCGCTCGGTGACTCCCGTGTATCCGCTGAAAAACGCTTTCTTTGTTTAGAACGAAAGATGCAGGCGTCTCCAAAGTTAAAGCAAGCCTATGATGAGGTTGTTAACGAATATTTAGATAAGGGTTACATCTCACCTGCGCCTGCGGACACTGACGAGACCCAGCCTTCGTACATTATCCCGCACCACGGAGTTATTAGAGAAGATAAGCTTACTACTAAACTCCGCGTAGTCTTGGATGGCAGTGCTAAGACTAGCACTTCCGTGTCGCATTAATATTAGTAGAATTTTAGCTTTTTCGGACTCAACACTCGCTTTGTGTTGGGCCCACTCTTCGCCCCATCGTTGGGACACATTCTTCGCTAATAGAGTGGCAAAAATTCAATCTGAATTAGCGCCACAAAATCTCTTTCACGTTGCTGGCACCGACAACTCAGCCGATTGTCTCTCTCGTGGATTGCTTCCTTCGCAAATTTTAGATCACCCGTTATGGTTTAGTGGACCGTCCTGGATTCATGCCGCGTTAGATAAGTGGCCAGTTAGTCAATTCAATCCCACTACGGTTTCCGAACCACCCGAGGAGAAGAAGCACTCGCTTGTTGTATCGGTCCCGCGTGAAGAGTCCCTTATTTTGTTGTTGGCTAATCGCGTCTCGTCTTGGTCGAGACTGTTGCGTTGTGTTGTTTATGTAGGCCGATTTTTGAGAATTTTATCTACGCGCGGTCATATAGAGTTGACCGGTGATTTAAGTACGCTAAAATATTTGCCCGCAATAGATGTTGATGACGATAGAATGCACCTTCTAACTCGTCACGCTCTTTTGGATAGATTAGTCCAATCGTTTTGGAATCGTTGGAGAACCGATTGTTTGCACACGCTGCAGTCGCGTCAAAGATGGAATACTCCATCTAACCCAATTACTGTAGGTACGGTGGTAGTCCTTATGACTGGGAATGCGCCTCCTTTGCATTGGCCTCTAGGAGTAGTAGAGGAAGTTTTTCCCGATTCCCGCGGGATAACTCGTGTTGTACGGGTTAAAACCGCAACCGGATCGTATCTGCGCCCGGTTGTTCGCCTCTGCCCTCTGCCTAGCCAGCAGTAGGCACGAGTTCAAATCTAGGTTTATATTTTAGTTGTTATTTCCCAAACCTAGATTTAGATTAGATTTTAGATTTGTTCCGCATTTTTCGTTTTGAAGGTAACCCTTCAAGCCGGGGGGAATGGTTGCGCCGATAGTAGAATTTGTATTTTTTTCGCTCAATAGTAGTAATTCAAATTGATGACACTGAACACACGCTCCCTATACCCATCTCCCTCCCGCACTACCTTTAAAGTGAGATAGCAATAGTTTTCGCACCGCTCAATTGTCAAAATAGACGCATATTGACTTCCGCTTCGAACGAGCAAGCAACAATGGCCGGCGGCGCGCGCGACTCTCAGAAATGAATAATGTTTGTTGGATTTTAACCGCTTTCATAGACCTTTATCGATCGGATTGTGCCTCTCGTGTGTCCCTCAAGTGATTTAGTGATGTGGGCGGCAACTCCTGAGCCAGGAAGAGAAGATCGGTGCACCGGCTACGACAGCACGTGGCCCCGTAAAGGTTAGTGCATCCTCTCCTAATTTCTCGGGTTGCATTCAATGCCTAAACCACCTCCGCGGCAACCCGATCACCTATCTTGTTTGTTGTGTAAAGTGTCATATGAAACATGTTAACTTCACCCCCCGCATAATACAGTCCACTAGCTCAGGTGGCATGAGAATCGCGCCACCAACGTCTAAAATACTACAATCACAAATCTGAAACAAATAAAGAAAAATTCAAATCGTACTCCAAATTACTACGCGAATTTATTTTTAACTCTATGAAAAACTACAATCATACTAAACTCAGGAACTGTCAGAATGTTTGTAGAACATCGTGGCAATTGATAAAAAAGGAGACAGAAGGTTTAAAAACCTCAGACTTTATAAACAAAATACAGGTAGATGGCCACTTTCTCACAGACCCAAAAGAAATAGCACAAGCATTCAACGATCGTTTAATAGATATGCATACCAAACAAAAAACAAGTCTTCAAAGCTCAAAAAAATATGAAGACATACGTAGCATATGCAACAGTATCTATCTCAGGCCTTACGATTGTACTGACATCCTGAAAATCATTAAATCACTGAATAATACAAACTCAGTGGGTTATGATGAGTTTAGCACCAGACTTCTTAAGGAAAGTGCCGTCGAACTCTCACCCATTCTAACTCATTTAATCAACCTATCATTCAGTGAAGGTCATTTTCCAAGTCTTTTGAAGAGATCGATAGTCAAGCCCCTTTACAAAAAGGGTGACAAATTTGTACTTAGTAACTACAGACCAATAACTCTTATACCCATATTTTCTAAAGTTTTCGAAGTGGCGATGCATAAGCGACTATACGATTTTGTTACTCAACATGAAATTTTTCGAAACGAACAATATGTTTTCCAGAAAGGCAAGTGTACAACACTGGCATGCTTTAATCTCGTGACTAAGATCTGTGAAAGCCTAGACCGTAATATGCAAGCCACAGTTATTTTCTTTGATATGAAAAGCGCGTTTGACCTAGTTTCACACAAACTGCTGTTAAATAAATTGGAAAAGTACGGAAATAGAGGCCCTGCCTATGAATGGCTGGATTCATACCTAAGGGAGAGAGAACAATGTGTTGAAATTATGGGTATAGACGATAACAAAGAACTAAAAGCACATAGATCCTCGTACAGAGTCAACAGCTCTGGGGTCCCACAAGGAAGTATCCTGGGACCTTTGCTATTCTTACTTTATATTAACGACTTGCCAAGTGTAACCCTAAATCCTTGTATTCTATACGCCGGCGACATTTCTCTCATCATGACATCTAATTATTCCAATGTTGACTATACTCATGACATAAATAATTCAATTGACTCTATAAGTTAATGGCTCCATGAAAATGATTTACAGGTTAACTTGACTAAAACACAATATATTCAATTTAGTAATTATGGTAGGAAACCACAAAATTTGAATCTCAAATATCTGACTGATAATGTAATAAAAGCAGATAAAACAACCTTACTAGGTATAGTTATTGACCAGAATCTCAACTGGTAGGCACACATAGAAAAAGTGTGTAATAAAATAAATAAATTTGTTTACGTTCTGGCGAAACTTAGAAATACTTCAAACCCCGAATCGGTAGCCATGGCCTACCACGGCTACGTCGCCTCGGTTTTGAACTATAGTCTAATGATTTGGGGCAACTCCACGGACGTGAATAGAGTCTTCATTGCCCAAAAAAAGTGTCTTAGAGCTATGTGTGGAGCTGCACCATGGCATTCGTGTAGACCTCTTTTCTCACAATTGAATATCCTTACCCTTCCTTGCATGTACATTTACGAAGTTGCGAAGTTGGTTAGGCAATATCCGAGTTTATTTTCGAAGGCACATGAGGTTTATCCGAGGAGCACCAGAAATCAGGATAGATTTGTTTTATCCAGAGTCCCGAATACAGCTTTATACCTAAAAAACTGTTTTGCGATGTGTGGTAATATTTATAATGCTATACCGAAAAGTTTCAAGCAACTGCCAACCTCTAAATTCCTGAAAGAATTGAAAGCATGGCTCCTAAAAAAATGCTTTTATACGATAGAGGAATTCGAAAAGTGTAAGGGTAAACTATGAGTATTTTTAGCACATTATTGAGTCAACCCATTTACGACATTATTAATTTATCGCAATATATTGACATGTACCATTCTTCACAATTTTAATGACTTGTTTGTTTCATTTTATGTTTTGACATTATTTTTGTGACTAATATTTAGAATTTCAATTGACTTATAGGACATGTGCTGAACTAATGTTATTTAATGATTGTATTCATAATGATGTGTAATTAAATGTTTGCATGCCATAAAATGGTACATGTGCCGCACAAAGCTATTGGACCTGACATCTTTGTAACCACATTTAAGCAAATAAATAAATTTGAATTTGAATTAAATAAACGTTGTAAAAAAATAGTAACCTATAAGGCTTGGGAAAGGTTACGAGTGAACTCATCGTTAAGTAAACATTTATACTTGAGTTAGTTGAGTTGATTTACTCTGTTCACTTTATCTAATAGCAGTCATTTGATACCGTACAGTAATTATTATTATCAGAAGTATCAACATTATTTGTACGAGAATTGTCGCAGAAATTTATTTCTGTAGTAGAAGCATCACAGAATAGTGGTTTACAATGGGATTATTGGGACCAAACGAAATTTTGTTTATAGCTAAACAATGTGGGTTTTGCAAAGTAGTCAAATGGTCTTTTAACGAGTTGCAAGATAAGATTGTTGGATATTTAGGTGATCATTTAAATCTGGTTATTGAAGTGGAATCTGATGGCATCAGGTCGGTTTTGACACTTTTTGTAAAATGCATGCCGAGGTACGACAAATGGAAAGCTGATTACCTGAGAGAATCGCTTTTCTTCAAAAAGGAATATGTAATGCTCAGCGATCTATTCCCTGAATTTGGGGATGCAAAAGGTAAGTGAATATGTATTCATGGAGCCGTAAAGCTTAAGTAAGTTCTCTGGTGGTAGGTACTATTTCAGAAACCTTCAAATACTACCTAATCATCAGATTTGGTGTGGCGCCAGAGCATTCGATTGCTAAGGCAGAGGTCACTGGTTCGAATCTCGCTCAGTGCAAATATTTGACAAAGTAGTTATATTTTCATTGGTCTTTCTGGGTGTTTGTATTTGTTGAGAGAGAGAGATGGAGTTCAGAACTGAGAGTAGTTACATACCATTGCATACTGAGAGCTGGCTTGTCGTGAGTCACTGAGGCCAAGCACTCAAGGTAGAAATTCGTTATACAGTGATAGAACTTTTCATCTTAGTGTTAAAAAGTTCGAAAGAAACCTATGTAGTTTTAAGTTAATACGAATACGGTAGAGTTTGTTAGATATTCCAAATGATAGAAAAATGGTCAAAGAAATGCAAATAACATGATGTATAAACTCTCTAATTAATGTCAGGTACCTACTCTTAATATTCTGCTGACCCTTTCAGGTGTCCACAAATGGCGACCAAAAGTGCTATTTATTAAAGAAGATATATTCGTATTCGAAAATGTTACTCTTCAAGGGTATAAGATGCCCAATTACCTAGAAACATTAACTTTTGATCAACTTGAAGCATCTGTAGCGACGTTAGCAAGATTTCACGCACAATCATACATTTTTGAAGAAAGGAAAAGTAAAGAGTTAGGAAGGCCGTACAGAATATGGGAGCAATATAATCATTATTTGCAAGAGCCCTCTAAGGGAACAGAGTGGCGAGATGCGGGCAGAAATGCAGTGATCGATTTTCTCAAAGTATTTTCAAACTATAAATCCAAGCCTAATTTCAGCGAGTATTTAGAAGCCATTGTGCCAAGGTTGTTTAATAGGGCTGTGGAACTTATGAAGCCGTCGCTGGAATACAGAAATGTTGTAGTGCACCGAGATCTTTGGACGAATAATATATTCCTAAAGAAGGAATTAGATGCAGTGTATCACGCAATGTTTGTAGATTTTCAAACAGTTGTATATGCTTCTCCAATGCTTGACTTGTCTTCGTTAATATATTTTAATACATCTCAAGCCAACAGACGTATTTGGACAGAAAAGCTACTATATTTTTACCATACTGTATTGACTAATGAAATAGAAGCTGGTGGCTTTAATATAAAATATATATTTGATAAAAGTAGTATTAAAAAAGCATATGAAGACAGTATTATATTTGGGATTACACAAGCTTGTATTATTACACCAATAATAGCTATGAGTAACGATAAAAGGGAGGAGATATTTTGTAATCCTGAGTCCACTCAAAGAGTAAACGAGGTATCCCGAAGCAGAGAATTCATCGAAATTGCTGAAGAAGATGGCAGATATCGTGAGAGAGTGATAGATTTATTTGACGAAGTCGTTGAGAGATTCGTATTTCCAAAAGACAATGTCGTCAATTTAAAGATATTTAGATCGTATACTAATGGCCATGTGAAGCGGACCCAGGACTCCGAGATAAGAGCCTCGGATACGACCGAGATTAACGCATAGATGATGATGATGATGACTAATGGCCAAGTAAACCACTAAGTACCCAATATACTACTAAAATGTTAAGTAACAATGGTAATAATGTAAGATTTGAGATTGACATGGGTCATTCACATTAATAGTGTAAAATTCGCCGGAATATTTACCATGTTTATTACTTTTGCTGAGTAACCGATATTTCGGCGCTGTTACAAGCACCATGATCACGGTGTACTGACGACCGCCGAGCTAGTTGTTATTGAGCAGACCATATCGGTCTACCCGCTTCCGCACTCGTTTGTTACGCGCATCGCCCCTACTACTGTCCGCGTTTTCGCACTGTAGTCGTGTCGTGTCGTGAACGTGAGCGCCGAAGTTTCGGTTACTCAGCGAAAATGATAAACATGGTAAACATTCCGGCGAGTTTTACACTATTAATGGTAATAATATCAACCATGTTAGTTGATTTGTTCAAAAATAAGATTATATTAGTAAGTAAGTTGCACAATACTTAAACGACTTATTGTAAATACCTACCAAACTATCACTGATAGCCATCTGGCTGGTATACTTGTGGTTCAAAGGATGAGGCTCTGGCACATGCTTTCCTCTTGGATTTGAGAGAGATGTCAGTAGCAGTGCAAATCTCGGATGCAACCGGCACTGTCGCTAAGAATTTAATGAAAATGACGATGATAATGTTAGGAGTGGGTTCACGTTAGTAGTGGTAATGGCCGGAGAAAACCCGCGAAATCTCGATTATAGCTCTCGACTATACCCACATAGGTACGAGTAATGTAAACACATTAAAAAATAAAGATAAATAAATTCTACTTGTCGACAATTATGAGTTTTAATTTATTTGTCTTCATCACTTTTCTTATCTAATATATTAGCATGAACAATAACATAGTAATAAATATTATTTATGTGCTTTCATAATCTTAAATAACCTGTAAACGTTTTTTTATCGTGCGAAAATCGCTGCCGGCACTGGTGTAGGTTGCCGGAAGTATATCCCTCGCACCCTGGCCAACCCAGGGCCATCTATTTCGAGATGGCCCTATTCGGGTGTGGGGTCTCCATCTAGTCCTCGGGAATGAGGAGCCGCGCAACGCGCACCGCTGCCACAATATGAACTGCAAACTACTATTCTATCTTACTGTTATAGATATCTCTGCCATTGGAGCCAAGACTCCACCCGGCTGAAATATTGATCACGTTTCCACGACCCGCAGGAGCCTATGTGTCTCAAAGCAGAAATCTAACTTCGGCCAGTTATGCAAAGAATCCTTGATTTTACCTGATTACTTTATGTAAATCTCAGCGTTGTAAGCAATGTCCAAGTTCTTCAGAAATGTAAGTAATGTAAAAGTAACTACTACTACCTACTAGCCGCCTAATAGCCGCGTGGTTTCCGGCAGAGTAGAGTCTGAACCATCCCATCTCTTCTCATGCGGTGTCGTACAAGACGACTAAGGGATAAGACTGTTTAACATCAGACAGATATATACAGCCCAGACTCAGCCAGAGATGCATGGCTCGAGGCAACAATAGTGCCTGGAAAACGGCAATAGGCTCACCCCCTATTACGTGGAACCGAATACAATGAAGGTAAAATGTGGGTGTTAATTCACCTCTGCCTAACCCTCCGGGGATAAAGGAGTGATTATATATATGTATGTAATTCTTACTAGAGTTATTTAACGTAACTACTACAAACGATGCAGGATTGATCTGATTTGGTCATTGCTGATAGTTGTGGAAACGAGGTTTTAGAAATTTGGGTCTTAAAAATATGGTCCTTGTGTGGACCACCGCGTAGCAATTGCCAACTAAGTATTATTTTTAACATAAACCAACAAACCGACTCATGCGCTGAGGAAACATCTGCGTAGAATACCATCCTCGTACTATTATCTACTACCCTGGGCTACAAAACAAACAAGCGTTGCGTCTACAAAAGTCACATTGAGCGATTCTTCTAAAAACTAGTATATTAATGAATTTCCAAGTAGGTCTCAATAGATTCCTATAAAATTCATGTAATGGTTACTCATTTGAGCAGAATTAAAACAATTCAGTAACAAAGCAGATTCTAATTTCGTGTAAATATCACCGCAGAACAAAAAAATAAGTTTAAAACTAAAACCGACTACTGAAAAATCACGCTATAACAAGTATTAACAAGAAAATGTCACTGAAACTATTGTGGCGCTCTCTAGCAGCCATATTGTACTGTGTTAAAAAATAAATTTGAGATAAATATGTCGTGTTGGGTATAAACTGAAAGGGCTTAATTAGCACATTTCAAATATGTATAAACTATACTTATTGCTTGCACCAAAATAATATAAATAAAAAATAAGTTTAAAACTAAAACCCGACTCCTGAAAAATCACGCAATAACTTAGTCTAACAAAACAATACATTCTAGGAAAAAGTGGCATACGACTACGATACTACACGATAGTGGCATTTGAAATGTATTAATTAAGCTCTTTTAGTTAAGCAAACACGACATATTTTTCTCAAATTTATTTTTTAACATAGTACTTTATGACCGCTAGAGGGCGCCACAATAGATGCAGTGACGCATTAAATAGCCTATAACCAGCGGACGACTAAGACGCATCTAACGATACCTAATTTGTCCAGTTCTAATAAGTGGTTGAGGAGCTATGAAGGAACAGATGAACAAATGAGACGGTCCGCGCTATGCAGTATGAAAGAAACTTCATCCCTCGCACACTCAAGCTGTGGAATGACCTCCCTGCTGCGGTTCTCCCAAGCACCTACAATATGGGGTTCTTCAAGAGGGGCATCAGAAGGTTTCTTCATGGTCGGCAGCGCGAGTGTAACACCCATGGTGTTGCATACGGCCATAGGCCACGGTAACCACTTCCCATCAGGTCGGCCGTGTGCTTGTCTGCCATAAACGGCCGTGTGCTGGTATAAAAAAAACCAACAAAATCATAACCCTCCTTTTGCTTCGCCGTAGTCGGGTAAATATTATCCCAATACGATTCCAATATAGTGGCCTTTTTAGACGTCCTGGTGTCAGTCGATAGACTAAACTGCATGTTTTATATTAATTTTTTTCTTTGTTTAAGCAGGAAGGAAAAATCTTCCTTCGGTATGGCATGCAAGTAACAGCCAGTCGCATTTTAGTAAGAACTCTAACATTTACCTTGGTAATTTGTGTTAATAATATCAATATTTACTTTTTGATATTACGTACTACAATTGTTAAATAATGAAACGCATAGGTACAAGCCATATTTAAACATCTTATGTATGTTGTAGACTCAATAGAAATAATCACAGTTGTAATACAATTTTAAGACACTATGGCAACTTCAGTAATTGAGGAAAATTTAAATAACAGTGTAAATTACATAACAGCAAATGATATAGATCTCATTTTATCAAAATACAATGGCGCGAATGAAGAAAACGTTGCATATGATTATTCCGTTAATGTTGCCAGCAGTACAATGTTAGGTTTCCTAGCAGAATATTTGAAAGTTAAAGTGCAATTGAAGAATCAGAAGGTAGTTCACTTTTTTGTCAAAGCTATTTCTAGGACAAATGTAGCAAAAGCGGCAATGGTAAAGGAAATGAATTTATTCGAAAAGGAGATGATTTTTTATTCAGAAGTTAAGCATATTTTAGAGGTACCAGGTAAGTGATTTTGATTATTTCTTCTAACCTCCCCGGAACCTTCATTAACTAGAGTGAGAAAGCGTGCTCACGGAAGTGCGACTGCACGCGACGAAAACGAATAGGCGCTCAAAGGTTAAAAGGCTACCGAATGAGGGGAGAAGTATCTCCTATGCCTCTGATAATCGCATTTGAAAAGTGGTTGTACAGTATTTTTAAAGACACTTTAAAGAGGCAGGGTAGGTCAGAATGTGACATTTTTGATGACAGTGTATTTTATTTTAGGTATTGAACCATGGAGCCCAAAACTAATAACACTCCTTGATGATGCAATGGTATTTGAAGATTTAAACGCCATACAATACAAGTTAAGAAACAAATTTGACAGATTCGACATGGCTCACACTTTACAAGCTTTAAAGACATTAGCGAGATTCCACGCATCTTCTGTTATTGCCGAAGAAAACAAAAAGAAAGAAACAATTGGCCCATATAGAATAAATGATGATTATGAATATGTATTCTGCAATGGCGGTTACCATATGGCAAGTGATTGGTACATTCAATGCATGATAGGAGCCTTAGAAGCTATGAAAGTATATTCAAAATACGATAACATGGAAATAAATTTTGTTGAAAGTCAATGGCGTAATATTTGGTCACACGCTTTAGAGTTAAGCGATTTTGCTCCTGACGAAATGAATGTAATTTGTCATAGAGATCTCTGGAATAATAACATCATGTTTCACTATGGTAATGATTATAATGAAAACGGAAAAGAGTTAATACCGGATAATTGCTTGTTCGTAGATTTCCAAGCGGTTCGGTATCAACCTCCTGCTTCAGACGTTATGGTACTTCTTTGCTGCAATTTAGAGCCAAAATTTCGTCGAGAAAATATCCAGAAATTTTTAGACTTTTATTATGATGAGTTTCTGAAAATACTTAGGAATTGCGGTATAGAAATTAATAAATTAATGACTAAAAAACAATTTTTGAATTCTTCAGAAAAGCAAACAAAATGGGGTCTAGTCGTATGTGCATGTCTTTTGCCACAATTTTGGATTGACGATGATCTAACTACAAGCATATTTACTGATAACGTACAGTTCGATGAAATATTGTCTAAATCTAAAGGTTTATTTATAAAGAAAATGATGGCAAATAACATCGACTACAAAAATAAAGTGATTGAAATATTTGAAGAGCTTGCTGATAGATACTGTTTAAACACCTGTTAATCTACATACATGTGAAATTGGTGTACCATATGCGATATAATCAAATATAAAAGGAGCCTTAATTAATCAAAATATTTAATATCCATTATCCATGTTTTATTTTATTGATCTAGATTTTTTATTCACTCTCACCTGATGGGAAGCGGTTACCGTGGCCTATGGACGTATGCAACACCAGGGGTGTCACACTCGCGCTGCCGACCATGAAGAAACCTTCTGATGCCCCTCTTGAAGAACCCCATATTGTAGGCGCTTGGGAAAACCGCAGCAGGAATTTTGTCGCATTGAGGCTCTCAGCTCAGAAAGCCCTAAATAACTTCTCCCCCTGTTTTCGTTCATTTCCGTTACATCGTGTAGTGAGTAAAATATTTTTTTAAGTAGGTATAATTTACAAAAAAAAACCTCAATGATGTGCAGTATACTTTACTCATAAGTCATAAGTAAACAATACCTGCCTATTGCCTACCTAATTACAGTAGATATTGATGAAAAATGCAAAATGCACAAAGTATTTACTTTTATAAACAGTATACTAAAATATACATACATATAATCATGCCTTTATCCCCGGTGGGTTAGGCAGAGGTAAATTAACATCCACATTTCACCAGTCATTGAATTTGGTCCCACGTAGTAGGGGCCTGTTGCCGTCTTCCGGATACTATTGTTGACTCAAACCACGCATATGAGGCTGAGTCTGGGCTGTATATATCTGTCTGATGTTATCTGATCTATCCTGAAACATTTATTAAAGAATACAGAATCATAACAAGGTCATTTTATTACGTCTAAAATTAGTAGCAGTAATTTGAATCATTTACTGGAGCGAAATTGTATCTTGTAGCACTTACTTGTAACTGACTTCTTGTCCAACGGTCAAAACATCAGATCCAATATTAGTTATTGTTGGAACTTCCTCTTCGTTCAAAATGTAAATATTTGCCGTAACTAATACATACAAGTTGATCATTCCAGGGCCTGTTGTTCGGTTGCTTATCATGTCTAATTTGGGAGGATTTTTATCTCTGATGGAAAGCAAACGCTTTGATAATTATCATTGACATAAGAGATATTTATAGAAGGTTTTATTCACACTAGACTCAAGGACAAACTTACATACATATCTACTACACTGATTTTCTAAATGAGATCGCAAGAACTACCGAGCAATTTGCAAAGACTGAGTAGGTAAGTACTGTACCCTATCTGAAGATAAGCTTGGATACAGTCCAAATAAATGCTATCTATTCTCAAATGCCGATTTAGTACAATTTGACGGTATTGACTAATGCTTTTTCACGTTCCGCCCAAAGAACCAAATACCGTTTTTATAAGAAGGAAAAAGGCGTATGTTGAAATGGGTGCAATAGTTTTTCATGAGGTTAGTCCCTTCCGGGAACTCCTAAATCCTGTACACCAGGATTGACAACACTGACGCACCGAGTACAGTTTAACAGTTTTATTATATTACCTTCATTTGAGGGTATTGATGGCAAAACACGTTACGAGTTCGGTCTCCATTGGTGCGAAGTACTTACAGCAGTCAAAAGGTTTCTTGTTCCATGTGCAATTTGTTAATATTTCCGTACAAGTGCTTCGTACCTAAAGTATTATAATACATTAATAATTTTATACGTGTTGCGTGTAACTTAGATAATATTTATTCAGTTTTGATGATGATCTACTACAGGTATTTTCTGCTGAAGGTCTGGTTAATAAAACATCCGAGTTTAGGACTGACGTTTTGGGCAAATGGTAGCGGTACCATGTACCACATTTGTCAGGATGTGTGATGTGATATCAGGGCCAGAAGATGAGACAATTAGGCTTGGCGTAAACCCTATACGGAAATATGCGAAGTGACTACCTATATGTTAAATGCCAGATTGTATGCTCGACCAAAATGAAAGGATTCGGCAATACGGGATTGTGCGTAGACTGCCAGGACACCCCATCTTTTGCTAGAACTTCCATTGTTCTGGACATGGAAAAGACCACGCCGGAAAAAGTACTTGCGGAGGTCAACGAAAAGCTGGCAATTGTATTTAAGATGAAAAAAACATTAGAGGGTATGGCAGAAGATATTAGTTTTTACGCTGAAAAGTATCAAGAACTGATCGAGGCAAAGGAAAAAAGCGATAGAAAAATAAAGTCACTAGAACAAAAAAATACTCATTTGGAAATAACCAACAAGGCGCTCGAGGAGCGCATTGCCTCGCTTGAAAATCGAGAGAAGGAAAAAAGCATTGAAATTGTGGGATTGGAGGAGTATGATAGCGAGGAGCTAGAGGTCACGGTGAAAAAATTGGCCAGCAAACTGGAAGTGGACACCGCAAAAATATGCGAGGTGAGGCGCGTGGGTGAACAAAGAAAAACCGATGCGGCAGCCAAAGGGCAACGGGATAAAAAACCGCGCCCGGTCATTATCACGCTAACAACACGTGATGCTCGTGACCAGTGGCTGGCAACGAGAAAAATGCAGCACTTGACAAATAAAGATTTTCATGTGAACGGAACTAATCAGCGAATTTATGTGAACGAGGATCTGACTAAGTATGTACGGAACTTATTTTGGACAGCGAAGAATGAACTTAAACAAACTTACAAGTACATTTGGGTACAAAATGGCAGAGTCCTAATAAAAAAGGATGACCCGAATGATATGAAAATAAGAACTCTGCGTACACTGGCAGATATTAACTGCTACACGATATGCACATGAAATGTAGTGTTTTGCCAACCTATATATATGTTCTCGGGTTAATCTATAAATAATTAAAATTCGACGACCAAATCATACACATCCAGTCAAACATCAGGTACCACAATTTTAGTGACATAGATGCATGGCAATATAATGTAACGAAGTACAACTCAGCTGTGAACATCATTCATCTGAACATAAGCTCACTTAGGAAACACTTCAATCAGCTACAGGTACTTGTAAATGGATGCGGTGACCACTTGGATATTAACCGAGCCTTAACCGAGGTAAACATAAGGGAACATGAAGTGCCTTTATACAACCTAGATGGATACGATGTATACGCGGAAACTAAAGAAACGAGAAAGGGCGGTGGTATTTTGTTATACTACAAGAACAAGCTCAACTTCACCGCTACACCAATAATGAGCAAACATTCGCAAATTATGCACGGCCAACTACTACTGGACAGTACGAGAAAAATACATGTTGTGGTGACATACAGATCTCCGAGTGCAAACAAGCTTGGATTTGTTGAGGAGGCCCATCGCTTCTTATCAAGCATCCCAATAAGTAGCGAGGTAATACTGCTGGGTGACACGAACATCGACTTACTGGCCGTACCTAGTTGCAGTGTACGCCGACTGTACGTAAACAATATGTGTGAACTGGGGTTAGACTGTGCTATCAGAGATATAACGCGGGAGGAAATATACGGAAACATAGTGACCCGAACCTGTATTGACCACGCGTGGGTTCGAACCCAATCCATGGTGTCAGCGTATGTTCTTTCGTGCAAAATATCGGATCATTACCTCATCGGAGTGACCCTGTCTGGTACGACGACCAGTGACACAAAAGACAGGACGAGTTATACAGTGATTAGCGATCAAAAAGTCTTAAGTAAGTTGTCCGAAGTGTCGTGGGATCATCTATTGCACTGTGAGTGCCCCTTGTTGTTATATGACGAAATGTGTTCTACTTTTTCAAATATATATAGTGATGCCAAAATACAGATGTATGTAAAGAAAAGACGAAAATGTAAACCATGGGTTACGGGAACACTCAGGGAAATGATGGCAAATAGGGATAGGTTATTTAGATCATGGAAATATAATCCAAATGATATGAATTTGCGATTACAGTACAATAACTATAGAAATAAGGTCAACAAGTGTATACATAAGGCTAAAAATAATTACCGAAAACAGGAGATTTTTAAATGCAATAATAATGTAAAAAAAGTTTGGTCAAAGATTAATGAGTGGACAGGTCAAGTAAAAAACAACATAGACACTGTAATCTTAAAACACTTGGGCAAAATAGATAGCACGATTAGCATTTGTAATAAATTCACTGACTGCTTTACCAAAGAAGTTTTAAATATAAAACATGCATGTAGCCATAAATTTCTAGACAGGTCTAGGTATGTGGTGCGTAGTGAAGTATCCATGAGATTTCAAAAGGCTCAACCCAGTGATATAGAAAAAATCATATGTGCCCTCAGCTGTGAGAAGTCTCCAGGTGTAGATGCAATTAGGGTAAAAGAAATTAAATTAGTAAAAAGTAGTATTAGCGCTATAATTTCAAAATTTATAAATTTATGTGTTGAACAGGGGGTATACCCACATAATCTCAAATCTGCTATAATAAGACCTATATACAAGCAGCACTATGATTATTCTAACTACAGGCCGATAGCAATTCTGTCTGTCATTAATAAGATTGTGGAAAAATATATAGTCAGTGAAGTAAGTAGGTTCTTAGAAAGGTATTTTAATAGACGCCCAGCACGGTTTCCGGCGAGGTCGTAGTACGACAACAGCTTTGGGACGGTTCGCTGATGACGTCACTAAGGGTCTGGACCAGCGGAAGCAGGGGGTAGTAGTGTTCATAGACTTCCGAAAAGCTTTTGACACTTTGGAACACCACCACTTGCTTCAAGCTATGGAGGAATGTGGAATCTCGGGGCCGCTAAATAGGTGGTTTAGTGCATATCTAGAGGGTAGCCGTCAATAAAGGTCCGTAGTGTTACGGACCTTTATTGACGGCGTCAGTGGACGGCCCTCGAACGTCACTTGTGGCGTGCCGACCGGCTCGGTGTTTGGCCCTATCGGGTACATAATGCATGTGAACAGTATGTGCAATGTAGTGCAAAATAGTAGTGTGTATATATACGCAGATGATACTTGTTTATTATATATGGATAAAGATATCAATGTTGTAGAAAGTAAGATACAAGAGGACCTCACAAACATTGTTAAGTGGGCCCATGATAACGGCATTGTAATTAACTTAAATAAAACTAACTGCATGCATATTTACTCTCCTTATGTTAAATATCCAGTCCGGACGCCGCGCATAGTCGGACATAGCTATCATTGTTTACATAACCCGCACGCGTCATGCGCGTGCGTAGGTATTGAGGTGGTTAAAGAGTATAGGTATTTAGGATTTACTGTCGACTCCGCCTTCTCGTGGAAGGCTCATATCACAATACTAAGCGATAAACTAAGGGCAGTGCTGGTCAAATTCCATCATCTGAAGTTAGTTCTGGATAGGGGGACCCTGTATGCCGTCTATTATGCGCTGGTAGATTCAATGCTTTCCTATGGGCTGACTATTTATGGGCGGACATTTAAGTCACATTTGGATAAAATTAAATCACTACAAATCAAGTTTATGAAACTATTGGTAAATGATAATACTAAAAGTCGCTGTAAGGGTACTGATTATGAACAGTTGTTTGTTGAATGTAAAATGCTCCCAGTCCACGAGTACATAAAGCTTCTTTTAGCCACGGAGCAATATTGTAGTAACGAATTCAAGATATATAAGACTCGCCCGGGGCGAACAAACACGAACATTTTCGAAAAACCAAGCTGTCAGAATTATTTTGGGGAAAGAAATAGAAGCTACATGATTCCGCATATATTCAATAGTTTGCCATCAACTCTGATATCTAGTAGTATCACAAAAAGATCATTCAAGAATAAAACAAAACAGTTTCTTTTAGATAGTATAAGCATGTAATGGATGGGGGTACCTATGCATCTCTTGCGAGTTGATATGGTGCTTGGTTTCGGATCAGCCTATCGCATCCCCGCTCCCCGCATGAGGCCCCGCTCTCGTCTTACGGGCGGGGCGGGCGGCGGCGCGGCGTCCGCCAGCATTATGAGTTATGACCGATGCATGTTTGTATTTTGAGTTTGGTAGTTATCTGTTGACGGATTTTATTTGAGACTGTTATTGTTGCGCTTGGTGGGCCGGGTGCGGTGTGGATGCGCACAAGTGGTGGGTATGGCGTGCCCTATCTACTACATGTAAAAAAATAAATAAAGAATAAAATTAAAAATTTGTAAAGTGTAGCTACATCTATTTTATAAACTGTGTGATAGATGTGTGTTTGTTTTTTTTTATGTTTTAGTTGTAGGTATGAAAGAATAAAAACGAGTATTTACGGGAGTTGCAACTGCCAACAAACTGCTGTGCAGTTTGGCAGATGTCTTGGAGTAATAAGATATTGTTTAAAATTTGAATAAACGTTTTCATTTCATTTCATTTTCATTTTTTTTCGTTTGTGTTTCGTGCGGAACGGTATTTTCGGACGTTTCAAGGTAACCCCCTGGGGGGTGTTATAAATTTTTATTGATTTTATCGCATGCTATTGTAATGAACTACAATATTATGCTTTATTACTTACTGTTGTTAATAAACTTAAATATTTACTTACTAGATTTGCATAATATGTAAGATTATTTTTCATGCAGCCAGGCAGCGGATCTACCAAGTTACAGAATTCTGACGTGTAATACGTGATTCCCTTGAAAAATGCCGGTTCTTTTAATACTTCCTCCATATTAAAATCGTGGTCTTCTCCCCATAGGCTGAAAAATATTTTGCCACTTGTTATGTTCTTCACATCATCCAAGCGCCAATCCCAGCGGCATTCGAAGCTTGCACCTTAGGACCCAGTTACACTCTTTTACTCTTGCTAGTCACTACGCAAGCTGCCAATGATAAAAATCTTTCTATACCAAACAAATAACGTTACCCATCAGATATCTCTTCCAGGCGATTAGAGTTATCGTTTTCACAGACAACCACCGAAGGAAATTCAGTGTCCCAGTCCTTATATGTAGTTTCCACGACGAAGGGGATAGGGTTGTTTTGAAAAGCATCGTACTGAGCAGCGATCAGCAAGGATGACCCATACCAGGATAAAACTATCACAATTAGCCAAAATATCGTGCAAAAGTAAGATTAATAAGATTACTTGATGCAAAACGGTCGTATTTTACTTTAGTGCGGCCGTTAACATTTGACTTGTCGATTACTTAACTACTGAATATAAATTCTATATTCTCCCGATTTATCCGAGGATAATCTGTCAAATCTATCAATCTGTGCTCAGATCAACGACCAAAATCGAGATTCAGGATTGAAAGTCGTTCTAGAATCTCAGAGACATTACTTTGTTTGTTCTGGGTGTGGAAAGTTACAGTAGGCTTGAGGTAAGACGGGAAGTGACTTTAGCCACATACGTGGTAGAAGTCTTAAGGGTTTAATAGATAACCTGGTAGTACTGCAGACGGCCTGTCTGTATATACCGGACGAGAACATAGGAGAACGAAGGCGACCGCCCCTATTCTCGATGCCGCGTGCGCGTACCGACCTCCTTCAGCCAGCTCTACTGACGCTGTGCTCAACGCGGTATTACAAAAGGTTGGTTTGTTTTCACGTTCTCGGAGTGAGTTAACAGAGGCCATGTTTACTCAATTATTATTAAGTTGTTCAAGTTAGTGTTTTCATATTAATTTCCTTCTACTATTACATAACGTATATCTTGTAAGCAGAGGGCCAGATCGAGAGAGATGGCCTTGGGTCGGCTGGGGTGCGAGGGATATGCCTGTTAACCTCACCTTTGGCAACCAAAAATTACCCACAGGCGTCGTGCATTTTAGTCGGTTCGAGTCCGACATTACCTCTCCCACCGTCTCCGGTGGTGGGGGTATCCGTGGGAATTTTGCGCACGTAATAAAAGTAAGAAAATTAAAAGGTATATCCTATAATGATGGTTGTAAGTATGTTAATAAATAAAAAAATATTTTTTATATTTATTCTTACGCAGCTGATTCTCGTTCGTTGATAGCAAAATATCATGTAAAGGCAAGATTTTTAGAGGATATTTTAAACAACGGCCATATCTTATTAATTATTATAGTACGCCTGTTAACACCAGACTCATCAACATTCTCTGAGTCTTTTCCTAACTCAGTAGGGTCAGTTTTTCATTTTTTTTTTTATTTATACCAAGCAAGTGGCAGACAAACACACGGCCGAACTGATGGAAAGTAGTAGCCTATGAACGTGTGCAAAACCAAGGGAATCACACTCGCGCTGCCAACCCTGTAAGCACAAAGAGTTTCTGTGCAAATGTGAAATACAGTCGTGTCCTACCTTCTTGAGCTCAGTGTAACTGTGACGTGATTGAACTTCGATATTTGCCGTAAAATGACTGCCATCTGACCTCTACAATCAATTGGTGATTTCGAAGTTCTGTAGTTATACTGGTCAGATTTTTTTAGGCTACAACTACACGTAACGATTACCATAGCGCCATGCGGCATACCAGTGCCCCATTCATGTGGCTACCGAGACCGTGACACGGAAATATTCAAGCATACCTACATATGTACTGAATGGGTATCGAACCTGCCTTAATCGATTACTAAATCCAAAGACATTTCTCATAAAGCATCTCATTCGTTGTTTGCAATATTTACCTTTCTACCCAATGTTTATCCGTATCAGCAATAAACTCATCGGCGAAAAAACATCACAAGGTTATCATGGCTGCGGTATTCTGTAGGGCGAAGAAATTTCTCCAGTTGAACTGCTTAACTGGAGCTTTTATTAACCTTATACCGTAAGTAATAGTCGGAACAATTCAGAGACTAGCAGCAACGGTGAGATAATGATGATGGCGTCCTTTTATAGCCTATCTTATCTCCTATCTGGTACAGTACACTTGCCAATTAACGACGAGGCTTTGGTGCTGGCGACCTTCCGGGTTTGTGAAATCAGACGACTGTGGTCTCTGAAATAGCTAAAATAGGCCAAATATAAGATGAAATGGAGCTCCGGTGAGCCTCGGACGCCCACGATCAATGTGATGAGCCTAAGTAGGTTTCTATTGACTAATAAGGAAGCAAATCAAAGCAAAGGTATAATTTGGTGTAGTAGTATACACGTTTATAATATGTTATTTCGTAGGCGTTTTATCTGCATCATTTCCAAGTAAGTATATAACACCTACTTGTTAACTCCATGACAACCTTCTCAATAAACAGGCACGTAAGAATTAGCGTTCGTTTCCCGAACGACGAAAAAACAATCAAATCAAAACCAAAATGTGAAGTTGTTGCCTAGTTTTCGTAAATATTTAAGTAAAATCTTTAAAAATTTGTACAATGTCTGTCTCTAATAGGGCAGCAGATTTAACTACAGCCGATTTCGAAGTCTTCGGCAAGGTCCAAGGTGTTTACTTCAGAAAACATACACAACGAAAAGCGACTGAACTTGGCCTCAAAGGATGGGTGAAAAATACAGCTCAAGGTACCGTAATAGGGCAGCTTCAAGGACCTTTTGGAGGTATTGAAGATATGAAGATTTGGCTTCAGAAAGTTGGAAGCCCCAAATCGAAGGTCGAAAAAGCTTTTTTCCGCAACGAGGGTCCCATAAACAACTGCGCTTTTCCAACGTTTGAGATACGACGGTGAATTGTCCGAGATTTATTTCATAATGTAACGCTATTGCTACTTGTACTTTTGATATTAAAATAATTTTATTCATAAAACATGTTTTGTAGTTAACCTAAAATTAGGTCTCCTTATGATTGCAAAACTAGCTCGACGGATTGACTTCTGCGACTATTACTTTGCAATTATTAGTACTTATATCTCTGAGGGGGAGTTTTGTCAAAAAACCCTAACCCTAGACAGAATCTTTTCTTAACATCCATGGCAGAAGCGTTCCACTTAAATCAACCTCCAAACGGTAGACTTAACTTTCTTGGCCTGCCTATATGACTTTCAAAGAAATAGTTAATTTTATAAGTACCTAAGTTCCGGGCATAATTAATTTTCTATCGAAATGAGAGTCCAAGAAATAATCCCTAATGCTTTGGAACTATCAAAAATTACCCATGGACCACCCATATGGGTGGACGGCGAACACAAGTGTTTACCCTGTTTAAATAGAATGATTCTCCTGCCAAGACGAATATTTTCCTTTCAAATAGGATTAATATTTTCCTTCATTTATTTTTTTGTACACCAATTTAATTTTAATGCAATTGAAAATTAAAACTAAAACTATTATTAGATAGCTACTAAAATACACTAAAATAAAATAAACATAAAAATTACATACATAATGCGTCATGAAATTCCTCCGCATCCTCACCGACCGGTAACGTACCCAGAAGGCTGGCAGCATTGCCACGTTGAATGGCAATGCTTATCCTCTGTGCAAGATAATAACCAGCCTTCTGGTCACGCGTAGCGTCGATCAGCTGCTTTGCCAAGTCTTTATATAGAGACCGAGCACTTGGACCCCATGTCCTTAACGTTTCAACCCCAAACGGCTCAAAAACATAATCACCTGTCAGGTTACAGTATTTGCGCCGTTTGAGGTTTTCCGCAGATGCAGCAGCAGCACCGGCACACCCTGCTGTGCTTGAAAGATGTGAAGGCGCAAGAGTGTCGACGCACGTAGCGTCCCACACCAAAGGTCTACCCATCTTCCAAGGTAGCAACGACATACCATCCGGTCTCTTACCATCGCTACGCACCAGCCCTTTAGGTTCACGAATGGCTGGCACGCCAGCGGTAACTAGAGCACGGCGGATAATGTCGTTGATGCAGGCGTGTCGCGGTATACGCCCAGCGCTTCTGCTGCATGAAAGGCCATGGTGCCCAAGACTGTCGACAGCTTCACCGCAGTGGCAATGATGCAGAGAAATGCACGGCGCTCCTAAGCGAAGGCAAGTGGCAAGGCGGAAAGTAGTATCGTCCAACATAGTACCTATGTTGGGCGATGGAAGTGCCTGAATCCAGAGGCCTGACGCCCATTCCCCCACAGCCAGAAGGCGCGCACGTTCTATAACATGGGAAGATGTGTGTATTAAGGTATCTCTTACCAGCCTGCAGAGCGGCGCATCCCATTGTCTCTGGGAGAAAGGGTTACCAGGCAACTCAGTGTTGGGACAAGCAGCCTTCCAAGCATTAATAGCATCGGACTTACATGACACCTCAGAGTTAACCTGTGTGTTTATGAGAATTTTCCTGGTTAACTCCTCAGTGCTGTGCACCGACGACAGAAATGCTGGAAGGCTAACGTCTGAAATTTTGCGAACGCCGAGACCACCCAAGCGAACTGGTAAGGACGCTTGGAGCTAGGCTCGGTCATTCAAGGCCACATTTAAAATTGTGCTGAGTGTGTTTTGCAGAATGTTGTCAATTTTTGTCAAAAGTGTCAAATGTTGCCAAAACTGGGATGCCCGAAGTGCATGGGTAAAATTAGGGACAAAAAGGCAAAACCGAAGTATAGTAAAGGCGGAATGAACACTTATTTTTTGCAAATGATCAGTGATGTATTCAAAATTTTGAATTTTTTCCTCGATAAATGTATGAAATCCATCTTCCAAAACTGGGGACCCTAGGAGGCGCAGTGAAGCTTTCTCCAAAATTTTGATATTTGGAGCTACGAGGTTAAATTTTCCCATAGTCGAGGGTCTGTCTGTCGTGTCGCTGATGAAAATTTCACATTTGTCCGAGTTAAGTTGTGAGCCGATGGATTGAAATTTATTTTTTATTAGTTCTAAATCTTGTAAAACTGTTTGCACATCACCCCCTAGAGTTCCGTCGTCTAGGTACCAAATGTTGAATTTTGAATTTATCTGCTGTATGATGGGATGTATTGCTAGACTAAAGATCACTGGTCCCAAAGGGTCACCTTGCTGACAACCGACTGCTGATTCCAAAAGATGATCCTTGTAAACTAATTTCGTCGGGTGTCTATAACATTGCCAAAGGAATTTATATATATGAGGGGTTTCTAATTTTGCTTGGCTCAGCAAGGTATCCCTATTCACTGAATTGAAGGCATTCCTCAGGTCAACCTTCAAAATGACCTCACTTTCACCACTACCAAGGTACGTCGAAAGAGCGTGTATGGCAGCCTCACAGCCCCCTTTCGAACCGAAACCGAGTTGAAGGGGCTGGAATTTTGTTGCAAGTTCGGTACTATAGTACTTGCAGCATATTTTGGCTGCCAAACGTCGTAAGGTGCTTCCTACGGCAATGGGACGAATGCCACCATCCTTCTTGCGCAGAGCACATAGGTTGGCCCCGTATAAAATATTAATGATATTTTCGTTCACATTGCCGGAGAGCATTAGGTTCACTAAGGCCGTTAACTCCTTCAGAAGGGCATCACCAGCCTCCCCAGCGCTCGGGCACATTAAATCTTTAAGATGCTGGGGGGTCAGGCCGTCGAGACCGCCAGCAGATCCACTCCGGAAGGAGCAAACGGCTGTGAAAACGTCCTTGGTAGAAATACTGAGATATTCTGTGTCAGCTTTTGGTGGTTCTGGGAAAGAAAGATCAATTGATGCCGGTGGATGCTTACTCTGCAGACGCGCGAGCGTGTCTGGAGAATAAGGTGCCACCACATCGCTGCTAAAAAGTAACCTCGACGCTCCCCTAATATCACCTTCCCTTATTTTATTTTCATTCATTAATTCCCCTTCATTTATTAACTGTTTTACTCTTACAACCAGTCAAGTCGTGCACTATCAGGCACAGCGTTGAGGTACTCTGGATACATGACAACATTGTCGAAGTCATAACTATATGTCGTTTTAGAACATGTTGGGTTGCACATCGGACAATCGATGCCACCGTTCACAGAATCCAGTTCTAATTCTGCTGGTATAATATTCACATCAATTGGTCGAACTGTTATTGATTGAGCTGAAAATTACAAAAAACGCTCTTGAGCCACCAATACTGAGTTAGGGTTTTCGACTCTCCATAATATCTGATAATTTTCTTACAGTGCAAGCAATATTTTACTCTTTTTTTTATTTTTTATATAGGACACGTCAATTGGACTTCGCCTTGCCTGATGGTAAGCTGAAGGCAAAGTCCCAGAAAAGAGGGTCACCATTACTTACACATACCGTGTGACAATGGTGACACTCAGCTTGACGGCCTCATCATATGCTTTTTCATGCCCCGCTTAAAGGACCCGGGATTGTAGGAAGAAGGAAACACGTGAGCTGGTAATGAATTCCAGGCCTTAATGGTGCGACAGAGGAAAGAGTCTCCAAACCGCTTGGTTCTTGATCGGATGTTTTGCACCGTGTGCGGATGACATCTAAGATCTGCACGTGTTATCCTGTGTAGGAAAGGAGAGAGTGGGACTAATTGGAAGAGCTCATCAGAACACTCCCCATGGTACAGACGGTAAAATACAGCCATGGACGCAACATCTCTACGCATCTGTAAAGGTTCTAGGGTGTTCGTGACCTCGGGATTCCCAATGATGCGGACCGCACGTCGCTGCAACCTGTCGAGAGCATCTAGTAAGTACTTTGCTGAACCATCCCAGAGATGCGAGCAGTATTCCACCCAGGAGCGAATTTGTGTCTTGTATAGAAGACACCGCTGCTCCAGCGTGAAACATCGTCTCACTCTGTTCAGGACTCCGAGTTTTCGTGAGGCTGTTTTGATGATACTTTCGATGTAATTTTTGTTATTCAGGTTGCAGCGAACATCCATACCTAGGATATTGAGATTGTCCTGCAGTGGCAGTGGCGTGCTCTGAAGAGTGGGGAGGGGAAGGAAAGAAGATACTATTGCTGTAAACGCACATGCCTGCGTCTTCTTGGCATTGAACTCAACCAGGTTCTCAGAGCCCCATTGAGAAATGTGATTCAGGATCCCGTCAAGCTCAGTTACAAGAAGCTGCCTTTTCTCTACGATATCTGACTGCTTGGCCGCAGGATGTCCATGATAACTCCCTTGTAAAGTGCTATCGTCTGCATAACAATGAACGTTGCCGGTAGACAGCATGTCGTTGATATGCAGAAGAAAGAGAGTGGGTGATAAGACGGACCCCTGGGGCACGCCAGCACGTCCGTCACAAAGAACGCGAATACGGTGCCCCTGCAGGAGGCTAGCAACCCAGTTGCACAGCCTAGAAGGCAGACCAAAGACAGGTAGCTTGGAAAGAAGCGATTTGTGCCAGACTCTATTGAAAGCTTTGGCGATGTCAAGACTAATTGCCAGTGACTCGCCGTGCTTGTCCATAGCCTCACCACAAAGATAGGTAACGTATGCTAGAAGATGACCCGTTGACCGTTTCGGCCTGAAGCCATATGGCTGGTCATTAATTAAGGAGTGATCCTCTAGATGCCTCATGAGCTGTTTGTTAATTATGTGCTCGAACACTTTGCACAGCACTGAGGTGACGGCTATGGGTCGATAGTTGGCTGGCTCCGAGCGATCCCCCTTCTTGGGAATCGGCTGAACATTTGCCTCTTTCCAAGGCAAAGGCACTGTACCCGAACTGTAGGACAGCCGGTACAGGCGCGTAAGCATTGGAGACAACTCCGCTGCACATTTTTGCAAAACTACCGCTGGAATACCATCCGGACCACTGGCTTTCCGGACATCGAGTGATTGCAGCACTGCACGGACATCGCGTTGCCTGATATGGATATCAGCCATCGCGTGGTCACTGTCGGGTAGTGTCGGTGGCTGCATACCACAATCATCGATTCGGGAGTTGGCCGCAAAGAGATTAGCCAGCAGATTTTTTTTTTTTTTTTTTATATAGGACACGTCAATTGGACTTCGCCTTGCCTGATGGTAAACTGAAGACAAAGTCCCAGAAAAGAGGATCACCATTACTTACACATACCGTGTGACAATGGTGACACTCAGCTTGACGGCCTCATCATGTGCTTTTTCACGCCCCGCTTAAAGGACCCGGGACTGTAGGAAGAAGGAAACACGTGAGCTGGTAATGAATTCCAGGCCTTAATGGTGCGACAGAGGAAAGAGTCTCCGAACCGCTTGGTTCTTGATCGGATGTTTTGCACCGTGTGCGGATGATATCTAAGACCTGCACGTGTTGTCCTGTGTAGGAAAGGGGAGGGTGGGACTAATTGGAAGAGCTCATCAGAACACTCCCCATGGTACAGACGGTAAAATACAGCCATGGACGCAACATCTCTACGCAGCTGTAAAGGTTCTAGGGTGTTCGTGATCTCGGGATTCCCAATGATGCGGACCGCACGTCGCTGCAACCTGTCGAGAGCATCTAGTAAGTATTTTGCAGAACCATCCCAGAGATGCGAGCAGTATTCCACACAGGAGCGAATTTGTGTCTTGTATAGAAGACACCGCTGCTCCGGCGTGAAAAATCGTCTCACTCTGTTCAGGACTCCGAGTTTTCGTGAGGCTGTTTTGATGATAATTTCCATGTAATTTTTGTTATTCAGGTTGCAGCGAACATCCATACCTAGGATATTGAGATTGTCCTGTAGTGGCAGTGGCGTGCTCTGTAGAGTGGGGAGGGGAAGGAAAGAAGATACTTTTGCTGTAAACGCGCATGCCTGCGTCTTCTTGGCATTGAACTCAACCAGGTTCTCAGAGCCCCATTGAGAAATGTGATTCAGGATCCCGTCAAGCCCAGTGACAAGAAGCTGCCTTTTCTCTGCGATATCTGCCTGCTTGGCCGCAGGATGTCCATGATAACTCCCATGTAAAGTGCTATCGTCTGCATAACAATGAACATTGCCGGTAGACAGCATGTCGTTGATATGCAGAAGAAAGAGAGTGGGTGATAAGACGGACCCCTGGGGCACGCCAGCATTTACCTGCAGAAACTCCGAAGCTCGTCCGTCACAAGGGACGCGAATACGGCGCCCCTGCAGGAAGTTAGCAACCCAGTTGCACAGCCTAGAAGGCAGACCAAAGGCAGGTAGCTTGGAAAGAAGCGATTTGTGCCAGACTCTATCGAAAGCTTTGGCGATGTCAAGACTAATTGCCAGTGACTCGCCGTGCTTGTCCATAGCCTCACCCCAAAGATGGGTAACGTATGCTAGAAGATCACCCGTTGACCGTTTCGGTCTGAAGCCATATTGCCGGTCATTAATTAAGGAGTGATCCTCTAGGTGCCGCATGAGCTGTTTGTTAATTATGTGCTCGAACACTTTGCACAGCACTGAGGTGACGGCTATGGGTCGATGGTTGGCTGGCTCCGAGCGATCCCCCTTCTTGGGAATCGGCTGAACATTCGCCTCTTTCCAAGGCAAAGGCACTGTACCCGAACTGTAGGATAGCCGGTACAGGCGCGTAAGCATTGGAGACAACTCCGCTGCACATTTTTTCAAAACTACCGCTGGAATACCATCCGGACCACTGGCTTTCCGGACATCGAGTGATTGCAGCACTGCACGGACATCGCGTTGCCTGATATGGATATCAGGCATCGCGTGGTCACTGTCGGGTAGTGTTGGTGGCTGCGTACCACAATCATCGATTCGGGAGTTGGCCGCAAAGAGATTAGCCAGCAAATTTGCCTTCTCTTGCGGCTCATGGGCCAGGGATCCATCGCAGCGGAGGCAGCGAAGGCTGACAGAAGTTGGCTTGCACGGCTTTAGCCAGTCGCCAGTAGCCACGGCTTCCCGTGGGATGCATCACTAGCTCTTGACCAAGCCGCGCTATGCGCAGGGCATCCGCTCTGACGTAGGCCCTTCTACAGGCCTTTGTGGCTCTGTTGTACGCCGCCTTGAAGTGGCCCAGATTGGGATGGCGCGTGGCGCGCGCCCTTACCCAAGCGCGGTACGCAGACTGTTTTTGTTCAACAGCTTCCGCGCACTCGCGCCCGAACCAATGGCGCACCCCGCGGTCACCGGTGATATCGGTGTATGAGATATAGTATTCCATACCCAGACCGATCTCACCGGCGACAGCAGTAGCACAATCCGATGGGTTCTTACCTTCAAAGCAGCGCTCAACCCACGGGATGGACGCAAAATAGTCACGAAGTCCATCCCAGTCCGCTGACGAGTAGTGCCAGAGACGCCGCTTCCCCTGCACGGGTCGTGGGGGCGCTATAATAAGCACCGTGGAACAGACCAGGCAGTGGTCGGAGTTGCCTAAAGCGGCTCGCACCGATACATTGTACCGGTCCGGATTACTCGTCAGCAGAAGGTCTAGCAGAGAAGGTGCTAGGCCCGACCTTCTTGGTATCCTAGTGACCTCGTGCACCAATTGGGTCAGGCCGTGCACCAGAGCAAATGCGTGGGCGGCTCTTCCCGCATGGTCTGTTTTGGAGGAGCCCAACCAGATCTCGTGGTGGGCGTTAAAATCCCCCAAAAATACCATTTCGGCATTCGGAAATCGCTCCTGCGCATCATCTGCCGCCTGACTCAGATATTCAAAGAGTCGAGTAGTCTCAGCATCTCCTGTATGGGAACGGTAGAGGCACACATAGATCTGACTCGTAGGGCCATGGTCTACGTGTACCCAAAGGATGGAGAAGGATGGGTCCTCTAAGCAGCGCAAACGGCGACAGCAAACATCCGCCCTAACAAACACGCACACCCCGGCTTTTGCACGAAAACTTTCCTCAAGAACATAGCCAGGGTAGAGCAAGTAGGTCGTGTCGTCAGGGCAGTGTATTTGCGTCTCCGTTGGAAAAAACATGGCAGGTTTCACCGTCTCTAGGTGTTGGTGGACGGCGTTGAGGTTTGCATGGAGCCCACAGATGTTAGAGGACTCAACCTCAAATAGCAAGCTTTTGGGAGTGTGACGAGCTGCTGTGTTGCCTAGTTCTCTAAATTGCGCTGCCATGAGTTTGGCTGGGAGAAGGCGTGAAAAAAGAGGTGATTGCCGCCGCAGCACCGTGTGACAAAGCGCGGGATATTGGTTTTATCTATGAATGTGAGGCATGGCGAGAGCCGACACGCCGAACGGAAGGGCCCCCGTACCCCCCCGAGTATGGTCGCCGGGCTCCCAAATCCGGTCACCAACCGGCACGACGAACCATATCGGGATTATGCGCGGCCTGGTGAGGCAGCCTCCCAAGGTGGTTAATCCCAGTTGGTCCCCTGTACTATACCGAGGGCGGCCAGCGGCACCACCGTTTCTACAGGTCTCCCTGTTCGGCGCATCGCCCCGCGCCATCCCCACTAGATTACGCCAAGACCCACTGGTCCCACTAGTGCTGCGACAACCACCACCTCTGCCCGGCTATGCACTTGCTGACCCCTGAACACAATCCAACCGAGATTGAATTGCTATGGAGGGTTTTTCGCAATAGTGCACGGTGGTACCCACCCGGTCGAAACTTGAGACAAATTTGTGCCACCAAGTTTCTACCACCAGTACCTCTCTTGAAATAATTATGTATTTCTATTTACAGTAATATCTTTGCAGACAGGGTATGTCCTTCATATTACAATTGTCCTTGAAGTTTCAATCTTGAGCATGTTAAACGGCGTGCAGTTACAATGTTTCAGTAGGAAAAACATTCGGCACTTCAATATACAGTCGCTATACGTGTAAAACGGGAGGTAGGTAGACTCGTCATAGAACCTACATTTCCTCAACTTGATTGGCACGTGTTGTATATCTCGTGCAGCTTCCGTAAAACTTGATGACACAAGCACCGTCATCTAGGAGAAATAACAGTATCGGTCATTAATCTCGTCCGAACCTTTGCCCAACTCTCTTAGAGTCGGTTTTCAGTCTTAGTACAAAATTGAACTTGGATGTTTGCCGTGAAGCAACTATTATTTGACCTCCACAATCGTCAATCAATCAATTACCTCATTGCTGTCCACTGCTGGATATAGGACTCTTCCAATGTGCGCCATTTCTTTATCCGTCCTCTGCCTTCCGCATCCAATCTGTCCCAGCCACCTTTATCAGATCGTCAGTCCATCTGACTAGAATATGTCATACCTTCCGTTTGCCTTCTCACGGTCTTCACTCTAGAACTCGTTTGCTCCAATGGCTATTGTCATGCGACAGATGTGGCCAGCCCACTGCTACGGCAGCTTGCTTATAGTGCAAGCTATGTCAATAACTTCCGGTGACTTCCACAATCCGCTGAGCAATATCGATGTTTTGGAGATAGATCCAGGTTGTCGGACTTTTGAGGACTGCCTACTATTAGAATTCTAACTTTTTTTTTTCATAATGGCAATTAGGACTGGTTAGGGCCATTGTGCCGGTAAGCTATTATATTTTAGGAAATGATACAAGGAGTTGATTAATTGTACAGATTTAATATGGCGAGTGAATGACAAGTTCATCAATTACTTCAGTAGACAAAGGCGCCTAATAAAATTAACATAATGTCATCCCGTCAGATGCAACCGGTACATTATTATTAGGCGTTAACATTCCGGCGGCCGTAAAAGCGTTGTTTTTACCCAGAGACAGGAAGGGGACAAATCTTGCTAAATGAACGCCGAAAAACTCCTGTTGATGTCCGTATGTAAGCTACCCGTGCGATGCCATCCGAGCCAGGATGCACAGCCACTATCCGTCCTAATTTCCACTTGACGATGACGATGAAGACTGTCCTTGCAGGATTACCACTTCACCCGGAGTTGTAACTCCGCAATGTACTCCTTGCTCCATCTTGCCCAAAACTGTTGACGGAGTTGTTCGATGCGCTGGAATCTGGATAGGTTACTTGTGCAACGAGATTCATAATTTGGCTGTGGTAAACATGTCAAGGGTCGTCCAATTATAAAATGACCTGGCGTTAATGGAGAACAATCAGCTGGATCAGAAGATAATGGAGTCAACGGTCGGGAATTCAAAATTCCTTCAATTTGTATCAAAGTGGTGTTGAGCTCTTCATATGTCAGATTACAGTTTCCCAACACTCTTTGCAAATGGTACTTGGTAGATTTGACACCTGCTTCCCAGAGACCTCCCATATGAGGACTATAAGCCGGAATAAAATGGAACTTAATGCCTTCGTTGCCTACACTTTCACCTAAAGAATTGCAGTGTTGCTTTAAAAAATTGGATAAGTCATTATAAGCACCGACAAACGAGGTGCCGTTATCTGAGTAGAGGTTAATAGGCTTTCCTCTTCGCGAGATAAACCGATGCAATGCCATTAAAAATAAGTTGCTCGTCAAGTCGCCAACTAATTCGAGATGGATAGCCTTGGTACTAAAGCAAACAAAAACCGCGATGTATAACTTTGCCAATCTACAACCTCGACCCTGACGAGTAGCAGACATGATTGGTCCTGCATAATCTACACCTACGTTTTCAAATGGAAAACCGATAGATGAAACCCTTTGCCAAGGCAAGTTTCCCATTAGAGGAGTAGCAATTTTGCCTGCTTTGCGACTACATCGCACGCACTTGCGATAGCAGTGCCTTGCTAAACTTCGACCACCTATGGACCAATAAATCTCCCTGATAGAAGCGAGGAGCAGCTGAGAACCAGCATGCATCAGCCTATGATGCTGAAATTCGAAAAATAAATGTGTAAAAATGTGAGAGGACTGTAATAGAATGGGATGTTTTAAATTATAATTATAATCGGAATTGTGAAGTCGGCCGCCTACGCGTAAGATTTTATGTTCATCTAAATATATATTAAATTTCAATTAGGAACTTTTTTTTGGTAATTCTTTATTACTATATAGAACATTGTATTCTGGAAAAGATTCCCTTTGACATTATCTGATTATTAAATACTGTGCACGTCTCAGTTCAGTTTCTGTCAAAAAGGTTGATAGTGCAGACTGTTTTTTGCAACAATCTATCCATTTGAGAACGTAAGCTACCGTACGTATTAATCGGAGATAGTTAGAAAAACGACTTATATCAATTAACTCAGTCGGTTGAATTGTACCAGTATGTAACAGTGGTTAATGAAACGTTGGGCCTGATCTTTGGCAGGATTGTCACAGATTTTGACTGATAAGATACCTGAATGGGTTCGTGACTAAGAAGTTCGGGACCGGTCCACCATAACGTTGAAGTTTGCAGGGAACTAATATCCATACCACGGGATAGTAGGTCTGCAGGATTCAGCTGAGTTGGGATGTGTCGCCACAAGCAACTGCCTGCCTTATCTAATACTTCAGCGACGCGGTTACGCACATATGGCTGAAGCTTTGAAGGTGGCATTTTCAACCATCCCAACAATGTTTTCATATAGGCGAGTGCCTACTATTGCCCTACACAGCTCCAATCTAGGAATGGTTGTGGGCTTGATAGGCGCAACACAACTCTTAGCCAACAACAAGTAAACCATAACTTCTGCGTTATCGTTGGTACTACGAACATAAGCGCAGGCTCCATACGCGAGCTCAGATGCGTCTGTACATATATGTAACTGAACCACTTTATATGAGTTACAAACAACTATTCTAGGAATCCGAACATCATTAACCAAAGGTAACGTTTTTAAAATATCGTTCCAATGTTTATGAATCTCTGGGCTTAATGGTTCATCCCATGAGAGTTTTTATAACCAAAGTTTTTGTAATAATATTTTTTTACTAACTACTGCAGGAGCTAGTAGACCGATAGGGTCAAATATTTTTGTTTGTCTGTATGTGATTTTAATTATGTCTATACATTTTCTCGACATCGACTGACAAAATGTATTTGTGTTGTCGAAACCGAAGCAAAATTGACAGTAAATCATACTGAACAGTCGGACCAACCATCTGAAGGTCATTGAATGAAATTCCTGATGACGTGAAACTACTCGCGTTAAAAACAACCCTTAACTTGGTTGTCGTGCTTTGATCACGACGTACACCATGATGTGGGATAATATAATAACCACTTGTACTTGAAATAGGTTGTTCACATGCAGACATATGGCCCAAGGACTCATATTCTGACATGAAATTGCGGTACATTTCACCTAAGTCAGGCTTAGCTTTCAATCTACGTTCAAGAGAAAGAAAACATTGATTTGCTCTTGTCCGTGAGTCCCCTAAAAGATTAGGACTCCGCTTTAGAGGAATCCTCACACAAAACCGACCATACACGACGTACACCATGATGTGGGATAATATTATAACCACTTGTTCTTGAAATAGGTTGTTCACATGCAGACATATGGCCCAAGGACTCATATTCTGACATGAAATTGCGGTACATTTCACCTAAGTCAGGCTTAGCTTTCAATCTACGTTCAAGAGAAAGAAAACATTGATTTGCTCTTGTCCGTGAGTCCCCTAAAAGATTAGGACTCCGCTTTAGAGGAATCCTCACACAAAACCGACCATACACGACGTACACCATGATGTGGGATAATATTATAACCACTTGTTCTTGAAATAGGTTGTTCACATGCAGACATATGGCCCAAGGGCTCATATTCTGACATGAAATTGCGGTACATTTCACCTAAGTCAGGCTTAGCTTTCAATCTACGTTCAAGAGAAAGAAAACATTGATTTGCTCTTGTCCGTGAGTCACCTAAAAGATTAGGACTCCGCTTTAGAGGAATCCTCACACAAAACCGACCATCCTCAAGACGAGTCGTATTTTTTATAAAATGTTCCTCACAGAGTTTTTCACCTGGAATTTATAACAAACTCTAAATACAATGGCACAATACCAATACACCTAATATTGTAGGCTATCTACCTTACATAACGTACCTATCTGATACTGACTATGACAAGTAAGAAAATATTTAAACAAGTAAAAAACCTAAAATCAGACATAAAACAACAACACTACGAATCAAACGCATTCCAATGCACATTCCATTGCAACGTGTGCGATGCCGACCGGACTTCACAAAAACAATGTTTATTCCCGTTTTTCAGTAGATTCCAGGTTTGATAACGATAATCCTTGATTTCTTAATTAATCCAGCTCGAAGGACCAATGGTTGGGGTCTTTGGGCCGGTAGACGATTATATTTTTGGAAATGATACACGGAGTTGATTTCTTGTACAAATTTATAATGGCGAGTGAGTGACAAGTTCATCAATTACTTCAGTGGACAAAGGCGCCTAATAAAATTAACATAATGTCATCCTGTCAGAGGCAACCGGTACATTATTATTAGACGTTAACAAGGACCGACTACGGCTTAACGTCTCTTCGAAGCACGGTGGAGTTTACAGGTTTGACTTCCCAACCCCGAGACGATAAAATTAGTCAGAGGCAAGGCATCAATCAGCAAGTACTGGTACCAAGTACCAAGTGTTGTGGCTTATAGGTGCAAATGGATTAACCTGGAAGTGCTTGTTGGTGCCACACAAACACCCTAAAATATTTCTACAATGAACATAGTGAACGTGTAGGAGGCCTACTTACTTGTACTCTTGGATTAATTATTTGCATTGAGTAGCTTCCACTGGATTTCACAGGACTTCCGGGGAAGTCATAAGCATCAGAGGACTGTAACTGTAGGAAGTTGCAGCTAATAAATATTTTAAGATAGCCTAGTGGTCACGCGCCATCCCAATCTGGGCCACTTCAAGGCGGCGTACAACAGAGCCACAAAGGTCTGTAGAAGGGCCTACGTCAGAGCGGATGCCCTGCGCATAGCGCGGCTTGGTCAAGAGCTAGTGATGCATCCCACGGGAAGCCGTGGCTACTGGCGACTGGCTAAAGCCGTGCAAGCCAACTTCTGTCAGCCTTCGCTGCCTCCGCTGCGATGGATCCCTGGCCCATGAGCCGCAAGAGAAGGCAAATTTGCTGGCTAATCTCTTTGCGGCCAACTCCCGAATCGATGATTGTGGTACGCAGCCACCAACACTACCCGACAGTGACCACGCGATGCCTGATATCCATATCAGGCAACGCGATGTCCGTGCAGTGCTGCAATCACTCAATGTCCGGAAAGCCAGTGGTCCGGATGGTATTCCAGCGGTAGTTTTGAAAAAATGTGCAGCGGAGTTGTCTCCAATGATTACGCGCCTGTACCGGCTATCCTACAGTTCGGGTACAGTGCCTTTGCCTTGGAAAGAGGCGAATGTTCAGCCGATTCCCAAGAAGGGGGATCGCTTGGAGCCAGCCAACTATCGACCCATAGCCGTCACCTCAGTGCTGTGCAAAGTGTTCGAGCACATAATTAACAAACAGCTCATGCGGCACCTAGAGGATCACTCCTTAATTAATGACCGGCAATATGGCTTCAGACCGAAACGGTCAACGGGTGATCTTCTAGCATACGTTACCCATCTTTGGGGTGAGGCTATGGACAAGCACGGCGAGTCACTGGCAATTAGTCTTGACATCGCCAAAGCTTTCGATAGAGTCTGGCACAAATCGCTTCTTTCCAAGCTACCTGCCTTTGGTCTGCCTTCTAGGCTGTGCAACTGGGATGCTAGCTTCCTGCAGGGGCGCCGTATTCGCGTCCTTTATGACGGACGAGCTTCGGAGTTCCTGCAGGTAAATGTGCCCCAGGGGTCCGTCTTATCACACACTCTCTTTCTTCTGCATATCAACGACATGCTGTCTACCAGCAATGTTCATTGTTATGCAGACGATAGCACTTTACATGGGAGTTATCATGGACATCCTGCGGCCAAGCAGGCAGATATCGCAGAGAAAAGGCAGCTTCTTGTCACTGAGCTTGACGGGATCCTGAATCACATTTCTCAATGGGGCTCTGAGAACCTGGTTGAGTTCAATGCCAAGAAGACGCAGGCATGTGCGTTTACAGCAAAAGTATCTTCTTTCCTTCCCCTCCCCACTCTTCAGAGCACGCCACTGCCACTGCAGGACAATCTCAATATCCTAGATATGGATGTTCGCTGCAACCTGAATAACAAAAATTACATCGAAAGTATCATCAAAACAGCCTCACGAAAACTCGGAGTCCTGAACAGAGTGAGACGATTTTTCACGCCGGAGCAGCGGTGTCTTCTATACAAGCGGGGCGTGAAAAAGCATATGATGAGGCCGTCAAGCTGAGTGTCACCATTGTCACACGGTATGTGTAAGTAATGGTGACCCTCTTTTCTGGGACTTTGCCTTCAGCTTACCATCAGGCAAGGCGAAGTCCAATTGACGTGTCCTATATAAAAAAAATAAAACTGGTATGGGTAATGGACTGCTGAGACGAGGTCTCGGGTTCGATCCCAGGTTTTACCATGGCACACACCAATGACTTTTCGATGCTTTTCGAAGTTATGTGTGCAGGTATTTATCACAGGTTTATAAGTACCCGGTTAATGGCAATAGGCTCGCCACCTATTACATTGGGACCTAAACATAAACTGGCGAAATGTGGGTGCCAGCACACCTGCCTCCTCCTTCGGGGATATTGTTAGTTATAGTTTATGTTATGTTATGTTAAAATCTAATTCCAAAGCCACAGTTATATAGGTACTTCCCTCCCCTTCCCCTAATTGTTTCATTTTCGTGTAAAATGTCAACATGACAAAATATTAACCTATAACACATAGCAATGAATCAATCTCGACAAACTCAGTTTACTCGTTCTCCATTAATTCTTACCCATTACAATATACTTAAATGTGAACGTTGTACTCTGTAAGATAGTTATGTTTATTCTGCTACTGAGTTGCGGCCCACAACTCCGCCCGCATGAAATGCGGGTCCCACCCCCGGGAAACACTGGCACCTATTCCCGGGACGCTTATGTGTTATTCTATAATTCATATCTGTGCAAAATATCATCCAGATCCGTTCAGAAGTTATGGCGTAAAAACGGACCAAATATCCACACACACATTCACCAACATCACGGAGGATGGAATGATTATTACATAGTCCTGCATCTATCCATTATATTATTAGTATGATAGAAAAACGACGTCTATTATTACGCACTAGAACTCCTTGTAACGGTATATTGCAGAAAAAATCATCATCCTCAATGATTTTCAATAAAACTTTGAGTCCTTGATCAAAATCAAATAATGATGTTACCGTATTTGTACAAGTCTTCGCTGCTTGTAGATTCAAGGAGACTGAAAGGAATGGAAGTATGTATAGTATACAGTAACTTTTTATACATTAAGTAGTAGGTATGACATTTGTTTTTGTCTCTTAATTTTACACCATTGGCTTAATTAATAAAATTTTGGAAATTTTAGATTTGAAAGGCTTAGCGACAGTAGAGGAAACTCGTAAAGTATGTAAGGATAATGGCGGGTTGTTGTGTCTACTTACCCCGGAGGGAAATAGTCGAGAGCTGATGTTTATGTACGTAATAAAATCTTTGACGACCGGTCGCAAGACTCCTGCGACTGCGTGGTCATATCCCAGTCCATGTCATATTTGCTTTCCTGCTCGCTGTGTCCCTTCACTTGCACCACCGGCGACCTTTGTAGGTCAAGGTTTGGGCCAATAAAATTTAAATACTAAACCATTATAATAATATGCCAGACCTGACCGAAGAAGAAGAAGTAATTACATAAAATGGGTATTGTACTGCCTTATCGCACTGCCATAGCGGCATAGCTTCACTATGTAAACACAACTTTATGCCATCTCAGATGTAAAGACGATAGTCCCAAGTACGTATCATGTAGCGGGCACGCACTGGGAGATTATCACAGGAAAAAATTAACTACAGTGGGAGACTCCGGCCGCTTCATGGCATAGTATGATAGTATGGCACACCACAGAAGACATATTATCATAGCGACAGCGTAGATAGAAATTGTCATTGGTCAGACTGGGTGACGTCACTGGCGATCGACCAATAACAATCTCTATCAAGGATATCGCAGCGCTGTGCTCTACGCTGTGTGCTTAGAGAATTGCACAGCAGCACCTACTTACTGAGATTAGCACGTACTACCAACCAAACAAACAACCTATTCAGCTTTATAGTAACAATATAGATAGCTTCTATGTCGTAAAAGTGTGAATTTGTTTACAGTTAACACCTAAATGTGAAGATTTGCTAATAAAGTGTGCCTGGAACACAGAACTGAAAGATTGTGTCGATTTGTTCGACTTTCGACTGACTATGAACGGGTACAGCTGCACATTCAACTATTTACGCGTATATGACACCATCTTTCAAAAGTAACATAACCGCGGTAGCCTAGTGGTATGGGTAATGGACTGCTGAGACAAGGTCTCGGGTTCGATCCCAGGTTTTACCATGGCACACACCAATGACTTTTCGATGCTTTTCGAAGTTATGTGTGTATATATCGCAGGTTTGTAAGTGCCCGGTTAATGGCAATAGGCTCGCCACCTATTACATTGGGACCTAAACATAAACTGGCGAAATGTGGGTGCTAGCACCTCTGCCTACCTCTTTGGGGATATAGGCGTGAATTTATGTTATGTTATGTTTCAAAAGTAAATATTTCTTATTATACTAGATTATTCACGTGGATTTTTTGTACCACTTATTTGGCAGACAAGGACACGGTCCACCCGATAGAAAGTGGTTATCACAGCTTATGGACATGTGCAACACCAAGAGTGAAACACACGTACTGCCGACTATGTAAGAACAGAGTTTCTGTGCCGTCAGCGCTGAAGACAAAACAGGAACAGCCTTTCGTCTTCCCACTGACAGCACAAAAACTCTCCAGTGAGTTCTGGCTATTCATCGGGAACACAATACGAGGTTATAATGGCCGCGGTAATCTGTACTTTCACAGTCGGACTCTTTGGTCGGACTGCTCAATTAGGACGGGAATACGGTTCAAAAATGTCAAAATATGTGTTAATCTCATAAATTCATCATAATATTCTACAATACGCCCTTGTCTATGGAGCTGTTGTTTTTCAGTTTGTGTTGTTAGGGCCCTGCTAAGTACTGTGTGACGCGGAGACTCTCAAGGGTATAATATGTCTTCTGTGGTGTGCCATACTATCATACTATGCCATGAAGCGGCTGGAGTCTCCCACTGTAGTTAATTTTTTCCTGTGATAGTCTCCCAGTGCGTGTCCGCTACATGATACGTACTTGGGACTATCGTCTTTACATCTGAGATGGCATAAAGTTGTGTTTACATAGTGAAGCTATGCCGCTATGGCAGTGCGATAAGGCAGTACAATACCCATTTTATGTAATTACTTCTTCTTCTTCGAGTCTATGGTCAGGTCTGGCATATAATGGTTTAGTATTTAAATTTTATTGGCCCAAACCTTGACCACAGCAACAGCGTACTACGTTGACCTACAAAGGTCGCCGGTAGTGCAAGTGAAGGGACACTGCGAGCAGGGAAGCAAATATGACATGAACTGGGATTGGACCCCGCAGTCACAGGAGTCTTGCGACCGGTCGTCAAAAATTTTATTACTTACATAAATATCAGCTCTCAACTATTTCCCTCCGGGGTAAGTAGAGACAACAACCCGCCATTATCCTTACATACTTTACGAGTTTCCTCTGCTGTCGCTAAGACTTTCAAATCTATTTCAAAATTTTATTAATTAAGCCAATGGTGCAAAATTAACAGACAAAAACAAAATGTCATACCTACTACTTAATGTATAAAAAGTTACTCTATACTATACAAATTTCCATTCCTTTCAGTCTCCTCGAATCTACAAGCAGCGAGACTTGTACAAATACGGTAACACATCATTCTTTGATTTTGATCAAGGACTCAAAGTTTTATTGAAAATCAATGAGGATGATGATTTTTTCTGCAATATACCGTTACAAGGAGGTTTGGTGGTCTTTCTATCATACCAATAATATAATGGATTGAAGCAGGACTATATAATCATTCCATCCTCCGTGATGTTGGTGAATGTGTGTGTGGATATTTGGTCCGTTTTTACGCCATAACTTCTGAACGGATCTGGATGATATTTTGCACAGAGATGAATTATAGAATAACACATAAGCGTCCCGGGAATAGGTGCCAGTGTTTCCCGGGGGCGGGACCCGCATTTCATGCGGGTGGAGTTGTGGGCCACAACTCAGTAGCAGAATAAACATAACTATCTTACAGAGCACAACGTTCACATTTAAGTACATTGTAATGGCTAAGAATTAATGGAGAGCGAGTAAACTGGGTTTGTCGAGGTTGATTCATTGTTGTGTGTTATAGGTTAATATTTTGTCATGTTGACATTTTATACGAAAATGAAACAATAAGGGGAAGGGGAGGGAAGTACCTATATAACTGTGACTTTGGAATTAGATTTTAACATAACATAACATAAACTCACGCATATATCCCCGAAGGAGTAGACAGGGGTGCTAGCACCCACATTTCGCCAGTTTATGTTTAGGTCCCAATGTAATAGGTGGCGAGCCTATTGCCATTAACCGGGCACTTAAAAACCTGCGATAAATACCTACACACATAACTTCGAAAAGCATCGAAAAGTCATTGGTGTGTGCCATGGTAAAACCTGGGATCGAACCCGAGACCTCGTCTCAGCAGTCCATTACCCATACCACTAGGCTATCTTAAAATATTTATTATCTGCAACTTCCTACAGTTACAGTTCTCAGATGCTTATGACTTCCCCGACGCATCCAGTGGAAGCTACTCAATGCAAATAATTAATCCAAGAGTACAAGTAAGTAGGCCTTCTACACGTTCACTATCTTCATTGTAGAAATATTTTAGGGTGTTTGTGTGGCACCAACAAGTACTTCCAGGTTAATCCATTCGCACCTGTAAGCCACAACACTTGGTACTTGGTACCAGTACTTGCTGATTGATTCCTAGCCTCCACCGTGCTTCGAAGAGACGTTATGCCGTAGTCGGTCCTTATTAACGCCTAATAATAATGTATCTGACAGGATGACATTATGTTAATTTTATTAGGCGCCTTTGTCTACTGAAGTAATTGATGAACTTGTCATTCACTCGCATCAAATTCCAGGTGATCGCACTTGCTTCCTAAAATGCCTACATCAGAGTCGATTAAGGAATTAACTAAGAAAGAGGCAGCTTAAAAGGTCAATTAACATATTTCAGCAAATATTGTTTGGACTTGAAGCTTGCATCGCTACTAGGGAATTGCAGTCACGTTTAACTCGGAAATTGAATGTCTAGTTGACGTCGATGCCGCCGCACAGGTACAGTACCATAAAGCACTTGCGGTTGCGCATGAGATGTTAGGCATATGTACTGTACCGTCGTCGGGAAGTACTAAGAATGAAGCAGGTAATCGTCAACTCGTCCAGCTGCCAACTGATTCGAATTGCACAGCTGATTCGAATTATGAAATGCTTTTTGTGTTGAACAGTCCATTAATATTAAGATAGGCTATACATGTACAACATCGATGATCTAACTACAAGCATATTTACTGATAACGTACAGTTCGATGAAATATTGTCTAAATGTTAAGGTTTATTTATTATATATATTATTATTAAGAAAATGATGGCAAATAACATCGACTACAAAAAGAAAGTGATTGAAATTTTTGAAGAGCTTGCTGATAGATACTGTTTAAAAACACCTGTCAATCTACATAAAACAAAGGTCTTTGAACAGTGCGTCCTACATGTTATGACTTATGGTGCCGAAACGTGGACACTTACAGTGGGGCTGGTCCATAACTTAAAAGTCGCGCAGCGGGCTATGGAGCGAGCTATGCTTGGAGTTTCTCTGAAGGATAGAATTTGGAACGAGCATCCGACAGAGAACTAAAGTTACCGACGTAGGTCACAGAATAAGCAAATTGAAGTGGCAGTGGGCTGGCCACGTTTGTCGAAGGACCGATGGCCGTTGGAGCAAACGAGTCCTAGAGTGGAGACCGCGAGAAGGTAAACGAAAGTTAGGATGCGGCAGGAGGAGGATCGGAGAAAATGGCGCACATTGGGAGAGGCCTATGTCCAGCAGTGTACTGCGATGGACTAATTGATTGATTTATTGAATCTACATACATGTGAAATTTTGTGTACCATATGCGATATAATCAAATAAAAAAGGAGCTTTAATTAATCAAAATATTTATTATCCAATTTTTTATTTTATTGATCGGAGAATTTTTGTTTTCATTCGTTTCTGTAACATCATGTAGTGAGTTTTTTTTTTTTAATTATAAGTTACAGTATACATAACTCATAAGTGCCTACTGCCTACCTAATTATAGTAGATATTAATGAAAAATGCAAAATGTATTTACTTTTATAAACAGTATACTGAAACAAACATATTTATACTGTAGATTGATGGCACTTGGTGGAATTTGTTGTTACACATATTGATAACTCACACCCATGCATCAGCGCAGCGGACCATCGCCGCGAGCAAGGTGGAGAGCGTGAGAACTCTGGTTCAAAACAAGCTAAACAAAACGCGACTTTTCCTTCTGTAGAAGAGTGGACACCTAACTTTGGGTGAAACCGATTTGCGTTTGGTTGATGAAAGATATTAAGATATTAATCTATGACTCTTCGCGATTATTCATACACTTGGGTAAGGAGTTTAATCTCTGCGGCTATGGTTCAAGGCTTTATCCTTGTCATTAATAGGGCGGACTGTGTTCTTTTTCCTATTAAAAGCCCAGCCCCAGTTTGGAATGAAGTTATTATCCTGAAGTCGGCGTAACCCAAACCTCCTGTGCCAAGGGTCGTCATTACGCTGGTTGTATATATCGCAGAATGGCCTGATCAGCAGTATGTAGAATAACTCGACGAAGCTGAGGATACTTGCTCCAAGAAATAATCCCCCAGTGCCACCAGTAGATACTGCAAGTAAAACAATTATATTTGAATTGTTCGGCAAAAAAGCATCAACATCCGAACACTATTTGGGCTCTTAGTTACTTTATCATGTGGTTTTAAGTAGGTTTGTGCTCGCTGTGTGTATATCTTGTATAAAAAATGTACATATCCAATATGTGTTTGTATGGTTATACTAAATCTGGAGGTAAACGACTATGGAAACTTGCATTATGTTTAGAAGAAGGGATTTCATAGGAAAGTGTTTAACACCGGAGGAGGGTCTGGCTTTCCTCTAAGAGTCGTTGGGAGATCAAACGCAATCGTTCATGGAAAAAATTTCAATCAAAAACAATTTTGAGCGGACCGCAGGTTCCCAAATCCAAACCTTAGTTGCTACCGGGAAATCGCTAAAAGAATGATGAAACAGGAATAACTATTTACGACATTTGTCGGAACTCGGAACTCACCTACTAAATCAAGAACTCCGCGTACGACATTTCTTCTGTATCGCTCACTCGGCAATACTGCCAATTCTATTTGAACTTTAGCAAAAGTTTCCGTTGTAGGAAATTTAAAGTCCTTTGTGATAGTGATCTCTGCTTCAGTACAAGAAGGCAGGCAGTTACAAAATAATCCAAAGCGGTGTGACCAAGGAGCTTTCAGAACCTACGAAAGATAAAAGTAAGATAGATTTAATAACAGCAAGCGGACTGGAGAAGTATATAACTGTAGGAAACTAACTTAACTCACCGAAAGCTCGTGGACGTGACTATTCAAACAGATTATGCCGCTAACATTACATTTGAGATATTCCGGAACACCAGGCATGAAGTAGTTGGTACAATTGCATAGTTTAAGTTGGGCATCCTTTCGACATTGTACAGTGCACGCCGAATATGAATAGTGTTTATACACTTCCAAAAAGTTCTCGTCTGTATAGCGGCATTTACGTTTGACTGGTGATATGAGACGAGCTCCTACGTCATTCTCGATGTTCCGAATTGTTATATAACGCCTGGAAAGTCATTTTATTACGTCTAAAATTAGTAGCAGTAGGTAATTTGAAGCATTTACTGGAGCGAAAGTGTATCTTGCAGCACTTACTTGTAATTGACTTCTTGTCCAACGGTCAAAACATCAGATCCAATAGTAGTTATTGTTGGAACTTCCTCTTCGTTCAAAATGTAAATATTTGCCGTAACTAATACATCAAAGTTGATCATTCCAGGGCCTGTTGTTCGGTTGCTTATCATGTCTAATTTGGGAGGATTTTTATCTCTGATGAAAAGCAAACGCTTTGATAATTATCATTGACATAAGAGATAATTTATAGAAGGTTTATTTCACACTAGAGTCAAGGGTAAACGTACATACATATCTGCTACACTTTCTAAATGAGATCGCGAGAACTACCGAACAATTTATAAAGATTAAGTAGGTAAGCTCTGTACCCTATCTGAAGATAAGCTTGGATACAGTCCAAATAAATGATATCTATTCTCAAATGCCGATTTAATCTAGTTTGATGGTATTGATTGATAATTTTTCACGTTCCGCTCAAAGAACCAAATACCATTTTTATAAAATGAAGGAAAAAGGTGTATGTAAAATGGGTGCACCAGATTTAAATTTTATGTATATAAGTCGCTCCTACACGCCTATTCCTAGAACTACTAAATCCAGTGCACTAAGATTAACAACACTGACGCACCGAGTACAGTTTAACAGTTTTATTATATTACCTTCCTTGGAGGGTATTTATGGCAAAACACGTCCCGAGCTCGGTCTCCATTGGTGCGAAGTACTTACAGCAGTCAAAAGGTTTCTTGTTCCATGTGCAATTTGTTAATATTTCCGTACAAGTGCTTCGAACCTGAAAGTATTATGATGACATTAATAATTTTATACGTGTTGCGTGTAACTTAGATAATATTTATTCAGTTTTGATGATGATCTACCATAGGTATTTTCCGCTGAAGGTCTAGTTAATAAAACATCCGAGTTTAGGACTGACGTTTTGGGTAAATGGTACCAGTACCATGTTCCACATTTGTCAGGATGTGTGATGTGATATCAGGGCCAGAAGATGAGATAATTAGGCTTGACGTAAACCCTATACGGAAATATGCGAAGTGACTACATGGTACCATACCTACCTATATGGTTAAATGCCAGATATTTCGTTTGTGTTTCATGCGGAACGGTATTTTTGGACGTTTTATGGTAACCCCCTGGGGGGCGTTATATATTTTTATTGATTTTATCGCATGCTATTGTAATAAACTAAAATATTTTCCTTTATTACTCACTGCTGTTAATAAACTTAAATATTTACTTACCAGATTTGCATAATATGTAAGATTATTTTTCATGCAGCCAGGCAGCGGATCTACCAAGTTACAGAATTCTGACGTATAATACGTGATTCCCTTGAAAAATGCCAGTTCTTTTAATACTTCCTCCATATTAAAATCGTGGTCTTCTCCCCATAGGCTGAAAAATATTTTGTCAATCACTTGTTATGCCACTGGGATTGGCGCTCGGATGACGTGAAGAACACGTCATCCGAGCGCCAATCCCAGTGGCATTCAAAGCTTGCACTTTAGGACCCAGTTACACTCTTTTACTCTTGATAGTCACCACGCAAGCTGCCAATGATAAAAATCTTTCTATACCAAAAAAATAACGTTACCCATCAGATATCTCTTCCAGGCGATTAGAGTTATCGTTTTCACAGACAACCACCGATGGAAATTCAGTGTCCCAGTCCTTATATGTAGTTTCCACGACGAAGGATATAGGGTTGTTTTGAAAAGCATCGTACTGAGCAGCGATCAGCAAGGATGACCCATACCAGGATAAAACTACCACAATTAGCCAAAACATCCTGTAAAAGTAAGATTAATAAGATTACTTGATGCAAAACGGTCGTATTTTACTTTAGTGCGGCCGTTAACATTTGACTTGTCGATTACTTGATTACTGAATATAAACTCTATATTCTCCCGATTTATCCGAGGACAGGCTGTATGGATAATCTGTCAAATCTTTCAATCTGTGCTCAGATCAACGACCAAAATCGAGATTCAGGATTGAGTGTCGTTCTAGAATATGGACCTCAGAGACATTACTTTGTTTGTTCTGTGTATGGAAAGTTACAGTAGTCTTGAGGTAAGACGTGAAGTGACTTTAGCCACATACGTGGTAAAACATTTAAGGGTTTAAAGATAACCTGGTAGTACTTTAGACGGCATGTCTGTATATCAATCAATCAATTAGCCCACCGTAGTCCGCTGCTGGATATAGGCCTCTCCCAATGTGCGCCATGTTCGCCGATCCTCCGCCTTCCGCATCCAGTCTGTCCCAGCCACCTTTTTCAGGTCGTCTGTCCATCTGGCTAGGGGGCGTCCTACCTTTCGTTTACCTTCTCGCGGTCTCCACTGTAGGACTCGTTTGCTCCAACGGCCATCGGTCCTTTGACAAATCGCCAATCGACATGACACCGCTACAGGGCATCCAGAACTGCCCAGGTTTCGATGGAGTCGAATGCCTTTTCGTAGTCCACAAACGCCATACACAGCGGCTGATTTTATTCTTGGGCTTTTTCTACAATCTGCCGAGCAGTATGGATGTGGTCCACGGAGCCGAACGAAAAGGTTATAGCAATAACCTTTTCGAAACCCGGCTTGCTCCGGTGGTTGGAACTCGTTGAGCTTACCCGCAAGACAATTTGTGACGACTCTCGAGAACAGCTTGTAGACATGACTCAGGAGTGAGATGGGCCTGTAGTTCTTCAGCAGGGTCTTATCTCCTTTTTTGAAGAACAGTATCACCGCACTCCCGCTCCATGCTCTAGGTGTTAGACCTTGTAGGATGACGGAATTAAAGAGGCTTGCTAGCTCTTTCAGGATTGAAGCCCCTCCTGCTTTCAGGAGCTCAGTAGTAATTCCGTCATCACCTGGGCACCTGTTGTTTTTCAGTTGTCTGAGAGCCGCCTCCAACTCGCATTGCTCGATATCGGGTATCTCCTCGGTGTAATGGCGCGTGAGTGAGGCTCTGCGGTCTTCATCGCAGTGTCCCGTCGGTTTACTCGTCCGTGATGCATATAGCTGTCCATAAAATTTCTCAATCTCATCGAGAATCTCGAACTTTGAGGCAGTCATTTTACCACCCGTAGTTTTAAGTTTCGTCAGATGGGTCCTCCCCAACTGCTGAACGAACACTTTCGACCCCCTATTTCGCTCAATCGCCTCCTGGATGATGTGGGTATTGTAGCGTCAGAGGTCGCATCTAATCAGCTTTTTAATTAGTCGGTTTAAGGCTCTCTCATTCAGATGAGAGAGCCTTAAACCGACTAATTAGACGGTGTGGATGACTGCTCACGTCTCTTTCTCATAAGTTCGAGAGTCTCAGGAGAGAGCTTGGACTCTCGCTGTTTGCGTTTCCTGGGAAAGAACTTCCGAGACACTTCCTGCAATATTTTGACCACTGTGTCGGTTTTCTCGTCAATGCCGCTTGTGGTTTCCAGCGTTGCGAAACGATTTTGAAGTTACAATTGGAACTTTTCGGACCCTAGAGCTACTTGGAGTGGATAGGTCGGAGAGTAGACTGTATCATTCGGAATCTTTCAGCCTTGATGTTGATATTTAGACAGCCTCGGATAAGTCTGTGATCGCTTCCGGTTTTAAACTTGTTGATCAAAGAGACGTCTCTAAATATGTGCTTACTGTCCGTTATCAAAAAGTCTATCTCGTTTCTTATCACAGAGTACCGACGTTGCCAAGTCCACTACCTGTTTGGTTTTTTCTTAAAGAAGCTATTCATTAAGAAGAGCCCCTGCGCCTCGAGGAAGTTGACTAGCATTTGTCCCCTGTGATTTCTGCACCCTACTCCATAAGGTCCGATTTTCGTCTCGCCGCGTTCTTGTGTTCCTATTTTAGCATTGAAGTCCCCCATAACAACGTTGTAAGTGGCCTTGGTGGTGTGATTCATTGCCTTAGCAATATCCTCATATACGGCCTCGGCACTTTCGTCGGGGTGAAGCGAGGTCGGCGCAAATACCTGTTTCACCTTCAGCGAACAACTGTTCGTGATTTTTACGATAAGGTACGCTACCCGGTTCGACACACTACCGACTTCGAAATCGCTGCTAATAAGGTCCTTTTTTACCAGAAAACCGACACCTCCATGGGAGAGCTGTTCACCTTCTCTGAAGTAGAACAGGTCGCCTGACTACTGAGTCATGGGGGAGGGGTCATGGGGGAGGACACGACAACCACTGGGTTGTCGTGTCCTCCCCCTGTCTTCGGATCTCGGACAACCCTAATATATGCCAATTTATGCGACCTAGTCCTACCTCTAGTTCCGCGAGGTGCCTGTCCAGACGAAGTATACTGCAGTAGTAGTCGTCGGTTTCGGTAGCCTTCCGTAGCCCAGAGATTCTTCGCACCCCCCCGCCCCGCCGTTACTCGAACCGCTACCATGGCTGGGAATAGCGGGACCGCCGGGAACTGGGGACCTTTTGTTGTGGCGTCTGTTCATTTGGGAGGGTTTAGCCTACTATTACCACGCTGGCTAGACGGGTTGGCAAAGAGTTTGTTCTCGAGTTTTCCTTCTCTCAGGTCTTTCCGACTTCGGCAGAATATTGGCCAGGAGCCGCAACTCTTCCCTAAATTTAGGGAGGAGTTGCCGCTTCTGTTGCCCACAGTGCACCGCGCGGAGGTTTTCTAGCCCGCACTCCCGCATCTGTATATGACGGATGAGAACATAGGAGGATGAAGGCGACTGCCCCTATCCTCGATGCCGCGTTCGCGTACCGACCTCCTACAGTCACTTCCACTAACGCTGTGCTCAACGCGGTATCACAAAAGGTTGGTTTGTTTTCACGTTCTCGGAGTGAGTTAACAGAGGCCATGTTTACTCAATTATTATTAAGTTGTTCAAGTTAGTGTTTTCATATTAGTTTCCTCCTACTATTACATTAGCTATATCCTGTAAGGAGCCAATTCCAGCCAGGCAGTTTTTCAGAGTAATTGTGACGTGATTTAACTTGGATATTTACCGTGAAGTGACTGCCAACTGACATCCACAATCAATAGGCAATTTCAAAGTTATGTAGTTAGACTAGTCGGATTTTTTTTGGGCTACAACTACGACGCGATTACCATAGCGTCACTCGTGTGGCTACCGAGACCAACGGCTTCACGTGCTCTCCGTGGCATGGAAATACGAGACCAATACAAAAAGATAGGTATTTATATTGTTGCAAGCATACCTACAACTATTTGTACTTAGTGGGAATCAAACCTGCCTTAATCGATTACTAAATCTAAAGAAATTTCTCATAAAGCATCTCATTCGTTGTTTGCAATATTTACCTTTCCACCCAATGTCTATCCGTATCAGCAATAAACTTGAATCCATGTATAGAAGTCGTTTGGGGCAAACTTTTGATGCCTTTCCACCAGATCTCGAAGTATCTTTTCCACGACTCTTTAGAACCCATATCGGCTTGTCACTCCAATTATTAGGCATGAAATGTAAAATCAAAACACTTTTTTGGATAATTGTCCTTTAATTTTTATACATACTACAGCTTTCGTGCGTGACAACAAACACAAATACGGCTACTAAATAATGAAGAACTTCTATCACGATACGTGCCTAAACTCGAATAAAGATCATAATCACGATGAGAACTCGACAGGTGTTCGATTTGAAAATAATTATCCTGATAACATTTTTATGGTGTAATGGACAATTCTGTGACACATTGATATCCTAAGGTAGGTAGTTTTTATAAGGGTACTTACTGCCTATTCATAGATATTCATATAGGTACCTACTGAGAAGTCAGGCATAGCCATAGTATGAAATCAAGCAAAACAGATGTTGAAAATTCCAAAGGCACCGAATATTGCAAAAAAAAGATACAGACCGGTGTATAATTAAGATACAATTTTGAAATTCTAATTTCTAATCTTCGGTCAAACTCATAATACAATCTTAGGGGTCCAATCATCTTACAACGACCTCTCTATGTATAATTTGACATTGATATGATAATTTATATTAAATGTCAAACTCACCGAAGTTGTCAGTACACCGTGATCATGGCGCTTGTAACAACTCAATGAAAATAGTAAACATGTTAAACATCCCGATGAGTATTACACTATTAAAACGGCCTCTCTAGTTGACTTAACACGACTCTGCTATTACATACATACATATAATCACGACTCTATCACCGGAGGGTTAGGCAGAGGTGAATTAACACCCACATTTCACTAATCATTGAATTCGGTCCCACGTAATAGGAGGTGAGTCTATTGCCGTCTTCCGGGCATTATTTTTGACCCAAGTCATTCATCTGAGGCCGAGTCTGGGCTGTATATATCTGTCTGATGACAGCCATATCCCTTAGTCGCCTTATAGAGAGATGGGGTGGTCCAAATTCTACTCTGCTACTACTACTATTATACCCACTGTATAATAAAAATAATAGTACCTATGTCAAATCCTCGTTAACTTCTAATCTAACACTTTTTTTATTAAATCGTACTCTATTATCCATTAAACGCACAAGGCAAATCGTAATCGTAAAACATTATCAAGTAATAACTACTTTACATGAACTGAATTTTTCTTAACGTCATTATGAAACCCAGTAAGTTCATTCCAGTATATAGGCCTGTATCTCCTAATAGATTCAAAATGTGGTGGCTTCTGAGGTTTTACAGCGATTTTACTGTTGTTGTTCAGTTTTCTGTTTCTTGACCGTATCTCACGAACCAACTTGATTGTGTAGAAGTAGACGAATTCGAGTACGGAGACGAAGCTGAAGCCGGTGATGACGCCGCAGGTGGAACCGATGTTACCTGAAAACAATATTTGTTTCAGTACCAGGGACAATGGCTCGCATGACAGATTAGACCACCGGGTTCCGTTTTAAGAAATTTTAAAAAGATAGTCATAATCGGTTTGAAGTGTCAATCCACCCGAGTCAATGACAATCGGCCCTGCTTCACAAATTATAACCCAAATAATAGTGTGTGTTGCATATCGTTCGGACACATGTACATTTTGCACATAGTTCCATAAGCTTCTGGCCTCAACACCATGTAACGCAATTAAATTAATATTGTAGTCCATAAAATTTGAACATAATCCCATTTCTCCGCCTTTCACGGGTGACATCTTAGAAATATTTGCACTAAAATAACTACTAACTACTTACTGATCAAATCGAACCACTTCATAATAACATTTTGCCCATAGCATTCGGCCACATCTCTCGCGTACTTTACATGTATAATTGATGTTCCATTAAAGTTAGCGCCTTGTCTGTAACATTACAGTAGAGCTGTTTATAGAGCTTTTCTTATATCACTTAGGTGTCAGACAAATACACGTTCCACTTGATGGAAAGTGGTTACCGTGGCCTATGGACGTGCGCATCTCCAGGGAAGTCACACGAATGCTGTCGATCTTGCAAGAACAGAGAGTTTCTGTGCCGTCAGTACCGAAAACAAAACTCTTCAATGAGCTCTGGTTACCCTACTCATCGCTGAGAAAACATCACAAGGTTATCATGGCTGCGGTATTCTGTAGGGCATAGGTATTCTGTTGAGCAGTTCAAATGGAGAAATTTCTCCAGTTGAACTGCTCAACTGGAGCTTTTATTAACCTTATACCCTAAGTAATAGTCGGAACAATTCAGAAACCAGCAGCAACGGTGAGATAATGATGATGGCGTCCTTTTATAACCTATAGTACACTTGCCAATTAACGACGAGGCTTTGGCGCTGGCGACCTTCCTGGTTTGTGAAATCAGACGACTGTGGTCTATGAAATAGCTAAAACAGGTCAAATATAAGATGAAATGGAGCTCCGGTGAGCCTCGGATGCCCATGATCAATGTGATGAGCCTAAGTAGGTTTCTATTGGCTAATAAGGAGGCAAATCAAAGTAAAGGTATAATTTGGTGTAGTAGTATACACGTATACAATATGTTATTTCGTAGGCGTTTTATCTGCATTACTTCCAAGTAACACCTACTTGTTAACTCCATGACAACCTTCTCAATAAACAGGCACGTAAAAATAGTTAGCGTTCGTTTCCCGAACGACGAAAAAACAAACAAATCAAAACCAAAATGTAAAGTTGTTGCCTAGTTTTCGTAAATATTTAAGTGAAATCTTTAAAAAATTGTACAATGTCTGTCCCTGATAGTAGAGCAGGTTTAACTACAGCCGATTTCGAAGTCTTCGGCAAGGTCCAAGGTGTTTACTTCAGAAAACATACACAACGAAAAGCGACTGAACTTGGCCTCAAAGGATGGGTGATGAATACAGCTCAAGGTACCGTAATAGGGCAACTTCAAGGACCTTATGGAGCTATTGAAGATATGAAGATTTGGCTTCAAAAAGTCGGCAGCCCCAAATCGAAGGTCGAAAAAGCTTTTTTCCGCAACGAGGGTCTCATAAACAACTGCGCTTTTCGATCATTTGAGATACGACGGTGACTTGTCTGAGATTTATTTCATAATTTAACGTTATTGCTATTTCTACATTTGATATTAAAAAAAATATATTCATAAAACATGTATTGTAGTTAACCTAAAATTAGGTCTCCTTATGATTGCAAAACTTTGCAATGTACTTATATCTCTGAGGGGGAGTTTTGTCAAAAAACCCTAACCCTAGACAGAATCTTTTCTTTACATCAATGGCAGAAGCGTTCCACTTAAATCAATCAACCTCCAAACGGTAGACTTAACTTTCTTGCCTGCTTATATGATTTTCAAAGAAATTGTTCATTTTATAAATAGGTTCCGGGCATAATTAATTTTCTATCGAAACCAGAGTCCAAGAAATAATCTTTAATGCTTTGGAACCATCAAAAATTACCCATGGACCACTCATATGGGTCGACGGTGAACACAAGTGTTTACCCTGTTTAAATGGAATGATTCTCCTGCCAAGATGAATATTTTCCTTTCAAATAAGATGCTTAATTTATTAACTGTTTTACTCTTACAACCAGTCAAGTCGTGCACTATCAGGCACAGCGTTGAGGTACTCTGGATACATGACAACATTGTCGAAGTCATAACTATATGTCGTTTTAGAACATGTTGGGTTGCACATCGGACAATCGACGCCACCGTTCACAGAATCCAGTTCTAATTCTGCTGGTATAATATCCACATCAATTGGTCGAACTGTTATTGATTGAGCTGAAAATTACAAAAAACGCTCTTGAATTACCAATACTGAGTTAGGATTTTTGACCCTCCGTTATTTTCTTACAGTGCAAGAAAATCTACTTACAATAATATCTTTGAAGACAGGGTATGTCCTTCATATTACATGTCCTTGAAGTTTCAATCTTGAGCATGTTAAACGGCGTGCAGTTACAATGTTTCAGTAGGAAAAACATTCGGCACTTCAATATACAGTCGCTATACGTGTAAAACGGGAGGTAGGTAGACTCGTCATAGAACCTACATTTCCTCAACTTGATTGGTACGTGTTGTATATCTCGTGAAGCTTCCGTAAAACTTGCTGACACAAGCACCGTCATCTAGAAGGAATAACAGTATCGGTCATTAATCTCCTCCGAACCTTTGCCCAACTCTCTTAGGGTCGGTTTTCAGTCTTAGTGCAAAATTGAATTTGGATGTTTTCCGTGAAGCAACTATTATTTGACTTCCACAATCATCAATCAATCAATTAGCCCATTGCAGTCCACTGCAGGATATAGGAATCTTCCAATGTCTGCCATTTAATCCGATCCTCTGCCTTCCGCCTCAAATCTGTCCAAGCCACCTTTATCAGATCGTCAGTCCATCTGGTAGGATGTGTCTTCACGTTCTTCACTCTAGGATTCGTTTGCTTCAATGACTATCGGTCCTACGACAAACGTGGCCAGTCCACTGCTACTTCAGCTTGCTTATTCTGCAAGCTATGTCGATAAATTCTGGTGACCTCCACAATCCACGTGCAATATCGATATTTTGAAAATAGATCCAGGTTGTCGGACTTTTGAGGACTCCCTAGTATTAGGATTCTAACATTCTTTTTCATAATGGCAATTAGGACCGACTACGGCTTAACGTCTCTTCGAAGCACGGTGGAGTTTGCAGGTTTGACTTCCCAACCCCGAGAGGATAAAATTAGTCTAGGCATCAATCAGCAAGTACTGGTACCAAGTACCAAGTGTTGTGGCTTACAGGTGCGGTTGGATTAACTCAGAAGGGCTTGTTGGTGCCATACAAACACCTTAAAATATTTCTACAATGAACATAACGTGTAGGAGGCCTACTTACTTGTACACTTGGATTAATTATTTGCATTGAGTAGCTTCCACTGGGTGCGTCGGGGAAGTCATAAGCATCAGAGAATTGTAACTGTAAGAAGTTGCAGTAAATAAATGAATCCATAATATTATTAGAATGAAAGAAAGACGACGTCTATTATTACGCACCAGAACTCCTTGTAACGGTATATTGTAGAAAAAATCATCATCCTCATTGATTTTCAATAAAACTTTGAGTCCTTGATCAAAATCAAAGAATGATGTGTTACCGTATTTGTACAAGTCTTCGCTGCTTGTAGATTCGAGGGAACTGAAAAGAATGGAAATTTGTATAGTAAACAGTACCTTTTTATATATTTAGTAGTAGGTATGACATTTTGTTTGTCTCTTTATTTTACACTATTCGCTTAATTAATAAAATTTTGAAATGGATGGTGGATGTACTCGAAAGTAGCGGGTTTACATGAAAGGCTTAGCGACAGTAGAGAAAGTTCGTTGAAGTATGTAAGGATAAAGGCGGGCTGTTGTCCCTGCCTACCCCTGAGGGAAATAGTCGAAGGCGGATATTTAGGTATGTAATAAAATCTTTGTCGACCTCCTCCTGCGACTGCGGGGTCCAATCTCAATCCATGTCAGATTTGCTTTCCTACTCGCTGTGCCCCTTCACTTGCACTACCAACGACTGATGTAGATCAACGGAGAGTGCTGTTGCTGTGGTCAAATTTTGGGCCAATATAATTTATATACCAGACCATTATATGCCAGACCTGACCATTGACTAGAAGAAGAAAAATTAATTACATGAAATGGGTATTGTACCATTGACGGTCTTATCGCACTGCCATAGTGGCATAGCCTCACTATGTAAACACAACTTTATGCCATCTCAGATGTAAAGACGATAGTCCCCAGTACGCATCATGTAGCGAGCACGTGCTGAGAGACTATCACAGGAAAAATTTGAACTATAGTGCGAGACTCCGCGCCTGACGCGCCTCCCCGTTTTCCGGGAACGAGTTGGGGCCTCTGTAGTTCCCACACACCCGAGGAGAGGGCCAGATCGTGAGAGATGGCCCTGGGTCGGCCGGGGTGCGAGGGATATGCCTGTCAACCTCACCTTCGGTAACCAAAGCGACCCACAGGCGGCGTGCATTTTAGTCGGTTCGAGTCCGACATAACCTCCTCCACCGGCTCCGGTAGGGAGGTATCCCCGGGGATTTTGCGCACGTAAAAAAAAACTCCAGCCGATTCATGGAATAGTATGGCACACCACAGAAGATATATTATACCCTTGAGAATCACCGCGCCACACAGTAGGTGCGTAGCAGGGCCCTAACAACACAAACAAAAAAACAACAGCTCCATAGACAAGGGAAGTGTAGAATATAATGATGAATTTATCAGATTAACACATATTTTGACATTTTCGGACACATATTCTGGAGGTAGGACATAACGGTATTCCCGTCCTAATTGAGCAGTCCGACTGTGAAAGTACAGATTACCGCGGCCATTATAACCTCGCATTGTGTTCTCGGTGAGTAGGGTAGCCAGAGCTCACTGGAGAGTTTGTGCTATCAGTGGGAAGACCAAAGGCTGTTCCTGTTTTATCTTCTGCGCTGACCGCACAAAAACACGTGTGTGGCAGCACGTGTGTTTCACTCTTGGTGCTGCATACGTCCACGATAACCACTTTCTTTTAGGGTAGGCCGTATCCTTGTCTACCAAATAAGTGGTACAAGAAAGCCAGGTGAATAATCTAGTAAACATAATAAGAAATATTTACTTTTGAAAGATGTTATCATATACGCGTAAATAGTTGAATGTGCAGCAGTACCCGTTCATAGTCAGTCGAAAGTCGAACAAATCGACACAATCTTTCGGTTCTGTGTTCCAGGCACACTTTATTAGCAAATCTTCACATTTAGGTGTTAACTGTAAACAAATTCACACTTTTAAGACATAGAAGCTATTTATATTGTTACTATAAAGCTGAATAGATTGTATGTTTGGTTGGTAGTACGTGCTAATCTCAGTTAGTAGGTACTGCTGTGCAATTCTCTAAGCACAAATTTTGTATATTTGTATATAGAGATTATTATTGGTCGATCTCCAGTGACGTCACCCAGTCTGAACAATGGCAACCTCTATCTACGCTGTCGCTGTGTGCTTAGATAATTGCACAGCTGATTCGAATTAAGAACTGCTTTTTGTGTTGAACAGTCCATTAACATTAAGATACTCTATATCTATACATCGTGCTACTATCCTTGAAAGCTCAGCAGCAATCATAAAAGTCAACAAATCCGGTAGATTCCCAACCATTATTTAAGATTTTAGATAAGTATAAACCTCGGTAGCCTAGTGGTATGGGTAATGACTGCTGAGACGAGGTCTCGGGTTCGATCCCAGATTCTACCATGGCACACACCAATGACTTTTCGATGCTTTTCGAAGTTATTTGTGTATTTATCGACATTACTGTACGTGAACAACTCTACTCATACATTATATTAAATTCCCTGTTATACTTACATCTCTCATTAACTCATGTACGTCATATTCACCCAAAGCATAGTGTAAAGCTAATGGAGATACATTACTCAGGTTCATAGACAAGCTGTACAGGTAACCCAAACCCGCAAGCAAATTCAGCATTTCAGTTTCGTTATACTTCTTATTACGCTCTTCTTTGACTCTATAATAAAATATCCACATATAAATAAGACATGAGGGCACGCCATCATGACCTGCTATAAGCGTGCATCGGGTAAGAGAAAGATGCAGCTATACATCCTACATAGCTCCATCCCAGTTCCTCTGGATCGCGGCCAAAAACACGATCGCTTATAATTGCGTCATGATAGCGATCCAAAGTGCTTAACACAAGGTATTAAAGCGAGAAAGAGGAATCTCTCCATCTCGTAATTTAATCTGTACCTTCTTTCTCACCGAGAGCAAAAAGCTTAGGGTTACCGTCACCAATGTCCCCGGTGAGACGTTGGATTTTTGGCAGTTTATCGCCTCTTCCATAGCGAACGTTCCGATAAGCTCTTCCAATTTTCTTTTATGTACAGAATAATAGGTGCAGGTTTGAGATGTCACTGTCAGCCTCATATGGCACAAGCCTGCCCATAAAAAACATTTATTCTTTCACTAGATGTCTCACAACTATTTCTTCTGAAAAGCAAAGAGCCAAAGTCGATGTTGTCGTTAGTTGTCGATCCTGGTGTTTTTTTTTATAATTAAAGGTCAAATTGACTACAACCAGGCTGGCCCTCGATTCTACTACAGAAAAACCACTGTCATACCACAGACAGTGCAAAAATGGCATTACATTTTAGACTTTTTTTCTATAGGATTAAAGTCGAAAATTTAATTAATAAAGTTTCATTACACTTTTTCATTCGCTCTGCGAAAAGCATTTTAATTTTGAACTTGAACTGCATTGCTTTAATGTCTAAAATTAAGTGCCCTCGGTATGACGGTGGTTTCGCTTTAGCAGAATCAAGGCCCGATAACAAGCCTGATAGTAATCTAAAGAATAGTGGTCGCCATTACAGATACTGTTCCAAGTATGACGGTCCTCACCTTGATAGCCTCGACAGATGATTTTTCACATCCCGCTTATAGAAGATATTAATTTTATTTTACTGATACTTTTCTCTCTTTCTTTTATTTTTAATTTTATTTATTTATTTATTCTTATAATTGCAAATACTGGTATATGGGATGTTCTGTTCGTACAATTAGGTACACTATATTTAGCCTTGCGGCGTGCAATATTTTGTCAATAAAAAAAGAAGTTAAAGAATACAAAATTAATATATTATGTCAATATGGGAGTCAAGAATAGGTGTAGATGTAGCACATCTCAAACAAATAATTCTATCATAAATAACATAAATGTCAATGGGAATATTTGTCTATAACAGTTCATCACATAAATATTCCTTTACAGAATAATAGCACTTCTGCAACAATATTTTATTAAGTGTAATAATAATAATAATATATCTCTTAATGCACACAAAGAAAGGATACAGAAAAAATACAATAGGTACATCTTTGTGGCATTACAAGTGTACATATATTTAATAATTTTATAATTAGCTTCCTCTAGAATTGACTTGGGTAAGTGGTTAAATATTTTGGGAGCCATACAAAAGATACTAATAAATATATATTAATAAACTATCTATTTAAGTTTAGCCGGTAACTACACCATATCTTTTGTTTTTATAACATTACTGTCCATCCCAAGGTTTCCTGGAAGAAATCGCTTCAGCGATAAGGCCGCCCATTATACATTGAACTGTATAGATGCTACCTACTTGTCCTACTGTAAATCTGTTGGTGTACAATAAAGAATTATCTATCTATCTATCTAAAGAACTATAGAAAAAACGAAGCACGTGTGCTAGTGCTGGTAAAGAATTCCAAGACTGATGCGACAAAGAATTAACAGTCGAGACTATTTAAGCAAGATAAAGCATAGCGTGTAGCGTAACTACAAATAAGTGATTCGCGACGGAGCAACGGATCTTCTGCGTAGGGGCCCGTTATATAATAACTTGTATACACATTCCGACACGGAACATCCGCGACAGAATTTCCGTCAAGTATAGCGCAGGCTCAAGTCTTGCAAAAGTGTCGGTAGCTTAGTGGTTTAGGAGCCTTACGATTGAAAGGTTCCGGGTTCACTGCCAACGTGAACCCACTCCTAACACAAGCAATTTAGCTTAGCTGGAGGGGTTAGAAGGAATATTAGTAATTTCGATTCTAATATTCTTTTTTTAAGAAAAAAATAGATTCTCACAACTTCTTGGCAAGTTCAGAAACCGCCTTTTTGCTGATCCTGTTGTTCGTACACAGTCCAACCGCGGGGAACAAGATCTTGCTGACGGGAATACCGTCGGGCATCTGCGTCGTCACAAGCGGCGAGCTGTAGTACTTGTTATACGTCATCATCACCACACATACAGAGCCGATGAGACTGATCACCAATACTATTATCCAAACGATTCTGTGGATGAAAAGATTTGATAAGTTACCTTTATTTAAGAAAGCTTCGGTACTTATGTTACACAACTATTCTTAAACAGCTGGACCGATTTTGATGAAATTGCGAGTATGTATTTGTATAGGTCCCTAGCTGGTATGGAGCACATGTAAATCTAGTAAGTGGCTCTTAATTTGATTTTAAAAATAGATATAAAATCTTAATTTGATTTTAAAATTATTCACATTCTGGTATTTCTACTCATGAATGTATACATACAAACAATCACGCCTTTATCCCCGGATGGTTAGCCAAAGATGAATTAACACCCACATATCAACAATCATTGTTGACTCAAACCATGCCTCTGAGACTGAGTCCGGGCTGTATAGTATATATCTGTCTGATGTTAAACAACCCTATCCCTTAGTCGCCTTGTACGACACCCTATGGGAAGAGATTATTTTCAACATTTCGGGGTGTTTTTTGTGACGGGTGTTTTTTAAATTTTATCACAGTAGTGTATCTATGGAGAGCTAATCATTATCCTATTGCTATCAAAAATACGAAGACTAGATCTAAGTATGTTTGTAACACTATCACGCCCAAACAGCTAAACAGATTTGGATGAGATTACCACAGTGATAGATGGTATATCAAAGAATAATATGTACACTGTCCTATTATATTATAGAGTATTATGATACATTTATCTGTAAGATTTCAAAGGATTCTTATCACGGGAACAGAGTCACTACTCAGACGCAGCCATCAAAAATCCGCCTATTTAGAAAATAACCGTGGTGGCGCTAGTCAATAACTACGCAGGCGGAACTGCGGGCGGAAAGCTAGTTTTACATATAAAAGATCTCAACGTGTTTAGAACTTCTGTTGTAAACTGCTAAACCGTTACTGTGACGTCATACGCTACCGACCATTACTTTTACAAGATGTCGAGTTTGTGATTGCGTAGATAAGTAATAAAAGTGTGTAACTTTGCACGTCTAAGTGGTTATTACATAGTATTGCAGAAAAACTTGTCTTGAACTTGTTCAATTGCCGAATAGTACCGCCTCAGCTACAGCAATTGTATATCTATTATGTTATGTGTTACTGTGAATGTCCGAAATTAGTGACTGTTAAGATGCACCGGCGTATGTCGACAACACTAACACTGTAGTAACTGTGTGTGTAACTCAAAAACTGGTCTTCATTTTTACTGACACGATACGGACATACCACATTGGTGAATGGTTCACATAACATACACAGATTAATTATGTGTATGTTAAGCACAGATTTAGATTTAGATTATCCGTGTGGTGACGGAAAAAGAATACAAGTATCACCATCCCATCTCATCCAAAGGCATGACGCAGACGATATCACTGCGAGAGAAAACTAGAAATAAAACCCTGTACCAACCCGTCTGGCCAGCGTGGAAACAGTAGGCCAAAGCCTCCTAACATTAGGAGAGGCCTAGTCCAGCAGTGGACTGCGATGGGCTAGCTGATTTGATTTGATTGAAGCACAGATAATATATATTTTTTTATAACATTTAGGTGGCAGAAAAGCGCACGGCCCACCTGATGGAAAGTGGTTACCGTGGCCTATGGACGTGTATAACATCAGAGAAGCCACACTTGCGCTGCCAACCCTGTAAGCACAGAGCGTCTGTGCCGTTAATATAGAGGACAAAGCAGTAATATAATTCTTATTTTTTAACAAATGACCAATTTGTGTTCATAATAATCAAATATGTGCTGATATGTATTTATATGACGTGTAATATTCTTATGAATAAATGAGTTATGAGTTATGATTTAGATATTTTTTTTCATTCGTACATACATATAATCACGAGGGTTAGGCAGAGGTAATAACACCCACATTTCACCAATCAATATAATCGGTCACACGTAATAGGGGGTGAGCCTATTGGCGTTTTACGGGCAATATTGTTGCCTCGAGCCATGCATCAGAGGCGGTGTGTGGGCTATATAAATCTGTCTGATGCTAAACAGCTTTATTCCTTAGTCGTCTACCGCATGGGAAGAAATGGGATAGACCAAATTCTACTCTGCTGGAAGCTACTCGGCTTCAGTTTCCTTCATATAAACAAACAAACAACTAGCCCATCGCCGTCCACTGCTGGACTACCCCTCTCCCAATATTGGGAGGCTTTCGTCATATACAAATAGTTATTTATAGTGCCCGATGTTGACGAAACCCCGCCTATCTGTTTGTGCCTTATCACAAGGAAACCAACTAAAGGCACGGCCTAACCTAATCTATCCGTGTCGGGACTCAAGATGTGAAGGAACTGACTTCGTCCGCTCCCGCGCATCATAATTTTGCTCGTAATGAACATTGACCAAGTTGTAGTGGTCTACGATAATTGATAACAGTCACCAGTGAATGACGGATTACCGTCATGAAATGGATAAATAACGGTCATTCCACAAATCTTGGTGAATGTTAACAAGCGCAGAGTATCTTAACAAACACTGCGTTTCGGACATTCACGGTAACATTCTGTAATCGATCGTTAACGTCATACTTCTATTCAATTTATGACGTGGTGGATCGTATGTGTTTCGTAATAAAATTTATTTGAGATGAGATAGCCTTTAACGGCCTCTCTCGGTGTCGCATGAGGAAATTTAAAAAAAATAATTATAATTTTCATATATGAAACTAGGTTATTTGCTAACTATACATAAATAATGTTAACGGGAATTCGTTTCAAGAAGACGTTTCAGCCCGTGACCACGGCAGGTGCAACCTGGTCGAAACGTTATGCAAACCAAAGGTATGTATGGTCCTATACCATGATCACGTTAATTCCCGTTAACATTATCGTTTCGTCGTCGAGGAAGTCGTTTGTCTTGGTTCGGGCGTGTAATGCGTAGGGATGAAAGTAATGTCGTAAGGAAGGCACTAACTATGGAAGTGGATGGCTACAAGGGGAGAGAGAGGCCTAAAATGAGGTAGATGGACTGTATGAAAGATGACATGGTTAAGAAGGGAGTGAATGTTGAAATGACTGCAACTAGAAATGAATGGAAAAAGAACACAAGTTGCGCCGACCCCAAATTATCTTGGGATAAGGGCAGGAGGATGATGGAACGCGATAGTTTAAAAGTTATCATTTGCTAATTACTCAAATAAATCATTATAGGTATTTAGACTAAGTTTTTTTTTTTACGTGCGCAAAATCCCCACGTATACCTCCCCACCGGAGCCGGTGGAGGAGGTTATGTCGGACTCGAACCGACTAAAACGCACGCCGCCTGTGGGTCGTTTTGGTTGCCGAAGGTGAGGTTGACAGGCATATCCCTCGCACCCCGGCCGACCCAGGGCCATCTCTCACGATCCGGTATTTAGACTAAGTAACATTTTTGTAAATAGTCTTCTCAGGTTGGGCCGCATCGAGTTCGAACTGGTGCTCAATAACTCTTTTTCATTTTTGACGTTTTAAAGGTCTATATAGAATATTACTTTTGACTTTAAAACAGTCGCGAGCCGATGCGAGCAAGTAGCTACCACAAAATCCAAAATTGATAAGCCGTATCAAGAGAAATAGAGTGAGTAAGAACGGCTCCAACTCCTACAAGCTTGGGAGGCAACTGGAGGTAGCATGATCATATCGTTATGATGATCATGACTGGATAGATGACGATAAAGATTATTCGAAAATAAAATATAATGTTACATACCTTTCAATATATAGCGTTGAATCATCAACTAAGTGTTTGAGCCCGCCAATGGATGACTCTTGACAATATTCTTTACTAACGGTTTTAATGCTAGCTTTGAAAATATCAAATTTTCTAACATTTGGTGCCTTCTCGCGTAAATGATGATGGTAGGCAAATTTATTATAGAGATGTTGTCTATCCATTAACAGATTTTAACTTTTATAAGCCGACTAGTAGACTTTAAGAAGCCTACTGCTAGGTAGTTTGTTGATATCTAATATCTTTTTAGGATGCCTAAAGTGACAGACAGATTGTTTTCTACAACTTAGATGGCAGGCAGACAAATTGTTTTAGCTGTTTTGCTAAGAAACTTTAATTTATAGTACTTGATAGGTGGTTTCACAAAAGGACCTTTAACTTTAATTGTGAGTGAATATCTTTTTAGGCTGTATGGCTTCACAAGTGACTAATTCAACCGTAAACCTATAATTTATTTTCATATTAATGCCAGTTGTTAAATATTTCAGTTTTACGATAACATCAGCACTCATGGAAGGTTAATAGCCATGATTGATCGTTTCTTCTCATGTATTTATTATCGTCTACTGATGCGAAGCAGATAAACAGAATTTTTAACTATGTGTAGATATGAATATCGTTGTAAAAACAAAACAATAAATGTATTTTATGGATAGGTATTCAGTTCAAGGTGAACGAGAACTTGCATCGTCGTGTATGCGTGTCGTCACAAAAGGTAATCAATTTTGACAAAACGGAGTCACATGACCATAGAAGCAAACCCCGTGGAGTTGTTACTAATCCGGTATACGATAGACTATCGAACTTGCAACATATTGCCAAACTTGTTGCCAAACAAGTTCATCATATCCAATAAACGCCTACATTCCGTTATGGAATCTTCTGTATATTATAATTAAGTTCTTACTTGTGCGATTGAGGCAGGAAAGCAATTATAAATTTCATGAGTTACGAGGTATGGACACATAATTTTATGAAGTTATTTAATTCTAATTGACGTGTCCTATATATAAAAATATATAGGTATGGTATAGTTATAACCTGCTGCTCAGTTCGCGTGATATAATACCATACCCGTGACTCGTAAGAATCTATTCCCGAAATCTATATCGTAGGAATCTATATCCCGGCAGCGCGAGTGTAACACCCCTGTCTTGGTGTTGCATACGTCCATAGGCCACGGTAACCACTTCCCATCAGGTGGGCCGAGTGATTGTCTGCCACCTAAGTAGTATAAAAAAGACGTGTGGCACTCGGGGACTGCCGCGGTAAAGCTATTGCATAGCATTTTTTATGAACTTATGCAATTATAATAAATAATAATATAATTTGAATTTGAATTTGAATTTGAATTTGAATTTGAATCTGAGTCTGAGTCTGAGTCTGAGTCTGAGTCTGAGTCTGAGTCTGAATTTGAATTTGAATTTGAAAACTAACGACTTATGCAATTATAATTACTTACGTTAAGCGGAGCTACTTCGGAGCAGCTCGGCTCGATTCGTGCGAGCTCGGAGTTGGAGGTGTTAGGTTTTTTTCGTTACGGAATTTCTGGATTCGGTCCCCACGCTCAAGGCCCGCGATAAAAGCTATGCAATAGCTTAAAAATTATTAAAAGTAGTCAATGTTCTACTCCCGATTATAAACTACTTTGATGTCATTTCGTGCGATGAGTTCATTTGCGTGATATAATAGTAACCTGGTTAGGCTGTTATGATTTCACGCAAAAATCGTACATCCTTAAACTTTAACATAATATTCTACATCCTCATGGTCATTTCGGTCTAGATTAATCTCTTAAATCTAGACCAAAGTAAGCATTTGTAGCTTCTGCAACGAATTCTACAATATGAATTATACAGACCATATATTCACATAAATATTTGTAATAAACGGGAATGGAACCCGTGACCTCGGACTTAGCAAGCAGACGAACGCTCTAACGCTACGCCACAGTCAACTAACTCAAAACTTTCAGAAAAATCCTTAAAACCCCTCGGTTCTAGAACTCCCTTTCAAATGTGTGGTCATAGTTTCTGCACTTCAATCAGTGCAAACATTTGTTTATGTAAACCACCACTGCACAGTTGTCTACATTATCTGGTCAAACAGCCTCTACTAGCAACGATCCTTTCCCCGGCGCCGTGTCATGCGCAGGCGCCGCGGATGCCTATTGCGATTATTTCACGCGCTCTTATGCAAGCTAATCTACATGAGACAATAATACCGTTGTGTCAAATACTATTGAGATGATGATATGAATATAATATGCTAATGATTTGTGAATTTTATGATATATTTATAATCGAGATACCTACGCATTGCTGTTATGTAAGTAATTGTCGTACTAAATTTTAAGTTAGCGTTTCAAGCAGAGCATTTTTAAGTCATTTATGCTGAACTTAAATTACCGTTAGCTCTTCCATTTGTGACTGTTTTCTGCCCAATTATTCCCTTTATCCCTTCTATTATTATCGGATCATTTTCCTTTCTCTTTCGCATATTCTTCTTTACCTTGGCCATTTACAACCTTCCAATTTTCCTATTCTACTTTTCATTTCTCCCTTTCTTCTTCAATTTTTCTCTTTTTCTTTCTAAATCTTACTTGACGAATTCTCCATTTCCTAACTATTTTCCACTTGTTAATTCCTCTTCTCCACCATATACTTATATAGCCTACAGATTGTTTTCTGCTAGGTATAAATAGGTACTTAGTAACAAAATAAACTAATCGCCTTATTATTATTTTTTATATAGAACACGTCAATTAGACTTCGCCTTACCTGATGGTAAGCTGTCTCAGAAAAGAGGGTCACCATTACTTACACATACCATGTGACAATGGTGACGCTCAGCTTGACGGCCTCATCATATGCTTTTTCACGCCCCGCTTAAAGGACCCGGGACTGTAGGAAGAAGGAAACACGTGAGCTGGTAATGAATTCCAGGCCTTAATGGTGCGACAGAGGAAAGAGTCACCGAACCGCTTGGTTCCTGATCGGATGTTCTGCACCGTGTGCAGGTGACATCTAAGACCTGCACGTGTTGTCCTGTGTAGGAAAGTAGAGAGTGGGACTAATTGGAAGAGCTCATCAGAACATCCATTAAAACAAAACAGGAAACAAACCCTTCACCAATTGCCGTCCTAGAATCTCGAATTGTATTTGCAATCTTGGCTGTATTACCAATTCACCTACTACCGGAGATTTTTAATAGATGTTAAACTATCTTCCCATCCATAAATATTATTTCCTCTTCCTCTACGAAATAAATACGAGTATAACTTATTGAGGGAGCTCATGTGGGAATCTCACAGCACTCTAGGCCTAGTCTATTTCCAATGACCGTTTAAGCCAATGGTACCAAATTTGAAATAAAATCATTAAATTGCCTATAGAAACCGTTCTTTTCTCCCACGTCTATACAAGTAATTGATGTATCTCGGATGCGGTTGCTATTCAATGCTAGCGCAATATGTCGGAGAGGTGGCTTTTACGCGCCGCCAGCTGACTGCTCTCAAGACCCGACAAACATTTGAGTGCATTTACTGAACACGCAAGCTTCTGTCGTTACAATACATTTAATTTACACTTAGAAGGTTTTGTGTTCTATGCGTTATAGTTTTAAAGTGTAGTGTCTGAAACAAATCACCGCGTCTGTTGACTGTGTTTAAAAAAGGATTTATTTCGTTGTTTTTGGGTAAGAAAATTGCATTTCGGTGTATTTTTTTTTTCTTAATATTAAATTTTAATTGTACGTTTACATATTAGTATCAAAGTTATTGGGATATTTACCATGTTGTATTGTTCCGAGGTTCCGATATTTCGGCGCTGTTGCAAGCACCATGTTCACGGTGGAACTCGGTAAATATGCCGATAACTTTAATAGGTACTGATGTGAGTCACCATGATAGTTTAAATACGTTTACATAGTTATTTTTAATACTGTAGCAATGTACTTCAACTATTTGGGCGTGTAACATTTTACATTCAAGAACATGCAAAAAAAATACCCAACACTCAACACACACCCAAAAATGGACTTAGATCAATCTGAAGTAATTGTGTTTGGTTAGTAAAAAATATCGACTTGGTCACAGTAAAGTGACCAAGTCCACATGCGGGGTTAAAAAATATATACATAACAACTAATACCTCTGTGGAGTGGTGGTAGTACACACGACTGCTATGACAGGCGCCGTGGTTTTGATTCCCACTCAGTGCAAATATTTGAATATATGCTTATTTACATTGGTCTGTGTATCTTATGTCTAATTGTACGAATAGATATGCAAAGTAAAAGTATATATGTAATTATGTTTCACCTTTATGTTATATTATACACAAACTAAGCATACATTACCAAGTTATGCTTAGTTTGTGTATAGATTTTATAGTTGAAATATTAATTTATAGCTTAGTAGGTATATTTATTTATTACAAACACATAATAATATATTTGCTTAAAAGTCTTAATATATATTATAATAACATTTATGAATATAGCGCAGTTTCAATAAAAAAAACACGCAAATGCACATTTCAATCGAATTATTTTTGTTATATTAGATACTCGTGTCAGTCCTGGCGTGATAGAAAAAAAAGTTACGTAATATTGGTAGATTGGTTAGTATTTAATTTATCATTTATTAACTAGATGTGTAATGTATTATTTTATACATATTTGACATGGAATATAAAATAGAAACAATATCTCAATTCTAAGTAATCTATACAGAAATAATTTATAAATATTAAATACAATAAAAATAAAATAACTATTATACAACTTATAGCTAAGAACAATTAAAATGCGTCGTAGAATTCCTCCGCATCGCATGCCTCTTGTGGCAGCGTTCCCAGAAGACTGGCAGCATTGCCACGTTGTATGGCAATGCTTATTCTCTGACCTAAAAAGAGGCCAGCCTTCTGGTCACGAGAAGCGTCGACCATACGCTTCGCAATCTCACGGAAGAGGTTGCGAGCGCTCGGACCCCATGACCCCAAAGTCTCGACTCCAAACGGCACAAATTCATAATCTCCGATGAGATTGGAGTATTTGCGCCGCTTGAGAGCCTCTGCAGAAGCAGCAGCAGCTCCAGCACAGCCAGCCGTGCTAGTTATATGGGTAGGAGCCATGGTATCAACGCATGTGGCGTCCCACACCAGAGTCCTACCCATCTTCCATGGCATTAACGACATGCCATCCGGTCTCTTGCCATCGTCACGCGCCAAACCGTTTGGTTCTAGTACAGCTGGTACACCGGCGGTGACAAGAGCACGGCGGATTATGTCATTGAGGCTGGCGTGCCGTGGAATTCGCCCTGCGCTCCTGCAGCACGACAGACCATGGTGTCCGAGTCTGTCAACGGCTTCTCCACAGCGGCATTGATGCGGAGAAACACACGGCGCACCTAAACGGAGACAAGTTGCGATGCGGAAGGTAGTGTCATCTAACATAGTCCCTACGTTAGATGACGGAAGAGCTTGTAGCCAAAGACCCGATTCCCACACTCCAACCGCCAGTAAACGGGCACGCTCAGCAGCATTGGAACATGTATTTAGTAATTTTTTTCCAACTAAGCTGCAGAGCGGCCCGTCCCACTGACGCTGTGAGAAGAGGTTCCTTGGGAGATCGGTGTTTGGACATGCAATTTTCCAAGCGTTCACTGCATCAGTCTTACACAATACTTCAGAATTAACTAGTGTAGGTGCAAGGATTTTCCTAGTTAATTCTTCGGTACTGTGGACTGAAGACAGGAACGCTGGTAAGCTGACATCTGAAATTTTGCGAATACCGAGCCCACCCAAGCGAATCGGTAGAGTCGCTTGTAGTAAAGCTCGGTCATCCAAGGCCACATTTAAAATTTTGGTGAGGGTATTTTCTATAATTTCGTCCATTTTTTTCAAAATTTAGTATTTTGAGTATAATATTAAAGATATTAATGAAATTGCCTCGGTTGCGACCGGAACTAACGCAAAAATGATGATGCTATTGATGAAACTTAATTGAATCATGTCATTTCTCTTTGATCTGCCTGAATTAAGAAACTGTTATAATTTCTACACAAATTATGTTTGTTGAGAAGTAAATTAATTGAATTGAATTAAAAAACTTGTTTTGATATATTATGTCGAAATTCCTACAATCGAAAATATAAATCAAACTAGATTGATGTTATTGTTTTTGTATGACTTATTTTACATTTTTAATTTTTGGGACGATGATAGCTGACAACTTGATATCGAGATGATATCAAGTTGTCAGCTATCATCGTCGTATTCTAGTTTGACTACCTACCTGTTTGGGTACTTGATTTCGCAGATCTAGCCCACTAATATTGTGTAACAAAAATTATTCAATGTTTGTATGACGGTTGTTATTCGACACTTAGTACAAAATGGTCTTGATATTCACATTTTTCTTTACTACCTTTTTCTTCTTGACCTACTGTGTTCTAAAGGTCATAAATAATAATTCTAGCATAATTCCTGTCCAATAAAGAAATATAAAGATACAAAGAGTTTCATCTCTTCCCCATTGGAATTGGCAGAGATCATGTGCCCACTTGCTAAGTTCCTGAAATATTTAAACTTCTCGTTTCTTCTACTTTCATAATTCTCATACTCATAACGTGGCCTTTCGTCAAAATTTCCTCGATCTGATTAGCACACGTACATCTAACACGTGCGTACCGAGTAGCTCAATCACTCTTACTTTTGAATCACTAAGCAGCCCTTTATCTATAATTCTATATTGTCCAGTACATCTTCTACTACATTAAAACGTTCGCTTATCACACTATTCCTTAGTCCATACATATCATTACAGCCCATAATGAACAACTCATTTCGTAAGTAACAAACAAGTTCATCCATTCTGCTTTGTTGTTTATAATATTTACATGTTTTAAACATCAATACACTGTTTGACTTAACGATTCTACCTCTGAATGGTGCGGCAGAAGTCAAGATCGCTTGTTACATTCTCAAATGTTGACCAATGTTCGATTATACGTAAACGTTTTTGAAAGTGTGTTGTTTTATACTTCGACCTTGTAGTCATCTAAACACGTGGTTGCGAAGATGCTTTTGAATTATGTGCCTAAAGTTACTGTTATTATCTGGTATTGCACAGATTTAAGTTTGCCGTAAAGCAGGTATAACATAAAGGGTCCTTGGCGTGTAGAGAACGCAATAAATAGGGCAAGGTTTTAAAACTATAACAAAAGACGCATTTTAATTTTGTTTGAGATTTGATTGTTCTTGCTGTAATATGGGGTTAACCTGTCTCAAAGCCTCAATACAAAATTCAATAGTAACTATCAAATACATAACATAACATAAACTCACGCCTATATCCCCCGAAGAGGTAGGCAGAGGTGCTAGCACCGACTTTTCGCCAGTTTATGTTTAGGTCCCAATGTAATAGGTGGCGAGCCTATTGCCATTAACCGGGCACTTATAAACCTGCGATAAATACACACATAACTTCGAAAAGTATCGAAAAGTCATTGGTGTGTGCTATGGTAAAACCTGGGATCGAACCCGAGACCTCGTCTCAGCAGTCCATTACCCATACCACTAGGCTACCGCAGTAAATTATATATTATATTAAGTACATCGACACAATTATCATCATCATCATCTTTCCGTCAATCCCGGTCGCATCTAATCCTCTCTCCCAACTCTCACCTCGAAGTCCTGGGACTTTTAATCACCAGTAATACATGCTTTAATTAATTTATATTTTAATAGACTTGTTCAGTGAGATTTTTTGGATAAATCCTTCCAGATGGCTACATTACCGATACTGTGTTTCTTCGTATCAATCTGCAATGCAACCCATCACATGTAGATGATTATGTTCGGACTCATTCTTGAAATACATACCAATATGTGTGACTCTACTTATTACGCAATATCTTAAATATTTAAGAAAGAAGAAAGAAAGAAAGAAATTTTTATTTTGCTTCTCACAGTGTTACTTAAATACTTATGAACTATACTTACAACTAACCTTAACCTAGTATATCTCACACTGTGTGAACCCAAAATAGATAAGATCTCTTGTGTTTCTGTAATCTCAAGCACATCTTAAAGATTAAAATACAGCCTTAGGTACGCTATGCTATGAAGTAATTACCTTTTACAGACAGATTTATTCGTCCTTACTCTTACATGATCTACAACTTCGTCCAACACACTTTTGCGATAGCACTTGCTGTTTACGAGAAAAATGCGAGAATACAAACATTTTGACCTTTGACTTGGAATAAAAAAATGTACAAGTCCAATCGATGGAGACTTTTGATATTTATTGTATTATGGTGTATTTAAGACTCCTACCAATTTTCACCTCTATGCGAATTTATGCAAGCTTACCATTTTATTTCTTCTATTTTGTTTGGATTATTATGTTGTATTCAACTGTTTGTACCGTCGTCGTTCTTTTTTTAAATTCTGAAGTTTAACTAAATGTTCATTCTTGCAATTACCACTTCACTATTGATATTAAACCACATTAACCGCAACCTTACCAATCTTGCCGTAATGTACTTTATTTTTTGAATTTCTTGTATAAGTTAGTACATAAATAATAATGACGAAGCTTTTATTTTTCATATCCTTAAATAGCATTGCAAATGTTGTTAGTAGTTAACTGTTATATGTCATTTTTAAAGCATTTATTATACTAACTAATTCCCCTTCACCGTCGCTGTAAGACAGATATATGTACGTTTAGAAGAATTTGGATGGTTTCGAGCGAAGGTTCTGTGCCTTAGTGATCAGAGCGTTTCCCCTATGAGGGAAAGATCGCGGGTTCGAATCCCGTCTGAACCAATCCATTTTTTTTTAATGTCTTTATCGATTTGAATACTTAACTGTTAATGGCTGGACTTATTATTTAGACGGTACTAAGAATTAGTGTTGCTGGATTTTGTGCCAATGAGCATGCTCGATGACAGACTTTTCAGTCTGCCAGTCTTGCCCAGCTATTTCTATTATACAAGTATCATCACCCATTTTCGACCTGCCTGTTAGTAGGTACACATAGGTGAACTTAAATGCAATAAAAATTCTTCACTAAGGTGATTTAGAGCTAAAATTATATTATGAATACTGTATAGTACTTCACTTCCTCTTCAGATAAATCTTCTTCCTATTTCATTTGATTTGTTTACTGTCTTCCTGTCCTATTATTTAAATTGAGTAGTTAGGTACTTGAGTTATGTGTGTATTTATCGCAGGTTTATAAGTACACGGTTAATGGCAATAGGCTCGCCACCTATTATATTGGGACCTAATCATAAACTGGCGAAATGCTATCACCACTGCCTACCCCTTCGGGAATATAGTCGTGAGTTTATGTTATGTTATGAATACATAAAATCAAATGTCAATCAATTCAATTGTCAACACAATGTCTCATTTCTTTTGTTTTATATAGGTACTATAAGTTTGACCTATTTATATACTTACTCTACAATTTTGACACAATCGAATGGTAGACAACGAGCCCAGTTGAGCTGCAATGCGTAAAATTACATATCGTTGTTCCTAATATGTATTGTGCTGTGTTCAATTGTTTGTGTCAGCAAATATGTTGACATATACAGTAGTAGGTACAGATTTAGTTCATTCATTGAAAATTACGTTCTCTCACTATAGTGAGGGAACATAATTAAATTTTTCAGCTGAGGGCGTTAGTGAATAGTAAAACTAAGTTGTTGGTGTCGCCACTCTTCGTCCCTTGCACCTTGCAATTATTTATAAGTCTAGAATATACCTTGAGACATCTATACAATCAAAGCTTTTTCTTAGAATTTCTTAGATATTAGAAATACGCATGAAATTCTTTTAAGTTCCATGATAAGGTAGAAAAAAAATGTTTACTAAATGTTATAGACATAAAACAGCAAATTAACTGACTGAAAATATCTATACTTACCATGAACGCATAAATTCCCGAAACCATAACGAAAAAAAAACATATCTTTAAATATTTTTGCTGCCTGAAAAATACGTTTTTTTATACCACTTAGGCGGCAGACAAGCACACGGCCCACCTGATGGAAAGTGGTTCCCGTGGTCTATGTATGTATGTATGTATGTTTAAATGTATGTATGGATTTATTGTTATTTTGAGGAGGTAGGACACGGCGGTATTTCCGCCCAATTGAGCAGTCCGACAGTGGAAGTACCTCCGCCCTACAGAATACCGCGGTTATAATAACTTCGTGTTGTGTTCCCGGCGGTGAGTAGGGTAGGCAGAGCTCACTGGAGAGTTTTTGTGCTGTCAGTGGGATGACCAAAGGCTTGTCCTCTACACTGACGGCACAAAATCTCTGTTCTTACAGGGTCGGCAGCACGGATCTGACTCCACTGCTGGTGTTACAAACGTTCATAGGTCATGGTAACCACTTTCCATCAGATGGGCCGTGTGCTTGTCTGCCACCTAAATTGTATAAAAAAAAAACCTTGCTTCATAAATAATACAGTATTAAAACAATAGCACCAAATTAAAGTGAACTTATTTTTCAAGGTGACGCATTAATTGACAATGAGGTCTTTGGTGTTTGTGCTGGCAACGTGCATGGTATACTCCCTGCCGCCCCCTCACCCGGATGTTGTGGCTGTGAGAGAGGCGGAAGATCTCCTGCACCCACTGCTGAGGAGTCCAGCGCTACGCAACCCACACTTGTTGAAGATCCTATCGTTAACCAGTTTGTTGCATGAAGGAGAAAATTTGGTAAGAATTAACTATCAAAGTAGGTAGGTACTAACATTTAGAGCTGATTCCTTTGGCATCCAAAATTTGTGTTGTGAAGCCCAGGGTCTGCTCTCCTAAGTCTCCTTGAAATTTGTTTAGTTTGGGTTACTTTTATAGCCGCATTGGTTCCCGGCAGAGTAGAATTATGGACCAGCTGTAGAACCAGCCTTACCTGTGTCTTGGTTCAGAGACTTAAGACATTTAAAACCCTTTGAACGTCTTTGTTTGATATCTTACACGTCCCGTCGTGCCAAGGACGTGATTTAAAGGCAGAACAGACTCACATATTTTAAGTTCAATCATTACTTTTCTACTATAAACACCTAATTGTTTTCTTTTTGAAGGTATTTCAACGTGATGCCCACGATGTGTCGCGCAAGGAGATATACAACATTCTTACTCATGCCGGCCTGATCCCGAGGAGGCAGTTTGCGCCACCATCGAAACCAGTAGGTTTCAAAAATAACGAAATCTCTGCACTGTTCCCTGAAGAGCACATCGGCTTCCATGACTCTATATATTTTCCCAATCAAGATGTTTTACAGCATTTGTAGAAGCTTGCCTTGTACATTATAAAATTGAATATTTAAGTTTTAAGATTTACCTAAGACTAACAACAGTTCTGATAATTCACTGGTCATGGGGTATGACCCAGCAATCGAGAAGATGTGATTTCTCAGCAAAATGTATCTACAAGTACAGTACCTAATCGATCTGAGACTTTGATACCTTTACAGAGTAGTTAAAACCATTTGGGTTATAAAGTTTTAAAATTATAGCTTCAATTAATTAAAACTACTATCTACTTATAAAAAGATACCAAAGACATTTTACAAAACCGAAGTAACATTTTCTTAGCCAGGCTTCTCTTCCCGACGCATCGCCATCAGGTAAATCGCAACAGACAAGTGTAGGTAGGTACAGTCAAAATGTCTTAGTATATAGTAATAAGTTTCACACTCTACAAGTTACCAAAAATATTCAAACAATTATTACTTCAATAACTTCTAACGCACAGCTTACCAAAAACATTTAAACCATAACAGCGATGACAAGACCGAAAAGTACAAAAAGGTTATAAACTGCCTGAGTTAGGTACTTAACATAAGGTAGGCTACGGATTTTATATTTTATATTGGAGCTCTTTACATATTTTTGATAAATCTGTATTTTATATATATTTTTTATATGTGTAATGAATTTAGTAAATAATAATTTTTATTCTAAGTAATCTATACAGAAATAATTTATAAATATTAAATACAATAAAAATAAAATAACTATTATACAACTTATAGCTAAGAACAATTAAAATGCGTCGTAGAATTCCTCCGCATCGCATGCCTCTTGTGGCAGCGTTCCCAGAAGACTGGCAGCATTGCCACGTTGTATGGCAATGCTTATTCTCTGACCTAAAAAGAGGCCAACCTTCTGGTCACGAGAAGCGTCGACCATACGCTTCGCAATCTCACGGAAGAGGTTGCGAGCGCTCGGACCCCATGACCCCAAAGTCTCGACTCCAAACGGCACAAATTCATAATCTCCGATGAGATTGGAGTATTTGCGCCGCTTGAGAGCCTCTGCAGTAGCAGCAGCAGCTCCAGCACAGCCAGCCGTGCTAGTTATATGGGTAGGAGCCATGGTATCAACGCATGTGGCGTCCCACACCAGAGTCCTACCCATCTTCCATGGCATTAACGACATGCCATCCGGTCTCTTGCCATCGTCACGCGCCAAACCGTTTGGTTCTAGTACAGCTGGTACACCGGCGGTCACAAGAGCACGGCGGATTATGTCATTGAGGCTGGCGTGCCGTGGAATTCGCCCTGCGCTCCTGCAGCACGACAGACCATGGTGTCCGAGTCTGTCAACGGCTTCTCCACAACGGCATTGATGCGGAGAAACACACGGCGCACCTAAACGGAGACAAGTTGCGATGCGGAAGGTAGTGTCATCTAACATAGTCCCTACGTTAGATGACGGAAGAGCTTGTAGCCAAAGACCCGATTCCCACACTCCAACCGCCAGTAAACGGGCACGCTCAGCAGCATTGGAACATGTATTTAGTAATTTTTTTCCAACTAAGCTGCAGAGCGGCCCGTCCCACTGACGCTGTGAGAAGAGGTTCCTTGGGAGATCGGTGTTTGGACATGCAATTTTCCAAGCGTTCACTGCATCAGTCTTACACAATACTTCAGAATTAACTAGTGTAGGTGCAAGGATTTTCCTAGTTAATTCTTCGGTACTGTGGACTGAAGACAGGAACGCTGGTAAGCTGACATCTGAAATTTTGCGAATACCGAGCCCACCCAAGCGAATCGGTAGAGTCGCTTGTAGTAAAGCTCGGTCATCCAAGGCCACATTTAAAATTTTGGTGAGGGTATTTTCTATAATTTCGTCCATTTTTTTCAAAATCGTTAAATGTTTAAAAAATGGCGTTGATCGTAGGGCATGGGTGAATTTTGGAACGAATAGGCAATACCGAAGAATAGTGAAAGCCGAGTGTATATTAATTTTGAGTAGGCGATCCGAAATGTCACTAAAATTTTGAATTTTTTATATTATATATTTTTGATAGGTCTGTAAGATCTAGAAAACCTATATTTTTTTTTATTTTTTTTTATATAGGACACGTCAATTGGACTTCGCCTTGCCTGATGACCTAGTTCAATAAAGAAAATATGTGACCTAAATGTTGCAATGCCTGGTAAAGGCGCTAAGTTTTAAGTACTGACATATAAATTGTAAGATCTATGTACACTTGTACACAAATCATTTATTGCTTACCATAAATGATTTGATTTGATAAGTTGAGCAGAAATAATGATTGTTTAAATAGCACTGGTAACTTGTAGTGTGTGTAACTCATTGACATTTTGTCTGTTCACAAGTATTTGGTCACCTTGTCTGCTACGACATATGTATCTGATAGTGTCTGTACAAAATCAAAATTAGGTAGGTACTGACTGTAGCTGTCACCAGAAAAGATAAAAGCTATCCTTTTAAAGGAAAGATAATTGACACATTCATCTTCTACTTCTCGTGTCAATGATTCACTGTTGGTGCTAAATTGTTCCCGAATGAAATTGTGCCATCTCAACGGCGCTATCAGTAACTTTATTAAAGTCGTCTTTAGTGCAGGAAGTAGGACACAAGGGGCATGAGACCAACTGCACTATGGTCTTGTTCTGAATACATTAATAATTCCATGCCACTAAACTGAGATTTTCCGAACAGTGGAGTAAATTTTGTAAGAACTCTGACGATCTAAAGCACTAATAATGTAAAAACTACTGGGTAAAGGTAGGTTTACACTTTACTTTATGAATAATGTATATAGATATGTAAATAACAACTGTGTAAATAAAACATGTAAATATAGTTATAGTTAAAATAACGCATTAGTTTAGGTAACTTGTATAAACGGTATAGTTTTATCGTGTTTGTAACAATAATTTGTGAGAGCTAAGATCCGATTGTTGTGGATTGAGAATAACAATACAATGACACACGCGAGGTTGTTTTATTACTACAAAACCTTGAAATATAAACATTCGCTTTTGTAAAATCACGACATTTCATAATGCTTTATAATTAATTAGATATATTAATAATTCACTGCATTTGCACATGATATTTAGTGATAATCCACTTTTATTGGTTGAATCGTGACATTCCCATTTAGGTATGAATTATAGTGAAAATAAAGGCAGTAAGCTATAATCAAAACCCGTCAACAATAGTGTGTCCGTGCCTTATCCGTGCCACACCCGTCACCTTATGCCCTTTCTCTATAATTCACGTTTTATGACAAGCACAAAATTTTGTGTTAAAAAATTGGAAGAAGTTTTAAAATGTCTGATTTCAAAGCGATATGTACACAGTTAATTAAAGATTATTGTGCTAATTGTTCGTTTGCGGGCATTCATTTTATTGCTGACCATACGAAACATTGGACTGAAAGGTAAGTTACCTGAGGAGGTAGGACACGTCGGTATTCCCGTCCGAATTGAGCAGTCCGACTGGGTAAGTACCTCCACCCTACAGAATACCACGGCTATAATAACCTCGTGTTGTGTTCCCGGTGGTGAGTAGGGTAGCGAGAGCTCACTGGAGAGTTTTTGTGCTGTCAGTGGGAAGACCAAACGCTTGTCCTGATTTTGTGTTCTGCACTGAGGGCACATAAAATCTCTGTTCTTACAAGGTCGGCAGCACCGATGTGACTCCGTACGTGTTACACACGTTCATAGGTCACGGTAACCACTTTCCATCAGGTGGGCCGTGTGCTTGTCTGCCACCTAAATTGTATAAAAAAAAGTTAGTCTTAGAGAGAAATATATACTTTAAGGTGTGTTGAAGGTAGGTACTTAAACAGATACCGAAGAAATACATTTTGTACTTCTACTAGTTTTTACTGCTGGTTGATAGAATCTATACTCTTCTTAAATTACTCAGTAGAATAATTTTAAAAGATCTATCTTATTATCTAAATAGGGGTAACAACTAGAATTTTGCAGAATATGTTCTTCATTTGCTTTCTAGATTCTATACTAAAAATCTATCGGTAAGTATTTACCTACAAGACCTCTGTAATGGAGTAGAGCGTTCGACATTTATATTAGAAGTCGCGGGTTCGATACTCGCTCAACACTTATAATATTTTATTTTTATTTTATCCTTTCTGAAAAAGTAACAGCTAGAATACAGATTAAAAACAATTAGGTATAACATAAAATGGCCAATTACAAGTTTTTGCAATTATAGCTGTTATTATAACATGTACAAGACGGTAGATAGTATTGCAATAGTGATAATATCACATATTTAATAAAATATACCTAGCATAGTACAGATTTTTTTTTTTGGAAATCGCATTACACTTTATTAAAAAAAAATCCTGCTCAACTTGACTTTAAGTTGATTAGTGCTGGTGAAAAATAAATCTAAATCGTACTCATGGCATAGTGATGCATGAATAGTCTATTTAATTTTATATTTCTATGTTTATTATGTACCCACATATTTGTTTTAAAAATATCCATGTGTTTATACGCATTTTACTGAGTCTAGATAGCGTTGTATAGTTTGTTCTAGAGTAATAATAAGTCACAAGTTTGTTTACATGTATTGGACACCAGATTGCTGTGGCTTGTGCTAGTGATTCTGTCGTGGTACGGCTCTGCCTTGCTGATCATCGCAGCATGGGAGGCTTTCGTCCTCAGTCCTATTAGTTTTGGCGTGGAGACGGTCTACTTAGACTGGGACACTAAAATGCCAACAGTGGCCATTTGTGAGCTGGCCAATGACGAAAAACGATTTGAAGTGTCGGATATGTGAGTATCGGACATATTTAGAGATGGAATTTTTTGCGAGCATCAAAGTTACATACATACAGATACATATAATCACGCCTTTGTCTCCAAAAGAGGTGATTATATAAAAGGTAGTTGAATAGCAAAGAGTAAAGTACAAGTAGTTAATAGTAGATATGTACAGTGGGCTTAATAATTCCGTGGACAACTTAAAATCAAAACAAAACTAAAAAGCACCTATTAGACACAGTTGGCTTCGGCTTCACATTCGGCTCAGATGCATGACTCGAGTCAACAATAGTACCCGGAAGACGGCAATAGGCTCACTTCCTATTACGTGGGACCGAATTCCAAGATTGGTGAAATGTGGGTGTTAATTTACGTCTGCCTAACCCTTTGGAGATAAAGGCGTGATTATATGTATGTATGTACACACAGTTACAAGAAGGGAAAGAAAGAACTAGACAGAAGACGTGTATGGTCGCTTTAATAAAATTTTACTTTCAAATTCTACACGAACTTCTGCAGCCGTACCCACTTAATTTCTAATATTTTGTTTAGGATCTGGACTGTGAATCATTTACCGGACTTGGAAGATGCTTTGAACGAAATAACATACTACCGTGGAATTAGCCGTGTGCTGCTAAACAAATGCTACCAGCACCCCAAGCCGGACCATAACTGCCCGATGTCGAACTATAGTTACTATGCCGACTTGGTCCGGAGTGATTGCGACGTCATCTTGAAGAATTGCTCATACAATAAAAAGTTGTTCCCTTGCTGTGAATATTTTCTGCCCATAGAAACTGATATTGGGAAGTGTTTTATCATCAATTCTGTACAAACAAAGTTACGTAATTCTTTTTATTTCATTCAAAAATACTGATTGTTCTGACATTTACTAACATAACATAAACTCACGCCTATATCCCCGAAGGGATAGGCAGAGGTGCTAGCACCCACATTTCGCCAGTTTATGTTTAGGTCCCAATGTAATAGATGGCGAACCTATTGCCATTAACCGGGCACTTTAAACTTGCGATAAATACACACATAACTTCGAAAAGCATCGAAAAGTCATTGGTAAAACCTGGAATCGAACCCGAGACATCGTCTCAGCAGTCTATTACCCATACCACTAGGCTACCGCAGTAAATTATATATTATATTAAGTACATCGACACAATTATCATCATCATCATCTTTCCGTCAATCCCGGTCGCATCCAATCCTCTCTCCCAATTCTCACCTCGAAGTCCTGGGACTTTTAATCACCAGTAATATATCACAAACAGTCAATCTAATAATGTCTTATCAAATTAGTTCGATTAATTCAATGCAAGCTTTCCATAACGAAGATTGTCTAACGGTTAGGTATACTTCAAGGTTCAAAAATTGGGCCTTGTTAGGCACCACTATTTTTATTTTCTTCGGCAACATTATTGTGTTCAGACTTTCTATTCCTGCAACTATATCACGTACCACCCCACTAATAATGTCCTATCAGTGTAACTAATCCGCTGCGAGCCTTGGATAAAGGTAACCAATAGTTAGAGGTGTACTTCAAGGTCCAAAAACTAGGCCTTGTTTGGTACCAGTATTTTAATTTCTTTTATAATATTTTTAATTACGATTTCGTTTTTTATAAAATCAAAATGTAATTTTCAGAAAACAACATCCATACCCAATGGTAACAAATATGCGCAATAAACAAGGGATTTTGAAATTCAATGTAACTTTGCCTTCAACGGTAAGTTTCGAAGGTAAATAAATGGTAAAATGATAGGCAAGTAATGGCGATATAATGGTTATTATCAATAATAATGGTCTATAATGAAAGGTACAATTAGAAATAATCAGTGCCCATTGACAAGTTGATGTCAGTGCATATATATCTGTCTGATGTTAAACAGTCTTGTATGACACCGCATGGGAAGAGATGGGGCGATCCAAATTCTACTCTGCCGGGAACCACGCGGCTTTATTTAAATACATACATATTTAAAGTTTATAAAACGTCAAATAACTTATTTCTCTTGCTCTTTTCTGTACTTTTAATACCTAAACCATGAACCTACCTAGACGGCATATGCTCAAAAAAGTTTATTTTAGGAAAGGATTTACATACTTACTGTTGTGGTTTACAGATGTATACTTTAGGAGACGATGAAGTTCCTACAATTACTACATCTATATCATCAACTCTAAAAATTCAACCTGGATATAAATATCGGTAAGAATAGTACACCATGCATATTTTTTTTACGTGTGCAATATCCCCACGGATATCCCCCCACCGGAGCCTGTGGAGGAGGTTATGTCGGGTTCGAACCGACCAAAATGCACGCCGCCTGTGGGTCGTTTTTGGCTGTCAAAGGTGAGGTTGACATGCATGTCCCTTGCACCCCAGCCGAGCCAGGGCCTTCTCTCACGATCTGGTCCTCTCCTCGGGTGTGGGGACTACAGAGTCCCCAACTCGTCACCGGAAACGGGGAGGATCATGCATATTAGCGCTTAACTAAGTGGCATGGGGACAACATAATATTTTCTTATTGTACCTTACTAACTTCGCATCAACTTATATTTGCTATGGAAACGTGGGTTCAGTAAACGGGCGTTTAAATCTGTCCAGGTTGTTCTAAGACCGAAAAATAACACAGAGCCACCAAATTAGGTTATATTGAAACCTTGTATCAGCTTCAGTTTAGTCCTCTCCATCACTCATATCAGTTCACCCTATCTATCAAATAAGACAAACAGGTACGTTTAAATCCAAAATGTGGTATGCCTTTATCAGCCGCCTCCTATCCGTACGGGATATAGAAAACGATCCCTTTATACTGGAGACCACAGCAGAGCAGAGAGCCTGTCGATTCCATGATGAAAACGAAGGAGGATTCTATCCTCAGTACTCATACAGCGCATGTACAGTACTCTGCCGAAAGCAAGCACAGTTGAAAATGTGTAAATGCAATGACCACTTTATGCTTAACACAAGTAAGTAACATTTATTATTACATGAAATATTACCATTTTTAACACGCACGCATGGTCTTATTATTATTAGGTATATATATGTGAGAATTTTGGACACTTTTTATCAAAAACCGGTGAGAATATCTTTTTTTTTTAATTAATAAACTACTTTTGCCTATCCGTGTGGTGACGGAGAAAGAATACAAGCATCACTACCCCGTCTCATCCGAAGGGTGTCGTAAGAGGCGACTAACGGCAAAATACGCAGACGATATCACAGCGAGAGAAGGAAACCTCGAAATTAAACCCTGTACCAACCCGTCTGGCCAGCGTGGAAACAGTAGGCCAAAGCCTCCTAACATTGGGAGAGGCCTAGTCCAGCAGTGGACTGCATAGGCTTATTGATTGACTTTTTTTGCTTATGAATCTCGCAGACAACTCAGTTGGTATAATTCTTAGTAATTATCTGTAGTTTATTTGCTGGGTGCTCCATAATGGATCCTACATGAAAATACTCGTCAAAATTGGTGTGATTCACTAACTTATTATGAGTTACGATAACGAAAATCAGAGATTGCTCTTATTTGCTTTTGATAGACCATGAGAACAAACGGAAGATAAATACTAGCATTTATTTCGAAAATCATTGAAAATGCTGTATTATGTAAGGTAGACAAACTTAGTACAAGACTTTGAATTTATTTTTTAATGCTATAGACACTCCTGCGCCACGGCTACTTTCTATACCGTGGCCGTTCTTCTCGGTCAAGTCCAATTGCATTTTAATTGTTATATCACAGTGATGAAACAAGGCTAGGCTATATATAGAATCTTGTACGTAACACAATATGAAGAAATGACAAGCAGTAAACAAATTCAATGCATGTTTTATCATTAATTAAGTAACTTCTTTTTTGCTTATTTATTATGGATAGAATTTATTATTTTATAAATAGCATGGCATCTTTAAATATAGGTAGGTAATATTGCAAGATATTTTTATAAGAGATCGTCTTGACGCTTTTGAAATAAATAGATAAATTGAAATATTGTAACAATTTTATCTTTTTATGACATTTGGATTATGAATTATACTTTTGAAAATAACTAGTTTTCTTAATAATCTATCTGATCCGTGTTTGACGATCGACGTAATTAGACACCGATGAGGCAGGCACATGGATGATTGTTACGATGCTCTCTAATAATGCCCATAATAAAACATTACGTGTAAAAGTACATACATACATACATATAATCACGCTTTTATCCCCGAAGGGTTAGGCAGAGGTGAACAAACACCCACATTTCACCAATCTTATTCGTTCCCGCGTAATAGGGGGTGAGCCTACTGCCGTTTCCCGGGCACTATTCTTGACTCGAGCCATGAAACTGCAGCTGAGCCTGGGCTGTATATGTCTGTCAGATATTAAACAGCCCTATCCTTTAGTCGCCTTGTACGACACCACATAGGATGAGAAGGGGTGGTCCTATTCTACTCCGCCGGGAACCACGTGTAAAAGTCTTACTAAACATTACTAACGTTGTAAAAATGTATTTAAAAAAAACTTTCGGTGAGTTTAATGTTTAAAAAGAAAACTACAAGAATCAAATTGCATAAACACATACGTGAATCAACTCTATAAAAACAACAAATTAAGCAAGTCAATTAATGAAGTTTATTATAATTAAGTAGTGCAATCATACGACAAACTGATGTACATAGTACAAAATGGCATTATAATATATTAATTGAATTAAAACTGCAGTCTATGCAAGACTTTTCCTGGTGTATGCAAGAGATTTGAAATTATACTGAAAGCAGGCCTTACAGCACTACCACATAGGTTTAATTTCTATTATGCCATAATTCAATGGTAACTTAATTCAGTGGTTATTTGATGATATTGCAGCCGAATCAGAACGATGTAACATATCGGGAATGGACTGTCTCAACTCACAATCGAAGTACCTGACCACACTGAAACCAACATGGTCGAACCGGCCTGGACTCACGTGCAACTGTCTACCTTCGTGTGACGAGGGCGAAATCACCGTCATCAGTGACGTCACGATAAAGTATAGTGTCTTTTTATCATTCGTCATCACCCTAAGAAGAATTTCCTAGTTGGGTTTAATGTTTGCACTATGGAATCCGGGGTCCGCTCCACTTTTGATTGGATATTGAGTTTTTTACCAGCGACAGCCGTCTGAGCTTCAAACCCCGATAGTAGAAGTAAAGCCTGCGTCAGAACATCCTCCGTGTTCCCAGCGGTGAGTAGGGTAGCCAGAGCTCACTGGAAAATTTGTGCTGTCAGTTGTATGACTAAAGGCATGTCCTGCTATGTCCTCTACACTGACGGCACGGAAACTCTGTGCTTACAGGGTCGGCAGCGCGAGTGTGGCTTCACACGTCCATAGGCCATGGTAACCACTTTCCATCAGGTGGGCCGTACGCTTGTCTGTCACCTAAGTGGAATAAAAAAAAACCTGCTAAACAATCGACTAACTATTCAGCAGGTGAGGTTGATATGGAACCTGAAGGTGTTGGTAGGGCCCTATAGGTAGGTACACTTACAAAGTGATTCATTATCTTATCTATTACGTCATTACCTATACCCATAGTTGAATATTTCATATCATGATTAATTTAACAACCTGGGTCCAGACTGTGCTAATTTTATATAACGGTAAAACCACTGTCACGTTGCAGACACTGTAAAAAAACATCTAATTTTAGACTCTACGCTTATATTGTTAAAGTTTGAAATTAAATGGCATCTTGTAAAGTGAATTAAAAATGCATTACCTATTTTATTTTTCATTTATATCGGATTTTAAACATATTTTAATAAATTCTAAATCTCAGTGGTGTTTTTTGCATTTTCTGTGGCCCGACAGTGGCTTTGCCACGACGAAAACTTAGTAGAATCAGGTGGTATTGACCTTGGGAATCTATTATTATTTATTTATTTTTATTTATTATTACACACACCTTACACTATCATTACAGAAAAGTCCAATGCGATAGTGTAGACATAAAAATTTTAAAAAATAGAACACAAACAGTCAATAAGTAGGTACAATATAAATCACAAATATTAAACAAAAATTTAAAAAAATAAATAAAGATAAACATAAATCAGAACTAAAAATTCAATAATACAAACATCAGCTCATAATATAACCAATTAGAATTATTAATAAATAAATTAAAACTCAATTTTATTAATCAACCTAACTAATATCACACGTCAAAAAACGCCACATTGAGCGATTCCGCTAAAAACAAGTAACTTTATGAAAAAATAGTCACTTTTTTTTTATTCCACTTAGTTGGCAAACAAGCACACGGCCCACCTGATGGAAAGTGGTTACCGTGACCTATGGATGTCTGTAACACCAAAGGAGTCACAGTCGCGCTGCCAACCCTGTAAGTACAGAATTTCTGTGCCGTCAGTAGAAGACAAAGCATGACAAGCCTTTAGTCTTCCCACTGACAGCACAAATTCTCCAGTGAGCTCTGGCTACTCTACTCACCGCTGGGAACACAACACGAAGTTATTATAGCCGCGGTATTCTGTAGGGCGGAGGTACTACCCCAGTCGAACTGCTCAATCGGGCGATTCATAAAAACTGGTCTTTTTAGACATCAGTTGTTTTTAAAGCTGCTGTTATTTTTTCAGGCTCAAAGGAAAAGCAAACTCTAAAGCGGCTCTTGTAGAAATTGTTCTCGCCTATTTACCAACTGAAAGGTTTAAAAGAAACGTTGTTAGGAGTCGACTGGATTTAGTGGGTAGGTGCACAAATGCATATTATATGGTATAACAGTGGACACTGCTAAAATATCCATTTAGTTTAAGACTTTAAAGCAATGCCATTAAAGTCCAAAATTATAAGGCTTCTTTCAGATTGAATGAAAAAGTGGTATGAAACTCTTTTCACTTAATTTTGGTCTATAAGTGTATAGAAATAAAGTTTAACATTGAATGCTATTTTTTTCAGTGTCTATGATATTACAGGGGTTTTGCTTTAGTAGAATGAAGGGCCTGGAGACATGCTTTACTATCTTTTTAAGAACCCTTCAAACATGGACTATTATTTTTTAAAAGGATAAGAATCATCATCATCATATCAGCCACACGCAGTCCACTACTGAACATAGGCCTCTCCCATAGACTTCTAGAATGACCGATCTAAAGCAGCCCGCATCCAGCGCTTCCCGGCGACCTTGATGAGGTCGTCCTTCCACCTGGCCGTCCGACGTCCTACGCTACGTTTGCCCGTACGCGGTAGGCATTCCATAACTTTTTTGCTCCATCGGCCTTCTGTTCTGCGCGCTATGTGTCGCGCCCACTGCTACTTCTACGAGCTAATCCGCTCAGCTACGTCGGCTACTTTTGTTCTACTACGGACATCATCATTTCTGACGCGATCACGTAGGAAAATTCCGAGCATAGCCCTCTCCATAGCTCGTTGGGCGACTTTGAGCTTTTTTAGGAGACCTATAGTGAGGGACCACGTTTTAGGTCTGTAAGTCATCACACACATTTAAAAAAAGGATAAGAATAGAAATATAAAATACATCGTGCACCGATATAAATTCATCACCCTAAGGTTGACTGCCAGAAAATGCTTATAGCATTAAGTCCGCCTTTGTACAATCATTTTGCTTTTGTGCATAACATAACATAACATAACATAAACTCACGCCTATATCCCCGAAGGGGTAGGCAGAGGTGCTAGCACCCACATTTCGCCAGTTTATGTTTAGGTCCCAATGTAATAGGTGGCGAGCCTATTGCCATTAACCGGGCACTTATAAACCTGCGATAAATACACACATAACTTCGAAAAGCATCGAAAAGTCATTGGTGTGTGCCATGGTGAAACCTGGGATCGAACCCGAGACCTCGTCTCAGCAGTCCATTACCCAAACCACTAGGCTACCGCGGTGCTTTTGTGCAAAATGTTTTAATAAATAAAAATATTTTTATCAAAATCACTAGTACTGGATTCAAGTAGGTACTGTAATTGGCAATGGCGAGAATTCCAAACCGGAACCTTTCCATCGTAACAATGACTCCTTAACCACTAAACTACCTACGCTTCAACACACATTACATTGCTGGTTGTTTCAGTATCAAAATAACCGGGATATTTACCATGTTTCATTGTTTTGAGTTTCCGATATATCGGCACTGTTGCAAGCACCATGATCACGGATTGCAGTGATAGTGAAACCAGTGGTAGTGCAGATACGTGTAGTAAAAGAAGTCGAGAGAGGGTAGATCGATATAATTACTCCTAGAAAAAACTTTTTCTCTGTTCACCGCCACTAGTCCAGTTCCTCCGTGATCATGGTGCTTGCAACAGCGCCGAAATATCGGAAACTCAAAACAATGAAACATGGTAAATATCCCGTTTATTTTGAAACTGATGTGAGTGACCATGATAGTTTAAATGTCTTTTTCAGTTTCAGTGGGAGGCACAACCGGCCTGTTTGTGGGTGCTAGCATACTCAGCTTCGTTGAACTATTTTTCTTCTTCAGCGTTCGTCTAATAAACAACCTTTGGATGAACAGGCAAAGAAAAGAAAATAAATCTATTGGACGAAGTAATCATTCTGATGGCAAATACCTAGAAGACGTCGAGAATAGAAACTGGCGGGCAATGTATTTCAAGGCACATTATAATATCCGATTACCGGAGTAGTAGTAATATCATTATCATTATAATTGCGTTATTCCCAGACGCATTGGAGTCCTGTACCTCGGAGTCCGGGGTCCGCTTACAAGTACCTAACATCTAATTGCGATATCATATTGTCGGTGACAAATATACTTAATTAATCTTACAAGGTATGTAACATAGCTGATACTGAGCCGCGACGGCGACGCGCCTCGCTCGCCTCCCAATTGCCATGGACGAGAAGGGACCCTCTTTTCTGAGACTTTGCCTTCAGCTTACAGGCAAGGCGAAGTCTAATTGACGTGTTCTATATAATAAAAAAAATTGTGGTCCCCACACCGGAGGAGAGGGCCAGATCGAGAGAGATGGCCCTGGGTCGACCGGGGTGCGAGGGATATGCCGGTGGATAACCTCACCTTCGGCAATCAAAAACGACCCATAGGCGCGGCCTCGTGCGTTTTAGTCGGTTCGAGTCCAACATAACCTCTCCCATCGGCTCCGATGGTAGGGTTATCCGTGGGGATTTATCGAATGTAAAAAAAAAAGTATCAGCAATGTTATAATATATTCTTCCTCTTAGCGTTAATCCCAGTCGCATCTGAAGCTTTTCTCGGAGTCTGGGGTCCGCTTTACCAGTCTAACTGCGGGATTGGGTAAACTTCGATATTTTCCGTGAAGCAAGTGCTATACTATATCGAAGAATTGCAGCTAGGCCGAGCTCCAACTACCCGTAACGACTGTCAAAGATGTTGGTATGGCAACCAGGACCGACGGATTAATATGCTCTCCGAGGCACGACCAGTCCAATGCAAACACCTATATTCATGCATACAAATATTTGCACTGAGCAGGGATCGAACCCGCGCCTCCTGCGTAGCGGTCGCGTTCACTACCGCCACGTCACGGAGGCTGCCAGTATCAGCTACCTTATGTCTGTGTAATTTAATCATTACTATATTTTAGTGTGTTTAGTCTGTTTGTGCACATTGTAATTTACAGTATTTACAGCATAATACACGCTCGCCTAAACTGTAAGCTTCTTTTACTAAAAATGAATAAAACATATCGTAACTTTTCAAATTTTGTCTGTACAATTGAAACCTTTTTTACAATCAATTGTAGATACTTGTCGACATTTTAGCTAAACAAACAAACAACTAGTCCATCGCAGTCCACTGCTAGACTAGGCCTCTCCCAATGTTGGGAGGATTTGGCGTACTGTTCCCATACTGGCCAGGGGGGTTAGTACAGGGTTTTATTTCAAGTTTTCCTTCTCTTGCAGTGATATCGTATGCTTATTTTTCCGTTGGTCGCCTCTTACGACACCCTTTCTTATTCTTAATTCTTTATTGCACACAAACAGTACAGAGGTCAAACACAAAATAAATATATAAGAAATATGTACAAAGGCGAGCTTAACTCAAAATGAGTTCTCTACCAGCAAACCTTTGAGTAGAAGAGAAGCAGTTAAAGTAATAAAGGGACGTGAAGTGTACATTAATTTTTCAGATAAAAGAAGGGTACCTAAACAGGTACATATATATACACATAAACATACATACACAGCATACATATTACACCTACATACAAACATACAAACATACAAATATACATACATACATACATAGGTACATACATGAACATAATGCATACATATATACACATAAATATATTCAAACTACATTACTGTGATAGGAAATGTTCCCTTGTTCTTCTCTTAAAGACGTCCAGGGTATTACTAACGCGAATGGTGTGAGGTAGTGCGTTCCAAAGACGTACAGCCTGCACCGTGAACGATCCATCGTAGCAGCAAGAAGTGTGTGCAGTTGTGCGAAGCAGAAGAGAGGAAGAAAGACGACAGTGTTTGCCCCTGGGCACAAGATACTCAAAGCGTTCCCGCAAATAAGTTGGAGCATTAGAATTATGAAGTATGGCATAGAGAAGAGTTAGGATGTGAAGGTTACGGCGCTGTCGAATAGGGAGCCAGTTCAGTCTTTTGCGTGACATGGTCGTATTTGCGAAGGCCAAACACAAAGCGGATTCCTAAATTTTGCAGGCGCTCAAGTTTTTTCAGCAGTTCCTCTGATGCATCTAGAGAGCAGACATCAGCGTAGTCTAAAAGCGAGAGTAGAAGAGATTGTGCAAGAGCAACTTTAGTCTGAAGAGGTAGGAGTTTCTGGAGACGCTTGAGGGATTGAAACGAACAGTATACCCTCCTGCTTACCTCCGCGATGTGAACATCCCAGGCAAGCATGGAGTCGATGTGCACGCCTAATTTTTTTGCACTTTTTGTGTAATCAATGGCCACCGAATCATACATTACTGGAGGAAGAGAATCATGATCCAAGAGGCGGAGCATGTATCTACCACCAACAATAAGTGCTTGAGATTTTTTTGGGTTGACCACTAGTCCAAAGGATTGGGCCCAAGTATGGATGTTGTCAAGATCATTGTTGATGGTAGCCACAGCTCCAGTCAGTTCATCAGCTTTAAAATGTCGATATATTTGCAGGTCATCTGCATAGAGGTGGTAATGCGAGGTTAGAACCCGAGTCACGGCGTTTATGAAAATAGAGAAAGGGAGAGGAAGAGATGGGGTGGTGATACTTGTATTTTTTCTCCGTCACCACCCGGATCATTTTAGCTAAACTAGGTATAAAAGGTAGAGCTGCCAGAGTGTATCAAGTTTTTTTTTTAATTTTTTTTATACCACTAGGTGGCAGACAAGCACACGGCCCACCTGATGGAAAGTGGTTACCGTGGCCTATGGACGTTTGCAACACCAGAGGAATTACAGTCGCGCTGCCAACCCTGTTAGTACAGAGTTTCTGTGCCGTCAGTAGAAGACAAAGCAGGACAGACCTTTAGTCTTCCACTGACAGCACAAATTCTTCAGTGAGCTCTGGCTACCCTACTCACCGCTGGGAACACAACACGAAGTTATTATAGCCACGGTATTCTGTAGGGTGGAGGTACTTCCCCAGTCGGACTGCTCAATTAGGCGGAAATACCGCCGTGTCCTACCTCCTTAAGTTCTCAGTTCATCGTACATTTAACTGTTAATGTTCGTTTATGTGTTCAACATAGCACCTTTTAATGATTTTTAGGGATCCGTACCTCAAAAGGAAAAAAAATTGAACTCTTATAGGATCATTGCGTTGTCCGTCTGTCTATCTAGAACGTCTGTTAAGTCTTTATCTCTGGAATGCGTTGAGGTATCAAGTTGAAATTCATATAACAACTTAAAACTGTGCAAAAATCAAACTTCTAAGTGAACGCAATCAAAATATATTTCGGTTTGTGTAACTTAAGTTACGGAACCCTCGGTGCACGAGTCCAACTCGCACTTGACCAGGTCTTTTATTATATAAAGTAATATAAATACATGATATTTTCATCTTCATCCTAGTGTTAATTCCAGTCGCATCTGAAGTTTTCGCCTCAGAGTCTGATGTCCGCTTTTACAATCTAAGTGCGGATTTAGTTAAACTTCGATATTGTCCGTAAAGCGACTGCCATCTGACCTCCACTATTGACATATAATACTGACTATTATTAAACTATTGAGTGGTAACAATACATAAAATTAAACTACACTACTAGCGGCGGCCGTATCTCCGTGCTCTTGAAATTGACAATACTAGATAGATAACAATTAATAATAATTATTATTACTAACAATTAATAATAATTATTATTATAAATTGTTAGTTTAATTTAATTTTTGGATTCGGCGATTATTGTTCCGTTAGTTATGCCGGTTCACGGACTGATTGCCAAGAGCCCCAACATCTTAAGAGGCTCGCATTAGACTGTTGGGTCAAGGGCCTGGTGCAGAAGGCGGTACTCCTCGACGCGGTATGTATTGTGAGGAGATTCCTCTTTCTCTGGAGCCCTAACCCCCGGTAGCTTGGTATGGAGCACCATTTTTTATATTTTTAAATAGATGTTTTATATGTATTTATAAATATAATTTATATGATGTTTACTGTAAAAAAGATTAATAATAATATATAATCTTTATTGTACACTAAACATATACGTTAGATTGTTGTTTATACAAGTTACAGCCATTACATTATGTACAAATTTGTAAGTTGCCTTCTCAATGATGCGTTAAAAGGTAAATTGTTTAAAGAGTCTAGGGGCTCAAGGAAAATGTTCTACCAAATTAGTCCACCCATGCAGCAGAGTCCATTCAGCCCATTGGGTTCTCTGCTCGATTTGAGGGCTTGGCTAAGCGTATATTTCCCCGTATAGCAAATGTTTGAAATCCACTGCTGACTAAAAGCTCTTGAGAAAATGTGTTGCTTATAGAAGTAAATGCTAGACTGGGCTTGGAAAAATTGCCACAGGGCTATAGTCGTTGGTATACAAATCGCAAGGATTATATTAGTAAAATGTACGGCATGGAAGGTTCCTGAGGCAAAAAGTCAGTGTGGATAAGGGCTTAGAAAGGAAGGTGATAATGTCGTTTGTATAATTTCGGGTAGCCTATGTGGTTATAAGTAGAAGTATTTCCTTATTACCTAAAATTACGAGTTTATAACATTCTTTTACTCTGTATAAGTTATATAATAATAATAATTTATTGCCAAAAAACACAAAGGTTACCTACCATTCATTGCCGCTGACCCCACACTAGGCAAGCCTGTCCTGTGGGTGCCAAATACGTAACTACATTATCTGTTATACATTGTTGTTCGGTATTTAAGTAGTTGTCGTTATTTACACTAGAAGATTATTATTACACTATTGTACAGTGTCACAGTTTGCCAATTTATCCTAGATATAAACATATAAGTGAACAAACAATCAAAAGAAAAAAAAAACATTGTTGTCTGAAGGTATGACATAATAATATAAGATGATTCACTAGTGCTTCGTTACAAAATAGTGCAATCTCCACCATTATGAATGCATTTAGATAGGTACTTTAGTTTCTGAAAGTAGCCACGTTAAATAAGTACACTTGTGAATACAAGTTAAGTAAGTATTAGCACAGATTAGGTCACAACAGGAAGGCACCGGTGGAATTGATGTCAGCGTCCATTCTCCATTCGTCCCTACAGACTGTTACTAGCCTTTCTAAATAATTTGTGCTCAATTATATCACAAACAATCGAATCAGGTTATTGCAAAACTAGTCTTTAAGACTGATGGGCATTTCTATTTTATTTCCTTATAAATACCATTTTGATGGAAAGTGATTACCGTTACCTATGAAAATTTGTTTTAAATCAAAGCATATTTTTAAGGCTAATGGTCTACTTCCTACGTTTTTGTGCAATCAGTGGGAAGACCATTGGCTTCTCCTGATTTAGTGTTCTGCACTTAAGGCACAGAAAATCTCTGTTCTTACAGTGTCGGCAGCACGGGTGTGACTCCACTAGTGTTACACACGTTCATAGGTCACAGTAACCACTTTCCATCAGGTGGGCTGTGTTGTTATCTGCCACCGAAAAGGTGAAACCGATCAGGTTCAATAATAAATACTGTAGGAAAAGTAACTTGACACCCCTGCTGCCGACCCTGTAGTCGGCAGCACGGGTGTGACTCCACTGGTGTTACACACGTTCATAGGTCACGATAACCACTTTCCATCAGGTGGGAAGTGTGCTTGTCTGCCACCTAAGTTGCATAAAAAGGTCATGTACACTTGAGTTCATCATCATCCTCCGTCTGAGTTTCATTTTTTTAGTGAAGCAATTGTCATCTGAACTTCATAACCCACAGAGTCCACAGACGATACCGAAATTCAATCGTCAAAAAAAATTGACAACCTTTTTAAGGCATCCTACCGACGACGACGATCCGAGAACCCGAGCGTGACCCATCCCTAACTGGCCTGGCTATTGCCTACTTTGCAATGTGCTGACCTACTTGATTACCACTTAGCCAGCCTCTCAATATTCAAGCGTGTTAATAGTATTGATTTTATGTATAACATAGCGGAATTTTAATAAATTGGTTGCACTAAACGAAGTTATCATTCAACCCGCCCGTACTCATGACAATAAACTTCTATGAAAAACGCTAATTGAAAACACACTTGTATTTGTTCCACAGTATTTATTATTGAACCTGTTCGGTTTCTTCCTACCTGATGGAAAGTGGTTATCGTGACTTATGAACGTGTGCAAAACCAGAGAAGTCACACCCGTGCTACCGACCCTGTAAGAACAGTAGTTTCTGTGCCGTCAGTGCAGAAGACACAATCAAGACAAGCCTTTGGTCTTCCCACTGACAGCACAAAAACTCTCCAGTGAGCTCTGGCTACACTACTCACCGCCGGGAACACGGGGAATAACGAGGTTATTATACCCTCAGAGGATGCCGTAAGAATAAACCGGTCAAGTTCAATATTATTATTGAACTATTACTTTGGAACAAGTGTGTTCTCAATATGTGTTACAATAAATGCCACCAAGTGTTATCAATTAACAGTTTACTTAAACAATACTATAAAAAAGCTAGAAGTCAGAAATAGCAGAGTCATTTAGCTATGTTTTAGAAGGGTTAGGGAATATTCGGCCGGGGTGCGAGGGATATGCCTGTCAACCTCACCTTCGGCAATCAAAGCGACCCACAGGCGGCGTGCGTTTTAGTCGGTTCGAGTCCGACATAACCTCCTTCGCCGGCTCCGGTGGGGAGGTATCCGTGGGGATTTTGCGCACGTAAAAAAAAAAAAAAAAGGGCTAGGGAATATTAGTCGTTTCGGTTACTAATCGATCTTGACAACAAAGTCTCAAAATGATCTTAAGCCGTGTGGTTTCCGGCAGAGTAGAATTTGGACCACCCCATCTCCCCATTTCCATGCGGTATCGTAAAAGCGATTAAGGGATAGGGCTGTTTAACATCAGACAGATATATACAGCCCAGACTCAGCCTCAGATGCATGGCTTGAGTCAATAATAGTGCCCGAAAGACGGCAATAGGCTGTTTTTTTTAATTTGTTTTATACCACTTAGGTGCTGACAAGCACACGGTCCACCTGATGGGAAGTGGTTACCGTGGCCTATGGACGTGTGCAACACCAGGGGCGTCACACTCGCGCTGCCGACACGATTGGTGAAATGTGGGTGTTAATTTACCTCTGCCTAACCCTCCGGGGATACAGGCGTGATTATATGCAAAAAGTCCAAATCAAAATCACCTACCACCTGCATACTGGTCAACGAACGAGCTGAAGAATGATAAGTACCTATATTCAAAGGAGTGATGAGAGGAGCGAAATATTCAGACCAAAATCCTTGGTGTTGCGAACTATATGAAGTTTGCCACCTTAGTGTAAACAATAGCCACGTATAGGGAAGTATTTATCACAGGCAAGGTTTACCGCGTCAAGTAGACCGTTTAGAACGAAGCCTTAGAAATTAGTAGGCTTTATACAAAATACTGTGTCCACAAAGATGGTAAAATGTAGATTTTTTGTACGACTTAGGTGGCAGATGGCAGTCAAGCACACGGTCCACCACTAAAGTGGTTACTGTGGCCTATGGACGTGTGCAACACCAGGAGATTCACGCTCATGCCTGTAGGAACAGAGAGTTTCTATTCCGTCAGTTCAGAAGATAAAGCAGGGCTAGCGTTTAGTCTTCCCACTGATAGTACAAAAGCTCACCAAAGAACTCTGGTTACCCTCCTCACCGCCTAGAACACAACACGATTTATTATAGCCGCGGTATTCTGTACATGTACTTCCCCAATCGGACTGCTCAATTAGAACGGGAATACCGCCGTGTCCTACCTTCGTAAAAGATGTTACATACAAATGTAGAATGGAGGACCTTGTCAACATCTTCAGACTTAAGCCAACCTTACTTATAAGGCTGCTGACACACCCTGACACCCTGCTGATTGATGGTTAAGGCTCTGATGCAGAATTTCCCCTTGTGTTGGAAGATCTGAAAATATATAGTCGCTACCATAGTAACCATAAAGGCAAGGCTAAACGAATGAGCAATGAGCTGATCCCGGGATCCAAGGGTGAAATCATGAGATTAAATAACACTAAGATAAAGATGATGACAATGATATATACAGCCCAGACTCAGATACATAGCTCGATTCAACAATAGTGCCCGGAATACGACATTAGATTCACCCTCTATTACTTCAGACTGAATACATGATTGGAGAAATGTGGGTGTTAATTCCCCTCTGCCTAAGCCTCCGTGGATAAAGGTCTGATTATATAAATAAATAAATAAATAAATAAATATTCCACGACATTCTACACAACGCTATCTAGACCCATGGTAAGCATAGCTTAACTAGCTTGTGTTATGGAATCTAGAATGCGGATAAACATACTTAGATACTTTTTTTTGTAAATACATACATATTATACATAGAAACAACCAGACCAATGCAAATATATGTATGTAATGATGATAATGATGACAAGGTTTCACAATCATCTAAAATCTAAGAGATACCGGCTGAGTGCCGAGTGAATCTAAATTTAAAAAGTCATACATTGATCCATATGATCGACCCAGTTGACATCTTATACGCTCTACTAAAAAGTGATTTTCTTGTGAACTTATCACCGGCGTTTACACCCTTATGTGAGCCTTCTAACCGTCGATATGATGCTCTATTAGGGTAGCCTAAGGATAGAAACGTCACAGTATTTCGCTCAGGCAGAATAATTCATCAAAGCACCCAGTGAAGTGCATAATCTAACTTCGACTTAGTGGAGCAGTGACACATGTGACAGTTCTAGGACATTGGTATAGCAAATCCATGTTATCTTAGTAGGGTTTTGGGACAGTGAAAGAAACAGACGTGAGTACCTTTAAGTCTTTTCTTAACTACGAAACGGCCGATCTTCGATTTTTTCGTGAATCGACTGCCATCTCCACATCCCACCCAGACTGACGAAATCGATAGATTAAGTTGTCAGACTTTTTAGGCTTCTACAACCCGCAACGAATCTAGGTAATGAAGAAGAGAGAACGCTTTAGAAAACCGAAGAAGCCAATGGTGGCTGTTCGGCCGTTCGGCGTTGGAGCTCTCCTACTTTTCTCCTCTCACTCCCAGGGCCGCCACTAGCCCCCATCTCGGAGTCTCCCACACTGGACACTCGGTGATCGTTTGCAGCCCCGAGTCCTCGCTCGTGTCGCTGTGATGGCACTCAGACGTTGGTTCTTTCTCAATACGACGCAAATACTGCCCGAAGCACCCGTGCTCGGTGATCCAGAGCCACATCCCCATGTTGGGTCTTACCGCCGCTACTACGGCGTGCCCTGCGCTTGGTCGCTCGAGTCATAGCTACCATTCCACCACCATGTCCCTATGGAGCCGGGATGTCACAGCCCGAATTTCTTCAGGTACAAGCACATAATAAAAAATAGCTATCGATCGCGGCTCTGCCTGCGTGATAATCGTTTATCGCGACCAATCATAGCTTTGAATCTCTTTAAGTTTTTTTTTTGCGATCCTATAATCCTTTCTCAAGCTTTATCCATCTCTGTAGCAAATTTCATCTAGATCGGGTCAGTGGTTCAGGCGTGCAAGCGTAACTGACAGACAGATAGAGTTAGTTTCGCATTTATAATATTATTATGAAAATGGATATCTAAAACACATAAACAGGTGAAGGCACCAAAAGTGTTATGACATAGTCTAGAACAGTCCCCCTAGTAATGGTCACCCCAACCAATATCCCGTATCGATCGCGAGCGAGACAACAGAGCTAGCTATAGCTCCACACTGCTCACTTTGCCGCATAAACATGAAACTGCGATCTTATTTACAGACTAATTCTTTAAATCCACCAATCCAACAGAATATCTACTGTGTAACAATTAATACAGGAATTTTAAGAGTATTGGAGTGATCATTTCTGTGAATAGATATGATTTAAAAATGTAGCAAGTGGGGACATTGTTGATAAAAGTGTTTCGTATTCCTCGTTGCGATTATGGTAAGTAACCTGTAATATATTTTATAGAAAATACCTATCATTTTCCAATTATAGCTATTAAACTTTTAATGAAAAATAACGATTAAATTACAAGTGATTTTAATTCATCATTGCAGTGAGTAGTTTTTTTATCTCTTCTCTGACATGTAAATTAATTTACCAAATATTTCTTTTCTTAGAATTTAATTGTTATTTAGGTAAACATCGCATTTTTATTATAAGAATAGAAGTACCTACTATACTAGTTTATTATATAGTGCTGTGTTATATAAATGATAGTTTCCCATCAAAGAAAAAGAGGCTTTTAACATTCATGTATTAGTGCAAGATTATTTCACCAATGATATTTTTACTATACCTACTAAGTTCTCACCTCAGTTTATCTAGACTTGAACGCAGTTTACATTGTTTATGAAATCTAGCCTAATATGTAGGTATGTTAAGTGTGAACTTAAGAGGGAAAATTGGAACGTGAAAGCATATAATTTTCAGAGAGTTGTTAAGAAAATTACTGCCTCTTTTTGCGCAACTAACATTAGTATCATTCGCTAATACCTGATTATTATCATTATATATATTATACACCATGAGTAGTTTACTTTAGTCATGCCTATTCCTTATTAGAGTAGGCAGAAAGAACATCTTCGATCCGGTGACTTGTGACTTCTACTTTCATAATTGTTTCCATTCATTGACGCCGGTTGCGGGTACTCTTGATCTAGCCTTTTCTTAAAAATGGCTTAAATCTAATTAATATACGCGAATGTATGTTAGTCGATGTTGACCTTTAACGGGTTTGTCTATTCACTCTCGTTTCATAAATCATTTTCAGCAATCTTCCTACGTCATCCTCACTATGTGTCCGAACCATCTAAGCATCCCTTTCTCTATCTGGGTCTACTAAGTACATCTTCAATCATACCAGCACGTTCTCTTGGCTTTAAAGAATAAATATAATACACAATACAAATTTACTACAAATAACTGCGTAGTGAAGACACCAGATCCATGGGAATCCAAGGCTAAAAAAGTCGTGGCTGATTTAGGGCACAGACTGCGAAGTGTATCCAAATTGCTTCCCGGCCGGTCGGCCTGATGGGCACTCTCATCTTCATGATCAAAAGATTTATTTATGTTCTATTATTAAATGTTCATATATGTGAGGACTTCTTACAAAAGCGATAATAAAAACTAAAGTCTATTGTAGTTCACTGCTGGACATAGGCCTCTCCCAATGTGCGCCATTTATACCGATCCTCCGTCTCTTTTATTGTGGCGTCTGTCCCATTTTGGAGGGTTTTGCTGGCCTGACGGGTTGACAAAGAGTTTTTTTCTCTCTCTTAGGTCGTTCCAGTCTTCGCCGAATATCGGCCAGAAGCCCCAACTCCTCTCCCTAATTGAGGGTGGGAGTTGCCGCTTCTATTGCCCAGGGTGCACCGCGTGGAGATTTTCAAGCACGTCCCCTATTGCTCATAAAAACGAATTAACTGTTAATTTATCGTTATAGAATTGACAAGATGTCCACTGAGCCGGGGAGGATGAGCGGCACGCTGGGCGTGTTTAGCGAGGGCGAGGCGTGCGGGGCGCGATGGACGCTCGGCGCACTGCTCCTGGCTCCGCTCGCGGCTGCCAACTCCAGCTACTGCGCTGTACCAGCTGTCATACTGCTGGCTATCTTCATTACTGTCGCTAGTAAGTACTTCAAGAAACGTTTAGGGATTGCAATGGCATACATATCTCTAAATAATCTAGTACTTACAGTACCTACTTAGGTTCATTGAACCCATTACAATTTAATTAACTACATGATTGAAAATTTACACTTGTTTTCTAAAGTAGTTTAACACTAAGGTTACCGATCACCTTAGCTTTATATAGGTAGATACTTTCATGAAAAATAATAAGTTAGAATAAACACATTTCTTTTCGTTTCTTTTTGTATTTAGAAGACAAAAAGTTAGAGTGAAACATGTACCTACTGACTTAGTTTAACTTTGACCTCTTAGGACTTAAAAGCTACTAAACTAAATAATCGAAAATTAATTAACAGCAAAATTCCAATTAATTTTACTGTTAATTAATTTTATTTGAAAATATCTATATCTATCTTCTCTAACTCGATTTTGTTGTTTCTGGGTTTGTAATCTATCTTTAATGTTTCAGCATTTACATGTAACGACTTAAAAAAACTGGCCGAAATACTTCCTCCACTAAAGACAGCACGGGGCCGGAGGGAAAGAAACCTACGCTCATTCGCCGACTTCATGGCAATGTGGATGAGTTTCCTCTCACATTTAGTGGCTGTCGCAATCTGTGCCCGAATCTTGAGCGCGACGGCTGATCATGTGACTGGTGGCCGCACCAGAAGGTGGTTATTTGGTTACGAAACTCGGGCGCTGGGCGAGCCGTGGCCTGACGTGTTAGGAGTGACGGTGGTGATGGTAGTTTGCGCCATGTTCATGTGTGGACTCGAGGTGAATGTTATTCATTTGTGTAACGATACCAAGATCTGGTAACGTTATGTAAGTTACAATCTATAGACGTTTGTGTGAAGATTTAATCGACTGTGATTGCTTTGTAAACAGTATTGCAAGATTGACTAGTTTGTAACTTGTTTCTATTTCAGTATTATGGCCTTACCTATGCCTCTCACCGTTAACGGTAATAATCCCATAAGTACGCATTCCCACCACTGTACAGTCAACGACAAAAGGTAATTAACATTTATATAACAGTTAATGTAAAAGTCGTTTTCAAAACGCCTGGGGGCAAATTTAATATATTTCTTGTTTAATTTAATATATTGTGATCGGTTTACCAGAAATGGCGATCAATAAATTAGAATTTGTTAAGCTGCTTCCGTCGTTGACTGTACATCAAGGTTAAGATAGTCCCACAAAATAACAAGTAGAAAATATTAGACTATTACAAGATAGCATCCGCATCTAAATTAATAAGTTGTAAAGTTCCAAACCTAATGAATCCACTCCTTCTTAACAAACGAGAGACAATAGGAAATTAGAAAAATTATTTTAATGTCGATATTATAAAATCCGTACTGAGTTATTGGCAAAGATATATCGAAATCGATGATACAGCCAGACAGACTGTCGTTGTTGGGGACTCTGTAGTCCCCACCCGAGGAGAGGGCCAGATCTTGAGAGATGGCCCTGAGTCGGCTGGGGTTCGAGGGATATGCCTGTTAACCTCACCTTCGGCAACCAAAACGACCCACAGGCGGCGTGCGTTTTAGTCGGTTCGAGTCCGACATAACCTCTTCCACCGGCTCCGGTGGGAAGGTATCCGTGGGGATTTTGCGCACGTAAAAAAAAAAGACAGGCTGTCTTAATTAATACGTATCGTGTACCGCTAAAACTTGTTACATAATACAAATTATGTGTATCAAAATCAAAATTGTGATAGATTAATTAGTAAAAAATGAACGGACTGTGATAAGCCTTCTTATAGCGCGGCGGTAGAGCGTGCCTGTTCAGAGCTCATATTTGGGTTCAAAAATATTTCCTCTACTAGCTGTACTCGACTAGCTCCACCCGCGTGGATGTCGGTTATCGCGACAAAACATAGCCTATGTCCTTTCTCAAGGTCGATACTACCCCTATACTAAATTTCATCAAAATGGTTCAGCAGTTTAGGTGTGAAAGCGTAACATACAGACAGACAGAGAGTTACTTACCTTAGACGTTCACTTTTTCCGATCTAAGTAATCTATAGGAAAAGAACGATAGAAAATAAACAAGATATGTAGTTTTGTCTATTTTTAACGTTCTTGGTGTATTTGTTAAGATAAGTATAATACTTATATGTATACATATCTCTCAAAAAGTTCCTCAATCAATCAATTATCCTATTGTAGTCCACTGCTGGACATAGGCCTCTCCTAATGTGCACCATTGCTCCCTATCCTGTACCTTCCGCGTCCTGTCCTTTATTATTTTTACATATTTCCTGGAAAGCTATATGTACAAACTACCTTTAAGGTTTCAATAACAGTTTCAGAACTTTTTTTATGGATAAGTATTTACTATAAAATTCAACTCTCCATAATCTAATTTGTAATTCTTTTATTACAGGAAAGTATGATGTTCACATTCATGTTGCTAATTCTGCTGTATATATTTAGCCAGTTTTTTGCAATATTCGGCCTTATTAACTTTGATATTGCAAACATCAATATGCCAATACCAATTACTGTGTATGAGGTAACTATACTGATTTACTTATTTAGCCAGTTATTTAATTTATAACATGTAGTTTACTAATTATAGTTAACTAAATGTTATAAATTAAATAATAAGTTACATGATTTTATTTTTTATTGGTTTCAAGTAGCATCCAATAAAAATAATTAAAAATTTAATTACAATTAATTTATTTGCAGGCCTTTAATATTTCAAGTACCTAGTTTTTACAATATCTTTATGTTTTATTACTAAAAGTAAAACGTTATTTGGTTAAAATTTATTTCAGATTTTTGCCGCCGGTGCACCTATTTCGTACGCATTCAATATAGCGATACCTAAGGGCAATGGAACCTTAAAGAAAAACATATTCCTCATGATCGGACTGCCTACTATTGTGCTGTCGGGCTTGTGTTTCCTATACACAAACATGCTGAAAGGGTAAGTACACCTTTCACATTAATTCTTCTTATACGACTGAGCAGCAATCTCGATTGCGTCCAAATTTAACTATACACTTTCGTTCCCAGTTCGCTTCCCTACTCTTCCTTTCTATATTTTGTACAAGTTACTGTTACGAGAGTGAATGCCATCTGACCCCCAATTCCTTAGAGGAAATCCCTCACCAAGCCACAACGACCAATCAGCAGATGAGGTTTCTTCATGGTCGGCAGCGCGAGTGTAACACCAGTGTTGCATACGTCCATGGGCCACGGTAAGCGTTTCCCATCAGGTGGGCCGTGTGCTTGTCTACCAACTAAGTGGTATAAAAAAAGATTAACTTGGACCCTGAAGATTTTGTAGGCGGCCTATATCAACTAATAACCACAGTGAATGAAAACTCCCCATGTCATCTATGTTTCTATTCTATTTATAAAAAAAATAAAAAAAAAGGGACTGTCGGAGGTTACGAGAATATCACTCACTGAAATAATACAACTTTTTTACAGATTCTATCGCTATTTATTTAGTATTATTTACAATTAGCCCCACCTTCCTTCTTTCTATAGTCACGGGGCCTTTAAGCGAGGCGTGAAAAAGCATATGATGATAAGCCCGTTAAGCTGAGAGACACAATTGTAGCATGGTATAGTTATGTAATGGTGACTCTCTTTCCTGAGCCTTTGCCTTCAGCTTATCATCACGTGAGGTGAAGTCTACTTGACCTCACCTGATGATAAAAATAAACCTTTCAGCTTCTTTTCAGCGGTCCATGATCGCGAGGTAATACCCATTGAATCGCTAGAGAATCCCTTGCAAAAGTGGTTTAATTTCGACAGTAGGTGCACGTCTCACATAAATGCCATGAGGTTTTCTATTCATTGTGATTATTAGTTTATAAGGGCGCCTTGTATTGAATATATTTCTATGCGAGATTTCAACAGCATCCACATTATTGTTTTAAATTACAGAAACAGCATTGACGCAGCTCTACCTGTCACCACTCTTCTGGAAGCGAGGGCCGCCGGATGGGTGTGCCCAGTGCTAGCAGCGGTCACCGTCGCAGGAGTCTGTCTAGCCCTCACAGAGCTCTGCCCTTTACTGTTCACAGTTTTGGTGGCACTAGCCTCCCCAGAATGGAAGGTACTCACGAGGTCGATGACCTATGAAAGTACCACAACAGGAAGCCCGGTCTTAGCTGTTTTTACCGCTGGTGAGTTTTAATTTTATTTTAAGCGGATTAGTCTGTTCTATTAAAACTCATGTGTGATAAGACTTCATCGAATTAACGCCAATATGGCGGGTAATGAAGGATTAAAAAGTGAGTTAATCCGTGATCATCCTTGCGTTAACCCCGGTCGCATCCGAAGTTTGACCTCGGTGTCCTGGGTCCACTCTTCTAGTTTAACTACAACGCGTCTGAACTTCTATATTTTCTGCGAAGCGACTACTATCTGACCTGATGACTAACAAAATCAAATAAGCTCTATGCTATTTATAACGCGTATATAAACTGGTCATGAAACCAGGTAGACCTATCTACCAAAAATCATGTTCATCCGGCTCGACGGACCATTAATATTTAAACATATTATTTATTTATTATTACACCCTGAGTTACTCCAATTCAATTGCTACCTAACTTACGATTTGAGGACAATAAAAATATACATATAATTTTCTATCTTATAATATACATATAAAATATCAGAATTCGGAATGAAATTTTAGGATGAGTTTGGTTCAAACCCCTTGCGTACCGGTGTCCATTCTAATGAAATATATCCTACCCACCTATAATCTTTATCTATTTTTGAATGTTACAGGGAGTCTGGCTGCTATACTAGCGTTTGCTTGTCCCTTGTCGCATATGATCACGCTTATGAATGCGAGCCATTTGCTCGGCATTGCAATTCAGGCGTTTCATTTTATCATAATGCGATGTGTGCCTACGCTGGAACAGAAGGAGGCTGGCGGTGAGTGTATCACTTTATTAATATTATAGTAAGGTATATTAAGCAACGCGAGAAGAAGCGGTAGAGCATAAAGCTAGTTAAGCTATTCACCTATGCTTAATCTGGGTCCAGGTGGACTTGTGTAAAAACGTCCAAGAATATATTTATTTGTGATCATAGTTGTGATAGTGTGTAATTAAACTTTAATTAGCTCGATTATATTGCAGACATTGAATATAAACGATTAGGAAGGGATGGTGTTCGAAAGCAATCTTGCACAAGTAAGAAACGGAGTCTATGGTTCATTCCATCGGCCATACGTCACACAAAAACTCTTGAGAGCATCAAATCCAAAGTAACAAAAGGTAAGTCCTTCAAATAACCTACTTATATGTCAAACTTTCTCTCTTGCCTTTGGATTCCTTGGTAACAGAAGTACCAATGCCACTTTTATTTTTTTACAAGTAGACGTTGGGATTTTCGGATAATATTCTTTCGGTACTGAATTACCCATGTAATGGTTGTCTTGATTTCTCCACATGCCTTTCTTATAAGCAGGGGCATAATAGAAAAATGGTGATTTGGATGAGTGGATTTTATGTCACTGAGATCTTTGAGAGTAAGAAGCCCTCCAACTGTCTACCCTGTAACGCTGACCAGCATCGGACAGAAATGGTGACGCTTAGAGGTTACTATGAAGAAATCGATAAAAAAATATCGTACATGCCGTATTGAGGTCCAAAGAAAGAAGGTGGATTCGGCCTCACAGGGACTGCATACTTACACTTACATTAGCAGGTAATTACATAATCTATAAATATTCCTTATGCTTGTTGTTAATATTTTGCCAGAAACCGAAGAACGTGAGTGTCTGCTCCTCGATGAATATGCAGGATGTGCAACAGAGGAAATCGATCCTATGACTAGCAGTAGTAGTGGATTGAGGGAAGCAGTCACAGTGGAAGTGGGAGATGCGGCCTCAGACGCGGAGGCCAGTGAGCCTGAACTATCGTCTGGTGATGATTCAACAGATATTGACGCAGTCGTCAAGGAATACAGGGATAGGATACAAGTAGGTATTGCTCATAAATTTAATCGGTGAAACGGCTGACTGGATCTGGCATAGGGATGAGAGGCATATATTAAGCAATTAATGCAATCACATCAGCTACTTTTTATCACAGGAATAGATTAACATGAGTTCCAGAAACGGATCATGTGATCACGAACACCCTAGGCCTATGCAGATGCGTAGAGATGTCGCGTCCTTGGCAGTAATTTAACGTCTGAACCCTGTTGAATGTTCTGATGAGCTCTTCGAAATAGTTCCATCCTCCCCTTTCCTACACAGGACAACACGGGCAGGGCATAGTTGTCATCCGCACACGGAGTTGAATATTCGATCAAGAACCAAGCGGTTCGGAGCCTCTTTCCTTTGTCGCGCCATTAAGGTCTGGAATTCATTACCAGCTCATGTGTTTCCTTCTTCCTACAGTCCCGCGTCCTTTAAGCGGGGTGTGAAAAAGCATATGATGAGGCCGTCAATCTGAGTGTCACCATTGTAACATGATATATGTAGGTAACATTGACCCTCTTTTATGGAGATGGGACATCAGAGGCGAAATGTAATTGACGTGTCTAATATAAAAATAAAAAAAGAGATTTCCCACGCCGATAGAGCCGCGAAGATCCGCTAGTAATGACATAAAGTGCTACATACGTTTGTTAGTATTTAATCGGCTTGAATATCTTGATTTATTATCACATCAGTGGTGGCGCTTCAAAGGAAGGGAAAGTGTTTCTAGATATTCTTCAAAACGGCATCGTCAGCAGTAATTATGACCCAAGACCTGCTGAGGCTACTGTGTGGATACCTAGTACTACTCAGTGGAACAGCAGGCTAACAGAAGTCTTCTCAACACATTTTCTTCTCCCTCCAGTAAGCAGAAGCCGTGTGACCTAACGTCACAAAGAAAAATAAGAAAACCCATGCAACTATCTGATTGCACGCTATTTTTGCAAAGTGTAATTACCACGAAATATCTAGGAGCACTCGTGGATAAATTCGATTCTAATTTGCTCCAGGTAGTGACTTCAGTACCGGAGTCAACTGCACCTTCTCCCCCATGCGTGCGTGGAGCACGGTGGTCAGCAGCAGGAGCCGTGCTCCAAGTGGCCGCTGACGCTCTCATAGCAGTGGCATTCTGCAATGAAACTATTCGATTGCCCATGTTTGCTACTGGAGTACCAGGTACCTACGATGTTTGTTACAAAAATAAATACAATAGAATGTTTTTTCAAAAAGACTAAGAAAACCCAGACTCGTCCTTAATATAATTTAGGCAATCTAAGCTATCTTCTAACCGATCTGCAAGGCGATACGGGGGGATTCCCTTACAAAAAAGTATTCGTCTTAACCTACACATTTCGGCTAAAATCCTAACCTTATTTACAGTTTGGCTATTGGCTACTTTCCTGTGCGCTTGGCAGCCATCGCACAAACTGGGCATGAGACAAGCACAGAGCTTACAAGGGCCCCTCACAATGTTGACTGCGCTACTCTTTCTTACACCGTTACTGCTAGATTCTTGGCCGGCTATCACCCTTTTTGCATCAGCTGGTAAGTCAGAATTTGAAAATATCTATACCCACAAATAAATAAAATATCTAGGTGTATATAGGATCCGCGCGAACCTATATAGTAATGAAGTACATAAAACTCTAATGTTAACATTTATGTCCGTGTGTCTATCTCTCTGTTTAACTTTAAAAATCTCAGAAACGTTTACGCCGATTTTGATGAGAATTTTCCTGGAGGTCGCTAAGGTGCAACCTAGGTTCCTTTTATTTTGAAACTCATTAGTGTTCCACGCAAAAAGATTACTAGATCTAAGTCCAGAAGTCCTAGTCGCACGTAATCCAGTCTAAGTTAAAGTACATACCTTAATAAACATTAATAATAAATACAACCGCGGTAGCCTAGTGGTATGGGTAATGGACTGCTGAGACGAGGTCTCCGGTTCCATCCCAGGTTTTACCATGGCACACACCAATGACTATTCGATGCTTTTCGAAGTTATGTGTGTATTTATCGCAGGTTTATAAGTGCCCGGTTAATGGTAAAAGGCTCGCAACCTATTACATTGGGACCTAAACATAAACTGGCGAAATGTGGGTGCTAACACCTATGCCTACCTACCCCTTCGGGGATATAGGCGTGAGTTTATATTATGTTATGTAATAATTACAGGTATCGTAATATACGCAAGATGTGAACGTTGGTGCGGTGACCTGGCTGTGCAACAAGCTCGAAGTGCTATGGAGAGACGTAAACTGAGACCGATGTCCGCCACTGTGCCACTCACAGGCACCCGCCTCACGCATATAGATACTGTGTATATAGCCAGGTAGGTCTTAAATTAACTATAGTAAGGAATTGCGCTTCAGCAGTTGAAACCAAAAAAGTCGATTGGGCCTGATGACCCTACATTTGTAGAGAATGTCGTTGTACCAGTGCCAAAAACGAGATCAGGTAGGAGGGTGGAAGAATATAGGTCAGTGGCCGTGTTGTCCACTCTCGCTAAGGTGTTTGAGTCGGTTATTCAAAAACGTATTCTAGCGCAGGTAAACCCGCAACTCACAGAAGCTCAGCACGGATTTCGACCGTTACATGGCAGATAGGCGGCAGTATGTCGAGTACGCTGGATTCGTGTCACAGCCATATAATACTGGTCAGGCGTTAGTCAGGGCTGTAACCTAGGACCTTTGGAGTTCATCATTATGATCAATGATTTGCCCAAAGTGATAAGGGATTCAAAGTGTTTGTTACCCATAGGGTAACCTGTAAAAAAAGATGTAGATGAGAGAATAAATAAATAAATAAAAATACAAGAATCACTACCCCGTCTCATCCGAAATGTATCGTAAGGCGACTAACGGCAAAATACGCAGACGATATCACTGTGAGGAAAGGAAAACTCGAAACAAATCCCTGTACCAACCCGTCTGGCCAGCGTGGAAACAGTAGGCCAAAGCCTCCCAACTTTGGGAGAAGCCTATGTCCAGCATTGGACTGCGATAGGTGTATTGATTAATTGATTGTTTCTTTTATCTTACCTACTGATTTTTTTATTTCTAAAATCGTTGCGCTTGCAAGTAAAAAAGCCGGTTACCTGACCCAATGCAGACTTGACTTCTTGACTATCTACCCGCAAGCGTCAAAGGGAAAGTAGAAAAAAGCAAGATAATATGAAAGGCCTCCAGCAGGTTTACCAACCGAAAACTATCAGTACATCAGTGGTCATGCCGCCTGTTAGCTAGCGCAGGCCACGGCAGCAGTGCGCGATACCCGGGGACTGGGTGGGCACTCCGTGGATCAGCCAGGGTGCAAGGGATATGCCTCCGGCAACCTATGACCCCTCAGACGGAGTGCGTTGTGATCGGTTCAGGTCCGACATAACCTCTCCCACCGGCTCCGGTGAGGGGGGGTCCATTAGGATTTTTCGCACAATAAAAAAAAGTACATTAATGGTCATAGAGGACCTCACAATCGAGAGGTCCCGTGTTCAAAATGTTCATTACACTACTAACGTAATCCTCTAATCAATGACATCACACATATCACTTCTAATTTTTTTCTATATACCACTTAGGTGGCAGACAAGCACTCGGCCCACCTGATGGAAAGTGGTTACCGTGGCCTATGGACGTATGCAACACCAGGGATATTACACTCGCGCTGCCGACCATGCAGAAACCTTCTGATGCCCCTCTTGAAGAACCCCATATTGTACGTGCTTGGGAAAACCGCAGCAGGGAGGTTATTCCACATCTTAAGTGTGCGTGGGATGAAGTTTCTTTCATACCGTACAGTGCGCACCTTCTCAGTTCGCAATGTGTGAGGATGAATTCCCTGCCTATGGCGAGAGGTGCGATGATAGAATGTAGCTGTGGGCTATTAACTACATACAATTTAAGCTTAGCTGAAAAGGTTAGCAGGAATGCTTATAGTACTTGTTTTTTACACGGTCTACCTGATGGAAAGTGATTACCGTGATCTATGATTTCGGATACTAGTAGCACAGAACAAATAAAAATACTGTAGAAAGTACCTACTCTTAAAAAATGATCTAGCGTGGAGTATTAACTAAGTGCCTCACTTATGATATTCTTATCTTTACAGATGACATGAAGATGACTCGGATACGAGTCTGGATCATTTATTAGACGCGGAGGACGAGGAAGGAGATCCTGACGGGGATTGACAACAAGCTGAAGCGATTATTATCATCGCTCCTCAGAACCATTTAAATGTTACATAATTATATTGGTAGAATGTGTAACTACCCTACATAAAAAATACAATACCCGGCTTTTGATTCAGCGGGAAGAAGAATAAGAGTCCTACAAAAATCAACTTGTTCCACATGTCTAAAACTTAGTATATATTTAGAGTACCTAAAACGGGGACTATTCTTATAATATTTGTTGAACATAAACCGTTTCAACTACTCTATAAATGGATCAAACTGTCAAACTGGTAAGACACGACGGTATTTCCGTCCAATTGAGCAGTCCGACTGGAAAAGTACTTCCAACCTACAAAATACCGCAACCATAATAACCTCGTGTTGTGTTCCCGGCGGTGAATAGAATAGCCAGAGCACACTGGAGTTTTTGTGCTGTCAGTAGGAAGACCAAAAGCTTGTAGGTACAGCTTTGTCTTCTACGCTGACGGCACAGAAACTATCTATGCTCACAGGGTCAGCAACGCGATTGTGACTCCCTTGGCGTTGCACACGTCCATAGGCCACGGTAACCACTTCCCATCAGGTAGGCCGTGTGCCTGTCTGCCACTTAAGTGGTATAAAGCTGAGTGTCACCATTGTCACACGGTATGTGTAAGTAATGGTGACCCTCTGTTCTGGGACTTTGCCTTCAGCTTACCATCATGCAAGGCGAAGTCTAATTGACGTGTCCTATATAAATATATATATATATATATATATACTTAGAGCGGATCCTAGCCAGACTATCATTCTTCTTCCCAACGTACCGAATCAAGAGCTGTATTGTAACCTAATAAATTTTCTCTTTATAATATCTACAGTCAGTAACAGTGCTGCTGCTTCGTTATCTATATGCTGTTTGAAATCATATTTGAATTACATATTTATATAGAGTATTGAATGAAAATTTTCATTTAATATGCGAACTATTCATATAGGTTAAGATAGAAAAAATTAAATCGGTTCATGCGATACCCGCGATTCCCTTACAGGGGGAACGGTCTGGCCACTGAGCCAGCGAACTTTCGCCTGAAATCATCCAAATTCTTCTATACATATATCCGTTTTGCAGCGACGTTTGAGAGCCATCTACCGACATTCGTACGAATCATCGGAACCAATGAATGATGTTGCAATCATTTTTAAACATTGATTTTTGATGACTCCGCTCAAACTATTGAATGAATTTTTTAAGCCTTTAGTATGCTATTCAAATTGATTAAAATAGGAATAAAATAATCAAACCGATTCAATTACGGCGAGATTCGACCCTTTCCCTTACAGGGAGAACGCTCTGACCTGCCGATTGATGACGCCTGAACCGATTAAATTTTTCTATCTTAATAGATTTATATAGAGTAATTCATGAAATTGGTAAATTATACCATGAGGTGCGAATTATTCAAAAAAGGAGAGCTAGAGGCGGGAATGAGATATGCTATCGCAACAAAGTCACATGTATTGATGCATCGTGCCCGTCTCCTCGCCTTTAGGACGCCTTTTCTGTACAATTCATGTATATTACAAGCTGCAAGCCATGTGTTACTATAGTGCCTAGACATTAGATATAATTGGTACTTACATACGTGATGCTAGCTGTTAGTGAACTTAGGTAATAAAAAGTAATTATACAAGTACTTACTTGTTTAAAAAAACAATTCTACACTTCAAAGTGAATATTAATTTAAATAAAACTACTAGCTTCATGTATAATTATTTTTCAGAATTGTATTACATAATTTGTAAATATAAAGAAATATTTTGTAAATTCGATGTTAAAATTCATCCGTCCATCCGCCATTGCTATGTAGGCACGCTTTGCCTGATTCAATTTAAAATATTTGTAAGAAATATGTTGATATTTTTTCAATATTGATCACTAAGTTAAAATATGGTTTAGGATCTGCGCTGCTTCGTGCGTGCTGAGCTAATTTCGTACAGATAATTTGCAATATCGTGCAAAAATATACGTACGATTTGCATGATGCGGCGTGCGGTTGTTTGCATGCGTGACATGCATGAAACAGCGGAGGTGGTTGTTAAATAAATATATAGAAAAGTAGGAAATAAATGTCGTCGCACTGCCTTTTGAAGTTTGAAAATGATAATTACACAAAAAATATTGTAACCATAAGTAAAATTGGCCTACTTAATGCTAAGATATAATACATAATAGAAAATGGTAATCCATTCAGCAATAAAACCGCCAAGTCGTATCACAATTATTTTATTTTCAATAAAAAAAGTAATCAATTTTATTTTTCTAACAAATGCATTTTGTACAATTTCTCTGATTCTTTGTCATCAAAACAAGGATTAAAATTAACGTTGATAACTTCTTTAAACCCTTCAATGATTGATGGTTCAACAAATTTGTTTCTGCAACAATTACAAAATATTAATTACCTGCGTGTCAAAATCTATTGAAAATTATCGTGATAAGGTCCTTTAAAGGTAAATAATAAGGGTCTTTTGAATGTAACATTAAAGCATTCAAATCTATTAAGATAGAAAATATTTAAATGGTCCAGGCGGGATTCAATCCCGCGATCTTACCCTTACGCTCTGACCACTGTGTCACCGAACCTTCGTATATGTATAGTAGAATTAGGATGATATCTGGTGAAGGTTCGGTGGCTCAGTATTCGGTGTTCCCTCTGTAAGGGAAATATCGCGGGTTCGAATCCCGCGTGGACCGTTTCAATTTTTTCCACAAGGGTCTTTTTGTTTTATAAGTACGGAAATTGCCATTAGCAAACGAAGGTATCTATTGCAGAGAACCTCAGATATAATCAAGGTAAAATTCGGATACGGTCAGGAGACTTGCCGCTTTTAATTTAGAGAATGAGTAACAATACAAAATGACATTCCACTGATAACATAGGCACTCGTCTAAAGAGTTCTTTACTTTACGTTTCTTTCTTAGATGGACGCAAAAACTACTCCACGGTTATGGATGCGGTTTATCTAAATTTGTTTAATCTAAATTAGTTGAATACAAGATATGACTATAACTTGTAAAAACCGACATTCATGCAGGCAGAGCAGCGGGCATCAGTGAAATAAATAAAATTCATAACTCATTTTTTCTGTAGCAATAGGCCTTACGATCAAGAGGTCTCCGATTTGAATACACTATCGATGTAAACCCACTTATAACGCAAGCAATTTAGCTTAGTTGAAATAGTTAGGGGAAATACAAATGATTATTAATTAACCTGACGCGTGCCGATTTGCCCCGTGGTTTCCGGCAGAGTAGAATTAGGGCCACCCCATCTCTTCCCATGCGGTGTCGTACAAGGCGACTAAGGGATAGGGCTGTTTAACATCAGACAGATATATACAGCCCAGACTCGGCCTCAGATGCATGACTTGGGTCAACAATAATGCCTGGAAGACGGCAATAGGTTCACCCCCTATTACGTGGGACCGAATACAATTATTGGTGAAATGTGGGTGTTAATTCACCTCTGCCTAACCCTCCAGGGATAAAGGCGTGATCATATGTATGTATGTATGTATTCATTAACAAAATACCTCAAGAAATACTTACTTGTAAGTATGGTAAACAATATCACTAACAATTAAGTGGTTGATCTTCATTAATTCTCTGAATTTATTATTGTGTTTTGCGTGAGCCATGCTCGCCGTCATCTTGACGCACCGGCAATCCACCTTCATTTGTTTGGCAAGATCCACCCAGCGTGCCCGTGAGTCCCTGTCAGGATTGGTGCTGTCTACTATAACACTTTTGCCTTGCTGCAAAAGAAATTATGCCAGTAGGTAATTTTCACTAATTTGTCTCAATTCAAAAAGTAATTGACATAAAATTCGTTAATTATTACTTTAGTTAAGTATTTACAATCAAAATATAATAAGAAATAAATGGTTTCAAGTAATGCAAATAGTACTACGATTGGTTCTCCAGATATAATAAAAATAAACATATGTCTGAATATTTAAAACTTAAAATAAATGTTCTAGGTCTTACAGTAATATATTGGCATACCTCAGGGCACATATATTGGACCCAAGTCGCAAGGGTAACGAGGCCCTACCGAACGCGAATTGTTTTGATTTAGTCTATGATTTATGATGAATATTGGGGTCCAAAATATATACACTGAGGTATTCCACTAGCATATTGCTGGCTGTTCAATATCAATACCTTATAGTAATGAATTTAATTTAAATTTAAAAATATTATTTTTCTAATCCAAACCTGTAATAACTTTGTTGCTTCAGAAGCACATTTCTGCCAGGAACCAAGGGCATCCCTACACACAGCACTATATGTGAAGCCAGACTTTTTTTCAATTTGCTTGGCCAAGAATGATTTACCGCTTCCAGGGAACCCCACCATTACTAGAATCTAAAATGTAATAAACATATAAATAAACTTTTGCAATAATAATAATATATGATAAATTATTCTTAAACTGTCTTAAACATTTATTTTATTACATCACTGCTCACCTCTTTTCCGGTCCTAATCAAATCTTTATTAAAATCTGTAGAACTGAAGTCATTGGGATTAAATTCTGGTTTAGCAATTGGTACATTTGTTATTGAATGTCCCAAGAAAAATTGTTCAGGAGTGTAAAATTTAAGCCCAACGTTTTCTGCCATTAATTTGTCAACCATAGAATGATCCTTTTTCTTGCCTGGTGCCCAATTAGCAAGCCTGCCGGCGGCATCACCACAATAGAAGCTCTCATTCAAATCTATCTTGAGATTATCATTTTTCTGTTCTGACAAAACCTTCCACATACCAGTTAGAGGCTTTCTATAAAATCCCTTACCAGTTGCTATATAAACTTGAAAAGGAACTTGTAACTTCTTTACTATTCCCTCAATTTTTTTCTTAAAATCTTCTATTTTAACTCGACCATTCCCTATAGGAGCTTGGTTACTCAGTATCACTAGCTTGTGAGCAGTTTCTGACAGCTCCATTAACTTTTTTTCTACTGTTGGAAATGCTATTTGCCAGTCATTTATATCCACAGGATGGACTTTGCCAGACTTTGTTTTAATAAGTGTACCATCCATATCAAAAGCTGCTACTTTAGTACTAGATTTTACACCTCTTGAAGTGAATATATAAAGTTCTCCTCTGTCAATTTCTTCCCATTTATCACTCATGGCTGGTAGAAAAACTTCAGTGACTTCCCTTTTATGTTCCTTGGAAACCAACTTGTTCTTCTTCTTTACGGGTGGCTCTTCATCCGATTCTAACTTTCTCTTGTAATTAGAAAGTCTTTTATTATCTGCTTCAGGGGGTGGTTTAAAATCAACAGTGTGTACATAATTATTTAATAGGATTTCTATACGAGAGCCATGCTCTACTTTGTATTCCAGTTCTTTAACTAAAGCACAGCCATCAAGGCCTGATGCATTTACTCCCAACTGTTTAACATAAACTATACCTTTTTCACAATCTGCTTTAAGGGAAACTGTTGAAAAGGAATAAAAAAAGAATATTATAATTATGTATGTGTGTATGATTCAGAGTGATTCCGGGCAGAGTGGAATTTGGACCACCCCATCTCTAGATAGGGCTGTTTAACATCAGACAGATATATATACAGTCTAGACTCAGGCTCAGATGAATGGTTTGAGTCAACAATAGTGTCTGGAAGAAGGCAATTGGCTCACCCACTATTACATGGTACTGAATTTAATGATTGGTGAAATGTGGGTGTTAATTCATCTCAGCCTAACCCTCGGGGGATAAAGACGTAATTATATGTATGTATGTATGATTCTTCATAACAAAATTACAATTACAGTGCAGTGCATCTCATAATATTTCTCTAACTGTATTTCTTATAGTGAAGTAGCAAAGGGTAAAAGTTTGATCAAAAAATATAGTCAAAAAGCTGTTAGGCAAGTGCAACTGCATTGCACCAGTAGCAAGTGTAGTAAATGGAGTCTTATATTATACAGTGTTCATATATTTTCAGAAGGTAGAAAGATCTCTAGTAAAATGTAAATATTAATAGTACAAATCCCTTGAGGTACATACAAGCAAGAGTATGTATATAAATAAATAGAATAGGACTCTAGTATCTTCAACTTATATGTGTAAGATATTTTATGAAGTGGGTGTGAGATCAGTTTATGTCTAGCGTCTTATATGAATACTTACGTTGCACTTTTGAACATGCCTGGTCCGTAATTTTTGTGATTTTGCTACGACCAATTGTTGTTTCCACATTATCTACTAGTTGGATAGGAGCATGTGAGTCCTTTATACAACGTAAGAAGCAAGTACGAAACATTGCGTAAAATACGTACACAACTACAGTTAGACTTTTTCGGGTCGAACTCTGGGCAATTAGAATAAATCTAACTGCTAAAATAATTTGGTACACTCATCATTCCGCTCGTATTATTATGCTTACGAACGAAATTTATAAAATAAGCATTCTAATCAAACGTAAATAGTAAATTCACAGTCGCCGGAGTTTTTGATATTTTGTACGACATGTAGAGCAAATGTTGTGTACAATATCACAAAATGATTATTAACAAAAAGGACGTAATTTCAATTACAAAGTACAATTACAATACAATACAATTGATGACCGATGGACGAGTGGACGAGTGATGACAGCACAGGATGACAGCGTTCTGCATCAATTGAATTTGCACATTGACTTATTGTTTGACAGAAACAGTTTGCACTAGTATAAGCATGCCATGTTTATGGTTGTCGAAAAAATACCAATATCAAATCGCATCAATATGTAGTCGATATATTTATATTTTATGTATTTGCACGGCCAGCCTCAACTCTACTGACAACGGACCTGGACATGTCATGTCATCAATGTCAATGTCATGCCACTTGTCTTGTCAGTAACTTCTGTCAGTCGTACAATTTTTGGCGTGTTGTGAACTTGTGAACAGTGCACTGCTTGTTCAAATAAATGTTGTAATTACGTTCCATTAGTAACTAATACAACGCTATATGAATGATTCATTTCAGTCTGGATATTCCAATAGAAAGCGCATAAAATATTTTATATATAGCTTGGATAATTTCAGGAAAAATTAAGGTTTGTCCATAAGAAAATTAGAAACTAATTTACTGACGTGTATACATTACATTGGCGATGTCATTGAGATTTTCATTATTTTAATTTTTCGTCCTATTTTAGGCTTTACTTACTGCAGTGATGCCTGTAACTAAACGGAAACAATTAAGTGAGAAGGAGGAATTACTGGAAAACGGCGAAAACAATTCTGTACAACATGAAAGTAGTAATATCAAAGGAGATGAATTAAATATTGCTGTATTATTGTTTCTATATACTCTTCAAGGTATACCCTTGGGGCTAGCTGGTGCAGTGCCCATGCTGCTACAAAACCGTGGCATAACTTACACACAACAGGTAAGAGTATTCTGAATTTTGGTCAGATAATATTTTAATTAATAATTTTCTCTCATGACATGTACAAAGCAATAAAAAGACGGTTTCAATTCGTTTACTGGTAATTAAAATTGTGATTATTTTCTCTCACAATTTTTAAATTAATTTTGCATTATTGGTTGAATTATTTTTATACAACTTAGATAGCAGACAAGCAGACGGCCCACCTGATGGAAAGTGGTTACTGTGGCCTATGGCTGTGTGGAACACCAGGGGAGTCACGCTTGTGCTGCCAACCCTGTAAGAACAGAGATTTTCTGTGCAGTCAGTGCAGAAGACATAATCAGGACAAGCTTTTGATCTTCTTACTGACATCACAAGAACTCTCCAGTGAGCTCTGGCTACCCTAGTTGTTAATTATTGATTTTGTGTTGAGTACGTAAATTCCTGCAATATTGTAGATTATACAGATAGTTTTACCCATTCAGGTATTATTCATTCATTTTTATTTATTATTTATTCATTTAATCACAAAATATAGTCATAATAAGTCAGTCACTAAAAAATAAAATATGTACATTCTCCCAGATTGGTTCTGATAAGAGTTTGTGACCCTAACTGCAATATGCTAAATTGTACAATGTACTCTTTGAACATATATTAAACATGAAACATACTATTGAAAATTTACTTTTTAGGCTGAATTTAGTTTTGTGAACTGGCCATTCAGTGTAAAGTTACTATGGGCACCAATAGTAGATGCATTATTCTGGCCAAAGTTTGGACGAAGAAAAACTTGGCTAGTCCCCGTGCAATATTTACTGGGCATTGTCATGATCATCATGTCAAGCAGCGTCACAGATTGGCTGGGATCCGATGATAAGGCCCCTGCGATGATGTATCTTACAATGTCATTCCTTTTCTTAAACTTCCTGGCTGCTACTCAAGATATAGCTGTAGATGGATGGGCACTTACTATGTTGAAAAGGTAATTTTTTATATAAAATTAAGTAAATTGAATGTACACTTTGTCTCCTATATTGAAATGCAGTTTTTAACAGGCTTCTAATATACTCTGAGGTAAAATCTGTATTTATGTTATTCTTAGAAAGATAGATAGATAATTCTTTACAGTACACCAATAGATTTAAAGTAGAAATAGTAGGAAGTATGTATACTGTTTGCAGTAATGTACAATCTTCTTCTTTATCATGTCAATGGCAATATATTTGTACTTTGTAGTATTAAATGTGGGCAGTCCAAAACTCGGCGACCTTTACCACTGCGTCATTCGCTTCGTTGAGGTATCCAGTTGTGCAAGTGTTGGGGCACAACGGACACGACAATAGGTGGTCCATTGTTTGCAGAGGTGCACCACAGTCACAGCCCTCTCCTCCTGCGTCCAGGTATCCCTATTTAACCTGATATTTCCTGCAGCAGCCCATTCGGGACCTCGCCTATTAAGGGACTTCCAAATCGCCCATTGCAGGTCATACCCGGGAAGCAGGATTTCGGTAGGTTTCTAAGGGTGTAGGGTTTTCTGTAAGCCACCTCTGGACTCTGGCACTTTCGGGTTGGCCCGCCACGACAGCTGTGTATCTCAAAAAACTCCTTCTGCTCTTAAGACTTGAGTTAGGTACGTCATGTTGATATAGTGGGCGTCAGGTTTCTGTTTTCGTTTTTCGATCTCACTTTCAATCTGTCTCCGTACATTTGGTAGAGCGATACCGGCGAGTGGATACGTCTTGTTCAGGGAGTAGGATTAAGACAGCCGGTTTTAGTACGACATGTGTCAGTGCGACATCAACCTCCTTTGAATGTGCTGACCGATGCCACATTGGGCATGCAAACTCACCCGCTGAAAAAGAAAGTGCGAGACTGGTTGTCCTGACAACGTATGGAGACGCCCCCAGGACGTAGAAGTTAAGCGTCGTCCAAGTGGTTCCTGCTCGCCAATATTTGCTTGGTGTTGAGGCAGTGGGCCTTATAGGTGAGAGTGCCGTGCCGTGGTCGAGAATAACACCGAGCTACCGCAGGGCCGGGCAGTTCACATTCTCGACACTTCGCCACTTGATATTAAGGGGCCATTTTGCCTCCCGGTTGCACAGGTGAAAAGCAGCACATTGGTTTTTCGAGGAATTGGCTCGTAGTATTAGTCGAGACTTTCCAATGCCGTCCTTAGTTTGCCCTCAGCCTCCTCAAAAGTGGGCGCCTGAGAAACCAACACCAAGTCATCCGCGTATAGGAAGTGCTTTGTACTGTGTATGATTTGAGATTGACATGGTCATTCTCATTAATAGTGTAAGACTCGCCGGGATGTTTACCATGTTTATTGTTTTTCCGAGTAACCGACCGCTTGTAACAGCTAGCAGCGTCGAAATATCGTTTACTCAGAAAAATAATGAACATGGTAAATATCCCGGCGAATCTTACACTATTAATGCTTAGTACTTGTTATTATTAGCTGGTCATTAGTATATGTATTAAAGAGTGCTGGAGCCAAAACACTTCCCTGCGGCAGACCATCCTTTTGAACCCGCCATCGGCTTTTGTCATTCTGCATGTGCACCTGAAATCTGCTATTTGTGAGGAACTCATTTAACATTTGTGTGAAACCTACATCATTGGTCATCTTGGGCACTTTGACCAGGAGCTTCTTAATGTTGACTGTGTCGTATGCCGCTGATAGGTCCACAAATAAAGTAATGTACAATGGGCGTCCTTATCACTGGGAGCGATTTCGATGGTAACCTTGGGATGGTCAGAAATGTGATAAAAAGCAATAGATTTGATGTTGTTAGCAAGTCAACTATAAACAATATGTATTAAAAACAAAAAAGAAAGAGAGATAAAGAGAAGTAGAAAAAAAATACAACTTTAGCACATAAATAGTGTAGTACAAAGTAAATAGTACATATTAATAGAAAGGAAAGGAAGTAGAAAGAAAACCGCATGGCTTCCGGCAGAGTAGAATTTGGGCCACCCCATCTCTTCCCATGCGGTATCGTACAAGGCGATTAAGGCTGTTTAACATCACACAGATATATACAGCCTAAACTCAGCCTCAGATGTATGGTCGAGTCAACAATAGTGCCCGGAATACGGCAATACGACCACCACCTATTATATGGAACCGAATACAATAACTGGTGAAATGTGAGTGTTAATTCACCTCTACTTAACACTCCAGGGATAAAGCCGTGATTATATATTTGTATGTAATAGAAAGGCACTTTATTGTTTTTCCTACACCTATTTTAAAGGACACAAGTTGCAAAAGGCAAGGCATCGGTGGTATGGCATACTTTGGGACAAGCATACATCCAGAAGTGATCTGCAATACACTACAAAAAAAATAATTGATTGATATATATATATTGATATATATGGCATATAAAAAATACTCTCTCTATACCTACTGAATTTGAAATCATCCATACTATTTTATTTTATATTTTTTCCAGGTGTAATGTTGGGCATGCCTCAACATGTAATACAGTCGGACAGACAGCAGGCTTCTTCCTTGGCTATGTTCTATTTCTTGCATTAGAATCACCATACTTCTGTAACAAATACATTCGGTCAGTAGCTGAAGAAACTGGTATTGTCACATTAGCTGGCTTCCTTTTATTCTGGGGCTGGATATTTATTATAACCACAACATTAATTGCTGTATTCAAACATGAAACTATTGACGCTAAAAGTGGAGATAATAATGTGAAAGGCGTTAAAGACGTTGTAAATGCCTACAAACAACTGTATACAATCATAAAATTGCCAGCTGTGCGCACATTGGCCCTTGTTTTGTTTACTGCTAAGGTAAGTTTGTATTATAACGTTTGTATTTATTAAAACCTAGCTTATACATTTTTTTACTGACCGCCCGCGACTTCGTACGTGAGAACCCGTTTTGCCCCATTAGAGGTGAAGTTTCGTAAAAGCCGTTCTTAGCGGATGTCTGCACACTATAACGACCCTACCTGCCAAATTTCAAGTTTGTACGTGCTATAGTTTCTGAGATTTCGTGATTAATCAGTGAGTGGTATTTCGCTTTTATATATACAGAGTATACTTTTGAAACGGGGCCGATATCTCAACCTTATAGTTACAGCAAAATATTCTTAGGAGACCAGCCATAACATGAGCTTTTTAATAAGTAGATATTCCGAACTGCATTTTGGCAAAATCGTACAATCAGCAAGAAAATTGCTAAAAGTCCTTAAAATGTAGAAACCACAGTAAGTTCAACACCGATTTCTTGATATTAATGGAGTACTTCACCTAAAGTCTTCAGTTATAAAATTAAGAAGACTTTGTGAATGATAACATCCCGGTAGCATATGCCAAGACGTTTTTAATGTCAAGTCGAAGCATTTCATTTCAAGGTCATAAAATAGGTGATGTTTATGCGATAAAGAACTGATTGACCCCGTCCACCCAGACTAACATAGAGAAGCAGATTTACTGGTTAGCCTCCTTGCGGCTAACTCCCGACTCCCTAGCCAAAGATTGTGGTATACAGAGACCGACAATGCCTGAGCACGTAATACAACCCGACAATTGCAAAGTAGCAATTCTGCAAAATCCGCTCTAAAAACTTATTTGCTGACGCATCTTGACATAATATTATTGTAATTCTTGATTATTTCGCCATAAAGTAAAATGTTGGGTAACGTAAAAAATACCTTTAATTCAAGTTAGGACATTGCAATGCAACGGACAGCGGTGATATTTGATGGGTTCGATGCGGACATATATAGCTACACTACTATGACCATCCTTATTTCTCACCCGGAGGGAGAAAGAAGGATCTTGATTCGACATGGCTTCGTAAAAAGCAATACTGGCACAGGATTGTAGTCTAGTCTAGCTTATCGAGTCCAAACTATGCCTAGAACTATCATTCAAGTGAACACTTATCTAATACTAGCTGACCCACCCCAGCTTCGCCCGGGGTATATTTTGAAGCTTCATATCCCTTTGAGCCCGTATGTTTTAGTCTTCAAAATATGTATGAAAAATTGCCGAATTTGTTAACATTTATTATCAATGCTCCGCTCCCTTAAGTAGTAGCGTGATGATAAAACTTCCTCGATAAATGGACTACCCAACACTGAAAGAATCATTCAAATCGGACCAGTAGTTCCAGAGATTAGCGCGCTCAAACAAACAAACAAACAAACTCTACAGCTTTATAATATCTATAATATAAACGTTGACAAAGTTTTGTTAGGATTTGGTACCAAATTCAACAAAACTGTCTAACGCGCATTTTTATGTTTTGATGTTTTTTTTTATACTTTTCACTTTTTAGTATCTTCTTGGTTTTTAATTTGTGTTAATCCCAGTCGCATTCGAAGATTTCAACTCGGAGTCTGGGGTCCGCTTTACTTTGAATTTCGATATTTTCCGTGAAGCGAATGCCATCTGACTGGTCTAACTGCATTGCACTTAGACCAGTTGTTGAACTTTTTAGGGCTCCAACTACCCATATACCATACGAACGTCCTGGTTGCCATACGCAGGCATCTATGGCAATCAGCTAACATTTCTGGCAGTCGGGACCGACGGCTTTATGTGCTCTCCGAAGCACGACCAGACAATTGCAAATACCTAAACGAAAAATAGTTAATAAAGAAAATCATTTTTATACATTACGTCACGTCAAAAGATTCAATTTATTTTTATTAAATTACGTTCAAGGCCAGTAATTTGAATGTATTTTTTTTATTTATTTATTGTACGCAGGTATAAAATATATAATTAAAATCATAGAGACTACGGAAACAATGCAATGGGCGGCCTTATCGCTTGAAGCGATTAGGATTAGATATCAGATACTATTTCCTGAATACTCACTTCTATTGCCATGCTATTGAGAACAGCGCACCATCTGCTTCTATCTTCACATACTCCACGAGCTTCCTATACTCAATGATGTATTATAAACTGTTAAATAAGACAAGATATATAACTATTAAATCAAAATCAATCAACTAGCCCATCGCAGTCCACTGCTGGACTAGGCCTCTCCCAATGTTGGGAGGCTTGGCCTACTGTTTCCACGCTGGCCAGACGGGTTGGTACAGGGTTTTATTTCGAGTTTTCCTTCTCTCGCAGTGATATGGTTTGCGTATGTTTCCATTAGTCGCCTCTTACGACACCCTTCGAATGAGATGGGGTGGTGATACTTGTATTCTTTCTCCGTCACCACACGGAAAACTATTAAACTATTAACTATTAAATAAAAGCTATTAAATATGTTGTCCATATTCTAAAATGGCGACAAAAAGATGACGATCGTCATCATTTTACGCACCAATGAGAGACAGAACCGTGCGCTACACAAAAAAGAAATACGTCATTAAAAAATAATTCGTATCATTGTAATATCGTTATTGATATAAATGTAATATATTATGTTAATAATTAATATGAATTAATACTAATGACGTATTATTTCTTCACGTGAGTAACTTTAGTGTTTGCGCCATTTTCGAAATCCGCGATGTAACACATCTTTGCCTGTACTATCATAATAATTTAATATTAATTAACCCTTTAATTGCAGCTCGGATTTTGCGCCAGCGATGCGGTATCAGGCCTCAAGCTCGTGGAAGCCGGAGTGCCCAGGGAAGACTTAGCTTTACTAGCAGTGCCACTAGTTCCAGTACAAATTATCATGCCTGTGGTTTGTATACTGTTTATTAATTCTCCGATTTCAAGGTGTTCTAGGCTGGCAAGCTGAAATGGTAGTGGACTGGCCATATCTGTCAAAGGACCGATGGTCCTTGCAGAAAAGGAGTACTAGAGTGGAGATCGCGAGAAGGCTAACGGAAGGTGGGACGCCCCCCAGCCAGATAGACTGACAACCTGGAGAAGGTGGCTCTGGGTCTCTAGAGGAATGTGCTGGATGCTTTAGGCGGAGAATCGACAGCAATATCGCATAATAATAAACAGTAGTGGACAGCGATAAGCTGATTGTGTAATTGTTTGAATTAGTCTCCATAAATTTTATTCATCGACATTTAAAACGGAATTGGAACAGATCACAATCTAGCGGCAGATTATTATCTAATTGATCTGTGCTAGGAAGGTACTCTGATCAACTCACATACCTACCTGCTGGACTCGTCCTGAATACCTACCTGAAATTTTCGTTCGCATGATATATTTTTCATAACAAAATAAATAAAGAGTTTGTATTATTTCAGATATTAGCGAAACACACAACCGGTCCTGCGCCACTATCCCTATGGCTACGTGCGTTCCCGCTGCGTCTGCTGGTGGGCCCCCTAGCCGCAGCTCTCGTGGCCGTCACGCCCAAACTTCTCGGCAATTCTGGACCTTCATACTCATATCTATTCGTCCTACTATGTCTCTACATTTTTCATCAGGTAAGTGGTCACAAAACGGCAGTTACACTGGTAAAAGCGGACCCCAGACTGTGAGGTAAAAGCTTCGGATGCAATGCGACTGCTGGAGTTAAAGCTAAGGTGAAGAAGAGAAGTGGTCACTAGCAATGGCAAGGGTCCCCTATAACTGTTCCTACTGACTTCCCTTTGCAGTTATATTTGACGAACTAGATCAAAGCGAAGACTTTTTTCCACCGGCTTCCCTTTTGAAAATATTCACGCTTTGCCTCTGGTCAGTATAGTAGCCGCGAACGGCATTTATGAAAGTAGAAGAAGCGAAAGATGTGTGCCAAGATCGTACCAAGCACTCATTGCCTACACTGCCTTAACTCTACGAGCAACTGCTAGTTTTCTGTTAAGCAAGAATTTCACCAGATAAGATATCACCAATGACGTTCAACTATAATCTCGTTTTACATAATTGAACGGGTTTACTCAGGTGAAATCCTGCCTGAGTAATGTGAACCTCAAGGTTCTGTTTTATTTGCTAGTCCGACTAGCGGCTCACCTTGTTAATTCAATCCCTGTTAGGTGAGTTGAAAATGTTCGTGTTGTTTGAAATAAACAAAACATTGAAGGTTTATTGATAAGATGTTTACAACTCGCGATTCTATTATAAGAATCATTGTTTATTATTATATTTTGAGTTAATATACAGCGCCATTGAATTAGATGTATTAGTCATCGTCAGTTCGTCATATTTTTTTATACATACATACATATAATCACGCCTTTATCCCCGGAGGGTTAGGCAGAGGTGAATTAACACCCACATTCCACCAATCATTGAATTCAGCCCCACGTAATAGGGGGTGAGCCTATTGCCGTCTTCCGGGCACTATTGTTGACTCGAGCAATGCATCTAAAGCTGAGTCTGGACTGTATATATCTGTCTGGTGTTAAACAACCCTATCCCTTAGTCGCCTTGTACGACACCGCATGGGAAGTGATAGGGTGGCCCAAATTCTACTCTGCCGGGAACCACGCGGTTTACTAAAAATAATGCATAATTATATGCATTATAAAACTAACTATTTTTCTTTTAGTATACATTGATTCCTTTTTCAAATAGATAAAACTGCATTGTAGTTATCAGGTACTATTATTTCCTATGTTCTCTCGTAACTACTAATATGCTGAACAGATCTTAGTCAATGATATAAAGTTATATTCGTCTTTAACGTATGAGTGTCACTGAGCATGTGACAAACGCAATAAAAACTGAAATAGCAGATTTTTGAAGCCGAAATGTATGTGGGGCAATGAATGGCCATTACGATTCAGCGAGGCAACGAGGCCAGCATCATGGGCACCTTTACGCCGAAAGTGATGCGGAGTGGCTTGTTCAAAGCGACATGATCGCGAATCTATGTGTATGCATTTTATAAGGAGGTAGAACACGACGGTATTCCCGTCCGAGTTGAGCAGTCCGACTGGGGAAGTACCTCCACCCTACAGAATACCACGGCTATAATAACCTCGTGTTGTGTTCCCAGTGGTGAGTAGGGTAGCCAGAGCTCACTGGAGAGTTTTTGAGCTGTCAGTGGGAAGACCAAAGGCTTGTCCTGATTTTGTGTTATGCACTGAGGGCACATAAAATCTCTGTTTTACAGGGTCGGCAGCACCGATATGACTCCTATGGTGTTACACACGTTCATAGGTCACGGTAGCCACTTTCCATTAGGTGGGCCGTGTGCTTGTCTGCCACCCAAGTTGTATAAAAAAAAATCTATTTTGTGTATTTGTGTTTTAATATTGATATTATGTAGGTTAATTATTATCACAATAAACGATCATAAATGTATTTCGTCAAAACTACCACTGCCAATGTTTTGTAATTATTACCTGTTAATATTTCATTTTTTATTGGTTTCCAGACATGCCTGTATTGTATGTTCGTAGCTGTTATGGCGTTCTTCGCCAAAGTGTCTGACCCTGCGGTCGGAGGCACTTATATGACGTTCTTGAACACAATGTCCAACCTTGGGACCAACTGGCCCAACACGCTGGCATTGTGGGGCATAGACCACCTCATGTACAGGAACTGTAGTGCACCAAATTTAGTGGATAACAAGTGCGCTACGCTTTTAGAGGCCGATGTGAGTACATATATATTTTTTACTAGTCGACCCGCCCGGCTTCCCCCATGGCTTTTGAAACCTCATATCACTAATTTGAGCCTGTAATTTTTTAGTTTTCAAATAATGTATGGAAATATGCCGGATTTCTTAACATTTCTGATCACTGTTCTACTCTCTTGAGTAATAGCGGGATGGTTTATAGTCTATAACCTTCGTCAATAAACGGGCTACTCAAAACAAAAATAGTTTTTCAATTCGAACTAGTACTTCCTGAGATTACTACGTTCCAACAAACAAACAAACAAAAACTTTGGATTGTGTTTTACTGGCCGTTTCAACTAAGAATGGGATTGCACTTGTGACACCTTCAGTTAGATGTCAATTTTTGGTTTGTTAGCAGAATAAGTTACCTAGCCGCTTCAATAATAATCGTATAAGCCAAATTAGAAAGAAGAGAAGGACTTTGACTCAAGGTGAATATCTTCAACGTTTTAAGGCCTCATATAACTTATAACAACGCTAAGATGATGCTGACAGTCTTCGCTGAAAGTTCCTCTTCTTCTTGATAAGCATGTATCCTATATGTATCCACATAAATACCTTTTTTACTCTGATACCACCCCCATCGGCCATCGGGGGTTGTTATATCACTTATATCGGACTTAAACCTACTAAAAGCGCCCGTCGTTTTGAGCCTTCCGATGTAACCCCTCGTTTTCACCACTTGTAGTGAAGACAATAAAACACAATACCTGTTTTATACATGTATCTCAGATACTTTTTCGTTCACATAGTATGTATACCCAACAAGTATAAAATACATTTGAATTCAACTTGTCAAATACATGTTTTATACGTAGGTGAAAACGAGAGGTAAGATTGCCTTGGGCCTGGGCTATGTACGGTTTTAAGATGACCACTCGAGCCGCATAAATACCTATTGAACATTGTCATCAGCTGTATAGAGAACACGTAAATTATATAGTTATTTATAAAATGTATAATTTCCTCAACAATAACCATAATGAATTCAAACAATACAATATTTTCCTGTTCACAGTTGTGTAAAGCAAACGAGGGTACATGTGACGTTGTGGTCGACGGATTTTACATAGAAACAGTGATCTGCCTCATAGTCGGGTTCCTGTGGCTGCAGTGGGGCAGGCCCACTATCAACCGGCTCCAGCGGCTGCCGGCCTCCGCGTGGCAGATTAGCCTATACAACAGATAAGACTGAATCTCTTCATTCCTACTATGTATATATTGTAAAGGTATTGTCGGATACGTCTTCTTATCAATTTTGCATTACATTTTATTCGATTTTACGTTCAATGTTTTCATTCAATCAAAGTACCTGTTTGTTTAAACTTGGGGTGAGAGGGAAGTCAATATACAGTTTTTTTTTTCAAAGATGCATAAGGGGAAGTAAAGTCTATATTGCCTCTTTTTACCGTCCCTCCATCCATAAAAAGAAGAAATGTAAAATGCTAAATATAGACATATTAGTTGCAGGAGAGGGTATAATTAGTATGACAATTTTTTTCCACGCTTGGATTTTTAAAAACGTCTTTTTAACGATTTTGAAATTGGTCAAAGTAAAGTGCTTTGGTTGTAACTCTGCGAGAGGGAATTACTTCTCCGATTAGACCTCATCATCCCTCGTCCCGTATCCACTCCTGGCAAAATATGGTACAAAAGATGTTAATGTACAATTGTACAAATGGTTTTAAGACCACGTTTCTATAATAGGACAATTTTTAAGCGTGACGCATGTTTAACTCTTTTTATTTATGGTTGTATTAGGTGTTAAAAATATATGCGCATTTAATAATAATATATTTTTAGATCATTGCCGTTGTTAGTATTATTATTATAAGTGATATTAATGTACAAATTAAAAAGCAGTAAACAAAAACGAGTCCCGATGCAAACCATTTTAAAAATTGAATGCATAATTGGTAAGAAGGCGTGTATCAAATTTCAAAAAATACAAAAAAACTAACTTGAGATATGAGTCTTCATTTTGAGTCTACTTATATGTTATTTTTCACATAGTCTGTATGTATAGCTGTGAAATAATTTAATTATTTCAAAATTAATGTAAATTCTTGAGAGGTCAATATTTTAACATTTTTGATATGGCACACTGAGATGACTAAATCAAGGCCCAAGGCCCAAACCCGATGAATATCCTTAGTAAATAAATACCTTATTCTAAAGACTGGTGCACAACGTAAATATATTTGACCTTATGGGAATTATAACAAAATACGTACCTACACGGCCAAAGAAATACGTATACACCTACACATGTAAAGGTGTATACTGATCTCTTTGGCCATGTGTACACAGGTAGCATGCCCAACTCTAAAACCTTATTTAAGAAGCACTAGTGTAATTAATTTATCATGGGTGTAAATGCACAATTAATAGTATAATCTGCACTTTAAAACCGGTTCTATAAATAGCCTTACAATCAAGCACGGTCCACTTAAATCGACAGCGACCCGCTGGTGACGTTAAAACCAGCGGACATAAATATCAGCAGCGATTGTGAGTAAACACTAATTTTGACATGCATCGCCAGCGAGTCGATCGTAGATTTAAGTTGCTGCCGTGTGGACCGAGCTTCAAAAGCCCTATATCCTCTTCCCTCCTTAGTAGGACCGAAAAGACTGGTGCACAACGTAAATATATTTGACCTTATGGGAATTATAACAAAATACGTACCTACACGGCCAAAGAAATACGTATACACCTACACATGTAAAGGTGTATACTGATCTCTTTGGCCATGTGTACACAGGTAGCATGCCCAACTCTAAAACCTTATTTAAGAAGCACTAGTGTAATTAATTTATCATGGGTGTAAATGCACAATTAATAGTATAATCTGCACTTTAAAACCGGTTCTATAAATAGCCTTACAATCAAGCACGGTCCACTTAAATCGACAGCGACCCGCTGGTGACGTTAAAACCAGCGGACATAAATATCAGCAGCGATTGTGAGTAAACACTAATTTTGACATGCATCGCCAGCGAGTCGATCGTAGATTTAAGTTGCTGCCGTGTGGACCGAGCTTCAAAAGCCCTATATCCTCTTCCCTCCTTAGTAGGACCGTATCCATACTACGTGGCCCGTTTAAGTGGGAAGAGTAGTCTTCAAAATTGCTGTTATGTCGTTACGTATGAAAATGTCGTTTTTTTTGAAGAAATTATAGGAAACCCAATTTTTAGTACTAACATTTTTGCATTTTTTTAGGAATGACAAATCCTAATTGTATGATTTTTTTGTGTATGAATGAGACAACACTAAGCTAGCAAACACTATTATTACATTTTTGAAAAGGGACAGCTGTAAAAAAGTAATACGAAATTTATCATCAAAGTGCATAGCATTTAGGAAGTACTGTTTTTGTAATTTATCGAAATCAACTTTCAAACAAAATATAAATAATGGAAATAGCTATTAAATGACAGGAATAACAAACTCTGTAAGTAAATTTCGGCAATTTCATAGGTAAAGACCTAATATTACGAGTGGTCACCGAGGGGAAAGGGCGCGAAATATTTTGAAAAATAGAGTCATGCAGTATGCGAACGTTCCCTAAATGGGTGACAATGGACACAAATAAGTAAGTAACTAAGGGAGAAAGCTAATATAAATTTAGAAGCAATTGAGAAAACTTCATTTTTGTAACATTACAACCTCTATAGTTTATGATATATTTCACTCTATACAAATTGAAGATTAATAACTAGACATTTATATTCATTAGAAATAAGTTACCTGGTTATATTTATTACTTATAGATCAATGACTTATATGTATATTACTACACAAGCTGTTTAGTACAGAATGGGATAAGAACGGGTACATGATTATGTATTATGACACCTATCTATATAGCGATAGTGCACCTTTTTCTAATGTCATCTATATGACAACTATGTTTGGATGTATGGCCAATGTTGTACGTAGCTGACAGTTGGTTTAATGACATTGTGATACCATTTTTTTTTGTTCCGTACGGCTATTCTAACAGTATTATACAGAAAAGTCATTGTTATAGATAGAAATTTATTTATTTAATTTATGTTTTTCTTTTTAAAATGGTGTCTATGAATTATGTTGTGATTAGTTGTGTATGTTTCTCGTTCATGTCTTAGCGGAAATAGCGTTAAACATGCAATGTCTGACTAAGAATATTATTTATTGTTTATAAGAAAATTCTAGACAAGTACCAGCTCTCATGACGGATGACTCAATAAGTTAGATATCAACACTAGGTTCCAGGTGTTCCAGGTTGGATACTCCCTCGCCAGTTAGCAGAGGCGCTTATGACGAACTCGAACCTATTAAAACCGCACGGCGTTTCAGGTCTTATGAAGCCGGGGTGTAAAATAGTCCTATAAGGCATTTCCTTCGCACCCCGTCTGATCGGAGGCCATCTCCAGTTTCGATATGAATTTGATATATATGATTGAACCATTCTGATAATATAAGAATACCCTGACCACTGTTCTATTAGACGCGCCTTGAAAAATAAACCACCTGAATTCATCAAAACTTTCTTTTCAAGCCTTCCGTTTTATGTGCCTTTTCTCAATTTTCTGTAATATTCATATTATTATGTCTATTTAACTTCTTTATACTTATGTAACAAAATACAATAAGTTCTGTATGAATTCTATATCAATAGCAAGAAACAGCAACATCCGTTCTGTTAGAAAACTCAAGCGATAACTATGTTCTATGGTTATCTCCAAAAAACTGAATTTCATTGTCGTTGTCTCGCAAAATGTTTCTTATAACTTTTCTAGTCTTATGTTTTATTTGTGAATAAATTCGAACTACAGGGATAAAAGAAACAATAAACATGAGTTATTATAATTTCTTTGTGTACACATCAACACTTAAAATATACCATGTTTATAACAAAGGTGGATTATTTATAAATTTTGCGCAATATTTTACAGTACACAGTAAATAATGTATAATATATGTGATATTTTTACTAAACATCAAAAAAATGCAATGTGCTGTGAATATGTCTAACATTTCTATAACTAATATAAACATTTAGAAAACTTAACAGAGATATTTATATAGGTTGAAGAACGTTCAAAAGACAGTATTCGTAAAAGTAACTCTACTTGTACAGTTTATCTTTATAATAAAGCGTCTTTATAATGGGATTTTAAATAATAATGATTTGTTTGTTGTTACATTGTTCGTTACATATTTTGTTATTGATTCAGTTACCACCTCTTTAGTATGGTAACTAATACATCAGTTGAAATCAAAGACTTCTATGCAGATTACTAAAATACCTCTACGAAAAAAAATAGTTTAATTTTCTCTTTGATTTTGTGTAGCTGTCGTTTGTAAAGGCGCGAATTTTTTTGTGTAAAGTGGGTAATAATGTGCCTAATATCACAGGTCAATAACCTCCTACAAATAGAGCAGCAGAAACGGACACCTTGTAGCTATCACAAATGAAAAAAGGTGCGCTATGTGTCTACAGATAGGTGTTAGAATTCCTTAACTCATTTATTTAATTCGAAACCGAAACAAATTCGAAATTCAAAATTTATTCCCACCTTACCTAGGAACTGCGATGCAATTGTTGTATTGAATTGCTTGTCTAGTGCTAGGTACATAGAAATCTTTGTTTAAAATAAGTTGAAAAGTTAGATTTGTTTTAATAGGAACTCCATATTGAGTTCTCGCAGCATTTATGTTGCTATACATAGTTAATTGACCCTGTTAAATTTGACATCAATGGCACTAAAAAGGATTGTGATTATCAATAAAATACAAATAGTTTATTCATTTTCGTTTTACACGTGTGTTTTATTTCTTTGTGCTGCGATACCATGCGTAATTCTTTTTTATATAAGTTCAAAACGGTGATGCTCAATTCACACTGAGACTTGGCGCCATCTATCCACCAGTCACGGTGGCTGGCGAATAGATGGCGCCACGCCGCTGCCATTATTAATTTCACGAAACAGAAAAAATGTTTCTGTTCCGTGAAATGAATAATAAATTTTTATAATTGATAATTAATTCATGAAGATTAATTTGCATCATTTTTTTTTTATATAGGACACGTCAATTGGACTTCGTCTTGCCTGATAGTAAGCTGAAGGCAAAGTCCCAGAAAAGAGGGTCACTATTACTTACACATTTATTTTGTGTTCCTATATGCTCTTGCTTTATAGCAATAATAATCAAATTCAATTCACCATTTTTGCCGTTTTGCCATTCACTGACAGCTACAGTTACTCTGAGTGTGAATCGACCTTAAACTTTTCATTAAATTCAATGTAACGAATCAAATCGAACTCAACTGTCTAACTCACCACGAAATATAAGAAAAAAAATCTATTATATCTTGGTTTAGAAGAAGTCGATGGATTGCAAACAAGATAAGAGAACTATCGAACGACGAACGTAGAATAATATACTCCATGGTAAGTTGAATTTCATTCTAAGTTTCATTACCTACTTATATATTTCTTGCTTGTATTGAGTAACTGCTATTTGAGATCTAATTCCCTATCCGTATATGTAAATATCTTCCTATTGTATTACAAATTACCGCGCATTAAACAGCTGCTATTTGATTCAAAATGATATTAAATCACGCAAAAAATTGTGTATCTAATAAATGATTATGAATGTAGCTGCTTAAATGACTAGAATCCATAATATTTTACATATAAACACTCATAATGAAGCACATCTTTACGCACAAGATATGGCGATTAACTAATATAGAATACTCAGTTTCCGTGATCGCGCCAGATTGTAGTCAAAGTTCTAATTTGAGCTTTTTTTTTATAGTAGGTACATGTCAATTAGACTGCCTAGCCTGATGGTAAGTTGAAGGCAAAGTTTCAATAAAGAAGGTCACTATTACATGCATATACCATGTTACAATGGTAACACTCTGTTTGACGGTCTCGTCATATGCTTTTTCACGCCTCGCTTAAAGGACCCGAGACTGTAGGAAGCAAACACTTGAGCTTGTAATGAATTTCAGGTCTTAATGGTGCGACAAAGGAAAGAGTCACCGAACCGCTTAGTTCTTGATCGGAAATTCTACACCGTATGCGGGTGACATCTTAGCACTGCATATATTGTCCTGTGTAGGAAAGGGGAGGTTGGGACTAATTGGAAAAGCTCATCAGAACATGCACCATAGTACCTACAGACGGTCAAGGATGCAACATCTCTACCCATCTGAAAAGGCTCTAGGGTGTTCGTGTCCTTAGGATTCCCAATAATGCGGACTGCACATCTCTGCAACCTGTCGAGAGCATCTATTAAGTAGGTATTTTGCTGAGCCATCCCAGAGATGCGAGCAGATACGTAGATACGCCGCTGGCACTTAAAAAAGGATCACTCAAAAGTATCTCAAAGTATAGACGGACCGCTGGTACAGCGATTGCGCCTATGTGCGCGGTAAGACGGGGAGTGTCGACCAATCGCCCGTCAGATTTGGTGAGTCTGCTGCCAACGCTCACGGCGCTATCTCGCTCGCTCTCGACTTATGCTCTTTCTTTACCTCGTCCCCCGCCACGCCGCACTTTCCTAGGGCGCTGTACATCGACATAGTAGAAGAAGAGCTCGGTCGCAGTCATGCTATAGCACAAGTGCAACAGGACATATACTAATCAGTGGGTGTGAGCGACGACCAAGTATAATTATTGTGTCATATAACGTGGTACATTTTTAACATATCTACCTCATTTTAATATAAGATCAGAGCTTAGGTACAGTCAGCATCAAAAGTAAATTACCATTTTCAGACTTTATAACTTATAAATCTGCATTGAAATTACTAATATTCTATCCAAAACTCAATATCATTTTCTAGAGCTCATTAAGTAATTTGACAGCATTTTTTTTAACAATTACAAATTACCTGCTCAAAAATTAATTTTCTAAATCTAATGATTATTTACTTTTGACGTTAACCAACCATAAAAATAACCTCCCAAATGAACACTTAATTTAGGGAAGCGTCCTATTGCAAATACGCCAACGATATCCACGATACGGTACAAAACTAACGAACTGGTTTCAAAGTCCTCATTACACTCCAGGACCTAGAATCTGCTACTGTTAACCAAAGTCATACCACTGACACTGCAAAAATGCCATTACATTTTCGACTTTAATGACATAGTCCAAAATTCATTCCCCATTTACAATTCATTCACTCTACACGATGTCATTTCATTTTAAACTTTAAAACCATAGCAGTAAAATCTAAAATTAAATAGTATTCTCGCCGTGTCTGTTTGAGGTATGAGAGTGGTATCGGGATTCAGTATACTATTATGAAATTAATAATGCATAGGTATTCTATTGACCCTAAATCAAGGGTCGCGCCTGGACAGTTCGTCATCGCAAATGATAGGCTTGCGATCATCCCCTTTGCTTCCACGCGCAAATCGTCCGACCCTACGAGCGAAGGCGCTGGTCTTCTCGACCGCTCCCCAGCCGCTGCTGTGGTGGCCGCCGCCACTGGCAGAACGAGACAGAAGACCGGTGACACCCTCGCCTAACTTGCTGTGATGAATTCCGTATAAGAAGTAAAGTAGTAATCCTGAAACATTAATACAAATCAACTGTTTAATAAGCCAATAGTAGATACTCAAATGATTAATCGTCATTATCATATTCTTTAGGAGACTGGAGGCGCTGACTTTGGTGTCTATTTACATATTACAGGCAGGCATGTTTGTGAGAAACCAAAGCAACTTGTTTGTCAAAGCAAGTGAAACATGTAGGATTGGATCTCGAGACCCCACTAAATTAAAATTTGAGAAGTGCAGAACTAGCTTTCACCAGAGGAACTGCTGATGACAGTCAAAATTTACAATCACATTCCAAAGGTGATCAGGGAACTACCTAAAACTCAATGTATGTCTAAATTAAGGCAATGGCTAATAATTAAATGTTTTTAAAATCTGCAGTAATTTTTCGATTGTAATAAGTGACTATGAATGTTAATAATTAGGTATAATGAAATTCTATTACTCTTATAATTTGCACGAATTGAAAATTGTTAGGTAATATCTGTTTGAGGAGGTAGGACACGGCGGTATTTCCGCCCAATTGAGCAGTCCGACTGGGGAAGTACCTCCGCCCTACAGAATATCGCGGTTATAACAACTTCGTCACAACACGAGGTTATTATAACCGCGATATTCTGTTGTGTTTTCCCGGCGGTGCAGCTCACTGGAGAGTTTTTGTGGTGTCAGTGGGACGACCAAAGACTTGTCCTGCTTTGTCCTCTACACTGATGGCACAAAATCTCTGTTCTTACAGGGTCGGCAGCACGGATGTGACTCCGCACTGGTGTTACACACGTTCATAGGTCATGGTAACCACTTTCCATCAGGTGGGCCGTGTGCTTGTCTGCCACCTAAGTTGTATATAAAAATGCTTATTTATTGAAATGTATGAAATAATAGAATCTAATAATATATTGAATAGCAGTTTGGCTTTATAATGATAATTTTAAATTGTGACAATTTTCTATTTGTTGACATCGGCATTTCTTTTACAATTGCAATTAATAATATCAATTTAATCTTAGGTAAATATGTATAGTAACTTATTCATGAATATATTTATCATTTGGTATTATTAAGTAAGTGTTTTAACGATAATCATATAATTTATCTAAAAAATTCGTAGGTATGCCTAATGAAGGCGAGATATGCTGTATCTAAAACTAAAAATGTAACATCTTAACTTCACCGTGTCTCCTACGAATAAATTTCATTTCATCATCAGACGAACATCAATTCCGATTGCATTCGAAGCGAGCCCATGATCCGCTCTCTCAGTCTTTTTAATTGAGTAGGCAGTGTTTCCACTTACTATATGATTCTAGCATACAGTTTCACATACAAACTTACATGCCATACAATATTTCATCGGTTAGTTCATCGGTTGCAAGTAGATAATGTCTTTTATTTCGTGCGGAAATCACTAAATATAACTTAAAATCAGTATAAATGTAATATGTCTGCTATATGGATTGTATATGTATGATATTTTTATTCTTAGTATTTCCGTATTAATGAAGTCCGTCTATGCGCCACCTTTTAAAAAAATCGCTATAAGTTCCATATTAAATGCTGCTAAATTGATTTAATAAGACGTAAGTTTAGGGAAAGAGTTATCCTTTGATATTGTTATCATTCGGAAAAAATTGCGATACAACTCAAAGTAGCATATTGTCTATTTGTAAAATTAAAATAAAGTATGCCGGACTTCCCCGCATTGACCTTATATGTATTTTTCTGCTGTTGTACACTTGTTTTTTTTTAGCATTTTTTTGCACTTTTAATCCCCCAAAGGTTTGTTGGGAGAAAAGTCAATATTGAGTTAAGCTCGCCTTTGTATACCAAGATGTATTTGTGATTGCCTGTTGATGTATTATTTTCTTATGTACAATAAAGAATTAAAGAAGAACTCTCACACCCCCTCCTCCCCTTCGCCATCCGGCCGGGCCATATTTCGGAATCGAACGGTCTAACACCGCACGCCGTTTCGGGTACCTATTAGCTACTCATGTGGTTTCGGGTCTTCAGATGACACTTAAAACCTTACCGTACCTACCTACTTTTCATGGTTTGATTTTTGTGACTCCAAATTTTTGAAGTTAAGTTAAATTACTTATGTCTTACTAGTGCCTATTTATCGTGTTGATTGGTGGCACTTGATGGAATTTATTGTTATGTACAATCAAAAACACACTTGTTTTTTTTTTTTTTTACTACATTCTACACAACGCTATCTAGACCTATGGTAAGCATAGCTTAACTAGCTTGTGTTATGGAATCTAGAATACGGATAAACATACTTAAATACTTTTTTTTTTTTTTTTGTGAATACATACATATTATACATAGAAACACCCAGACCAATGCAAATACCCATATTCATGCATACAAATATTTGCACTGAGCGGGGATCGAACCCGCGCCTCCTGCGTAGCAGTCGCGTTCACTACCGCCACGCCACAGAGGCTGTCGAATCATGTCGAACCCTGGACCTCTAGATCGTTAGACCGACTCCTTAATCACTCATATAGTAAGTCAGCAAACTGTATATTTACCGAAAGTCATCCAAATAGCGAACCGTGCCCATGTGAGCGCGTTGAGGTTGATCATCAGCTCCACGTTGAGAATGACACTGATGGCAGGTAGCACCGGCACCCACGGCACACGGAATGGCGGGCGCACCGGGCTTTGCTGATGTGCCCAGATTATGAATAGACCTGGAGTGGTGGATTGTTAGCTCGTTAGGCATTAAATCTTGTGATAAATAAATATCTTTAGTGTTTGGCATCACATAACAATAAACTAGATGTAGGTACATGTGGCTATCGTAGGTATAAATAATATATAACTACTTAAACATATTAAAAATAAATTATACTATAAATAAATTAATATTCTGGGACTTTTTAATACGTGGTACCTATAACACTAATACTTAATAATATAAACATCCGAATTGAGAATCTCCTCATTTCTTCTAGAAAGGTCTGTTATAAACACTCAATCAGACAGACTATTGCAAATAAACGTACATACCTACATACATGCTAAGGTTTACTCTGACCGGGAATCGATCCTGACATAGCAGTCGAACGCTCTAGGTAATCAAGATTTCACTCGCGGATTTTTTTTTATTTTTTATTATATAAAACGATGTCTCGGGTTCGATCCCAGTCTCGGGTTCGATACCAGGTTTTACCATGGCACACACCAATGACATTTCGATGCTTTTCGAAGTTATGTGTGTATTCATGAATTGTGTTATTATTAATGTATTTATGAAGTTATGTGGGCGGGCTAGAAAACGAAGCGGCAACTCCTAAATTTAGGGGAGGAGTTGCGGCTCCTGGCCGATATTCTGCCGAGGTCAGAAAGACCTGAGAGAAGGAAAACTCGAGAACAAACCCGTTGCCAACCCGTCTGGCCAGCGTGGCAATAGTAGGCTAAACCCTCCCAGATGAATAGACGCCACAACAAAAGGCCCCCAGTTCCCGGCGGTCCCGCTATTCCCAGCCAAGGTAGCGGTTCGGGTAACGGCGGGGCGGGGGGTGCGAAGAATCTCCGGGCTACGGGAGGCTACCGAAACCGACGACTACTACTGGCAACGTACAATTGCAGTACCTACAGTTCGTCTGGACAGGCACCTCGCGGAACTAGAGGTAGAACTAGGTCGCATAAATTGGCATATATTAGGGTTGTCCGAGATCCGAAGACAGGGGGAGGACACGACAACCACTGAGTCAGGCGACTTGTTCTACTTCAAAGAAGGTGAACAGCTCTCCCAGGGCGGTGTCGGTTTTCTGGTAAAAAAGGACCTCATTAGCAGCGTTGTTGAAATCGGTAGTGTGTCGAACAGGGTAGCGTATCTTATCGTAAAAATCACGAACAGTCGTTGGCTGAAGGTGATACAGGTATATGCGCCGACCTCGCTTCACCCCGACGAAAGTGCCGAGGCCGTATATGAAGATATTTCTAAGGCAATGAATCACACCGCCAAGGCCACTTACAACGTTGTTATGGGGGACTTCAATGCTAAAGTGGGAATACAAGAACGAAAATCGGACCTTATGGAGTGGGGTGCAGAAATCACAGGGGACAAATGCTAGCCAACTTCCTCGAGGCGCAGGGGCTCTTCTTAATGAATAATTTCTTTAAGAAAAAACCCCACAGGAAGTGGACTTGGCAACGTCGGGACTCTGTGATAAGAAACGAGATAGACTTTTTGATAACGGACAGTAAGCACATATTTAGAGACGTCTCTGTGATCAACAAGTTTAAAACCGGCAGCGATCACAGACTTGCCCGAGGCTCTCTAAATATCAACATCAAGGCTGAAAGATTCCGAATGATACGGTCTACTCTCCGACCTACGCCACTCCAAGTTACTCTAGGGTCCGAAAAGTTTCAATTGGAACTTCAAAATCGTTTCGCAACGCTGGAAACCACAAACGGCATTGACGAGAAAACCGACACAGTGGTCAAAACATTACAGGAAGTGTCTCGAAAGTTCTTTCCCGGAAAACGCAAACAGTGAGAGTCCAAGCTCTCTCCTGAGACTCTCGAACTTATGACAAAGAGACGTGAGCAGTCATCCTCACCGTCGTCTTCGTCAGATGAGAGAGCCTTAAACCGACAAATTAAAAAGCTGATTAGACGCGACTTCCGACGCTACAACACCCATATCGTCCAGGAGGCGATTGAGCGAAATAGGGGGTCGAAAGTGTTCGCTTAGCAGTTTGGGGAGGCCCCATCTGACGAAACTTAAAACTGCGGATGGTAAAATGACTGCCTCAAGGTTCGAGATTCTCGATGAGATCGAGAAATTCTATGGACAGCTATATGCATCACGGACGAGTAAACCGACGGGACACAGCGATGAAGACCACAGAGCCCCACTCACGCGCCATTACACCGAGGAGATACCCGATATCGAGCAATGCGAGTTGGAGGCGGCTCTCAGACAACTGAAAAACAACAAGTGCCCAGGTGATGACGGAATTACTACTGAGCTCCTACAAGGTCTAACACCTAGGACATGGAGCGGGAGTGCGGTGATACTGTTCTTCAAAAAAGGAGATAAGACCTTGCTGAAGAACTACAGGCCCATCTCACTCCTGAGCCATGTCTACAGGCTGTTCTCGAGAGTCGTCACAAATCGTCTTGCGGGTAAGCTCGACGAGTTCCAACCACCGGAGCAAGCCGGGTTTCGTAAAGGTTATAGCACCGTGGACCACATTCATACTGTTCGGCAGATTGTAGAAAAGGCCCAAGAATACAATCAGCCGCTGTGCATGGCGTTTGTGGACTACGAAAAAGCCTTCGACTCCATCGAAACCTGGGCAGTTCTGGATGCCCTGCAGCGGTGTCGTGTCGATTGGCGATACATCGAGGTGCTGAGATGCTTGTATGACACTGCCACAATGTCCGTCCAGCTCCAAGACAGGGAGATGTTATATCCCCCAAACTATTCACCAACGCACTGGAGGACGTCTTCAAAACTCTGGATTGGACTGGGCGGGGTATAAACATTAACGGTGAGTATATCTCACATCTTCGGTTTGCCGACGACATCGTCATTGTAGTGGAATCGTTGGAGCAACTGGGCGAGTTGCTGCATAGCCTAGATAGAGCTTCTCGACGCGTCGGCCTCGGTGTAAACTTGGATAAAACCAAAATTATGTTCAACGAACATGTTGCACCGAGACCGATTGCCATCGAAGGGGCGACGCTTGAAGTTGTTCAAAAATATATCTACCTGGGACAGGTTATCCAGCACGGTAAAAACAACTTCGAGAAAGAACTAGCCAGAAGGATCCAACTGGGTTGGGCAGCATTTCGCAAACTACGTCGAGTTTTCTCTTCACCCCTTCCGCAATGCCTCAAAACAAAGGTCTTTGAACAGTGCGTCCTACCTGTTATGACTTACGGTGCCGAAACGTGGACACTTACAGTGGGGCTGGTCCATAGCTTAAAAGTCGCGCAGCGGGCTATGGAGCGAGCTATGCTTGGAGTTTCTCTGAAGGATAGAATTCGGAACGAGGTTATCCGACAGAGAACTAAAGTTACCGAAATAGGCCACAGAATAAGCAAGTTTAAGTGGCAGTGGGCTGGCCACGTTTGCCGAAGGACCGATGGCCGTTGGAGCAAACGAGTCCTAGAGTGGAGACCGCGAGAAGGTAAACGAAAGATAGGACGCCCCCTAGCCAAATGGACGGACGACCTGAAAAAGGTGACTGGGACAGACTGGATGCGGAAGGTGGAGGATCGGAGAAAATGGCGAACATTGGGAGAGGCCTATGTCCAGCAGTGGACTGCAGTTTGCAGGCTGATTGATTGATTGTGTGTATTTATCGCAGGTTTATAAGTGTCCGGTTAATGGCAATAGGCTCGCCACCTATTACATTGGGACCTAAACATAAACTGGCGAAATGTGGGTGCTAGCACCTCTGCCTACCCCTTCGGGAACATAGGTGTGAGTTTATGTTATGTTATAAAACAATCTAACTAAAGTAGGTACCTTTAGGTAATAGCCTTCGAAGCTAGCTTGCTGATTGACTAAACTGCTAGGTTGACACACAGACACCAAATCGTCGTACTCGAGTATGGTTATGAAATGTGTAATGGTGATCAACATAAAACTTACAAGCAACGATGATCAAAGTGAGAGTGAAGTCCGGCAAGAGGACCCACAGTCCAGCAGGTTCTGCCAGGAAGTGGTTGTGTGCGCACAAGACTGCTGCGGTCACAGTAAACGTGTATACGCAGCTGGTCACCGACGCTCCGGGCGCTCGTCCACCCGCGATTGGCTCCAGCCAAGCGTATTGCGGCCGAAGACGGCCCACTGTCAAGGCTTCAAACATCTGAAACATAACACGATCAATTTCAGAATGGTCGTATTTACATACATTATATACTAAGGGATTGGTTTGAAATAGGTATAATTCGTGGATTTAAACTCCTCCACCTCCTTAGCACTCCGTACTGTCCTCAAAAGACACCCAAAAACGGTTACTGCGTGTATAGAGTCCTCCGTTTTGTGACGTAGTTGGGGTTAAGTCATTATGCCGGTAACTGTACCTTCATTTGAAATCTCTCTCAATGGAAATAATAATTAAGGCACCTATGTAAACGGTAGGTATTCTAATTTGGAGTAAGATAATTTTGAATTAGGTACCTCGACATGAGTGGAAAAAATCATTGTAAAGTTGCAATTTTCGTAATTTCTTTATTAATGAATCATAATATTAGTCTTTGTTTTCGGGATCATTTCTATAATAATACATACATGTATATAATCACGCCTTTATCCACGGAGGGTTAGGCAGAGGTGAATTAACACCCACATTTCACCAATAGGTAATTAATTGTATTCGGTCCCACGTAATAGGGGGTGAGCCTATTGTCGTATTCCGGGCACTATTGTTGACTCGAGCCATGCATATGAGGCTGAATCTGGGCTGTATGTATTAGGGCTGTATATATATAATAATCTGTTTATTTTAAACAAAATTACCTCTGAAGAAGAGGACCCTCCATCAGTGCCAGGCGTGCCGGTTGCGGAACTATCTTCCCTATCATAAGGAGAGTCCAGTTGAGGTGTCCCAAAATTCTTATCGTCCATAGGAGGTACAGGGCGATAGCGCAGTATTATAACAGCTGCACTCACTATTGTATACGCAAGAAGTGTCCCTATTGACATGAATTCTACAAGCTTCTCCAAATCGAATAAAAGAGCTATAAATGCTGATGACAGGCCTGATATAATCAAATTAGCAATAGGTATTTGAGATTTATTGTTGACGTCACTGAGGAAACCGAATAGCAAACCGTCTGCAGACATAGCATACAGACAACGGGGCAGAGAAAACAAGGAGCCTAGTAAGGTACTGGTCATTCCACATACGGCTCCTACAGCAACCGCGTACTTGGCCCAGTCCGCGTGTACTGCACCAAGAGCTGCTGGTAAAGCAGCCTCAGAATTAATATCTTTGTACGACACCATCAAAGTAAGAGCCAAAGCAACAAGTATGTATCCGATGCCAACTACAGTCATTGAAAGAATGGTGGCAATAGGAATTGAGCGTGATGGATCTTTAGCTTCCTCACTTGACGCCGATATGCTGTCAAATCCAACAAACGCATAAAAACAAGTAGCTGCTCCAGCTAATACCCCACTAATACCGAATGGCATAAATCCGCCGTTCTTTTCGGCCCAATTTTCCGGGTCAGCGTAATAGAAACCCAGGAAGATCACAAAGGTTATAACCAAAAGGTTTAAAATCGTAAGACCGTTGTTAATGTAAGCTGACGTTTTGACGCCCACTGCTAGAATTAAAGATGCGACAATACATATGAGAAACGCTAGGACGTCTGGATATTTGCTCAAAAGAGATTCGTGCATTTCTCCTGTGACGGATATTGTAGCATTGCTAATAGCGTCACCTGCCATTGCGTTTAAATAACCAGACCAAGCTCTAGCCACAGAAGCAGCTCCTGAAAAAGAAATGACTCTTGTAAACAAACTTATCACAGTTTTCTTGTTTGGTAATTCTCAGTTATCGTAATCAAACACAGTCTGTCTGTTTATACTGGAGATGGGTGGCGTTTGGTGACGTGATACACGGTTTCGTCTCACGGCAATGAGGAGAACGGCAGGGTTAAATATAAATAAATTGTAGAAATTACAAGTCCCTTATTCAAAACAGTGTCCTTTCTTTCATTGAAATCTATTCAATGGTTTAGACGTGAACGCCAAACAGACAGTCAGACGACGGACAGAGTTAATTTCGCATATGGATTACTAACCTATCATATATTCCAGTACAATATTCCAACCGATGATAAACGCCCAAAACTCTCCAATACTGACGTAGGTGTACGCATAAGCACTCCCAGCCCTGGGGATTCTGGTCCCAAACTCGGCGTAGCATAGTGCAGCCAAAGTTGACGTCACTCCAGCTAGTAGGAAACTTAGGGCAGTGGCTGGTCCTGCCATATGCTTAGCTACAGTTCCAGTCAGCACGTAAATACCTGCTCCCACCATGTGACCCACACCTGATAACACAAAAGTTTATATAGGTAATCTGAACTCTGTCTTAGCGGGTACTTATAAATATTCTTGATCTTAGGATTAGGTAGGTACGTATTCGGCCAGGGTGCAAGGGATGTGTCTCAGATAATCTCACCTCCGGCAATCTGCTGTGCTGTCCACACTGACGGCGTGCGTTTTAGTCGGTTCAAGTCCGACATAACCTCCACCGGCGTCGGAGGTGGGGGTATCCGTGAGGATTTTACGCACATTAAAAAAGGTAGGTACGTATGTCCTACTCGTAATGCAGTACTTAGTATCAAGGGATACATGAAGGTAGGCCTAAATTGCCTACCTAGCAATAATTAATCACATACTTAATGGGGCATTATATACCTAACGTAAAATGTTCGAAACAAAGAATTTAAATCGGCAAATTAAAAGACAAGACATATATAGATGAATGAGAATCCACTCAGGACCGGTAAAATATTCCCCAGATTTATTCTAGTAAGTCAAGTCCGTCCCAAATATAACATTATTCGGGACGGGCTTTACTTGAATACAGTTTTTGGAGAATCTGGGGAATATTTTACCTTTACGCGCCTTTTTTATACGTACGGAGATCCCCACGGATACCTCCTCGTCGACGGAGTCGGTGGGAGAGGTTATATCGGACTCGAACCGACTAAAACGCACGGCGCCTGTGGGTCATTGTGGTTGCCGAAGGTGAGGTTGACAGGCTTATCCTTCGCACCTTTACGCACCTGAGTGAAAATTCTCTTCTATATACCTACGTTTTGTCTTTTAGCTATCTACCGGAATTCTTACACACTACGCAAAGTAGCGCCCTACTAAGACAAAAACCGATGAACCAGCAGCTGAGCGATAAGCAGTTGCCGTACCTAGTCTAGTAGATTTGCTAGTCCTATGAAATATAAATAGTACCTAGCTACACCTAAAAAAGAACCTACACCAAAGAACACGAAGTTTTAGACAAAGCTCGTCTTGTAAAATCTCGGTAGAAAGTAGGTGCCTAATATAGCTAGGATGATGTCGAAATGGTAGTTACCTACATAAGTTTTCGATTATAATTAATCAATAGGTAATTGTTTACTTCACATCAAATTTTATTTTTTGAGACGGTCACAGGTTCTCAAATATTTTTCTGTACATCCCAATTTTAAGATTTCCCATATCTTCAAATTGCATTCGCTATTTTTGTATTACTTACTTGTTTAATATCGTTAAATATCTAAATATTAGTTGACAAACGAGTGTGACCCAATCTCTTTGTCATCTTTCAATAAAATATCGTGTTGGCCTCTAGGCTACTAAAAGTAAATTCTCACCCAGTAACGTAATATCCAGTGTCGTGAGACATCGGTTAAGTGGAGTATCCAGGACATCACCATAAAGCGGCTTGCGACGATTCACTTTGTGGCAAAAGCCGGAGAACACATGCCCCAGTATCTTATGCCTTGCCCCCGGCATGTTGACTCGCTTCTTTAAGAAATGAAAAAGAAATTCACTTATACGCTGAAAATATTGCACTATATAACAACACAATACATATAAAATGAAATGATCACAGAAAGATTTTTTTTACGCAGGGATCGGCTCATTACAAAAAGGCGATAAGGATGAGAGAATTAAGTCACTGTAGTACTATATTAGAGCCATAAAATACTTAAAGCACTGATTTAGATTTGATAACATCGACACAAAGCTTTAAAGAGGCGCACTCCAAAAAAGGTAACTTTTTAGATAAAGATTTTTGTAAATGTTTGAAATATCTTCACAATTTTCAAAAGCTAAATTATTTTCATTCTGTAATCCTAAGAAAACTGGTAGCAAATGGTACCTTTAGTCGTTCTAAGCCAGCTGACGATAATTCAGTTGGCTCAGTCCTGGGTCAGACCCGAGATAATAGCGGCGCGCGCAACTAATCGATTCCTTGATACGTACAACTTTATTTGTGTTATGTTGGTTATGGGGAATTCTATTGCATCTCTCAAGTATATATAGAACTGCTATAATTATAATTTGTATAGTAGAGATTTCAAAAAGGAGTGTTTTATACAAAAAATTGAATTTTGATAATATTCGGAGTTTATTTATTGAGGCTCTTCCGTCAATAAGCAGGTACACCGGCTGACGGATAAGATTGGCATGAACCTCAAAGATCTGGAGGGCCCCATAGACCTAGATCTGATTTTATTTTAAACTTTAATAGACGCAAAATCAAGTACCTACCTACGATAAATTTTATAATTATTTATAGAGCTATTCTATAATATTCTATATGTACTTACCTATCCTATGTCAGTTTTGTGTGGATTACATAAAACTGACGGCTTAGAGACCACTAAAAATTCAACGCCTATCTACCTATACATAAATAATCATCAAATTGAGACCCTTTAATTTTCAAGTCGCTTTATAAACAGAAACGTAATGTTTTACTGGGCAGCATTCTACTCAAAGCCAATATTGTGATAATGTTACATAAACGAAAGCTCGCTGAGATAACAATAAAAGTTTTATCGGACGGAGTGAGAACAAGGTTCGAGGAAATAGGTCAACCGCAAATCGGTAACGAGCTGGCGAACAACTAGTTAGCGATTTTTACATAAGTAGTGCTATAAGTAAAATTATACCTTGTTTGTACTGTACAGCGGAATTTTTATTTAAACGGTAATTGTGCAGTAGTGTATGCACAATTACCCTTTAAATATTTACGTTACTAATTTCTTCTTTTTAATTGTCTCGAAAAAGTTTCATCCATGTTTCATGAGCATTTTACTGGCCTTTTTTTAACCCACACATTTTTACCCACATAATAGGTAGGGGAAAAAGTATCTTCGCATTTTGTAAGAAAATTCAAAACATTTTTTAATACAGTTTATTTAAATTTAACTAAAGTACGTAGGTAGCGTTTTGTTCGATACATTTTTGCCATGTTGTAGGTAGGGACATGATCCCACTGCTATAGAAATTTTGTGACTTTTGGGACTTCTGATCAAAATACCGCGACAAGTGGTTTTGGCAGTCCTCTCGTGATGTTAACCTGACATTGCCTAAAGAATTCTGAAGAGACCGAAACAGGTGGAAATTTGAAGGTGCAAGGTCAGGATTATACCGCGGATGCATTAACAGCTCCCAGCCAAATTCTCTTAATTTTTGCTGAGTGGCTAAAGATGTGTGAGGTCTAGCGTTATCATGATGAAAAACCACACCCCTTCTGTTGATTAATTCCGGCCGCTTTCTCTCAACTTCTTGCTTTAATCTCATCAGTTGTTCGCAGTTGAGTTCAGAATCGATGGTCCTGCCTGGTGGTAACAGCTCACCACAGCACCACCTTGTTGCGAGTTAACCCGGGTTTCGCCACAGTCTGTGAAGCCTGACCGGCCTTTGACCACGACCTTTTTCGCACGTTCTTGTCGTACGTGATCCAATTTTCATCACCAGTTATCAGCTTCTTCAAAAATGGTTCGGTTTCATTACATCGTAATAAAGAATCACAAATGAGTACACGGTTAATTAGGTTTCTTTCAGTGAGGTCGTGAGGTACCCAAATATCGAGCTTTTTTGTGTATCCAGTTTTTTTCAAATGCGCCAAAACTGTTTTGTGGTCAATTCCCATTTCTTCAGCTACGTCTTAATTACTGATATGCCGATCTTGTTCCACTTTTTCAAAAATGGCATCCATTTTATCCGTAATAGAGCGACGTGCATCTTTGACATCAAAATTTCCGGAATGAACACGCTTAAACCAAATTTGTGCTACTCTCACAGACACTGCACTAGGTCCTTAAACATCGTAAATTTTTTTCGTGGCTTGCGTTGCATTTTTACCTTTTTTGTAATAAAATTTTAAAATGTATCGAATTTCTTCATTAGATCATCTTGACAGTACGAAAAACAAATGAAAATCACACATTTTCTTAAATTGAATTTGGAATTATATTCTGTAAAGTTTTAACTTTTAATGATACCAAAACCAGCCAGATGCAAATAGTATGGCTAAAGAGATTTTATTACAAGTTCATACATACTATAATGCGAAAAGACTTTTTCCCCAACCTAATATTACACACAAATTCACACATTTTACTATCGAGAGGTCCCGGGTTCGATTCGAACCGATGAACCAACAGCTAATACTTACAAGAAGCAATTTAGCTTAGCTTGAAGGGTTAACGGTTAAGATAATAATCAGTGCTACTTATTACTAAATTCAATCACAAGTAATGCAATTTGAAATGGACTGAAATAGTTTTAAATAAGGTGGCACTTTCTGTAGAATACTGACTATTTTTTATATCCCACTTAGGTGGCAGATAAGCACACGACTCACCTGATGGGAAGTAGTTACCGTGGCCTATGGACGTGTGCAACACCAGAGACGTTACACACGCGCTGCCGAATAAGTGCTATAAGGTAAGTATAACGGTTCGTACAGTTGGTCGCGTTATACCGACTTCTAGTCAAATCATCATCATCATAAGCGTTGTTCTCAATTATATTCGAGGCTTTCTTTTCGGAGCCCGGCGACCGCGTTTTTTTCTGCTTCTTTGGATTGGATTGGATTTGGCTTATACGGTTTTTAAGGGAATTCGTATTCGTCTGTTAATCAGCAGGTAGGTATACCAGCTTTCAGGATAGGCTGGTTTAGGCCCTGAAGATGATAATGACGCTGGGTTTGACGCTCTATACACAGTCGGTCAAAATATTATTACCTAACAACATCTTGCTAATAAAAAGGTAAGTACTTACTATGGTGCCTAACAAGGCCCACTTTATGTCGAATAATTGTGTAATCGTAGGTGTGCAGAACAAGCAAATTCAAATAGCAATTTAATAAATATTAGTTACTTATATTTACGAAAGTTGAAAAAATAATACAAATAGCCACGTAAATATTTTTTACAAAAGTTATATTCGTAAATTATTGAGAAAGCCTTATGTATTAGAGATCGGTCTCTAATAAGTCCCATTACGAAATTCCACTTACCAAAATTTTGTTCATTTTATGAATATTTTTAATTATACAATTAATTAAATTCAATTAAATCAAATAACCAGGTTTTTTATAACCATTATAAAAATAAAAAGGTACCTAATCTACGAGAGGTACAGAATTAGCGTAAATATATAGCTATGAATCGTCTCTGAAATAGAGGCGTTTGTAGTCAAATTGTCCTCAAATTATACCTAATTAAAATAGCATTTCAATTTTGTCCAAGAAGTGTCCCAGTTTGGTAAACATTTAAAGACATGTGTTGACAATGTCACTAGTTAACCCTTAACCGGTGAGCCTTACAAGGAGCCTTCATAGGCCCCACTAACATAATAATATTAAACATTATGTGAATTAAAAATTCGAGATTATTAATACACATAATGATTATAATACATAACAAATTGTAGTGACTTTTTCGTATTGTATTGAATAATATATCTACAGCATAAATTTAAGCAACAGTTCAGTTCAGAATAAATAGGTATTTATCAAAAGCGTACAGTTAAATGATATGTTCTAGGCTTCAGTCTCAAACAAAGTAGTTTTATACAAACATAGATATTATATGTAGTACATTTTTAGGTGTTCTTACCTAGCACATTGTGTAATTATATTAATCCATGTTTTAGGACAGTAAATTCATGGGTTAATATAATATGCAATCAAAATAGGAGTAAAAAATAAAAAATAAAATTTACATAATTAGAAGAAATATTTACACAACGTTGACTGAAAACAGCATATTTATGGGTACTTTTTAAATTTATTCAAAAATATAGATAGTTACAACAATTCAACAAATATGAAGACGAGTTAATCGCTGATGATATAGTAATTTACAATCTTAATATTTTTAAATAGCTCGCTTTGTACCTGCATTAAAAGTTGCCCATGTTTTATTTTGAAGAATGAATGGTCCCAGAGTCACATAAATAATTCGAATTATACAACCTACTTATTAGATAGTGACTAGACTTTTTGTAGTTATAATTATTTTATGTGGTAAGTATAACGTTATAACAATCAAGGAATTATGTAGATAATATTGGAGGTATAAAAATGATATAGTTAGTCTTCCCATTACGGAACATATTTATTAAGTAGATATGAATAGGGCGCGTATAAAGTATTTAAAAATCCATAGAAAAAGTACTTTAGAATCAACTAACTCATATTTATGTATATAATTGACTTATTCGCTCTTACCGCTCTAAACAATGCCTAGGCGATAAGAATACCAAATAATTTATAGATTTGATATTATACTTAAAATTATACTGAATAATAAAATTAGCAAATAATCAATACGTATCAATACGCGTTCTGACATTATGGTTCATTGACATTAAAGTTTGCAAGTTCTACGGAGCAGATACCCACTAGTTTTTAAGAACTACTTACAAATGTAACCAATATGGTTGCGTTTGTTACATTTGTGTGATGCAAATAAAGTTTTGAATGTGAATTTAAAATGAACGAATAACAAACGGTCCACATTTTAGGTCGCTATGAAATAGGTAAGTAAATCGATACTTACTCAATAGGTTACCCAACCCACTTACTAATAGATTAAAAACTAAAAATAAATTCTTTGCTTTGGCGAGTAATTTCTACGTGTCTTATTCACCGAAGCTTGGCACGAAATGTAAGCAAATGAGAAACGTTAGTTTAAGATAGTAAGGAATCATTTTATAATATAATAATTAATAATGATCATTTTATAATTAATAATATAATAGTTTACGTTTAAGTTAACACGATTATCAATATAAATATAAAATAGGCAAGTACTCAGTATCCGTACATTTTTGTAACTTATACTTAATAGATAATTTTACAATAATACGGCTATTTAATGTAGCAAGAAGTATTTTAAGATCGTCAAATTACTTAAAATAAATTATATCAATTTTTTACAGACTATTTATACTGTTGATTGATGGCACTTGTAAACCTTTGAGGATGCCGTAAGGCGAAACCGGTCAGGTCTAATAAATTATATCTGCCACGTCAACTAATTAATAACAGTTTGAGATACACTGAATTATTTGTTTACACTTTATGCCAAGTTTCATTGGTAGGTCGTTCGAAAAAATACATCACGTGATATATTTCATCATGAATTAAAACGATTTTGACACAAGGCCGACATGAATACTAAACTGCGAAGTACCTACTAACTCTAGTTACTCTAATATACAAACATTCATATTTTGTTCCTGAATTAACTGTAATTTTAATTCTAATGCATGCAATAAAATTCAAAGGGTGCAAAATAAAATATGCTTAAATATAAATTAAATATATTTATTCAGTTACTAAACTTGTGTATGTACCGTAGATACAAGTATCATAAAAAATATTAATGAAAGATTAATTTTGTAAAAGTAGCTAAGGTTAATTAAGTACTTATATGTATGTTCAATCTCATTATTAAAAAGTTGTTTCTTTTGGATTTTAATATTATGAAGTTGGCAATATAGGTGCTCAGTAACAATCATACAGGTGTCTAAATACAATTCAACTAATTAAGAGTGAAATTAAAATAAAAAATAGAAGGCTGAGGCGTCAGAAGAGTCTCATTTGTAAGATCAGTCTTTACTTAACGTCGAGATAGCATCCAGCATTTGCGTTAACGCATATTTCGTAAGCAATTAATGGATTACTAGACGTGCTAAGTTGGTTATATTTACGAATCATAATCTGGATTGCTAAGAGCGATAATTCACAACACAATGCATAGACGCGAAGAATTTTATTTAACCATTTAAAAATATTTTAATAGTAATAGATTTCTACAAAATTCTATACCCACCCTGTATCGAGTGCTAATTAGTGGCCACCATGGAATCTTGATTGATGTATAGAGATCAACTCACAAATTTTGGCATCTTTTTGGAAGAAAATATTGAAAATAAATCAGTCTAGACTAGACCCTCAACAACGTTTTCAATAAGCTTTCGATAATATGTGCAGAAGGTTAAAAGAGTATAGTGAAAATAATATAATTATTGTTTTTTACTCCGTATTAGATTCATGTTCAAATATATATTTAACAGAGTAGGTCGAGATAGTTAGATCGTTTCGAGACACCTGTATTACTTGTAAATGAATAATTTAATTAATTAATTTGCTCGGTTCGCTTTAAATTAAATATTTAAATATTTCATAGAAAATAACAAGACGCGGTCATGTACCTTACATTCCTCAACTTTTTTTTAAGTTTTATTAACATTTTCTAAGTAGATATAAAATGCAATTTATAATTCGATCCAGCTGTAGTACTATTCAGGGTTATTTAAATTACCCTAATGTATTCAAGACCATATTATTTACAACACTGAGCGTCTCTACAGCTTATCTACATATATTTTATTTTAAGAATAACATCTCTCCATATAAACGTTGCATTGACTAAACTAATGACAATCACCTAAACTAACAACTTAGATGCGTCTAGATTCACGTGTAGTACCTAACTAACATGCTTAAATTCTAATATTTGTCATGTACATGGTACCTATGTTAATGGTTTATTAGAAACATTGCTTAATAAATCTACGAATTTTGTAACTAGAATTGTTTCTACATGATATTATAATAAATGGTGGTGTTTAATTTGATTTTCTATATGAATAACTACAATATTACAGATAATATTTTGTGCCAGCTAACATTAGAGCTACTGCTACATGATCTAATTCTTCTTTTTATACAAAAATATTACTCACAGGTACTGAATAGTAATTATTAAAAAAACATACTAAATGATAAAGATAACTCAAAAATAAACGGAAATGTGAATGGTTTCGAAAATTAAGTAAAGTATTCATAATGTAAAGTTGAGTTTAGCGTCTTTCAGCACATATTTTATTTGTGAGCTAAACGATTTTCATTTGTTACGAATTACTTTATAGTTTTGACATTAAACGGGAACAATTCTACATACAAAAACAGTCTACAGGAAAATTGATCATTTTCAGATCGGAAGCCCTATCATATTGACAATCTGTAGACCTAAACAATATAGGAAGAGTTAAACCTGGAATACGAATTCGAAATTGTGACTATAACACAATTTATATCAAATGGACGGCGGAGGATTTATCTTACGTCAACATATAAAGCGATTTTTTTCAAGTATGTAACAAGAAATATAACAACCAAATTATCAAACACCTTCAGTATGTTTACTAGAAAAAGTAAATATGATAACACACCATAAAGTCAACATTTTCAATATTTTTATCTGTGGTACATTTACATATTCGATTCGTAATGTGCCTAAATATTTAACAATCAGTAGGTAATAAAACTGAAAATGCTTTTAAAATAAGACAGATTATATCCGCCATTACACTGCCAATAAAAGTTTGAGATACACAGATTTCTTTGTTTACACTTTGTCAAACTGCGGTGAATAGGGTATATAGGTAGGTAGGAAGCGCGCATACATGTATCCTTATGTAAACTGATAACAATTCGTTTTAATTATCTATAATAAATTAAGTAAATACTAAAACATATTTAAATAGATACAAAATATTATTGTAAGATGTTGTATTAAAAATAAAAGCTTTAGAACATTTTGAGAAAGAGAATAATGAGTAGATTTGTTAGGTTGGTATTGATTATCTTATGTATTATCATTAAACTTTATAAGTAAGTATTTCTTAGTTAAAAGTAAAGTAAAAAAATATATTGAGCAACCACATAAATAACACTGGCAAGTGGCAACTGCAGAAGTAGATAATAGGAAGACTATTGAACTACATCATTTGGATGACTTCAATACATACATTGTAAATTCGTACTCATTTCGCAGGTCATATAGATTATCTAGAAGAGACACGAGCCTACAGCGCCGTGCTACAGGGGTAGGCAATGACTAGGCGCCCTAAATGAACGTTTAATTGCCGTAGGGTGTGCAACGAAATAGTATAAGAAAAGCAATTAGTTATGTGATGTACAAATCAGAAAGAAATGTTACTGGAGTAGGTACTTACAGACCTGCTACGTTTTTAAAAAGATATGAACCAGTCTTTACTTTCTCAAATGTGAATCAAATTTGACCTACTGGATTCGCTTTGTTTCTCCATACCAAACAATTACATCATCGAAATAAATTGTAGTGAGGGCGGGATGGGAAAAAGCCGTTATCAGGGTCACCTACGCTATGATGTGGTTTACGAACATTAATCAACCCAAATATTTGCAAGCCATTCGCTGATCGTATTGTCCCTAAAATGGCCATTAAAAGGGGGCGACAAAGTAGATATCGCAGAAAGTTGTAATAAAAATGCTTCTTCTGATGTAGGAGCAAACTGAAAACAATTTGTAGATGTAGGTATAGAACGCCAATAGTACTTTTGAAAATAAAACCCGATGTTGAATTTTATCAATTGGGTGTACCAGGGGACACTTTGCATTATTAGTGCTTTCAGTCTTAATTTAACCCTCTGATGAGGTATGGCAGCGATTCATTCATAATTTTAATTTTATCTTTATGGCTAGCCGACGTTTCGGAATTTTTTTTTCGAACATTGTCCGACCAAATTATTCCGAAACGTCGGCTACTACAGTATTAATTTAAACATCGACTTACAAATCTATTTAATAATGTACCTACTTACGTATAGACTATGATTTTTATAATTATTAAAAATGAATGTTATTTTACAAAACTTTCGGTGTTTGTTAGTTACCTTCTTGCGAGTATTGGAAAATGCTATAGGCTTTAGTCATTTAGTTTTGACCACATTACCCTACTATCTATGATAACTATTTGTTGTAAATTAAAACTGAAAAAGTCAACCACGGCAAAGTCAAAATAAAGGATTGCTTCAAGGGAAAAAAATAATTACTTAGTGCCTTTACATCGCCAAGGGAATATTCTCCCTGGGTGACAAAATGAGAAGCAGATTTAATTGATATTCCTGCAGTGAGTGTTCAAAGAAATTTAAACTTTGGTAGTAGGAACAGCATTTTATAATAGTCACTGCACAGAGATGTTATCGACATATTTTACCTACGGTAGCAATACGTAACCAAGTATAAATATAGGCGTGATGTGATGCAAACCGTGACTACTAGCAAAATTTTACTAAGCCCGAACATACGACTAATGTACTTTTAGGACTCAATAAATATATATACATATAAACCTAAAAAATATTTGTTCTAAATAAGACAAGTCAATATGACGTCACGAATACTGATATCAGATATCAATAATATTATAATGATGGACCTCAGCTTGACCACACCAGATGCTCTTTCACGTCCCTTTAAAGGACTCGGGACTGTGGGAAGAAATATACACGTGAGCTGGTAAAGAATTCCAAGTCTCTAAGGTGCGGTAAAGAAAAGATGCGTCGTACTGCTTGATTTTTGTTGGAATTATTAAAGAAATAATCAAAAAAGTAATTACAATTACAACGCTGTTAGAAAAAATAAGGATAAAAGAAAGGATAGTGACCAGAAAGAAAACAAGTATCATGGCGTTCAAAAGGTGTCGTCAGAAGCGATTAATGGAAAAACACGCAGAGGATATGACTGCGAGAGAAGGAAAATCGAAATAAAACCCTGTACCAACTTGTCTGGTCAACGTGAAAACAGTTAGGCAAAGCCTCCCTACATTGGGGGGAGGCCTGTGTCCAGCAATGGATTGCGATGAGCTAATTGATTGAGAAGAAAAAGTTATAATATTGATTCACAGATTTTTTTAAGAGATTTAAAAAAGTAATAGAAAAGTTATTGACAAAATAAATGGAACAAGCTCTTAAAATGGCCTATTTCTGAAATATTACGAATTACCTATACGAATGCATAAAATGCCGATAGTGCAATTATTGCAAATATGCTAAACATTAAACAATGAGGGGTCGTCACGGACAATCATTATGCATAGTCAGTGAAGGAAGGAAAATCCAGAGAGATAGGTGAAGCATCGTCGTAACGTAACTGACCAGTAGAATAACCACACGAAGCGTGTTTTATTGTTAATTTTCTTTACGGAGCTTAGCCACAACATGACTACGAAGCTTGTTAAGGTTGTGATGATCCATGTCGTTATACCTAGCTAAAATTTTTGTTAGAACTGTGTAATTTCTGTGTAAGACAAAGTTTGCATGCTGATATATCGGCGAGACACACCGTCCTTTCAGAAACCAATAATGTAACATCTTTCGTGCAAATAAAGATTTTTATTTCTAATAATTCTATTAATATTTTTCTTGTTTAATAACGTTTTGCATTTATACCCTTACTATTAAAAAATTACAGAGGTGTATGTCAAAATATACTCTATGTAATCTTTCGTTACTAAGGTCCTTAATATTTATATAAAAATGTCCTTTTTTATACCACTTAGGTGGCAGAGAAGCATACGCGACAGGTATAAACTGTGGTAACCTGATGGGGATTACCGCAGCCTATGGGCGTGTGCAATACCAGGGGTATCACACTCGAGCTACCGACCCTGTAAAAACCTTCTAATGCCCTTCTCGAAGAGCCGCAATATGTTGTTGTTATATTCAGAATGAATAATGTCATAAACACTAAAAGTCATTTATATAGAAATAAATAAATATTTTTTCATATTATATAAAACCTATCTACATAAGTTCAGTTCATACATTAAGAAAAGTGTGCTGATGGGTGAAATTAGCGCCAAATAAGTCAGAATTATTTAAAATGTTCATAAGGTTAATGACATCATATCATATTACATAATAATGATTTAACAATACATACATACATATTTACGAAATTACAAAAATATACACCCATTATTGACATTAATTATACCATTCTATTATGTCCGATAAATATTAAGGTGTGTATAAGAACATTTAGCTTTAATCTAAGGAAACTAGGCCCTTCTTTAATTTAGGGCATAGCACCCGCCACTTGAGTGACCAATCTCGGGATTTTCAAATTTTGGAAGTAAAAAAATATTTCCAAATAAACGTTATAAAAATTTTGAATGAGTACAATAGTGTCAAAATTTATAAGTATAACAATAGATAACACCTATTTGAATGTATATTGAAACAACATAGTTGTTACAAATTGTACTTAAACATACCTACTACTTTCTAAAATGTGTTTCAGGTATTATAATTATATAAACCATAATTATTTACAAGACAATTATTATTCTCAATTTGCTTGAATAAATTCAATTCTTTTTAAAAATATAAATATTACTTTGAATGATATTCCAACAATAATATTATGTTCCATCCCTTAGCACCTTAATATTAGTTTTTACTAAGTACAATGCTATTTTACACAATCATATCACATTTAAATTGCACATGCAGAGAATAGTTAACGAATTGTATTACAAAACAGGAATAAAATCACCATTTTTAAGTTACACATCCATTAATAACGTTCACATTCACAAGAGTGCGTCCTTAGGAAAACTCTATGTCTTCCATGAATATGACACTATCCACCTGTCCCATTAAAGTATTGTGCGTGTTTTGTGTAAGGAGCTGCAATATGGTACGGTGGAGGCTGACCACGGACGTAAGCTGGCTCCGAAATACTCGGACTGTGCCGATGATTAACTATGCTTGGAGGATTTGATGCTGTTGATATGTCTTCATATAAATCATACATATTTTGAGTAGTTGGTGATTGCACATGACTGTAACTTCCATCATCAGAGATTAGTGGTGTATTTGCCATGCGATAGGGATTGGTTGTGTTAGTATGACCCGTAGGAGAATACAGTTCTGGAGACTGTGTTGAGACATAAGTAGGACTTGATGCTGCCATGCCATAAATATTGGCATTTGGTGACTGAGTTTGGTGAAGTGGCTGTGTATACCCATGGCTATCTACTACAGGTCCAGAATAATTACCATAAGAGCTTAAATTTGGCATAGTTGTAGAGCTAACCACTTGACTAATAGTATGCACTCGTGGACTTGACAAATCACGATTTCCATGCGAGTGGTAATTAAAAACATCGAAATTTCGTTGACCATACATTTTGTCTTTGGCATGTGCACAATTTTCACCATCATATTTACTTTCATGATAGTTGTTTTCTGATACTGAATGACATATGTGGTCTTTTCTAGCATATATGGCATCAAAATGAGGAACATTGTCTATCATAGTTCTATTATTATATGTAGTTTCAGTGAAATGTGGAGTTAATACAGTTTCATTCAGTGGCTGCCTTTCTTGTGAACTTAAACTTAATCTTTGCAATCTATTATGAGCATCAACAGGTGTAGATACACCTGTACGGTAACTTGTTTCGTTAGTCTTGGCATAATTTGACCTTTCTATGTGTTGTCCGTATATATTTTGTGGTAATGGAACACTTATTCTGTCTATATCTTGCCGAGAACTGTATACTTTATCAGTTTGTTTTACACTATGTCTTGGAGGCAAATGGTAATCTGCACTTTCTGCTTTAAAATCAGCGTTAGCTGTTCCATTTTCAGGATATAGAGCATGGTCTACACTTTTGTAAGTCTTGTCTTGCTCATATGCAAGATCTAAAGGCTTATCATAACTATTTTCAGCTGGTACATTATCATACACAGAAATTTGCATGGGGTCTTTATTTGTAACTCCTAAATTTCCTTTTCCTGCATTATCCACCTCCATCTTGTTGTCAGATGCAAATCTCTGCTGTAACGTCGGTGTTATTTTAGCAGCTTTAATGTGTACCGCATTCTGCATGGGAGGTGAAACATCTTGAGTACCATCTTTATGAATATTTCTAGCATGCTTTGCAAGAGCCCTTAACTCTTTTGGATAAGGTGTTGGTGCTCTTCTTAACTGGCCTGGCTTTTCCATTACCTTGGGTGCGGCTTTCAAGTCAACAAAACTAATATGGCGGGCTGATGACTGTGCTTCCACATTTTCTGGTTTCTCATCATCCAATTTCATTGTAACAGGGGTTAAAGGCACTTGGGGGAAGAGGAAACAAGTTAGGACTTGTTCATATGTGTGAGGGTCAACTTCAGAATGCATAGGCACTAAAGGTTTACTTTGGTTTTCAGATAGCCAGAGGGCTACTAAATTATCACAATTCAACAAGGTTTGAGGAAGACAATTTAACGAGTTCCTTACTAAGTTTAACACTCGTAAGGATGTTAAATGGCCTACTTCTGGAGGGACTTTAGTCAGTTTGTTTGCACGTACTGATAACACAGATAATTTTGTACAACTCCCTATCTCGGGGGGTATTGACATCAGCATGTTATCATCAATGTTGAGATACTGTAACTTTCTTAGGAGGCCCACAGAAGATGGTAATTTATCTAAATAATTACACATGAGCATTAATTCTTCCAGATTTGACAATTGTCCTATACTCTCCGGTATAGAATATAATCTATTATTATCTAATTTTAATGTAGTTAAACTACTTAGCCTACCAATACTGTCTGGTAGCTGCGTCAAATTATTAAGTGACAGTGTCAAGTCTGCTAATCGAACACAGAATCCAATTTCAGGTGCGAGTTCTTCTATCATGTTATTACTTGCTTCCAAGTGTACCAAATGTTCTAAAGGTTTTATAACAGAAGTAATACAAGTCAAGCTGTTACTATCCATCCACAGCTCTTTTAATTTCACAAATTTCCCAATGACTTCAGGAAACTGTTGGAAATCATTCTGTCCTATATCCAACCTCTGTAATTCTGTAGAACGTGAGAGTGACTTCGGTAGTATCATCAAATAGTTGTCTCTTAGTTCCAATATCTTTAAATTCGCTAGTCTACCAAAGTTTCCAGGCAGGTATTCAAGGTAAGTATCATTTAGGTACAATTCTTGTAATGCAGTCAGGTTTGTTATAGCATCTGGGAGCTTTTCTAATGGATTTACACTGAGATCCAAGAACGCCAAGTATTTTAATGCCTTCATATTCTCCGGTATAGACGTGAGGGTGTTTCTACTTATATTCAGGTGGTGAAGGTTCACTAGTGAGGATATTGCTGCTGGTAATGTTGACACTTCATTATCACTAAGATCTAGGTACTTCAAGCCATGGCACATGAACAGCTGCCGCGGGAGTTCTGTTACGCGGTTACTCTGTACGAGTAGAGCTTCGAGCGTCCGTTCGTAAACGAAAACTTCGGTGGGGAAGTCGACCAAGGACTGATGAGAGTAATCCAACTCCACCACATCTTCCACGCCAGGTCTCACGCAGCACAAGAAGTTGAACGGCATTGTATTGGAACTCACTATCAGCTTCACACAACAAGTTACTCAATTTTTTACACAGAAACGCATCACACATAGTCGCTCCAAATCACAAGCATCGTTCAATAAACTGAATCTTTTACACATTTTCTTTTATAAGATCATGTTGGGACGAATCGCGTTAGTAGTACAAAATTACTTAATAATGAATCACTCAAACAAAATAATGATAACCTTCTCCGCCCGACCAATCCCAACAAAATTCTCTTTTTCTTGCCATTTGTCATCAGTGTCAAATAAAGAGGGTGTCAAATTTTGACTGCAAACGCCAAAAAAATCACAGAATATAAATATATTCCATAAAGGTAAATCATACAGACTAAGCATGAGGTTCCTAATCTCCACCGCGGTCTGCCTGCTTTCACAAAATAATAAATTAAAATTGTAATTGTCTTATTTAAATCGTGTCATGAGTTCCTGGTTATATAAAATACTTAATCATATGTGTATATGAGATTATTCGAGGACAAATTTTAGTTTTCAGGGTGTACCTACACTAAAACCACGATTGTACGACAGTTATATAATAATAGTACCACCAATATGGCTTCACCTCGCTTTATGGTAAGCCAAAGTCTCAAGCATGAGAGTCACCATTATAGACACCAATATATTGATTCCACCATGCAGTACAGTACAGTAAGAGGTATCATGGTGCAGCTAATCTATTACAGTAGATTGTCGATGGGGATAAAAAAAACTTCAACCAATAAGTTTTTATGAGAACTTTATTTTTATATTATGTGCTATTTACAGTTATGGGAAATAGGCTGAGACCGGAGTAGTGCGATACGTAGAACCACGCGTTGATTTCTTTTCTCTGTAGTTGACTTTCGGTAAATTTATATTTTCTTTGCCTTTCTGTTTTTGCTGGTTAGAAGACTTGCTCTTCGCGTCTGTAAAATAAATATATGGCCTCGGTGCATACTTCGACAAAATATACTGTCTAATAAAAATCTCGTATTATGTTTCTTGGTAGTCGCATTGCTCCAAATAGCTCGACAGATTTTAATAACTTAACAAAGGTGAGAAGGGTAGCCAGAGCTCAATGGGGAGTTTTTGTACTGTCAGTGGGAAGACTAAAGGCTTGTCCTGATTGCGTCTTCTGCACTGACGGCACAGAAACTCTCTGTTCCTACAGGGTCGGTAGCACGGGTGTGATTCCCCTGGTGTTCATTGCACACATTCATAGGTCACGGTAACCACTTTACATCAGGTGGGCCGTGTGCTTGTCTGCCACCTATGTCGTATAAAAAATTAAATTAAATAAAAACACCCTACAAACAAATTCGTAATAAACACACTAAATAATTCACAAATTCATAATAAAATCACCCCACAACAAATGCATGAATAAATGTAATATATTAAGTAATTATTATACCTATTGCTTTCACAAATTTATTGTCATTGTCAGCAGGTTGAAGATACTTTGGATCCAATCCGACCTTTTTATTTTTTTCTTGTGATACTGGACTAAGCGTTTCTTCTATATTTGACCTGCGAAAAAAAGTTATTTCTATATTTTGTATTTTCTTCCTAATAAATTAGGCCACGGTAAGCACTACTCATCAGGTTGACCGTGTGCTCGTCTGCCACCAAAGTTAAATAAAAAAATATGTAACTGCCCCGGAGTCCGGAGGGGTACCACATTGTCAACTACACATAGATTTTGTTTAAAAAGCACAGTCAGCATCAGATCAATCATGACGAAAAAAGTACACAAAATAATCTTAATGCCTTTTTTTCTAAGAGCGCAAAATCCCCACGGTTACCTCCCCACCGGAGCCGGTGGAAAAGGTTATGTCGGACTCGAACCGACTAAAACGCACGCCGCCTGTGGGTCGTTTTGGTTGCCGAAGGTGAGGTTGACAGGCATATCCCTCGCACCCCGGCCGACTCAGGGCCATCTCTCACGATCTGGCTCTCTCCTCGGGTGTGTGGGGACTACAGAGTCCCTAACTCGTTCCCGGAAAACGGGGAGGCGCGCCAGGCGCGCCGCCGCCGCGGCCTACTTCTGCCAGGGTGACAGGCGGCTCCACAAGTCACCCCCAGCCCTGCGCTCATGGAGGGCGGAGGTCGTTCATCGACTCAATCTTAATGCCTTAGTTTCCCCCCTTCCTGTTCACTGATTGTTCTAGATTGTACATTTTAAATCAATAAAACAGTTTGACTTCATCTTAATATACATACATTATAATCACACCTTTATCCTCGGAGGGATAGGCAGTGAATTAATACCCACATTTCGTCAATCATTGTATTCGGTCCCACGTAATAGGGAGTGAGCCTATTGCCATATTTCGGGCACTATTGTTGACTCAAGCCATGCATCTGAGGCTGAGTCTGGGCTGTATATATCTGTCTGATGTTAAACAGCCCTATCCCTTAGTCGCCTTGTACGACGCCGCATGGAAATGGGGAGATGGGGTGGTCCAAATTCTACTCTGCCGGAAACCACACGGCTTAAGATCATTTTGAGACTTTGTTGTCAAGATCGATTAGTAACCGAAACGACTAATATTCCCTAACCCTTCTAAAACATAGCTAAATGACTTGTCATAAGAGTGGTTTAACGTCGGTAATGTTGTCCAGGATTCGCACCAGGGACCTTACGATTGTTAGATCTACTCCTTAGCCACTAAACTACCGCTTATTCCGACGACATTAAGCCTTGCGTTACTAAAGACAATATTTTATAAATAGCATGTATACTTACGATTTGGAAGTCCCATAAAAGTCTATAGATTCTTCTGATATACCATGCAGTGATTCTGAATGATTATTATTTCTTGACAGAAAATACGGCGTAGAACTGCTCGCCATCGGAATACCATGTTTATTGTGCACTGAGTCGGAAAGTCCGATATTATCCAGTTTTTTATGAAGCCACTGGATCACTACAAAATATAATTAATATAGTTAGATAAAATAATGGAACATATTACGCAGCGTTATCTATATTCAAAGTAGGTCTTATGAATTCTAATAAGTGGAATACTCCCTCCAACCCACCCCCTTCTTTAGTGCCTCGTCCGTTAATGGGTGTACCAGCTAGCAGGTGAAGTCGACGTGGGACCCGAATATATTAATAGAATCCCATCCAAAATACTCCCATACATAAAACATAAACTCACGCCTATATCCCCGAAGGGGTAGGCAGAGGTGCTAGCACCCACATTTCGCCAGTTTATGTTTAGGGCCCAATATAATAGGTGGCGAGCCTATTGCCATTAACCGGGCACTTATAAACCTCCGATAAATGCACAAATAACTTCGAATAGAATCGAAAAGTCATTGGCGTGTGCCATGGTAAAACCTGGGATCGAACCCGAGACCTCGTCTCAGCAGTCCATTATCTATACCACTAGGCTACATCCCATACATACAAACAATACATAACTACAACAATACAAATACATTAATACAAATACAATTACCCATATTATTGTTCTTAATAGTTTCATCTCTTTCCTTAAGCGCGTTCTCATTAGCTTCGTACTTTTCTCTCAAATCGTCAAGTTCCTTCTGCAGTGTATCCATATTTTGACTTGTGCTGCATATCTGCTCCTTCAGCTCCTCAATTTCTTTTGTGTTACGTTCTATTACTTTTTCTTGTTCTAATGCTATTGCAGTTCTGCATAGCAACTGAAAAGTTAAATAATTTTGAATCACCTGTGTTAATAGAACACTCCACTATTGGACAATGTGCTCGGCCACTCCGACTTCCACCTCCAGCCACTTTATTCAGGTTGTTCGTCCATCTGGCTAGGAAGCCGTCCACCTTCCGCTTGCCTTCTCGCGGTCTCCACTTTTGGACTCGTTTGATCCATCTGTCCTTCGACCGATGTGGCCAACCTACTGCCTCTACACTAACATTTATAAAATTTTCCGAGTTTTACTAAAGTCAACTTGAAATTGAAATTATTGGCATTCCTGTGAAGCTAAATTGTTTTAGTGAGGACAGATTGTCTAAATTACCTTCTCTTTCATTTCAATGAGGTCAGCGTTTTGTTTTGATATTATTTGATTAGCTTTTAAAAGCTGTTCTGATGTTGAGTGAACAGCTTCATTGTTTTTATTTACTAACGATTCACTTATTGTCAATCTTTCTTGTAAACTTTGCTGCAAAAAAAAGTTGTTAAAAAATATATTTTTTAGAATTTCGGTTATACTTACAATATTCTTTAAAAATAATATTCTTGGTTGAAAACTCACCTTTTCCTTTTTCAACGTTTGTATAGTACTGTTTAAATCTCGTTTCGCATCTGAGTCATCTTTTATAGTCTGTAATCATGTAAATGATATTTATATAAACAAAAATGAAGCGCCGAAAGGTTCGTATGTGCATAACTCCCGAAGGACTGCACCAAATTGGCTAATCCTCTTTTATTGTGATTGTTATTGTGAGGACATTGATTATGTAGGGGTATGTAAACCTGGCTATAATTCCACCAGGGTGAAGTGAATTCAGGGTGCGTAGCTAGTTATAAATAACATCAACGAAAGTTCCATTGGTTTCCCTGTGGTGGCTGTGGTAATTATAACTTCATAAATCATTTTACCTTTTCCAAATAAATACATTTAGCATTTATTTGATTATACATTCTATCTTTCTCCATATAATCTCTCTCTAAAGAAGTGTTCTTGGCTTTTAGGGTTGCCACCTCAATGTGCGATTTCTGAACTTCATTTTCAAGAAGATTTTGACACTGAAATTTTTCACTGGAATTACAAAAGTAAAATATGGTTTTATTATTTAATTGGATATTTAAATTAAATATATTTGTCTCTTTTTTTTGTAAATTTGTTTTGCAAATTTTTTGCAAATACACCAAATCTTTTGCTTTATTTACACTACTGTCCATCCCAAGGTTGCCAGGAAGAAATCGCTTCCAGCGATAAGGCCGCCCATTGTACATTAAACTGTATGCATGCTAACTACAAGTTTTACTGTAATCTATTGGTGTACAATAAAGAAATATCTATCTATCTATCAATTCACATGCGAATGGGTTAATGCCATTACGCAAAGCAGATTATGATTTATATATATATATATATATATATATATATATATATATATACACATAAACTAAAATATAAACAGGTTCATTTATTGTTATAGCAAAAAAAATCACCTCAATTGACTTTCTAAGACACTTATCTTCTCTTTCAACTGCTTACATAGGGAATTGATTTCATCAATTTCTTTGTCTTTCTTATTTAAATTGTCTTGATATGAGGAGAGCTGAGTCTTCATACTGTGTTCTGCATTTTGTTGCCAAAGTTGTTTTTCCTGAAAGACATTTTAACATAAAGTTTAAGCTTTCTAAACATTTTGGATAGTGTACTTCTTAGTGGTAAAAAGGTAAATGTCATGATTTTCAAGATATAGCTATGGTTAGATACATTAGGTTTACATAGCACAGACCCTGTCATAGTCTGAATTTTTGGAAAGGTCCACTTTCTTTTTAGTGCGGAAATTCCTTCAAAAACAGTTTATAAAAGTCTTTTCAATTTGATGTGCACAATTTTGGAATGGGTTATGTCCTCTGTGACCCCTCTCCCCCCCCCCCCCCCCCCCTTCGGACCGCGCATGTTTAGGCACTGGAAATCCACTCTGATGTAAGGAATTTGACAGTCTGTGCTGGGGTATTTGGTGGCTATTTTAATGTCATCCACATATTTTGTGTACTGTCAGACACTCTTTAACTATAACTAATAATCACCTGCATTAGTTTCCCTTTCTTGCTTTATAGATTCCATTCCATTCCACTTACCTGCATTAATCTGTCTCGTTCCTGCTTTATAGACTCCTTGTACTCTATTTCTAACTTTAGTTTGTCTTCTTCCATTCTGTTAATATTGTGAGTATAATCATGTATTTTTCTCTCCAGATTCATACATTTATCATTTAATATTGCTTCTGTACTTACAGCACAACTTTTCACAGATGCCAATGTCCTCTGTATTATAGTAAAATAATGGTGCGGTTAATAGAAATTTATGGAAAATAATGGTGAAAAATGAATATTAAATATAATAATTTTATAGGAGGTAGGGCACGACGGTATTTCCGTCCAATTGAGCAGTCCGACTGGGGAAGTACCTCTGCCCTACTAATAATAAGTAAGATACTAATATCGCTGCCATAATATCCTGGTGTTGTGTTCCCGGCGGTGAGTATGGTACCCAGAGCTCACTGGAGAGCTTTTTTGCTGTCAGTGGGAAGACCAAAAGCTTGTCCTACTATGTCTATTACACTGACGGCACATAAACTCTCAATAATAATAGAATCGGCAGCGTGAGTGTGACTCTCTTGGTTTTGCACACAGTTATAGGTCACAGTAACCACTTTCCATCAGGTGGACCGTGTGCTTGTATGCCATTTAATTGGTATAACAAAAAACCTTACTAATATAATAAAAGTGAGAGTTTGCAAACATATTTGGTACTCTATAACACTCTAATGGCTGAAATGAGGTACAGGGATAGACTATTACAGCTGCTATTAAATTCATTTGTTTTTACATGATTTAAAAAAAGGACAAAATTTACAGACGGATGAGCTGTGGAAATAATTAAATATAGAGTAGAGTGGAGATAAAAAACTTACCTTCAAATTCATTATACTATCAGCCATGTGTTGCTTTATCTCAGCATCTGTAGCAGGCCCCGTTTTCAGTGATAAATGAACAAGCCGTTTGAATTCATTGTGCTCAACCACTTCAAAATAATATTGCACTGGATTCTGTTGCTGCAAAATTAAAAACCTAAAAACAAATTTAATGTGTAAAATCAGTTTTTACTGTAGCTTGCCCCTCGTTATCAATTTTTAAAATCCACATAAACAATCTACATTTATGTATATATAAAAAAAATACTCATATTGGTTTTGTTTTACGTACAAAGTACAAAGGTTCACAAATTTATTAATTTACAGTCACTATATGAAGGAATGGATGAAGACCGAACATTGTAATAGGCCTATGTCCGTCCATCTGTTGACTACATTTGTTTGATGTCACTACATTACACTTACTACATTTTATTCACAATCAAAGAAAGCAAATGTCATAAATTGGATTGCTTTTAGACTATTTATACGTTGATTGATGGCCCTCAGTGGAATTTATTGTTACATTTATGTTGAGAATACACTTGTACTTTTTCCACTGTATTTAATATTGGACCTGACCTGTTTCACTTTACGGCATCCTCAAAGGTTTACAGCTTTGAGACCTTTGAAACCTTTGAGAATGCCATAAGACAAAGCTAATAATAAATACTATGGAAAAAGGTACAAGTGTGTTCTCAATATGTAGATTGCCTTTATTATAATTTGTATTATATTATATATTACATTGTATGTTTCAAACTGTTTCCTTTGGTTGCATCAAAACTTGAGAATGACTTTACCTTTTATATGTATTTTTTTCAAAAGTTTTATTTATTACATACATACAGACATATAATCACGCCTTTATCCCCGGAGGGTTAGGCAGAGGTGAATTAACACCCACGTTGTAATAATAAAAAAAAATGATTTTATTTTCTCTGTATCTCCTATTTAAAAGAAATAGAAATAAAATTGGTTTGTAAGTACATTACCATAAAAGTTCGGGCGCCTTGGAGATACACATGCCTAGGATAATCAGCGGAGATTGGAAACTTTTAATCTGCCGGAGGTGAGCTAAATGAAACCAAACGGTGAGGTTTAAGGTTTTATTGTCCACTCCAGTGTGCATTTAGAAATAGTTGCAAGGATACATTCCTAATGTATATCTAACCTTAAATTTAAAATTAGAGTTTTATAAGCTAGGTCAATCTGATCCTATGTCAATATGATCTTATGTCACCAATGCATTTTTAGGTTATTTTGAAGTTTAGATTTAAAATATAATTAAAGTAAGCTCACGGCATCCCTCGGCGAGTATATGTAAACACAGCAGCGAGAAAGCTCGTAGCAGGCGAAGTTTTCAGTTTAAGCCCATGCGGTACATCCAGGTTTGAGGCGAAAAGTCCAAACCCTCCATAAGGAAATGCAGATGACCGAAGACAAAGGTCCAAAGAAAAAGATCCAAAGGCAAAAAGAGAAAAAGTCCAAAGGAAAAAGAGAAAAAGGAAAAAAAGGCGGTTCCAATTTGGAAACCTGTAACAAAATTGCATGTCATTAGAACAAACTCCAATATGAACACGAGGTCCTAATTTTTTTATAAATTTGTGCGACTTACCGCCTTAATTTGCTGGAACAATGCCAATAGCAAAAGAAATCATAATATTCTCAGATTAAGAGCTGAAACAATAGAATTTTAACAATTATTTTTCAAATTAGGAACGTGGCGATTTCCAACAAAGTGAATCTTATTAAAAAATGACAACTCACCAGAAATAAACTATAATTCCACAAGAGGATAGTTGTGAAGACACAAACTATTATCCTTTAGGCAAAAATACTCTCATTTTTATGAGATTTATTGAAATTAAGTTACGAAGCCATGAATATCGACCATCCAGCCTCAACGCTAGGAAGAAAGGTGCTTTGACAGCTATACGTCAAAATGTCATTCACTCCGCGTTCCGAAACTTTTCGTTCAAAAATAGAATTAAAACCGGTGTGACGACGTTTGCAGAGCGCGTCGTTACATTACATCCCTCCCCAAAAAGAAAAAAGAAAGAAAGAAACTTCCTTTTCTAATGAAAATTATGAGAGTCCAGAACAAAATTCCAAAAAACCTCAAAAGACAAAATATCTTGCAACATTTTTCAATAAACAAAAAAGGCAATGCGAAAGCATCTTGCATTGGGTATTGCAGAAATAATTATAAATTAAAGAATGGGAAAGCATTCCTAAAAATCAAAGAATGTGAAAACACTCGAAAAGTAAAGAATTAAGTTGAAAAAGAATTTCCAGTTTCAAATGGAAACAAAGGACACTATCCAACTTAATGGAATAACCGAAACCAAACTCAGAAAAGAGTAAAAACTTATTTCAACACAAAAGTGAAAATAAATCCTTCAATAAAACAAATTAAACAATCCCTACTCAATTCCATTCCAGATATCGATTAGGCAACCAACGCCGTCGAATCTAATCCTTGATCTTAACCAGCCTTCTAGCATCAATACAAAAGTGCGGTTGAGCTCCTACGCCACCGACTCTATACCAGCTATTCCTGAAACAAAAATATGAAACTAACAAGATATCGGTTAAGCACCAACGCTGCCGAATCTGAAAGAAAATCGGTAAAAACAATGAAGTTTTCCCACTGTCGGTTAGGTTGAAAAGCCGCCGACTTCAAATTCCTATTCCAACATCCAAAACGTCAAAACAAAATCACAACAAAAGTGTCGTAATAATATATTTATAAGCATTGTGATCGGCATAACACCACCAACTTTCCGAGCACAAGCAAAATATAAAGAAAATATGACAATTGTGACCAGTACAACACCACTGACTTTCTGAGCACAACCGCATAAGAAAAGTATGACATTTGCGACCGGCACAACACCACCGACATCCCGTGCGCAAAGCATAAAAAATGTAACAATGTGTATAAAAACACAATCGTACAAAAAGAGAAAAACGACAATTACGACCGGCTCAACACCACCAGCTTCCCGTGCGCAAAGCGTAAGGTGTGACTATGTGTATGAAACACAATAGCACAAAAAATTGTAAAGTCCAGTAAGACACAAGTTTCCCAAAAAATGGTATAACAAGGTGTGTAAAAAATGCATAAAATGCGTCCAATCCGAGAATCTTAATACTAAGAAAATAACCCAGAACTGTACAAAAATAAAGTTCAAGAAACTTAATTTTCCATTCCCTAAGTGAGTGGAAATAAGTCAAGTGAATTTAATGTAGAAAATGAATATTAAATTTCACTCCTATATTAGAGTAGAAACTAAATTCCTAAATTTGTACAAAATATACAATATTAAATATACAAGTGTATAAAAATATATACAGGAAAATAATCCTATACAACAAAGATAAATAAAAATATAAGATCTTTTGATGTGGAACAATTTGTTAATATGGAGTAGAGTTACACAATAACAAGTCCTAAAATGACCTAAGTTATCTTTGAAGGAAACTAAAATTGAAATTAATAAATTGTTGTGAAGTTCCTAACATACATCTCCTTTCAAGAACCCTAAACCTATCAAACATCACCTTTTAATGGGTACAATACTTCAAACAAAGTACCAAAGACAAAGATAGACATTGTCAAAACAAGAATAATTTTAATATTTAATTATGTCTTTAATATGATAACGACCAGTATAGTTTTTATTAAGGTCTTTTAAAACATAAACATTAGAGGAAATTTTATCTATTATTTCACACTTAACAAACTTAGGTGCTAACTTAGCCGAAAAGAATGCAGGAGCATTAGACTGCACAAAACTTCTCCTCCACACTATATCTCCCACCTCAAAAGAAATGACCTTCCTTCCTATATTATAATAACGCGCATTACGCTTATAAGCTTTAAGCAATGAAGCTTGAACTTTTATAAAAATATCACTAAGTGATTTAAGTGAAAAAGCAAATGAAGACCTATCAACAACATCAAGTTGATTGAGGTTATCAAAAGAATTACTAAAACGGTGCAATGAAGCATCAAAAATAAGTTCTCTACCGAACATGAGAAAATTAGGAGTGAAATCTGTAGCTAGATTCACACTACTATTTAAAGCTAATTGAACATGAGGCAAATATTTTGACCAAGTTCTATGATCATCTTTAACAAAACAAGAAATACATGTTTCGACTGTTTTGTTATATCTCTCTACAGGATTATTTTGAGGTGTATATAAAGTATTATAAAATATTTTACTAATATTATAACTTTTTAGAAAATCTACAAATTGCTTAGCTGTAAATTGGCTTCCATTATCACAAACAAAAATTTTAGGTGTTCCAAACTTAAGAAATATTTCTTTTTCAAGTATCCCACAAATTACTTTAGTGGTAGCACTAGTCATAGGAAATATCCAACAATATTTTGTAAAAACATCTATGATTGAAAGTATATACTTATGGCCAGAATAAGCTTTTGGAAGAGTTCCAATAATATCAATAGAAAGCATTAACATTGGTTTATCAACTTTCTTAGGATTAACCATAATTCCATGAGGTGGATTAGTAGAAGATTTATAAGCTTTACAAGTATCACAAGAAGAAATGTATTTTTGAACATCAATAAACATACCTTTCCAAAAATAATGTATTTTTAATTTATTTAAAGTTTTATGAATTCCTAAATGTCCTGAATTAACATCATCATGATTAGATTTAATAGTGTCTAAGATGTGTTCTTTAGGTATGACAATTTTCCAATTTAAACGATTATTAGGATTATATTTATCTTTACAAAATCTATACAAAGTATCACTTTCAACTTTGAAATTTTTATATTTTCTAGGAAACTTTTGACAATTTACAAATATTTTTCTATACCAAGGATCAACGATATCCTCATTTGGCATAACAATAATATTATTTACAGGAATATTAATAGCAGAAATTTCTATTCTGGATAAACAATCTGGAACTAAATGTAAAGAACCTTTTTTATATTTAACATCAAAAGTAAATTGAGAAATTCTAGCAGCCCAACGTGCAAGACGACCACTAGGATTATCAAGTTTAAGAAGCCAAGTTAAACTAGCATGGTCAGTGATAACTGTAAATTTCATTCCTTCAATATAAGGTCTGAAATGTTCAATAGAATCCAATATTGACAACAACTCTCTCTCAGTTGTACTATAATTACGTTCACATTTATTAAGTGATCTAGAATAATAAGCTACAGGATGTTGATCTCCATTATCATCATCTTGGCTCAGGACACTACCAATTCCAACAGAACTAGCATCGCAATGTAAAGAGAATGGTCTTTCAAAATTCGGACAATGTAAAACTGGTGCAGAAATTAATGCAAGTTTTAAATTATGAAAAGCAACTTCAGCTTCTTCATTCCAGAAAAGAGATTTTTTAGAATTCTTGCTTCCGGCCGTTAATTTGGTTAAGGGCGAAGCAATATCAGCAAACTTATCAATGAATCTACGGTAATAAGAACATAACCCAAGAAAACTTCTTAATTGTCTAACGCTTTCTGGGCGTGGGAAACTTTTAATGGACTCTAATTTAGCAGGGTCTGTATGTAAACCATTACTATCAACAATATAACCAAGATAACGCAGTTTATCTTTACAAAAATTACACTTTTTTAAATTAATAGTTAACCCAGCATCTTTAAGGATTTTATAAATTTTATTTAAATAATCTAAATGATCAGAGAATGTAGAATTTATCAATATGAGATCATCTAAGTAACAGAATGCAAGTTTTTCCTCAAATTATCATTCAATAAAACATTCATCATATTAAATGAAGATGCGGCTCTCAGACTATGATCACCAGCTCCTCGACTATTCGAAAATGGATCAACAACTTCAGATAAATCAGCCATGACATGAGGCATCTCATGAGTAGAAGTACCAACTGGAACATCATTAACAATATTCTCAAACAAAGGCGGGACCTGTATTTCCTTATCCATGTTTGATTTATAAAAGGATGTGAAAATCTAATAAAAGTTGTATTAAATACACTATAAGTTTCTAATTAAAGTATCAATTAAAGTTTCTAATTAAAGTTAATTAAATTATGAATGAAGTTAATTGCATTGATAGCAAAACGCTAAACTCAAAAGTCAAACAAACTCATAGAATGGAATGTTATTGTTGCAAAAATTATTTAGGTCAAATGCCTATAAAGATAAAAATGCATTAGTGATTCACAAAATAAATTATTTATGTCTACTTAAGGTAAACAGCAAATATTCAAATATTACTATGTTTTCACACATGTGAATAAAGGTTAAGAACTAGTAATTATATAATATTACTAAGTGGAAAATCTTACGTGTAATAAACAAAAGCTATATAAGATAAAACAATTATAACAATAACCATGTTATACAAATTGAAACATTCACCTGTAATTGAGAGATACAAACAATAGTACTAACTTGTAGTATGATTAGTTTTGCAAAGTAAACAATAACAAAGATTTACTGTAATACACAGTTATGTAACAGTAAAATACATGAAGAAAACACTGTTCTTAACATGATAAGGTAAAAAATAATGCAAAGGTGACAAGGAATAAAGATATATGCACACTGTCATGTCCCTGTTCGCGAGTGCCAGATGTAATAATAAAAAAAAATGATTTTATTTTCTCTGTATCTCCTATTTAAAAGAAATAGAAATAAAATTGGTTTGTAAGTACATTACCATAAAAGTTCGGGCGCCTTGGAGATACACATGCCTAGGATAATCAGCGGAGATTGGAAACTTTTAATCTGCCGGAGGTGAGCTAAATGAAACCAAACGGTGAGGTTTAAGGTTTTATTGTCCACTCCAGTGTGCATTTAGAAATAGTTGCAAGGATACATTCCTAATGTATATCTAACCTTAAATTTAAAATTAGAGTTTTATAAGCTAGGTCAATCTGATCCTATGTCAATATGATCTTATGTCACCAATGCATTTTTAGGTTATTTTGAAGTTTAGATTTAAAATATAATTAAAGTAAGCTCACGGCATCCCTCGACGAGTATATGTAAACACAGCAGCGAGAAAGCTCGTAGCAGGCGAAGTTTTCAGTTTAAGCCCATGCGGTACATCCAGGTTTGAGGCGAAAAGTCCAAACCCTCCATAAGGAAATGCAGATGACCGAAGACAAAGGTCCAAAGAAAAAGATCCAAAGGCAAAAAGAGAAAAAGTCCAAAGGAAAAAGAGAAAAAGGAAAAAAAGGCGGTTCCAATTTGGAAACCTGTAACAAAATTGCATGTCATTAGAACAAACTCCAATATGAACACGAGGTCCTAATTTTTTTATAAATTTGTGCGACTTACCGCCTTAATTTGCTGGAACAATGCCAATAGCAAAAGAAATCATAATATTCTCAGATTAAGAGCTGAAACAATAGAATTTTAACAATTATTTTTCAAATTAGGAACGTGGCGATTTCCAACAAAGTGAATCTTATTAAAAAATGACAACTCACCAGAAATAAACTATAATTCCACAAGAGGATAGTTGTGAAGACACAAACTATTATCCTTTAGGCAAAAATACTCTCATTTTTATGAGATTTATTGAAATTAAGTTACGAAGCCATGAATATCGACCATCCAGCCTCAACGCTAGGAAGAAAGGTGCTTTGACAGCTATACGTCAAAATGTCATTCACTCCGCGTTCCGAAACTTTTCGTTCAAAAATAGAATTAAAACCGGTGTGACGACGTTTGCAGAGCGCGTCGTTACAACATTTCACCAATCATTGAATTCAGTACCATGAAATAGAGGGTGAGCCTATTGCCGTCTTCCGGGGCACTATTGTTGACTCGAGCAATGCATTTAAAGCTGAGTCTGGACTGTATATATCTATCTGGTATTAAACAGCCCTATCCCTTAGTCGCCTAGTACGACACCGCATGGGAAGTGATGGGGTGGCCCAAATTCTACTCTGCCGGGAACCAAGCGGCGGTTTTATTTATTAATAGAAAGAAAAAGAACTGTCACCGCAGTGCTTATTTATTTATAAATAGATAGATGTTAGTATTCTTACATGTTATTTGAAGCACATTGCTGTAACAGTCGAATAAGTTGTGAAGGAAAATTATCAAAGTCTATCAAGAGACCTTGTTGTTTCTTGAGGTCTTCATAATCCATTCGGGTTATGGTTACCACACACAAAAAGGTCGGGTCTTCATCATCTGATAGAGATATTTTCTGAAAATAAAAAAAGTACTTCTACATATAGCATTAAAAATGTGAAAGTTTAGATATAATGGATGTGTTATTTAATCACACCGGAAGCCATTGCACCAGAACTGATCTGAATGGAATTTGGCAAAGGTAGATCATAGTTTGAAATTGTACATCTGCAATTTTTCATTTTGGTAATAGATTCCTGAGGGCTGATAGAATAGGATCAGCATTTCATTTAAGTGGGAAGCTGTTCTGTAAAGAAAAGACTTTCAGCTAATCTCAATCACAGGCTCTATGGAAAGCATCAAAGTACATTTTATTAAGATTATCTTTAGTTTAATCAGCAGTCTTGTGTAGATTTTTAAAAGACCTGCTGTGCAATGTATTTCAAAACTGCAATCTTATGACACGGAGGCTACGAGGAATTCATCTGCCAGTCCTAGCATTACAGGTGAGGTGTAATGAAAATCAGGATCTCTGCCAAAGTGTATTTACTTTGAAATATTACTAACCAAAGCATCGGTTTCATAGACTTTTTCAATTATTAAGTTGACATCTTTTTTACTATCTTCGAACCCTTTTTTAATAGAGACATAATAATTGCCCTTATGAACAGTTTTACAAGGCATTATTCTAGTAACATAGTCATTTACAAACAGTAAAAACTAGGTATTCAAAGCAAACAATTCAAATTTACAAAATTTGACACTGACAGTCAAACATCATTTTCTGTCAAAAGTATCAAACAGATACCCAAAACACAAAGACAAACCAACAAACTTTTTTTGGTTAACTGCTAATTTCTGTCGGGTGAATTATTTTTACCGAATATAAAAATTATTAAATATTAATCGGGTTAAATGCGACACAATCAGTTTTAATTTTAACACTATACAACATACCTACTTATCTTCAGTATTTATCTGTGGGCAAAGACATTCTATTTACTCTTATATACTCTTTGTGCTATTCATAAGAATGGATAAAAAGACCGATGTCCATTATCAAATGAGCAAAAATATCTTATTGGGCAAAGTGAAATGAAATTCCCGCTTTAACAAATTGTCATGTCAAAACTTGTTAAAAATATTGAATCCTATCCAACTGAATCACAATAATTCAGCTAAGCGAAATAAAATAACAAACATTACAAGAAAACAAATAAGATAATTTTAGTCACTTTTCAATTCCATTGAGAATTCGAAATCTGTTACAATGTGGAATGGTAAATTTAAAGAGTTCACTTGTAAATAAGTTTACAAATCTAATACACCGGTATCAAAAGGATATTACAGTTTTCTGTTATCTTTCCCAGATCAATCTGCAGTCGGTGGAGGATTTTTTAATTCCCCCGGCCAATTTGGCAATGTTAACACTCCAAACCAAGCTCAAAAAACGGTGAGTAACAAGACAACCAATGTTTATAACTACGAATTAAAAAGCTTGATCTTACATCATAATACATAAGATAAATACATCAACAAATTAATTTTCTGCTCGTTCAGGGTAGAAGAGCATCTCGCACCGCACCAATTGTGATCAAACAAGCTCTTCATTGTGGAGATGATGGTGTTAAAATATGGGGAACAGAAATTCAGATAGTGACCATTGTGGCTCGCATAAGGAATATTCGCATGCAAAGTACAAAGATAACATACACAATACAAGATATAACTGGGCGGATGCGCGCTGTGCTGTGGCTGGACCAGGAGGCAGGCGATGAAGATGTAAGTCCTCATAAGGTTTAACAAGTGTATTTCAATATGTGTAACAATAATCTCCATGAAGTGTCATCAATCAACAGTATAAATGTTTTGAATCTTTAAAGACTTCATTCATGTGGATGTAGATATAAAATTTAATTGAGTAAATTCCATTTGAGGCAACTGGGTCTCTTCCCACATTGTTTATGGATGATTCGAGTAAAAACAATATTTAAATTTTATTTATTTTTATTTATACTTTATTGTACACATAAATGGCATTTATATAAGATGAGATGTAATATACAAAGGCGAGCTTAACTCAAAGTTGAGTTCTCTGCCAGCAAACCTGGGAGTGTTCAGAGGAATTGCAATATGAGAGGCTAAGTCTAGTGCACATGAAAGTGTAGATTTAATATTTGTAATTTGTAAGATTAAGTTTTACCACAATTTTATAATTTTAGTTGTACAGAACGGTCATTATAAGCCGTAAACTCCCGCAAGCCTGAAAAATTTACTTATGTACATTTATAAACCTGTTTTTCAATAGGATAAAGCTACACCCAAAGTTCAAGTCAATGACTATGTACAAGTTTATGGTAATGTTAAGACCAACAAAGGCAAGAAAGTATTGATGGCATTCAAAATAGTGCCAGTAACGGATATTAATGCAATCACATTCCATTATCTACATTGTATACATAATAAGGTCAAGATAGAACAGGATTCTAAAAAGGTAAGTTACTTATATAACATAACATAAACTCACGCCTATATCCCCGAAGGGGTAGGCAGAGGTGCTGGCACCCAAATTTCTCCAATTTATGTTTAAGTCCCAATGTAATAGGTGGTGAGCCTATTGCCATTAACCGGGCACGTATGAATCTGTGATAAATACACACTTATATATCATTTATCATCATCATCTCAGTTGAGTTTGAGCTGCAATCTGACTTTCATGTATTAATCTTGGCCATGTGCACTAACCTATGCAGTGTAAGCAAAACTCTTACCTCCCCCCTCCATGCTTATGTAGACATTGGTACCTCTATGCATATTTCTTTTCATGCTTTAGGGTAATGCATGCTATATTATGTGTGAAAAAGTAAATAACTACCGCTTACTTAATCATTATTTAGACCCTCTCCTCTCACCCCCATGTCATCAAAAATAAGCAATGCAGACCCCTCTCCGCACCCGTGCTTACAGAATACTCGAACAGCCATTTGTCATTTATTTTTTTTATACCACTTAGGTGGCAGACAAGCACACGGCCCACCTGATGGAAAGTGGTTACCGTGGCCTATGGACGTTTATAACACCAGAGGAGTCACAGTTGCACTGCCAACCCTGTAAGTACAGAGTTTCTGTGCCATCAGTGTAGAAGACAAAGCAGGTGAAGCCTGTAGTCTTCCCACTGACAGCACAAATTCTCCATGAGCTCTGGCTACCCTACTCACCGCCGGGAACATAACACGAAGTTATTACAGCCACGGTATTCCGCAGCTGTAATAACTTCGCTACTACTACAGGGCAAAGGTACTTCCCCAGTTGGACTGCTCAATTGGGCGGAAATACCGTTGCGTTGCATGTTGCGTGGCGGAAATGTTAGAAGCAAGACTGTATTAAAATCATTTTTCTGTAATCTTTACAAGTAAAATTTGTCTCAACAGGAAAAAGTGGTTAACAATCCCACATTTACAAATGTATTACCTTCAAACTCAATGGTTGGAATGGCCGACAGTGGTGCCTCAGTAAACGGCCTCAATCCTCGCCAAATGATGGTGTTCAATTTGATAAGAGCTTCTACCCTTGAACAGGGCATCAGTAAGCAAGATATGTATTCATCATTAAAAGACCGAATGCCACAAATGGAGTTTGAGTAAGTACTTTTCTGTCAATAGATCTCTTAATATTACTGCCCCTTATTTGCGAGCAGATACCCCCCTCAAGCTTTCCCTCACTAAAGCTTATAGTGAGCACTTGAACTGACTAAAACTGCTGTGTATTGTCACATTGGCTTGAACCAACTAATATAGTTCAATTTTTGTCACATTGATTTGTGTGGCCAGGGAATCTAGTGTACCCTAGGTAAGATATCCCAGAGACCAATCTAAACCTACAACAAAGTCGACCCCAAGATTGTTGGAATCGAAGTCTCGCTTCCCTATAGAGGCACTTGCGACAACACGACGCGCAGCCCTCATGGGCTCGCTTCTGCTAGGGCAAAGGAGGGCCCCAACTGTCACCCCAGGCCGTTATATTACTGCCTTGCTTATTGTATTAAATTGAAAATGTTAATAATAAGAGCATATTTCTTAACAGGAATATTTTAGAATGGATGTGTGGAGAAGGTCATATCTATTCAACCATCGATGAAGAACATTTCAGAGCCACAGATGCCTTCTAACCGAATATTCAGGGCAGTGGAAACTTTGATATTGCTCCTTAAAATAAGTGCTATAAACTACAACCATAAAGATTGTTTTACAATAAAAATAAATTACTTTAAAAGTATGTTGTGTTTAATACTCACTCCCTCACGAAGATGTTTTACTTTCATTTTGTGAGAATGTATAAATGAAACACTTAAGTAGGAAAGTAGATTAATATTTTAATACATAAACAACAAATATTGTTACTTGGTATTTGATTTAGATAAATTAATATCTATTTATTATATAATCATTTCTACTCTTTTAATCATAGCATAACACATTAAAAGTCATGGGAAATATACCATAATTCTATCATATTGAAATCCAAAATTGAACTTAACCTAAAGAATGTTTTTAATATAAAGGAAATTACCTGCTATCCAGACTTTACAACACACAATCCCATTTACAAGGAATTACTTTGCACAGAAAATGCTTCATTATTAAAGAATAAATTTTATTATATTAAAAATAGATACTAACAAAGTTGATTCACTTGCACAAATGTACATACATATATTATATCCTCATCTAAATTAAAATATCTTGACAAGACTTATAATTCATCCCTAAGGGATTTGTTTTTCACATCAGGTTTCTTTCCTGGGTATGTTTGGCTTTCCAGTTGAACCTCCTTCAATTCTTCCTGTTCTATTAAAAACTCCTTAGCTGTCCAAGCTTGAGATCCATCTTTGAACATGAAGATAGCTCGATCATCATCAATGAGATACCTGAAACCACAAATATAGAATAGAACAACAGTAACTATATCCCAGTATTCCCAGGACATTATTCTAAATCTAGGCTATGATCATAATATTGATCATTATTAATGTCTGTATTGAATGAAATTTTAAAGCAATATTACTAACTATTCAAATTGATTAAGAAAGGAAAAAGGGGAAACAACTCAGACAGAATTCGAACCTACAACCAGCTCCTTACAGGGAGAATGCTCTGACCACTGTGCCACAGGGTCACATCTTGAGTGTTCAAAATTCTTCTATATATACAACAAACATGGTTGTTTGTATTTTCCTTATCCATAAATGATTATAAAAATATAAATAATGTTTTCTAGGAGCCATTCTGATGCTGAGACTTATGGGAGCAGTTAAAATATTTCACATTTTATGTCCTCACATATATATTTTATAGTTCAATTTCGTGGTGAAAAAACGTATTGTTTGCATGTGAAAAGTAGGTATAATAAAATTATTGGACCTGATATGCACTGCCCTGCACTGCAATCTGGTTATAGGTCACCCTGGTCATGATAACTTGCTGTTATCAATGTTTTTTTTTTCAGATACAGAATAGAGACTAAAGTATCTATGTTTTGAATATTTCAATTATTAATTTTATATACATGTCTGCTTATACATCCTAGAAGGAGTAGGCAGAGATATTACTTTTTTGATCCCACATCCACACTTACCATCCCAGGTTTTGAATTTGATGGATCACACTCAATTGTCATACTTACTGTTACTGTGACATTAAGGCTGCAGTTTGTTTAGGTGCAGAGGTAGAATAAATGGTATAGGGTATAACAAAAGCTAAACTGATCCTACTGCATAAATAACTTGTTTTGTTGTCACAGAAAATGTGAATGTGAATAAATGAAATTAAAAATATTAGATTTGAATATCATAACTAACCTTTCAGCTTGAATGTGGTTACTCCATAAACTAGTTTGCCATATTTTTGTGATTTCTTCAGATCTTGCCCTAGAGGGTTTATTAGCTACAGTTACAAACATCATAAGAGTTTGGCCCTTTTTAGTTGCTTTCATTATCTCTTCTGGCTTTGTCATATCTAATTTTGTTAAATCCAGAGCTGGTGGCTTTCTTAGGTGTTCTGGTAATTCATCCTCAGGTAATGGTTCCTCATCTTCCTCCCACTGATCAAACAGCCTATAACACAGAGCTTGTTTGTAGAACATAAGTATGCTAACATAAAAATCATAAATTGCTTATGATGAGAATATTAAGTTCACTCAGAATAATTAAAACATAACATAAACTCACACCAATATCCCCGAAGGGGTAGGCAGAGGTGCTAGCACCCACATTTCGCCAGTTTATGTTTAGGTCTCAATGTAATAGGTGGCAAGTCTATTGCCCTTAACCGGGCACTTATAAACCTGCGATAAATACACACATAACTTCGAAAAGTCATTGGTGTGTGCCATGGTAAAATCTGGGATCAAACCCGAGAACTTGTCTCAGCAGTCCATTACCCATACCACTAGGCTACCAAGGTAATCAGAATAATTAAAACTAATCATATAATAATCATTGATTCATAACCAGTTACGATAGAAGTCTTTTTCGTCTTTGATCGTAATCAGTTGCGATTGAGGATGTTTTCTTTGTAGTTCGTAACTAATAATCTTTCCATAACCAGTTATTATCCTGGATATTTCTTTCTTATTTGAAACCAGTAATAATGTTGCCAACTGCTACTGTGAATATGTAGCTAGATAATAATGCGTTAGACAATTATTGTTCAAGAGCCTGATACAGAAGGCGGCACTCCTTAACACAGCACAAATTGTGAGGAGGTTCCTCTTGAGCCCTAACCATCAGTAGCTTTACCATTTGCCGATGAAAGTATTTTTATAGTGGATTCTAAAATCAATCTAATTTTATAAAAAATATTTAATAAGTGGTTAACTAAGAAGAAAACATCCTCAATCGCAACTGGTTACCATTGCGGCCGAAGCATATGGATTTTGTACCACTTATTGGAAAATTATTTAAGCCGAGATATATCAACGCACGTATTTGTACTTAAATGATGTCTTATAGAAAAATATGTCATATGAAGAACGCTTCCTGGATCTGAACTTAACCAGTCTGGAGCAGGGAAGGAGGAGAGGAGACCTCATTGAGTCATACAAGATGCTTAATGGGCATTACAATGTGACAAACATCGTGAGTAGGGTAGCCAGAGCTCACTGGAGAATTTGTGCTGTCAGTGGGAAGACTAAAGGCTTATCCTGCTTTGTCTTCTACTGACGGCACAGAAACTCTGTACTTACAGGGTTGGCAGTGCGACTGTGACTCCTCTGGTGTTACAGACGTCCATAGGGCACGGTAACCACTTTCCATCAGGTGGGCCGTGTGCTTGTCTGCCAACTAAGTGGTATAAAAAAATATATCAAGAACACAAACAGACACTTAAGAGGCCACTCAATGAAACTTAGTAAACCTCAGTGTGCCAGTAACCCTAGATATCACTTTTTGACAAACCGGGTTTTTTTTTTTATACCACTTAGTTGGCAGACAAGCACACGGCCCACCTGATGGAAAGTGGTTACCGTGACCTATGGACGTATGTAACACCAGAGGAGTCACAGTCGCGCTGCCAACCCTGTAAGTACAGAGTTTCTGTGCCGTCAATAGAAGACAAAGCAGGACAAGCCTTTAGTCTTCCCACTGGCAGCACAAATTCTCCAGTGATCTCTGGCTACCCTACTCACCGCTGGGAACACAACACGAAGTTATTATAGCCGTGGTATTCTGTAGGGCGGAGGTACTACCCCAGTCGGACTGCTCAATCGGGCGGAAATACCGCCGTGTCCTACCTCCTCCATAAGGGTGGCGCAATCGTGGTACTCCCTGTCAGAAACAGTAATAAGTGCTCCTAGCATAAATTTTTAAAAATAGACTGGACAATCATTTAGAACGTTTAACACAAGTGGAGTGATATACACGCATCAGCTTTAAGCTGCAAGTGTATCAAAGAATAATAAGAATAAAATAATTACCTTTCTAAATCCGCATCACTGTAGTCCCTAATATCCTTTTTAGCCCAAGCCGGCTTATCTTCATCATTATGTTTCTTGGCAAAACCTATCGTAAAATAAATTAAACAAATAAAGAAAATTGTCCGGCACATTCTGTTAAGAATAAATAGAGATTCGAGACGAACTACCCAAGTTACACACTAACTGTTATAGTATATGTAATAACTGATCTAAGCGTTTTAATTAATAACAAACAACTGTTATAATTCAATTAATTGCAATTTAAATATTTCCCTTTGCCACCAATTGCCTGCTTCCACCTTACTCAACGCCATAGATTATTATATATCACAGAACACTTATAACCTGATTATATATGGTAGAGAACATAGATTATTATATATAGTAGAGAGTAGAGAACATAGAGTTGACATAGAGACTCAACGCCATAAATAACCACATGTCAGAGTCGGTGGCCATAAACAATAGTAAATAAAAATTAATGGTATTTTATGAATTGGTAACTAGGATTTTATGTCTAGTCTTATTTTGTATAATATAATCTTAGTAAAATAATTGTTCCTGTAAAACTGTGCTCGTTTGTTCTACCACTTAACATTGTGTCTGCTTTAATGATGTCTCCTCTTTTCAGGTATTTCAACAACCCATAAACCTTTTGGCCTATTTATTTCTATTTACAACCACAGATTTATAAATAAATATACTTTAATTACTTTTCTTTTTTCTATTCCATTAGCGACCGGTAGGTACCCAGCACTTTTTTATACCACTTAGGTAGTAGACAGCACACAATACATATTGATAACTCACTTGTACTTTTCCACATTACTTTATTGCTTATTACACCTGACCGGTTTCGCCTTATGGCATCCTCAATCATAAGCCGTAAGGCGAAACCGGTCAGGTGTAATAAGCAATAAAGTAATGTGGAAAAGTACAAGTGAGTTATCAATATGTGTAACAACAAATTCCACCAAGTGCCATCAATCTACAGTATAAATAGTTAGTAGACAGCAGTTACAGGTCTATGGACGTATGCAACGCCAGGCGAGTCAGAGTCAAATTCGTGCTATAATACCTGCTTTGTAGGCCATAGGACTAGAATCTAGAACTTTATTATTATACTTCTACTTTAAAGACGTCTAGCAACATTCCACAGCTCAAAAGCCGCAGTAGCAAAAAACAGGAAGTGTAAAGCACTGGCACGTCATTACGTCACAAACTTGCGTTGCCAACGTTTGGGGGATTTTCCAAACTGTGGGGATTTTCAACCCGATTGGGGAATTTGTAGGAATTGCGTTCATGAGGGGAAAATTCGAGGCATTTAGACATTTACTTTAGAGCTGAACTCAAACGTAATAGAATGGTAAGTATCATAGTCACCGCCAGAAATATATATCTAAAATATATACTATTGTTACGACGGACGTCGATATCTCGAAAACTAGTGATGAATATTATAACTAATGATTCGACCCTCCTAATTGTAAGGTATAAAAAAACGCTCGCATAGCGACACGATTCATTCTGTCTTTGAGACCGATAGCGAACACAGCGAGCTTATGCGACCGAAGAGGATTCTACTTGTGACCTGAGCAACGACTGTGGACTACTGTGAACTACTGAGCGACTGGAACTGTTGAAGAGTGCTGTGTGTACTAGTGATTTAATTGTCTAGTTTGTGGTGAACTAATAAATTTCTTCGTTGAGTAAACGGCATTTAATTGTACCCCGTGCACGTAACACTATGATGAAGATGTATTTTTTTACAGCTGCTAGAAGTTGCAGTGTTTGATACTAATTTCAACTTCATACTTTGACACACTCCTGAGAAAAAGGTTCTGACAGATAGACAGATGAGAGAATGATAAAGAGTCTGTTTTATTCTTTTGAGGTGCCTATCTACGGAACATACTTATTGTTTAAAAACACCTTTCGAAATTTACTTGGGGTTTTCATAACAAACCTTACGATACATTATGCCAAACTGTTTCCTTTCATCCAGCCAATTAGAACATACGAGGCAATAAAGAAATATGCAAACAGTTTCATTGGCGTAGCGGTAGATAACGCAGCCACTACGAAGGGGCACGAAATTCGTTCTCAGCTCAGTGCAAATATTTGTATGCATGAATGGATACCTATTTGCATTGCTCTAGTCATACGTACCTTGGAGAGCACGTTAAACCATCGAACCAGGTTGTTATAAGAGAATCTATAGTGACTAAGGGCAGTTGAAACCCTATAAAGTCCAACAACGGTCTAAGTGCAATGCTTCGATATCGCCATTGGGTTGTGGAGGTCAGATGGCAGTCGCACGAAAAATATTGAAGTTCAGTCAAATCTGCAGTTAGACTGGAAAGTCGGACGCTAGACTCCGAGGTGAAAGCTTCGGATGTGACTAGGATTGACGCTAGGCTAAGAATAAAAAAGTTTACCCACAAGCAGACTGTTGCAAAAACTCGAATTTATTGGCATACGTGGCAGATTGCTCGACTGGATAGAAGCTTTCCTTCGCAAAAGAACCTTCCGTGTGAGAGTGGGTGACACACTGTCCGAACAACGAGATATCCATAGTGGTGTGCCGCAAGGCTCCGTCCTAGGCCCGGTGCTTTTTATTATCTTCACCTTCGATCTGTGTCAATGCCTTGATTGCAAAGTCAGCATGTTTGCCGACGACACAAAGATCTTTGCAAACCCCTTTTTAGACTATGATCGTCTCCAAGCAGACTTAGATAAAATCATGAAGTGGTCCAAAGACTGGCTCATAAATTTGAATCACACAAAATGTACGGTATTGCACATCGGAAATCGTAACCCCAGGCTTACTTACAAACTTGGCGACGCTCAGCTAGCCGAAGTCAAAACACAGATGGACCTGGGAGTTAAGATCTCGGAGAATCTGAAATGGGAAGACCATATCACGAATATTGTCAAAAAAGCTAATACCATGGTATACCTCACACGGAAGGCCTTTGGAACATTGACACCTGAAATGGCTCTTAGAATCCACAAAATGTATGTCAGACCAATATTGGAATATGCCTATCAGGTATGGAGCCCCTATTTCATAAAAGACATAGACCTGTTGGAAAGAGTGCAGCGTGGATGATTCACCAAAGTCCCCAGACAGCTGAAGCGGTTGCCATACGAAGAACGATTAGACAAACTGAACCTGACCACCTTGAAGGAGCGCAGAGAACGTGGAGACCTGATTGAGACCTTCAAAATAATCACTGATCACTATGACTTACAAGGATTCAGCAACATGTTCATACGCGCACCGGACCGAAATCGTAGAGGACACAACATTAGACTGCAAAAATCTAGTTGGAATACAAACCCACACAAGAACTTTTTGAGCAATAGAGTGGTTAACACATGGAATAGGCTACCTGAAAATATTGTGACAGCAGAAAACATTAACCAATTCAAAAATAGACTGGACAAACACATAAATCAACAAAATTATTGAGTAGTGAAAACAGTGTAGTGAACAATGAGATGCAGGCTGATATCAGTTGTTTCAACTGCTGGCCTGTTCCCCAATAATAATAATAATAATAATAATAAAAGAAACATTTTGAAAAGCATGTTTACAAAGATTTTTCTAGTAAATACCTGAAAAAAAATTATTACCAAAATTTATGGGGAATGGCGAATAATGAGTTTTTGAACCCCCCAAATTTGGGATTTTCAGTTTTCTGAGGAATTCAGATCATGGTAATTGGCAACACTGCGAAGTTGTCAAGCGAGAGCAGCATTTATACTTTTTGAGCAGCATTGTCAGTTTGTTGTCACTTATCTGCACTTGACATTACACGTTAGTTCTCAATTGTTAAAGTTATATGTACACGTCGAGTTGCTTTAGATACGAGCGCTCGTCGATTTCAAAATATAATTTGGTGTTTTAAATTAATGCATTAGATCAAATTTAATTTAAGTGCAATAATATTATTTCATATCAAAATTGAAAATGCAGAGTAAAGTGTGAAAGTAAGCTACGTCGGTTAATACATTTGAAGTTAACCAAAATTTTTCGAGTGTTATTATAATCGTTGACATCTAGACGATTTACGACAGTGCAATTATAGATACTTCAATATGGACCAGAGTGGTATCTCCCCAAACACTTCTAATCAGCAGTTAGTTATTAGTAGTGATAGTAATTCCGCTACGGCGCTACTGAATGACAAAGAGCCTAGAAGAAGGAGAGAAAATCTTAGTGAAATATCTTTCTCAGAATTCATGACTGTGGGAATATTATGTTTTATCAATCTCATCAACTACATGGACAGATTCACCATAGCAAGTAAGTTTAAAACAAAATATTACATCTTTTACTTTTAAAGGAAAGTAGGTAAGAATACCTAGTTATATCATCTGTAGTGAAGAAAAAAAAATTACATACTAGTTATGAGCGATTCTGATTAGAAGTATAAATTGATTTGAAAATTCCATTAAGGTCTCATGTTAATATATTTTGCGAAGGTGGGTAGATAGAAAATAATATGTTAGGTATTTTGTATTAGGTACATGCGGCCAAGAAGATATTAAGTTTCCACTTTTACATGTGGAGGAGAATGTCAAAGTTTAGACATACTACCTATCTGCTTAGTAGGGTATAAATCTAATTAGTCTCTGATTTAGTCTAGCAATAGTTTTTTTCCCAAGTGTCTACAATATGGTGTTCTTCATGAGGGGCATTAGAAGGTTTATTCAGGGTTAGTAGTGCAAGTGTAACGCCCCTGGTGTCACACATCTATAGGCCGCAGTAACCACTTCCTATCAGGTGGGCAGGGTGCTTGTCTGCCACGTAAGTGATATAAAAAAGCAACCACACAAAAATCTAAATTAATTAATTTAGATTATTTTAAGCCATGGAAAACATTGGGGATCAATTTTTATTTATTTTGGTAGGGATTGTTATGTTCTTGACTATGTTTAGATTACAGGGTGATATATGTTTTATTTTCTTTTATTCTACCACATTGTATATAACACTATCTAGACTCATGGTAAGCATAGCTTAACTAGCTTGTGTTATGGGAATGTGGATAAACATAGATACTTTTTTTTGTAAATACATACATATTATACATAGAAACACCCAGACCAATGCAAATATACATATTCATGCATACAAATATTTGCACTGAGCGGGAATCGAACCTGCGCCCCCTGCATGGTAGTAGAATGCCCTACCTTTACGCCGTGGAGGTTGTCAGAATTACGTGACTTCTACCACTAGTCACCGATTAACATTTGTTAATTATTCATAACTATATACTATAATAATCGCCGTCTTAGAAGATATATTCCAAATACTTAATTGGTCAAGGACAGGAATATGGATAAACAACGCTCGCCTCAGTCACTTAAGATTTGCAGATGATATTGCGCTCTTTGCTGAAACAGCTGCAGAAATGAAACGAATGCTACAATCGCTAAATGATGAAAGTGAAAAGGTAGGGCTCCAGATGAATGCTGCAAAAACCAAAGTTGTGACAAACGGTAGCACCAAGCTAATTGAAGTCGAGGGTAAAGCTATCGAATATGCAGAGAGCTACATTTACCTGGGCAAGCAGGTATCATTTAACAAAAACAGCAACAAGCTAGAAGTAGATAGAAGAGTCAATATAGCATGGAAAAAATACTGGTCACAGAAAGAAATTGTAAAGGGAAACTACAGCCTTAAACTAAAAAAGATAGTGTTAGACACTTGCATTCTACCGTGTCTCACATATGGATGCCAAACCTGGACATTTACTAAGAGAATAGCAAATAAAATAAACTCATGCCAACATGCTATGGAAAGAAGTATTTTAAAACTAAGAAGGATCCAAAAGGTCAGAAATGTAGATATAAGAGAAAGAACGAAGCTGACGGACGCTCTCGAGCACGCACTCCAGAAGAAATGGAGATGGGCGGGGCACCTAGCTAGATATACGGACAGAAGATGGACAAGCGAAACCACAAAATGGAAAGGCCCCAGAGGAAAAAGAAAAGTTGGAAGACCAAAAATGAGGTGGGATAACGATATTAAGGAAATAGCAGGCAAACATTGGCTAGAAACTGCAAAAGACAAGAAGAGGTGGAAGGAGCTGGAGGAGGCCTATACCCGAAAAGGGACTATGCAATAAAAAGAAACTAATACAACTAACTTACTAATAAGGATAGATTCTAATATAACTAACAAATAAGTTTATAAGTTTTATATTATGTATAGGTGTAAAGGGCTTAAATAAAAAAAAAAAAAAAAAATTATTCATAACTTGAGCTGTTGGTAAAAAAGAAATTAAGTTTATAATCGCTATTCGTAAACTCATAAGCCAAAAAGTTATCAGGCCTGGTTTTACTAGTTTAAAGTATCCTATCCAATAGACACATCTATGTAGTGGGGCACAGCCAGCAAGTTCAATGTGGTCGGTTGGTTTTTAGGATCAGTTTATTAAATTGTATATTTATATTTTTAAGTTATCATGTCCCCCTCATTTACTGGATTTGTAACTACTAAATGTACCTGTTTAGACAAGGACTACCTGTTTGATTAATATACATTCAGCTCCATCCCAATATGATTGATTAAAACAAAAGGTATTTCTGTTTTAATCAATCTTTTTCTTAATAAATTTAATTTGTCTTAATAAATTAAATTGATTAAGATAAGAAAAATTTTGAATCAGTTCATGCGTTCGTGTTGTGTTCCCAGCGGTGAGTAGGGTAGCCAGAGCTCATTGGAGAATTTGTGCTGTCAGTGGGAAGACTAAAGGCTTGTCCTGCTTTGTCTTCTACACTGAAAGAAACTTAAACGGGTTGGCAGCGCGACTGTGACTCCTCAGGTGTTACAAACGTCCATAGGCCACGGTAATTTAGTTCTCTGTCGGATAACCTTGTTCCGAATTCTATCCTTTAACTTTAGAGAAACCCCAAGCATAGCTCGCTCCATAGCCCGTTGCGCGACTTTTAAGCTATGGACCAGCCCCACTGTCAGTGTCCACGTTTCGGCACCATAAGTCATAACAGGTAGTACACACTGTTCAAAGACCTTTGTTAGAATGTGTAGCATATAAATATAACAATAAGTTTATAGGAGTAATTTAAAGGAGGTAGGACACGGCGGTATTTCCGTTCAATTGAGCAGCCCGACTGGGGAAGTACCTCCGCCCTACAGAATACCGCGGCTATAATAACCTCGTGTTGTGTTTCCGGCGGTGAGTAGGGGAGCCAGAGCTCACTGGAGAAATTTTTGCTGTCAGTGGGAAGACCAAAAGCTTGTCCTCCTTTATCTTTTACAGTGACGGTACAGAAACTCTTGTTTACAGGGTTGGCAGCGGGAGTGTGACTCCCTTGGTGTAGTACACGTCCATAGGCCACGGTAACCGCTTTCCATCAGGTGGGCCGTGTGCTTGTCTGCCAACCAAGTGGTATAAAAAGAAAGTTGCTTTAAAAGGCGCTTTGAAATGATGAGACGGAATAAATTTCTTTGCACGTCACCTTTCTTTCCACTACACCAGCGTTACCCAAAGTTTTATTTTCGCGTTATAAAGCTTATGATTTAAACATGGCAATGAAAACTGCTGAACTCGTGTCGAAAAACTTATGGGAATTTTATAAAGTAAATGAATGATGTTACTTCCTAAAATGGATGAAATATGTTCTAAGAAACATTCTTTATGCATACATTAGTCAACATCTTCTAACGAGCGGAAAGCACGTAGGTATAATTTGCATATTTACAATTTAGAAGTACCTATTCGTGATTGTTATGGGCGCATAAAATACAAATAATTGTGAAAAATAATCCATATCCACTATTTAAATATACGCAATTAATTCTGTCTGTTACGCTTTCGTGCTTAAACCATTGAACTGATTTTGATGAAATTTAGTACAGAGATAGACTAGAGTTTGGGAACGGACATAGGCTGTGTTTAGTCGTAATAATCGACATCCACGCTGGCAGAGCTGCGGGCAACAGCAACAGCTAGTAGTAATACATAATGTATAAAATAATTAACAAATAAATTAATAAAAACGGTTGTTGCGAAAACGGTAATGAGTTCATAGCTACTCGTATAATTACTGTTATTAATTATTACTAGCCATTCGCCCCTGCGCTGGCGTCGGTTGCCGACTATTCCAGTTGTATTTTCAAAATTTTCATTAATAAAACTACAAAAAAGAAAGCCCCGAAATTCACGTTACGTTTGACGCCATTCCTAAGATTTGCGTGTAGCAACAAATATAACGGTTAATGTTCATTCTTATAATATACTGATTGACAGACAAGTCTCTAATGCTGGTCTTCCTTCCAGGGTTGGGGGTGTCAGACGGCAATCGCTTCCGTAAAAATTTATCAAACCAAAAAGAAATTTCAAATAACAGACTCCGTTCTCCAAAGTGCCAGATTTGAGCGCAATACGGATTGGTTCTCGGATGAAGTAATTAAAAGGCCCACAAACAACGCACTTTCGAGTGCGGGAGCCGTTTGGACACCCATCCATCCGTTTAGTACCCGCATGCGTTGTGCCTCTTTGCCTCTTATAAGTCTTAAAAGCTAAAACTTGCGGCTAGATTTAAAATTTTATATCATATTTTACGAGTATGTCATTATTAACACCGTCGATTACGAAGACGGATGCCCGTTATATGTTTAGATACCATGTTTACATTTTATACGTGGGCGAAAGTTTTGATATTTTAAGATCTTACGACTAGGTATTTCTACCCGTTATCGTTGAGATAATCTGAGTAATTGCTTACGAATAAACTGATAATTTTGTATCGAAATTATAACGTCATACTAATAATGACACCTAACAAGTTTAAATTGATTGACTCATTCGAACACGTGTGTGGAGTTAAACATAGTGCTGAGTCACCTATATAATGGTAACCTCTGCTTCTGGTATACATGTGTATGTATAACCATTTATATAGAACTAATTAATTATGTAAAACGATTTCATTATGGTATTCCAAGTTTTGTAGGTACTAGTTGCATATGTTCTATACTGCAGCAAGTAGGTACAGCGTATCCGTATATTGACATTCACATAATCACCTCGGTCATGCTTGAGAACGACAATAACGATTTCATCGATTTCTGAAAATTTCTAGAAGGTTCTTGGAGAAAGAAACGATAAGAAAATTACGCGGATAATATAAAAAATATTAAAAATGTTACGATTACAATCAAATGGTGATGTTAAGATTTCACATGCGAGGCGTTTCAGGGAACAGTTTGTGCTAAAATATATCTGTTTTTTTATACCACTTAGGTGTCCGACAAGCACACGGCCCACCTGATGGAAAGTGATTCTCTGACTCTCTTGGTTTTGCACGCGTCCGTAAGCCACGGTGGCTTACGGACGCGTGCAAAACCAAGAGAGTCACACTCGCGCTGCCAACTCGGCAAGCATTAAGAGTTTCTGTGCCGTTAGTGTAAAAGACAAAGTAGGACAAGCTTTTGGTCTTTCCACTGACAGCACAAAAACCCTCCAGTGAGTTCTGGACTACCCTACTCACCGCCGGGAACACAACACAAGGTTATTATGACCGCAGTATTCTGTAGGAAGGAGGTACTTCCCCAGTCGGACTGCTCATTTGGACGGAAATACCGTCGTGTCCTACCTCCTGTCTGATCAGCTATTGCCCGCGGCTCCGCCCTCGTGGTTGTCGGATATCGCGACCAAACATAGCCTAGGTCCTTTCTCAGGGTCTAATCTACCCCTATATCAAATTTCATCAAAATTGGTTCAGTGGCTTAAAAGTGAAAGCGTAACTGACAGACAGATTTACAAATTAGTCCCACCTTCTCCTTTCCTACACAGGACAACACGTGCAGGGCTTAGATGTCACCAACATACGGTGCAGAATATCCGATCAAGAACAAAGCGGAGCTTTCCAGTAATGCCTGGAATTCATTACCAGCTCACGTGCTCCTTTCTTCCTACAGTCCCGGGTCTTTTAAGCGGGGTGTCAAAATGCATATAATTAGGCCGGCAAGCTGAGTGTCATCAATGTAACATTGTATATGTATGTAAAGGTGACCCTCATTTCTGAGACTTTGCCTTCAGCGTACCATCAGACGTGTCATTTAAAAACATAAAACAAAGACAGACGGTCTCAGTTTTTTTTTTTAATTTGCGCAACATCCCCACGGATACCCTTACCATCGGGGAGGTTATGTTGGACTTGAACCGACTAAAACGCATGACTGTGTGTGCCGCGGTTTCAGTTACATTCGCATTTATAATAATAGTATAGATTTTTGAATAGCCATTTATTTATTTAAACGAAGTCCGTGACGAGAGTTTCCTTTTAGTTGTTTTTTTATGGCTAAGGCATAATTTACGGAAATCCGAACTGTTGTTTGTAGATTTATTGCAACAAAATGTCACAACAACTGCCTGTAGTATTCTCTAGAACTCTTCATGAAGGGTATATGGTGAACCATGGGATAGGACTCCACTGGTGTTGCGTTCGTTTATATGCTCTGGTAACCACGTATCATTAGATCGGTAGTTTGCTTCAGACATAAAATAAGTAAAAAGTTCAACCCTCAAAACCTAAGGTGAACATTTTTGTCAAGATTACGTTTAATTAATATTGTTATTTTGGGCATTTCACCCGGTAAGTCAGTGGTTGAGTTAGAACAATACTTTTCCCAATTAGAATATAATTACGTCAATACGTCGATAAAATTATTTTGTTGATAATATTATATAACGACCACACACCCTTTACGTTATAGCATTTTGTCCGTGGGTAATCTTTTATGTCGAAATATGTGACTATCTTCCTGCTCATAGAAGGCCTAAAATAGATTAGTTAATAATCCTTTTTATCTTGGATGCACTTCACTATCGCCTACTTAAAATTCTTAGACGAAGACTGTTACACAATGTATTTTGGATCCTTTATAATGTTTACATTTCGAGTTAAGCCACGGACAATGTCATTGACTCTTCAACTCCAAAAAGCTCCCAGGACTACAAGTGTACTCATGGAATGGAATGTCTCGTGGGCAGTTAGAGGCTTTTAGTGACACGTGACCGAGCATGTCGATGGGTTGAGTTCATTTTCTATAACATTTTTTTGTTATGGTATAAAAACGTTGCCTAGAACACAGCTATAATATAGTTTATTGTAACTCAAAGAATACGTACCATAGCTCAAATTGTAAGCTTACTTACTTACTTTTATTCAATTTCAGACGGTTCAATACTTTGTTCCAATAAATGTATGTTCACGCCAATACATTATTATGAATGAATGTTGAACACCGGGGAGGGTCGGCATCACGTAATCGGAGAACTAATCTCCAGTGTCTCGTCACGTGCGTGGGTGCACTTCTCATTCTTCATTAAACACAATATCGCCCCTTTTAATATGGGAATAGTATGCATCACGGACTGTTTATAGAATTTGGTAGGGAACACACACATACAATTTGTATCAGTTTTACTACGAATATCTACGATTTTTTTTTACTACGCTTTACTAGGAATGAATCGCTGTTCATGGGTCGCGTTAAGTGATACATGAGTAGGTTAGCATATTGCATATAGTAAGAGTAATCAAGTCCATTCTTAACACATTAAAAAACCTTTGTACCTCTGAGAGTGCGTTACGTCGATGTTGCCATGGTATATGCCTATGGCATTTAGTCCGCCTATGTGTGCATGAAGCTTTAATAAATAAATATTCAATTAAAAACATAAATATCGCCATAAGCTTTTTTTTTTTCATTTTTGTACTGAAAACCTACTGCAATTTAGGAAATAGGCTCGAAGGAGTAATTAACTAATTACACATAGATTTCAGAATAATCTTACTTATTTATTCCCTGTCCCGACATAGCTACTGTTTCGTATAATTGATCGTGATTATTGGTTAAGATTTGAGGGTTGATTTCCCTAAAGGGCAATCCACAGTTTCACACCACAATGAACATGCCACAAATAATATGCTTATCTAGATTAAAATCTAAATGTAATTTTCAAACCCTAATGCAATTAAACAATTGATGGTGTTTGGGGCTTGTAAAAATAATTATATCCCCCAATCACCGTCAAAAGTTAAAATTAAGAGCAGATAATTGTAATTGGGACCGCGTTCACTTGTTAAATCAGATCTTAGTCGGTAGCCCGTAGCCTACTGTAGGACTCACAATATGCAAACGGCAGTAGCCTGTTTAAAAATATCCTTATTAGGGTTTGCAATTCCCGGGACTGAGGAGGAATATAGATTTCCCGGTACCAGACCATGCCAGTCCCGGGAAATTCGGATTCGCAAAAAAATAGATTGAATGGGTATTGCAGAGGGATATTTACTATCGGTTAGTCAGTACCGGGACTGGGTAAAAGTTCAAAAATCCTGCGATTTCGAGAATCGGGAAATCCCAGTAATCCCTAATCATCATGCATGGAAAGCACGGCAGAAAACTAAGTACTAAGTAGCTAAACAGTTACTATTTGTGGGTACGTGGTACAAAGAAAGTATTCGATTTGTGAAAATATAAAAAGAGCAGCTACAGTCACAAATTATGCTAACAACAAAATTTGTATTTTTCAATTATACGCATTTAATGCGTATAATTGAATTATACTGATGAGGTTTTCTTTAATCGTTTTGAAATACTTTCCATAACTTACCGTATTATTTTCATTATGAATAAATAAGTAGTTATTTTTTAATATACATATTGAAGTGATCTTAGCCCATCACTGTCCTTCGCTCTCCTATACCTTCTCTTGATTAGACTTACCTATCTTGGTTTATACTTAAGCGAATGCTATATGACCTCCTAACATCGAGAGAAAAGCGTACGCTAGAGCTTCGTCCATCTGTCAGCAGGTGTACTGTACTGCCTAGTATCTGAAGTTGCCTTAGGCCCCGAACATAATGACGGGGTCCCAAAACACCCGAAGTCATCAAAGCGTTTATTTCAGTTCTATTATGTGCGTTTAAAGGCCCTGTCAGTATTGTATGTAAATGTAACGAAAAAGTCCTGTTAAAACCTGTTCTAATTCTAATTCTAAATATTAAAGCATCGGTAGCTTAGTGGTTATGGAGTCGCTCTTACGATCGAGAGGTCCCGGTTTCGAATCCTGGTCATTACACAACCGACGTGAACCTACTCCTAACACAAGCAATTTAGCTTAGCTGGAGGGGTTAGAGGGTAATATTAGTAATTTCGGTTCTAGTATTATTTAAAAAAAAAAAAAAACCTTCGAATAATATAAATAATGCGAGTACATGGCCACTACCAAGTCAATTACCCGTATGGATATTGATTATCGGTTATTGCATAGAAACGTGGACAGGTTGTGAGTTAAAGTTAGTAGTTAAGCTACAATAAATCTTGGGACTTGGAAGCACACATTTTTAAGCAACAATGTGTTCTTCCAAGTCTCAAGTCATGAAAAAATAAGTTACATAAGAGATTGGTAGATGAAGATTACTGACCAAGACCCCGCCAAGTGATTCAAACAAAGTGCTAGTACACATTAAACCTGCGCGTCCGTGATAGATTAGGTTAGAAGGGTATGGCGGAGGTTACGCTCACCTTTCATATTTGCTTACTTTTAATAACGCACGAAGAAATAGTAGAGTAAAAATAAGAGCCATCCCATCGAATATGTTTTGCATTTATGTATATGTAATAAGACATAGTGTGGTCATTGACCTAAACAAGTTTTTTGAAGGTCAATAAAATAGTTTGCATATAAATATATTGTGTTAGTTCGATCATCACAGTAATATGACTTAATTTTTTCACTTTCATAGGTTTGATTTTAGTGCTTACTGCCATACCTGCCCACCTTGAATACATGTGGACATTTTTTTATTGTACTTTGTATCTGATTATTGATTGCAAAGAGGTTTGTGAGGCTTCTGTATAAAATTACATTTATAATGGTATTATAAGTAAAAACTTATTCTTAACAATCGTGTCAAGAATTGAATGGAACATTTTTCATGCAAATTATGCAACCTATAATGAGCTATTGTCTTCTATAATTTTTATTTCGCATAAAAAGTTATAAAGTTTTTCAATTATTTTTTGTAAGTTTATGTAAATAATTAAAATTAGTATTTTAGACTGCAATAGCCTACATTGGCATTAATGTAAATGTATTCATTTATTATTTTTATACACAAAAACATGTGAATGTGTCCTGTCCTGACACTATGGAACTAACAAGTCAACAAGTCTTAAAACGAACACAAATTTACCTCAGTTGTGATTATTTATATAATTAAAAAATAATAAATTAATGATCTATACTTATAGAAATAATTATAATCGTGTTCGTTTTTAGCCTAGTGGTATAGGTAATTGACTGCTGAGACGAGATCTCGGGTTCGATACCAGGTTTACCATGGCACACACCAATGACTTTTCCATGCTTTTCGAAGTTATGTGCGTATTTATCGCAGGTTTATAAGTGCCCGGTTAATGGCAATAGGCTCACCACCTATTACATTGGGACCTAAACATAAACTGGCAAAATGTGGGTGCTAGAACCTCTGCCTACCCCTTCGAGGATATAGGCGTGAGTTTATGTTATGTATGTTGTTTTTAGATCTGATGCATCATGCTTGTGTCAAAGTTATTAATAAACAGTACGTTGTTTAGTAATAAATAATCTGATTTGTTAAAACCCATTATGGTTGATTGCTTAAATAATTTGACCTATGGCGGTCTGTTTTTTTAATCGAATATGTGACCTTAAATTTAGCAGACATCTCAATGATACCCAATTGGTCAACACCTCATTGCACACGTGATAATTCACGTTTTACTCGTTTCATGATCTCATTATTTTATTAGTAATTAGAAGTCTCTTTTGATGTCTTTCGTCATTTACCATCATATCTCGTCATTCATTCATTAGTCAGTATCTCTATTGATGTTCGTCTTCATTATCATGGTGCACTACGCACAGAAACCCGTGGTGCCACGTTAGTGCGTCAAAGATTTTATTATCAAAGCGTTCAATGCGATGTTTACCCACGACATCATCAATTACCGTATGAAGTATGATTGTATGAATGTACTGTTATTGAGTGATAAACGATTATTTTAACTGAGACAGTGTCTGGCCGATATACGCCCCTTGTCAGGGTTATCAGTCTTAGTCATAACGCATGTCAAAATCCGAGTCTGTTAGGTAGTTTTAGTAAATATACTAACATTTTTGTATACTATACTCAGCACTTAGGGTATAGGGACCTATTCTCTGGAACCCAAGCCAACCTCAAATGCCGATCAACGGATGAAGATGAAGGCTTGCCTTTCGGTAGTTGTAGCGCTTCTGTAATAGTAAAATAAAAGAAAGTAACTAATTCTGTCCTCAGAATTGCGAACTCAGCAGCGAATTCGTACTAATCGTGATGCGCGGATGAACATTTGAGAGAATTGATTTTTATTTATTTATTATCATACCATATTCTCTATTTACTGGCTTTGGTATCTGTCTATTTATCAATTGCTTCTGCCTGTCTCTTCCATAGCCAAGCACTAGTGCATCAGGTCATGTAGTGATCAGTGATTAGTAAGTGCTTACGAGAACAAAGTATGACTTCTGTTTGTCATACAATACAGTACACGGTACACTTTTGACATCGTGATTTTGTTGAGGGACCTATCAACTTCATATTAATTTCTCACTTACGATCATTTAGCAAAACTCGTAAAATAGTGGCAAGATGCAAGCAACTTACTCTTGGCCGTGACTTTTACTTAACTGCTCAACTTTAACATGTTTTCGCAAAGAACAGCAAGTGTCAATTTCAACGCAGTGTAAAAATGGCTTCTACTCCTTTGCTTTCTACAATGACATGCGCACACATTAACAGTTTAAAGAACAATATTAGCCTACTCACAGAAAACGCGTTTTTCACAAACGTATATGGTCCAAGTTTTACACCAAAACAATTACAAATTTTTATTTAAAATCTTACTGTGAAATCGATAACTAATAAAATAGTATCTATCAAGTTTCGATGCCCGTTCAAAAATCCTGTCCCACTCCTTTTATTGTAGCTGTAACAATATGTTACCCAGCACCGTTATATTAAAGAAGGGTTCTATAGATCCCTAATTCGCTGTAAGTTATTATGGGCCCCGTGTGTGCACATCGTTTAATGAATAAAATATGTGATAGCTTAGGTGGTGTTAGTTTAACCGTACCCTATGACACGCAGTGAGGGGTTAAAATGTGGATATTTTTTTAGGGTAGACAGTCATTCATTTTTTTCCACCACATTTTTATGACCTCACATTCTTGTGTCTGTTCGGGTGAAATTTTAATGACTATTGATTTTTACCACCTTTCTGATTAAAGATTAAATAAAAATGTTGTAAATTGCTCAGAATCGGAGCCCCATGCAAAATAAGTGTTTAGTCAGTATTTAAAACATATTATTTTAATGATAATATTTTACTCAGTCCACTGCTGGACATAGGTCTCTCTAATGCGCGCCACAGCACCCGATCCTTCGTCTTCCCCATCCAATCTATTCCAGCTACCTTTTCTAAGTTAAAGAATCAATTTCATTTATTCAATTTAGGCACATAAAGGGCACATATATGAACGTCAAAATTTTACAATTATGTCAAAAAATATAAAAAAATATATAATAATATATAAAAAATAAACCATTGGAAAATGATACCTTCGCAAAGTCGTCGGGACGTCCTACTTTTCGTTTACCGACTAGGTCGGTCTTCTCTCCACTCCAATAATATTACTTACTGTCCTGTCAACTATGTTAGAAACTGCGAAGCTTCAAGTAAAAAATACGAGGCTACAACATAACCAGTTTTAGTTAAATGGGCACTAACATGAAATCGTAAAATCGTTAGGGGCGAAGCAATTTCTTCAAAGTCACAAAAGTAATGCTGATGCACGATGTTCACAAGAAATCGTAAAAGACATGCATCTTGTTTTAAAATGTAAAGGGTATGTCTAGTGAGATTATAACGCTATTGAATTGATTACATGTTCTGAACTTAGAAATTGATATTTTAATGTTCTTCTTATCTGATCGGGACTGATTCAATGTTATAAACGGAGATTAAACGCGATTAATAGAATAATAGCCTTATTTAATATGTCATACGTACAGAAACATAATCATATCATGCCTCTTCTCCATTGGGTTAGGCAGAGATAATATGGCTAGACAATATTGATACACTATCATTTTCTACATAAGTTCTAAATGATTTGCCGTCTTGATGATTGATAAAATACTGATTTGGCTTCATGGTCAAGTACATTATCATTTGTTAACATTCATAGTATAAAATATACCTACATACCTATTATACTAGCTATAATAGGTATGTAGGTATATTTTTAACGGGATACTCGTACCTACCATGTTTTCCAGTGTTTTACTAAGCTGTAAAAAATACCCGAATAGGAATGGCGCTGACTCTTGAGGAAAAATTCCATGAACTGTTAAACTTTAAAATTACATCAAGAAGTTTTACAACATTTAATGTATTTCATCGAGTAAAACGTGAGAACATAATGTATGATTTGAGATTGTCATGGTAATTCACATGAATAGTGTAAAACTTGCCGGGATATTTACCATGTTTATTCTGAGTAAACGATATTTCGACGCTGTTACTAGTAGTTGATAGTTGATGATAGTTTAATTGAACGGGTTTGTACTGAAGAAAGCCAGCCTTACTAAAATTATTTTACTAGTACTGTTGGAAATGTACATTGGAATGTAAGTATATAACTTTAAACCAAAACAATGTTCATCGAGTTACGAGCTCACAATGCCAGTCATTGGCTTTAGTAGTACCTACAGATGTATTATGTCTATCAAAGTTTATAGATATTAAATGCTTTATGAGCATAAAAGTAATAACCCTCGTATGAAAGATACCTACCTAGCTATTTATACGACAAACGATAAAGTTTCACTTGTACATGAAGCAATTGAACTCTCAGACGTTCAGGCTGCAGAGTGCAGTTCCAGGTTCAACAGTACTTGCTTTGATTTGATGCGTTGCAGCTGCGTTTAATGAATGTAGATATCGTAGAGGCCAGTCGTGTTCAACGGGCCGCTTTCGAGTGGCCATCGAGACTCCACTTGTGGCCAATTAGTTACAGCTTTAGAGATATAACAATCTACGAACTCAGATAGCTGACTTTAAAAGTAAATCTGGATTAACTAAGTAAACATTATAGAACGTCCAAGTGACATCAAAACGCGCGATCCCTTTTTAAATATGTTTTGCGTCCAGAGAATGCATTTTATTGCAATCTCTCAAACAGCTCTGCTCCAACTGACTTAACTGTGCGAAATTATCTGTCACTTTTAAAATATCAATCTACCGCATGGCAGTACTGTTTTAAGGTAATCACATTATTGGTTACGGACTACGGTCTCGGGTCTAAGCACACAAATTCCACTTGAATGTTCACCGTATTCTGCAAAAGCAGATAAGAAACGATAACTCACTGGTTACTGCATACCTCTTGCGAACGATATCGTTGTCAAGTGGATGAATGTTTGCAGCAGGTAAAACTTGTCGTATGAAATATTAACTATAGAACTACAAAATGACGTTGTGTTTTAAACTTTTTGTTAACTTTTTGTTAATTTGTCAGCGGTTGGCGATCGTCTGATGCATTTTTTGCTGTTTTTACAAATAATACTTTTTTATATTAGTATTATTACAGATAATACTTTATAATAGATCTATTTTTTGCACCATCTGACCTCTTGACTCTTCCTTCCTAGTGTAATGCTAAACAGCCTTCTCTGTCAACTATCAAATGCAAAACGAGATTTTTAAATCACAAAGCTAGCAAACAAACTCTTAAGTTTCATAATTAGTAGGTTCAAAAAGTTCGTCGTCGTTCGTGACCGTCCAAAAAGTTCTGTTTTAATGTTTTAGGGTATAACAAGCAGTTTCTTTATTCCATCTTCCTTTAAGACTTTTAAATATATTTAAAAGCACCCTTTAAGTAGTTGCTTTCATTCCTCGCGACTCTCAAAAAATACTCTTTTTTATATCATTTGACTTTTTGGCGTCTTTTGCCAACTGGCGCCTAGATGACCTAGACCCAGGGCCAATGGAACCTTACATCATCCCGAGAATTTGGCAGTGCAGTCGAGTTTTTTAATTGTGTATTGTATGTCTGTGATTCATAGCGACAGGCGACAGGGTCTTTTGGGATTAACATTTTAATATTATCTTGCGTACTGATATAGCTTATCTTATGGGGTTGATTGCAATAATGGAAAAGCTTTTGTTAGGCTCGACCGCCAGTGGTGGTATGGCGTGACAGGGAATTTGTTAGGGGACAGTTACGATTACAATGATAATGTACATTGCTTTACTTTAGAACAATATTGCGTTCTATAGTGATACAACCTATGATACAAACTATTTGTATATTTAAAACTACCTATATGAAATACGGCATACAGCGAGTACACTTGGGTAATAAGTGATGGGAAGTAACACTAGAGTCTACAATTTTACTAGGAAAAGTATGCTACATGCTAGGTAATACTATACTATCGCTCGATGACATGCTATCCTAGTCATTCATATGTAGATACGAATAACAACTGTTATGTGATGAGGTTTGTTTGTTCATTCTATGACGTGGGTAGTAAATACAATATGTTTGATTTTTCATTTAGTTTCGTAATCATTCCATCAGCTATTTGCTTTTGACGTACGACACTAACTTGCTGTTTTTTTTCTCCAAATCTTACTTCCATTAAATACATTGGGCAAGGTTCCGTTCATTTAATATTTTTATTGCGCTGCTGATAGTACATTGTTAAGGCTTTACGTCATTGTTATTGAGCTGGACGGTAGCACTGCAATCGCAGCAGTAAAAACTGTTGGTGTAGTGAATTTCGACTGTACAGCAACAATTTACTAGTAGGTACAGTTAAAAGCAAAATTAACGGTTTTATAGCTGAATAAGATGTTACAAATCTTCATCATCCTACTGTTAATTCTAGTTGCATTCGAAGCTCCTCGAAGTCTGGGGTCCGCTTTTCCGGTCTAACTGCGGGTTAGGCTGAACTTCAATATTTCCCACAGTAAATAATAGTTACCAATATTAAGTACAGAATTTTCTGAAATATTGTGAGCTTGTTCTTGTATTGCAATAAATTACATGATGTGTAGACACAGCTGCATATCTGAAAAATAATTTACCGTTGCAGAGGTGCCCATAGTATTGACAAGAATCTCCCAAGATAATTACATCTCAACTCCTAAATGACTGCTAATATCTAAATTATTGAGATTTAAGAAGTCTAGTTCGTTGACGATGTCATTTATTAACTTACATCAATAAACAAACAAGAAGTATTGCATTTCGAAGTAGTTAAATTCATATCGTTCTTTCCTTAACATAGTACGTAAGTTTCGTCGACCAGGTTCTAATCTTATCTCACAACATCTATATAATCAGTGCAGTATGACTAATAAAGATGCTAAGAAGGTAAAACAAGTAAAGTTTAGTTACGACTTCTTGTGTTTGTCACCCACATACTAACTATGGTAATAGAGGTGGATTTAGAATTCGTCATACATACGTAGGTGACGCAGAAAGCTTCCATGTTTTACATCATTGCAATTTTATCCACAATTTATGATTGCGTTACCGAATGTCCCTGCCAAACATCAAATTCTATCAGTAAATGGCCACACAGCAAACTCATCCCTTTTGACGATCCCAAGTTTAAATTACCCACAATTAATATTGTAGAACAAGTAGTGTACCCAGTTTCGTCAAGAATAGTTGAAGAGACAGATGAAAGCAATTTGGACATTTCTGACGAAACTTCGTCGCTCGTTCGGTTAATTAATATGAACGTTTCTATTTGTTCTTTATTCATGTCGTAACTATGAAACGTGTACACCGACACCGGAGGAACTTATGAGCACTTAGGAGGACGTAATTCAGATAGCACATTGGGAAAATAGAATTTGAGAGTAGAAGTACCGTAAATTCGACAGAAGTATAGGATTACTATGAAACTTTGGTAGTTTGTTGTTAACATAGTATTTTATACATCTGAAGCGATATCAGCGCTTCATATCTATAAAATACAGAAAATATAGAATTGGATCGTGTCGTGAGACAAGCATTCGCTTTCTATAAAACCTTTTTTTTAATATCTATAGTCTATTTATGTCGTCTGATTGTGATGAAACTTTATCACGTTGCTGTAAACTTTTGCGTAGTAATTAATTTTTGAACATATTGCCTACAGACAATTATAAAATAATGTAATTAAATGTAAATATTATGTAAAACAATAACTATTGTACGTTACTGTGTGAAAACGTTATGAGTTCATACATTGCAATCTGCCGACCATTGTGTTAGACTTACCTACTCAGAGAAAGTAAAGGTCCATTTTCTACTAAGTTCTAGTGTGGGAAAATTTACGTTGTGTTGTTAACGTAATCTCCCTTTAGTAAATAGGGTTGTGACGATGTGTATTAGACTCACCCCTGTATTCAATAACCGCGAACATATTGTGAAGGGTGCGAAACTATATGAAGTTATTAGACATGATTTTTTTCCGTTGTTGTGAGTGAGGTGTTAGTCGTTAAAGATAGCATTTCTTGAAAACTTACTACATTTATTCCTTGCGAGACAAAAATAAGAACGTCAGCAAGTAAGTTCATATCGTTTGTGTGGAATCCTACGGAATCGAAGTCGAACCGGCTGAAATACTTGGATACCTTTCTTCCACGCAAAAAGGAATAGGAAACCACTGAAATTTTTGAGTCTACAGCAGCAAACTGCGCCAATACTGCCTGCTGCTTCAAGCAGCATCCTTCCTCACAGCCGCTAAAAGCAACCATTCATGTCCGTTGCTTGCCAGGCTTACAGTTTGGCCAAACTGTCGTCATAAAAATTGTAGAGAAATGTTTTGCTTCTTTGCTTTAACTTCTTTAGTGAAAGTCTGTAAAGTAACCTAATTACTTTAAATAATTTAACATATACGAAAATAATTAATTTTGTCTTAGTTTTCAGAGTTATAATTTGATGATGATGAATGATGATTTTCATGTTATCCAAGTGCTATAATTCGCACACTTGAGTTTTAGTTAATTTTAGAATTGACACGCCCCGTCTAGTTTTAACTTTAAAGTTGTTCAACCGAGAAATTTTAGTTAAGGCGAACACCACCGGTTTATGTCGATAAATGATGACCATTTAAAAAAAAAAATGGAAAGTAACTTTTTCTTCCTTTTCACGATCAAGGCTAAATGGCTGGCATGTAGGTACCACGAATCTCTTTCGTGATGGTTTTTTAGTATGGGTTAGGCATAGACTGAGGATTATGAATTTCCAATGTATTTTTCATTATAGGCCTATAAAACTTAGTTTATAAACTAATCTTGTGTACCTCGTACCTATTGTTCGTATTATATTGTAATCGTGGTTACTTACATAATAGTTACAATGTAACTAAAAATGTAAAGAAACTGAAAACATTGAGCTTGGAGTCCTGAATACAATTAGATGACGTTGTGCGACGGTCGTCGGCAGTGTTGTATGGAATAGACAGTACAAATCTGAAAACAATGGATTGTCGAGTTCACCTTAACCTATTTGATCGCTGTTCATTTGAACAGATTTTAAATAAATTAAATGGAATTGTGTAGTGATGAACCCATCATAAAATATAAGAATAGATAATAAATGGATCACAAATGACTCGGGTCTAAAGTGTCATCTAATCGGCAAATGGTTCACCGTGCTCTCTAGAGTCTCCTTAGATAGGACACTCTTGAGAGTACGGATGAACTATATCTTTTCAAATTTCGAACCCTATTGTTTTTTCACACCAGACTCTTGAAATGTTAAAGGTTGCAAGCTTGTCGCTTGCAACCTTTAACATTTCAAGAGTCTAATCAATTCAAGAATCTAACAGGAAAATCACTGTGCTAATAAATGTTGGTATTGTTGCTTAGGACCATTTTTTTTTAAAAAGTCGTTATAGTTAGCACCTTTTTGCATTTCTAACGTTAATATGCAAGTTCAATGCAAAGTATTCGCGCTTGACGACTTATAAAAAAATGCCGCAATATTTCTTATACAATCACTTCAGGCCATCCACATGCAGTTCGATTTCTACATTTTTACACTGAAGTTGGTAAAGTTCACCTTATTTACGAAACGACTCGGGCTCTATTTACATTTTCGACATCATATTATTCATGAGAACTAAATGTAGCAAAGTAGCAGTAGGTATGTATAGGATATGTCTGTAGTGGCATAATTAGTTCGAGAAACATTGATACTGTTTAAATAAATGACACATTGGTGACACAATCAAGATCTTCAGGGATCAAGCTAATCTCACCTGTAACACACCTCCTGATTGACTGACTAGAGTCTGGCACAGGGTTTCTCTCGGGATTCGGAATTCATACGGTATTTCATAATAGTAGAGGTAGCTCAGTAAAAACAAAAAAAAGTGAAGTTTGTACGAAATACACACAGAAATAGATGGCGGTCATACGGATTCTTAGCACACATTTTTATTCTATCTACAAATTATTCTCCTGCCCTTATCCCATATTTATTTCGGGTTGGCGGAACATGTGTGCCTTTTCCATTCATCTCTGATTGCAGTCATCTCAACATTCATGCCCTTCTTTGCCATATCATCTTTTAACAGTCTATCAATCATCTCCTCATATATCTTCTGCTCCCCTTGTAGCCGTCTACTTCCACAGTTGTCCGTAATTAAGTAGAAAGGAATCATGTTGTTCCATTCTTCATACTGTGTCCATTCTGTCATTTAATTTTTTCCTCAGCGCTCATTCCTACGCATTAAATGTTATTTCTATCTACACACAGGGAAAAAGGCATGAGTACATGTATGTATGTAATAATACTATAATTCATATCTCTGGTAACAAGTGCTTGTGTATGAAAGTAAATAATCGAGGTGAGAAGCAGTATAGGTCATGTTACTAAAAGTATTGACACACTTGTGTGTAGTCAGGCATGCGAGTACTCCATTTGCACACTTGGCAAACGTGCTGGCTCTGAAAAATGCGAAACTAGTCTGTCATATTATATCTATAGATAAGTAGTATCTTCTGATGTAACTGAATTTTATGTTACGTGTAAGTAATATAACAAAATTGTTTTTCTCAGTTTGTCGGTCATGCTAGATCTAAATTGAACGGCGCAGGCAAAAAGTTTACATCCGTTAATTTATTTTTTCATCTTGTTTCGGCAATAGTTTTGTTAAAATAAGTATTACCTGTATTGTTATCTAAAGGATCAAAGTTGATAGTCTCTGCTTAATAATGGTTACCAATGCGATACTTCACAATGTTCAAAGTACGAGAACAGGGTGATGATTTTATTACAAAAATTAAAAACTCAAAACTAACACTTTTTTAAGCCTTCATATATCACCTGAGCGACGTAAACGCTATTGAAAGCCGGCAATGTTTTAATTAAAAATAAGCGTTTCGAAAATTAAACACGCAGGTGAAATTGACGGAAATCGAACAACATGCAAAACAATTTATTTATACATATGTACCTAAATAATATTATATTTATATAAATAAACCTCTACATACGATGATGCATGGGGGATTAACTTGGGGTAATCCGAATCTTATTAAGCCCCCGGGCTGATCTGTCATCCGCAGAAATCCTAATTTCAATCTCTTCGGGCGGAAATTAACCGCAGACATTCAATCTCCTTTTACACAATGTGCAAATAGGACCCAGGTACAGTCACTTGGTGGAAATGTGATTATGGTTACATAGTAGCGCAGATTGTTTTTTCTTGGGAGTGGTAATGGTACTGTAGGTAACTGGCGAATTCGTTGTAATAAAATTAGGTAAGGAACTGACTTTCCATATATCTACCGAAGATCTTTTTAATTGATATAAATAGACTTGTCTAATTTCATCATCAAGTTATGGTCATGAACTCATGGCCGAGAAAATACCGCGTGCCGCCAGACTGCCACCCGACTATCGTCACGAGCCGCTGTGCAATGTTTCGCGCCACGATTTTCTCAATGCTGATTGGCTGTTACAATGGCGTGATGTACGAAACCGGTGTACAAGTAAGATAGCAGACGCTCATACGATAGTGCTGCCGCCACGCGGTGCAACAGTCACCAGTCACGGTGACGTAGCTTATCCGCACGTTGGCACCGCTCACGCCACGCTATGTCCCACCCACTAATCATGAAGGTCACCGTACAATCTTGATGTAGATATTCTTACAAAAATCCATAAACAATAACACAAATGTGAAACATCATAACTCCATTTTATTTATTTTGAGTTTAAATATGACTAACAAACATAGTGAACATTGATTTACGGACCGTCTCTCTTCCCCGCTGAGTTATAAAACAAGTAGCAAAACCTCTTTCAAAGTCAGTTAAATTTTATTTTCATTTATCTCACTAGGTGGGCTAAAATAAATAAAACCACAAGGTTGTCATGTCACGATCATATAGAACGATACTTATACGAAAAATGAATCTTCGGTACGTACCTACCTGAACAAAACTAATTTGGTAAAAGTTACAAGTTTAATAACTGGAGGTACACTTCAAAATGCACTTAATGTTATGAAGATTCAGTATATCATTGGTACCTAAGCAATTTTACTCTATGATTAGGTGTTTTTATTTTTATATTGACGTCCCTTCGGTCACTTTGGAGTAAAAACTACACTAGTAGTTTATCTTTTACTGTTAAAACTCGGTTCGGCTAAGATTAGACCTTCTTAAATTTCAAAGACGAGGGAAAGTTTAATAAAAGTCTTTTGTAAACCTTTGAAGTGTTTTTAGTGTGGCGTATTTTTAATATCCTAATCGTAATAAAAAGCAACTAGGACTGAAACAATTTTTGTATTTGAGAAATAGAGGGAATAATAAGTTAAGTAATGTAATATTAAAATATTGGCTAGACCTCTAGCCGCTAGAGGTTTTCATAAAAAGCACCATTGTCGTGGTTCGTGGCAGCTAAGATGTGAATGGTGTTATACATATGAACTGATAGGGGTTCATAAGAATGCACTATTTACGTTATTTGGTTGTGCACATTCATTTAATTCACTATCAAAAAGAGATTACAGTAAATATAGTAAAACTATTGTATTACCAATACAATTACTATAGTTTACTACGATATCAGATGAATAAATTAAGCAATCTATTGTTCATCGAAATGGGACACTTCATAAGTTAAGTAGATATATGTACTTACAAAATTTTCCGTTAAGAATGAATGAATTTTTATTAAATATGTAGGTATTAGTACTTTTTCTTTTTAAGCATTCTGTATTAATTTCTGTACTTAGTATGGTTTTGTTTATGAACTATATCATGATTCTAGCTTTGTATGTTGTAAATTATCATTATCTGTCAATAAAGAATATAATTCATTAATTTAATGTCAGTATAAAGAGATATTATATTCAGTCAGAGAGATATTATCTTCTATAAACCTGAAAATAAAAAACCTTTGAATAGCTTTGCTTAGGTGTAGGTATTCCACCCAAACATCGGCGACTAACAGGTAACAAACATGACAAAATAATTGTTATTCCCTACGTACACGGTGGCAAGGAAAATTAGGAACCTAGTCCACATTTTCCTTGCCACCTTATTACAATTGTTGACTATACATTTGAACGAAACGGGACCGGGACAGTCCTATTCTTATCAGTACAGTGAAACGAGCTTCAGGATTTACTTGGTCGATGTTCGAGACGCGAAATGTTCTCGTAATCGCAATAAAAAAAAATTAACCATGAAAAGATTTGTATGTTACAAATATTAGGTATGTTCTTTTCTTGCATCCACGTTACGCACGTGGATGCAACTGATGTTTCGTAACCAGCTACTAACAAGGATTTTTATTCTTGCTTAGGTTTGTCTGGTATGAATGCACCAGCTGTCACTTTCTTTAATGGACAAATACAGATACAGGTTGCAGTCTAGCAGTTGAAGTTGATATTTAAAAAAAAAAAATATATTTGCTTAAATTAAATTAATTACTAGTCAATTTTGTTTAACCATTTGTCGAGTTTTGAGTCTATAAATAAATGGTTATGTTAATTATACCTAATTGGTATTGGGTTTTACCCCTTATTGTCTTGTATTTCATAGCGGTGGTGTGGCGAACTTTTATCAAACATCACGCCACACTACTGACGTCATACCACCATTGATTACCGTTTTTTTTGTGTTGACTTAACAGGAAACGAAGGTCGGATTATTATGTAGCTTCCATAATAACTCAAATTCCTAAGCAAAAACAAGTCTGACTAGGCAGTTTTGAACGCAGCAAAGTGAAAATTTGTTGATTTTTAGGTTGCCATTCATCTGCTGCTACTGCAGCTCGTATAAACATAAAATGCCTTTAATTAAGAAATAAATGGAATAAAATTAAATAGTCCCTTTTTTGACTGAATGTTTTATCAACTACGTTACTTGAACTCGTCTTATTGTCATAGCGTTCAGAGCGACGACGTAGGAATTAGGAGATATCTAGAATATCCTGCTGGCGCCGGATAGATAACCAATAAAAAAAGGTAAACCCAGACAGTAAGCAAAAACTCTCCAAATATCCTCCAAGAACAAATCCCGGGTACCCGTACATATGGCAAATATCACAAACCCTCAAGCAACCCTTGTGTTAACAGCCCGTTTTTACTTCCCACACACACCTTGCGTGTGAATTATTTATAAATCCTTCTTACATTTATTATTTCCTTCTTACATTGTTACTTTAATTAAACATCAAATACTACACATATTTCGTTTACCTTGAAATAATACAGTCGCTAGTCGGTCGGTAGACAACACTCCACCACATTCACTCCGTACGTTAAAAATACACACATAATGTTATGTAAAAAAACGATTGGCACTTAAACGTAGACTCAATAAAAGCAGGGTTCTTCAACAAACGGGGAACAACAATAGGAACATTGTAATAAAAGGAATGATTTATCGAAGTGTCAAAATGATACGGGTTTTTTATCCAATGAATTCTATGGTACAAATGTCTGAATAACTCAATTTTTTATTATATTTCATTTATTTTATTTTCAGTAATTTGTTACATTATGTCACAGACTAGGAACTTATATTGCCAATTATTATTTGCATCAGTGTTGGTTTGTACGTTAGTAATATTTCATTTAGGTACTTATATGAATCGATCAATCTTGCCGTGAAGTATTGGATTATGTACATTTCTAAAGCGGTTACATCCACTGAAACATCATGATAGCATCTTATCTGGATTGTAAATGGAAATATTCCTTAGTTTCAGGTTATTACAATAAATCTTGAAAAGAACACAGTTTCGACAAACGTGATATGTCAGTAGTGGTTATGTAACCGTAATGTTCTTCATTTTCTGTATGACAACGATTATTATTTACGACAATTATGGCAATTAACTGTCTGTCGCTTACCTGAGATAATAACTGCTAGGTTAATGGTGGCTACGCAATATAAAGGTTGCTTTTTTCCCTTTTTTATCTGTCTACGAATCCATCATAATGTTACTCAGGATCCCGGTTACTATTCTTGTTTTAGTTAATCCGTTTTTCTGGGTGCGACCCTATAATACTTCTACACTGTGTCTACGGTTATTTTACAGTAATTAGTTGTGTTTGTTTGTTTGAATTGTTTACGTAACTGCAACATTTCGTTTATCATTATGGAATCTATCACTTACTTTATAATGTTATTCATTATTATTACTTATTCAATAGGTTAACCAAATGGTTATATATTTTTTAACTTCTGCACGGGTTTTATCTTCAACAATTAGGTCAATAAACTTATCACATCGATTGAACCTAGGATTTGCCAGTTATTTATTTACTTTTTATCAGACAGTGCCAATATCTCGTTCCACGAGCCACACCTTATTTTGAAGACATACTGATTTAAATTGGTTACATACTAGCAAGTATATACTTATAGATAACATCTTGAATTTTGTCACATATTATATTGGCAATTGGTATCACTTATCGTTTAGTTAAAGTATCGTGGCGATGTGTACATGTTTCTTCGTTACTAATGCAAGGCCACTCACCTTTACAAAGCAACAAAAATATGATGTGTTTGGATGTCATATGTCAAAGTAGTTTACCCAAGGTTGTCTAGTTAGCCAGGACTTCATTCGCATAGGAAATCTTGTATTTTTAAGTCCGAGTGTGTTTAAATTAAGTAAAAGTTAAATGTATTGTTTTTATGATTAGTAACTCGTTAAAAATACCCAGACACGTAATGCCCATTTCTTGCCCAGCGCAAGGCCACTCACCTTTGCAAGATTGCTAAAACATTTTATTAGTGTCAACATTTTGCCCAAGGTTGTAGCTAACTTGGGGTTTGTTGTATAGGAAATTTTATTTGTAAAATTCCACCTGTGCGTGCAACAACAAATTTTATCCACACACACTCACTTAGGTATCGGTTACTTACATAATATTTTTATGCTAGTTCTAATTTTTTCGGTATTCGTACAGATTCCGCTACAAGTAGGTAATATTTATAATCAAAGATGTATTACTATGGTAAGCACAAAATAGATAATGGTATAAATAGGTAGGTACGTCTGTACCGTACATACAATATACAATCATTAACAGTTTTGGTTTTAGTAGAGACTATTATAACAAACAAAACCAATTCATAAAATTGCTTAATAAATCTAAAAGAAGTTAATCTATGATCTAGTATTTTCCATAAATAATTTAGAGATAGGAAACGGAAACTTTGAGTATGTTCTAAATTTGAAACAGACGTAATATGATTCAACCGTTAATTTATTATTTACTAGCCTATTCCCGCGGCTACTCTCGCGCCGACGTCGGTTAACTCGACCTTTACTCATATCTCCGGTTCCACCCAAGTTTGACCAAGATCTTTCAAACAAAATACTGCATCAATATTCGTTCGTTATTTTTGAAGAATTTAAAAAAAAATTTTGACTCTGTATCGCTAATACAAAATGTCAAAACATAACTCAAGTATTTGTTTTTGAATATTCCATTCCGTTCTTCAATATCCAGTTTTAATCAAATCGATCTTGACTGGCAGGGTGGTATTAAGATCTTTTTGAGTACGCCTGGTGCTGACAGACACGACCAATTTATGATGACGAGTGATCTTCTTTCTATTTCAGGTGTGCTCGCAGATGTCAAAAAAGAGTTCGACATAAGGGATGATCTCGCCGGCTTGCTACAAACGGTATTCATCGTTGCCTATATGATATTTGCTCCAATTTTCGGGTACCTTGGAGACAGATACTCAAGGCGTATCATTATGGCGGGTGGAGTTGCTCTATGGAGTATGACTACTTTAGCTGGCTCCTTCATCACGGTACGTATTGCAATTAACTTTATTATATTCGTTTTAATCACGATGACATACGTACATACATATAATCACTCCTCAGGGTTAGGCAGAGGTGATTTAACACTCACATATCACCAATCAGTGAATACTGTCCCACGTAATAGGGGGTGAGTCTTTTGCCGTCTTCCGGACACTATTGTTGACTCATGCATCTGAGGCTGAGTCTGGGCTGTATATATCTGTCTGATGTTGAACAGCCCTATCCCTTATTCGCCTTGTACGACACCGCATGGGAAGATGGGGTGGTCTACGGTACACAGTACGGTGATATTAAGTCGGTGTTCCAGGTATCTGTTGCTGAATGTGGTAATCCTCGTTACTAAAACTCATAACACCAAAATACATATATATGTATTTACTAATATTAAATACCTACCAATGATTACAAAACGAGTCCAAGTACTTTTTTATATTATTAGTGAATTACGAAACCATGAAAGTAGTATTTAGTGTTTATTTTCTAGGACATAAATTATAATATATGTAATACCAGTTCAAAAATATTGTGTACAGTCAGAGCACGTATGTAGTATCTCAAGGGAACACGTTCGGGCTCACTCATTCTCGATAAGCATTCTTTACAAATTATAGATAACTGATGAAAGTTTAAGTTTACATTTTATCTAGTTATCTAGCTTTTCTAGAAAATGGCATTAGGAAAGAAACAGAAAATTAACTGTCATTCGAAATTGAAAATTATTTTTGTGTCCATAAACAGACTTAAAAGTTAACTAAGACAATGTTGTCGGTCATTGGCCATGTAAAAATAGACGAACGATTCTAAACTAACTATAAATAGCATAACACTAATAAATATTTCAAATAAATACGGATTTTTTAACCAATATCACATATAGCCACAGATTAGATAACGGATATAGTTGCCAGTTGCCAAATAATTTGTTACAAACCCTACAAAATTCTTGTTCGAATCTATTTTTAAAATATTCATATGCAACAAAACTACAAGTTTTAAAAATAGAACGGGCACGTGCTGCGTGGTCTATTGATACGTGTTGTTTAAGCCATGTCGCTTCTTATCAGATGGACTTTAGTTGACTAGCTTTTAAATATAAAGTGGATTACTTACGGAAGTAACCTCGGTAGCCTAGTGGTATGGGTAATGGACTGCTGAGTCTAGGTCTCGGGTTCGATCCCAAGTTTTACCATGGCACACAAAAACAAAGGACTTTTCGATGCTTTTCGAAGTTGTGTGTGTATTTATCGCAGGTTTATAAGTGCATTGGGACCCAAACATAAACTGGCGAAATGTGGGTGCTAGCACCTCTGCCTACCCCTTCGGGGAGAGGTATAGGCGTGAGTTTATGTTATGTTATGTTATGTTCAAAATAGTTATTATTCGTTCTAGAACTATTCACTATTTGCGGTATTTCGCGGCATGGTGGGCATTGGTGAAGCGTCATATTCGACGATAGCGCCAACCATAATCAGCGACTTATTCGTCGGCAATTTGCGGTCCAAGATGTTGGCTATATTCTACTTTGCCATACCTGTTGGCAGGTAAAGTTTGCTTTATTTTTTAATTTATTTATATTTATTTATTATAATCGACTAGCTGTACCCTGCCACGCTTCGCTGTGGCACATTGTAATTGAATGTTTGCGAAATGAGAAATAAATAAAAAATACATGTCATATAAGTTTAATTTTGCAACCTGTTTTTTCGTGGTTGCGGATATGTGACTGATGCAAAAATTAGATAAAAACAATCCTTGATGCGGATCACATATCATGCTAAAATTTCAGCTCGGTTGGTGCAGAACTTTTTGAGCTTTTGAAGCGTACACAAAACCAACATAACAATTTTATATTAATATATCTACATATATTTATATAAAAATGTTATGTTGGTTGTAGAAGCTACAAAAATCTCGACTACTACTGCTACAGTACTATGTAGTTTACTAGAACAGATTTAGTGCGAATTGCAAAATTCTATATAATGAGGGCTCGATGGGCAATTCTCTAAGCTCTCATTGGTCTGTCTGGGTGACGTCACTTGGGATCGACCAATGACTATTTGGTCTACTAGTGATGCAGGTGTAATACTTCAGAAGTATTTTCAATACTTACGCATAATACCAATGGTGTATTCTGCGATCTCACCAAAGCTTTTGATTACGTTGGACATAATAAGTTATTGCAAAATCGCATTACTGAACTCGATTCCGCAATGAACTTTGTTGCAACCTCTTTTTGGTTAATGCTGGACCCGGTAATACTAAATGTTGATATTAATGGACATCAGTCCTTTAGAGTAACTGTAGGATGCCGTAGGAATCAAATCTAGTTCTGGGAAAATGGTAATTTATTTGACAGAAAGATAAAGCGCAGTGGTGTATCTTTGGCGAGGTATTATTATAAAATACTAGCTTTTGCCCGCGACTCCGCCCGCGTGGATGTCGGTTCCCAGGGTGGACAACCCTTATCACTAAGGGGTATGAAAAATAGATGTTGGCCGATCCTCAGACCTGCTCAATATGCTCACAAAATTTCATGAGAATCGGTCAAGCCGTTTCGGAGGAGTACGGGAACGAACATTGTGACACGAGAATTAAGTTTAGAGTACTGATTTGATTTTGTTTTATATTTCAGCGGTCTTGGCTACATCGTTGGGTCTGTGGCTGGTGGCATAGCAAACGATTGGCGGTATGGACTCCGAGTGACGCCTTTTTTGGGTGCCGTCGCTGTTTGTCTCATCATATGGGTCCTGCAAGACCCACCTCGGGGTATGGCAGAAGATAGCCACATGGGGGCAACCTCATACAAAGACGACATCAAATCCCTTGTTAAGAAGTAAGTGTAAAGAGTGAATAATTTTTTTATTACTAAGAATATGATAATTGAGGTCTTTAAGCCATTACAGTGGTCATACTTATTCAACCATAATAGGTGTAGAATTATTAAGTTTTATAATAATAATATGAATAATAATAATGTTATATAATGTTTGTCGACATGCAGATCTGGTTAATTGGCCATTCATGACTTGACCTCTAGGATCAGGCGTCTTAGAGCAAATCATCATCATCATCCTCCTGCCCTTATCCCAAGATTATTTGGGGTCGGTGCAACATGTGTTCCTTTTCCATTCATCTCTAGTTGTAGTCATTTCAACATTCACTCCCTTCTTAACCATGTCATCTTTCACACAGTCCATCCACCGCATTTTGGGCCTCCCTCTCCCCTTGTAGCCATCCACTTCCATAGTTAGTACCTTCCTTACGACATTACTTTCATCCCTACGCATTACATGCCCGAACCAGGACAAACGATTTCCTCGTAGCTTTTCTATGATTGGTGCTACTCTCAAACTTCCTCTTATATATTCATTCCTAATCTTATCCATTCTTGTCACACCACACATCCATCTTAACAGGCGTCTTAGAGCAAATGTGATGATGAAAATCTTTTATCCTCACCATTCCATTTCCGTCCCAATTGAGCAGTCCGACTGGGGAAGTACCTCCACCCTACAGAATACCACGGCTATAATAATCTCGTGGTGTATTCCCGGCGGTGTGTAGGGTAGCCAGAGCTTACTGGAGAGTTTTTGTGCTATCAGTGGGAAGACCAAAGGCTTGTCCTGATTTTGTATTCTGGACTGACGGCACAGAAAATATCTGTTCTTACAGGGTCGGCAGCACGAGTGTGACTCCCCTAGTGTTAAACACGTTAATAGGTCACGGTAACCACTTTCCATCAGATAGGCCGTGTGCTTGACTGTCACCTAAGTTGTATAAAAAAAAAGTAATATGGACATGTGATACAGTAATAGATGTAAGATCATTTTGTTCGTTGGTAGGCTACTCATTGACTTTTGAAGGTTTTTTCGACTGGATCACGTGAAAATCAGTAGTTCCTGAGCCTCTCGATCTTAAGACCGACACCTTAACCGCTAAGCTCCCGATGAAATGACATTGGTTTTCGTAGCGTAATATATCCCGGCAGAGTAGAATTTGGACCACCCCATCTCTTTCCATGCGGTGTCGTACAAGGCGACTAAGGGATAGGGCTGTTTAACATCAGACAGAAGCCCAGACTCAGCCTCAGATGCATGGCTTGAGTCAACAATAGTGCCTGGAAGACGGCAATAGGCTCACCCCCTATTATGAGGGACCGAATTCAATGATTAGTTAAATTTGGGTGTTAATTCACCTCTGCCTAACCCTCCGGGGATAAAGGCGTGATTATATGTATGTATGTATGTATGTAAATTTGATGTTTTTAATTTGTATGTTTGTCTGTTTACAGTCCATCATTTATACTGTCGACGATTGCGTTCACATGCGTTGCGTTCGTGACTGGAGCTCTGGCATGGTGGGGACCACAGTTCATCTTCTTAGGGTTGTCTATGCATCCCGGCGCGAATGTCACGATTGAAAGGTAGGTTATTAGATATTCGATCAATTTTTTTTGTTTTGTTTTTCGCTATTAATTCTAATATTATATTCAACTAGCTGACAGGGATGAAAGTATAGAGGAAAGAAGGGATATACCTAATACGAATTCTTTCCACCTTCCAATTATAAATCCACACTGGTGTTTACTATGGTTTTCAACTAAGAATAGGATCGCGTTTGGCAATACTTCAGTCACATGAGTGTGTGATTTTTTGTACGGTCAGCAGAAGAATGAGTAGCCAAATTAAATATTAATCTTTGATCAAATTTTATTTCTACTATTTTATAAAATAATATCTAAGTGTAATTAAGTGTTAGAACTGAAAGTATTGCTATTACACCAGCAAAGTGTTTATATTCTCGCTATTTCTTGAATAGGTGTGTGATTTCAGGCAGAGTAGAATTTCGCCCACCCCATTTCTTCCCATGCTGTGTCGTACAAGGCGACTAAGGTTTAGTGCTGTTTAACACCAGTCAAATATACAGCCCAGACTCAACCTCAGATGCCTCGCTTGAGTCAACAATAGTGCCCAGAATACGGCAATAGGTTCACCTCCTATTACGTGGGACCGAATACAATTATTGGTGAAATGTCCTCTGCCTAACCTTCTATTATATGTATGTATGTATATTCTTGAAGATATTGTTCTCGGCAGTAAAACACCCATTATAATGTGGTTTTTTATAACTATATAATTCTTTTAGAAGACAAGTGTAGGGAAACAAAATGACAGTCCCATTCTTAGTTGAAACGCTTAGTAACTTTACTGAAATAATAAGTCTTATATTTGAAAGTGGAAAACCATATTTTATTCAATCAAATTCAAACACTTTCCGCCACTGCTAGTTATTATTTTTAGAACATTTCATGTGATTAGAAGGGACAATAACAACATATTGACGTCATTAAAACCACTGTAACTTATTCTACTCTTTATCACAATATACTGACTGGCCTTCGTTTTAGCACAGGTGTTATTTTTATTAAAACTTGGGGTATAACTGGGCATATTTTTTTCTGAAAGTTACGCTTAAACATTACTTTTTTACCGTACATTATAAATATTGTTTTAAGATCGTGAAGGCCTGTATGTTGCGATATGATCAGAATTCAAAATCGCCAAAATACAATAGTTAATTTTTAACATATCCAAGTTGGATAGATTGTCGTTTAAGTTAATTTTAGAATGTAAAATTCTGAAAGTTAGTCAGTTTGAGTTAAAATCAAACACATAAGATATAGTTTAAGATGATGATAACACAAATATGTGGGTGTGTGGCGCAGCGTAGCATACAAGTTCGGACTGCTGGGTATGTTTGCGGGCGCGCTGGGCGTGCCCCTCGGCTCGGCCTTAGCGCAGAGACTGCGAGCCCGCGTACAGGACTGCGACCCGCTCATCTGCGGGTTCGCCCTGCTCGGCTCCGCGCCGCTCATATACTTCGCACTCATCTCCGTCTCCTCCTACGTCGGCTTCACCTACCTGCTCATGTTCGTCGGCATGACCACCCTCAATCTGACCTGGTCCATTGTCGCCGACATCGTACTGGTGAGCGTTTTCTGCCTTTACATGACCCATGAAAGTGTAGTTTCATTTTTTTCTTTCTACGCTTCAGGGGCTCTTAACCATTTAAAAGCAGAAATCGATCGCCGAGCTCGAATTGTTTACCGTAAAAATATTCTAATGAGATAACGCGATTTCACATTTCATTGTACTGCACATTGTACGCGGGATTTACATTTCATCATGGCGCTATTTATAGATTAAGCTATTTATTGTGCACACGCTACGTACTTTTATCATGTTCCGATTTGTTACTTAACGATTTTTTTATTCTACAAATATGCAAGCATGAAATGCAAATCGAAACCATAATGGCTGATTTTTTATATAAAATATTTTTAAATATTTATTTATTTTAGCATGACAAATAGGTACCATTATAATATCTGCGTTGATATTTTCTTGAGTAAAAAAAATTCTCAATTTTGAAAAGGCCCAAGCAATGACTTATTTGAGTGTAATGATCGTTACTATGCTAAATGCCTTTCACATCGATTTCGAATGATTATAAAAAAAAACTAATTTTAACTTCTACGCTCGACATACGTTAGTAGCCGGCTCCATAAATTGAGTTTGTTTTTTACTCCAAGTACTTATATCAATAATTTCATCTTATGATTTTGTTAACTGATGATTATACCGACGAGGCGTAACATAACATGCTTACAATAAATACCGTCGCTCGGTGAGTCAGAGTGGTTACAGATTTAGCGTATTTTCTGTGCGTTTTACGCTCGTTTTGGCATACGCGCTCCATTTTAACCTTCATCCGGTAGTAATAAAGATACGTGTAGGCGCTGATTACGCGTATACGATACGAGTTTATAACACAATAATTACAATTGAATCATGTGTCCACCAATTTTTATCCGGTTTCGCCTCATGACGTTTTTATGACAGTTACTGTTGTAACAACTTTCCAACTGTCATAAATAAAAACCTTTGAAAATGCCGTGAGGCGAGACTCGGAGACGCCGGAAAGAATCCGGGTATTCCACCATATGAATATATTCATATTGTGGAATAGTACTAAGTATTATGGACATAATTCAATATTTGCTCTTGATTGCATATTGCAAAACTATTAGCATGTAAACGTTCATATGAAATGCGCATGTATTACAGGGAATGACTTACGTATACTGCTAGACTAGCTGTAAAGAACAAAAAAAATATATATCTTGAAAGACCACAACTTACGCCTTTTTGCAGCAGGCCATCTTAATGACATTAATTTTAAAAATGGCGGGATAGATATTTTTAAGTTATGCATCTCGTTCCAAATTCGAACTTCGAAATTCATTCCAACTTCACGCAGAAACAGGGACACATTTTTTTGTTCTAAACAACTTGTCTGGTATACATGCAGAAATCATTGAAAAACAAGCTTATGCGCGCAGGAAAAACGCTGAACTGTAAAACTGTAACCTCGCTAAACGCATGTGCTGACCGTACCGATAATTTGCACGAAGGGTGTCGCTAATCTTCGGCGGGATCACGATGGTGTCGGGGCTGCTGGGCGTGCCGCTGGGCTCGTACCTGGCCACGACGCTGGTGAAGCGGTTCCCGCGCGCACACCCCATCATCTGCGGCGCGGGGCTGCTCGTGTCGGCGCCGGCGCTCACGCTCGCCCTCGTGCTAGTGCAGGGATATTTCTACGCCACGTTCTTCCTTGTATTTATTGCCGAACTCGCTTTGAATCTCAACTGGGCAATTGTAGCCGATATGTCGATGGTAAGAGACGCTCTCCGCGGGGACGCTCTTGACACACACTCGGTTCTGTCTGTACTAACAGAATCGATCATGTGCAGATGCGGTCCGTTGAGGCTTTTTATTTTTTTTTGTTCCGTTTGTAGTGTTTTTTTTTGTGTTGGCATTATAATTATTAGTAGTTGTATTTGGTTATGATCGTTTTGCATGTAGCATGTCATATGTATGGAGGTAATATTTTTTTATTAGATATTTATTATTGCTTTGTATATGATGCTTAAAATTCAGTCACTCATTAGCACATATTGACGGTTCACCATTGCCTAGTTGTGATACATTACATAGTAACTAGAATAACCAATTTCGGAAGTCGCGAATCTCATTAGAATATTTTAAAGCATTTAAGTTCGGTGGACCGATTTCAATTTGTGTGAAAAGCGCCATCTATTGATGTACGCGTATAACGTGTTAGCTCTCTATTCTCTACTAGAGTATTGCATTTCGTAATTAATTCAATGTACAATAGATGGCGCTAAAGTCAATATTAGTTTATCTTAATGGTGTAAAAATTAATGTGTAGTAATAGTATAAGTTTTAGAAGTGACTGATATTAATGCATTAGGCAATTTGGTAATCATTATTTTGGTAGTTGATGCAATATCACCACAATAGACGTGGCAATGAGAATACTAACTCTATATTACTTACGACAACAATACAACTACGATTGGTTTGTTGCAGTGGCGTGTATTTAGACGGGATAGATAAGACAGGGTAGATAAAATATCAAAATTAACCTTACCCAACAGTTTAGTCATTGTAGAAGATAAGGTAATGTGGTATATGAAATCACGGAGCTCATATTATTTTGTCTAACTCATACATATTTTGTGTGTATAATGTTTGAGAAGAATTCGAAAACATTCCAGAGATTTCACGGTGAATACTCATACCAAAACGTTTTTTTTAAGCATGCATTGTGCCCTTGTGATTTGTGAAAAGTAAATAATAGATCTATTTCATCGTAGTATCTTCTGAAGTAGATACGTTCTTTGTATCTAATTTAAATGTATTTGCATTCTAGAGCTCATATTACAAGTTAGCTACAATACTAACTTCGGATTAGATATGCTGTGTAGGTAGAATGTTATTATTGATTTATTCATCATTATTGTCACTTTAATCGAAATTTAAACTATGGACAATACTTGAACTCACTCACTTGTCACTTGTGAGCGTTCTTAAGATACTTAACCATTCAAATTCAAATCAATAAAAGTATAAAAAACCTTATAATAAAATAATTAACCTAAGGTAAAAGTTGACCACCATACCACAGATTCCCTAAATAGTGGAGAAACTGGGGAACCACAGAATTGGAGAAGACCCAATTCTGTCTTGGGAACCATACTGACTGCTCATGTAGATTATATTTTAAATGTGTAGTAAATTCAGTTCGGTGTCGAATATGTTCTATGTGGGGGTTAGGCATTCCTTGTTTACTACTTATAATATATTATTAGACCATTGAATGAAATTTTAAAGCATTTAGTATGCTAACTATTCATATCGATTAAGATAAGAAAAATTTAATCGATTCAGGCGGGTTTTGATCCCGCGATCTTTCCCTTACAGTGGAATGCTCTCACCACTGAACCACCGTTTTCCTACTTTAAATCGATTTAGACTAATACATTTATTAGGAAATGTAGTATAATATGCACGCCACTGGTAATAATTGTTTATCTGTTAGAAATTACTGTTGTTAGTTACGGCATATGGATGGGTGAAATGGCATGATGTACGGGTTTATACCAGGATCCTTTGGGTCCATGTCAACCTGCTAGGTTCTGGCATAAGCTTTCCTTTTGGGGTTGAGTGAGGGGGCCCATCTAGAAAGCGGGATGGCCCTGAAGACCCGTGACTGTATATGGTTTTAGTCGGTTCGAATTCGACAACCAATGGGTATTGGCGGGATTTCCGCACGAAAGGAAGAAAGCAGTAGCTTCCGTAAACGCCGAATAAAAATGGTAGGAGTAAGAATGGAGTCCTGGGCCTCAGATTGAAAGCTTTGGTTTAAAGGCAACCGGGACTAACGCGCTAGAATGAAGAATAGTAACAGTCATACAGTAGGTACAGGCGGAAAAATGCTCGAACAGTCATTAAATGTTAGTTAAATATTAACTTTATTCCGTTAAAACAAGGCTGAAAATTGAAAATAGTATGCATTATTAACGTCTTGTTACCAAATTGTAACTCTGTTGCATACTATTTTAAACTTTATGGAACTATAATAAAGTTGATATTTAATTGCAACTTGAAAACAGCTTGAGAATTCTCCCGTCTCATCTGATCAATACAACCAAAATGGGATATGAATGCTGCTATCTTTGTCTGTGACCTTGCTTTTTCTGTTTTATTAGATTATCTTGGAAAAGAGGCGTGACTGTATGTCTGTGTGTGTTAAATAAATGTAATAATAAGACCAAATAATTCTTCTTTTAATGGTGTGGTCATAATAAAACCCTTACGATTGTGTCAAGTGTGCTTTTTTTGAACAAATTGCTAATTATTTTGTTAATATTACAGTACGTGGTGATACCACCGCGGCGGTCTACAGCCGAAGCGTTCCAAATTTTAATATCACACATGTTTGGTGACGCTGGAAGCCCTTACTTAGTTGGAGTTGTAAGTATACGTGATTATATATATATAAATTAATTTTAGTATTTCAATAATTAAATACAATAAAAATAATTATCAAATATCGGGTTTGATACTTAAATTGTTGTTAATTTTTTATTTTAATATTAAATTTCATTTAAATTCTAAACGACCATTTTATTTCTATTTACGTAATGATCTCTATTCGTTCCGTTTTACGGTAATTGATTAATGAATTTGTATTCTTTTTCAGATCTCAGAAAGTTTGAAGAGATCACTTTCGCCAACGGAAGCGCCTACTCAATCGATTCAGTTTAGTTCTCTGCAGTACGCGTTATTTGTTACCTGTTTTGTGGAAGTCATTGGTGGTGTGTTCTTCCTGATCACCGCCTTTTACATAGTCAGGGACAAATTAAAAGCTGACAGAGCTATTGCTGGTGAGTACACTGTACCTTAATAAAATGCTGTTATGTTATGTTATGTGAATAGTTTTTTAAAGTAATTATCATGCTAATGGCTGCCATAGACGTTCAAGATATTTGATTAGACAGGCTGGTTCAAATAGTTTTTGCCACAGATTAGATAAAATTTTGGCCTCACAGACATTCATGCCAATTTGATCATATTACTTGAACGTCTATGGCGGCCTTAGCTACTCCTATCGATTTAGGGGCTGTCCATTAATCACGTGAGACTCAAAAGGGGGGAGGAGGTTCGGAAAAATTCTCCAAATATCATCAGGGGGAGGTGAGATACCTCGTATTTATTTAGTATGTAGTAAAGTTGTCCAAAAAATACACGTGATTTTGGGTAGTGAGGTGTTCTGATAACTCGCCACGTATCATCATAGGGGAGGGGTTAAAAAATTGCTAAGAAACAACACATGATTAATGGATAGCCCCCTAGATTCGGGTGCTAAGACGAGTTGCATGTAGCTCAGCTGCTCACGGGTTCAAGTCCCGTGCAATTCCTTTTTTTTTTTTTCAATGTAATGTTGTAATTTATCACTTGTATGTATGCAATATTAAGTAGTTTTTTTTAGTAACGACCTCTGTGTAGTTTTGAGCTTGACTGCTAAGTGTTAGGGTTCGATTCCCGCTCAGTGAAACATATTTGTGTTCATGTAAATGTATAACATGTATTGGTCTGGGTGTATAATATGCAAATATTTATATAAAAAAACTATACATATTTATTCGCATTTTGCTTACCTGCTTACTTCGTCTGTGTAGATTTCATAAAAAAATATTAAACAAATAACGAGGGTTAACTTTACACCTTTCAGCACTTAATAAACACTCCACAAGTAAATGATTTATGTAAGCAATAGGTACCCCTAGTGTCGCAATAGTAGATAACTTAATTTATAATAATATATCTCAATTTAAGTAGCAATCTTTTCTCTTATATATTTACTGCCTGTCTTGTATATTTTCATTAAAAAGAAAAATAATAAGAACAAACTTACTAGTTGAGCATAAAAAATTCTAAAATATAAGTAGCCTACGTTACTCCTTATTACATCTGCTACCTGCCAATAAAGGTCCCGTCAAAATCGGTCCAGCCATTTCAGAGGTTAACTGGAACAAACAGACGGACATTGTAAAAAAATATGTTTTGGTGATGTATTATATTGATGTACGTGTAGTAAAAAATAGTTATTTCAATATTACAAACAGACACCCCAATTTTAAAAAGTTACTAATCTTATACACTACTAATTTTTAATTACCAGAGAAACTGCAGGGGCTGATATGGAACGTATATACTTCAATATATATGTAATAATACAAATACCCCACCATACCAAAAAACAAAGTTATTAACGTTTTTAAAATCTCAAAATACGTGCTTAAAGAATAGACACCATTTTATTTACGCACGATGTGTGTGTGGATAGTAAATAGGTCATCAATGAACTTTTAACTTTCATCGTGAACTTTCTAGTGGCAGTAATTTTTTAATACCGTGTTTAATACAAGTTTGGGTGAACTGAGTAAACAATGGTAAAACCACAGCAACTTTTAACGTAATTCAGTAGTTTTTTTAAGTACCTTATCAACTGGCAGGTAGGTGTAGGTACACTAGGTACCTACTATAGAACTTGGAATAGTAAATTAGCTTAAGGATTAATTTCTGTACTTAACACGTGCAAGACTTACCCTACAAGTACTTTAATTGTTGCTCGAAATGTCCTCCGTCATTTTGAATACACAAACGAGCCCGCTTTAACAAGTTTGATTTTAAACTTAGGAGAATCTCTTTGTTGACGAATTTCATCGAAGGCGTCAATTATCCTTTGTCGGAGGTCCTCACGGCTGTTGGGTTCACTGACATACACTCTACGTTTCACTTCACTCCACATGAAAAAGTCCATTGGCGTCAGATCCGGGGATCGAGCGGGCCACGCGACTGAAGCTCCCCGTCCAATCCACCTGCCTTCAAATTGCGTATTGAGGTAGTCTCTTACCGCGATGTGGTAGTGGGGTGGAGCACCATCTTGTTGGAACCAGAGGTCTCGCAAGCTTGCGAGTGGAATATCATCCAACATGGTTGATACCATGGTTCTCAACAGATCCAAATAGGTTTCACCCGTTAGACGTCTCTCGATGAAGTATGGGCCCACGATGTTGTCATTTAGGACTCCAGCCCAAACGTTCACGCTAAATCTGTGTTGAAACGAATGTTGTCGCGCCAACTTGGGATTTCTTATTGACTACCAATGTTCGTTATGTTGGTTGAAAAGCCCGATTCTTGTGAACAAACATTCGTCACTGTAAAGGACGTTGGTCTCCGGGTGAAGGATCACCCAGTTGCAGAATGTAATCCTGGGTGCTCGGTCGATTGTTTCAGTTCTTGAACCTTTCTGTAGTGATAAGGGTGCATACCAGCCGAGTTCACAATTTTCCAAGCACAGTGCTGGCTGATGCCAAATCTACGTGCCGCATCGTTTGTACTTCGTCGCGGATCGTCCTCAAAAAACTCGAGTACTTCGTCGTACAAGTTCTGCGGATAGGCGGGCCCCGGCCTTGTGCGTGCGTCGGTACGTGAAATGAGCCGTGATCTAATAGACGTTGGTAGACGCTCAACATCGTGGAGTAATTTGGCTGTCGGGCATTCGGGTAGAGATCACGATACATCCGTAAAGCGGCACTCACATTTTCACCGAATAAAAAATAACTACGTAACATTAATGTGTATTCGCGGTCGGTAAATTGGTACGCCATCTCGATAGTGCCGATAGTATTGATTAGGATGCGTGCGCGAATCGAGACGTCACAACCGGAACTGCATTTATGATTTAAATTTTATTAACATCAAAGAGATGCCGCCGGCTTGACGACACGTGTAAGGCGGTGCGGGGAGGGGTGGTCGCACGCGCCGCCCGCCTTCAAGGACAGTAGTAGAATGATAGAAAGAGAGAGTGCTTGTTTATTATTTTATCAATGACTTCTTTGTGTGATTTTGTTTTCGTGAATTAGTCATATTCCATTGAGAAAAATTTTGTACGTCGTGAACATAATATTAGGTGGTTTTAAGAAAAAAACTGACATACATACTTTATTCATTTTTTTTTGCATGTATGTGTTTAGTATCGAATACTTATCACTTCGCCAAAATTTTTCTGGTAATTAAAAAATTTTCGTGTATAGCCTGCATCTCAAAATACTTTCTTAGGGGATGCCGAAGTCATAGTAGCTTTATGCATGCAAAGTTTCAGCCCGATCGGTTTAAAATTGACAAAGTTTCATACAAACTTTCATCCCCTTGGGAATCAAAATCTTTTCTTAGCGGATGCCTACGTCATAACATCTACCTGCATGCCAAATTTCAGCCCAATCCGTCCAGTGGTTTGGGCCGTGCGTTGATAGATCACTATGTCAGTCAGTCAGTCACCTTTGAGTTATATATATTATTTAGATTAGAGATACAGGTATATACTAATAAAAGAATATATTTTATTATATATATTAACACACAAGTAAAAGTAAAAATAATGATTCTAAAAATTTATATTCTGCGTCATCTTTATTTAGCTTATCTGTTTATAGCACTCACTGAAATAGAGCTAACATTAGACTGTTCAGATATTTCCTATTACTGAAACTATTAAATTGTTTCAGTTGCTTCGAAAATTGTGTAGTATTTAGGTGAGTTGCTTAACGCAAACTTGTACAAAGGCTTTTTGTGAATAACAGTAGCTATTCAGGAAATCTAATGCTATCACCCATGATATTTAACAATAATAATAATTAAATTTTTTTATTTGTACAGATGCGGAGGCACAGAGTAGGGAACCATCACACAGTACAGCTCACGAAGATATTTCGGAATAGTGAGTTATGAACTCATAGTTGAATAAGATATAGTGGCGACACAAAAGTGAGAAAAGTACTTTGTTCCAGTTGTATAACTATAACCAAGCCAGCTCTTTTATGTATTTATGTTTGGCTGTTGTTTTGGCTCAAATACATTACCTATATTGAAGTACTAAAAATTATATAATTAGTATTATAACCGATTTTTTATATCGGTAGATAAAAAAATCACAATACAATCAAACATTTTTCAAAAGTTCATGACAGTTGTAAATGGTATGTCTATAAATCAGAACATTTTTTTTTTATATTGAGTCTTAGTTCTAAAATGTCTCCCTATTTTTTGAGTCAAATTAACTACTGCGTCTTATGCATTTATGTTGCATATGCGTGCAATGCAAATTCAGACTTGTTCCGACAGTAGTTATTTCTGGACTAGATACTTAACTTTAATAGTTCAACAGCGAAATAGAATTCAATCTAATCTTATATTTAAATGATTTCAATGATATGTATGTATGAAATGTACGTTTGTCAAATAATATGTCGTTAGAAGACGTCAGAGTCCGAACAATGTTATCGAACAAATGTGAAATCATAAGTCTCAAGACTTTAGGATTAGATTGATCATGAATTTCAACGGAAAACCAATTCTGCGATTTTATAAAAAATCCATTTTGATTCGATTCGTTGTCTAAACCAGATTAAATGACAAAAACGTATTTTCAAGAAAGAGTATCGTGATCGTTTTTAACATTACACCGAGCTAAAATTAATGAAGACATTTTTATTACGAGGACTGGCCCTCTTTCATTAAAACCGTGACCGTTTTTAACATTTCCTTTGTTTTGACAGCCAATCGAATCAAAATCGAATATTAATAAATGAACAGAATTGAGTTTCTGGCAGTGAGTTGCGACACAATTATTTTAGAAGACTGAATCGTAATGCATATTGCTGAAAGAAAGGTGGGTTATGTTGTAATTGAAAATTATCATAAGTATTTAGAATTTAGACATCACAGTATCCTCTGTTACCTAGTACCTACTAAGGAGCCTTAGTGCCTGATTGAGTGGTCTGTAAGAGCTTTCTTTGATAGAAAGAAATCAGTCTACAGCTAGCATTGCTTGACAAAATCGGTGCCGTAGTACATATTCATAATTCTAAGCAAATGCCTGTTGTCTTTGTGTTGATTTTATACCTCAAATATTTTGTTACTATTCAGCATCTATTTATTTTATTGTTAATAAGAACATTTCTAATTTATCAATGAGAAATTTTATGTTCTAATTATTTAACAGTGTTCTAGTGCGGTAATATTCTTACAGTTTATGAAATCTCGCAGATGTTTCTAAGCGAAATAAATGTGAAAGATGTTTGCTGTCGAAGCCTTACGAAAGGAAGTATTGTTGTGAGTGTTTTGTGTAAGTTTTAGAAACACAGGTTAAACTGTAACGAATATCATAGAAGACTGAATTATTTAAATATTTGGGTCTAAATTTCCTTATATCATGTTTACCTGTGCATACAGGGGGTGCACGTAGCTAGTTAGGAATTGAAATAAAAATTATAATTTATTTTTGATAATACTAGTTTTATTGTCTATAAAACCAATTATCCTAATAAATCCACAAGATCTATCTTCAAGTTAACATGATGTAAAACTAAGACGGTGGTAATCAAGGCGGTAAGGTATCCTATGAGGTAATTTTAAACATTAACGCTTGGTATTTAACATAAATTTAAAACTATAAGGTATTATTTATAAAATAGACCCTTTGCCCTCTGCAAAGGTAGAACTAACAATTGTATGAAATTTAAAGGCTAAATTAACAATTAATATGGCACTTAAATCAATGTTGCATTCATTAGCAATCGGAAATAAAATTGTCAACAAGTTTTTTTGTTGATACAACATTTTAGTCTTTAGCTATAAAACATTTTAGGAGGTATTTGAGGCCACCTGCAAATGTATATAACATGAAAATTTTCATTTCGCTGAAAGTTAGCGAGGTCAAGCCTACTCTCGAATAGTCTTGTTCTTTAAAAAAAACATTTAAAGACTATTTTGAAACACATTAGATTTTTTTTTGAAGTGAAAACTTCTTTAGCGGCGCTGTGTACTTTTTTGGAATGGGTAAAATTTTCTAAACTCGCGTCAGGACACGTGACCTGATCGAAAATTCGTAAGACGGATGGAGAGAGGACAGGCGGCGCAGGGCGCTTGCGCGAATGTTCGTGTGTGTTAATGTTACAGCGTGGCGTAATATAAAAAATGCACAACGTTAATATTCAAGTTTTCACTTCTGCCGGCACTCCCGGAGTGTAACCCGTCGTTTTTAATCCAATTCCACGTTAAAGGGGTTGTGAGCAAACGAGATGGAGGTATAGCTCCGTCCCTTTCGCGTCCAGAATGGTAGCTTCAAATAACTAATCTAAAATGTTTTACAGTATACTACCTATTTAATATCATTATAATAGGTAACAATCTTTTACATTTAACAACATAAGTAGCAATTAATTAACAAAGTGTCACATTAAACAGGTGGACACAGAGTATGCAATGAAAGCAACTGAATTTAACAAATTATAAAAATTTCGTGATTTTATATAATTTGATATTGTGACACAATTTGTTAACTCGGCATTCTCTCACAATTTAAATTGAAACATCCAATCAAGTTTAAGTTCAACAGGTGATTAACATATTGAAAAATTTCAATCACTTCCTTTGCAAACTGTAATAATTAAAATTAACAAACATTAAAAATATCACATATATTTGCAGACATCAAACAATAATCACTTAAACAATTGAATAAAAAAATAAAAAATGGTATTTAAAACTTAACATAGAGGAACCCGTCGTTCAAACACATTGTACTTCCATAGTTCCACTGGAACATAAGTCACTTGTACATTCAGAACATATTTTACTTTCAAAATTCCACTGGAACATAAGTCACTCGTATATTCATAATTATAAATAACCTGACAATAGAAATTATTAGAACCAGTCATTATTATAATTGTCAAATTTGAATAATAATATAAAATTAATCTTCAGAACAATAGCTATTGGTTTCTGAGGTAGTGTCGTCATGTTTCTCATCAGAGTTCATGCGTAGTTTCTTAGGTATAGGTTCGCAGGAGCTGAAACTGTTACTAAGAGGTCTTTTCGCTGTCGCCACCAAGCTTATAACAGTAACGGTGTCGGGATTGCCGTTCTCATCGTCTGTACTTTTAGATGAGACTGTCAGTTGTGTCATATCTTTCAATAACACTTTTTGTGAGAGTAGTTTCTCCACTCGTATTATAACATCGTGATCCTAATAAAAAAATAAAAAAAATAAACAATAAAAAAATGCGTTCAATATTATAAGTATTAGGATAATAAAAAAAATTATAAAAATAAAGTATCACGATTCAAATTATAAATTACTTTTTGATGTTTTTAGAAATAAAATTGCTAAAATAGTCCAGTTCCTAAAATAGTACTTAATGTAAATTTCCTATGTTGCTCTCCGTAGGAACCTTTTACTGGGATAAAATGTAATTCAACATTATAAATAGTGTTGAGTTACATTCTGTGCCATATTTTATGGATGATCATGATCACATTTAATATTAATAGAAAATAGGATTTTCAATATTCACCTGCATCCAGCTATGATTAAGTATTTGATTGAGTGTGATCCTCCTTGCAACTTGGACTGTGAGCATTCTCTTCATTAATAGTTTGCCTTGCAAACTGATACCTTTCCAGTGAGCGTTAGACATTCTGTACCTCCCATTTATGATTTGATCCTTAAGGGATAGATCTTTATAGTCTGAAGAAAATGGTAGGTATCCTACAAGGCTGAAAGAGAAGCATCTGTTGTAGATTTCTTGGATGATTTTTGTTTAGAGAGTAAGTAGGCAGAGTAAGTAGGCACAAATTACAGTATGAATGCTTTTTTTTATACCACTAGTGGTTACCGTAGCCTATGGACGTATGCAACACCAAGGGAGCACAAGAGTTTCTGTGCCTTCAGTGTAAAAGACAAAGCAGGACAAGCGTTTGGTCATCCCACTGACGGTACAAAAACTCTCCAGTGTGCTCTGGCCACCCTACTCCCCACTGGGAACACAACATGAGGTTATTATGGCCGCGGTGTTCTGTAGGGCGGAGGTACTTCCCCAGTTCGACTGCTCAATTGGACGGAAATACCGTCCTGTCCTACCTCCTATTACTTGCTGTTTTAAAACTTCCAACTGTGTACAGTTACCAGTGGATGTTGTTGTAATAGGTCATTCAAATTATTTGGTTACACTCCTTGCCAGAAAGAAGTGATTCAATTCAAATATTTTTATTCTGTTACAAAATAAATCAATAACATTGGTTTGTGTTTGGAGCATCCTTTAAAGCAAGAAATGTTTGTAGTAGGACTCTCCTCTCTTATTTTTATATTTTATTTATTTGCTAATATTATTTCACATTATGCACATATCTTATTATGGTCTATAAGGGCTATGTCATAGAATGCATGCAATTAGTGTCCAATACTCTTGGCATACTTCACTGTAAATGGATTGCGAAGCAGTGTTGAGGGCTGTATATGCAATGCATTACATAAAGGTAGTCATATCTACTAGGAAAGTTGTTCGCTAAAGTTGCGCAATACGAGGGACGTTGCCAGCTGACGCGCGACATAATATTTTATATATATTTATTTGTTAGTCTTATTAAATGTGTTACAATTCGTTTTTCCACTGTTTTAATTAAGTATACAGGTAAAATTTGTTGCGAGATGTTTTGCAGTGGAAAAGATCTCCGGCAGCCTGTACTATTTATTTTATTTTATTTGGAAAACAAACAGTATCTTAAAACTAAATAACAACTGCTTATGAAACTATAAACCATTGAAACGTTTTCGCATGTGTGAAACACTAGTTAAAAACTATATCATAGAATGCAGGCATAATACGTGGCTTGTTGTCTTCGACGATTGATTATGCATAGACATACATACAATATTGTTCACATACATTTTTTTTTATTACTCTATCATTACAGAAAGTCCAAAGTTTTGATGTCACACTGTGGAATGTTGCGGGACATAGCAGACAATGTTGCGGGACATGGCGTGCAACAATGTTACCCAGTGGATACTTAAGCTTAAGGCAGCTTAAATGCACATAATCCAAATATAAAAGATGGCTGATATTTACCACACAAAAAATATGACTCCAAGACTCCATACATCAACTTCAGGGCCATAGCTCCTTTGTCCATTAGCTCCAAGCACCTCTGGCGCTAAGTACAGTGGTGTGCCACACATGGTCTTCATGAATGTGTCTTCACCAACATATTTGCTCAAGCCGAAGTCTGTGATCTTCACAAGAGTGTTGTCGTCCTTAGTTTCTAACAGTACATTTTCAGGCTGAAAGTAAGTACAATGTCATATATATATTTTAAAACATGAAACTATGTAGTAATGATAGATAATTCTCTGAGGAGACCTTTTTCTCACTCAGTTGGGCAAAAGACTCACTTTTTGTCCAACTGAGTGGAGAAAAAGGCTCAGAGAATGATCGGCGGATCATTTGTCCGGGGGTTAGCTTTCCAATAAAATATATAATATTTTCAGTGAAGCGTCTGCCATCTGATCTTCACAACCAATTGGCGATATGGAAGTTCCGAAGTTAGAGTATTCAGACTTGAGGTTTCAACTACCCGTAACAACTGCCATAGATGTTCATATGGCAACCGTAATTGATGGCTATGCATAAATATATTTCCAATGAGCGGAAATCGAACCTGCGCTTCGTACATTGCAGTCACAATCACTACTCAGTATCAAAATAAACGGGATATTTACCATGTTTCATTGTTTTGAGTTTCCAATATTTCGGCGCTGTTGCAAGCACCATGATCACGGAGGAACTCAAAACAATGAAACATGGTAAATATCCCATTTATTTTGATACTGATGTGAGTGACCATGATAGTTTAAATACAATCACTACTGCTACAGAGAGGATATTGGTTTAATAAATTGAAAACTAAAATAGGCTTACCTTCAGATCTCTATGAGTGATGCCTGTAGAGTGCAGGTATTTCACAGCTAGTACCATCTGTCTAAAGAGAAATCTAGTGTATTGTTCTGTCAAGTGCCCCTGTTTAGTGATCCTGTCAAATAGTTCCCCTCCTTGCATCAGTTCTAGGACAATATAGACAGCTTCGCGTGAATCAAATACTTCTTCTGTAGAAATTATACAGGGCTGTAAGATAAAGTTTAGATGAGCTGGCCAAGTTTCTACTATTTATTTATTTATTTATTTGGCACACAAAACAGAAAACAATCAAAATATTACAAAATATCATTTGCAGATTCGGTTCCAGATTGAGTTCCAAAACATGTGTACTCAGCATGGTACAATTAAAAAGCGTGCATTAAGTATAACAATAAAAATAATAATCAAAAACCAAAATAATAAACAAAACAAAACAATAGGACAATTACAAGATATCATGGTTAAAAAATTAGACATAGTAATTAATCTCTGTAACAAAGCAACAACAAATTTATAGCTTGGCTATAACCTTTTTAACAGCATTCTTGTATGTTGAAAAACTAAGGCTGAAAATATCCATCTCATGGCTATGCTCGTGTAGGAGCTCATTATATAGACGACATTCTAACAATCGGGTTGAAAAAAGAAGATATTGTTTAAAGGAATTTTAATAGGTGCTCTGGTCATTTTCTGTTGGGCATTTTTTGAGATGGGAAAAAACATTAAACTGGTAGTGACAATTCACCAATTGTGATAATTCATATATCAAAGTTTCCACTTCTTGTCTGCACTCCTGGCAGTTGGGGAGTGCAGACAAATGAAAACTTTTTGATTTTTTGTAATACTTAGTTGGCTATTCTTCCAAAGATACTTACATGCCTTAGAGCCTTCATAATGTTGATCTCATTCATAATTTTTTCAGGGTCATTCAAATGATTCATTTGTCCATTTGTTAGTCTGCTCTTTTTTATTATTTTCATAGCATACTTTGTGCATTTTATCTGAAATAATTACATACTAATGCATCAAGTATTTATCTATATTTATGAACAAGCATCTGCAAGCTGATGTGTTCACTTCTAGTGATAAAATGTAATCTTCTAGTTGTAGCAAGTTATCAAGCCGATTTTTTAATGAATAGTGATACTTTTTAAAACCAGGACTCTGAAGTACTCTGAAGTGAAGTCTTCATATGCAATCAGATTTAACGCAAGGAGGAGGATAACTTTTTAAATGTTTTTAGTACCTTGTTGTAAACCAATTTCACTATGCCACAAGCACCTTGGCCTAGGATTCTTGAAACATAATACTTCTTAGAGATTTCCTTAGGAACTTTATCTTGTTCATTCTTCAACAGATCTTTGAATATAAAAACTGAAAAAAAATATTTATAATTTTAAGCAGATTAGGGATTTCATTATGGCAAAATGAGTCACAAATATCCTGTATGTTCATTGATAAGACTGATGTATAGATTAAAATAGGAAAAAGAGAACTAGCTTAGACGGGACTCAAATCTGTGATCTTTTTGCTATAGAGGGAATGGTCTGACCACTGGGCTATCAAGCCATGCCTGATGCTGTCAAAATTTTCCTATACACCTGTCTTGGGTGGACAGTTGTAACTATCTACCGTTACTCATATATAATATGATACAATGAATGATGTTGCAATCATTTTTAAACATTGATTTTTTATTACTCTGCCCAAACAATTGAATGAATGATGTATATTTACTTTGATAACAAGAACATAAATCCTTATCATAATAAAAATTAAAAAATACAAACTTTTAACAATTCCATGAGTAATGGATATCACATCATTATCATCTAACACATGAGACTTTCCTTTGCCTATTTTCTCACCATTAATGAATGTACCATTGTATGATAGATCAGTTATAATCGCAGGTGAAAGAGGTTCTCTGAAAAATATCATACAAATTATTAAATATATAATTTGTAACAAATAACATTGACATTATCTATAATTTCGTAACTTACGACATGTCCCTTCTTATAACGAACTGTTGTTTACTGACACTGGTTATTATATTCTCCTTTATCATATCTTTTTTCAAAACTAACGTGCAGTTTAACGCTCTTCCGAGGCTAAATTCTGGCTGAATAAGATCTGTTGAAGACAAAAAAATTGAAGGTAGGTTTTTATAAACATAAAATAAGATGCTACGAAGAATTATTTAGGGAGTTGTAGGAGTTCTTACCGTAGTATTCGGGGTAGTTGGTTGTTTTCCAGCAATGTTTCCCAGTCCTTGAAACTCTTGTAGAATAAAGTCTCCCCCATATTGTAGGAATGTAAGATGGAGTGTTTTGTTGACTCCAATCAATTTGAGATTGGGTCTGGGTTTGAGTTTCAAAGTCAGGCAGTGCTTCGTCCGCCATATCCGTCCCTAATTCTTAACTCATTTATTCAAAATTAAAATTAAAAGAAGTTTGAAAAAGTTTTTAAGTTTTCAGCGCCCGGTAAATATGTTTTTGACATTGTGTACCACAGAGTCCACAGACTATTTCATTTTACTTTTAATAAATGTAGATAATCTAAAATCTGTGATAACCGGATTTCATAGATATCCAAAGCAGATATTTGAAAATAAGGTGACACACCAAGGCACCAATAATGGACACTTTCGAAGAAAACCCGTTATTTTAAGAAATGTAACCATTTGGTTTACAAGAATCTTGTCTTAAAGACGCCTAATGGCATCTATAAGACATGTTCAATAATTCGCAACACTATCCCAAAATATGAAAATTTACAAATTTTGAATTGGCGACAGTTGACAACAAAGTAATGCAGACTGGTGAATACGGTCGTGTATCGTGTAGTTTCTTGATTTACTCTTACTGATTTTTAATAGGTGGGATGTTTTATTTATTAATAATGATTATTACAAATTTTAGTATGGATATGTAAGTGGTTGGTTGACATACGTAGGTAATATAGGTATTTAAACTATCATGGTTACTTACATTAGTATCAAAATAATAAGAATATTTACCATGTTACATTGTTTCGAATTTCCGAAATTTCGGCGCTGTTGCAAGCACCATGAGTGAGCATGGTGCTTGCAAGTGCTCCGTGAGCTCCATGAGGAGGAACTCAGTTCCTCCGTGATCATGGTGCATGCTTATTTTGACACATTACCTACGTATTTTGGCTACATTTTCTTCAAAAGAATACACTATCGAAAAAATACCTATATTTTAGAAAATGTATACGTTACCTACTTTGGACCTTCTTCCCCAACCGGGATGGGTTAGGGATCCATCCCTAAACCCATCCTAAGCTGATGAGTCTGAGGATGATGATGATGATGATGATGACGACGATGACGATGATGATGATAATGATGTTGATGATCATGATGATGTTAATTATAATTGCCGCGGGGGTGAGCGAAGTGATCTCGTGGACACCGCACAGGCACGGATAGATTAGGCTAGAAGAGAAGGTCTCGCAGAGATCTGCGCCGTATCATTCGTTGGTTTCATTTTATGAAATAGAACCCGTGAATCCTGGTTCGGTTGATATTTCTTTCACTGTCAATTACACTTGTCGGTACTCCAACGGTACATATCGATACTTCCCACGTATTGTGTGGTAACCCACAAAATTGGTATTTTACTTTTTTTATCTAATCACCTTTTTATTCATAAATTTACGTGTTCAACATTTAAAAAGTTGAAAAATAGTTATATTTCAGGTACTTACAAGACGTATAAAGTTGTATCGTCATTAAGACAACAGCGTAAACCGTTGTATTGACCTTTGCAACGTTTAAAGCGAGAGCGCGCCGAGCGGTCGCGCCGTGCATGTGTCACATACAACAAGTTAGCGCGGGCTCGCGTTCACAGTGGACTTCACGCTGATTGTGATAAAATTTAGTACGAAATTAATGTTTTCTCAGTATAATTATTTAGCTATTGAATAATAATATGGAAGGTATACTAAGAATAAAAAGTAGGGGCCGAAAACTTTGTGAAATGGTAAACTATGGAGAGAAATCCGTCGAAAATTACTCAGAAAAAGCAATGAAAAATCATAATATTCTCGTTAATCAAATAGTACTCGAAAGTTTATGTAACTCAAGCCCCCGTAATGTCACAGGTGTTATTTAATTTCCAATATCCTATTCTATCTTGTTGTTTTACTAATTATATTACGATGAACCTGCCTAAACTGTTGTATAGATTACCTACAACAACTTACGCCGTAAAGTATACCTAAAACAATGTGGTATAAAAGACATACAACAATTTACGTTGTGGAATTATGACAAGTTATGTGTTAAGTAATACGTAAAACATTTTACGTTGGAATAAGTTACTCAAAATTATATTTTATGTTGACATAGTATATTTTACGTGGCTATGAAATTTTTTTTTACTTACATACAACATGATTTGCCTAAAAAGCTTTCAATTCTTTCTACAGCTTCGTAGAATCCTTTGACTTTTTCATATTACCTACTTGCACAAGTCATCTGATTGGCCTTTGGTGTATTTCTTATCATATAATTGGCCATAAATATAAAATTAATACTACCGATATTGTGCTGTTTCAGAGTCTCCCTTGCCAATAACTTTTAACGAATCTAAGATGAATGAGTTAGCTAATATCTTAGATGACACTTTTGACAATAATTTGGAAACTATAGATACTGAAAACGTTTCTAATTCGGCCTATATTAACACACCACATCCATCACCTACCTGTAGTTTAAATCATTTGGACTATGATTGTGACAATAATTTCTACCCGTATTACATTCAAAAAGAGAATTTACCAACACTAGATATTTCACCCCAGCCATCACCAGGTGAATTTAGCTGTTCCACTCCACAAGTAAATAGCCCACTATCAGTAATATAAAACAGTCCGACTACTTCAATAAACCGTCTGCACCGTGCAAGGAGAGATAAAGGTAATATAAGGCAAAGGCACGTAAAAGAATGGATAGATGTTAAAAGGAAAGGTCTACAAAATTTGGGAAAGGAGTATGTTGCTAGGAAAGGTGAAATTCCGCCAGAAAGAAAAATGGGTACACCTTGTCAGTGTCGGCCAAAATGTTTCGATAATTAAGCGAAGAAAATCGGAGAAAGATTTTCGAAAGTTTTGGGGATTGGGTAATCGTGAGAAACAGTGGATTTAAGTGGCTAATTTGGTAAAGAAACAAAATAAACGTAGAGTCTATACAGACACAGTTTCAAGACGTAAATACTTTTTGAAATATTCGTTACTAGTTGCTGATGTTGCTGGGAGGAAGTTCGTGTAAATTCAGAAGACCCATTTAAAATCGAATATCGATACGATTTAGCAGACCCCAATACCATGACAATTGCTATTAACACCAATACCCGGAGGCGTCAAAGAAATCGCGTGGGTCTAATTTCTCCCCTTTACCCTAACCATATACCCATATCAAAGGCAAAATATGACGACTTAATGAACCTTTGTAACAGTGGGCTAATCCCAGGTACTTTTGTAAGGAGGTAGGACACGACGGTATCTCCCGTCTCAAATTGAGCAATCCGTCTGGGGAAGTACCTCCGCCCTACAGAATACCGCGGTTATAATAACCTTGTGTTGTGTTCCCGGTAGTGAGTAGGGTAGCCAGAGCTCACTGGAGAGGTTTTGTGCTGTCTATGGAAAGACCGTAGGCTTAAATTTACACCACTGACTTGTAGGGGCGTGAAAAGTTGGCGCGGCGGTCAGGGAGACCCGGTGAAACGGTTATCCGCTGGCCGCCCGCAGGTTGTACGGTTCCCGGACCTGGGGATTACTTAACCTCCGCCCTAGGAGGCTGAATCAGCAGCCTGTGTAAAGTGCACGATGCTGTAGTCGTGCCGGAGGAGGAAACCGGAGTGGGCTCGGCTACAGTATTTAGGAGGGGACCGGGGGCCCTTCCGCCCGCCGCGCCAGCCATTCACACAGCTTGTCTATGGTGGTACGAAGCCTAGCTTTGTCTTCTGCACTGAGAGCACAGAAACTCTCTTTACCTTCCTCCACTCCCCACGTAGCTCATGAAAAGAAATAAAAACAAGAAAAACGTTACCACAGCGGCACCATCGTACACAGTACATGTGGATTTCTGTAACATCAGGGGCCTACACACTAACCTCAACGCGGTCCATCTCCATTTAGACACTGCGCAGCCCACCTTGTTTTTTCTGACGGAGACGCAAATATCATGCCCGGCCGATACAGCCTACTTAATATATCCCGGGTACAAACTCGAGAGTAACTTCCTGAGTCGCGCCGGGGTATGCTTGTACGTCCGGGATGATATTTGCTGCCGCCTCTTCAAGACCTTGAAGACAGGGACCTGTCAACTCTTTGGGTACGTATGGATCACGTTACAAACGTCCATAGGCCACGGTAACCACTTTCCATCAGGTGGGCCGTGTGCTTGTCTGCTAACTAAGTGGTATAAAAAAAAGTGATTTATTTTTAGTTATTAATGTTTACTTAGAAACTGCCTAAGAGTAGTTTATTAATTTATTGCTTAAAGGCAACCCTCCGATAGTACTTAGATTTTATGTTTATTTTTAATTTTGACTGTTTATTTTAATAAACAATCACTGTGATTTTTGATCTATTTCATGATTATTTGTAATGTTATTGTGTAATGACAATGTTGCAATATAATAATTAAGTTCCTATAATGAAAACATCTACTGTTGTAATATGTATAATACTCAGTTTTAATATTTTTCTAATTTTTAACTTAATTGATAATAAAACTAATATTTTTTATATACCTACTTTCTATTTTCTATGTTCAATTAATGTTACCTATCACACATACTACCTTAATATATTTAGTTATGATCAACGTATACTATAGTAATTAGCACATACAATTGATTGCAACATTTGTTTTCCAGTGTAAGTTGTTGAAAGTATCACATACAATATTTTTCTAAGTCACACAACGCTGTAAAATGTCGTATGAACAAAATCTCAAAAACGGTGGCTATTTTTATAAAGTATCTTTCGCTGTAGTTACAAGTACCTAAATTTATATATACATACCGAATTTTATAAACATGTATTAAAAAATGACGATTTTATTTCAATTTATATCTTTAGAATGCTCTACTGTAAAATTACGGTTTTCTCAACTTACGTGGGAGGTATCGATATGCATCCACCGACAATCCTACACTCGCGAGCGATGTGTAGGTAGATAATCTTTCAGCCTTAGGACTGACTTTGCCTCGCTCACCTCGCTGTGTGTGTTCTACGGCCTATACAATGGTTTGTGCTCAGATGAATTGTTTGACATGATGGTCACAGCTACATTCTATCAGCGCACCGTTCGCCATACGTCAGTTACACTAAAAGGTCGCTGGATGAGCTGCGTATCCAGTACAATTATGTCTTTAGGGTGATGTTGGGACTACCACGTTTCTGTAACGCGTCGGAGATGTTTGCGCAGAATAGGACTGACGGTTTCCACGTTGTCATTCGCAAAGAAACTGCATCGCTGCTACGCAGAATACGGGATAGTGACAACAGCATCCTAAAAACACTGGCGGAGGGTATCGATTCTCCAATTATAAAATTCCTTGAGAGTAGGACGATCAGCTAGCAGCACATAACTGCCTGGGGTTCCTCTCGCAAAATGTTTTTGAGATGAGTGCTAAATTGAAAAATAGATGTAATAAATTAATTAATTAAAATAAAATTATAATAATGTGCACTAACCCTAATCTAAGTCGTTACTAACAACACTAACACGATGGATCAGTGTTATCTGAGAAATACTTAAATGATTTATTATTATTATAGGCAGGGAGTTCATCCTCACACATTGCGACCTGAAACGGTTTGTACTGTGCGGTTTGATAGGGACTTCATCCAATACACGCTCAAGCTGAGGATTGAATGATGTTGGGACAGGTGCTTGTGTAACATACATACTAATAATCACGCCTTTATCCCCGGAGGGTTAGGCAGAGGTAAATTAACACCCACTTTCACTAATCATTGAACACGTAATAGGGGGTGAGCCTATTGCCGTCTTCCGAGCACTATTGTTGACTTAAACCATGCATTTGAGGCCGAGTCTGGGCTGTATATATCTGTCTGAATGTTAAACAGCTATATCCCTTAGTCACCTTGTACGTTACCGTATGGGAAGAGGTGGGGTGGTCCAAATTGTAGCGCGGTAGCCTAGTGGTATGGGTAATGGACTGCTGTGACGAAGTCTCGGGTTAGATCCCAGGTTTTACCATGGCACACACCAATGACTTTTCGATGCTTTTCGAAGTTATGTGCGTATTTATCGCAGGTTTATAAGTGCCCGGTAAGTAGTAGCGTGATGATATATAGCCTAAAACCTTCCTCGATAAATGGACTACCCAACACTGAAAGAATCATTCAAATCAGACCAGTAGTTCCAGAGATTAGCGCGTTCAAACAAACAAACAAACAAACTCTGCAGCTTTATAATATTATAGTATAGATAAATAATAAAAATATTTATTTCATTTCACAATTTTTGTACAAGTAATTTCTGCAAGAATTTCCATATAAACTACATGAATATCTATTTTATTATTTTAATTTATTTTGTTTTTTTTTGACGTAAAACTAACATGTTTAAATTGTGACATAGGCTACGTGTTAATTAATTAACATTATTATAACACGATGACATCGTGAGCTTCCCACTCGTTACCCGACATTTTTAATATTGTTTAAATTGTGATCATATAAAACTGATAAGTATTTGATTAATCGATAAAAGTGCTGGCATGTATGTATTTACATGACGTGTAATATTCTTATGAATAAATGAGTTATGACTTATGAGTTAATTTACTACATTATTATTAATGTTTTTATGCCACGTGCCTTCAATTCCTGTATTTTTTTTTTACTGTTAGGTTAGTGTTAATTGCACACGTGATTTGCCTGATCCGACATTCATTAAAAGTTGGCAACGTTAGAGAGAGTTATGTTTTAATCCAAATATAAAGGGAATGGTTCAACTAAATAGAATAAAATTTCCTCTGTAGGTGCATGGATAGATATTCACATTTTGTTACATATTTTTAGAATAATCTCAACCAGCCATTTTTAAATGCGTTATCAAAACCAGTTCAAAGTTCGCGGTTCTATTCAAGTTTTTTGCAGCATTTACTTATTTCGGAAACCCGAGTGTCGCTTACTCTTCCTTTCGGATTGACTAAATATATATTCAAGTCTGTAAATCCCCTAAGGGGTAGGCGAGGTGTATTATCACCCCCATTTCATCAACTGTGATTTTCGGTCTACGTAATAGGGGCGAGCCTATTACCATATAGCTTCAGAGACGAACGTAAGAGTCTCCTAGCAGCTGCTCGGAGACACCTCTACGTGGCCTCTCAGGGCTCTCTACAGAACCACTCCCACTTAGGCCTGAATTGTTCTTAGGCGGCAGCGTCTCACCTGCGTGAGAGATTCTACTACCGTCTCCGTAACCCAGGGTGAACTGCCTGGATCGAGCACCTCACATTATTAGTGTCATTCGTTCACATGTATTTTTTTTCTACTCTTGCCAGAACGCTGTCAGAATAAATCATTACTTGTCACTGAGTCTTTTGCTCTATATACTTACTTAAGTATATAAGAGTGGGTGAAGTACCAAATCCAGTCGGACATTATAAATAATATTGGCGGGCCATGTCGCGACGGCGCGCTCTCATCACCGTCTGACCCCTGTGGCTAAATCGCTCATTAGTTGATTTTCTCATTCATGGTAAATAATATACCCTCATTTCAATAACTACCTTTAAGTAGAAATCTGCGTCATGATATTATTGGCACATGTAGACATTTTTTTTATAAGTTCTATTTGAAATGGCGTCTCTATTCAATCACAGTTTAACGAACTCGTCAGTTAAATATTAATATATTTATATTTATACTTTATTGTACACACATATATTACATTAATATAAAAAGATGAGATGTAATGTACAAAGGCGAGCTTAACTCAAAGTTGAGTTCTCTTCCAGCAAACCCGGGAGTGCACAGAGGAATTGCAATACGAGAGGCTAAGTCTAGTGCACAAGTGTAAAATTAATATAAGAAAGTATAAAGTTTCAACACAGTAGAACTGTACTGTGTTAAAACTCTAGTTGCTAAATACATAACATAACATAAACTCACACCTATATCCCCGAAGAGGTAGGCAGAGGTGCTAGCACCCACATTTCGCCAGTTTATGTTTAGGTCCCAATGTAATAAGTAGCGAGGATATTGCCATTAACCGGGCACTTATAAATCTGCGATAACACATAACTTACACACATAACTTCGAAAAGCATCGAAAAGTTATTGGTGTGTGCCATGGTAAAACCTGGGATCGAACCCGAGACCTCGTCTCAGCAGTCCATTACCCATACCACTAGGCTACCGCGCTAAATGCTAAAGTTAAATATTTTGTTTTTGTAAACTTTTTAAACTCATTACATGAATTAACTTATTTTTTAAGTATCTATTTATCTATATTCACTAATGAAATCTATTGTTATATGTACATCACTAAAAAATCAAATAATACTCATGCATGCATCATGTAATTCCTTCGCATCGCATACCTCTTGTGATAGCGATCCCAGAAGGCTGAAAGCAATGCAACGTTGTATGGCAATGGTCATTCTCTGACCTAAGAAAAGGCTAGCCTTCTGGTCACGAGAAGCGACGACCATAAGCTTCGCAATCTCACTGTAGAGACTAATACTTCACTACTAGTACTAGGACAGGACTAGTAGACTCCAAACGGCACAAATTCATGATCACAAGATTGGAGTATTTGTGCCGCTTAAGAGCCTCTGCAGAAGCTGCAGCAATTCCGGCACAGCCAGCCGTGCCAGGTATATGGGTAGAGGCAATGGTGTCGATGCATGTTGTATCCCTCACTAGAGTCCCATTTTCCATGGCATTAATATTGAGTTAAACACTAGCTATGTTACATTTTATCATTGAATATCATTCCATATACGTTTAAATAACTTAGTACACAACAATATTGGGTATTCGCTATTAAAACTTTGCATCCCTAATCCTTGACATGCCACAAAGACCTTACATCTTTGAACTTTATAAGGGGTACGTTCGAAGGTAATGAGGGTATAAGATGTATTTACATGTAACCAGACTGGAACAAGCAATATTTTAATACAATTATGTTTCATGTAACATGGGTTTAATACGTTCCAAGTTGACGACAACCTTAGCTCTAAAACTTGATACAAGATGATGAACCCAAAAATAATGATACCCACAACATCTTCCTTGCGCCAAACTCGGTCACATTCGAAGGTCTCGAAATTCGGGTTCGTTTTTCTCAGTCTAACTGCGACACCGCTGAATTTCTTCTTCTGATTTTTAGGGTTGGCAGTTCGAGTTTGACTCTCTTGGTTTTGCACGCATCCATAGGCCACGGTGATTACTTTCCATCAGGCGGGCCGTGTACTTGTCGGCCACTTAAGTAGTATAAAAAAAATGATACTTTTCGTGAAGCGAGTACCACCTGACCTACCACCCATTGGTGTTATGATCAAAGTTTTGAAGTTAGATCAGTAGTCGGATTTTTTAGGGCTGTAACTACTCGTAATAAATGCTCGTATAATAATCGGGATTGATGGCTTTATATGCTCTTCGAGCAATGCCAAGAGAGATATTTATACATATAAATATTTGCACTGAGTGGGAATCGAACCTCTCTGCATAGCAATCGAATGGTGTAGAGAGTGTGAATTGGTGGTAGAGACCAAGCCACAGAGGCTAATAATAATAACATAACATAAACTCATGCCTATATACCCGAAGGGGTAGGAAGAGGTGCTAGTACCCACATTTCGCCAGTTTATGTTTAGGTTCCAATGTAATAGGTGGTGAGCCTATTGCCATTTACCGGGCACTTATAAACCTGCGATAAATACAGACAACTTCGAAAAGCATCGAAAAGTCATTGGTGTGTGCCATGATAAAACCTGGGACCGAACTCGAAACCTCGTCTCAGCAGTCCATTATCCATACCACTAGGCTACCGCGGTATACATATTATAGATTATTAATTTCAATATAAAATATCGTTTGTAAATAATGATAGTTGTCGATATTCTTAGGTATCCATGTACAAATTCCTTGCACATAATTTTTTTTTAATTTATTTGAATTTGAATTAAGAAAGAATTAAGAAGAATTTTTAAGAATTAAGAAGATTTTTTTTTAATTTATTTGATTTCAAGGTTGCCTGGAAAAAATCGCTTCAGCGATAAGGCCGCCCATTGTACATTGAACTGTATAGATGCTACCTACTTGTCCTACTGTAAATCTGTTGGTGTACAATAAAGAATTATCTATCTATCTATCTATCTTTGAATATGGAAACTGGTTGCCGAATGAGACTCTAGTGCAGTTTTTACTTTCTTGGTTAGGCAGTGTGCGCTTCTGTAGGAAAGCCGAAAAAGCAACGGTAGGTGTAATACAGTTATTTACCAATAGCTAAGGAATATGTAACACGATAGGGTGTACTTTGCATTTTGCTGACGCGACAGATACGTGATGCATAATACAGGATGTTATATTATAGGTACATGATACAGAATGTTATATTTTTTGAATGTTTTTATGTATGTTATATTATAAAGCTGCAGAGTTTGTTTGTTTGTTTGAACGCGCTAATCTCTGGAACTACTGGTCCGATTTGAATGATTCTTTCAGTGTTGGGTAGTCCATTTATCGAGGAAGGTTTTAGGCTATATATCATTACGCTACTACTTAAGGGAGCGGAGCATTGATAATAAATGTTAACAAATCCGGCAATTTTTCATACATATTTTGAAGACTAAAACATACGGGCTCAAAGGGATATGAAGCTTCAAAATATACCCCGGGCGAAGCTGGGGTTATGTCAACTAGTGTATGTTATACGATACGATGCTTCAAGTAAAGTGTCGAAGCTATATACACTACTAAGTTCGTTTTCAAAATAAATTGTTCAATAGTGTTTTAGCGTCGGTAACTTGGTGGTCAAGGAGTCGGCTTTACGATCGAAAGGTCTCTGATTCGAATCTTGGCCATTAGACCACCGACATGAATTGATTCCTTACTTTTGAAATTTGGCTTATCTGAATGGGTTAGAGGGAATTGAATAATTTATGTTACTAAACATAAACTCATAAACTCACGCCTATATCCCCGAAGGGGTAGGCAGAGGTGCTAGCACCCACATTTTGCTAGTTTATGTTTAGGTGGCGAGCCTATTGCCATTAACTGGGCACTTATAAACCTGCGATAAATACACACATAACTTCGAGAAGCATAGAAAAATCAGGGGTGTGTGTGTCATGGCAAACCTGGGATCGAACCCGAGAGCTCGTCTCAGCAGTCCATTGATGGGCAACCACTCCTAAAAAAGAAATTATAAGAAATATTTCATTAGTATTACTTCGTATAAAAGAAATATTTCTAAGAGATTAGTAGTTATATAATAATAATAATAATAATAAACCTTTTATTTCATGCAAAAGTACTACTACATACATATTAATGTTGTTTTTACACATAAATTACTTAGGTAATGAAAGTTCCTAGACTATGTGAGTAATGGTATAAAAATAAAATAAAAAATACGTTTGATTGCATGAACCCTTCTTCAAGTGAAGGTGAAGGCCTCCTCTAAAGAAAACCATAATTCTCTCTCTTGGGCTATTTGCGGCCAGCAGGGACCAGCTATTTTTTCCAACTCGTCTGCCCATCTCGTGTAAGGTCTGCCTTGGAGACGTTTGCCGATTGGACCCTTCCACGTTGTTACCCTATTGGTCCATCTCTCGTCCTGTAGCCTCGCTACGTGCCCAGCCCACTTCCATTTTAGTTTTTTAGCGTATGTTAGAGCATCTATGGCTTTGGTGGTTTCTCTAATTTTTGTGTGACGTATTTTTTGCGTCTTTTTAATGTTGAGCATGCTTCGTTCTATTCCGCGCTGGCAAGTAGTGATTCTGCTTTTTATTTTGGATGTGTATTTCCAAGTTTGACATGCGTAGGTTAGGCAAGGTAGAAGGCATGACGTCATGACTTTTGTTTTGATATTTATTGGCATGTTGCTTTTGAATATCTCTTTTAAGGACCAGTACTTGTTCCAAGTGTTTTGTACTCTGCGCTCTACTTCTAGTTCGTGTTGTTTTCTGTTGAAACCAATTTGTTTTCCCAGGTAAATGTATTTTTCGGTATATTTCAGAGTTTCATTGTCCAATGATATTTTTCTCTGTATACTATTTGTCATGACCATAGTTTTTGAAAGGTTCATTTCTAGCCCAACCCTTTTACTAGATGTGTTTAGTGAATCAATCATGTTTTGTAATTGTGTGCCAGATTCTGATAGCAGAACTAAGTCATCTGCGAAGCGTAGGTGGGATAAATATTTGCCATTGATGTTTATTCCTGACTTTTCCCAGTTGAGGCTTTTTATTATTGACTCTAGAACAGCAATAAATAATTTTGGAGACAGCGGGTCGCCTTGTTTCACGCCTCTTCCGATGGAGAACAGAGGTCCACTTAATTCCAATCTTATTTTTGCTGTACTATCTTTGTAAATATTTCTGATTACTTCTATATACTCATGTTCCACTTTTTGAGCTTGCAGGGCAGTCCATATACTTGAATGTGATACGGTATCAAAAGCTTTCTTGTAATCTACATATGCGATGTAGAGCGCTCTTTGCTTCTCTTGGTATTTTTCCATTATTTGTTCTAGGGTATGTATGTGATCGATTGTTGAGAAGCCTTTACGAAAACCTGCTTGTTCTATTGGTTGGTTTGCTTCTATGGTGGCACTTATTCTTTTGTTAATTATGGATGAAAATAGTTTGTAGATAACTGAGAGTAAGCTTATGGGCCTGTAGTTTGTGATATCTTTTGAGTCACCTTTTTTGTAAATTAAAATGATTTCCGACTCTACCCATTGCGATGGTATTTCAGCAGTTCTTAATATAAGGTTAAATAATTGTGTTAATAAGGGAGCCAGTAGCGGCCCGGCGGTCTTTATAGCTTCATTTGTAATGCCGTCTGGTCCTGGGCTTTTATCTAGCTTTAACTTTTCTATTTCTTGTGTGATTTCTTTTTCTGTTATTGCTGTTATGATCGTAGAGTTTGAAGTGTTTGTGGAGTTTGTGGATTTTGTAGGGATAGTATTATTTGAATTGCTATGGCTGGTATCTTCGTTTTCTTGTTCTTTATATAGTGTTTTATAGAAATTGGATGCTACAGCTATGATATCTTTGCGGTTATTTATGGTTTTGTTATTGCAGTTTAGGCCATCTATCCAATATTTGTTTGTTCTTAGTTCTTTAAGTGCCTTTTTTGAGCTTCCCGCTTTCTCCAAGTGCTTTTCAATGGTCATCGATCTGTAGCTTTTGTAGTCATTTTTAATGAGTTTACTTATAAGTTTATATAGAGCTGATAGTTCATTTTTTGAGGTTCGAGTTTTTATCTTAGCCTGCTGTAACTCTTGTCTTCTCTTGATGAGTTCTAGTGTACGTTCTTTTAAAACTTTATGGTCTCGTTTTGATATTTTAGTGTTTTGAGCGTCCTGTAAACTCTGAGATATGGCCTTGGTTAATGTGTTATAGAAAGCCTGCAGTGGTATTTCCTCTTGGTATTTATGTAGATCCTGTAACTGAGAGGAAATGTTTTGTTTATACGATATTATTTCTTCTTTGGTTTTCAGTGATGAATATCGATTGGTTTTGTACGCTGTGCGTTTTTTCTTCTGTTTTGTGATAGACATTGTTGCTCTAATTGCTCTGTGGTCAGACGGGTAATTCAGATTTAGGACTTCTATATTTTGGAAGATGTTTGGCTGGTTTGACAGTACGAAATCTATTTCATTTTTGTATTTTGCATCCGGAGATCGCCAAGTCCATCGTTGGGTGGGTTTTTTATGAAAGAAAGTATTTAAAATCGCTAGTTTGTGTTCGAGGGCGAAATCAATTAGCCTCTGACCTCTCTCGTTTCTTTCACCATACCCGTTTGGTTTCATTATTAGGTATTCATCTTTTCTTGGTTGCCCTATTTTTGCGTTGAAATCACCCAGTAGAATACGGTTCTTGTGAGCTTGGACTAGAGCCCTATTGACGTTCGAGTAGAAGGTGTTAATATCGTCTTCACACGCGTTTGCAGTTGGTGCGTATGCTTGTATAATTGACAAGGAAAATCCCTGTATGTTTAAGTTCAATAATGCTACTCTATCATTTATGCCCTTATAACTTTCAATCCAATTCTTGCGGGTTTTATTTATTATGAAACCGACTCCATACTGTCCAGGTGTATTTCCCGTGTAACAAAGTATGAAATTATTATATTCTTCTATCCGGTTCCCTGACCTCCTTACCTCGCACAGTCCAATTATGTCGTATTTGACTGTAATGAGTGCTTCGCTAAGTTCGATTAAACGTTCGTAAGTAGCTAATGTTTTGACGTTGTAGCTTAATATATAGAGCAGGTCTCTCTTCTTTTTAGTTGAGGTAGGTATTTCTTGGATCAGTTTTTCTTTTCTTGGTATTGAGGAAGTTTGGGATATCTTCTTTAGAGGGTTTTGGTCTTGATCTTCCACGGTGACCAGCCGGGTTGGAAGATAGTTTTTGTTGCTTAGTTGAGATTGGTTATGTGTTGAATCGTTAAGGGAGGGGGTTGTTGGTTGCTATAAATGTAAGTTGTTGGTTGTATTGTCATTGGTTATATTGTCGTTGGTTGCACCGTCGTACGTTTGGTTTTGTGGTGTGTTGACATTTTTGTTTGTCAAGTAGCTTAAAATGCTTGGCTTTAGGACTCCTTCTGAGACGCTGTTTGATCTGGTTATAGATGGGTTTGAGCGTTTTACCTTGTTTTTCTTGAGGGGTCTTGTTGTACTATTACTATTTAGTGTTGGGTCTGGCTCCGGTGAAGTCATCAGTGTCCTTTTGCTATTTGATTTTAGTATAATAAGCTTGTCGTATCTTATCGTGACTTTATTTCCTTTCTCGCGCTCTTTATTTGCTTCTTCTTGCAGTTCTTTTCTTTTTTCTAATATATATTTAGGGTAATCTTCGCTTAAATAATATTGGGTTTCTTTCAGTAACCTTTTTTGCTTGAGAATGCTAATCTTTAAACCGAGGGTTGAAAGAGTTATAATTATTGGTCGCGGTTTAACGCTTTTTTTCCCCACTCTCTTTATATCTTGAATATCTCTACAGTTCAATTTTAAGGACAGTTTTTCACTTATGAATTGCAATAAATTATTCTCCAAGTTATGGTAGGATGACTCATTCTCCTCGATACCGAAGAAAATTATATTTCTCTGTCTTGCTTGTTTTTCCATAAATTGAATTCTTTTTTCTTGTTGTTCAACTTTTTCTTTCAAGGTTTCGTGTTTTCCCTCCAATATTGTAAATTTCTCTTCTAATTTGTTAGTTATGTTGAGTGTTACCTGTTCAGTCACCTTTTCACAGCTTTTTTGGATTTCTATTTTTTGTACGTTCAGCTCCTTCTGGATATTTTGTAAAGCTTTCATAATTTCCTCCATGATGTCTGTTTGGTACTCTTTGCGTTGTCTTTTAGTGAATTAACAAGTTGTAAATAGATTCTTTGTTTACTATCCTAGTGGTGACCTCTCGTGGCGTTACTCGGAACGCTATGCAATGGATGATTGTAGTTGAAGGATCGGTCTAACGATTATGAGCTAGTATAACTGCTCATCGATAGATGGCGCTTTAATAAATATTGTGGTGGATAATGACATTGAGTTTTTGATCGATGTTAATCTTTGAGGTTATTTATCACTATTATTTGTACATAAGTTGTTCTTGTTGTATGTTTAAACTTTATGTCTTCCAGTAACCACCAAACCAAACTAAATAACACGATTTATAGTCACTTGCCGTTTCTGGCTTGTGTAATTGGTAAAAAACACTGCACGTACAAAAAGTTATTTTCGTTGATTTTCGCGGTATTTGTTTATTATTCTTCTGAACTTCACTTTGTCCTTGGTTATTATGCACTTATCTAACTTATTGGTGAATTGCACTTTAGATCGGCGTTTCTTTTATATTTTTAGTAAAAAGTTTCACAGAGACGATGTTGACAGTGGCACACCAGCGCCCCTCCATTCTATCACTCCGTATAAAAAATGTGGAACGCTTCACGATTTTGCGTGTCATCCTTGCGCAGATTAGTAGTTAGATAACACTAATATATGACCATTTCAATCTCAAATCATACATGGTACTAGGAAATTATACGTAGAATTATAATTAGGATATATTTATATATCCTAATTATAATTCTACGAATGTCTACGAAATTCTACGAAATCAAAATAATAATTAGGACGCATTTCCTTCTCATAGAACTAACTTTTTAGGCACCTCTTTCTTTGTTGAAACTGTTCGCCCATGGAACGCACTTCCTCTAGAGATCAGGAAAAGCACGAGCCGCAATGTGTTTAAGTCTAGGGTACGACAATTGATCACCACAGAATTGGCAGAATCATCGTCTCAGCGATAATGATATTTCTACTCATATTTATATGGGTATCTATATTTACGTATTATATTTATGTTATATATGTGTATATATTTTATGTATATGTATAACTATTCTGATTTATTTTAAATTTGATAAGTAGGTATAAGTACTGCTTATGTTTAAGAACCTATATATAATTAATCTATAGTCCTTATAGAACCAAACGCATCTCTTGTTAATATGCGCCTACCTTGTACTAGCTCTGCACCACCCTATGGTAGACTGGCAGAGAATGCCTACGCCATTAAGTCCGCCAATGTACATCGTGCATAAAGTATAAATAAATAAAAAAAAAAAATAGTTTTAGAGACAGTGAAGACCTCCAATGTAATCGGGCCTCAATTCTGCTTAAGCAAAACCACTGTCATCCATGGACACTGCTAAATACATCTTTTTAATTTTAGACTTTGAAGCAATACCATTATAGTCCGAATTGAAAGACTTTTTGGAGAGCGAATAAAGAAGTGTAATGAAACTCTTTTCATTTAATTGTAAACTTTAACTTCATACATACATACATATAATAATAATAATAATAATAATTTATTTATTTCAAGCAAATACATACACATTTTACACATATAGAAAAAATTTGATTACAATCATGCGGGATATAATCACGCCTTTATCCCTAGAAGGTTACGCAGAGGTGAATTAACGCCCACATTTCACCAATAATTGTATTCGGTCCCACGTAATAGGGGGTAAGCCTATTACCGTATTCCGGGCACTATTGTTGACTCAAGCCATGCATCTGAGGCTGAGTCTGGGCTGTATAATATCTGTCTGATGTTAAACAGCACTATCCCTTAGTCGCCTTGTACGACACCGCATGGGAAGAGATGGGGTGGCCCTAATTCTAGTTTGCCGTGAACCACGCGGCAATAAACTTTAAATGTATAGATAAAGTCTGCAAAAATGGCATTAAATAAAATTTTATGCTATTTTTTGCATGATATGACAGTGGTTTTGCTTTAGTGTAAACGAGGGTTTGCACGACAGTACTACACAGCACTATCGGTACCCATGTAATCTCTATAAGTTTATATGACATTACATTCCAAGCTACGCAGCAGTGTAGCTGCAGCAGTGCTGTGTAGCACTACTGCATGCAAATGAATGAATAAATAACAGCACATCACAACGAACAGCTCCATTTTTAACATCCGCTTAACCGACTTAAAATCAAAGTTACTACCTAGTTGTGTTGCTTGAAAATTTTGGTTTCATGTCTGTATTTTATTTGTAGTCGCCATTACGATTTGTTTTTGCTACTGGCACTAGCACTGTTCTGATATTTTTGTGAATGTTATGTACACCGTAATTGTTATATGTATCGGAGACTTTACCAATAATTGAAATTTGTGTGAATTGTGTAATACATGTAATGTAGTTGTACTTATTTAATAAATAAATAAATAAACAGCGAAATACTGTTGTGCAGCACTATCGTGCAGTCCTGCTGAGTGCTGCAGAGTTCAGCATCATACCTTTATGCTAAAATGATGATGACCTAATATCATGTGTACATACCTAATTGCAATCACGGGAATCGATCGCTTCAACGAATCCATCTGCTTACTCCTTCACCTACTTTTGATTTGGTTTATACGGCTTCGAAGAACCTTTTTCCTAACCCAGAGGGGAAAAGGTAGGACACGGCGGTATTTCCGCCCGATTGAGCAGTCCGACTGGGGAAGTACCTCCGCCCTACAGAATACCGCGGTTATAATAACTTCGTGTTGAGTTCCCAGCGGTGAGTAGGGTAGCCAGAGCTCACTGGAGAATTTGTGCTGTCAGTGGGAAGACTAAAGGCTTGTCCTGCTTTGTCTTTTACTGACGGCACAGAAACTCTGTACTTACAGGGTTGGCAGCGCGACAGTGACTCTCTGGTGTTACAGACGTCCATAGGCCACGGTAACTACTTTCCATCAGGTGGGCCGTGTGCTTGTCTGCCAACTAAGTGGTATAAAAAAATAAAAAAAAGCTGCACCAGTCAGAGATAAAAAAGTGCAAAATACGAATGTTACTGGGAAATTGGTATGGGGATCATGATGTAGGTATGTCGATATATTATGAACTATAAAAATACTGCATAAACATATAAACATAAACATAAACTCACGCCTATATCCCCGAAGAGGTAGGCAGAGGTGCTAGCACCCACATTTCGCCAGTTTATGTTTAGGTCCCAATGTAATAGGTGGCGAGCCTATTGCCATTAATCAGGCACTTATAAACCTGCGATAAATACACACATAACTTCGAAAAGCATCGAAAAGTCATTGGTGTGTGCCATGGTGAAACCTGGGATCGAACCCGAGACCTCGTCTTAGCAGTCCATTACCCATACCACTAGACTACCGCGGTTATATATATATATATATATATATATATATAATATATATATATATAATCCATAAAAATACTGAACGTATTTTAATACGTTTTTTTTGTAGAAAGGTATCGGTCAGACTTAAAAAATTACTTTGCGATCGCAATCTGTAAAGTAGTACCAGACATATGACCAATAGTCACGTTAACCAACATCCATGAATTTGAATTGAATTGAATTCACGCGAGCGGAACCATGGGCACTAGCTAGCAGTTTAAATGCTTCCTTCTGCGAACAAGTTGCTTCTGCGAGCAGGTAATGCTCGTGAAGGAGGAGGCGGGGCAAGCGCGTACGAAGGCAACTCGAAAGGCCGAGTTGCCTTCGTACAGGCTCGAGAGGCCTGGGGGTGACGGGTGGAGCTGCCTGTCACCCTAGCAGAAGCAGGCCGCGGCAACGGCGCGCGTTCCGTTTCCGGGGACAAGTTGGGGACCCTGTGGTCCCCGCACCCGATAAAGGTCAGATCGAGAGAGATGACTCTGGGTCAGCCGGGGTGCGAGCGATATGTCTGTCTATGTCAGTTTCGGCAACCAACAATGACCCACAGGTGCCGTGCGTTTTAGTCGGTTCGAGTCCGACATAACCTCTCCTGCCGGCTCCGGTGGGGGGGAATCCGTGGGGATTTTTTCACACGTAAAAAAAAAATAGTGTAAGTGCTTGTTTGATTGTCCCGCTTGTTTATGAAACATTTTGTGAATTGAGTTATTAGCAGTGCGGTTAGAGCGCAATCGACATCATTTCGTACATCGACATGAATTATGAATCATAGGCAATTACCTTCCGTAAATTGCTGACATGTTGTGTTGTGTAGGTTCTACAGGATTTATGTTCAATGTTATGTTTTTATTTGTAGTGTATAAAAATTTCGAAGTTCTGCCAAATCCGCAGTTAGACTGTCTGGGGTCCGCTTCCCCAGGCACATAGGTAATTATCTAAATAGCCCCAGACTCCGAGGTGAATGAAAGACTTCGGGTGCGACTGGGATTAACACTAAGATGATGATGAAGAAGACACAAAATAAAGGGCTGAGATGATGATTTCGAGTTCTTTTTTTTTTATACCACTTAGTTGGCAGACAAGCACACAGCCCACCTGATGGAAAGTGGTTACCGTGGGCTATGGACGTCTGTAACACCAGAGGAGTCACAGTCGCGCTGCCAACCCTGTGCGTACAGAGTTTCTGTGCCGTCATTAGAAGACAAAGCAGGACAAGCCTTTAGTCTTCCCACTGACAGCAAAAATTCTCCAGTGAGCTCTGGCTACCCTACTCACCGCCGGGAACACAACACGAAGTTATTATAGCCGCGGTATTTTGGAGGGCGGAGGCTATTTAATTTTTCAGAGTTCCGTGGTGTTTCTCCCTCCAAGAGTCGTACAAACTTTTAAAGTTTCAGTTATTTGATTGCTAGGGTTAAAATTAGTATGCTTGGGAACTTTCGTTTCATTAAAATCGCTCGCCGACAACTGAGCGTAATTACCTGAATTCCTTTCCGCCTTCTCGAAGATATGGGAGATGGATCTAATATAAAAAGAACCATTGGTATTTAAATGATAAGAATATCAACATGTTCGGCAGCGCGAGTGTAACACCCCTGGTGTTGCATACGTCCATAGGCCACGGTAACCACTTCCCATCAGGTGGGCCGTGTACTTATCTGCCACCTAAGTGGTATAAAAAAAAATATCGTGCCCAGAATACGGCAATAGGTTCAACCCCTATTACGTGGGACTGTATATAAATATAGATAAAGGTATGAGTATATGTATGTATGTATGTATGGAAACGAAAAGTTCATATATACATATGCTCACGCTTATTTCCCTCCGGGGCAGCCAGAGACAACAGCCCACTATCTATTTCTATACATCAAGACCTTCTTCTACTGTAATTAAACCTTTCATGCAAGCCCACCGACTTCAAGTGCTTTTTTATCTTCTTCATCCCGGTCGCATCTGAAGCTGTCACCTTGGAGCCCGGGGGTCCGCTTTTTTCAGTTTAACAGTAAGTTTGACTGGGATTTTCATGAAATCCAAAGTCAAGCTGAGTACCACCATTGTAACATACTAAGTGTCTGTAATGGTGACCCTCTTTCTTGAGACTTTGCCTTTAGCTTGCCATAAGGCGAGATGAAGTCAAATTGGCGTGTCCGAGATAAAAATAAAGAAATAAATAAATAAATATTCCAATTCCATTAACATTTTTCACAACGCTATCTAGACCCATGGTAAGCAAAGCTTAACTAGCTTGTGTTATGGAATCTAGAATGCGGATAAACATATACTTCATTCGTTTAGGTATTTCACTGAAGGTAAACAATCTTGAAGCAACTTTTTTATAAAAACACATATTAAACAAATAAACTAGGCTGACTAACTGACAAACTAGTGGTTGAATTTCAGTTTTTAGTCTTTGAAATGAGTTTTGATTCAGAAAAATATTAGTAAACTAACTTCCTAAATAAAACATGTTAAGAAGACATATCAAGATCTTTAGTTAACCAAGAGGGCCAGATCGTGAGAGATGGCCCTGGGTCGGCCGGGGTGCGAGGGATATGCCTGTCAACCTCACCTAAACCAAAACGACCTACAGGCGGCATGCGTTTTAGTCGGTTCGAGTCCGACATAACCTTCTCCACCGGCTCCGGTGGGGAGGTATCCGTGGGGATTTTGCGCACGTAAAAAAAAAAGATCTTTAGTTAACTACGTAACCTAATTACTCCATTAGATACTTTGTTATTTTTGTAAATACATACATATCATACACAGAAACACCCAGACCAATACAAATATGCAAATCCGTGCATGCAACTATTTGCACTGAGCGGGAATCAAACCCGCGCCTCCTGCGTAGCAGTCGAACGTTCTACTGCTACATAGAGGCTGTCTAAATGACTGCCATCTAACCTTGATAACCCACATTATACATATCGAAGCATTGCAATTAGACCAGTTGTTGAACTTTTAGGGCTCCAAGTGCCCGCAATGACTGCTATAGATTTTCATATGAATACCGATACCTGTGACTTAGCGCGCTCTTCGTAGCACAACCAAACAACAAATTCATGCATACAAATATTTGCATTCGAACCGGCGCCTTCTGTGTAACAATCGCGTTTATTACCACCACGTCACAGAGGCTGCCTAACTAAAAAGCAATGCAGTAATAACATGATCTTAAATTCCGTCCCGTAAAAGTCTGTCCCTTGTATCTCCAACAAAAATAGTATTTTTCTATAATGAACAAATTATGGATGTCTAGAAATAGAATTCCCGGCAGAGTAGAATTTGGACCACCCCATCTCTTCCCATGAAGTGTCGTACAAGGCGACTAAGGGATAGCGCTGTTTAACATCAGACAGATATATACAGTTCTGACTCAGCCTCATATGCATGACTCGAAGCAACAATAGTGCCCGGAAAACGACAATAGGCGCACCCCCTATTACGTGGGATTAAATAACATAACATAAGATCACGCCTAGCATGCTAGGTGCTAGCACCTACATTTCGCCAGTTTATGTTTAGGTCCGAGACTATTACCATTAACCGGGCACTTATAAACCTGCGATAAATATACACATAGCTTCGAAAAGCATCGAAAAGTCATTGTTGTGTGCCATGGTAAATCCTGGGATCGAACCCTTTACCCATACCACATTTTAGGTGGATTAAATACAATGATTGATGAAATGTGGTTGTTAATTCTCCTCTGCCTAACCCTCCGGGGATAAAGTCGTGATTATATGTATGTATGTCTAGAAAACCAGCTATAGGTTTCCAAGTCCCTCAATTCCATCTATCTTTTTATACCAATGGAGGCTACAAACCTTTACTTTTAGTGCTGCGATTTAGTTTCTACATTTAAATATTGATTGCAGTGATTCACTGTCTGACATATTTAGATACAGAAAGGGGTACAAAACATATTGAGGGTGCTTTCGGGTCATATCCCACTAAAGCAAGCACTTATGACGGTCAGAGGTCATTCTAGTTGGGCGTTTGATGAATCTTCAACAACCTTTTTACCTTCTCCATTTGTTTACCTTACTTCTTCACGAATTCTTGACTGTCCTGTTCTATAGAAGCACGTTTTCATAGTAAGTAGTTAGTAAGAAGAATAGACCTCAGCATTTTCCCGCATGAATAGGAAAGGTGTTCAATTAAGTACAGCTTTACTAGAGAACTGGAGGCCTATTGTTGCTACCTTTCCTGTGCAGGTAGCAGGTAGAGTGTTCCAAGTGCTTCGTACAAATATATACAGTATGAAATTATTTGTGTTTGCGTGCACACGCAAAACTTTTTAGTATTAATTTCTTGTAGCGCTACGTACGTAGCACGTCTACGAAGTTTCGTAGAATGTTTTTAGAAGTTATTTTATTTGTAAATAGTAGTAGTTGAAAAAATAAAACACTTTAGTTAAATAAACAATAATTTATTTCATTGATTATGTTTATTTATTTTAATAACACTTACCTACAGATTTTACACATTAGTATGTAGATACTTAAACAAGTACATATGACTATTAGACGCCGATGTAAATATAAAGACAAGAAGTTTTACTGACCATTGCTCCATAATGATTACAATAATATTTGTATTAACCAAAACAGCGTTCAATGTAATTTGAAGTGAAATATATCAATAAGTACATTATCTTATCATTGACGACCTAGAAAGACTTCTATTCTATGACTAGATTTATTTACTTAGATGGACAAGATTAAATTAGGTCAAATGAAGTAAGCTAGATTGAGTTTTTTACACAATTTAAAATATTGATACTGAAACGTCATTTAATTTTGACTAAAATTCTATTATCTCTGTTGACCCTCAAGTGGTTATTTACAGTAATAGAGAGAGTTTAAAATCATAACGGAATTATTTAGCATGACAACCGACACGGTGACATTACTAATACGGATGTAATTGACGTGACAGCTGTCATTGTGACATTTTTATACGTCATGTTGACATTGCTTCATATTTCAAAATTCAAAGTTTTGAGAAGAAATTAGTTCAGATTTTTTTTTAATTTTGTGATAGCTGTATCATGTCAATAATTAAATTCAGAACTAGATATAATACGAAAATATGACTCTGATCTGTCTATGACGGTTTAAAATCGTTTTTAGAAACTAACATTATTTGAAAAATATAGATACCAAGCATCAGCAGCGATAAAACAGTATTTGGTCTGTAAAGAAAACTAATAATTATATGAGATCAGTCGTATAACTAGGTCATAGGAGCGAAACGTCGTAAGTCGTGGCTGTTCACTTGCGGAAACAGGAGATGGGGTTGAAGTAGCACTGGCGGAATCGAACCTGTCTTTTGTCAGCCCGCCACTCGCGCGCCAAGCGTCCGTCTAGGTTCCGCAGTCCCCAGCCACGGGGCTCTGCCTTCGGCCACGAGCGGCTCACTCTACCCATCCTGTAATGTTCATAATTTTTTATTTGCTCTTGTACTTATTTGCAAAATTTTTGAGAAAGATTGATTGTGTTCACATAACGACTGGTCGTACACCGTTAAGGCAATCGATGTCCGCTTATAAGCATAGTAAAATGACATGTACACACATCCAAGGCAATAAGTTTAAACCTTCACATACATCTTCATTCATTTGTAAAGGTGTAGGTAATTTTATTTGTTTCCTTTGTCGTGTGTACATTTATAAATCCAAATAAATTTTGATAAACTCTGTAAGTTCAGAAGAGTTTGATTATACTAACCAAAATTATGGATGTCTAACAATGTCTATTGGCTTATGGTGATCAGATAGGTATAATTTTGAGGCTTAACTCCTTCAAGTCCTCACTTGAATCGTTTTAAATTACATAAAGTAAAAATGAATGCTTAGTTTTCGAAATCAAACTGTCCAGTCGTGTGAGCACCTACAATTTGCTTTGTAAACATTGTTATAGTACAGTTACTTCACTACTTTGAATCACGTGAACGTGAAACAATCTATAACTGTGAATGTTATCGAATAAATACGAGTGAAAGTGAAACATGGGATGTAAGAAGTAAAAATGAACGATAAGCAATTTCATAATATTGCTGCAGTAGACTGTAGCACGTGACTCGAGATGTTTGATGTTGTTTCTCAGCAACGGTAATAACTGCAGTTACTATAACGTCTGCTAGCCTTGTAAGACATTATATTAAAGGCAATAATATAAGAAAAGATATCTACACTATTCTAAAAAGTAATAGATCATAAGGGTATGTCATAATAATAAACTCTGTAGCGATCCAAATCGATCCTTTCAATTTTGAGATTGAGATTGAAACAATGAATTAGAACTTTTTTGCTTGAAGTGTATAAGGACCTAAGTGTTATCTTATCCCTGTACCAAAATAATATCAACCAGATCGGATTTGAGTTACAAACTTCCAAATATCTTTACAAACATACCGGTTTCGCCTCACAGCATTATCTAAGGTTTGTGAGGCGAAAACATTCAATTCAGTATATGTAGCAGGTTCAGCATAGCCATCAATCATCAATTAGCAGTATCAACAATCAGTATCAAAATAATCAGGATATTTACCATGTTGCATTGTTTTGAGTTTCCATATGTATGCAACATGGTAAATATACCGATTATTTTGATACTGATGTGAGTGACCATGATAGTTTAAATACCTAGTATTAACAATATATACAAACATTTAATATTATTAGAATAACTGCCACCTAAGTGGTATAAAGTCCGACTGGGGAACTACCTTCGCCCTACAGAATACCGCGGTTATAATAACTTCGTGTTGTGTTCCCAGCGGTGAGTAGGGTAGCCAGAGCTCACTGGAAAATTTGTGCTGTCAGTGGGATTACTAAAGGCTTGTCCTGCTTTGTCCTCTAAACTCTGTGCTTACAGGGTCGGCAGCGCGAGTGTGGCTTCTCTGGTGTTACACACGTCCATAGGCCACAGTAACCACTTTCCATCAGGTGGGCCGTGCGCTTGTCTGCCACCTAAGTGGTATAAAAAAAAGGGTTGGGGTCGGTTTTCCATTCTAACAGTGATGCGGCTGAATTTCGTTGTTTCCTTGAAGCGACTGCCATTTCACCTCCAACCAATAGGTGATAAGGAAGTTCTGTAGTTAAACTAGTCGGACTTTTGAAGACTCTGACTACCCGTAAAGACTGCCACAGATGTTCGTATGACAACTGGGACCAATGGATTTACGTACTTTCTGAGACACGACCAGACCAATTCGAATGTTCCTATTAGTGGGATAAAGTAGATAAAAAAATCTCAAAACCTCTCTTCAGTATCAAGTTGCAACAGCAATTTACGCAGAGCAGCAGTATTGATGGCGTCCCACGAGCCTGGTAGTGCCATGTCTCCATCTGGATGCGCCATTATAGAGTTTTCCGACTGGTCTTCGTCCGCCTCCTGAACAAATAATGGGTTCTAAAGCCTCTGTAGTGTACATAAAGACTTGTGCACACCGACGTCCATTAGTTTCACATTAGATGTTTGTAATCCAATAGATGTTTACGGTGAATGGACACATGTGTAGGTGTCAATCCTTGCAGCCTACACACATGTATTCATTCATGTGGATATTATAATGATGATATTCAATATTTTGATACACTTTATTTTATTTCTGTTCAGAAGGAAAATATTTATCTACTTTATTCAAGTTAACAGAATGGATTTTATCTGTAAATAGAGTTATATAATAAGTAAAAAAATGACACTATTTAGTTTTCCTACTTATGCTAATACATAGGTTACACTAAAAGTTTCCGGAACTGGCCACTTACATAAACAATATTTAAAAATTTATTACAACATTTGAAAATAGAACTCTTTGGCTGTAGAATACAGTTTGTTTCATCTGACTGTCTTTTGTTTTTACCTTGTGGCGCCATTTAAAAAATTGTGTGTCTGCATCAACATGGATTTAACTCGGGAAAATTTTCGTAGTATGATTTTCTACGATTTTAAGTGTAATTTGACGGCTCAACAGAGCATCGCTCGGCTTGAAACAGCTTTTGGCGATGAAGCTCCATGCAAGACGACTGTTTATAGCTGGTTTGCAGAATTCAAGCGTGGTCGTATCAATCTCAGTGACGAATCTCGCGATGGTCGGCCGTCCACCGCTGTGACCAACAAAAACATCGATGCTGTGCGCCGTATGATTGAAACAGACAGGCATGTGACCTACCATGAAATTCGCGCATCCTTAGAAATAGGCATGAGTCAAATACAATCAATCCTACACAAACATTTGGGTGTGAGAAAGCTGTGCTCGCGGTGGATCCCACATAACTTGACCGAGGATCAAAAAACGGACCGCGTCACTTGGTGCAGTGCCATGCTTACCAGATTCAACGAAGGTGCGTCAAATTTGGTGTGGGACATAGTAACAGGTGACGAAACATGGATTTATTGCTACGATCCCAAAACAAAGCAGCAATCGAGCGTATGGGTCTTTCAAGATGAGCCGAAACCAACCAAAGTGGCGCGCGTGAAAAGTGCATCTAAGCGGATGATTGCTTCTTTTTTTAATAAAACTGGACACGTGGCTACTGTTGCTTTAGAAAATCGTCGTACTGTGAATAGTGACTGGTACACGACCATTTGTTTGCCAGAAGTTATTGACGAACTCCGTAAAAATAGCCGTAAACGCCGTATCATCCTACACCACGACAATGCTAGTTCTCACACGGCCAGACAGACAAACAACTTTTTGAAGGCGAAAAATGTAGAACTCATGAGTCATCCTGCATACAGTCCCAACCTGGCACCTTGTGACTTTTATCTGTTCCCAAAAATTAAGAACCAATTACGCGGCCAACGATTTTCATCACCAGAAGAGGCTGTCGAGGAGTATGAAAAAAACGTTTCAGAGGTCACCACAGAGGAGTGGCACAAAAGTTTTCAAAACTGGTTTGATCGAATGAAAAAGTGCATAGACGCCAAGGGAGATTATTTTGAAAAACAATAAATTAATTTTGTACCTTTAATAGTATTTTTTCATATTCATTCCGGAAACTTATAGTGCGCCCCACGTATTATAATAGTTTGTTTGTTTGAACGCGCTAATCTCAGGAGGCACTGGTTCAAATTAAATAATTCTTCTAATGTTGAATAGTACGGTTATTGACAAAGGTTTCAATCGTTATATTATCACACTACTACTCAAGGGAGCGGAACAGTGATCATAAATGAAAACAAATCCAGCAAATTCTCATACATTATTTGAAAACTAAAGAAATACAGACTCAAATAGGTGATATGAGGTTTCAAAATATGCCACGGGCGAAGTTCGGGTGGGTCAGCTAGTATATATATGACACGATTGCACCAAATATTCCTTTGATTTTACTTATTTGGTTGATTGCCGTCTGCCAGCCCAAACCCGAGAGAAAAGCATGCATCACAGGCTCGATAGTAGCAGGTGTATCTGCTTGCAGGTAAGGTCACTCCTACAAAAGTCAAACAAGACAGAGTAAGCAGAGCGGATCACAGGTTCCACGGAGAAGCTTCGTGCGAATGCCCCGGGACTAACGCTAAGACGACTATACTCGATAAGGTAGTCATTAGAAAAATTAACCTGAATATTTTCCATAGCAAATGTCTCTGTATCTCAAGTTTACAGGCCCGGAAAATTGGAGAGTACATTCATCCTAGTAATACACAAACTCTATTGTAAAAATGTATTGAAGACTTGTAGAAGACTAATCAAAACACAATTGCGAGGGATATGCCTGTCAACCTCACCTTCGGCAACCAAAGCGACCCACAGGCGGCGTGCGTTTTAGTCGGTTCGAGTCCGACATAACCTCCTCCACCGGCTCCGGTGGGGAGATATCCGTGGCGATTTAGCGCACGTAAAAAAAAAAAAAACAAAACACAATTCTTATTTTATACATGTTTCTCAGATACCTTTTGGTTCACATAGTATGTATAGCCCACAAGTTGTGAACAAGTATAAAACACATTTGCGTTCACACTGTAGCCTGTGACATTTTGCAACTTGCAATTAGGTGAAAACGAGGGGTAAGACAGCAGATTACTGAAGGCAACTTTGACTTAAATATTAAAAGGATAAACATAATATATACATGTGTCAAAGTCCTTATAACTTACCATGGGTGCAGCCGACACGGTAACAAATAGTAGAGCCAGCATGCCGACGAGGATAGCCATGCATACGTTGTAACCACTCATCTTCATGGCGATGTTTTCAACTGTAAAGAAGTAAATTGAGTTAACATTCTTCTAAACTAAGGCCAAACTTCGAAATTTTCCGTGAAGAGACTGCTATATGACATGCTACTAGGCCAGTTGTTGGACATTTTAGGGCTCCAACTACCCTTAAGACTGACATATAGACATACCAGCTCACGTGTTTCCTTCTTCCTACAGTCCCGGGTCCTTTAAGCGGGGCGTGAAAAAGCATATGATGAGGCCGTCAAGCTGAGTGTCGCCATTGTCACACGGTATGTGTGAGTAATGGTGACCCTCTTTTCTGGGACTTTGCCTTCAGCTTACCATCAGGCAAGGCGAAGTCCAATTGACGTGTCCTATATAAAAAAAAAAAAACATATATGTTGGAATGGCAACCGGGACTGACATGCTCTCCGAGGCACAACCAGACCTATAGAATACCTCGGCCATAATAACCTCGTGTTGTGTTCCCCGCGGTGAGTAGGGTAGTTAGAGCTCACTGGAGAATTATTGTGCTGTCAGTGGGAGGACCAAAAGCTTGCTCTGCTTTGTCCTTTACACTGACGGCATAGAAACTCTCTGTGCTCACAGGTTGGCAGCGCGAGTGTGACTCCCTTGGTGTTGAACACGTATATAGGTCACAATAACCACTTTCCATCAGGAGAGTCATGGATTCTTTTTCTGTTGAATCGAGGGCAACTGCTTTCCAATTCTGATTTCCCAGTGTGCTGCTGTATTTCTCTATGGGTAACTTAAATTACCTTACCTTACCTAGTGAAGTGAGACATGCAATACTTAGCCAGAAGCTAGACAAATCGCCAGGCCCTGACAAGATCACAAATGAGCTATTGAAAGGAACCTTGGAAGAACTTATCCCGATATTAACTAAAATCTTTAACGACATTATAATATCCAAATACATTCCACAACAATGGGAAACATCACATATAATACTAATACACAAGAAGGGCCCAAAAGAAGACATAGACAACTATAGACCAATTAGTTTGATGTCCAATATATACAAAGTATTTACGAAAATCATCCTTGGGAGAATAACCACAATATTAGACGAAAACCAACCCATGGAGCAGGCTGGCTTCAGGAAAAGTTTCTCCACAATAGACCATCTACATACAGTGAAACAAATTATAGAAAAACACAAAGAGTATAATAAATCTCTGTACATGGTCTTTATAGACTACACCAAGGCTTTCGACAGTATCAGTCACAAAGCCATCTGGGAGAGCCTAGAGAAACAGGGTATCCCCTCCACCTACATCAGAATCATACGAAGCATATACTACCATAGCAAAGGAAGAATTCAATTGGAAACTTTGGGTGACGAGTTCAGAATAGGAAGAGGGGTCAGACAGGGAGATCCACTGTCTCCCAAGCTGTTCTCCGCGGTATTAGAAAATATATTCCGTAAACTAGACTGGGATCAATACGGCCTAAGCATAGATGGAAGAAAACTCAATCATCTGAGGTTTGCGGACGACATCGTCCTGTTCGAAAGAGATCCATATAATCTAGAGAAAATGATTGAAGAACTAAGGAAACAAAGTGAAAGCATCGGACTATACATGAACCTGACCAAGACAAAATTACTAACAAATAGTATACATCAAGAGATTAAAATAAATAACCACCCTCTCGAATACGTAGAAGAGTATACCTACTTAGGACAAATCATCTCACATGCAGACCAATCAACCAAAGAAATAAATAGAAGAATAGCCAACAGCTGGAAAAAATACTGGTCCTTGAAAGAAGTAATGAAATCCATAGACATCAGCATAGGAATCAAACGGAAGGTCTTCGATACCTGTATCCTACCTTGCCTCACATACGGATGTGAAACCTGGTCACTCACTAAACTCCAAAGAGACAGTATAGTACACTGCCAAAGAGCCATGGAGAGGAGCATGCTTGGCGTAAAAAAGCAAGATAGAAAAAGACACACCTTCATAAGATCAAAAACAAAAGTAACAGACGTGCTAGATAAGATAGATCAACTAAAGTGGAGGTGGACAGGCCATTTAATGAGATGTCCCCAGGAAAAATGGAGTAAGATATTAACCGAATGGTATCCTAGAGATGGAAAAAGAAAGAGAGGAAGACAAGCAAAAAGATGGGAAGACGAAATAAAACTAACAGCTGGACCCAACTGGAGAAGAGTTGCAAAAGATAGAAAGCAATGGAAAATGTTAGAGGAGGCCTATGCCAAGAGGCACACTGAACTGAGAGACATTCTGTGAGAAGACACTAATAAAATAAAAAAATAAAATAAAATAAAAAAAGTTCAGGATAAAAGGCTGATTGATTGATTGAACTTAAATTTACGTGAATATTTTCGTAACCCTACCGATTACCACGTTATATAACAGTATTTTTGAAATTTTTCAGGGTGTATAACCCTCAATAACTTTACCAAATTATAATAACAAGGTTTGTTTAGGACAAAATAAGGTATATTTGTTGAATAATGTACGACATGAATGTTTTTGTTTGAAGTCGTCCAGTCAGAAATCAGTAAAACAGAACGTCTGCTTGTTTGGCTACTGTCTCTTGTACCATTATAATGTATGCAAATTTATTATAATTTACTTCGTGACTCATTTACTTTGAAAACGATCTTCTTAATTGCTGTAATAGAAAAATAAAAAATTAAATTACAATTTTATTTTCGTTAGCTTTCTTTTAAATTTTTTGACCTAAATCAACCGAGGTAGCCTAGTGGTATGAATAATGGACTGATGAGACGAGGGTTCGATCCCAGGTTTTACCATGGCACACACCAATGACTTTTTGATGCTTTTCGAAGTTATGTGTGTATTTATCGTAGGTTTATAAGTGCCCGGTTAATGGCAATAGGTTCGCTACCTATTACATTGGGACCTAAACATAAACTAGCGAGATATGGGTACTAGCACCTCTGCCCACCCCTTCGGGGATATAGGCCTGAGTTTATGTTATGTTTTTGACCTAATATGTTTGTCTTCTAGACCATCGATATAACAATACTTAAAGATATAAATATAAATATTCTACAACATTCTACACGGACATAGTCCCAAAAACGGTACCTTGAGGTACGCCCATTTTTAAAAATGATATCACAACAGTAATGGGTATACCACTGCTATCACTTAAGGCTCCCCGGGCTGAGCTCATAAAACGGTTAAGTGGCGAGATAGTTTACGTCCGAAACCTTCAACCGCGACACAATATTCTCGTTACATATACTTGGAGCATATTTGAAGATTTTTAAGAGTTTTTCTTCAGTCGAGCTAGTTTGCTGCAAAAATGTATAATATGTGAAATATAAATAATAATATTCCACGACATTCTACACAACGCTATCTAGACCCATGGTAAGCATAGCTTAACTAGCTTGTGTTATGGGATCTAGAATGCAGATAAACATATTTAGATACTTTTTTTTGTAAATACTTACATATTATACATAAAAACACCCAGACCAATGCAAATATACATATTCATGCATATAAATATTTGCACTGAGCGGGAATTGAACCCGCACCCCCTGCATTGCAGTCGAATGCTCTACTGCTACGCCATAGAATTTAAAAGTTGAGATAGAACGGGCAAAGCGACTTTAAAAAAAATCCTAAACAACATCGCGGGAACATTCGAATGCTTATTCAGTATTGTTAAGATTAGGTTGTGATGACACTGTTATAAACCGTGAAAAATGCCATACTGTGTTATTTCCAATAGTAGAAATAAAAGTTGTTAGGGAACTTTGAATACTATGCTTAGACATTTCTTATCTCTGGTTAGTTTTTATTTATAGTGCATGTTCCATTTATGCCCATTCTGGGTTCCTAATTATTTCTGTGGGTACAATTAGCATCAGATGTACCTTGACGAACAAAGTGCTCAAAATTATCTAAATGCCTCGGTTTCCACTCTGCCCGTTCACTATTTGTTCTGATATTTAGACAGATATTTTAGTACACACCTTTGGTTCGGACGATAATACAATTAAATCAATAAAACAGTATTGCCATACAACGTGGCAATGCTGCCAGTCTTCTGGGAACGCTACCACAAGATGCATGCGATGCGGAGGAATTCCACGACGTATTTTAACGTTATTTTTTTTTTAATGTCAATATTAGCATAGCTTTAAAATACATTAAGTGTAAATATGTTTAAATAGATAAAAAAAAACGGTTTGACTTCATCTTAATGATATTAAGATTAATTAATAATATTAATTTATGATATTAAAATCATTTGAGGCCTTATAGTCAAAATCGATCTAATACTGACCACACATAAACTAAAAATTACAGCTACTATTATTCGGAGTACATATACTCGTATCTATACAATATTTGATTTATAGACAGCACGATAGACATATTGGACATGTTTCTTCATCGCTTTTCACCTGTACTCAACAAGACCGATATTGTGAAATGGGCCTTTCAATATTGAACATCAATTTATGGTACGCGTCAGGACGACTCATCTCTTGATAAAGACCCCTGTCGGGGCAATTCGTCGATGTCGGATCATTCGATTCAATTGGTCAACTATTTTTCAAATACTCAGTAAATGTTGTCCGCCGCCCACTCGTATGAATTCTGATCTCGCCCCCGCCATCCACAGGGTCCTATTTTCGGAATAAAAAATAGCTAACATGCAATTTGGGACTATAATCAATCTCTGTGCCAAATTTCATCTGGATCGGTTCAGTCTTTCTTGTGTGAGCTAGTAATAACCGGATAGCATGTTTACCTTCGGCCTCAATGCATGACAGTTGTTTATATCTGAATACGTGTGTCTATATCAAAAATGTTTTGAAAAAAAAAAAATTTTGTTACGGTTCCTGAATAAGGCGGAAATGAATTTTGAATTACGAATTTGGAACGTGACGCCTGGAACTAGATGAAGCATTTTGAAACATACTTATATACAAATAACGCACTTTTTTGTACTTGACATTTTTATGACAGCGGCAAAAAGTTAGTGGCTCAACCAATAATGATAGATATCAATTTTTTTTTTACAGAAGACACTTTTTTCGTACAGGTAACTACCACAGGTACTATTGTTATTAACTTATGTATTTATTTTACGTGGTAGCCGACGGAGTGGTTATGTCGGACTCGTACCAATTAAAACCGCACGTCGTCTCCGGTCTCAGATACCGAGGACCCATAAGGTATTTACCTCGCACCCGGCAGTCTATAATATTACAAGTAATAACAAGAATCATATAAAGTTTGCTGTTATTCGAACTCTTTAAACTCTGACGTGCCTGTTAATACCATTTCATTTCACCAGAAATACTGCCATGAGAGAACTGTACAAGTAATGTTTCATTAAAAGTTGATCGAATTTTCACTTGAGTAGATCGGAACGCTGTATATCAACCAGAAAATTAATATCTTCATTCGTGTCACATCTTAATGGCCAAAGTAAAATTTATAACATTTTACTGCTTGGGTAATTTACATTTACCTTTTAAAATTCATCAAACAGATCTCAAAAAGAATATAAGAGTTCAAGACAGTCTCGAGATTGACGACCGAGTGCTTTGCTAATTAAGATATTCAAGACAGCTGTTGCTGTTCCACTGAACCCGACTGCCATTAGACCTCAATATCGAAGATATTGTTGAACTTTTTAGGGTTCCAATTACCCTTAAGGGCTGCCATAGATGTCCGTATGGCAACCGGGACGTGCTCTCAGAGGCACGACCAGATCAAATACTCATATTCATTCACTACCGCCACGCCACAGAGACTGTCATGATATTAGAATTGTCATCTAGAATACATTACTGTCTAATTATAAATAGAACATCAAGACTATATGTTCTGGAATATATGCCTTAGATACACTTTTTAAGCAGCTATTTGCAGTCAATTGAGTATTTGACTGACTAGTCAAATTATTTACTGTTTTACTAAACGTCAAAATAAGTTATTAGGAAACTAAAATAAGTTAATTTATTGTGACGCCATAACATTTAATAGTCATATAATTTACCATTATAGGTTGAGTAGATGATTAAAAAAATTTAAAAAACCGTGGTAGCCTAGTGGTATGGGTAATGGACTGCTGAGAAGAGGTCTCGGGTTCGATCCCAGGTTTTACCATGGCACACACCAATGACTTTTCGATGCTTTTCGAAGTTATGTGTGTAATTATCGCAGGTTTATAAGTGCCCGGTTAATGGCAATAGGCTCGCCACCTATTACATTGGGACCTAAACATAAACCGGCGAAATGTGGGTGCTAGCACCTCTGCCTACCCCTTCAGGGATATAGGCGTGAGTTTATGTTATGTAAATAATTTATTTTAACTACAGGAAATTACCCAATTCTGTATGAATTAAATCAGCCACTTCTGAGATTATAGCTAACTTATCGTAACCTGTTCTAGTCAGCTAACTGTCGGATGGTACTTACACGTCCCACACGTCGAAATAAAAACCTTTCTCACATTTATTTATATTATATATTCACGTACGTTAAGGCCCTCGTCTGGGTCCGACAGTTGGACCGATTTCACATTGTTTTATTCCACTGTCGGGGTTTCTTCACCGATGTCAACGTGTCGTACACACGAGGCTATTTACAAAAATATAAATATATATAATTTTTTCTGCACTCAGATTACATAATGACATCTTTTCTGTCACTTCACAAGTCTATGGATTGACTTGTGCCACGTAGAACATGAAATGCAAGTCTGTGTGAATGTCTGGGATAGCCATTATTTTTAAAAAAATGGCACGTTGACAGTGTCATTACTGTCAATTTTGTCACACGCCGTGTTATGTACTCAGGCGGTAATCACAGATTAGCCCTTCTAAAATCCAACCACACGTTCTGATCGACCACCTGAATCTCGTGAGGGGTGGACACACGGAAACAAATTTACGGGCGTAGCTAACGTGGCTCTGGTAAAATTTCTTGAAAAACTTGACATTGGCGTCTCGCCATTAATAATTTTATAAACTACTACGGGAAATTGGCAGAATTGATGCTAAAAGCACAGAGCCATCAATCAAGAATTGAATTGAATCAAGTAGGACACGGCGATATTTCCGCCCAATTGAGCAGTCCGACTGGGAAGTACCTCCGCCCTACAGAATACCGCGGCTATAATAACTTCGTGTTGTGTTCCCAGCGGTGAGTAGGGTAGCCAGACCTCACTGGAGAATTTGTGCTGTCAGTGGGAAGACTAAAGGCTTGTCCTGCTTTATCTGCTACACTGACGACACAGAAACTCTGTACTTACAGGGTTGGCAGCGCGACTGTGACTCCTCTGGTGTTACAAACGTCCATAGGCCACAGTAACCACTTTCCATCAGGTGGGCCGTGTGCTTGTCTGCCACCTAAGTGGTCTAAAAAAAAATCTACACCGCATCACGACGAACTGTCCCGAATCTTTTTTAGGACATTGTTCGATTGAAGTGTTTGCTGCCTATGTAGCTCCAGGTCCGCTGGTGGGGGTCTTTTTTTGGCGTGTTGAAATGAATATTCGGCATGCCAGGGAGACATCATCGGAGGAGGTGCTGTGCTGTTATTGTTATTTTTATGTTTATTATTATTATTTCAAATTTCGTTTTATTTATTTATTATTTCTTCTTTCTTTCTTTTCTTTTTGTCTCGCTCCTTCAATTTAAATTTTTAAGTTCCTCTAATTAGACATTCCTTATTCTGTCCGCTCTTGTTCATATCATACATTACTAATAACACATATTGCTGTTATAATTACTTTAATGGGTGCTTTTACTATGTTCGGTGTATTGGTTAGAAAAACACATACACACCATGGCAAATATCTCAAATACACATAATATAGAATCCGCGTGGTTTCCGGCAGAGTAGAATTTGGGCCACCCCATCTCTTCTCATACGGTGTCGTACAAGGCGACTAAGGGATAGGGCTGTTTAACATCAGACAGATATATACAGCCCATCCTCAGCCTCAGATGTACCGCTCGAGTCAACAATAGTGCTCGGAATACGGCAATAGGCTCATCCTATGTGAATCCGTTTATAATTATTGGTGAAATGTGAGTGTTAATTCACCTCTGCCTAACCCTTCGGGGATAAAGGCGTGATTATATGTATATGTATGTAGTATAGCACCTAAAAGGATCTGACTTTTCATAATTAGAACACAGACTGCCTCTGTAGCGTAGCGGTAGCACATTCAACTCCCACGGCAAGGGACGCAGGTTTGATTCCCGCTCAATACAAATATCAGTATGCGTCAATATATATTTGCATTAGTATATGTATGTATTTACATAAAAATATCTAAATAGGTATGTTTATCCGCATTCTAGATACCATAACACAAGCTAGTTTAGGCTTTGCTTACTTTGGGTCTATCTAGATCTAGATAGCGCTGTGTAGAATGTCTTAGAGTATTTACTTATTTATTTTTTTAAACTTAATTTAATTTAACTTTATTTAAACAATCAGGTAGGTTACGACTTGAAAAAGATTATTATTATGAAAATATGATTTCTTTTTGCTTCGTTCCGTAATTTCTTGAAGAAATAATTATTCTTTAAAGTAATAAAACGACAATTGAAGGTTTCAAAATGTTACCCACAATAGAACGATTGTTTGTTTTGTTGGCCATTAATTAATGGGGTTTGGTCAATCAAAACAGAATTATTTCATTATTGTTGTGCTTACCACAGTAAGAATATGCGTACCTAGTAGTTTAGTAGTTAGTATTTTTATTATACAGGACACACCGATTTGACTTCACCTCGCTTGATGTTAAGCTAAAGGCAAAGTCTTAAGAAATAATCTATTTCTGTGTTATTCCATCCAGGCCCTCGATTCTATATAGCAAAATTACTGTCATACCACAGACACGCCAAAAATGGAGATAAATTTTGAACTTTATTCCTATACTATTAAAGTTCAAAATTGAATGAAAAGAGTTTCATTACTCTTCTCTACACTCCTTGCTGCGGTTTTCCCAAGCGCCTACAATATGGGGTTCTTCAAGAGGGGCATCAGAAGGTTTCTTCATGGTCGGCAGCGCGAGTGTGACACCCCTGGTGTTGTATACGTCCATTGGCCACGGTAACCGCTTCCCATCACGTGGGCCGTGTGCTTGTCTGCCAACTAAGATGTATAAAAAAACACTTTTTCATCCACTCTACACTGCTTTTAATTTTAGATTTTAACCACATTGCTTTAAAGGAGGTAGGACACGGCGGTATTGCCGCCCAATTGAGCAGTCTGACTGGGGAAGTACCTCCGCCCTACAGAATACTGCGGTTATAATAACTTCATGTTGTGTTCCCAGCGGTGAGTAGGGTAGCCAGAGCTCAGTGGAGAATTTGTGCTGTCCGTGGGATGACTAAAGGCTTGTCTTGCTTTGTCCTCTACACTGACGGCACAGAAACTCTGTGCTTACAGGGTCGGCAGCGCGAGTGTGGCTTCTCTGGTGTTACACACGTCCAGAGGCTGGAAATGGATTTTTAGCAGTGTCCGTACTATGACAGTGGTTATGCTTTAGCAGAATCAAGGACCTGATTCGTGCACCCGCTTTATACGTAAAGAGTACCAAAATAACATCCACACACACATACTCATTTATACTCATCAACTTTTACATTTAAAATAATATTCCCTCCCAGGTTTGCTAAACAATTTCGGATTAACAAAGTTTACTATGTAACATAATATAACATACATAAACTCACGCCTATATCCCCGAAGAGGTAGGCAGAGGTGCTAGCACCCACATTTTGCAAGTTTATGTTTAGGTCCCAATGTGGCGAGCCTATTGTCATTAACCGGGCACTTATAAACCTGCGATAAATACACACATAACTTCGAAAAGCATCGAAAAGTCATTGGTGTGTGCCATGGTAAAACCTGGGATCGAACCCGAGACCTCGTATCAGCAGTCCATTATCCATACCACTAGGCTACCGCGCTAAATGCTAAGCTAAATATATTGTTATTGTAAACTTTTTAAACTTATTACATGAATTAACTTATTTTATAAGCATCTATTTATCTATATTCACTAATGAAATCTTCGGTCATAGTTACTATGTAATTTTATTTATTAGTACAGGTCCAAATTGTTTGGTATGATTTCACTCATTTTCACCAAAAAGTTTTATAACAATACATTTCAAATTTTAATCAGGTAAGTCAAACTAGTTCAATTTATAATATGTCATTAACAGAACAATAGTAGCCTTCCAGGCAGCATAGTTTTAGTCTATGCTAAATTACTAATAATTATTGTGAAACCAACGGCCGCCCGCGAATTCGCACGCGTGGTTTTACCCCCTTAGAGGCGGAGCTTCGTAAAATCTGTTCTTAGTGGATGTCCAAATTTCAAGTTTGTTAGTGTTATAGTTTTAAAGGTTTCGTAATTAATCAGTGAGTGGATTTAGCTTCTATTTATATAGAAGATTGAAAAGTTTTTTTTATTGGTTTGACGCGCTAATCAACAACCGCCAATTCGATTTGAAAAAATATTTTCGTATTTTTATTGAGATTCATCTTTCTACATTAGATATTTTTATTTCAAATAAGTACAAATTAAATTAATTACAATTAAAAAAATTAATTACAAAATGTCCAATCATTATCTACAATCATAGATTTTGTCAAGTGTTATGTCAAATCAAATAACCCGCCCGTATCGTTCCCGGCGCAAAGGTGCCCGTGACGCTGGCAGCGTTGCCTCGCTGAATCACGATGGCCATCCTCTGCCCCAGAAACGAGCCGGAGCGGGAGTCACCGCCTTGTTCGCGGATACGGCGGCCTATCTCAGCGATTAAGCCCTTCGCCTCCGACCCCCAACTGCCCATAGTCTCCACCGCAATGGGCACAAAATAATATTGTGGCTCCATTTCGGCGTATTTCATTCTTTTTCTGCTCGCCGCGTCCTCAGCATCGTATTATATAGTCACTTAATTGAGAAAGTCTCAATATCAAATCATCATGCAGCTACCCCAGGGAGCTGAGTACCTTGCATGGCAGAGAATGATACACAAAATAAGAATCGTTCATGCGGTTATCAAAATTGATCTCTTTCATATAATATTTCATTGAAAAAAAATGTCCATTGTACCAAACGTTAAAGGTTTCATATACGACCTTTCTCATGCGACATTCATGACATACCCACGGGGGTTCGACTCACAATACGCGCAAATGACGGTCACCCTACGGATTTGGCATCACCTTGACAAATAATTGGATATGTGAGACACTATTTATCTATACACCACACGTTTCACATAAATGTGGAGACAGATAGGAAGGTCTCAAATATATCGAAGTGCGAACATGATCATTCTCATAGTTGTTGCTTAGTTTGTACTTTGGAGTCCGAGGACCGCTTGTTGATATGTTAACTTTTCCGACAGTGACTGCCGTTTGACCTCCCAATTCTGAGAGAAAAACGTCTGTTATTTAGCAGGTCTTGCAGGTGTACTTGGATTTTACTTCAAGGATTTCGGTAGAGCCTTCTACATTCATAATAATTGGAGGTTATTATTATATATTATAATTATTATATTGGAGAAAATTGGAGCTCCGTACTAGAAACGTAAAGTTTGTGCTTAAATGTAAATCTATTGTTTTATTTTATTCATGCACCACCACTAGCGCCTAGGTACTCTACGAATGAATAAAATGAAGTCCAAATACAATGCAAAAATAATAGTTTCATCTAAAAACATTCGTACCTACAGTTTAAAAGCTCTCAACCCGTAAAATAATGATTAAAAAAATACCGCGTTCGAAATATGAAATTTTTTGTTCTCACTGTCTATGACCCACTCACTTTCATGAATTCATAATGGGTTCTTCATATTTTATTTATGACAGTGACACCACTTTTAATATTGATATTTTCGGCTATTTACCAGAATATTATTCATGGAAATAAAATTCCCCACGACGACGAAGATATCAAGTCACGAACAGTGTACCTAAATAATAAAATGATACAATATTAATATTGATAGAAAATGTTAAAAATAGTTTTATTTCAATCACTTATGATATTATTTCGCTCTCTCGACATGTATCGCAACGACTTTGCCAGCAAAATAGCAAGACGAAAAAAAAAATCACAGCGGTCTTAAATATATTTTTATATCACATCAATTGATATTGAGTTTGAGCTCAAGCCTTTTTTGTGTACAAATTCTGGACCGCAGCGTTAGCTCTAGACATAATCGTATTTTGGGCTCTCGTATACTGATAGGTACATAACGGATGTGCTGAGTATCGTCTGTTACCTATTTTAATTTATTTTTGTACCACTTAGGTGGCGGCAGACAAGCACACGGCCCACCTGATGGAAAGTCGTTACCGTGGCCTATGGACTCGTTCAACACCAGGGGCGTTACACTCGCGCTGCCGACCCTGAAGAAATCTCCTAATGCCCCTTTTGAAGAACCCCATATTGTAGGCGCATGGGAAGACCGCAGCAGGGAGTTCATTCCACAACTTGAGTGTGCGTGGGATGAAATTAAAATACTTAAAAATAATCTAGTAACAAATGTTTCTTAGATAATTATTGGAGATATTAACCCTTTCAGACCTGATTTATTTTATTTTCGCCAATCGATCTGAGAAAATTCCTGCAACTAGTCTAGGGTATATAGATCTAAGAAAAAATAAAGAAAAAAATCCTGATTCCCAGCCTCTCAAGAAAAACAGCTTTTTCTTTTTGTGCACATGTGTACACATCCGTCCTACGTAATGAAAATATTAGTGTTTACTAGGGATCTGTAATGAGAAAACATTTATTTTACAACTTTTTATTAGAGAATATGAAGTAATATTATAAACTAACAAATTATATAGTATTTTCATTATGAAAATTACACAATTTGGCTTTGGGGTAGATTAAACAAATGGTACATAAATCACAGTCTAAATTATAAAATCAATGATATAACAAAATTATAACATACTTATGTATGAAATGAAGGTTTCTTCATGGTCGGCAGCACGAGTGTGACACCCCTGGTGTTGCATACGTCCATAGGCCACGGTAACCGCTTCCCATCAGGTGGGCCGTGTGCTTGTCTGCCAACTTAGTGGTATAAAAAAAAATGCTAAGAAGACATTCTTATCCTTAGTTAGGCATAAGTGAACCTTGCATTTTATGCATTTGATCCGTGTCCTCCCCTTGCATCCCACCATTTTACACCGTGTCCCAAGCCCCTCATCGTGTGCAGAAAAATGCCAAAAACCGTCTCGAGCTATTTCAGCTTCTGGGCGTTTCTCTCCTGGTCTTCAAGGTATAATCTGAGGAGTTGGGCTACTGCCACTTGGACGGCCTCTTTTACCACTTTTTCTTTTGCCTCTTTCAGCCAACCGACGCCGAAAGTGAAGTAATGTGAGCTGTTTGTTTTTCGGTATGCCAAGCGATTCGTTGTCAACTTGATATTCTCGGTATGCTTGAACGACTGGTAAATCTGATGCATGAAATATCATGCGTAGAGTCCATTTTTTTTTATTTTATAAACATCCTGTAATAGCTCATGAGTTGATCTAACAAGTCTACTCCTCCCATCGCATGATTGTACTTCGTTACATCTTCAGGACGTTCTACTTCAATAAAATGCTTGTCTTTTTTATGGGTGGAAACCAAGCAGATGTAATTGTATTCACTATTTCCTTGTGTCTCCACCTAATATTCTGCTTAGGCGTAATATTCTGTAGAATATCTTCAGAGGTGGAAGGCACTTCTAGTAATAAGTTATTGCTGGTGTCTTCGAGTTCTCTCTCACTCATTTCAACCCACGATGAGCTAGCTACTTCATTATCATCATCATCAGAATCTGGTGGGAATATTTCTCGCTGGTTGTGGTTGATGACATCTGCTCCTACTCAAACACATCGCAGCTCCCGTTCAGGCGCAGGCCCAAGTTGTTCTTCGTCATCAGAAGATAGCTCCAAATCTAATAGACAACCTTCTTCTAGTGTTATAAAAGCGTCGCGCGAAAACATATTGGCACTTTTTTAACAAATCGGAAATACATCATATGCGCCTGTTGTGTACATTTGTGTACAAATATAAAAATCGCGAAAATTGGTACTAAAATAAACTAAAACCAACAATATTTATGTAACATATGACGACAACAGTATAACACATCAACCAATAATTTTTGCATTACATATATTTCGATATTTTCTACTTTTCAGAAATAAAATAATGAACTTACCTGCAGAGTTCAAACTTCGGCCGGCTACTGGTCATAACTTGTAAAAAAATGCCAAAGTACGCTAAGAGATGGCATTGAGAGTATCGTTTTCGATAGTTTAATATGTGAACATATGAACACAGCCGATTTTAGTTGCAAATATTGTGAAATAAATACTTAAATTTAATTTTATATTATATGTGTACAATTATGTACGCCAGGTCTGAAAGGGTTAAATAATAAAAACCTATGCAAAATTTTACTGAACAAAACTGCCAAACGACTTTTGGATTCTGATGATTGAATTTAGTTTTAAAGTGATACCTTGAAATATACTTTGGCGTACTAGCTATCAATAAAATTGAATTCATTGTCTTTGGAGTTTAACGTATTTTAAATGTATTTTAAGTTCAAGTTAATATTTTCTGTTGTTTCTCTGAATAATATATTTACAGATAGACGGATAACTGACTATAAAGGTTACATATTCGTTTTTAAGTACAAAATCCTAAAAATTCAGTTTTAAAGACTTTCAGAAAACCTACTTTTATGTTTACTTACTCATCGTCTTGACAGATTTCATATTTTTTTTACATATTTTTTATACGTCACCGTTTTAAAATACTCTTTTTAAAAAAAAAAAACAATTTTAAGTAAAGAATTCTCGTGAATAAAGAGATTGATTGCTTTCAGTAAATCACGTTACACTTACAAAAGTCGTAGCAGAGATAAGCTTGTTCCTTTCTTAACTATTCCACAACTAAATAAACTAAAGAAAAGGTATTTGAGATAAAAAGTGAGTATCGGGTGAAAGCCTTTGAATAGTCTCTAAGTTAACTTACAAACAATTTACTTATCCAATTTTAACTTTACCGAAGATTGGCGATATGGAGGTAGGACACGACGCTATTTCCGTCCTATTGAGCAGTCCTACTGGGGAAGTACCTCTGCCCTACAGAATACCGCGGCTGTAATAACCTTGTGTTGTGTTCCCGGCGATGAGTAGGGTAGCCAGAGCTCACTGGATAGTTTTTGTGCTGTCAGTGGGAAGATCAAAAGCTGCTTTGTCTTTTACACTGACGGCACAGAAAATCTCTGTGCTTACAGGGACGGGAGCGCGAGTGTGACTCCCTTGGTTTTGCACACGTCCATAGGCCACGGTAACCACTTTCCATCAGATGGGCCGTGTGCTTGTCTGCCACTTAAGTATAAAATAAACGTAGTATAAAAAAAAATTGAACAATAAAACAGATTGAGAAGGTAAGATATTAATTATGTCGACATAATAATGAACTAACCACAAAACTAACAAATCACGAGATAAAACTCTTCTTTGTGTCGATGAACATTTGGTATCGGGAAAGACAGTGATGAGTGGTCTTATTAAAGATGTAGTGGTTCTAGAAGATATTGAACTACTTAGATACTTGACTAGCAAAAACGCGCGCCTTTTATTAGCTGTCATACAAATGGTATTACAAAAAAGCACACTGTAGTTATACAAATAGGTGTCAAAATTCATTAACTTATTTACTTATTAGTTAGTCCAAGCGCTAGTCTACAATACATAGAAATGAAAATGAAATGAAATGCAATAGAATTTATTCATGGAAAAGTACATAATTTTTACAACATTGTACTCCTGCCAAACTGTAAAACAGTTTGTTGGCAGAATGATGCTCCCATCTGTTATTCTATTAAGTTTATTCTTTATATTTCACCTTTTTTATTTTACATGCATATATTTTGTGCAGAAATATATTTTAATTTATAGTACTCTTCCACGGAGTTGCTACAAAAACTGTTTTACTTCAATTTCAATTCAATTTTCAGCAATATTTATAATGAAAGGACTCAAACAACTTAAATAAGAACTCAATCTAAAGAGTATAGTATAAACCCAGTCCATCACCATGTTAAAATATCAATAGAAAGAAGTATAAAAAAAGTAGGATACCAGTACGACTAAAATGATTGAAGTCGTAAAAACAAAGCCGTAACACAAAATCACTAGATAGTGCTATTTCCATTAGACGGGATGGGTAATTATAATTTTATTGACCTCGCTGTGGCGTACACAAGCAGACACAAGATACAACACCTAATAGTGATCTGAATGAGTGACATCGTATTAATATGCAAAGCGATGGAGTTGAACGAATACGTTGCTGCATAAAGTAATACGCTGCCATCTTGCATTAGATAGGAGTTGAAGTTGCTTTTATTTTTTATGATTTTTTTTAATTTTTTTAAAGGTTTATCTGAATAATTCGTTCGGAAAAGTTGCATTTATTTTGCACGCTTTTTTATACAACTTAGCTGGCAGACAAACACACGGCCCACCTGACGGAAAGTGGTTACCGTGACCTATGAACGTATGTAACACCAGGAGAGTCACACGCGTGCTGCCGACCCAGTAAGAACAGAGATTTTCTGTGCCGTCAGAGCAGAACACAAAATCAGGATAAGCGTTTGGTCTTCCCACTGACAGCACAAAAACTCTCCAGTGAGCTCTGCCTACCCTACTCACCGCCGGGAACATAACACGAGGTTATAATAACCGTGGTATTCTGTAGGGTGAAGGTACTTCCCCAGTCGGATTGCTCAATTGTGACGGAACTAATTGTATGTGCTGAGCTTTTTCTTATAAACCTTGTCCTGACATAAAGGGTACATTCTTCGTCATTTTAGCATTAATTCCAGGCAACCGAAGCTTTCACTTCGAAGTCTGGGGTCCGCTTTTAATAGTCTAACTGCAGATTTGGCTGAAATTAGATATTTTCCGTGAAGCGACTGCCATCTGACATCCACAAACCAATGGCGATATCGAGGCATTGTAGTTAGACCATTTGTTGACTTTTTATGGCTACAACTAACTTTAACTACTGCCATAGATGTCCGTTTGAAAACCGGGATCATCGACTTAACATGCTCTCTGACGCACGACCAGACTAATGCAAATACTCATATGCATGCATACAAAACTGGGGGATCGATCACTGGAGCATCAGTCTGGATGAAGAGTTTAAAGATTATATTAAGACCATAAAAGTATTCTGTTTAGAAAAAAAAATAGGGATTCGTTCTCATTTGTATCTATATAAGACTTTGAACCTTTTTTTTTTTTTTTACGTGCGCAAAATCCCCACGGATACCCCCCACCAGAGCCGGTGGAGGAGGTTATGTCGGACTCAAACCGACTAAAACGCACGCCCCTTGTGGGTCGTTTTGGTTGCCGAAGGTGAGGTTGACAGGCATATCCCTCGCACCCCAGGCCGACCCAGGGCCATCTCTCACGATCTGGCCCTCTTCTCGGGTGTGGGGACTACAGAGTCCCCTAAGACTTTGAACCTGGGTGTAGTAGTAAATCTGTATTTATAGAAACGTAGGCTCCATAAATGGGTTTATTGCCGTGGAATGGTAGCATTGAATGGTAGATGTGCTGAACTGTATCTAATCTTACTTAACACCATGTATGACCACATTTGTGCAAATAAATGAATTTTGAATTTTGAAAATGTAATCGTTCAAGTTTCCTATACCTACTTGAAAACATATCAATTCAAAATTTAGATTTTTTAAAGCTTACTCTCCGATGGCTATCCCCGATAGTTACACGCAAAGCAAGTAAAATCAACGTGTGATCCGTAAAATCACAGAATATCGGGGGCGTGCGTCAAGCCGGCTCTATTGAATGAAATCAAATGTAATTTCCTTCACACCTACTTCCACCGAGACGGTCTTGACGTTAGCATATGTCATGCAGCCATTTTGTAACGTATTGTTAACATTTGTCTTTGGAAAGCACAGTAAAATGGATATTAGATTTTATTTAAAAGGAGTCGTTGATACATTTCAAAAGTAGTTGAGCAATTTTTTATTTTGTAATATAGATTTACGAGACTTGTGTAATGCACCTTACCTATGTCACCTTGCATGTTTCATCTTTATCTGCTTTTTTCGATCAGTGGAGCTACCGATATTTTCCTGGTAATATTAATAAAAAATCTAGAAATTCTTATAGATATTGCAACATCCAAACATATAATCACGCCTTTATCCCTGGAGGGTTAGGTAGAGGTGAATTAACGCCCACATTTCACCAATCATTAAATTCGGTCGGTAAATATCGGTGAGCCTATTGCCGTCTTCCGGGCACTATAGTTGACTCAAGCCATGCATCTGAATCTGTGTTTAGCCTGTATATATCAGTCTGATGTTAAACAGCCCTAGCCTAGCCCTTAGTCGCCTTGTACGACGCCGTAATTGCAACAAAACTTTATATTAACATAAAATCTTCGTTTTTTCAGTCACCGACATTAGGTGATTTAAAAGACAACTAATAAAAACAAAAAGCAACAAAACATAAGGAAAATAAATAAATAGAAAAACATTGAAGCCCTCAATCTCATAGTATGAAAAAGGTAGAATAAAAGCGTGATGGAATAAAAGAGAGGAATAGAATGAAGAGAATAAGAATGAAAGCGTGAAAACACTTAATAGCTAACTTAACTTAACAATTACATCAAATAATATACGAGTCCAATAAACAGCAGCGACGAAAAGACTTCGAACTCGGGTCGAAGGTGCTAGTATAAAAAAATAAAAAAAAAAGACATTAGGTGATTATATTAAAATATTGTTTTAAACCGAAATACACATAATTAATGTACAAGCTTTATAAGCTCCAGAGTACAAAGTTTACATGTTAATGTTTGTTCATTATTTTATGAGAAATTGTGATCATTAAATTAGAATTTGTTATTCTACTTTTGTCGTGTACATCAAGCGGGATGAACAACATCCCGTCAACAAGAAACACAAACAAATTATTTTGTTTATAATCCACTATTGCGCAAGACTATAATTTCCTCTCTATAAAGTTTAATTTTCAATTTGGGCTTTCATTGTAGGAACGCAGGTGGTAATTGAATTCCAAACGAAGTTGAATTACTAGATTAAGGGCTACAAAGTTACAGTGGTTTATTATTAGCCTGCTAATCTTATTCATCAGAGCTCCAATCCCGGTTGCACCCAATGCTTGCACACGTTATATAGTTGCCAGCATATATTTTGTTCCCTTCCACGTTACAACAGTGTCTATATTGAGTACAGTACGTGATGCTACGGCGATCCGCGAACGCACCAAGGTCTCATCTCAATCGTGATTTGGGTCAAGATATACGCCGCCAACTATATATTGTTTACTTTTATAGGAGCGGCTGGTTTTTAAAACCATGACTTGGAAGCAGATTCAGTAATCGTTAAGCTATACATGTAGAAAGAACTTAAAATTTAACACTTAGTACAATTGATTTTTGTAATTTTTTAAATAAGTTTGACAACCAACCAATCAAATTCTATTTCCTATGAATCCTACTAATATTTATAAATGTAAATGTTTGTGAACATGTTTGGGTGTTTATTAAACTCGCTTGAAATTGACACGCATGATAATTGACCCGGACTCCCATAAATGCCCGCATGCAACAGCAAGTAAAACTTTCATGTACACTAGACTTTGCCTCTCGTATTGCAATTCCTCTGTTGGAGTTCTTTGCTGGAAGAAAACTCAATTTTGAGTTAAGCTCGCCTTTATATATTACATCTATTTTTATGTATAAATGTAATTTTGTGTATATGTACAATAAAGTATAATCTATAAGATAGCAGGAAAATTTTATGAAAATTAAATTTAAAAAATAAAAAAGTCAAAAATAAATTGTGTTAGTTAATTCTATAACTTTGATATACCTAGTAATACATATTTTAATGCAAGTCTCACACATACACACACAGACACTTCAAACATATAACACCCCGTCGTTTTTGCGTCGGGGGTTAAAAATAATATTTCTTGTAAAAAAGGGCATACTGTGCACATCTGCTCAACAACGTTTTCTCTTTGTAATGTTCGTAAAACGCTGAATGACGATATTGTAACATACAAAGTGACGCGGACCTTTACTAATGGAACGAAGTACCTCCGTGTATCTTGTAGTATGATTGCTACAAGTCTACCTTTCATTTTATCACTTATGTAGATAAGTTGATAGGTTTGTAATTGTGTAGTGATTATATTGGCAAACTATTGGGATTACATTGGCCAAGAATGTAGGATCATATTTGAACTGCTTGTATTATGTGAAAACAACCTAATTTCGCGTTGAACGGGAAATAATTCTGGATGAATGTTTGTTGTCGTTTCGCTATACTGACCTGATCAAAATAAAGAATCTAATAAAAAATATTAAAATAGCACAATTGAATGATAGTGGAACACTTGTGCAGGTAAAGTGTTCCAGCTCTTTATCGTTCGACAGGTGAAGTCAAATTTGTACAAACGACTGCTCCGCTCGGTAGTAAATTAGGGTAGTAAAATATTAAATTACGATTTGACAACAGCTCACCAGGATGAGGTTGAATGAAGTAACTCTAATCCCTCGTTTACACCTGTACACATGTATTTGACAAGTTGCATTATGTCACAGGCCACAGTGAACGCAAATGTGTTTTATACTTGTTCACAACTTGTTGGCTATACATACTACGTGAACGAAAAAGTATCTGAGATACATTTATAAAATAAGAATTGTGTTTTGATTAGTCTTCTACAAGTTTTTATAAACAAATTTACAACTTGTTCCGTGATGTAAACGAGGGTTAATGTACTTAGACATATAACGCTGGGTAAAAAATGTAAATCAAACATTCTGTATATAATTACATTAATGAGACATGCCTACCACTGAAAAGTGTAGCTTTTTCTATTGCAGAACTAGACGAAACTTAAGATACTTCGAAGAAAAATACCTAAAAGTTGTTTTAGGACTAGAAAGGTTCTAGAATAACATACGTTTGACTTCATTCAGTCTGAGCTCGGATTGTGAACTTAAAAAACAATAAACTTGTATTATTTTTTAAGAGAAACTTTTATTCGCTATAAACCGCAGATATTTCTCGTCATAAAATGCAGAGAGTCTTTCTTTAAAAAAATAAAATCGGTATTGTTTTTGCTCAAAGGACGGGATGGGTCACTGGTTTTTGCATACTTTTAATATATCTCGAGACACGTATCTTGGACATAAATCGCGAAACAAACGAGACCCTGGCGCTCGCCTTTTGCACGCGATTATTTTCTAATATTCTATACAGACATACATACAAACAAACAGTCACGCCTCTATCCCTGGAGAGTTAGGCAGTGGTGAATTAACACCCACATTAGTGGTGCGTAATAGGGGGTGAGCCTATTGCCGTATTCCGGGCATCTGAGGCTGAGTCTGGGCAGTATGTGTTTGATGTAAAACAGCCCTATCCCTTAGTCGCATTGTACGATACCGATATTCTTTGGTTGGTGAATTTCAATTTTGAGTTCGTCCACCGCCATAGCATCCCGTGTTATCCTCAAAACACATACAAGATGCTTGTACTGCTCGAATAGAGTACATTTTGGCACATTTTAGGTCCATATAACGAGTAATACCCTACGTGTAAATATGATCTAAAAAGGAAAAGATAGCTACATAAACTGGATACAGAAGGCGAAGATCGGGTGCTATAGAATACATTGGGGCTTATGTCTAGCATGACCGAAGTAGGTTAACTGGTTTGATTTGGTTGTGTGTTTAAATGAAAGAATTCATGACTTCTAACGCAGTTTAATTATATTTAAATGAGGTTCTTAAAAAAACTAACATATGTATCATAAATAACTAAATGATAACTGCGAAGAAGGCTTCGCTCACGTAAAATTCTGTTCCGTTTTCCGTGACCTATGAGAACTTTTTTTTAAATTTTCCGTGGAACATTTAGAACATCCGGATAAAAATAACCGAATCGTTCGAGCTATTTTCAAGTTATGCGCTTAGCAACAATTCTATTATATAGATGAAGTAAATCGATTAAAAAGGCAATCCTGAACTAGTAACAATTAGTTCTTGCATTATTCTGTCACAGTTATATAAGCTGTCGAAACAAAACCAAACATTAAATTGCAGCTCACAACATACGACCACACGACAAAATGAAACGTTCATGCTTAATCCACGATTTGCAATTGTTTATTTATATGAGAGAACACACCGGAAATTACTGTAGTAACCTCTTTTTGCGTACTCCATGGTTGTAACTCTGGGTATGTGTGCTCTCCACGCATTGCATCGTAAACATAAAAGTGCTTTGACAGGCATTACACTGCCTATATATTTACACTTATACTGGTACATTCTTGTTTCGTACTTTTTTGAGAGTAATTTCTTGAATTTACTTTTTTTATTATTACACATTAGAAAAATTACTTATTTGTAGACAAGTTGTTTTGAACAAAAACTTTGATACGGTTCCTGGGTGAGGCGGACGAATTTGAATTTCGTATTTCGAACGTGAAACGAGGTAATGAACTTTGACACCTATTGATCAAACGGCAGCCATTATTATCTTTGCGTTAGTCCCGGATGCATTTGGGGCCTTAACCTCGAAGTCTGTGGTCCGGTTGATGGCAGTCGTCCCCCGAAAATCATATGTACTAATCAAAACAAAAAGTAGAAAAGACCTCAACACGCAAATTTTACTCGATATGTGTCAACAGTAATTTTTGGATGCTTATGCACGTCAACAAAACGATACAGAAAATGTTCATGCCATGTTACGTACACGAATTACGTTCGTGCTCCCGGAGGTTGTAGAGAAACGAAGTTTAATGTTACTCAGTTTATTTTAACTGCAATATAACACTCTAATTAACTTACTAACTACCTTAAGAGCTAGGCGACTTAGTGCTTAAGCGCGAAGCTCTGACAAGAGTGTAATGCTTTCGTTTTGACTTTATTATATATTATCTGTTACCAAAACATATTAATGAATTTGAAACGTAAGATCATGGGTACGTGATGATTTTCATTTTCCGCCATCGCTCATATATTATACTACATGGGGATTGCTTGATGAGGCTGAGTGCTAACTTGCTGACGGTGCGATAATGCTATACAACTAGCATCTTCGGTTTCACCTATCGTAACTCAAGTGTAAATGTGTGCGTAGCAACGGTACAATTAGCAGTAAAAAAAAAGACAAAAAAGTAACACACACAAACGTAATGCGTGTGTACACGATTACTTCAACTAACTCACGAACGTTCTAGTGAATTGCAAGTAGGTACAGTCAGCACCAGATCGATCTTGACGAACAAAGTACTTAAAATTATTTTAATTGTTCTGATATTTGGTACATACCTTTAGTTCGAACAATAATACAATACGCTATTTGACAGGGTCGCTCGATTCTTCCCAATGCCGCTTAATAATATTAGTTTGTTCTGGAAAAATTTGCCGTCCAATATTCAAAAATTAAGAGTCAAAGTTTCTCCCAATTACGATTTTTTATGAAGCGTTTTCGGCCGGCTTGAGAACAACTATTTGTAGTAAGAAAATTTCTCTTTAGCAGTTCATTATCTTAAACTAAAGTGATTATATTTCGACAAAGTTAGTCAAATAGCCTATTCAAATCAAGAAAACAGTTTGACTTGCTTTTAATAGCTTGGTATCAAGATTATTTTGAAACTTGGTAGTCAATATCAATCTGATGCTGACTGCACTAAAATATAATTGTTTACAACACGTCTGTGGACTCAATTGTTTCGCTATCCTCGATTCTAACAAGTTGTTGTTTAACTTGATTGTTTGCTTGCTCCAGATCTTAGAAGCCTATTTTCTTTTTTATTTGCACCATTACATTGGAAAATAACCGCGGTAGCCTAGTAGTATGGGTAATGGACTGCTGAGACGAGGTCTCGGGTTTGATCCAAGGTTTTACCATGCCACACACCAATGACTTTTCGATGCTTTTCGAAGTTATGTGAGTAAAGTGCCCGGTTAATGGCAATAGGTTCGCCACCTATTACATTGGGACCTAAACATAAACTGGCGAAATGTGTGTGCTAGCACCTCTGCCTACCTTCCTTACCTTCGGGAATATAGGCGTGAGTTTATGTTATGTTTGCACCATTATTTTAACTTGATATAGACTTGATATAGAGGAGGTAAGACACAGCGGTATTTCCGCCCAATTGAGCAGTCCGACTGGGGAAGTACCTCCGCCCTACAGAATACCGCGGTTATAATAACTTCATGTTGTGTTCCCAGCGGTGAGTAGAGTAGCCAGAGCAACAGGTCTAACGGCAATGCTTTGATATCGCCAATGGGATGTGGAGGTCAGATGGTAGTCGCTTCAAGGAGTTAGACTGGAAAAGACGGTCACCAGACTGCGAGGTGAAAGCTTCGAAATTGTCTGGAACGCTAGGATGAAAAAGAAGAAATATGAGAATTGACAGCGGGACCCAAAGTGCAAACTTCTCTTAAATCATTTTTTTTATACCACTTAGGTGGCACACAAGCGCACGGCCCATCTGATGGAAAGTGGTTACCGTGGCCTATGGACGTGTGCAACACCAGAGGAGCCACACTCGCGCTGCCGACCCTCTAAGCACAGAGCCTCTGTGCCGTCAGTGTAGAGGACAAGGCAGGACAAGCCTTTAGTCATCCCACTGACAGCACAAATTCTCCAGTGAGCTCTGGCTACCCTAACCACCGCTGGGAACACAACACGAAATTATTATAACCGCGGTATTCTGTAGGGCGGAGGTACTTTCCCAGTCGGACTGCTCAATTGGGAGGAAATAACGCCGTGTCTTACCTCCTATTTACCTACCTCCGGGGTAAATAGGAGGTACCTGTCTTACCTCCGGGGATAAAGGCCAGATTATATGTATGTACCTATGTAAAAATTAAAAAATACAAGTAATCCCTCCTTCTCGCGATGATTTACTATTCGTAGAATACTCATACTCTTATTAATTTTCACAGGAATCGCACAGAAATACCGTTTACCTTGGCGTACCTAATGTTTCCATTTCGACGGCACGTTGCAAGTGTTGTACCGTCTGCGCGGTAATATGTTCCGTAATTGCGATATTAATTAGCATGCACGTGTGACTGACTGTATTACAAACTGAAGTGCAAATATTATATAAAACATTTCTCAGGGATCATGCAATTAGGTACAGTTGCCTTCAGAAATCGCTGAGTACTAACAAACGATAAATAAGTCTGAATTGCTGAAAAGTAGTCGAAACGTCGGGGTAGTATACCATTTAAATCGCAATAGAATCTGTTGTAAATTATTTTTATTTCAATAGAATTAATTGTAGTGTCCGTAGCTTAGTGGTTAAGTCGGCCTTACGGCCGAGAGGTCCCGGGTTCGAATCCTGGCTATTAGACAATCAACGTGTACTCACTCCTAACAATTTAGCTTACCTGAATGAGTTAGAGGGAATATTAGTAATAACGGTTGCTAATATTCTTTAATTAAAAAAAATATATAATTGAAATAAATAATTTAAAAATTATTACATATATAAACTTAAGTGTACTTTAGTGAATGTACATAAATTGTCTGATCAAACTTATGTCATACGGTAAGTTCTTTGCAAACATGTTTTAAATAAAGAATTATGACGTCATACTTTTAACTGTCAAATAATTTACAATTATAGTTGACAGCAAATACTCTGTTGTACTTTATTAACAATTTACCTATTTACACTTAATGTATTTTAAATCTATGCTAATATTTGCATTTATTATAGGTTGAGTGAATGATTAAAATAAATAAAATAAGTACAGAGGCAACTTTTTTTGCTCTTTTACCATTTTTAATTTAATCAATCAATTAGCCTACCGAATTTCACTGCGGGACATGGCCTCTCCCAATGTTGGAAGGATCTGACTACTGTGTCCATGCTGGCGAGAAGAAATGGTACCGGGCTTTATTTCGAGTTTTCCTTCTCTCACAGTGATATTATCTTACCACCCTTCGGGGGCGGGAGTGGAGTGGTCATACTTATATTCTGTCTCTATCACCGCACGGATGATTCTTAATTTAATAAGCTTATTTAAATTATTTATTTTAATTACAGAAAAGTATCTCCAATTCGTGAGCGTCATCCCTTTTCATAATATATAAACTGTAGTAAGTGAATCGCTGTATATACTTAAAAATAAAAGAATCACTAATATTCCCTAAAACCCCTCCAAGTTAAATTGCTTGTGTTAGGAGTGCTAGATGAAAATGTTTTTATTCATTTTACCTGTTTGCTAGCGCCTTTGCAATTGAATTCTATATCAGTTCCGCCCAATCTATTGAACTGTAATATGGTACGCAATTTTACTGTGACAAGATAACAATACTATCTAATATTAACAATACCGTGAGCTTCATTACACTGTCTATCTATATACTGTCATAAAACTGTAAATTAATTGTGAATGTACAAACATATACATATTGGGTTATGTAAAAATAACGATTCTGGACTCAAAATGTTTCAAGTAGTGTTTTTCTTTGTACTACTTAGGTGGCAGACTAGCACACGGCCCACCTGATGGGAAGTGGTGACCGTGGCCTATGGACGTGTGTATGTAACACCAGGGGCGTTACACAGGCGCTGCTGACTCTGCACTGGTATTTAATTCTGAAGACTCTCTGATTAAAATCTTACCATGTGGTGCCGCTTATCCATGAGGGTAACGAAGAAAAAATATAAGTATCACCACCCCATCTCATATGACGGGTGTCGTAAGAGGGTGTTAACGGAAAAATAATAGAGAAGGAAAACTCGAAATGAAACCCTGTATTAATCCGTCTGACCAGCGAGGAAACAGTAGGCCAAAGCCTCCTAACATTGATAGAGACCTATGTCAAGCAGTGAGCTGCAATGGGCTAATTGATGAAATATTGCCATACGTTTGATTGCAACTGGTTGAGAAGTTCTAGAGATCTGACCAATAACGCAAACGATCAAATATATAATAAAATCACTTTTACGTATCTGACTGTTTAGCACTAAGCTATCAGCGCTTCTCTTTGTTCTAAAGCTCATAGTACAAAATATATTTGGTTAGAATCAATTGGATAAGCGGGATGTAATTTTTGCTGGCCGAATAAAAAATGATGATTATGGGTTTTTTTAATGAACTGACATTCAACTCTGCATTAAACATAACTACACCCACTAGAAAACATTAAATTAATAATTAAGAGAAATCGTTAAATTAATAATTTAGAGAAATAATTAAAAGCCACATCACCACATAACAACTATCACGCTCTAATGCAGGTATTAGTTAGAGCGTGGTGTTTAATGATTATGCGACGAAACATGACAAATCATGTATGTTCAGGAGTATTACCTAAATTGCCATTAGTAGGTATTGTCAAAATCTATACATACCTATAGGTACTATTATGAAATTGTTAATAAATTGTGTCTGTGCATTGGACAGGTCTATAAAAATTCTGTATCCAAAAAAAAAATGTTTGTTCATGACGGACGCAAAAACTCCTTCACGGATTTTTATGCAGTTTTTTGTAAATATTGTATAGATTGCATAGTTTTGTATAAATTTATACGTAATTGCATATATTTTTTCTGCATATTTTAAGAGTATATTTTATGTACCTAAACTGAATAAATGTCATAATAAGGTTATTATAAATACTGAAAGGTCTTAGTTAGTCTTTAATTATATTTGATCGTTATTGGTCGAGTTGTAAGTAGCGATAACCAACATATACAAGGGTGCAGCCACGAGCCTAAGCTACTTATGTATTAAATTAGTATAATTCGAATCGGATCATTATTAAATAAGTTCTATACTCCATTTGATTAGGTATTTAACTGAAGGAAAACAATCTTTTAGCGACTTTATATAAAAACACATATTAAATCAATAAACTAGACTAACTAACTGACTAACTGGTGGTTTAATATCGATTTTTAATGTTTAAAATGAGTTTCTAAACAGAATTTTATATTTATCCCCGGTGGGTTTGGCAGAGGTGAATTATCACCCACATTTCATCAATAATTATTATCGGTCCCACGTATTATAGGGGGTGAGTCTATTGCCGTATTCCGGGCACTATTGTTGACTCGAGGCATGCTTCTGAGGCTGAGTCTGGGCTGTATATATCTGTCCGATGTTAATATTATATTATATTATATATTAATAAACTGAGTTTTTAAATAAAACATGGTAAAAAGACATATCAAGATTGCTTGTGTTTAGTTAAGTATCTAGCCGGATGGAATATAGAGGGTTCTGTTCTAAAATATACGTTTTATGATATCGAGTTTTGTGGTAAAATGGCGGATATAACACGAAACGCTCTAAGGAAAACAGGATTCGTTTAATAAATGTGTATCATAAACAATATCAGCTATATATTTTAGGGACGTTATTATTCTAAATCATTATTTTTTATAGGTAGTCGCTCTTTTCTGTATATCATATTTTAATAGTACATACATACATATAATCACGCCTTTATTCCTGGAGGCAGAGGTGAATTAACACCCACATTTCACCAATGATTGAATTCGGTCCCATGAAATAGTGGGTGAGCCTATTGCCGTATTACGGGCACTATTGTTGACTCGAGCCATGCATCTGAGGCTGATTCTGGGCTGTATATCTGATGTTAAACAGCCCTATCCCTTAGTCGCCTTGTACGACACCGCATGGGAAGAGATGGGGTGGCCCTAATTCTACTCTGCCGGAACCACGCGGTAATAGTAAATATGGTCATGTGTGTTTATAAAAGCAATATATTTAGAGTTGTGTGAGAATGTTATAAGTTGAAATTAGGCGGTGCAAGCCAGCCTAGTGGTTAAGGCGTCAGACTAGCGATCGAGAGGTTGTGATGAACCTCCGGTCATTACATTGCCAATGTGAAAATTCTCTGAATGCAATCAATGTAGTTAAGGAGAAAGGATTCCTTCTATCAGAGGAAAATAAAATTCCACAACGTTCTACACAACGCTATATAGATTCATGGTAAGCATATCTTAACTAGCTTGTTTCATGGAATCTAGAATAAGGATAAACATACTTATTAACTGTTTTAACACCCAGACCAATGCAAATACCCAAATTCATGGATACAAATATTTGCACTGAGCTGGGATCGAACCCGCACCTCCTGCGTAGCGGTCACGTTCACTACCACCGCACCATGATAGAAAAATGTAAATAAAAAACGCAACGGTTCTCAAAATACTGATAGAATCCCACCGATATATTTTTAAATAAATAAATAATAAATAATCATCAATAGATGTACCTATCCTGACAACATTACTCTCCTTTTTTGAACCGTCGTGTAAGAACTAATAAAGATGTTAGCAATTTTATTTATCGAACGCCATTGGTCTAACAATACAGCACATCTCCTTAAGTATTTTACGGGTGTTTGAAAGTTCAGTAACGAGAAGCTAGTTTCACTTAATATTAATAAAGTTTGCCTTTTATCTTCAAGGTGCAGCCGTATAAAGATTTCCGGGTAATTAAAAACTGTCACTACACAACCAACATACATACATAAACTCACCCCACTAAATCCCAGTAAGGACAGGCTGAGGTGTATTAATACCTATGTTTTGCCTGCTGTCAACATAGTGACAGTTTTAGAGACTGTAACCACGAAATAAGTATGTACATTTGATATTCCGTTTTAATTTTTCTATCGAGATTGTTTATTTTGTGATAAATTACGTCTTCAAATTATGCTAAAATATTATCAAGAATAAAAAAAAGTATTTCCAATACATGATATTTTTTTCATAAGAATTGTATTATTTATATTTTATACGTATTTAATAGGTTTGGTAAAATACGCTAAGCTACGTATTGATGTAGTTTAAGGTTTATTTAATTAAATTTTTGTTAATATACATATTATAATAGATTTAATTAGTGAATAATCATTGTATATACATTAAAAAGTTTTAGATAGTGATAAAAAGATATTCTATCATCTATATTGTACAGTATTTCGGCGGATGAATTGTTAGTCATTAATTCTAATTACTGTAAAAATTGCTGACTTAGTAATACGAGTATAATGGAATGACCTTACATGTAGATACTGTCAGTAAAAGATGTGTGACAAATTTCACGGTTAAATACAGCAGTAAATAAATGATATACGAGTACATACATTCTTGGTATTTTCGTGAAAATATATTACTTTATAACAATATAAACAATTTAAAATATATTGTTTAAGCGAGTAGTTAATATCTTTATTGTAATAATAAGTAATAACCGATTGGGAATATTTTAATAAATGTATAAGTAAATGTTGAATAGTCATAATTTTGATTTGTTTGACATACATTTTATAAAATTAAAAGATATAAAATTATATATCCTCAGAGTTTCAGAAGAGATATTATAATATTACCTTATTTATATTTTGGCACTGATTGTATTTTCTTTTCAGAAAACAATATCTATTTATTTTGAATAAATATAAAAAAATTGATTCATCCGTTATTTTGAATAGCAAATATGAAGTTTAGTTTATTCATTTTTGCAAAAATCACGAGTAATTCATAAAATATAATGTCAAAAATTAAATAAAGAGAGAGTTGCATTTAAAGTGACAATATATAATTCAAAAAAAGAACTCACCTTTCGGATCGTCGAGACGAATTCACGGCGCGAGTAGTGTTGGGATGTAACTAACGACCACACAGTCGTACGTCGGGCGGCTGAATGTGCTGCTTCCGTGGTCTACCGCGATGGTTAGAGAAGGCAAATGAAAGATGCGAGGTGTCGACGCGGCTTATATACCGACGTGGTACTTAGCTACGCTACCCTTGCGTAGATGACACCGTAGACCTCTACACCGCTACGCAACTGCTACGACTGTATTCTTTTCATTTAAAATTGATTAAAAATTATGTTCTAGTCAATACAGATTGTGTTCAAGACTTCATTATAAAGTCAATTAAAAGTCTAATTAAATTGTGGAATATTATGTTATTTTCAGTCAGATGAAAATGTTAAATATGACTTCGAGTTTGATATTCGCTTTAATTTAGAAATGAGTATTTTTTTCGTAGGTGTTCCTGAAAGACAGGCCGAATAATTATTACTCTGGTTTTTTGGCCCTTATCATTTCTTTTCTATAGAGTTAACGGGATATTCACCATATTTTGTTTTGATTGTTCCGATATTTCAGCACTGCAAGGGTGGCGTTGACCATGGACACGAAATACTTAACTTTATTATATTTGGCATTATATATATTTTATTGTAATATAGGCCAAACTTTTACCATCTTTGAGGAACGTTTCCAGATTAAATACAGCTGCTAAGCATTTTCTAGCAGAAAAATAAATTTTGTAACCCGGGAATCGAACCCAAATAAAAAATAATAATTAAAAGCAAAAATACTACCGATATTTTGCATGTATCATAAAAGCTTTTAAGGTCCCATCAGGATGTTGGGGGCCCAAACCAATTTGACCTGCAAGGTGTACCTGCTGATTGATGGACGAGACACTGGCGCACGCTTTCCTATTGGGTTTGGGAGGTTAAATAGTAAACGCACCCGTAAAAGTCAATAAACCAATAAAAAAGAGCTCTCTGAAGAATTTGTGCTGTCAGTGAGAAGACTAAAGGCTTGTCCTGCTTTGACGGCTACTGACGGCGCAGAAACTCTGTACTTACAGGGTTGGCAGCGCAACTGTGACTCCTCTGGTGTTACAAACGTCATTAGGCCACGGTGACCACTTTCCTTCAGGTGGGCCGTGTGCTTATCTGCCACCTAAGTGATATAAAAAAACAAATAATAATAATAAGCGAATCGCGGGCTCTAAAATTTAATTTTTGGACGCTACGTACTGAGAAATCGCTTAAAGGGTGATAATTCTACATGTGTTGAGACAGTTGGTTTATCTTTGGTCTGTTATATCTTTATAATTTACATACATACATACATATAATCACGCCTTTATCCCCAGAGGGTTAGGCAGAGGTGAATTAACACCCACATTTCGCCATCATTGTATTCGGTCCCACGTAATAGGGGGTGAGCCTATTGCCGTTTTCCGGGCACTATTGTTGCCTCAAGCCATGCATCTCTGGCTGAGTCTGGGCTGTATATATCTGTCTGATGTTAAACAGTCTTATCCCTTAGTCGCCTTGTACGACACCGCATGTGAAGAGATGGGGTGGTCTAAATTCTACTCTGCTGGAAACCAAGTGTCCATATATATATATGTATATTATGGCGTGATTATATATATATATATATATAATTTACGACATCATCATATTATCATTGCGCCTTTTTACAACAAAACCCCGGGATCCATTTACTCTTTATCAACTCTTTGTTTTAACTTCTACGGATTTTCTGAGTGCGACTGTCATCTGCCCTTTGCATGAGAGATCCCAAACGCTTAACCAACATTGTATAAATGTAAGTATTTTCGTGATTTTCACCTATTCCAAGACGCCCGATTGCCTTGTACATTTGCATACATTTTATTACTTTGGCCTAATATCCTGATCAGGGTCACAAGAATACAAATTATACACATAGGACGAAGTTAATGTTTTCTATTTTATAGGGAGACATGAAAATGTTCTCACATTGTTTACTTTGATACTGCTTTGAGACAAAAAAAGATGTTTAAACTAAAATATCAGTTCACAAATGAGGAGGAAATCGATGGACATATTATTGCGATGAATTCTAGTCGAATGTATAACCTTGTCCTTTTTTGGAATTGGTTAATTTTTTTTTTAACAATTACTCAATTCAAGTCTATTTTACCTACATGTTTAGTTAGTTTAGTTGGTGGTGGACTTGCAATGGCTACCCTACACTATGTGGGGTAGCAGAGGAGGGTGCTTTTAGCATACTAACGTAGAGGTTACAGGTCCGATACCCGTTCAGTGCAAATATTTTTATTAACATTTTACAAGTTAGTTATATTGACTGTCTCGGAGATGCAGTGCATCAGGAATGTTTGCAGAGGCCCGCACAGACGATTTCTATGCTATTATTAGAAAGCATTCGGCCTCTGCCTTGGCACTACTCCGCCGCAGCTCAAACAGTCTCCTGAGTGTGTTTAAGGACAGGCGGGGCTCCCCCAGGTTGTCATTAATTTGTATTTAGTACTAACATTAGTTTTTAAGTTAAATTGTTATGGATCGATGGTCTGACAATAAATAAATTTTAATTTAATTTAATTTAATTATTCTTATTTTGAGTCTAAATTACACTAAACTATATGTATTTGAATATTATTGTTACCGATGTTTCAGTTGTTTTATGGCAATGATTAAATAAATAATAAATAATAGTCCTTGGTTCTATAAGCGTGAAAAAGTTTATAATCAGGCCGTCAAACAGACCATCATTGTAAATGACACAGAGCGGTGTACGGTTTTTAGTCGCTCCATATAACCACCCATGGTCTTTTTTTATATAGGACACTTCAATTAAACTTCACCTTGCACGATGGTAAGCTGGAGGCAAAGTCTCACAAAAGACGGTCATCCGTAGGGAATGCTGTACTTAAAAAGGCCATCATTGTACCATTCCTAAGACCTCAACTTTAGCTTAATATCAACAAAGGTGAAATCATATTGACGTTTATTTAGGGCTCGTCAACATGACTTTGATCGCCTAATGGAAAGCTGAACCGTTATAAAAATGTACACGTATAGATTAGTTTACATTTCCATTACTTGACAGGAAATATTTAGAGACAGTCAATGATGTATTATAAATTAAAGATATGTTATTCGTACTTATTGTCGTCATTTATTTAACGTTTTTAGAAAACGTAAAATAAATGACGACAGTAAAATTATGACGAACAGCATTTTACGCACCAATCAGAGAGGTGACAATGCGCTTTGCAAAAAAAAAAAATATACTGTTATAATAAGTTAGTAATAACATAACATAAACTCACGCCTAATATCTCCGAAGCGGAAGGCAGAGATTACTAGCAAATTAGTAATAACGATAATATTATTGATATTACTAATAAGAATTAGGCGTAAATAAGTATATAATTATAAAATTTCAATGATCAATTGTTATAGATACATGTTCCATAGTTAGACGTTTCCTCACATCCACTACTTAAAAACCCACCACAGTTCTTAATGAACCGGCTCACTTGGTTTAAGTCAGTGATAGGTTCACAATTCACACATACCAGCCCCAAATCTCTGTTATTACAGGGTCGGCAGCACGGATGTGACTCCACTGGTGTTACACACGTTCATAGGTAACCACTTTCCATCAGGTGGGCCATGTGCTTGTCTGAAATCTATGTTGTATAAAAAAAAGGTAGGACACGACGGTATTTCCGTCCCAATGGAGCAGTCCCACTGTGGAAGTACCTCCACCCTACATAATACCACGGCCATAATAACCTCGTGTTGTGTTCTCGACGGTGAGTAGGGTAGCCAGAGCTCACTGGAGAGTTTTTGTGCTGTCAGTGGGAAGACCAAAGGCTTGTCCTGATTTTGTGTTCTGCTCTGACGGCACAGAAAATCTTTTTACAGGATCGGCAGCGCGAGTGTGACTCCTCTGGTGTTATATACGTTAATAGGTCACGGTAACCGCTTCCCATCAGTTTGGCCTTGTGTTTGTCTGTCACCTAAGATGTATAAAAAAAAATTGTAATATGGACATGTGATACAGTATAGATGTAAGATCGTTTTGTTCGTTGGTAGGCTACTCGTTGACTTTTGAAGGTTTCTTCGACTGGATCACGTGAAAATCAGTAGTTCCTGAACCTCTCGATCTTAAGACCGACACCTTAACCGCTAAGCTCCCGATGACCTTACATTTGTTATCGTAACGTAATATATCCCGGCAGAGTAGAATTTGGACCACCTCATCTCTTCCCATGCGGTGTCGTACAAGGTCACGGTAACCACCTAAGTTGTATAATAATAATAATAATTAATAATAATGACATATTATTTCTTTACGAAATAATTTTTTATTTATACTTAGTGTTTACGCCGTTTTGAAAGCCGTCATGTTCCTGTATGGCGTGTCAAATAATAATTTGGAGATAGTTCTGTTTTTAATAGATATACGATAATTTGGGTTTCAGTCGACATGATTTTAATGAGATTGCGGGCAGGCCATACATCACTCCTGGCGATAATACTGTCGTTCGATGTGACATGATAGGCTTTAATAACAATTTTAACGAGAATGGCTAGCACCGATTATAATGCTTCTATAAACAGGATCGAGATAACAGTGACAAATAGGCTTATACCACTCCATATTGCTTTTTAAATCATATACTTCACACCTTTCTCTGGCGAGTAGGCTGAGATAAAATTGTAGATCACTTCATTTTATTCTTACTCTGGCTATTTCCTGCGGTTTCTCGTGATTGAGTAACCAACGAAGAGGGAGCCTCGTTTTACCTCGAACCATATTGACGGGTGTAACATATCAATGTATGGTAGTTTTAGTATAGTTTGTATAATCGACCTTTTGTTTCTTTAGTTGTTTTTTTTTTCTTAAAGGAGTTATCAAGAAATCACCAAGTCAGCTCAAATAATTTTTATTATTTCTTAACAATCTAAGCCTAGTGGTATGGGTAATGGACTGCTGAAACGAGGTCTCGGGTTCAATCCCAGGTTTTACCATGGCACACACCAATGACTTTTCGATGCTTTTCGAAGTTAAATGTGTATTTATTGCAAGTTTATAAGTGCCCGGTTAATGGCAATAGGCTCGCCATCTACTACATTGGGACCTAAATATAAACTGGTGAAATGTGGGTGCTAGCACCTCTGCCTACCCCTTCTGGGATGTAGCCATGAGTTTATGTTATGTTATGCAATCTAAACTAGTTAAATGAAATTAAAAGCATTTAGGATATACATATGAATAGAAGAATTTGGATAATTTCAGACGAAGGTTCGGTGGCTCATTGGTCAGAGTGTTCCCCCTGTAAAGGAAAAATTGCGAGTTCGAATTCCGGCTGGACTGTTTAATTTTTTTCTATCTTAATCGATTAACTAAACTAGTACTTCACCGAGCCCCTCGATTGTGTGAGGAGTGAGTTCGATTAGATATTGACCAAGATCCGAACCCTGGACTTCTCGATCGTAGAGCCGACATAACCACTAAGCTACCTACGCACACTACATAATAATATACTGTTAAGCCTAATAAACCCTTCGTGCGTTATCTCCGCCCGTAGCCAGCGAGATACCTCATCACACGCTATCTTTGTCATCCAATCGGACGCGTGAGCAGATTGTCCCCCCTCATTAAGCAAAGCACTATTGAGCTATTATCTATTCTATTGTATAGAGCATATATTGCGTCCTTATAAACTGATTGTGTTGGGAATAAAACTTGAACGAGACATGCAACGTCTGCGTTTGTTAGGATGTTAAAGTATCGGATGAAAGGTGAAATTTACATTGTATAATAACTTTTTAATGATTTTTCCATACAGTTTAATAATGATTATAAAGTTTATTTACAATGTTAGTAAATTATTACATAACATAACATAAACTCACGCCTTTATCCCCGAAGGGGTAGGCAGAGGTGCTAGCACCCACATTTCGCCAGTTATGTTTAGGTCCCAGTGTAATAGGTGGCTAGCCTATTGCCATTAACCGGGCACTTACAAACCTGCAATAAATACACACATAACTTCATCGAAAAGTCATTGGTGTGTGCCATGGTAAAACCTGGGATCGAACCCGAGACCTCGTCTCAGCAGTTCATTACCCATACCACTAGGCTACCGCGGTATAATTAAAAAAGATATAAGTAAATTATTATTAATATCAATATTAATAGTTACATAATGTACATGGAAGTTATCAAATTAAATTTTGAAAACTATAATATAATTTAGTAGACAGCAGCCCTACAGAATATCGCGGTTATAATAACTTCGTGTTGTGTTCCCAGCGGTGAGTAGGGTAGCCAGAGCTCACTGGAGAATTTGTGCTGTCAGTGGGATGACTAAAGGCTTGTCCTGCATTGTCCTCTACACTGACGGCACAGAGAAACTGTGCTTACAGAGTCGGCAGCGTGAGTGTGGCTTGTCTGGTGTTACACTACGTCCATAGGCCACGGTAACCACTTTCCATCAGGTGGGCCATGTGCTTGTCTGCGCACCTAAGTGGTATATAAAAAATATCAATGATCTGTTGCCCGCGGCGTCATCGCGTGGTATTTTGAACCCGTTTCCGAAACCCAAAGGAATCTATTCCTGTGATAAAAAGTAACATATGTGTTATTGTGAACTATATTCAAATCCCTGCGCCAAATTTCAGCCAAACCCGTGTTAGAGCGTGATTGAATTGAACTTTCACAAAGGTATATAATATTAGTAGGATTAGAGGAGGTACAAGTATATGGATGTTTAAGGCTATACCAAGAATGATGAAGATGAAGATGTATAGGAGGAGGTAGGACACGACGGTATTCCCGTCCGAATTGAGCAGTCCGACTGGGGAAGTACCTCCACCCTACAGAGTACTACGGCTATAATATCCTCGTGTCGTGTTCCCGGTGGTGAGTAGGGTAGCCAGAGCTCACTGGAGAGGTTTGTGCTGTCAGTGGGAAGACCAAAGGCTTGTCCTGATTTTGTGTTCTGCACTGAGGGTACATAAAATCTCTGTTCTTACAGGGTCGGCAGCACGGATGTGACTCCACTGGTATTACACACGTTCATAGGTCACGTTAACCACTTTCCATCAGGTGGGCCGTGTGCTTGTCTGCCACCTAAGTTATATAAAAAAAACTAAAAAATAAATTCTGTACTTATTGATGGGAAGTGCTGATTATGGAAAAGTTGGTTTCGGCGGGCCTTAAAACCCAAATAACATCAAGAAGACGAATCAGAGAGTGAACCTCGGACAGCATAATAGATAAAGAGCACTCCTTTGATGTTGAAGAAAGCCAACATAACATAACATAAACTCACGCCTATATCCCCGAAGGGATAGGCAGAGGTGCTAGCACCCACATTTCACCAGTTTATGTTTAGGTCCCAATGTAATTGGTGGCGAGCCTATTGCCATTAACCGGGCACTTATAAACCTGTGATAAATACACAAATAACTTCAGAAAGCATCGAAAATTCATGCAAAAAAAATGTAATATTACGATGATCACCAATCAACATGTTATATGGCCAGTGTGTAACCACTTTGATAAGTAGGTACAGTGTATTCGAATTGTAATAGTATGTATACGTTCATTGAATTTTGGCGTTAATACTTGTTTCAAAATATAAGGAACAATTTTTAGTTCTCACGATCTCATTTTAAGTAGGTAATTATTTACGACGATTATTTTATAATGCGAAGATGTCAAGTGCATGTATAAACACATAAACACTGGTAACTATAGATTTCACAAGATCGACCACAATATTGTTTATTCAAGTTGCCTCACGCTCAGCGCGCGCAAACCGCTTGCAACCTGAAGCTGTAGCGAGCCATAGGTACTTATCTCCGTGGGCGAGTGACGGATGCCAACTGGCTGCGTTTAGTATTCTCCTTACTGTACAACATTTTATTTAACCCACTAACTCCTTCTTACTTGAAACAGCGGTTTAAGTTCTTACACGACACTCACTCAAAGGTTTTGAGATCATCGTAGAATCTAAGGTTGAAAATACCAAGTCATTCCACTAACTTTGCTGACAAATCCTTTTCGGTTCAGGCGGCTCGGTTGTGAATTGGTCTGCTAGTGACTGTCAGGCGTGCTCAGTCCTTGCCTGTTTTCAAAAGACTCGTAAAGGATTACTACCTGTCTCTCTGAAAGAGTGAAATAATAAGGTAGTGCGAGGTTTTCTGGGATATTTATGGTCTGTATGCTTATATTTAGTTATATATACTTATGTTTATGTGTTTTCTTTTTCATTATTATTGATTTATCTTCTTTATATATTCTCTATGTACGCCTAACTGCCCTAAACTATTCTTCTTCTATTGTTTCTCTCCATCCTATGGTTGCCTGTAAGAAATTGCCGCAGAGCGATAAGGCCGCCAACTGTACGTACCACAAAACTTAATTAATCTCATATTGTAATGTAATATGTTATTGGTGTACAATAAAGACGTTATTATTATTAAATCACAAATTATTTGTTTGATTTATACTTAATTATGAGTTCGCGTTCACTAATTGCTTGATTGTAGCCTCAGCCTTGGTGACTAATGTACTCTACAATAAACATAAGTGGTACAAGAAAGTTGTTTGTTGTACGTATGTACTTTGTTGAACAAGATTTAATGAATTTGTGAAGTCTCAGATATAATTAGCTCGTACCTACTTGGTTCTATTTTTTTAAATTAAAAAAACCCGACATTAACTTTCTTTCGGTTTATGATTGGCAAATGGATACAGCGTACTATCGAACTTGTTTTGATCTTTTTAGACAGCAGTCAGGATTTTTTATTTTTTAATATTGAATTGATTATTTGACTGACTAGTCAAATTAGTTACTTTTTACTAAACGTCGAAACAGTAAATTAAAAGGAAACTTGTGTGAAATAATTTATTGTGTTCTGTAGGGCGGAGGTATTTCCCAAGTCCGACTGGGGAAGTACCTCCGCCCTACAGAATATCGTTGGCTATAATAACTTCGTGTTGTGTTCCCAGCGGTGAGTAGGGTAGCCAGAGCTCAATGGAGAATTTGTGCTGTCAGTGGGAAGACTAAAGGCTTGTCCTGCTTTGTCTTCTCCACTGACGGCACAGAAACTCTGTACTTACAGGGTTGGCAGCGCGACTGTGACTCCAGTACCAGACGTCCATAGGCCACGGTAACCACTTTCCATCAGGTGGGCCGTGTGCTTGTTACTTAAGTGGTATAAAAAAAATTGTGACGTTACAATATTCAATAGTCTAATCATTTACAGTTGTAGTTTCGGCGGACGAATAAAAATAAATAAAAGATATAAAATGAGAACATACGCAACTTGTACCGCTCTTTTACCATTCTTAATTTAATAAGCATAACATAACATAACATTACTAGCCGAAGGGGTAGGCAGAGGTGCTAGCACCCTCATTTCGCCATTAACTGGGCACTTATAAACCTGCGATAAATACAAACATAACTTTGAAAAGCATCGAAAAGACATTGGTACTTGTGCTTATGTGCCATGTTAAAACCTGGTATCGAACCTTTAATAAGCTCAGTTAAATAATTTATTTTAACTACAGGAAAACAATTATGAAATGCCTTCTAGATATATGACACCGAATTTAAATTCAAGAGTCACTGCCTTAAGCTTCATTAGTAGATAAATTTATGTTATCTTAATAGTTAGACAACACTAGTTTCACACTGGGCAACATTTGTTATAATTGTCAATACCAAATTTGAACTTGGTACTATTTGAGTTGGGTTTGTCCCCAAAAGTGGAAAGACCAAAAGCTTGTAATGTTTTCTTTTACACTGACGGCACAGAAACTCTTGTATGGTTCTTGTGGTGTTGCATACGTCCATAGGCCACGGTAACCACTTTCCATCAGGTGGGCCGGGTACTTGTCTGCCAACCAAGTGGTATAAAAAAAGTAAATGCCAGTAAGTACCCAACGTGTTGTGAATTTACCTGCGAAACACCTCCACAGTACATATAAGTGATAGCTGAGAGGCACTTTTCTTAATTTCATACGACTTGTAATTACAGGTCCTTATGTCATAAAAAAGTTCTATAAAGGTTAGAAAAAAATATGAAGCCTTGAAGGCCACAGCGACCTTCCAAGTTCGTAATTACTTTTTTTACGTTTAACTTTTAACATGTTTCATCCACAAGTAGGGAATTTGTAAAGAATTCCTATAATAGCACTAAGTACATCTCTCGTATATCGACGTCCTTTTCACGTAAACGATTCATACAAAAGACTGAGTTTTCTTTGTACGATTTCACAGTAAAAATTACGTTTTCGATCAATTAAATTAAAGGTTTTTGAATGAATGTAATCGCACTGAGCCTTCCACATTAGAGGACACATCGGAATTAGAGTGCTAATTACGCTGTATTTAATGATATTATATCGTCAGACGCGAATACAGGATTTCTTTCAAAGGAGAGGAACAATTATTTAGAATTTTGTCTAGATAAGAGGTAAATTTTGTATAGAGGGCATCTCCAGTAAAATTGTATTTTAAGCAGCTTAAATCTCCATTTTCTTAAGTGCTGACGATTACAAGAAATTAAAGGTCTTTTAGAACACCATTAAGTGATCTATAATTTTTTGTAACAAAATTATAACACTCACCACTTGTGAGAAAGAAGTACCGCTTTTCTTGACCTTGAAGTTAGCTCTTTTTCAATGGGGGATCTCTGCGATTATGTACAGAGCGTGGTATCTCCAACAATACAAAAGCATTGTAACGTGAAGTTTTCTTAATTTCTGTGTGTTTTTAATCCATAGACTGCAGGTGTATTATGATTCGTTTGAAAATTCAAACGAATCATAGTCATTAGACTGGTTACCTAGCTTGTAAGAGTTCAAGAAAATATATTTTAGATACATACATTTTACATATTTTATATTCTGAAATAACAACGAAATGACAAAGAAAATGTTAATGTTTGTACAAATACATATTTACATCGGGTAGGAATTGAACCCGTGACCTCCGACGTGGCAGTCGAATGCTCTACGCTTTAGACCAATTTTTGTCGAATCTTAGAATACCTTTTTACCATACATAAGAACGCAAACTTCTAACAAGTTGGTGTTCATATATATGATAAAAATATTTAGTTTTAATTTTAATATTTCAAATTTGTACAATCTGGAACATAATAGGGTGTAACAAACCATGGTTATGCAACATAACTGTATTTGGGGCAGCCTTGAACGCATTCAAAATAAATGAGGCTAATCGCAAGACCACCATTTAATTCTAAGCTTGAATATGTGCCCTCTGGAGCATGGAGGCACTGCTCCAATAACAATGCGAAGCCGCCCACCCTGAATCTGATCGTCGCACCGATTAATCAGAAAGACTGGTCTAATGTAATTGTTTCGTTGGAGGTTATACTACAGTACGGAGGTTTTGAAAGGAGATAATAAAGTAATATTCTATAACATTAGGTACACGCTATCTAAACCTACACTGACCCAAGGGAAGCTAGCTTAACTGGCTTGTGTTATAAAACATAGAATGTAGATGAACAAACTTATATAAAATACTTTAATACATTTAATACAATAATGTTAACGGGTATTAGCGCGATCATGAACGCACATACATACCTTTGGTTTGCCTGACATTTCGACCAGGTTTCACCGTCAGTGGCCACAGGCTGCACAGACAGGAGACGGCCGGTGTAACATGGTCGAAACCTCAGGCAAACCCGTAACATCCTTGCATATCATGGAATGCGATAGTTTAGAAGTCATTTTTTAATATATTTAATTTTGTAAATACATACATATTAATAATAAATAATTAACTATATAGGCATTTCAAAACTACTGTAATCGTTTAGAAACTAATATTACTTTTACAGTTTGGTACATATGTGGAATAAAAAGAGTACGTATTTTTATACTTTCCTTTGGTATGTATACGGCAGGTAATTTCCGGAACTGGAACCTCTGTTACAAAAATTATTTAACCGTCTAGAATGACAGATATAGGTTTTTTATCCCGGGAATAGGTTCCCAGTGGCAGCGGAAATGGGACCAAAAGTTAGTAATGTATCCTATATAATGAAATATGTATAACTGGGATCTCAAATTACCTATGGCATGTTAATTTACCACTTTTGATATATAACAAATCGAAAGATGAAACATGAACAATGAAACATGGTAAATATCCCGTTTATTTTGATAGAGATGTGAGTGACCATGATAGTTTAAATACCTAAATCGAAAGATGAAACATGAACAATGAAACATGGTAAATATTCCGTTTATTTTGATAGAGATGTGAGTGACCATGATAGTTTAAATACCTAAATCGAAAGATGAAACATGAACAATGAAACATGGTAAATATCCCGTTTATTTTGATAGTGATGTGAGTGACCACGATAGTTTAAATACCTAAATCGAAAGATGAAACATGAACAATGAAACATGGTAAATATCCCGTTTATTTTGATAGTGATGTGAGTGACCATGATAGTTTAAATACCTAAATCGAAAGATGAAACATGAACAATGAAACATGGTAAATATCCCGTTTATTTTGATAGTGATGTGAGTGACCACGATAGTTTAAATACCTAAATCGAAAGATGAAACATGAACAATGAAACATGTTAAATATCCCGTTTATTTTGATAGAGATATGAGTGACCATGATAGTTTAAATACCTAAATCGAAAGATGAAACATGAACAATGAAACATGGTAAATATCCCGTTTATTTTGATAGTGATGTGAGTGACCATGATTGTTTAAATACCTAAATCGAAAGGTGTCGCATTTGGGCACCATGGTTACTTTGGATGTTTATTTATGTTTATTAGATTTACCTTGGGAATTGTGGAACGACTGCCATCTGACCTAATAATCCCGAAAGGAAAGCTAAAGATTCAGATAGTCGATCAGGACATGTGGCTAGATTTTAGGGGGCGATAAATGTACAGAATTTGACGTTTACGAAAGTCGTAAACTTATGTAATAAACGTCAATGCCGATACTACAATACACCGGCAACGCATTACCACTTATCTAGAGGGGCAGGTATGCATGGCACCAGCCGGAGTCGAACCCGTAGTACACAAATTGACCAAATTAATGAGATTTCCAAAAAAAAGGGTAAGCCCTCGATTCTACTTAAGCACTCCACACCACAGGCATTGCAAAAAAGGCATTAAATTTTTGACTTTATTTCTACACGGTTAAAGTCAAAAATTAAATGAATAGATTTTCATTATACTTTGCGTTCACTCTGCAAAAAGCCTTTTAATTATGAACTTTAACCAAATTGGGTGGGCCGTGCGCTTGTCTGCCACATAAGTGGTATAAAAAAAATTACAGTGGTTTGGCTTAACCAGAATCGAGGCCTAGGCCAGAAGTACTCGAAACCGGTGAGCTTGCAAGAAAAGTAAAATGACAGTAGAGTAAACTCGTAAAGTGTGTGAGGATAGAGTCAAATGGCTGTTGTCTCTCCCCTGAGGGAAATAGGAGCGAATTAAGCAACGGCCACTCTTACATTTATAAAATAATAGTAGCCATAGGTTTGTATATTCATGTTTTATGTTAGGTCATGTGATGTTTGAACAGTAATAAACATAAAAGTGGCACACACCACATACAGACGTACACACCTATTAACTAACGATGATGAATTGTGAAACTACACATAAGGCTAAAAGGTTTAAGTGATCCTACCGAGCGTTCACTTTTTAATATTTTTATGACATTACACCATAGGGAACATACCCATACTTCGTGACCTATTTTCTAAGATTTTCGACCGAGGAGTGGCTCGGTGAGCACTCGTAATATATACCAAGACCTCTTCTTAGTTTTTACGTAGTATTTATAAGTATACGAAGCACTAAATACTGTGAGCCATAATCAAAGATAGGTCGAAAAAGTGCGAAATCTGTTTAGGTGAAATCAATCAGGTCACCCCCCGCTCCTGTGACTGAGCGTAATATTTTGAAGATTTACCTGCACCCCTTAAACGGGTCACGTAGTATATTTACGTTGCTTCATAAAAACAAGCATGACCAAATTAACAAACAAATCGTGTTATGTCGTTACATTTTTTAGATTAATTTTTAATTTACATTTTTCATATGTATGATGGTAACATACTAACAATAATCTTAATGGCTCTTGGATACTTCAGCCTTCACTCTCTCCCCCCCCCCCCCCCTCTTCCAATCGAGAGTAAAGCTCGTATCAAAGCCTCATCTGTTATTCACTTGGTGTACTAGCAGTTGAGGTTACAAACCTCTTAGTATGGGTATATTATTACTGATTGATGGTATGTCTGGTAATGCCATGATGAGAGTAAATCAATCTGATACCTATTAAAATGTTTAGTCATATTTTATAACGACTGTATTGATCTTTGTAATAAAATAGAGCATCTTATAAGTGTGAATTCTACAACTTGTTCTACTACATATATACATAAATACGATCACGCTTTTGCCCTATAGGGTAGGCAGAGATAACAGCCCATCATCTGGTTCTATCCTTACACACTTCTTTCATTAAATCTTCAGAATATTCTAATATAAGAACGTACATAAAACGTATAGATTACGCTCGCTTTCTCTCTATTATACTTTTTGTTACCTATTTACCATCCAATATACATTACAATTATCTACCCTTCTTAGCGACACTTGAAAAGGGCGCAGAAATATCCCTGTCATTATCCTCAGTAATCCGACTGAGGACACCTACACTACTTTGTAGGGTAGGTGTACCTGATAGACGCTTGAGGCCTTGAGTTGTATTCTAATACACACAGATCTTTTTTTTTTTTTACGTGCGCAAAATTCCCACGTATACCCTCCAACCGGAGCCGGTGGAAGAGGTTATGTCGGACTCGAACCCACTAAAACGCACGCCGCCTGTAGGTCGCTTTGGTTGCCGAAGGTGAGGTTGACAGGCATATCCCTCGCACCCCGGCCGACTCAGGGCCATCACTCACGATCTGGCCCTCTCCTCGAATACACACAGAACTTACACTTCATACAATGCGCGTTATGCGAACGCTGATTATAAACTGCTACCTGTGAGACGGGAAACGTGCCTCCAGGGTTGGCAGCGCGAGTGTGACTCCCATGGTTTTGCAAATGTCCATAGGCCACGGTAACGACTTTCCATCAGGTGGGCCGTGTGCTCGTCTGCCACCTGAGTGGTATAAAAGAAAAGTAAACGGGGCAGGCAAGAGAAAAGGTAGGCGGTCGAAATAAGGTCCATATTGGAGGAGAGCATGCATAGACAGGCACTACTAGAGACTGGAGGGAGCTGGAGAAGGCTTTTGTCCGAAAGCGTTCTGAATTAAGAGATGCTATATAGTGACAATTTTTTTGTAACTTGTAGCAATTTGTAAATAAATGCTTATTATTATTATTATTTACATTTTTGTTTTTATGGAACATCGCCCTTTTGGTCAATAGGGGTACAATAACAGACACACGGGTCATAACCAAGTGTGTCAGTTAGAAAAAGAAAACAAAAGACTGTTAACATGTAGTGGGTGAAGCAAACAATTTACGGGTTAAACGGCACGTGTCTAGGGTGGCTTTCTATGTACAGGGTGTTACAGAAAGGTGTGGTCATATTTAAGGGTCGTTACACATGCCTGATAACCAGTCGATATGCACCGGCCAATGTACAAATAGTAATAAAGTGATGACATCGTTAGTCGTCTTACAAAATTGTTAAATTCGTTAAAATTTTCGATATTTAGCAAAAGCGGTAGGTCACAACACTATTGTATTTTGTTCTTTCGCGATAAGTTCAATTGAGTTCAATAACCTCTGCAAAATCTCTAATCTCAGCTGTGCGCCTGGTAGCCGGCCTACCAAGCGTAGGTATAGTTAGATACAGGTTACATCAGAGATATTTTGACTATCACTTACCGGGGCGTGTTCTCCTTACAGCGAAACGGTGATGTACCTGATCTGGTACAGTCATAAGAACGCACTAATTTATCACTTCACGATCGCGACACAAGGAGTTTAAACTATCACTTATGTAGACCACAAAAACATAACGAGTACATGTACACATGAATGGAGTTTATGACGCCACAGTATGCGTGAAACTCCAAGGCATACCTACGTTTAAAAAATTATAGCAACGCGCAACGGCTCGTTGCTCGATGCCGTAACATGCTACCACGCACGCTTCGAGACATATCTGGGGTTACGCTACGTAAATCTCTGATATTCGGGCTTCCATATTCTCTCTGCTGTCACATGCTGTACTGTACACTTTTTCTTCACGTAACCTCAGAGAAAATAGTCGAGCGGAGTGAGATCCGGGGATCTCGCCGGGCAAGCGACTCTCACTTCACCGCCACGCCCAATCCTCTGATCAAAACGCATCTTTAAATACGCGCGAACTTACCCCTTGAAATGAACGGGTTTCACTCCGATAACCGTTCCAGCTCGCCGGGTATCTACTCGTACTCGGGTCTACTTCAAAATGCTCGAGAATACGATCGTCTAAAGCAGTGGGCGTCGTAGAAGGTCGCCACGAAAACTTCCAGTGTGTTGAAGGCGGTTCACCATCTTCTTAAAACACTCCAAAGAGGGAAACCGCCGACGGTCACCCTCTAGTCTTCCGTCCACAAATATCTCACTGTACAGCCGACGAGCTTTTCGCAAGCTACCATCAGCTGCGCCAACACAAAGCATCATCTAATATTCGCTATTACTAAAAACCGACATTTTCACTGCACAACAGAACAACAACTAGTCTACAAATAAACATGTAAACAACCTACAGAAAAGAAGTCGGCACAAGTAGGTACATACGAATGTTGCCAACCATTAATCTATCTAATTCTAATTATCTAATTTAATACGTAGAATTTTGAAAAATCCACAGACCTTCCTTTCATTTTTAAGGTAAATATGACTGAAAAACCTGCAGTTAACTAATTAATGGTTAAATCAATCCCTTTGTTCAGAACAATATTCTATTTCTACTAAAAAGTACATTGCCTAGGTACATTTTGCTATCTGTTCGCGCTAAAAATCTGAACTGAAAAGTAAATGATAGCTTCGTGCTCAGTGGTTAAGGTCGGCCTTTCTACTGAAAATCACAAGTTTTAATCATACCGAGAGGAGATAGAGCCAGAGTAGAAAGAGGAGAAAAAGTTGAGGAATCAGGAAATAAGTAATACATAAAATTGTCACGATATTTTTCTTTGCATATGACAAGACTTACCTACTCTGCGGGTGACAAGACGCAAAACAAACGATCTTCTATCTTTTAAAAAGCATAAACGCGTAAAAATACATTTTAATCTACTAATAAATTTACCACTTTTTCATTTGAAATCTACGCTGCTTCTACTATTTTTAACATGCCATCTACAGATTTTATAAAATCAGTTATGGCAACATTGATGCCTACTGTTTTACGCACTTTGGCGCCAAATATTATGTCCTTGGCGGCACCGATTGTCCGTGTCAAAAGCGCCGCCACGCATCGCGGTCTCATCAAAGGACTCCGCGGCCGAACGTATTACCTATGAAATTAGGGTAGAGGTACAGGTTTACGTCCATTTAAAAATTTTATTTTAATGTTTAAATCTGGATTTTTCAACTATGACTTTGTGCTTCTTTCAAGTGCAGAAACCCCCTCGCATTGAGTTTGGGTTGGACAATGAATGGACTATCGCGCTCAAATTTAATAAAAACCAGAGTTATGTACTTACTCTGAAAAAAAAATCGCAGCTACTATTCAATCTACTCGTTGTCTGTTGTTATGTAAGAGACAACTTTTTCGACGCCGTGATTTTCGTATCATTCAATAACGGGTGGGCAAACAAACATACGACCCACTGACTGAACAACATTGTTATTAAAAAAGAGTATGTAATTCAGTAGAAATACATCCGATACTAAGAATGCAGAAAATAATAAAATTGTGACCATGGTCGAATACTAGTCAGTTCACCCTATTTAGGTATAGGAAAAAAATAACAAATGATTTTATCGTATCAATTATTTTAGGGTACCGTAAAATCTTGTTTCAAAAATTTTGAAGAAACGACTCTTACATTTTATGTTATCCTGGTATTTGAACATATTTTTGTTCACTTTACCATACCTTTTTATGCTTTAAGAAAGGTTTTGTATTAAATAAAAATTGGTACGGAACCAATCATAATAAAGGGCGTGGCGATTTGGAGTGAAAGAGAAGATATTTTAATTTTATGAAATAGTTTAGGGTACCGCAATGAATGTTACTTTAACGAACACTTATGAAGGACCTCTTAGAGTTATGTTATCCGGGTACGACATGATATACCTTAGTAAGTTCTGTGTGCATTTTTGTACACTGCCGTTATTTATGTTGTGCGCCATTGTGCGCATTATCATGACACCTGGTTTCCCAAACGTAACGAACAAACAAATCTCAAAAAAATCCGATAATAAATAACTACGTAACTCAAACTAAGGCAAACGTGTAACGATCACAGTGTTGCGGATGCTGCTTTTTTATACCACTTAGGTGGCAGACAAGCACATGGCCCACCTGATGAAAATTGGTTACCGTGGCCTATAAACGTATGTAACACCAGAGGGAACGCACTCGCGCTGCCGACCCTGTAATCACAGAGTTTCTGTGCCGTCAGTGTAGAAGACAAAGCAGGACATGCCTTTAGTTTTCTTACTGACAGCACGAATTCTCCAGTGAGCTCTAGCTACCCTAACACAACACGAAGTTATTATGGCCGCGGTATTCTGTTGGGCGGAGGTACTTCCCTAGTCGGACTGCTCAATTGGGCGGAAATACCGCCTTGTCCAACCTCCTGCTGGTCTCGAAGGACGAGAGCGTGCGGGGATGCGAGAGGAAAACAACCCTGTTTTCGAACCTGTTGCCATGTTAATTCCGTATGGAAAAGTACGATATCCTCATCTTACCCTGAAAAGGGGCGGCTCCTCAACCAGCCCTTTGAGGCTTTGTCTGCTCTCCACTGTGTCCTATGCTACTCAGGCACACATGAAGAGTCACCCAGCATCCCTTTACAGGGGCATTCCTGCCTCGGTCGGGATTTTGGGAGAGGAGGTGTGCTGCCGTCTTCACGCGCAGTTGCGCTGCGGAGATTCGCAACCAAGCATCTCTATTTATCGTGTACCTAACCAACAACTTGGAATTTTGTTCTATTTAACTTCTCATCAGGTGGGCCGTGTGCTTGTCTGCCACCGAAGTTGAATAAAAACCGAAAATTTATTTTTTGCATAACATTTCAATAAAATTGGGTACGGAACCAATTTTAATTAGTTTAATATTAAGGGGCGTGGCTGGAAATTCGATAGTCCACGACTCCTGGTATTGAATGTAGGTTAACCTTTACCTAAGGTATCTTTGAGACAAGTCTTACATTTAGCATGGATGATTTCAGGAACATAAAAATGTTTTATTATTGCTAAAAGTAAATTTTGTTTTATTTTAATACTATTTTAACAAGTTTAAGCTGTTTCAGAATTTCTTTGCCCGATATAAAAAAAAAATTGTTTAGGTACAAAGTAAGTAATATGATATTGAGACAGGGCCTATCAAATCCGATCGTTTGGTAAACCTACTCGGGTTCAAACCGTAGAGTTCATTTGTAACAGCGCGCTGCAGCTGCTGCAGCCCTGGTTAGTTTTTTAGTGTTGTGCGTTTGTCGACAATTTCCACTAGCTTACACATGGTCGATAAAAAAGAAAATTAATTATCTACGTGATACAAAGTAAATTGGTGTTTATACTCCCGCGGAAAATTTATTTATATCACACGTAATGCGTCCCTCGAATATGACCACACCTTTCTGTAACACGTTGTACATATAAAAAAGTAAAAGAGGATTTAAGTTTTCGTAGTGTGTTGAAGCTGGGTTTTTTTTATCTAGGACACGCCAACTTGACTTCATCTCGCCTGATGGTAAGCTAAAAGCAAAGTCTTAGGAAAGAGGGTCACCATAACGGCACTAAGTAATATTACAATGGTGGCCTCATCAGATACTTTTTCACGCCCCGCTTAAAGGTTTAGTTGGTCTTAGGGACTGCCCCAATAGTCGATATGCTCATTATATCGACTACTGGGTATAAGGATAGCCGTGGTCATATGCCACTTTTCCTTAGTAGTAAGTGGCATACGACCGCGGCTATCATTGATATTTTCTTGTTTAATACTTTTTAGAGCGTGATTTTTCATTAATCGGATTTTAGTCTTACATACATACCTAGCTTGTCAAAATCATAACCCACCTTTTGCTACGCCGTAGTCGGGTAATAACCATCATTTTCCTTAACTATAGTCGGGTAAAAATACCGTACATATGAACTTAAGTTCTATATGCTTAAGTGTTATGTACCCATACAGTGAATGAGGTGTCCACAGCTGGTAAAGAGGCGTTTTATTACCAAAAGTGCTATCTAACCGTCTACCATAATTTGAGCCTGAAGAGAAACAATTCCTATAAACATTTTTGTTTTTGTTGGCACGTCTACATCTTGTTAGATTACTTACTTACTGTAAAACTCCGTAAATTAGATGACGGTAGACAATTCGACCACCATGTCTGAGGACGTGGGTTCAATTCGCGGTCAATGTAAATATTTGTATTCATGAATTTGAATATTTGCATCGGCACCTAAATAACATATTTATCCGCGATCTAGAACACATTTTTTTTATACCACTTAGGTGGCAGACAAGCGCACGGCCCACCTGATGGAAAGTGATTACCGTGGCCTATAGACGTGTGTAACACCAGAAAAGCCACACTCGCGCTGCCGACTCTGTATGCACAGAGTTTCTGTGCCGTCAATATAGAGGATAAAGCAGGACAAGCTTTTAATCATCCCACTGACAGCACAAATTCTCCAGTGAGCTCTGGCTACCCTACTCACCGCTGGGAACACAACACGAAGTTATTATAACCGCGGTATTCTGTAGGGCGGAGGTACACATAACTAAAAACAGTTAAGCTATACTTATCTTGGGTCTAGATAGTGCTGTATAGAATAAGGCGTACGCGTCACGATTCAATTATTTCATAAATTGTTTCACAAATACGTATTTACTATAACATTATTATAATAAAGTTCTCAATTATTCCGTACTTACTGACTTTTCCACGTAATTACTCGGCTTAAACGGATTTGTTGTTCCTGGCGAGGGTCTTGTTACATCCCTTTTCTGCATAATCGATATTATAAAACCACTCACAATAACGTACTCCATCCTTACTTGTATAGCCTTGACCTGTTAGTGAAGTTAAAGCTACTTTGAGAAAGACTTAAGGGTTCAGAAACTAAAATATCTGCTTTTCTGTAACCCATTGCTCCATTTTAAGCATTTGAAACATTTTGAGAAAATAGGTCAGAACAGGATTGCCCTTTAAAAGTTAGAGCTCTATGTCTCATCCTTGATCAAAGAATTGCGGTCAAACAATACTTGAATAGTAGGAGGTAGGACACGGCGGTATTTCCGCCCAATTGAGCAGTCCGACTGGGAAAGTGCCTCCTCCCTACAGAATACCGCGACTATAATAACTTCGTGTTGTGGTCCCGGCGGTGAGTAGGGTAGCCAGAGCTCACTGGAGAATTTGTGCTGTCAGTGGGAAGACTAAAGGCTTGACCTGCTTTGTCTTCTACACTGATGACACAGAAACTCTGTACTTACAGGGTTGGCAGCGCAACTGTGACTCCTCTGGTGTTACAAACGTCCATAGGCCACGGTAAACACTTTCCATCAGGTGGGCCGTGTGCTTGTCTGCCACCTAAGTGGTATAAAAAAAATTGAAGCACGATATTTATTCTATGGCAGTACTACAATAAAGCTTAGATAAATATCCCTAAGTAAAGACTACTGTTAGACAATTAACTGCACAAATATATATATTATACTTCCTAAGATAATTACCCATGCACAATGTAATAACGCACGATAGATTAAGAACCCATGTTAAATACCGTAAAATGTATATGAAATGAATTTGATTTGATTTGATTGATCAAAGATTTGAGATTCACATAGTCTTTCACATTATACTATTACACTTACCGGGTCCTTTGTTTGCTTTGAATAACCGATATTTCGATGCGGCACCGTGAGCTTGGTGCTTGTAACAGAGCCGAAATATTGGTTACTTAAAACCATAAAAAACATGAAATGTCCTGCTAAGTGTTACGTTATTAATTTATCAAAAGTTAATTGTAACAAATAAATGGAGTATACTTTACTCTCAACACTTCTTCTCATGTTGTATATCTGCAGTTGAGTTGGTTCGTTAGAGTTTCATGGATATGGAGTTGTTAAATGATTTTTTCATTAGACTACAGTGAAATGTAGCAGAAAAACGTGAGTAATGTCTCTGAATTTGTGACTTTCCATCAGCACAAAATAACTAAAATTAAGTATTTTATGCACAATTTTCACTTGTTTGACTTTCAATCAAAAAGTTAAACAAAAGTCGAGCCTGGAAGCCTTTCTTTATGTTTACCTTTATTAGAACTAATATAACACACTCAAAGTATATGAATATATTATATCAATTTTAATCAAAGTATGACGTAACGAACTTCCCACAACATTTCACAGAAAGACATTGTTGAGAGGCGGTGTTCATACGAATCTGTTAAATATAAATAGGTATAATACCTAACAGACCAGTGCAAATATATAGTAACAGACTCGTTGCCACATTATAGATGTCATACTAGTATATCTACATATACATAAATATTATAACTGAGAGGGAATCGAACCCGTTATCTCTAACTTAGCAGCCAATCGCTCTGGAGATGGAATAATCTCCCTGGAATCGAAATGAATTGCACCATGTGACGGTAACCATTTAGCAGTTTTCACAGTACATAGTGCTTGCTACAGATATTCGAAATATAAAATTATGATTTAATTAGGAAATAAAGTAAAAGGCACTTTATAAATATGCTTGTAAGATTGATAGTAACACAGGCAATAAACCGTTTGAAAATACATATATTTCTTTCTTTCTAAAAATAATTGTCCAATGCGTCACACGTGATAGTCGTGTGAACCGGTTAAGCGTTCGACATTACTCGAAAACATTCCGTGAAAAAATAATTTCCGGCCCATATTAAAGTTTTTACGCCACATTTCAATCAAATAATTACATTTTGCCGCGTGAAATCCTCCCTTAGCCGTTGTCAAATAAACTCAAGTAATATCAATAACCCGTCGAGTACCTACGTTTTTATAATATGATCGAATAAATATACTCACGTCAATTTTCTCTTGGGATAGGCAGAGACAAGAGCCATCTGCTTCTATCCTTACATATTTCATGAATTTCCTCTACTGTCAATAAATCTGCTCACGGATTTCGAGTGCTTCTGATCTGCTCTTTTTTCAATCAAAATCCCCATCCCTTTTCAATCCTCATCACATTATTCAATAATGTTTATGGAAATTAATGTGATCATTATATAGGTATCTACATATATACTTTGGATTGGCCTGACGTTTCGACCAGGCCCTTGATTCTTCTAAAGCAAAACCACTGTCATGCCACATATACTGTAACAAATGACACTAAATTTTTGACTTTGTTTCTGTAAGCTTAAAGTCCAAATTGAAATGAAAAGAGTTTCATTATACGTTTTCATTAACTCGGCAAAAAGCCTTTACACTTTGGACTTTAGTCTCATTGCATTAAAGTCTAATAAAATAAAATAAACTTTTTAGCAGTGTCCGTTTTATGACGGTGGTTTTGTTTTAGCAAAATCGAGGCCCAGGTTACACTGGCCGTGGTCACAGTCGGAAATCAAGGTATGTATGTCCCTATATCATGATCGCATTAATTATTAGATATATAAACATTATTGTATATCATGGAACGCGAAAGTTTTGAAAAAGTTAACTCATCACAACATTCTCTTTAAGGCTACACTTTTCTCGAATCTCTGTATTCCTCTTTCTATCAGCCAGCCTAACAGAATACCTAAATGTATTTACTTAAATATTTTGTTAATGGAATGCGAGCTTGTTAGGTAGCCCATAAAATATAATAAAACATTGTCCGTGTTATTAATTTGTTCTACAACAGTGATAACAACATTTTTTTAACCATTACACGAGTTATGTAAGAGTCAAAGTCACAGATTTAGCGTTGGCTAGATATAGCAAGCTCCGTCTCATAGTGTTTCAAAACTTTTTTAGTTTTATTACGAGTACCTACTAATTACCAATTTACTACTTTTTTACTACTGATATTAGTAGTTTCTAAGCTTACCGTGTCGTTCTGTGCTCATACCGTAACCGTGCCACAGTACCTGACGATTGACGAATAAGATTCTGGCGCAAGCTTTCCTCTCAAGTTTGAGGATCAGAGGACAGTCACTTCCGTAATACTCCAGATAAACTAAATAAGAGATTGGTGCAACCATGATTAATAATTTAAAAATAGCGTGACTTCAGCACTGGTGGCGAAAAATTTACACGCGCGGTTTTCAGACTATTGAATGTGGCATGGAAGATCTAGCCTACTCTGTATCTATGGTCAAATGTAATGCTTTATTCTTTTTAATATCGCGATCAACAAATACCACTATGACACTTGAATTGTTCAACGATTTGTAGCTTTTCGGTTGTTTTTTAATTATTATGACGTATGTGTCTGTATAACGTTTAACAATAGGGCAAATTCCATAAAGATTTGAACAAATTATTGCTATTTGTTGAAGGACCGATGGCCGTTGGAGCAAACGAGTCCTAGAGTGGAGACCGCGAGAAAGTAAACGAAAGGTAGGGCTAAATGGACGGACGACCTGAAAAAGGTGGCAGGGACAGACTGGATGCGGAAGGCAGAGGATCGGAAAAAATGGCGCACATTGGGAGAGGCCTATGTCCAGCAGTGAACTACGGTGGGCTAATTAATTGATTGATTGATAGATTGCTATTTATGAGCAACATTTTTCCTGCACCCTATTAATTACTCATATTTACTCAGTCAATACGGTTGCGGGTCGCCCTGGGGTGCTAATAATGCTTGCTGTTGTTTTGTTGCGTGTTACATTTTATTTTCTTTTTTGTATTTATGTTTTATTTTGTTACTGTTGTATGATTCTCGTGGTGTTAGAAAGGGAATAGGGAAAATAGTGGGGGATGTGCTATGTATATGATGTGCTATTTACATTGGGATTGTGACTATGTACTTGCTTGTTTGTTTTTGATTTATATTATTTTGTTTTTGTTTGTATAATACTCGGGGCATATAAATGAATTAAAGGAGGGTGTGTGCGCATAATGTGTGTATTGTGTATACCTAGTACATGTTGTGTGTATGTACAGTACGGGGACGTGTATAATGTACTTGTATTTTTTTGTTTTTTTTTTCTTTTAATTGGAATAATGGCAAATAAAGTAAGCTACCTGGTTTGGTTAGGCTACAGTTGAAAACCAGCGCTGCAGATTGTGCCTAATCTGTAGCATCAGCTGAACTGCGGCCTTTTAAACACACACTCCACACTGACACATTGTATTAATGGCATTACTATTTTTTTGTGTGTGTTTAATAAACGTACTTTCTTTCTTTCTTTTCTTTCTTTCTAATTATTATGTAAACTTATACTCTTAAATGTGGTACAGCTAATCACATACAATATCCTTAGTAAGGACCTTAGTATTCATTAGTCTATAGGTTTTTTACGGAACATTCGACTGCTTTTTCAACAACTACCTAATTCATTACAATTTTTTTTATAAAAGAATATGAAAATTTCTTCTCTCTTTCTCTGCTCCGTGGTTTTGCTATTCTGTGATTTTACAATATTTCACCAAAATTAATGTCAATTCAGTTCTTATGCTAAGTTCGTGACACAAGGAAGAATTTCAGTCTAATAATACTTTTTGAACATACATACATATAATCACTCCTTTAACCCCGGAGGGTTAGGCAGAGGTGAATTAACACCCACATTTCACCAATAATTGTATTCGGTCCCACGTAATAGGGCGTGAGTCCGGGCACTATAGTTGAATCGAGCCATGCATCTGAGGCTGAGTCTGGGCTGTATATATCTGTCTGATGTTAAACAGACCTATCCCTTAGTCGACTTGACATGGGAAGAGAATGGGTGGTCCAAAATCTACTCTGCCGGGAACCACGCGGCAACTTTTTGAAACAAGAGTTTATTATAATTATCTAGTAATGGAATCTACTAGTACTGTTAGCAGTAAGTTCACATCGCATCACACGTCGGTATTGTAAAGGGCAGGATTCGAACTCAGGAACTTTCAATCGTCAGGCTGACTCCTTAATAACTAAGGATCATTTTCTTAACTGCATTCGTGATCAGATCACTTACTCTTTTTTTTTTTTGTCTTGAACGACTTTTATGAGAATTAACGACCGTCGTTTGACCTCCCGCCCTGATTCTCATTCATCTATCAGCAGTTGCACTGATTTTTTATAAACCTTTAGATTCCACGGATACCAAGAGCCGGTGGAGGAGGTTATGTCGGACTTGAACCAACTACAAAGCACGCCGTTTGAGGGTGATAACTTGCTGTAGGTGAAGCTGCCGGAGGCATAGCCCTCGTACCCCGGACAAATGTCCATACCAGATACCTATAACATATTCAATTGTCACTAATAGTTTGCAATTTCGCAATATACTCTAAAAGGATTTCTACGCAATTTATCCTTAATAAAGGAACATTTATGTAATGTATTTAGGCAAGTTTATGTATCCGATAACCGCAGAATCGTTAGAAATGTTGTGTGGTGTTGACCACGGCTCGCAAAATGTGCCCTAACAGCGTACGGTTAGACAAACAAGGGACGAGAGGAATCTTACTATTAAAATATTTAACATTCTCTGAAAACCACGTGTTTAAGTGTCTATTCTCTTATATAATTATATATTACACACGTATTTGAAAGATTTATTTTTGATAATGACTAATAAAAAATTACACAGCGTATATACAGCTGTTTGTTTGATAATTTTGTCATAACAGCTTTTATGAGAGCGAACTACTGTCGGTTGACCTCCTAGCATGTGAAGAATGTCTAAGAATGATGGCAGAGTCTCGTCAAAACTATAATTTTGACATAACTAGGAACGAACATCCTCATGTTTTCCTGGCTGAGTAGAATTAGGAACAACCCACCTCTTCCTATGCTGTGTCTGCAGCATCGAAAAGTCATTGGCGTGTGCCATGGTATAACCTGGGGTCGAACCCGAGGCCTCGTCTCAGTAGTCCATTACCCAATACCACTAGGCTACCACGGTTTCATACTTTATAATATAGGGATAGATATAGATCTATAGGAGTTGTGTTCATAAAAATAAACAATACTTAAAAGCAGTTCAATAATTGACGTCGAGTGCTCTACAGGTGTCCTGCAGTAGAGTGCAAGTACTCTAACATTTGAGATCATAAAATGACCACTAGTCAACTGAGAGTTAACTAATGTAATGTACTTATTATGTGTTGGTTTAATATGTTGTTGTAAATGTGCTATAATATGAAATTTAATTAAAATGATTGCGTTTGATGACAAGGGCAAAACTTGAGAACGCGTCCTTTGATTTGTGTTATGTATTTCTTTTCATTTCTTTCAATTTCGTAATTGTAAATAAATAATACACAAGAAAATTATAATCAATTCGTTTCGTTGTACTTAGGTTGACTAGGATGGCATACAATAACATTTTTTTTTTTTTACGTGCGCAAAATCCCCACGGATACCTCCCCACCGGAGCCGATGGGAGAGGTTATGTCGGACTCGAACCGACTAAAACGCACGCCGCCTGCGGGTCGCTTTGGTTGCCGAAGGTAAGATTGACAGGCATATCCCTCGCACCCCGGCCGACCCAGGGCCATCTCTCACGATCTGGCCCTCTTCTCTCGGGTGTGTGGGGACTACAGAGTCCCCAACTCGTTCCCGGTAAACGGGAAGGCGCGCCAGGCGCGCCGCCGCCGCGGCCTGCTTACTTGCTCGCAGAAGGAGGCGCCGGCCGCCCACGCATCCGCGCAGCGGACCATCGCCGCGAGCAAGGTGGAGAGCGTGAGAACCCTCACTCCCAGGGCCGCCACAAGCTCCCGCCTCGGCGTCTCCCACGCCAGACATATTAGGTATACATTAATACAAACAGTACCACAACAATTATGTAAAAATTAACAACAATAGTATGATGTTGCCTCAAATTGGGAGATGTTATTGTCCCTATTTGAGAAATCATCTGTATTTTCAAGTTTTTCTAGTGAATACTATTTTTTTTATAAACATATATTTTACCTATATATCAATTTTTATTTTACATGTCAATATTAAAAATGAAATACACAGAATACACCCGTATTAAACTATTATATATAAGCATTTCATAATGTTTTACTAACAACGCTATCTAGACCCGTGGTAAGCATAGCTTAACTAGTTTGTGTTATGGGGTCTAGAATGCGGATAAACATACTTAGGTACTTTTTTTTGTAAATACATACATATTATACATAGAAACACCCAGACTACAGAGACTGACTGCACATATTTTCCCGCGTTCCTTGTTCTATAAATTATATAAAAACACTCAAAAGTGGGCATTTAAACACGATGAGATTGTCTAATCGGATTTGTGTCGGTCTGCCCGAACTCCTCCTACCCCTCCTGACGTAAGTGAGTGTGGCTGAACAACGCCCACACAAAGCCAACATGGATTTAGTCACGTAATTGTCATTAAATATATTCCATACCTGATGGGTTACGAGTATTAATCTTGTCAGTAAGCTGATACAATTATTACGAGTGAGTAGGAACCTGACTTGACAGACTGGCAGCTATAGTAACATCGGAGTAATACGATTCCCATAGGTGCAAACATAGATTTAATGATATGGAACTGAAAATTAGGTAAGGTGCTTAAAAATATTTTCATCCCTTCTATTCGGAAAGTGGTAATTTGTGCCTCTAAAAGCGGAAGAATAAAAATAGCTCTTTTCTGTTACGGACTTATTACGGAGCAAAAAAGTGATTTGAATTTGGAACATAATTATATCATTCATAGAAATCGAATGCTGGTACTCACTGGTCGGACGGCGTGGGGACCTGTGCTAACAAAAAAAAAAGCGCGCGCATAACTTATGTCTCTGACTGTTATACTGGAGATACGGGCGTGGCGCCCTCGCCATAAAAATACTACTTTTTTCCCTTGTTATACAATCTACTACTTCACATCTATCATCATTATTGACTAAATCAGTTAAATTGAGAACACATTGTGGTAGGTGCCTATAGATTTTGAGCTTGTATCGAGTGGCTTAAACCTCATTATAACGATTTCCTACATAAATGCTCTGTGATATTACCTATTGCATCTGTTATCTATGGTTTATTTAACCGCCAGAAAAAACATACACCGACTTATGTTTTTTTCGCTTTGAGTAAATATGTATTATTTAATGTATAGAGAATAAAATAAAATAATGTAATAATAATAATACTAGGATTGAATAACATATATAAGAATTCATTGTCATGAGCATGTAAGTATTGATTGTTATTCGTAATATGTATTTAGTTACTGGTTAGGCTAGGAGAAGAAAATGTATTTATTTGTTATATGATAAAAGGATTCTTATTGATGAAACCCTATCCTGAGATGTGGATAATAAGATAATTTTATAGTCTTTATTTCGTGTAGGTAAATGTTAAGTTATATAAGCTGTTTTTCGAACAAACCCATGCGTAAGTTGGATGTTAAGAACCCTATAAGCTCGAAAACCTGAAGCTCAATTCTCCTAAAACAAATCTATTCAGAATTTAGTCTTAATATATGATTCCGAAGGTGATCACATAAAAACAACCACAGACACGGAGTATACTGTGAAATACACTTGAATATGAGATTTTTGTTATTGTTTTAATTCATTGCGGTTTCTCAATGATTTCGTTTATCCGTATCAAAGTTTAAGAATTAATTTAGGCGTCTACAATTGTCGTATATGGTTACCTTTGGAATTTCAAATCCGAATTTAGAATACATTTTTATTACGCGAATTAGCCCTCAGATCAAATTATAGAAGTTTACTTAGGTTTTACAGAATATTTAAATTGTTTTGTACTTCCATCCATTGTTGCCAACGTAGAAAAACGAAAAAATAGATTTCAGGTTCCATCACTAATCCTTGATACGACGGCCTACAACAGGCATACGTATCACAAAACTGGAAAAATAATTGCCTTACAGAGTTAATATGATTATTAAATTACGTTTTCATAACCAAACGATGTAAAATATCATTACATTACCTAAAATTAATCAAGAATATTCTCTTAAAATTATAAATATGAAAGTTTGCACATTTAAATGTCTGTTAATCAGTTATATATATAACGCTCTGACGGCTGAATGAATCTGACTTAAACTTGGCACAGAGACAAAGGTATTTTTTTATTCTGGTAATAGGTTCCTATGGGTTACGAGAAAGTAATCAAAATTCCGCAAACGGAGCCGCGGGCAACATCTAGTACAATCGCTTCATAAAAACGATTAATTTAATATAAACACAACATGTATAAAAATTTCACAGCTATATGTACTTACTGCTCCTTTTCAAGTACTTTAGCAAGGTAGGCAATAAATTATGCCTGGTCTTTTAGCGTGTTATGCGTTATTTTATATAACATAAAACGTTAGAATATTAAGCTGTATCGTTTGCCTACGGAAAATATGTGGAGATACATTTTCGTCCTGGTGCGTACGTGCGTGTACATTTATTTACGTTTATTACATGACGTGTGATAGTTTTCGTAGATATATACCTACCTATATAACTAGGTTATGTATGTACAGATATAGTGCAGCTATAAAATATGTTTCTTCTATTTTATCGATAACATACTTCATCAGTAAATAAATATTATAGCTACGCCATTCAAAACAGCGCTATTTTTAACGAGGTAGGACACGACGGTATTCCTGTCCCAATTGAGTAGTCCGACCCAACAGAATACCACGGCTATAATAACCTCGTGTTGTGTTCCCGGGTGAGTAAGGTAGTCAGAGCTCACTGAAGAGTTTTTATGCTGACAGTGGGAAGACTAAAGGCTTGTCTTGATTGTGTCTTTTGCACTGACGGAACAGAAACTCTCCGTTCCTACAGGGTCGGTAGCACGGGTGTGACTCCTCTAGTGTTGCACTCGTTCATAGGTCACGGTAACCACTTTCCATCAGGTGGGCCGTGTGTTTGTCTGCCACCTAAGTTGTATGAAAAAAAAAACCTAAAATAAGCAAAGCTTTACTAGCTTTAAAATATGGGTAAAAATTAGTTACCTTTTTAAAATAGATGCAACTGAAACAAGAAACACCCAGACCACTGCAAATATATATATATACTCATGCATACAAATATGTACACTGAGTGGAAATCGAACTAGCGCCTCTACGTATCAGTCAAAGGCTTTACAGAGTAGCTACGACTGAGAGGCAACTACGCGAGTACTTACCTTATTATTGTTATCATCTTAACATTTTCAGATCAGCTTACTCTATCTCATCCTTTCAATTTAGCTTATTTTTTTCTATCATCTAGCATCTGACCTCTAATCTCCGAAAGGAAAACTTACGCATGTTGCTCTCGTTAATGAATACTAGAATTAAATTAAATTTAAGTTTATGACTACTTATCTCGAAAAAAATGATCAATTTATTATTATAATCAAGAAAGTGTCAAACGATTTGTTGATGACTAATAAAAAACTATTCGGTTCAGAGCGTTTCTATTAATAGAATGTCACTTTGCCTTTAGGCCCGGGTATCTTTACTGCATCGTACAGGGGCTATAGAATCTCCATTAGAGCAGCCCGAGGATCTTGCTACGTACGCCTCCCTTGCAAATGAGTTAGTTATAAAAGGAGATAGTTATAAATTTTATTTTTTCATTTTTTTAAAGAGTATGTTCTTTAAATAGGTATATATCTAAGACTAAAAAGTCGCAAAAAAGACTTAAACAGTGTCATTGTGCCCAAAGCTCAATGTTGTAAAGCACAGTTCAGGGGTACAGGCTGTGAAGGTCTTTATTAAACTCCCCACTGAACTGAAAACTATTACCAGTATCAATATTTTTAAGCTAAAGCTAAGAGAATATTTATTAGAAAAATGCTATTATGACATTGAAGAGTTTTTAAATCATAATGATACATAATTTAAAATTGATTCTTGAATTGATAATTTTAATTTATTTAGTATTTTATTGATGAATTTTAACGTGACATAACCATTAACATTTCACTTTTTTGTAAACCTACTTCAATTTACTTTTATATCTAATAATACTATTGACATTGTGATTGATTATGTTAAAATATTTTTTTTTATCGGTTTTTGAATGATAATATCAGATGATTTGGAATTGATTATTGTATTGTTATTTTATTATTTTATTGATCAATTTTAACTTGACATAAGGAACGGTTGACATTTTACATTTTTATTGATTTGCATATATTTATTATTATCGAAATTTTTGACATTTTTATTGATTGCCATGTATTTATACTGTTTTAATTTCTACACGAATTATGTTTGTTGAGAAATAAATGAATTGAATTGAATCCGAGGTGATTTCACATCCATTTTAATGATGGAAAGTCTTTTACTTTTACTTGCAATTTTGTCTTTTTCTAGTGTCTATTTTTAACAGCCTCTTCATTTTTAGAGTCCAGCTAAGCTAAATTGCTTGTATTAGGAGTCGGTTCTCGTTGGTAGCGTAATTGCCAGGATTCGAACCCGGGACCTTTCGATCGTAAGGCCGACTCCTTAACCACTATACTATCGAAATAATTCTCTACATTATTTTATTAAAATTTTACTACACAACTATGTATCACGAGAACTTGAAATTAGACCCAGCCAAACCGCCCATCTGTGCTCCACACAAATATTTCTCGTATGTAGGGATTGAAGCCTAAATATTCAATATAGTGGCAGCTTGGAAAGTGATTAAAGTGCTTAATTATATAAACAATTGTGCCATTTAACAGTCGTGGTTTCATTAGTTTCATTGATTCTATTCTAACTGCCACAATACGTAAGTCAGTACAACAAATTTTCCCTTCAGATCGAGGGGTTTGATGATGTGGGAAGATTGATAGGGACCTCGGAAGTGAAGGGAATACGGGTTGAATTAATTGACAACAGGTCTCAGGTACCCCTGTAAGTTATTCACTACATTCAAGCAATAGTGAAAGCTAACAGAATGAATACTTTAAATCGAATTGTGTTGTACCCGGGTATATCGAAGCCGGGTTTGAATCCAGGTTATTACAATACCGATGTGAACCTACTCATAATACAAGAAATTTAGCTTAGCTGGAGGGGTTAGAGGGAATATAGTAATTTCGGTTCTAATATTCTTTTTTTCTTAATTCTTTATTGCATACAAACAGTACAGAGGTCATACACCAAAGAAATGTATAAGAAATATGTACAAAGGCAAGCTTAACTCAATATGAGTTCTCTACCAGCAAACCTTTGAGTAGCAGAGAAGCAGTTAAAGTATTAAGGGGAAGTGAAGGTACATTAAATTTCAGAAATATATACATAAACGTACATACACAGCATACATATTACACCTACGTACATCAATACAAATATACATTTTTTTAAATAATAAAAAGGTTAGTAGTAGTTGGTTGGTTAGTTTGCAATCTAACTAAGCAATCCCTTTATCAAATATGTAAGAACATAATGGACAGATAAACCAGCATCAACCTTGCAGGTAAACCTATCAATTTGATTATGTATTGAAAAAGGCAAGTCGAAAGCACTCCAAACCGAAGGCTTGCATGAAGAGTTTAATGACTGTAGAGCAAGCTCGTAAAGTGTGTAAGTACGGAAGTACAGTTTATTTTACAGACCCACCGCCTACTATAAAATACTACCGACGTGATGTGATCTGAATATTAGTTAAACATTTTATCTGTACTTTGTTTATAAATACATACATACATATAATACATAAATACATACATACCCATGTAATCTAGTTGAATCAAGTTTAGACCATAATATATATACATAAGAGCGCCGCTCGCGCAAGTCAGTCAGCTATAATAAAAAGTAAAATATCAGATCATTACGCAGTATTTGTTGCAGCGCAGTGGGGGTTACGTTACCCGACGGCGTGTCCTTGACAATCGCCAATCGGAAAAATTGTCATCCATTGATTTTGACCAATGTGTACGTACCCACACATACCCGAGTAAGTTGAATGAGGCAATAGTGCACACTATTTTTAAAAAAGGAGACCGTAATACATTATCAAATTATAGACCAATTGCTATTTTGTCAAGTGTAGATAAAATAATGGAAAAATGAATAGTGAATCAGTTAGGAAATTACCTACACTACATTAGTGAATGTCAACACGGATTTCAATAGACTAGAAGCACAAACACCCTCTTATCAAAATTTACCAACGAAGTTAATAACAGTTTAAATAAAAAACAGTTTATGGTTGCGGTATTTTTTGATTATAAAAGGGTATTTGATACTTTAGAAAAATACGTTTTTAATTGCGATGGGGGAGTGTGGGGTGGGGGAACCACTCAACAAATGGTTATCTTACTGAAAGATACTACCGCGTAAGGGTTGCCGAGTCGTACAGTGACTCTGTAAAGGTGAGGTGTGGGGTGCCGCAGGGCGCGGTATGTGGACCAATTTGCTACTTAATGCATGTCAACAGCTTATGTAGTGTTATTCCCCATCGTTCGGCCTACATGTTTGCGGACGACCTGTGCGCCCTCTGCGCTGGTACCGATATAGTCGAGGCGTGTCGACTAGTACAGCTAGACGTGGACAGAGTGGTAAAATAGTCTCATAACAACGGTATAAATTTTAACGCAGACAAAACCAAAATAGTCATAATTCATTCACCTTACACACCTCCATTCAACAAGCAAATAGGACGGCTATTAACACACATTATCGCACATAACTATGATTGCATCCATAACCATTACTGTAACTGTACTTGTAAACTCATTGAACAAGAAAAATATGTAACATACCTTGGATTGAAAATGGACGAAAACTTCTCTTGGTCGTATTGAGCACATATGTAATAAACTTAGAATACTACTAGGTAAATTCTACCACCTAAGCTTCAAAGTACCTACCTACTAGTACGCTCAAATGCCTCTACTTACAATTAATCGAACCCATATTGGCCTACGCTCTTGACAGCTATGGACTTATATTCAAAAGCTATTTAGATAAATTAGAGTCGCAACAAATTAGATTTTTAACATTGATTGTTAATAGAAAAACCAAAAATGACTTTTTTATAAAATCACGCCTTTATCCCCGGAGGATTAGGCAGAGGTGAATTACCCACATTGCACCAATAACTGTATACGGTCCCACGTAATAGGTGGTGCGCCTATTGCCGTATATCGGACACTATAGTTGACTTGAGCCCCGCATCTGAGGCTGAGTCTAGGCTTTATATATCTGTCTGATGTTAAATAGCCCTATCCCTTAGTCGTCTTGTACGACACCGCATGGGAAGAGATGGAGTGGCCCAAATTCTACTCTACCGGGAACCACGCGGCCATAAATAACCGTAAAGGCGATTATTTTAGGCTTCTTCTTCTTCAAATCTTATAAAATTGCTCGTTAGTTTAAAGCATAAATACCTACTTCTTGTTAATATGGTAATTGGAGCGTTACTCACTGGTTGCCCATAATTGTGTCACTAGGAAGGTATCTGCGGGTAAATATGAAGTACCCAGAGTATGCAACTACTTTGGAGACAGAACGCTTGACAAACGAGTACCGAAATGAAACTAGAAAATGCAAATTTGCCAAATTGCTTCGAGAGCATTTAATAAACCAACTGTAATTATGCACTGTGCGCGCGCTTGGATCAAATGTTTCGACTACAAACGGCTCAAAAATATAATTACTAGTTAATTTGGTTTATTTGCGTCCTTTGAGTCTCCGCTGACGCAGCAGTAGCGTATGCGCAGTTCACCGTACTCGGATGGTGGGAAGGCGCCTGAGTGTCGACGCATGTTGCATCCCAAAGCAAAGATATTGCAGCTAAATAATCCGTGATGTCCAAGGCTATCGACTGCTTCTCACCGAGACAGTCTTATATACATATATGAATATACGTATTCATAACTCATAACTAATTTATTCATAAGGATAATCATTACACGTCATAGGCATATCATTATAACGTTGTGAGGGATATCAGATAATCTTCTCTCCGGCAACCTGCGACCCACACAGACGGCGTGCGTTTTAGTCGGTTCAAGTCTGACATAACCCCTACAGGCGTCGGTGGTAGGGGTAACCGTGGCGAGTTTGCGCACATTAAAAAAAAACGTATGTCATTCACTATGGACACGGCGGTATTTCCGCCCGATTGAGCAGTACGACTGGGGTAGTACCTCCGCCCTACAGAATACCGCGGCTATAATAACTTCGTGTTGTGTTCCCAGCGGTGAGTAGGGTAGCCAGAGCTCACTGGAGAATTTGTGCTGTCAGTGGGAAGACTAAAGGCTTGTCCTGCTTTGTCTTCTACTGACGGCACAGAAACTCTGTACTTACAGGGGTGGCAGCACGACTGTGAATCCTCTGGTGTTACAGACGTCCATAGGTCACGGTAACCACTTTCCATCAGGTGGGCCGTGTGCTTGTCTGCCAACTAAGTGGTATTAAAAAAAAAAGCAAGTTTGTCAAAATTTACTTTTCATTCTTAATAACAACATTATTTTGACAAACATAAAATAAAAAATACAACAATGTTAAAAATGTCGTATTACAGGTTTTATTGCAGTTCAATATCCATATTTAGACGAAGATACTGTGTTCTTATCTCTGCTTAACCCGGAGGAAATGTTTGTATTATTTAGTTAAAACAAGACTCATGAAAGAACTTTGGTACTGTATTACATAAAGTTGAAAGTCTGCCAGTACTGCAAATGCCAATAAGTTCAAAACTAACACATCCCACAGTGTAACGAGTTACATGAGTCGTTAGACTGTGCACATACTCTTTACAAAACCATCATTGAATATAAATAATACAAATATAGCTCTGAAACCATAAACTCATGCTAATATCCCATAGGATTCTAATCATGGGTGACACCAGTGCCTGAAGGCAAAATTTCTTTCTATTTTCTATTTCTATGTTAAAACCCGATAGAAAAGAGATACTGTTATCCTCAAAGAATACTAAAGATTGTGTTACATGAATACTATTACGGTGCTGTGGAAATATGATATAATATGTTTCCCGCCTTCACGGGGTTGCGATTGAGTCCATTACAATCCACTTACTATTTACGACTTGTAAAAACGATTCTCATATGGGTTAGTGACTTTACTGCGGGGCGCCGTTGATTTATTCCGCTAAGTACCGATTGATATTGAACGGACAAAGTTTATATTGTGCACTAGTTGTACGTCTCGGGTTCCCTCGATGGCTGCTGTTTTCTTGAATTTTCGTTCAGAAGAACCTCCTCCTCAATGATAAGAAAAAAAGAGTTGATGATAGCGGCTTTTCACGCGTATTACCGTAATCAAGAGAAATAGAGATTCATCTAAATTTAGATAGACTAGATATATATTCTAATTGAAAATTAATATTGATTCAAATTCTAGTTCAAATTCAACTTTATTGTGAAACAGTGATGGTCTTTTACATAAATTGATCAGCCATTTTACATATTTAAATTGGTTTCATTCATACCATAATGAGAAAATAGAATTCTCTTAAATGTATTGATGCATTTTATGCAATATTCGTTTCATTAAATTATCTTTACGCACTTCTGTGTACATAGAAATAATAAATATTCCTACATGAAAATACGCCATTTATATTTATTAAAATGAGTTCCCGTTGCCGCGATGGCTATATAAATCTAAGATGTCTTCTTACAATGGTCATTGAATGCTTACATTTCATTCGATGCAGACTACATTGTCGAGATAATTGGGAGATTGGGGGCCATGTTGTCGCTGCACTTCGGAGTTAATTGCTTGTCAAAACATCCCCTAATTGTCTACCTCTCCAGAACAAAGATTGGTTCCCTCGATCTGAGATGGTTAATTAAATTCTAGCACCCTTTTAATAGGTCGATGCAGTTGTTGTTTTACAGTATACACAATGTTATAGCAAAATAGAGGTTTTCTTTTTCTAAATGGAATATATCTTTTTATAATAGTAATGCTAATGAATAATTACAAAATTGGAGTAGCGTATTGTCATTTATAATACATGTAAAAATGGAGTAATGAAGGTGTCCGCTCAATATGTCAGGTATCATGTCAAACCTGTCAAAGACATTCCCTTTTCAAGAAAATCTTAATGAAAAAGAATTCCTGAAGATATAAAGTTAAAAGATAAAAAGATATTAAGAATGTTTTTTCTGCTAGGAAAAATGAAGGCAGATATCTCGGGGCTTGTGTGGAACAACATAGCTATATTTTTACAATGTGGTTTTATCGATAGCGATCAAAAAATATAACCATTAAAATAAAGCGCATAGTAAATATACCAACCAATATTTTCCTTTTACTAGCAGCCGCCGGCGAATTCGTACACGCGGACCCGTTTTCCCCCTTAGGGATAGAGTTTCGTAAAATCCGTTCTTAGTGGATGTATAAGAAATCTACAATTTTCTGAGATTTCGTGATTAATCAGTGAGTGTTATTTCGCTTTTATATATAAAGCTTATAGAAAAAATCACAACTCTTTGTAATAGCTACTAAAAACTGCTTCTTCCTGTGCAGATTTAGGACGAAGTGGTGACAAAAAGGAGCCATTCTCTTATTGACCCCTTGTTCTTACAGATTAACGATCCTACCTATATTATAACGGGCTGAATTTCAAGATTAGGCTGATAGGATAAGGAGAAGATTTATAGCAAAAGCAGGCTTGGCAACTTGGCAACATTAGGCCCACGGTCCATCACTGGTGTTGCAAGGCTTTGTAGGAAAACTAATCGCTCTAGTTTCCATAATATCGAGGTATAAAATCTACTCGTGATATCTTCTTTGCATATGATTATTTGCTACTTTAATTGTAGGTATTTTATACACGTATAGCTTGTTTAAACTAAAATGACGCCCCTCACACATTTACATCAACTGTGTAAAAATGTCAATTACTGTTTCATGAACTTGTTCTTCAATAATTTGCTTGTAGGCGTGAGAGAGGTGGAGGGTCACGTCATTTGAGCTTACACAAGCTACACACGAAAGCAGCATATAATTATGCTACTCACAAGATATGTCAAAAAGCTTTCTTGCTGCGTAAGCCAAAAGAAGTGCGCCAAGGCAGCAAATTTACGTACGGCAACAGCTTCTTTTGCTGTGTGCGTAACAAAAGCTTTGGTGTGTGGCCCCCTAAACGTAAATAAATTTGCTGCTTCAGTGTGTGACCCCTTTAATGTTTCCTTAAGCATATTCTGTTATAATAGAACTCTACGTGAGGGAATCATCCAGATAATTGTGATTATATAAACAAGGTTTATAATAATTTACAGCCAAGGTCCAGCGATTGTCTGGGGATGTTGGCAATTAAGAAATGAAGGCCAATATTTGAATACCGTTGCTTAAATATACCACACCGAGCAATACAAGTTTTGTAAATTTAATCCCCCAAGTCCATAGGCGGTTTAGATTACTTAAACTATTAATTGAGTACGCGCGAATGAGTACTGAACGAATGACAAATCAAGTGTAAGGTGATTTGTTTGTGAGTGGGAACATCGGCCGGGTTCAACCTCGAAAATGTATACTAACCAATGGGGAACAGATCAGCCACTCTAGAAAAGTGGCACTATCGTTAGTAGAATAGAGTAAAATGACCAATATATGAGATAGACACGTATTTTTACAATTACTTAATGCTGTTTATAATAGTTGTAATCCCAAATATTGATAATTCTATTCTAGAGACAGTAACACCTAAAATAAGGTTGAGGATGTCATTACAGAGCTTTTATTTAAGATATTAACGAAACTATAATTGATCAAATTTTCCACCAGGACTAAAATATTATATAGGTATTTAAACTATCATGGTCATTCACATTAGTATTAAAGTTATCGGGATATTTACCATGATGTATTGTTCAGAGTTTCCGATATTAAGACGCTGTAGCAAGCACCATGATCACGGAGGAACTGGAGTTATGGCGGTGAACAGTGAAAAAGTTATTTTTCACTGCTCACCGCCAATACTTAATAGAAAATATTATATAAATGCTAACTTTAATAGAAAATATTATATTTTTTCTTTTTACGTGGGTGGATGGTTATTACTGCTTAAACTATAACTGTAGCTGATGATCAACGGCTTCATGATATAGAGTGACTACCGGTCATCTATCACCCCCTACGTCAGATGCTCGTTCGTCATTCAGTAGGTATACCGGTTCGTAGGTAAGTTTGACTTGGAACCCGAAAATTACGACTGGTTGAATTCCAATTTATATATTTTTAAACTACATTCTAAAATAGTCAATCTTGAATATAAGTATTGTAGGTAGCATTCCTTACACACGTAATGCACAGCAACTAGGTAGGAAAGAGCTCACGATCACGTAAGATAACGAGTACTCTTGTGAATGATGTGACCACATTTCACCCGATTTTGTTATGTCAATATGTTTTAAATAGATAGATAGATAATTCTTTATTGTACACCAATAGATTTACAGTAGGACAAGTAGGTAGCATGTATACAGTTCAATGTACAATGGGCGGCCTTATCGCTGAAGCGATTGATTCCAGGCAACCTTTGTTTGTTTTACTTTACACGTTATTAAAAATATATTCGTCTATATTTATAGCACTGTTCTTAATAGTGATATTGACAAACTAACAGGGTAAGCAATCTAACCTGCAAACTGATACACCTGCTCACCTCTTCGCATGAATATGTTAAAAAAAAAAACTAAAAATATCTATTGCTTATATAAAATTCTCGTGTCACAATGTTTGTCTGCATGGCTAGACAAATACTTATGAAAATTTTAGTGCATGGTGGCAGGTGGAGCCGCCTGTCACCCTGGCAGAAGCAGGCCGCGGCGGCAGCGCGCCTGCCGCGCCACCCCGTTTACCGGGAACGAGTTGGGGACTCTGTAGTCCCCACACACCCGAGAAGAGGGCCAGATCGTCAGAGATGGCCCTGGGTCGGCCGGGGTGCGAGGGATATGCCTGTCAACCTCACCTTCGGCAACCAAAGCGACCCGCAGGCGGCGTGCGTTTTAGTCGGTTCGAGTCCGACATAACCTCTCCCTCCGGCTCCGGTGGGGAGGTATCCGAGGGGATTTTGCGCACGTAAAAAAATAAAATAAAAAAAAAGTGGTATGGGTAATGGACTGCTGAGACGAGGTCTCGTATTCGACCCTAGGTTTAACTGTGGCACACACCAATGACATTTCGGTGCTTTTCGAAGTGTGTATTTATTTATTGCAAGTTTTATAAGTACCCGGTTAATGGCAATAGGCTCTCCACCTATTATATTGGGACCTAAACATAAACTGGCGAAAAGTGGGTGCTAGCACCTCTGCCTACCCCTTCGGGGATATAGGCGTCAGCTTATGTTATGTTTATGTTATGTAAAAAATCGTTTAAACCAAATAATAGTTTTAGGAACTACATTTTCAACGTTTGTCTCAAGAACTTCATAATAAGGAGACATATGCGTCGAACTCACGTTGCGTCTACCCGGTGCATCGAAGGGTATCGCTTCACTCAATCCAGCCAGAGGGATCGAATAACGCGCGCTTCCATCACAATAATTGATAACAAATCTACCTTCTGCTATATCGTTGAGATATTTATAATATTCTTTGTTATATTATAAACAATAATAAAATCATTGCTAAATATTATGTAACACTGTTGAGTATTACACTGTGACCCCACACTAGGCAAAGACTGTCCTGTGGGTGCCAATTACGTTTACAATTTACGTGAAACATTCTTTGCTCGGGCGTCAACAACAGAGTTTTTGGGCTTATCACAAAAAATAGTACTATACCATTCTATTCATAACTTTTAACAACGATTAGATATATATTGACGATGAAATACTTAATATTGTATTCAATCTTTCATTTGACACTTGATTTTACCATCAATCGTCGTGGCTTTACGATCGAGAGGTCCCGACCCGAGTTCGAAATTTGATTTTGTACCTTACACACCAGTGAGATCGTAACTTCTTTCGCACTTTTAAAATTTTAATTTGATCTTGAATTTAGTCTCCATGATTGGTTGCTTTCACCACAAAATTAAACATAAAGAACAAACATCAGTTTGTTCAATATTATGCATTGTGTAAATTAAAAAATTGTAAAAATATATCATCATTTATAGAGGTTGACAAACATTTTCCTACTGTTTAGTAAAATTTTAAAGCAATTAGGTAGTATGCTAACTTTTTGTATAAATAACATAACATAAACCCACGCCTATATCCCCGAAGGGGTAGGCAGAGATGCTAGCATCCATATTTCGCCAGTTTATGTTTAGGTCCCAATGTAATAGGTGGCGAGCCTATTGCCATTAACCGGGCACTTATAAACCTGCGATAAATACACACATAACTTCGAAAAGCATCGAAATGTCATTGGTGTGTTTTGTATAAATTTCGATTGGAAAAAGGGATATTCACTTTCTTCTATCTAAATCTTCTATTTAAATCTTTAAATAAATAAGCCGCGTGGTTCCCGGCAGAGTAGAATTTGGACCACTCCATCTCTTCTCATGTGTTGTCCTACAAGGCGACTAAGGGATAGGGCTGTTTAACATCGGACAGATATATACAGCCCAGACTCAGCCTCAGATGCATGGCTCGAGTCAACAATAGTGCCCGAAATACGGCAATAGGCTCACCCCCTATTACGTGGGACCGAATACAAATATTGGTGAAATGTGGGTGATTTTCCGAGACCCACAATGTTCTTTAATAGAATTTTACTTACACGAGATCCTACTGATTAGTGTATTCAACTCGAAATTTAAAGGAACAAATATTTTACTAACTAATTTTCGCTGTATGGCAACAAGGGATTCAGAAGATACGGACAACATGAACCGCCGACGATCATGAAATAGTGTTTTCTACTTTATGAGCCTCAAAAGATGCTTGTCCACACCCCGCTTAAAGAATCTGGTATGTAAGAAGGAGGAAACTGGTGTGTGGGTAACGCATTCCAGGTTTTGATCTTGCTACAAAGCAAGGGAGAGCATTACTACAATAATAGGCGTCACACCCATGCTGCCAACTCTGTAAGAACTGGTCGAAGTACCTAATGACCGCCGTCATGTCCAATTATAGTTTAAAACTACCCATGACGTATGTATTATTTATATGGCTCAATTTTTGTTTTCTCTGGCTGAAAAGACGAAATATATTCCGACATAAACAAATCTATATTTATTATCAATATTATCGAATACTTTAGAGCTATTCGCGGCCGTTTCATATGGTAATACTGAATACTCTCAAAAGCAGTCTAGAGATGAAAAATTGTTTGCTTAGAAAATCATTCATGAAGCGGCAATACAAGATGTTGCGTATTATTAGGTATCTAATATTATAAATTATTCAAATGAGACCCATATTTATATAGCTTCCACAAAAATAATAATACTATAAAAGACTACTGCTACAATATGGGGTTCTTCAAGAGGGGCATCAGAAGGTTTCTTCATGGTCGGCAGAGCGAGTGTGACACCCCTGGTGTTACATACGTCCATAGGCCACGGTAACCGCTTCCCATCAGGTGGGCCGTGTGCTTGTCTGCCAATAATAATAATAATAATAATAAAATTGGTTGCCTGTAAAGTCGGTATACGGGCGAAAGTTTTACGTGACAACGACTTTGAGTGGTAAAATAATTTTAATGTGAATATTCATTCGTATAGTAGGAAGAAGGATGAAATATCACTACACAATCGTTTTACAATTAACTGGCAACGTGTAAACTTGTATGCAGGCGCCTAAGCGAAATAGAAGCGCAAGACATGAACCGGTGTGTATGCCTATCTCTCTCACTCTCTCTCTCTCTCGCTCTGTCTCTCTCGCTCTTAGGCGGGCTAACTGTGCTCGAGTGGAAGGGACGCGTGCCTTTCACTTTTTATGTCTGTCTCTCTCGCTCTTAGGCGGGCTAACCATGCCCGAGTGGAAGGGACGCGTGCCTCTCACTCGCTCTCATTGTGAGCGCATAACGTGAGTGGAGCGTAACGCAGTTTCTTGAAGTGTCACCCGGCAAACCAATTTATAAGACGTTGTCACGTCAATAATACTCTTTATTGCACACCAAACATAGGACACATACAATAGAAACATACATTCTAGATAGTTGTACAATGGGCGGTCTTATCGCAATCTGCCAACTAAGTGGTATAAAAAAAAATACTTCTCTCGTCTTTGATGTTTACTTTTGTCGTTTTAAATCCATATTTTCCCTTTAACAGTTCTGTTTAAAATGTGTTTAAGCTCTTTACTGAAAAGTGATTTACTTATCGATTAAGATTAGAAAATTAAAACGGTCTAGGAGGGATTCGAAGCTGCGATCTTTCCCTTACAGGAGAAACGCTCTGAACATTGAGCCACCGAATCTTCGGCTGAAACCTTCCAAATTCTTTTATATATATATATCCGTCTTAGGGCGATAGTGAGTGATTTTCTTGTAAAGAAATAGTTGCCGTACGTATGTGAAATCGGGAAACTTTGTGCACTTCTATCTAGAGGAAATAAGATAATTTTGTTTTTGAATGTAATGTCCTTAGCGCTATTCAGAATACACCTTGGGACAGAGGTCACTGCTCTGTCCTATTTAAGTCTACAACACAGGGTATTGACACGGGAAATATACCAGAAATCGATAGATAAAGTAATTCCTAATTACTTAAGCAATAATATTGTAGATTAATAATAATTCTGACTAGGGACTATGGGGTCTCACCAAGAGTTATGAGGCCAAGCCAACATCACTTGTAAGCTTATAATATGCCTATGATATGCTTTCCTTTATGATGTGGTTTGGGAGCAGACGGCATTCGTTTGTAAAAGCCGGATAAGCCAACCTAAAAGCAGGGAGACCCGACCTTAAAACCTCATATCCTCATATGCAAATTGGAACATTGTTAAAATGATGATGATTAAACATTAAAGTAAATAATACCTTTTTCAACACTTGCTCATAAAGTGGCTCTAATTTCACCGCAATTAGGCACTTAATGGCACCTATAAATCAAACTGTGACTTTTTTCTTGCTATAATTCACGAGTGAATTATATTCTTTTTCGGCTTCTTTTTTAATTTTATTGGTTGAGTTGCATATGTCTCTTAAAAAAGTTTGGATACAAAAAGTTTAATAGTACAATCGCCTCAATAGCGCCTCAGCGGTAACCACCAACTTTACACACTCGTACCATAATATACTATAATACTATGCTTTTGCCCAACCGGAGGGCTAATACCATCAACAGTATAGTATTATTTTAATCACATATTGTGACTCTGACACTTCATGTGTAAATCGAACCATTTCGTCAGGATACAAAGGATACTAGTGTCAAATTGGCAAAATTCAAACAGGATCTCTTACTGTAGTAGATATATTTGCTGCGGTCTCTACCTCAAATAGCAGCAAATCTGTTATAGTTATAGGGGACCTGAACGTTGATATTCTTAACAAAGACCTGAACTCTGACGAATATCTAACTCAAACAGCTACACTGGGCCTTCTGCCTGCTTTCCTGCATCCCACTAGACCAATCTCAAATACTTGTCTAGACCATATCTTACTAAAAACTAAATCTTCATCCAAATCCTTTTTATTGCAAACAAGTATTACTGATCATTACGCTACGGTCTTGTGTATGGACGGATGCAAGGTTAATCGCAAATCTGACCAACAGACAACCACACGTCTAAACTATACAGATGCTGCAAAAGATATAGAACACGCTAACCTAGCCCCGGTGCTGGACGCTACGGATGCTAACATTGCTGCAGAAAATTTAATCTCTACTCTCAAAGGCATTGTTTCAACTAATAGCTTACAATTTAAAACATCTAGAAAGTTGAGATTAATTAAGCCGTGGATGACACCTGGTCTCATCCGGTGCGTCAAAAATCGTGACAGTATGCATCTAAGGTTGAATTCTGATCCGCATAACGCTGTTCTTAGAACAACCTATACAAGATACCGTAATTTTTGTAACCGGCTCATCAACAAACTCAAACGCTCTTATGAAAAATATCAATTTACCAAAGCCCAAAATAATGTCAAGGCAACTTGGAAGGTCGTCAAAAAACTCACCCAAACCGAAAAATATAATCAACCAGCTACAAATCTTTTAAATTTATCTTCGGACCCTTTGTCCTCTGTTAACATAATTAACAAATATTTTGCTAATATCGGTAAAACGTTGGCCTCCAAAATAACCACCATCCCTACTGACAGAGACCCGACTTCCAAACATAAGACGCTAAACTCAATCGCGTTCCTACCAGTTAGTGCAAGTGATGTCGACACAATTATAAAGACCCTTCGAGATGACTGTGCCACGGGTTGGGATAACATCCCAGCTAAATTAATAAAAATGGCTCGAAATGTTCTGGTGTCTCCCATCACTCACATCTGTAACCTGGCCATATCACAAGGTATTTTTCCAAAGGTCTTTAAAACAGCGTTAGTCACCCCCGTATACAAATCTGGAGATAAAGATCAAATCACTAACTATCGTCCCATCTCCGTTCTAAGCGCCTTATCTAAAATCATGGAACGAGTTCTTAACAATTATCTATGCAATTATTTAACCAAATTCCGCATCCTCGCCAACAACCAATATGGGTTCCGTAATGGTATCTCTACGGAAGATGCCGTGGTCGACCTTGCATATTCGGTCACTAACAAGCTCGATAGGAAGCTTAAATGCTATGGTATCTTTCTAGATCTCAGTAAAGCATTCGACACTGTTTGTATACCAAAACTGCTACGGAAAATGGAAAATGTGGGTATACGAGGTCTAGCTCTCGACATCTTTAAAGACTACCTTTCTGACCGAGTTCAATCTGTCAAGATATGTGATGTAATTAGCACAGAGGAACAAATCACCTTTGGAGTCCCACAGGGAAGTATTCTGGGCCCAACTCTCTTCCAAATTTATATCAACGACCTTTGTATTCTGCCTCTAGTCAACTGTGACATCTTCACTTACGCCGATGATACTGCATTGGTGGCCTATGGGGAGAGTTGGGATAGTGCTAAAATACATTCGGAAGGTGCATTAAGGAGAGTAATGAATTGGTTAGCAAGTAATCTACTAACCTTGAATGTCACGAAGACCAAATTCTTACGTTTCACTATGCCGCATAGACCAAAGCCAGCTGCTGAAACCGAAAATCTCAAAGCCCATATCTGTCCACAAAACACTGTAGCCTGTACCTGTTTGTCACTGACGATGGTGGAATCCATAAAATACCTCGGAGTATTCATAGACGAAAAACTAGACTGGACCACTCACCTGAATGCATTAACATCTCGTACCCGGAAACTTATACACATTTTTAAAAATCTAAGGTTTTCAGCGGATAAAGTCACTCTCCGAATGATCTACCTGGCTCTGTGTCAATCAATCCTAACGTACTGTATTCCTGTGTGGGGAGGAACTTATAAAAAGGAATTACTAAACCTTGAAAGAGCTCAAAGGGCTGTGCTAAAAGTAATTCACTTTAAACCACGTGACTACCCTACATTCACGTTATATTCTGAATGTAAAGTCCTAAGTGTTAGGAAACTGTACATTTTAAAATCCATCCTCCGCAAGCACTCTATGATCACCTATAATGAGCAGCTTTTCAGACAGCGGCGCCGTGGATTTCCTTTATGTCAAACTATTCGTTGTCGGACTGCCTTCGCAAAACGACAGTTTAATGGCCTAAGTTCCAAGCTCTATAATAAAGCCCACATTTCACCAATTATTGAAATCGGTCTCACATAATAGGGGGTAAGTCTAATGCCGTGCTCCGGGCACAATTATTGACTCAGGCCATCCATTTGACGCTGAGTTTGGGCTGTATATATTTGTCTGATGTTAAACAACCATATCCTCTATTCGCCTTGTACGATACCGCATGGGAAAAGATGGAGTAGTTCAAATTCTACTCTGCCGGGAACCATGCGGCTATATAGATATATTTATTTATTTAATTTGTTAGGTTTTACACTTGTCTTACAAAATACAGTTCTTAATATCGATGAACGATAACGGTCCGATTCATACTATAAAAGTAATATTGAAATAAAGTCAGGTACTTTTAAGAGATAGTATTTATTTATTTATTATATTCTTTATTGTACGCCAATTACAATATTCATATTACAGAAATTGAGAAGACAAGAGCGGTACAAAGGGCGGCCTTATCGCTTTACACAATTTCTTCCAGGCAACCTTTTTTTTGTTGGTGTTTTTGGTTTTTGTAATTGTAGTCTACATTTATATGGGGATAAAGGCGTGATTATATGTGTGTATGTATTCCCTATACTTACTTATTTCTTACCAAAATGTAAAATAGATTTCGGTGAGAATTAAATACACTATTGAAGCCCACAGGCAAATGTGATATTCCAAGGTAAATATGTAGTCGTATACACGAATGAAAATAGTGTTGACGTTGCAAGTACGTGTCTCCTTTATAATGCGATACCCTGTAGCGATAGCATTGAAGGACAATATTTATCATGTATTTCCACGTTGATTTACTAGTATGTATGTAACAGAAGAATTTGAAATGGGTATATGGTATGAAGTGCTACTAACATCTTTGGGGCACACGTCAACCTTACCTGCTAGCTGGTAGGTTATCACGGGAACAGGTTTCTGTTTGAAAAAGGAGTAATTTCCGGGGAATTTGATCAGTATTCTACGTCAATTATAAAATAATCACTAGTCTAAAACTACGTGGCGTGGTTCCCGGCAGAGTAGAATTTGGACCCACTCATCTCCTCCCATGCGGTGTCGTACAAGGCGACGAAGGGATAGGACTGTTTAACATCAGAAAAATATATGCAGCCCAGATACAGCCTCAGATGCATGGCTTTAGTCAACAATAGTGCCTGGAAGACGGCAATATGCTCACGTGGGACCTAATTTAATGATTGATGAAATGTATTTTTATTTAATTTATTTAATTCTTTATTGCACACACACAGTACAGAGATCATAAATAAAACATATCAAAGAAGATGTACAAAGACGAGCTTAACTCAAAATGAGTTCTCTCCCAGCAAACCTTTGAGTAGCAGAGAAGCATATAATAATGAAGGGGGGTGTGAAGTGTACATTACAAAAAAAGAAAAAGAAAAGATAAACAAAGAAAGAAAAGAAAAAAAATAGAAACAAATTATAAAAACAAATAAAAAAGATAATAATAATAACAAACATAGCATACATAGTATTATATTAATACATGCTTACACCTACACATAATACATAATATACCTACATACATAAATATATATACATATATAAAATAAATATATATAAACATACAAAGTATACATAGATAAATATACAGACTTCATTATTGTGAGAGAAAATGTTCCCTTGTTCTTCTTCTGAAAATGTCCAGAGTATTACTACTGCGAATGGTTTGAGGCAGTGCGTTCCAAAGACGTACAGCTTGTACCGTGAAGGATCCACCGTAACAGCTGGAACTGTGTGCAGATGTGCGAAGCAGAAGAGAGGAAGAAAGACGACAGGGTTGGCCCCTAGGCACAAGATAATTGAAGCGTTCCCGGTGTAGGTGTCAATTCACCTCAGCCTAACCCTCGAGGAATAAAAGCGTGATCATATGTATGTATGCCTAAAACTTTCTAGACAGGGGTGAAAGAATTGGCTATTTGTAGGTTAAACCAATAATAATACGTGTATCCTTCCCACCCTTATCATAACATTATCTTTATCTACCGTTAAGTTCAGGATAGTTTGTATAAACTATCCTTACCTTGATAAGCTAACACATGTTGATATGTTTGCTGAAAAAATATATCTGAAATCTCATATCTCTCTCCTGTGCCGCGTGTATGTACATAAGCTGGGTTAATAAAATATTTGTAAATACCTATCACAAAACATGCATATTACAATCCACTGCTAGTCAAGGCAACTCCCCATATTATACCATTTAAATTCATTTGTTTACAGAAATGTGGTAATAGGGACATGCTGTCACTCTGATGTTCTTGAAAACTCTGAAAAGAAATAAAAAAAAATAAGGATACACTGCAGAAACAATATGACAAGAGCTTGGATATGACCAGGCCCAAAATGTAAGTACATTTTTAACAAGAAAATATCCCTAATATATTTAGTAAATGATTTATACGGTTCATTAGCGGTAATTTCCCCACACGCTGGCAACATCGTTCCCAACTCTTTCAAACGATGCCAACGGTTAACGGTAATGTATTATCCTAAATTAGTACACACATAAAAGACATAATCGTGACTCGAGAAAGTTCTCCAGCAATATTGATCTCCACCATCAGCTTTCAATAGAAACTTTGGGCTCACGATAATTTGCTAGAAATTATAGTTCACACGAAACACGAATCGTAACACGAATCGCAGGAATCGTACGATTCCTGCGATTCGTGTTATATACACCGTTGCTCTAACGACTTCTAGTTTCTGCCCTAAATTCTAAAATAACGTTTAGAAATTAGTTGGGTAATTTGGAAACTTCAGAAATGAAATTCGTACTTTGTTTAGTTATTTCAAAATGTAAACTATAGGGAATTAAACGTTTTTGATAAATAGAAATCTAAAATGCTTTATTTCTGTACTATATCCGAGCAAAGTACAAGTGGGTGAAGAACCTCAAGGTGTAGGCGGAAGAGGGTGAAAATGTCAGGCATAATCATTCCCGTAAAAATAGATTGTTAGGTACCTACTATGATAACTATGAAAGGATATCATCTTTTTTTTTTACGTGCGCAAAATCCCCACGGATATCTCCCCACCGGAGCCGGTGGAAGAGGTTATGTCGGACTCGAACCAACTAAAACGCACGCCGCCTGTGGGTCGTTTTGCTTGCCAAAGGTGAGGTTGACAGGCATATCCCTCGCACCCCGGCCGACCCAGGGCCATCTCTCACGATCTGACCCTCTTCTCGGGTGTGTGGGGACTACAGAGTCCCCAAATCGTCCCGCCGCGGCCTGCTTCTGCCAGGGTGACAGACGGCTCCACCAGTCACCCCCAGGCCTGCGCTCATGAGGGGCGGAGGTCGTTCATCGACCTCTGACGCCCGAATTGTCTTCGTACGCGGGCAGCTTCGCTTGCGATCCTTCGTCGCTCTCGCTGCCGCTCCCGCCCCGCCTCCTCCTTCACGAGCATTACTTGCTCGCAGAAAGAGGCGCCGGCCGCCCACGCATCCGCGCAGAACCCTCACTCCCAGAGCCACCACAAGCTCCCACGCTGGACACTCGGTGAGCGTGTGCGGCCCCGAGTCCTCGCTCGCGTCGCAGTGATGGCACTCGGACGTTGGCTCTTTCTCCATCCGACGCAGATACTTCCCGAAGCACCCGTGCTCGGTGATCATCTGCGTAAAGGATATCATCTTATAGGTAGTATTCATTTATTCTGTATAGACCATTTAAAAAAATGAGTCTATTTTTCTGCTAGTCAGTTTGACAGGTAAAAATGAACTACCTCCACCGGATCGAAATGCAGCGTCGGTCTAATAATCCAGACAATATAAAGATGTTTTGCATAAATTCGCTTAGAGCTGAAAATTGGTGGGGATCTCAACTACACCATTATAAAAGATATATCAAAAGTCCCCATCGATTGGACAAGTGCATTTTTTTATTCAAGGTCAAAAGTCAAATATATTGTATTCTCGCATTCGTCTCGTAAACAGTGTTATCGCAAAAGTAGGTTAGACAAAGTTGTAGATTGTGTAATTACCTACAATATTCTAACACTTTTTTTGTACGGATCACCATTTCAGAGATATAGTGCTTTTGAAATTGGAAGAATAAACAAGGTAACTTATTTCCATAGTATGATTCATCAACGCAGAGCCCGAACCGCTAGTAGTTGTAAAATGTTGAAATTTTGGTAGAAAATACTTTTTGTATTGTTAACATCCACTAAGAAAGGATTTTTGTAATATTCGTTACCTCAATGTATCTCTGTATCACCCTAAGGTTGACTGTTAGATAATGCCTTTGGCACTAAGTCCACCTTTGTACAAAATTACTGTGCATAAAGTTGAATAAATAAATAAATAAAAAATAAGGGCCTAATAAGGGAAAATGGGAATGAACATGATTCTATACAAACTTTTATTCCTTACTTTATCATCTTAGCAATAAAATTTCTAAAAAATCCCTTCTTTATGGATACTACACTAAAAGTATCTTCGGCCAAGTACGTACGGGCAGTTCAGATTCTGCGTGTAAGAAGATTTCAGCAAGAAATTTAGCGGGATTTTTTTGTTTTGGTCTATTTACGACTACAAAAATTTACTTAGTCTGAAGTGTGTATTATTGATTTTCCAGCCTAAGTAATTAAGATCCGGTCTCAGAATATATCTTATTATTGTTTTAAAATCAAAATAAGAATAAATCTACTAGCTCTTAAATACATTCACAATGAACAGACAGATTATAATTTTCTCCCAAATCAAAGTACGGACGCTATATAATTTAGTTTCTGTGCAATGCAACTCTATGAATGAAGGTAATTATTCAATTTTGCTTCACTTGGCTTAATTATATACCAAGTTTTCTGTGATTCGTCTCCATTATTGATTATTATATTTCTCTAAATGTAACGCCTGAGTTACCTGAACTTTAATTGTACATACATATAATCACGCCTTTATCCCCGGAGGGTTAGACAGATGTGAATAACACCCACATTTCACCAATCATTGTATTCGGTCCCACGTGTGCCTATTGCCGTATTCCGGGCACTTTTATTGACTCGAGCCATTTATTTGTTATATTTCATGTTTCATTAATAGATAGTGAAATGTTATTACCAAAACATAATATTAGAAGATTTATTACACCTTATTTTTTATTAGCTGATGGACGCGAAACTATTCGCTAGACATATGTGCTAAAGTAGCATACATATTATGGTATAGATTATACCTATATATTCCTGTACCAAATTACAGACGATCCGTTCAGCCATTAGAGCGTGATTGAATAACAAACCTCCAAACATCTTCATAAAATTTCCCTTATATAATTTTAGGAGGATAGGATAAGATTAGGGACTTATAAACAAACAAAAAAGGAAGAATACAGTGGTTTGTGCTCAGATGAATTGTTTGACATGATGCCCGTAGCTACATTCTATCATCGCACCTCTCGCCATAGGTAGGGAATTCATCCTCACACATTGCGACCTGAGACGGTGCGCACTGTGCGGTATGAAAGAAACTTCATCCCACGCACACTCAAGCTGTGGAATGACCTCCCTGCTGCGGTTTTCCCAAGCGCCTACAATATGGGGTTCTTCAAGATCATCAGAAGGTTGGCAGCGCGAGTGTGACATCCCTGGTGTTGCATACGTCCATAGGCCACGGTAACCGCTTCCCATCAGGTGGGCCGTGTGCTTGTCTGCCAACTAAGTGGTATAAAAAAATTAAAAAAAAAACATTATTATTTTTTATCAGCTTGAACTTAGTTTAAGATTAGCATGTACTTAGTTTTCAGCGCATTATGAATGTAAAAACAAGTGCGAGACAGCTCCAACACAAGTATGTACATATAGAAATCCCGTGGCTATAATAACCTCGTGTTATGTTCCCAGCGGTGAGTAGGGTAGCCAGAGCTCACTGGAGAATTTGTGCTGTCAGTGGGATGACTAAAGGCTTGACCTGCTTTGTCTTCTACACTGACACACACGGCACAGAAAATCTGTACTTACAGAATTGGCAGCTTTGGTGTTACAAACGTCCATAGGCCACGGTAACCACTTTCCATCAGGTGGGCCGTGTGCTTGTCTGCCCCCTAAGAGATATAAAAAAAAATGCTAGCCCCATCGTACCTTTTAGATGTACCTAGAGATGAGTTAGCTATGTTATGTAAATTTTGAAATATAATTTATATATTATGGAATCATATCCATTAAGATTAACTATCTTGAAAATGGTGTAACCATTTCTTCATGTCTACAGTATCTCGTATTTTACTTTCAATCTAAAGAATAGCAACGTCGATGTTTTGAACGTAGCTCGGACTACCGTTCGAACACTTTTGTTCTTTACCACAAAGCGAAGAACGACTGACAGAACACGAACAGCTTACAGACACTGGTCTATTGAGAGAAGCATTTCAAGGCTGATTTTTTTTATTCCATTACACACATGAGAGCATAGAATAAAAGCTTGTTATTGATATTTCTAGGAATGTATTTTGAACAATTTTGTAAGCATATTTTTGACTATTTATCTCATTTATAAAATGTTTGAGTAAGTATAATTTTATTAAGAAGCTCAACTATGTGGAAAACAGAATTAAATTCAATTGCAAATGCACAATTTTGCATTAAGTGTCATGTTTATACCGTCGTTTGTTAACAAGATATTAATTTTCAAATGATATTTTTTTTTAATGTGTGCAAAATCTCCGTGGGGGGAATACCCTACCACCGGCCCCGGTGGGGGTAGTTATGTCGGACTTGAACCGACTAAAACGCACGTCGCCTGTGTGGGCCGCAGGTTGCCGAAGGTAAGATTATCTGAGACAAATTGTACCCTTGCACCCCGGCCGGCCCAGATATTAATTAATCTGTGAAGTTATTGTTGTTGTATTTTGTATAGCTGCGTACTACCTACCTTGTCAATTATATTATTTAAGTAAGATAACAATCTAATATCCGTTGTTTTAAGTATAACTTGTAGTATTAGCACAAACCTTAGTAGTTTATTATTACTACTAAACTGTTATTTATGTCCGTATTATGGAATTTATTAAATAAATTTAAAAACTGTTTAATTATTTTGGTTATTACCATGGCACACACCAATGACTTTTCGATGCTTTTCGAAGTTATGTGTGTATTTATCGCAGGTTTATAAGTCTCCGGTTAATGGCAATAGGCTCGCCTTTTTTGGGACCTAAACATAAACAAGCGAAATGTAGGTGCTAGCACCTCTGCTTACCCCTTCGGGGATATAGGCGTGAGTTTATGTTTATGTGTCTGTTTAATTCGTGGTATAAATAAGGTGTAGGTACATATATATCTACGTATATGACGTACACACAAGCACACCTATTTCCCAAAGGGTAGAGACCATATATTTCCACCTACTAAAATTATGGCACATTTATAGTTGGCATATTGCTGCATAATGTAGAAAGTTAAATTCCAATATGCGGGTTCAATCCCCACTCAGTGCATTAATTTGTATGCATGAACATGGGTATTTTCATTGGTCTGAGTGTTTGTATGTATAATATGTATGTATTTACAAAAAAAAGTATTTAAGTATGTTTATCCGCATTCTAGATTCTATAACACAAGCTAGTTAAGCTATACTTACCATGGGTCTAGATAGCGTTGTATAGAATGTTGTAGAATATTTAATTAATTAATTAACAACTTCCAGTTTTTTAATGTTTTTTAAAAATCAATCATATTACCCAAGAACTAAACCCTTTCATATGCCTACACAGAAACTTACTAGTTATATTTTAGGTACCTATATTATAAACTCATTGATAATACAATCAGCAATCAAGTGGAAACAACAATTCGCTAGATCGAGAATATTATGTTTGTAATACACAACAAGTTATGAATTATGTAAATTAGAATTTGATTATTCGCCAGACGTGGGAACCTTGTGTAGGTGAATAGCTCAAAATGTAGTAGAGGTTATTTATTATACCATTCCTATACATACTATTTACATACGCACACACATTCATTACATATAGAAAAAGGTAGTTTATACCACTAAGTGGCAGACAACACGGCCCATCTGATGGAAAATGAAAGTGATATAAGTACTTAGAACGAAAATATTTCACAAACTCTTGACAAAAAGCGGGTTATACTATTTTATTTATTTATTTATTAATATACACACCAACAGTACAAACAAAGTATAACTAGTTCTGATATGTACACCAATTAGAGGCATGTACAGTTTACATGGTGTAAACTGTACGATTAAGTGCTAGTTAATAAATTGAGATTTAAGATTAAAAAGTAAGTAGACAAAGAAAATCCACAATTTCTATAAAGGTGATCTCGATACCTTTCTCCTAAAAGCACCAATTCATTATATGGTCGACAGCGCGAGTGTAACACGCCTGGTGTTGCATACGTCCATAGGCCACGGCGACCACTTCCCATCACGTGGGCCGTGTGCTTGTCTGCCACCTAAGTGGTATAAAAAAACCCAAACGAAACGCCCTCTCTCCTAAAAGCACGAAACTCTTCTAATGCTGCGCTATGCTAACCTCCGCGTAATTGCTAGTTATTAAGTTAGCTATGTTTTATTGGTATGGCAACGCGTGATTTTTGAATACATAAATATATCATCGATTTTCACGCGCACGCACGCACTCACACACACATACACACAAACGCGCGCGCGCGCGCACAAACACATCAACATCGAATTATATGTAGTTAATAATTAAATATTATATCCAAATTCTTGAAATCTACGTAATATGTACTTTGCTATTTAAATATGAGAATTTAATATGGTAATTTAAATATGAGATAACACAAGTTTTTTCTTAGCATGGGTATTAGTGTTCAAATAAACACTTGTAAATTGGTCTAAGATGATACTCCAAATGTATAATTGTAGTGTAAATGAATGTACAACTTATGTGGCTAATAAATCAATATACATTATCGATATTTATATATTTATTAGATAGGTGCCTAACTTTTGTATAAAATATTCTAATGATAAGTGAGAAGTAGCGTCGAATATTGAACACAACTTTTAACCTAGTTTGGCAATAAATGTTATGAAATTTAACTACAATTATATTAGTCATTGGATTAGGAGATAAATAAGTATAACAATCGTAATTATTATAATTATTTATCACACTGTGCTCTATCAACCTATAGCGCCATCTAGCCTTGTAAAGTGAGTCTGTCTCAGCACCCAACTGAGTGGTCTCCCAACGCATTTATGCGACCTTTGATTTCATATCAGTCTCAAATGTCGTTACTTTTCACCAGATGTCTTCATACTGAAATTTTTACTTGCTATGTAGGAATTTATTTACAATCAATATAAGGCATCAGTGCTTATTCCAAATATATTCGCAACTGCAGGGTAATATAACTATTTGTATAAAATGAAAACTGTTAACACTACATGTTATTATAATTGTTAGATGGTAAAAAGTTGACGTGAAGACCGGAAGATATGGGTCACCATTTTAGATGCTAATGACGGTCCCTAAATTTTTTTTTATATACAACTTAGGTGGCAGACAAGCACACGGCCCACCTGATGGAAAGTGGTTCCCGTGACCTATGAACGTGTGTAACACCAGTGGAGTCACATCCGTGCTGCCGACCCTGTAAGAACAGAGATTTTGTGCCGTCAGTGTAAAGGACAAAGCAGGACAAGCCTTTTGTCATCCCACTGACAGCACAAATTCTCCAGTGAGCTCTGGCTACCCTACTCACCACCGGGACCACAACACGAAGTTATTATAACCGCGGTATTCTGTATCCATTCTTATAATACTTACATACAGTATATAATACTTACTTCACGTCATATAATACTCACTATATGATACTCACTTACGTCATATAATACTTACTTACAGTATTTATTTTTGTATGAAACATATTCTGACGTCAACTCCCGCATCCTATACTGGTACAAGGATCTAAGCTTTCAATGGCTTTTTTTTATCTAGGACACGCCAACTTGACTTCACCTCGCCTGATGGTAAGCTAAAGGCAAAGTCTCAGGAAAGAGTGTCACCATTATAGACAATAAGTAATGTTACAATGGTCGCACTCAGCTTGGCGGCCTCATCAGATGCTTTTTTGCGCCCCTCTTAAAGGATCTTAAAGGGTTTCAGAATATTTACTTTACTACGACTGAAATTCGTCATTAGATTTTATATGAGTCAATAAGACACTATATTGTTTTATATTAGTTTTATAACAGCCAATCATCTTTACGCACCGTTCAACTAGTGGGTTTAATTCAAGCCATTTGATCAGACAGCTAAGCAAATGACCTGACTCTATAAAGTTTCATTATTTGCCTGGTCTATTCGGCTCCTGCAGTAGCCTTCTAACCTAATCAATCCAAGTCAGATTGCGCTGCTTCTCTTAATGAAGAGAAGCAGCGCAATCTGACTTGGATTGATTAGGTTAGAAGGCTACTGCTTCAATAGCTTTGTCTGGTTTCTGGTCATAAAAAAATAACCACGAAAGTTACTGCGAGAATGCCACTCCGCTCCAGCAATTGACCTTTGAAAACCTTTTCTCCATAAAATTATCAAACAAATAAACCTATCATACAAATAGTGATTCGTCTTATGTAGGGTACTGGGTACCCTATCGTACTAATATGGCCTAAGCATCAACCAGACAGTTTATTAAATATTGTAACAATCGCTACGGTGGAATTAACATTCAAAAAGAGTTAATTAAGTAGCACAAATTAATTAGCAATATTACAATTAAAATGAATACGAAGTAGATGAATATCTTAATGATAAACATGTAAGAGATTAGGATATCTCTTGCTTGCTCGCACAATTTACATTGCAAACAAAACTATAATCAAAAAAAAAGATAATCTAGTTATAATATAGTTCTCTGAGTTTCTTTCTGGTATCTTCTCAGTAAAAAAAACCTATCGAACCAGCGGAAGAATCATTCTCCAACGGTTTATTTATCTTACGTTACAGAGCTCACTGGAGAATTTGTGCTGTCAGTGGGATAACTAAAGGCTTGTCCTGCTTTGTCCTCTACACTGACGGCACAGAATCTCTGTGCTTACAGGGTCGACAGCGCGGGTGTGGCTTCTTTGGTGTTACACACGTCCATAGGGCACGGTAACCACTTTCCATCAGGCGGGCCGTGCGCTTGTCTGCCACCTAAGTGCTATAAAAAAAATCTTATTGAATATTTTTGCTGCTTGGTTTTCGACAGAGTAGAATTAGGGCCACCCAATCTCTTCCCATGCGGTGCCGTACAAGGCGACTAAGGGATAGGGCTGTTTAACATCAGACAGACCCGCGACCATACTACCCCAGATACCTTTCTTTCAGCAGCGGGAGCGACGAAGGATCGCAAGCCAAGCTGCCCGCGTACGAAGGCAACTCGGGCGTCAGAGGTCGATGAACGACCTCCGCCCCCCATGAGCGCAGGTCTGGGGGTGACCGGTGGAGCCGCCTGTCACCCTGAACGCGGCGGCAAGCCGCGGCGGCGACGCGCCTGGCGCGCCTCCCCGTTTTCCGGGGACGAGTTGGAGACTCTGTAGTCCCCACAAACCCGAGGAGAGGGCCTAATCGTGGGAGATGGCCCTTGGTCGAGGTGTGTGAGTGTGCGAGGGATATGCCTGTCGCCGCCTGTGGGTTATTTTGGTTGCCGAAGGTGAGGCAACCAAAACAACCCACAGGCGGCGTGCGTTTTAGTCGGTTCGAGTCCGACATAACCTCTTCCACCGGCTCCGGTGGGGAGGTATCCGTGGGGATTTTGCGCACGTAAAAAAAAACTACCTTTCTTTAGTTCAGTGTGGCATATAGTAAACTCAATAATATTGTATCTGTGTACTTACTGTAGTCTGTACTATTTATTTATAAGGCAACTATCCCACTAAACAGTTTACTTAAAAACCCACTTTATTTTCTATAACTAGGTACCTATTCGATATAGTGAAAATGGATTTTAGCAGCACTTGAATTATCATTTACGGATAACCAAACAGTTTAGAGAGTGGGTTGATCCTATCAAAACATCATAGGTTTATAAAATATTAATTATTATTATATGTAATGTTTCTAAACAAAGTTAGTAACACAATTTATGCTAATAACGAAGGCTCCGAAGGCCTTGTAATTTGTTTGTTTTCATTCAGTTTGAACAACCTAACATAATAATAATCTCATGGCGTCTAATACACAGTAATTGAATTACTGTGAAAGACCAACGTCCCCACATAAAACTCCCAAAGGATTAGGTATCTATCTGAGAAAACGAAACAACCATGACTAAGGAAAGATAGATAAGTCATACTTTATTGTTATGGTTTTGTTAAGTGATCATGATTAGAAGCTAAGTTCTGTACTCATTCTATTTATATTAAACCAATACTGCACGAATTTAGAACGTATAACACAAGCTAGTTGAAATATGCCAGGTACGCTAACATCCTCCATACCCGGGGATGAGATGGGGACTCCGTGGTCCCCACACTTAAAGATTGCCGTCTCTTGACGGTCCTGGATCTGCCGGGGTGCAAGGGATAGGTATTCTCAGATAAGTGAGATTATCCGGCAAACTGGGGCTCACACAGTCGGCGTGCGTTTTAGTCGGTTGAAGTCCGACATAGCCTTCCCCACCGGCCCCGGTGGTGGGGGTATCCGTGGGCACATTAAAAAATAAAAAATAAATAAGGTATGCTTACATTGATTGTAGATACGAGTGGCACTGTGTTTTGTAGATTATTTCGTCATACTGTACTATTGTTCTATATAACTTTTGCTAACTTTACAGGAATTTTGATATGTTGCTACTTATATGCATTTGTATCAAGACAGACGCAAAGTATTTCTAATATTTCGTTATTTAGTACAACAGCCACATGCGTTGTTCTACGACTGCAATGATCTATCGACTAGTAATTATTGTACCTCGATAAGTGATAAATAATTAGAGATCTACGATAGAAGGGTTTATTCTCGTAACTATACTTTCCTTATCGACAAATTGCAAAAGACAATAAAACCAATATTTTTGCAACACAACTTTATTTCATATTTACAGGGTAGGTATCAATATCTCAACAATATTGTAGCCGCACGAGCTTCAAGATGTAAGACGATGACAATGATGACTCAAAATCCACTCAAACAGCATTATTTCTACGTGAAATGTTTAAATACAACAACTTGTTACAGAGTAAGGTGGAAACATGAAAATAGTTTGTGCAAATTGGCAAAACCAGAAAATAGTTTATGCGAAATTACAAAACCTGAAAATAGTTTATGCGAAATTGCAAAACCTGAAAATAGTTTATGCGAATCGGCGTTTCTGAATCGGGTTCTATCGTAAATAAAATAAAGAAATAAGTTATACTTGCTATAATTTTTGTCTTTTTTTTAATGTAAAACACACTTCAAATGCATGTCATGTAAAGCAGATGATTTTGCAGAAGTGTCTTTATTCCATATTTTGGTCCATCCCCGCAAAATAAGTTTTTGCAAAACTTTTATTAGTTTTATGTAAAGTCACTTAGTATAATTTAACTGAATTAAATAATAAATATAATATTATACTGTTATGATGTGATATTCTAATTCTTATATCTATTGTATCATAAATGGTCTTGCGTGTATTCCGTTACAGGCTGTAGAATTATTTGAAAAATATAAATTTTAGATTCATTTTCCACAAAAAGTTCATCCCTGTATTAATAAAAAAGTATACTTATTAATTGGCACGTTGACACGCATAAAAATGACATATTTTTGGCATTTGGCATAGGAAAGAATTACAAATACATAGATATAGAAAATACTGTAATGTGACCCGCACCACTTACATACTCATTAGCAGAAAAGGCTCTGGAGCAGGGCCCCAATTCCGCCAATGTTATGTCATTTCAAAGCCATTATCATGTCACGGACACTGCAAAAATTGACATTTAATTTTAGACATTACCTTCATGTCGTTAGAGTCGTAAATGGCATCTTGTACTGTGAATAAAATTATTTATATTAACTGTTTTTAATTTAATTTTGGACTTAAAGCGTATATCAATAAAATCTAAAATTTAATGACGTTTTTGCAGTATCAGTGGTGTTGTTAAAATATAAACTTAGTACAATCGGGGCCCAGGTTTAGGTACCTCTCAACAATTTCAAACCTTCCCATACTGATTTGGATGTGTGAGAGCCACCCGCATCCCTCGGAATTCAATACGAAATTTCCTTGTCTCGGAAGTCAGATAGCAGTCGCTCTCTTAAAAGCCAACCTAACCAAATCGTGAAAAAGAGGAAGAGAAAAGCGGGCTCCGGGCTCCAAAATTCAACCGGGCTCGACGCTCGAGTAAAGAAGATATGGAAAATATAAAAAATTCTTTATTTAAATATCTAGCTAGACAAGCTAACTATTGCAAATGACGGCGACGTATAACGTAAGCGTCATAGCCGAGAACAGTTAGCGGCCAAAATAGTTTTGTATTTGCAATTAACAAGCCAAAGTTAGAAGCAGGTGACGGCGTTGAAGTAACAGCGAAGCACACGCCCTCGATTGGTCCCTCCCTGGCCCCGCCGTTGCAACGCACTCTGAAAAAATAAAAGTGTAATAGATCTCCTTGAATTTGTGTTAGATCTACTTGAAAGTGTGTTAGATCTACATGAAAAGTATGTTAAATCTATCTGGGAAGTGTGTAAGTTGGAGGTTTCACCTCAGTCTCTAGTTCTAGGTTTGAATAGGAAGTTCCATCATGCTTGGTCATAAAAAAATTTGCTTAAACAATATTATCAGAGTGTTTCGAAAATTTCCCAAGAAATTTGAAGAGCAAGCCAACCCACATTCAAGTTTATATAAGATCAAGGAAACGTTTCCTTAAATCTCGTTAGTATCGGAACTAGTGTTGCCAGACCCATATATAAATGTTCGACAGAAAACAGAATTGTGATCGGCAGCGCGAGTGTGATACCCCTGGTGTTGCATGCGTCCATAGGCCACGGTAACCGCTTCCCATTAGGTGGTCTGTGTGCTTATCTACCAAATAAGTGGTATAAAAAAAAGACTAAAATTAGTTATTAGCTAAGCGGCTTACAAATTTATTTATAAGATTGTACAGCATTGTGGCGTTGTAGCACACAAGTGATAGCTACGTAGTTCTTTTCCTAATGTTCTGTCGTGGCTTCGACCGAAATACATTACATTTTGGTCGAAGCGTGCTGTCTATTTTAATCCGTAGCGATGTACAACGTCGCTACGAAATAGCAAGTCTACGTCAGTACTACGTATTTTGCTACACGTGCTACGAAACACGTAATGTATAAAACATTCTGACTCGCGTCAATATCTAAAACCAGAACTTGTTAGTAGCTTAAAAAATGTGCCTAAAGTAACTTTTTTCAACGATCATAGTACAAACGCTTGGAACACTGCTGCAGTAGAAGAAAAGGGGAAAATTATAAAAGGACTAACTGTTGCTCATGACTACGCCCGCGAGGATATCGGCTATCGCGGCAAAACATAGCCATATTACCTTTGTCAATGTGTAATCTTACTGTCTTTATTAAATATACCCCTATACCATATTTCGATTCCGCTCGGCTAAAAAGCGAAACAAAACTACAAACAACAAATAGACAGACAGAGTTACTTTCGTATTTTTAATACAAATATGCATTTAGAGGGAAAGTAATTGATCATATTTCAATGGTTTATTTTTTTTGAAGAATGGTGCAATCCTTTTGTATTCCTTTTTTTTCATAATTATCATGATAAGGTGTAAATGTTTTTTTAATATCATTGAAACGTCCTTTGGGGGCATAGTCAACCTCACCTAACAGTTGGTTTACCAGTTAAACAGTAGACGAGTTCTGGGGCAAGGTTTTCTTCTTAGGTTAGGAGAGCAGAATCAAAAACTATAAATGGACCCAGAACCCGTAGTACTAGCAAGTGGTCGCAGTGGAAAATTGCTATAATGATGATGATGGTCTACTTACCATATCAGTGAACTCTTCCTCAGCAAGTCTAAGGGGTGCAGTGCGAGGTCCATCGCGGTCTAATCTATCGTAATGCCGCGGTCTCTCCTCATGCAAAGCCTTCTGAAGAGCCACTAGAAGTCGGTCCAGGACTAAGGCTGCTCGTTTCTGAGGAACAACCTCCTAGAAAAATTAAAAAATGCAATAAATGGAAATGGAGTATTGACTTAAACATAAACTGGCGAAATGTGGGTGCTAGCATCTCTGCCTACCCCTTCGGGGATATAGGCGTGAGTTTATGTTATGTTCTCAGGTCATTAACGGTAGTATTAATTGTATTCCTAAAACACGAGTTTGAATTAAAATAAACCTATCATTACATGGTACAATATCTTCGCGACATATACTTTTCATATTGAAAGTTAAAAATACACCTCGGTAAATTCTTTACCAATAGATGGACTGTGTGTCAATTTTTAAGTAAGGTAAAGAGAAATACATCATCATACGGTTAGTTCGGGCTTTAATTATTTATTTAATAATTGCTATTACAATGTTTTACATAAGTTTAGTATTATCCTGTAAACCCAGATACGGCAGGATAATCAATTTTAATTTAATTTTCTATTATACATACTTTATAAATTATTTTTATAAAGGTAGGTAGGCAACTGACACAACTGAGGTACGGCTCGCGCTGTGCTTGCGCATAACCCCACCAATACGAAGCACGCCCCTGTGCTATAATGGTGTTCGATTGTAATTTTTTTTTTAATTTTGAAGTAGTAGGAATGGCTAAGAACGATTTCTTACATACAACCTGTGACAATGGAGCCCGTGCATTGGAGTCATGCATGAACAGTAAAGCGGTGTACAAATATCATGAAGAATGTTATTTGCAAAGCTTTTGAAGCTATAAGTTTTGAACCCCGGGGCTCGCTCGCCTACTCAATCTCTTGATTTGGCTTAACTTGACTTTTACAGGTGCGACTGCCATAAGATCTTCCAACTCTACAGCCAGGGTCTTGTTCGTTAACACCGGCTAGCAAGTGAAGTTGTCTTGAAGCCTGAAAATCTTGATCTTAGTATTGCAAGTAGACACTGGTAATGATTTACCAACAGGCGGACTGTGTGCCTGTCAGTCACCTATACAGTAAGAGAATTAGAAATGCAATTTAATGAAATCTCACCGTATAGTCATCGGCATAAATGGAGGCTGGTGCTGCGAGTACACCCGTCAACGTCAGCAGCAGTAGAGACACGGGTCTGCACATCATCGCTGGATTATCATCACTTAGACTCCACCTAGTAATCATACTTGAAAATAATTATTAGCTCCTATAATAGTTATACTACATAGATACATACATATTATCACGCCTTTATCCCCGGAGGGTTAGGCAGAGGTGAATTAACACCCACGTTTCGCCAATCATTGAATTTGGTCCCACATAGAATTGCACACAGAATTTGAGCCATCCCATCTCTTCCCATGCGGCGTCGTAAAAGGCGACTAAGGGATAGGGCTGTTTAGCATCAAACAGATATATACAGCCCAGACACACCCTCAGATGCATGGCTTGAGTCAACAACAGTGCCCGAAAGCAATAGGCTCACCCCCTATTACGTGGAACTGATGGTGAAATGTGGGTGTTAATTCACCTTTGCCTAACCATCCGGGAATAAAGGCGTGATTATATGTATGTATGTTCAAATTGATTCTTGAACTTTCTAAATTGATATCCTACCCACTGGGCTAGCGCTAGATGTCCAAGATAGAGGTTATGAATTTTTCACTGTGTATTCACAAAATTTTGACATTTTTAAAACGTTGTCCCATGAGTAGATATAATGTTTCGAGCGACGTCTCACAGAAACGCTCCATTATATTAAGAGCTAAATTTATTTTTTATTTCTTACACAACTCCCACTACACTATTTCATATGTGACATTAACTACTCACTAACTTAGACTTAGATTGTAACAATAAAATAAGAAAGGGAATTGTATTTTTCTTTGTGATTAGGTCAATAAACTGTAATGTAACAAATAGCCACGTGAACCCTGTGCGAAAGCCCAGTAAGTATTTAGGTCATTAAATGTGTGAGAGAAATATGTCTTCCTGATTCCCTTTTAGGGTTCCGTACCTCAAGAGGAAAAAAAGGAACCCTTATAGGATCACTTCGTTGCCCGTCTGTCTTTCTGTCAAGACCTTATACTCAAGAATGCGTGGAGGTATTAAGCGGAAATTCATACAAAATACTCAATTCTACAACACCTTGAAGATGTAAAAAAATCATACTTCTACGTCAATGTAATCACAAGATGCAGACGTTTATGTAGTAAATTAATGCAATACGGCAACTGCGACTCCATCTTTCTTCTTAAGGCGGCTTTACACATTAGCCAACGTAGTGCTTAAGTCGTAGCAGAGACATTGGTTAATAGTTTGTGATGGCTTCTTAGAAAGTCGTTCAGTTTGCTTCGGTTCAGGTCAATGTGTAGAGGAATTTAATATTGGGATCCTAACTGCACCTTTTTTTTCGTGCTGAAATGCGATTGGATACCCAAGTTAGCCATCGGGGTAGATATGTCGAACTTGGATCGACTAAAACCACGAGCTGTCTCGGGTCTTCAGATGACGATTCAGTCTTTCCACGTGTAACTCTGACCCTTTACAACTTCGCCCCCGCCGACGAGGGAAGAAGTGAGGCACTGTCGTCTCCGTTGGCCAGGGTATACCGCGTGGAGGTTCCAAGCCCCATATCCCATGCCAGTTGCTGCTGTGGCTTATTTATGTACGATATTTTTATTTTTGTGTTTTAATTTATAGAATTTTATTAATATTTTTTGGTTCAGTAGAGTTCTATAAAGAGAAATAGCATATTAAACGTGCAACCAATTTGTGCACGCGGTTGCCTACACACGGCCTTTGATCTTTTACTAATAATCGACACCACGCGGATCTCGCGCCAATGTGTGTGCCATCATTCCAACCAAACCAAGATAGCAAACCAAACCGCTCTATATGACACGAATTATCAGAGTAAATGCACGTACCTCTTTTGAATTTCATATTCAAAACGGAGGGTTAGGCAGAGGTAAATTAACGCCTAGGTAAGTTTCACCAATTTATGACATCCAAAAAATTTAAAACAAAATTAAAAAGATCATACGATCTTTTTAATTTTGTTTTAAATTTTTTGGACTCATACGAGTACATAAATAAAGATTAGATTAGCCACCGTAGCAGTTAATGCTTCAATTTTAATTTTAATAAATTCGTCCGCATATATACATAACCCGGAGCTGAACCTTCCAACTAGTCGAGGTCCAAATAGACGAGGAGTAGTCGAGTCCACTCCGGTTTCCTCCTCCGGTACGACTACAGCACCAGGAATTTTACACAGGCAGCTGGTTCAGCCTCCTGGGGCGGAGATTAAGTGATCCCCAGGTTCGGGAACCGTACAGCCTGCGGGCGGCCAGCGTTCAACCGTTTCACCGGGTCTCCCTGACCACCGCGCCATCATTTCACGCCCGCACAAGTAAGCGGTGTCAGCTTAAGCCTTTGGTCTTCCCACTGACAGCACAAAACCTCCCCAGTGAGCTCTGGCTACCCTACTCACCGTCGGGAACACAACACAAGGTTGTTATAGTCGCGGTATTCTGTAGGGTGGAGGTGCTTCCCCAGTCGGACTGCGCAATTGGGACCGGAGATACCGTCGTGTCCTACCTACTAGAAAAAAATATTTCTATACGAAAGGTACTTGTAGCGACCATTTGTCAAAACATTTCTAATATATTTTATAACATGACAGCAGTATCATAATCAAAACAGTGGTTCACTAGAAACGGTCTCCAAGAACGAATATTGACAGTACGATATTGAAGGATATTGATCGTCGTCATTTATAGCTCTTAAATAACTTGACGCTTAACGGTCTATTATAAAGGTATGACATTAAGATATTATTATACAGAAAAAAAAACTTGGCTTCAAAATTGATTGTGTGTACACTGTGTACAACCAGTACATACCTACTATTATATTATACTTATTGGTATCATAAGTTTTATATACTTTTATGAAAATAAAAAACAATGATCGGTGGGAGCTTTTGCGATAATCTTCAGTTATTTGTATAATATCAAGTATCAACTCTTGAGGTTCGTAAATTGAAGTAGATAAACACGTTTGTATCAAGATGGTACAGTTTGATGAGATAAGCCCTTATTTTCGATATCCACGCTTGTCCCACATCACGACTAGTTACTTATTTCTTGTCGAAGAAAGATAAGTATTGGGACATTCGTTTATCTATTTTTGAAACTCGAAGATCAAAAGTTCATTAACGTGTAAGTAACTCCAAGACGATAGGTATACTTATTATATGTACAAAAATAAAATGCAAGCGAATTGGAAATCCTCTATGGCAATTGATGTAATTTAAATTGATTGATTGGTTGGTTGGAACCCTATCAATTGATTTTTCCGCTGGGTCTAGTGCCTTTTTTGTGCAGAAACATCCCCAGTTGCCGAGTACTAGACTACTGATATACCCCTTACACCTCGGTTCACCCAGGGCCTTCTTGAAGCTCCTATTGGGTATAGAACCACGGTGTCCCCATGTTGTCCCGGATAGGGGATGGTGAGCATTGTGCCACCTCGTCAGCCTGCTACTGCTAAAGTGACAGAGACAGCTTCACCTGTTAACCTCAGTCCCCAGACTCGCGGTCATGTAGGGTGGATGTCATTGAGCGACGAGTGACCTCCGACACCAGAGTCACCTCCGTGCATTGCATACTCCCTAGGATCCGCTTCCCCGCCTCGTTCTCAAACATTACTTACTCCCAGAACCATACAGGCGGAAGGAACCCACGGGCTCGGGCTCCGGACCATGGTGTTGAGCGAGAGAATTCCCACTACTAGGGCCACCACGAGGACCCGCCTTGGTGATCCCCACGGCAGGCACTTGTGCAGGTCAGCGTGTGCAGCCTTGAGTCCTCTTTTGCATCACAATGAAACACCGTTCCCGGAGATTACCAGTGTCAGTGGCACCTCTAATCAGTCTTCCACGATGGGTATTACCGCCACCTCGGCGTGACCTGTGTTTGTTTTGTTATACTACTCGATTTCTCAAAGGTCGATTCGCGTCCCCGCTTCTGCGACATCTTTCCATACCGATATAGCACCAAAAGAGTTCTGACTTCCAGGTCACATGGTGGGGTTCCGTCAAGGAAACTCAAAGCCTCGATTGTGCCTTGACAAATATATTGTAAATACCCTTCAGCATTTTCTCGTTTACGTAGCAAAACTTTAATTGTATCTTTAAGAAAATCTGATGCTGTCTTTAAAGGTGCGAGGGCCAAACTGTTGTATTTTTATAATTTTGTGAAGTTTTAGAAGGTTTTACATTTATTGTGCATGATTGGTCCCCTCCCCCCTCCCCTTCCCCTACGGACTAATGTTAATGCACATCTCTATTCAACCATTAGTTAGAAATAGTTACCTACAAGGATAGGTATTACTTTTGAATTCAAGATTAACCGACTTGCAAAAAAAGAAGGTTTTCTATTCGATTGGTATGTACTCTGAGATTTATGATCAGATTTACATGATTATTGTTGCCATGCGTAATAGCTGACATTTGGTCCCAAGAAAATTAGTGAGTTTACAGTGTCACTGTTCTGTTAGTAGTTGGTGCCTACTTTGTTTGTTGTACCTGAACTAATAAGATGCGATCAACTGAAATAATATATCCCCTCGGGCTAGACACCGACTTCTTAAAAGATCAATAAATCTGTAAATTCAGTAATTTTTCTCTGTCATAAAGAGATAAAGATAATTTTATTTGTGGAAACATGTGTAGGTACAGGTGGTATTTTATAATATAATACATTACAAGTTTCAACATGTTCTGTCAATGTAGACGTACAATTTTTTTGAAGCTCATAAGCTGTTGTAGCAGCTCGAAATACTGGTACATTGTTCCCCATTTATATCATTATTAAGTTATTTTATACTTTTGAGTTTTTGAAGTCGGTTTTTTACAGTTTGTTTTTTTTTACTAACTAATTCTATGGCGATCTGAGTAAACGACAGAATCAGTATAAATAATAAATATCACCAACAAAATATTATAAAATAGTTTCATTTCATTCTAGTAGTAAATTCATAAAAAATCTAAGATTCACGTAACTACACTACGATAATAAAGTATCTACTAATATATAAATCTACAAGAAACACTAAACAATTGAGGATTTATTCCGATCCATTATGAAATCATCATACTATGTATGTGTTAAAAATAGATTGTTTTAAGTTATTGATAAAACTTATAAGTGGGGCCTTATCAAGTAAGTTTACACTCAGATAAATACTGCAAAAAAAAAACCAATAAAAACGAAAAAGAGACACTGGAAAGTGAAAACTAACTAATCCATTCAAAATTAGCTGTGTAATAATAAAAAAAACATACAATAAAAACATACAGGTCGAACTGAGAACCTTGTTTTTGAAGTCGGTTAAAAATACTCACAATAAAAATCCGTAATCGCTTGTTGTAATTTCTTGACACTATTCCAATTATTATCACTTGTAATATTAACTACGATTGTGTTCAAACAATCAACAGGCTCCGACAATTCGTTCCGTGACGAGAGGCCCTAGCGGCGCGCGAAAGCTTATGATAGTGTCAGCTCTAAACGCGCCGCCCAAGCATTTATAAGCCCGCCCTAAAGTGTGCAACCCACACGTACGAATATTTGTTTATAACAAAAAATAATAACTGTTTTGCTCACGTAGTACATACGTCTTGGTATATAGTAACCTAGTTGATATGGTACTTTGGCACAAACGTGTAAGGTAGCTTACTCACTCCCTACATGAGAAATTTAGATTAAAAAACTGAAAGGCATTTGCCCTATTTTTATTGGAATGATCCAAGTTGGCACAATTTCTTGATAAAACTTGAACTGTACGCCTCAGAGAATCTCCAGCGCAAAGTCACATTTTTAATGTGGCATCATGTTAATTAGGCTTAGGTTAACGGTTATTAGTATGTAAGTAGTATCATTTACTTACCGCACGTGAAATGGGAGTACATTATATACTTTAATGGGAGTTCATTTCACGTGCGGTCAGTGCAATGCAGTTTTCTCTTCCATTCAGACATTGCACCATCCACCCCAAAAACTATACGTCGGCAGAAATAGTAAATTCCAAGATATAATTCGCGAGAAGTCCCGATACCTAGTATAATTATATAGGTAGGTGTAGCTACGCATTTATCTAAATCGATAAGCAAATTATTTCGAACTTGGACAAAATATTTAGCTTTCATTAATATTCGTTTTGATACTGGAGCCGATTCCAAGTGTTCCTAACTCTCAATGAAAAACACTTTAATAATAACCTACATTTATTTATATAGTATTTTTTATATATGAGGACAATTAAAAAAAAATTAAACATTTGAATTTAGGGTAGCGGGTGTACGCCTGCCAAAACCTAAAGACCCAAGATAATCACAAGGACTCCTGCAGGACACGTATGGGCGGACACCTGAAGACTAGCCACGTCCACTTGCTGCTTGCTCCGAAGAAGGCGATGACCAGGGTTATCAGAGGTACCGTTCGATATACTTTACGCAGCGAGTTTCCTCGCCGGATCGCTACCGTGAATTCTGGAAGCGAGAGCCCTTTCGGCATCCGAGCCTAAAGAAATTCAGACCCTGACGTCCCATCTCCACAGAGATATGATAGCGGAGTGGTAGCGACGACTTGCTCCACTAGGGTAGTAGCCGTAGTAGCCGTAGTCCCGGTAAGATTTAACGTCCAGTGACGTCACTGTGACGCGAACGAGGACTCGGGGCTGCACACGCTCACCGAGTGCGCGGTGTGGAAGACATTACGGCGGGAGCTAGTAACAGCTCAGAGAGTGGGAGTTATGATTGCTGCTTTGCTGCAAATGCGTGGGCTGCCATTGCCTCCTTTTGCGAGCAAATAATGCTTGAGGAGATGGTGGAGCTGGGCCTGGAGACTCGCAACCCGCACAGCCCGCGACGAACGCAGGTGATTCGGGTCGGGTCGGGTCTGAAGCCGTAGAACGATCTCCGTCCAACATGATCACGGATCTAAGGGTGAGGGATGGATGAACTGATGGGGACTCCGTAGTTCCCACACCCGAAGAAAGCCAGCTTGCATAAGATGGCCCTGGGTCAGTCAGGATGTTTGAAATATGTCTCAGAGAATCATCTGCGGGAACCTACGACCCACAGATGGCGTGAGTTTTAATCAGGTCAAGTCCGATTCCGACCCATGCCGGTTCCGTCTGTATCCGTGGGGATTATACACACGATCCGGATATGGTACTAGTGGATCATTCGCCTATTATACCATTCACTGTGTCTTAAATAGAGATTTATCTGAGGACATATTGTATAGACCGAATTAACAGATTTGACAGATGTCTATATAATAAATAAATAAATATTCCACGACATTCTACACAACGCTAAATAATAATAATAATATAATCTGCCCTCAGAAACATTGTAACAACAAGGAGGAGGTAGGAGACGACGGTATTCTCGACCGAATTGAGCAGTCCGACTGGGGAAGTACCTCCACCCTACAGAATACCACGGCTATAATAACCTCGTGTTGTGTTCCCGGCGGTGAGTAGGGTAGCCAGAGCTCACTGGAGAGTTTTTGTGCTGTCAGTGGGAAGACCAAAGTCTTGTACTGATTTGGTGTTCTGCACTGAAGGCACATAAAATCTCTTTTCTTACAGGGTCGGCAGCACGGATGTGACACCACTGGTGTTACACACGTTCATAGGTCACGGCAACCGGCCGTGTGCTTGTCTGCCACTTAAGTTGTATAAAAAAAAATGTGATTCAAGTGCAAGTTCACTAGTACAAATGCGTTGCCCATACTGATGCTTCAGATTAAATTTTTCGGTCACTTTGGTCTTCATTTAAATTCAAACAATTTAGTTTAGCTGGAGCGGTTAGAGGAAATATTAGTAATTTCGGTTACTAATATTATTTTTTAAAAACATAAAAATACTGAAAAAATTACAGTCCTGCCTAGACTGGCCATTTTTGCACCTCCCAAAGTCTACGCCCTGTGCCTGGGCAACGCTGGCACCGCCTTGTTTACCACACTGTATAGCAGGGCACGCCGTAGTAACGGCGGTAAGACCCATCATGGGGGAGTGGCTAGAGAGGCCACACGGCAGCCTCTCGTACCGTCTGACGCAGATGATCACCGAGCACGGATGCTTCGGAAAGTATCTGCGTCGGATGCAGAAAGAGCCAACGTCCGAGTGCCATCACTGCGACGCGAGCGAGGACTCAGGTCCGCACACGCTCACCGAGTGTCCGGCGTGGGAGACGCCGAGGCGGGAGCTTGTGGCGGCCCTGGGAGTGAGGGTTCTCACGCTCTCCACCTTGCTCGCGGCGATGGTTCGCTGCGCGGATGCGTGGGCGGCCGGCGCCTCCTTCTGCGAGCAAGTAATGCTCGTGAAGGAGGAGGCGGGGCGGGAGCGGCAGCGGGAGCGACGAAGGATCGCAAGACAAGCTGCCCGCGCACGAAGGCAACTCGGGCGTCGGAGGTCGATGAACGACCTCCGCCCCCCATGAGCGCCGGCCTGGGGGTGACAGGTGAAGCCGCCTGTCACCCTGGCAGAAGCAGGCCGCGGCGGTGGCGCGCGTGGCGCGCCTCCCCGTTTCCGGGGACGAGTTGGGGACTCTGTAGTCCCCACACCCGAGAAGAGGGCCATATCGTGAGAGATGGCCCTGGGTCGGCCGGGGTGCGAGGGATATGCCTGTCAACCTCACCTTCGGCAACCAAAACGACCCACAGGCGGCGTGCGTTTTAGTCGGTTCGAGTCCGACATAACCTCCTCCACCGGCTCCGGTGGGGAGGTATCCGTGGGGATTTTGCGCACGTAAAAAAAAAAAAAAAAAAACCACACTGTATAGCATTACTTATCGCAACATATGAAGTAAATCTAACATAAATTTACCCTTAAGTTGATATTTTCGCTCATACCACAGAATAAATAATACTACGTAATAAAAGTAATACGACAGATATCATTGGTCATTACAAATCCATTTTTTATCCTGACAATGAGCTACTGTGTCGATGACGTACGAGGGTATGTTTAATAGAACTACGTATGCGGACGCTAGTTCTCGTTCTTTTTGTACCGAGGGTCTATTATTAAATTTAGTATTGGGACATTTAGATACCTTTTTATTAGTATAACAATAGGTACTACAATTTAGTTATATGATGTACCTACGTCTACTTACTACCTTTATATGTATGTACAAACATACATCATACACATAATCATGCCTTTATCCCCAGAATTAGACAGAGGTGAATACCCACATTTTATATATATATTCAGTCCCACGTAATAGGGATTGAGGTTATTGCCGTCTTCCGAGCACTATTATTGACTAGCGACATGCCTCTGAAGCAGAATATATCTGTCTGAAGTTAAACAGCCCTATCTCTTAGTCGCCTTATACGGCACCGCATGGGAAGAGATGGCATGGCGGGGTGGTCCAAATTCTACTCTGCCGGAAACCACGCGTACGTATGTATGCATATGTATATAAATACTCATCATCAAAGTAATCATTCCAGCGTTAGACCTAGTTGCATCCAAAGCTAGTACTTTGGTGGTAGGGTCGACTACACCTACGGCAAATATCAGCTTCAGTTAAAGCAGGTCAATGGCCAATCACCTGGGAGCGAAGGAACTGGGAAGTACCTACCTTATTGATTAACCTTACAGTCTTTACACCGTATAAGGTTACCCAATGCGACATAAGGCGGTGTGCGGTTTTACCCCGAAGTCCGATGTAACCGCCACGATGGCAGACGAAGGTGGTATCAGTGGGAATATCCTCTTTCACTAGATATATGACTCATCTTGGCGGGTGCAACTGACGTCCCAGATAAAAGATTGCGCCAGAAGTTTATAGGAAACAATTACGAAAAGTTATTTTCTGATAACAGGACGGTAAAATCTACCTAATTTTTACCAGTAATTAAATAATGGTACGGGACTTTTCAATCATGGAACTTACTATTTTTGCCGACGTTTCGGATGCGTTGCAGCACCCATCCCAAACCGTTTTATAATTACGAATTCACACGGCGATGGTTTAATTTGTACCATCACGTTTTCTCTACCTAAGGTTTGTATTTTTAACCACGTCATAAATAGTTTAGCTGCTAGACGTTTACACCTTGGTGCGAAATGAAACAAGGCGTAAATCTAGCAGCTTAAGCTTCCACATTCATAACATAATATTAATATTCCTTATTTAGATTTATAATTCGAGAACTTTGTAGGTAGAAGGATATTTTACTACAAATTCTGAATTTCCTCAGTGCAGCGTGATATAGAATATAGAACTCATTTAGATATTGTAAGTATTAATAAAAATTGCGTGAATATGGGGATCTACTTTAATATTACGTAACATCAATGTATGAACCATATTCTTTTGTGAGCCAATAAATGAATTTGAATTTATAAATTTATACTGCTCAAATGGAATCGAATTTTCTAGAGTGGCAATAAGTAAGTTTTTATGGAGGGCCCACTTTACTTATTCCTAGCTACGTCCATGATCGTTTGTTCCCTTCTTATTCTTAGCGTGTTACCTGGTCGTAGGTAGGTACCTACCGGAGGCAGGATTTTACCTCAGAGTCAACGTTCCACCTGTTCTTTCTCCCACTTTACATTTGGCTTATGCTGCTATTACAGGAGCGACAATCGTCTGATTTCTAAACCCTAAGAGGAAAACCCGCGCCAGAGATTCATTGTCTCCTGGTCTTGGTAGGCCCCATAAACCCAAATGATCCTGTTTCTGCAACCATTATACGAGTTAATTATGAATATTTATGAGTTCTCTCATAATCGCACTATATATTCCAAGTGAATATTGAACATTGAATGGCTAAACAAATACTCACTATTATCAGTCAAAGGATTAGTACGGATTATATCAAGTGTCATTATCATTATGTTGATATGTTCAATATTCAAACTATGTCATTATATAGTTTCAATATTGAGCTTTTGTGGGTTCGCTAGAGTGCAAACTCATAAAATGTTGCCATAAATAAGCTGTTAAAGGCCGTCATAGTGGTGATATTGATATTATAAAAGAATTTTCCGCAATTTTTCGGCCAAATGAGACCTATTTCTTATCAGTAAAGCACAAAGCCCACGCACAGGCATAATGAGCTAATGAACGCTTACAACATCAGATACATATCTAATAGTCGCTAAAATTCTATATATATAAATACGTATCCAATAGTGGACAATCATTTCAAAGTACTAGAAAATCTAGCCGAATACATAGGCAATGATCTAAATAGATATAAGTCTGCAAAACCTATATTTAAGTTTGAAATGTAATACACTTACATAATCTGTTGATGTGCCTAATAAAATAAAATAAAAATAAATAAGTAACAACTTGCATATTTGTAATATCCATACTATAATTGGTAATAATAATTATTAATAAATAAAATATCACATCTATTCAAAAGCAGTAATCCTTAATACAAAACTTATGAAACAACTGTCACTAATTCAAAATTTGCTTACGACAGTATTGCGATTTTTAAACATGTCTTATAGATGCATGTAAAACAAATAGCTCCTTTTTTTTAAATTACTTTACCTTACTTACTCTCGTGGAAAAGTAATACGTCATTATTATGTTTTATACAACTTAAGTGGCAGACAAACACACGTCCCACCTGATGGAAAGTGGTCTCCGTGACCTACGTGTGTTACACCAGAGGAGTCACCCATGCGTTTAAAATACGTTAAATACTCAAAGTAATTATCCACCCTACCATATCTGCCGCCGCCTCTACCCTCTCCCTATTATCCTCGAAACCCTTCGAGACATTCCGAGAAGATTTTGTTATTGTAGTTTAACAAGTTGGTACTTACGGGCTGTCTCAGCTAGTCATATTAGGTAGGTACAGACAGCATCAGATAGATTTTGACGAACAAAGTACTAAAAATGATCTTACTATCTTGGTTTTCTCCCTTTCTGTTCACTTATTGTTTCTGATATTTGGTACACACCTTTAGTTCAAAAAAAAAAAAATACAATTGAAATCAATAAACTGTTTCCCCGAGGTCACTTGGGTAGAACTGGAGCTGGCGGTGCGAAGGCTTAGAGCCAAGAAGAGCACCGCCCCGGGACCCGACGGCATTCCAGGCCGCGCGTGGGTCCTAGCTCTGGGAGAAGACGGTCTCGAACCCCGACTGAGAGGGTTCCTCAGCGCATGCTTGGAGCGGGGCCAGTTTCCGAAGATGTGGAAGACGGGGAAACTGGTCCTCATCCGAAAGGAGGGTCGCCCGGCGGACGAACCGTCCGGATACCGGCCCATTGTGTTGCTCGACGAGGTGGGCAAGCTCTTTGAAAGAGTTATTGCGAAGCGCCTCGTCGAGCACCTCTCTGGTAGGGGGCCGGACCTGGCGGATGCCCAATATGGCTTCCGCCGGTGGCGGTCCACCGTGGATGCCATCATGCACGTGAGGACTTTGGCGGAGGAGGCAGTTGCCCGGGGCGAGGTGACGTTGGCGGTGTCCTTGGACATCTCCAACGCGTTCAACACCTTGCCCTGGAGTTGCATCAGGGAGGCACTCGTGTACCACGGTGTGCCTCTCTACCTCCGCCGCATAGTCGGGGCGTACCTGACGGAGAGAGCCGTCATCTACCCAAGTGCGACCGGCGTCGGTCGGCGTGAGATGTCGTGCGGTGTTCCACAGGGATCGGTTCTTGGGCCGCTACTGTGGAACATTGGATACGACTGGGTGCTTCGCGGTGAGCTTGCGGACGGCGCCGCCGTCACGTGCTATGCGGACGACACGCTAGTGACGGCGAGCGGGGCTACATACCGCGAAGCGATCCTGAGGGCCACGACCGCGGTTGCTAAAGTCGTGGAACGGATCCGGCGGCTGGGCCTTGAGGTGGCTTTGCATAAATCCGAGGCCATGTTCTTTCATGGACCTCGGCGCACGCCACCACCTGGTTCCAGTCTCACAATGGGAGGCACTCTCATCGGCATCAAGCCCCAGATGAAATATCTGGGGCTCGTGCTCGACGGCCGGTGGGACTTCGGGAAGCACAGCCAACGCTCTGGCGCGGCTACTGCCCAACCTGAGGGGCCCGGAGGACTCCTGCAGGAGACTCTACGCGGGTGTCGTGCGGTCCATGGCCCTGTACGGGTGTCCCGTGTGGGCGGACACCCTGAGTGATCGGCACATGCTCCTGCTGCAGCGTCCGCAGCGGAAGTTGGCGTGCCGCATCATAAGGGGGTGCCGCACGATATCATTCAACGCGGCGAGTCTCCTCGCCGGATCGCCACCATGGATCCTGGAAGCGAGATGCCTTTCGGCGCTATACCGGTTCCGAAAGGCGGCGCGGGAGCGGGGTCACGATCCCGAGCCCGAAGAAATTCGGGCCGTGAGATCCCGGCTCCACAGGGAAATGGTGGCGGAATGGGAGATACGACTTGGGCGACCAGGCGCAGGGCACGCCGTAGTAACGGCGGTAAGACCCATCATGGGGGAGTGGCTAGAGAGGCCACACGGCAGCCTCTCGTACCGTCTGACGCAGATGATCACTGAGCACGGATGCTTCGGAAAGTATCTGCGTCGGATGCAGAAAGAGCCAACGTCCGAGTGCCATCACTGCGACGCGAGCGAGGACTCAGGTCCGCACACGCTCACCGAGTGTCCGGCGTGGGAGACGCCGAGGCGGGAGCTTGTGGCGGCCCTGGGAGTGAGGGTTCTCACGCTCTCCACCTTGCTCGCGGCGATGGTTCGCTGCGCGGACGCGTGGGCGGCCGGCGCCTCCTTCTGCGAGCAAGTAATGCTCGTGAAGGAGGAGGCGGGGCGGGAGCGGCAGCGGGAGCGACGAAGGATCGCAAGACAAGCTGCCCGCGTACGAAGGCAACTCGGCCGTCGGAGGTCGATGAACGACCTCCGCCCCCCATGAGCGCCGGCCTGGGGGTGACAGGTGAAGCCGCCTGTCACCCTGGCAGAAGCAGGCCGCGGCGGCGGCGCGCGTGGCGCGCCTCCCCGTTTCCGGGGACGAGATGGGGACTCTGTAGTCCCACACCCGAGAAGAGGGCCAGATCGTGAGAGATGGCCCTGGGTCGGCCGGGGTGCGAGGGATATGCCTGTCAACCTCACCTTCGGCAACCAAAACGACCCACAGGCGGCGTGCGTTTTAGTCGGTTCGAGTCCGACATAACCTCCTCCACCGGCTACGGTGGGGAGGTATACGTGGGGATTTTGCGCACGTAAAAAAAAAAAAAAAAACAATAAACTGTTTGATTTGCTCTTAATACCTTGGTATAAAGATCATTTTGACGCTTACTGTATTTGACACAAATGGAACACTATTGTTTGGTTACTTATCTCAAGAGATTGTTTCTAGTTCTGAAATTGTTCATGTTGAACTTATTTCTACTATGAATTTAGTTGGTCAGAGATGGGTCAGGGTTTGGCCACGGGTCGTTTATTGTATTGTGCTTTTTGGTGTCAGTTTTTTTTCTCCCTTTTGGCAAGTAATTGATATATGCCAATGTAAATGTCTTTAGAATTATAAATGGCGAGACGCCAAGGTCAAGTTTTTCAAGTTACAGTCCTCAGTAAAGTTGTGGGGACTTTACTAGAAGCTCCCAAGGGAGATTTGGAACCAACACGAAAAATCACAATTCAATGTAATTTGTCACTTTCCACACTTGTGTGCGTTGTCAAAGATATTATATATCTAAAATGCCATTTTTATACATAAAATCTCGAATTCACACCAATTTTGGAAAATAAATAATACCGCGATGCGCCATTCTTCATGTTGGCGCCAAAACTCGAATACGAAACTAGTACTCGATATTATTGAAGACCTACTTTTTCATAGAAACAGTATCACCGAAGACAAAACGGCGGGAAAACGTTTTATTTAATTATATTTTTTCTGGGTTTCACTTAAGCAATAGGTTATCGTTTGTTATGATTAACCAATATCTAAAATCCAAATTTTCAAATATGGTATATGCGTTCCACCATCCAAGTCAGTTTGGCCGTAATCAAATTAAGTTTCACGCTTAGCAATAAATGTTTATTTAAACACGTTATCCATTTTAATTAAGTAGCTGTAAAATCTAGCAAATAATAGCAGCTAGGTACATTTTACAGTCAAATTCAATAGGTATACTACAATAAGTAAGTACATAAATAAATAGCTAATACAGGATGGTACGAGTCGATGTAGGTATAATATTTCATCACCTTGTTTATAGCTGAAACTTATACAAACGAAGGGCTGCAGAGGTCGCAGTAAAACGAGGGTGGGCCAATCGTAAATGCAACACGGGCTTCCCATTGCGGTAATGTGCGGTCCATGTCGCTCAGCATGGGGCCGATAGCTAATCATTTCGGTCACTTAAGTGTTACCAGCATCTGAAGAGTGATTACCGAAGTGCGCAATCAATCCAGTGTACTTATGCTTGTGAAGTAGGTGTCGTTATGTAAGTTTTGTTGTTATATGCCAGTATTTTTGTTAAAGACCACTTTCAGGGAATTTTGGGGGCTATTATGACTAGCGTTCTTTGTATTCGATGAAAAACTGAACCCTTATACAGGATGTGGTGAAATTATTGCGAAATTATTATTTTTTTCTTTTTTTATTTATTTATTAGGTCTACCAACAATGTTTTACATTAAAGCATACAATAACAGTAATTAAAACTAATTTATTACAATGCAAACATCACTTAAAGGTAAACACCGCATACAAAGAATCATCTAGGCTTCTTTATATGTCGTATTGAAAAGCAAGTAGTGACAGTAATTACCTAACTATGTAAATAATAATATATTGTAATTGGCAGAGGCGGCGTTAAGCGTGGGCGACGTGGGCCACCGCCTACGGCCTCGCGGTACAAGGGGCCTCGCGACTCAAAAATGTTTAAAGCGAGAATAAAACAAAAAAAATATAAATCAATTTTGTTGTGAAACATGTTTTCTTAGTCTGGCAACATTTGCCGCCGACCAGAGTGCGGGGAATCCCCGGTTTATTTGTTTACTTTCTTTACTAGGAAGTCAACCGATCAAATCAAAGTACGCAACGCAGTCGCTAGGCGCATAACAATAGAAACGTATAATTGTGTTATTCAATATTGTTTATTTTTATGACTGTACGTACCTATTTTGATAAGAATAGTGTGTTCAATGTTTTAATAATATTTAGTGAATAAATAGATAGTGTTTAGGTATATTGATTGCTCCTGTAAACTGACCCAAAATTTTAAAACAGTGACTTTTTTAATTGTTTTTTGTTTTCTTTGTGATTTGTAACACACCGGTACCTGTACTCGTCTATTTTACATAAGGTAAGAAATATTTAATTGGTAATAAGTATATAACGCAGTAATTACTTGTATATAAAATACGCTTTATAATATCTCTTGAAGGAAACCAAAAAAGCTTTAAGGTAAAAAACGTATCGACTTTTTAAGTTTTTAAAACTAGCAGGTAGTAAAAGCTATCTTAAAGATTTTTATTTGAAAACTAATTTAAATTTAGGTTTTACAATATTATGTAAATAAAACTGCAAAAAAATGTTAACTATTGCTTTCATTTACAGTGTATAGATACGACGTTATCGACATGTCCGGCCGAGATAGAGATATTGGAAGAAAATGGGAGTCTGGATCAGCAAAAAGAAAAAGAAAAGCTGAAAGAACTGCAACCAACCAAGTTTTGAGTTTAAATTTGATGAAGTTCCTCAACCAAACTGCATCTGGTAGTACAGAACCTTCTGAATCGATAGCTTCGACTTCTACACAACAAACGTCCGAGATACCGTTGGAAAATGCTCTAGATGCACTGAATACCGAGAGCGAACGTCAGTTAGACGTAGAGCTTGGATCATCTTCTAGCCAATCAAAAATTGACGCTGAAACTCTTGTGCTGTCATCAAGCAATCAAGAAGAACAGATTGACATAGATTCTCCAATTCGCAGCGACGACGCCATCGCCATAGTTCAGCAAGTACTTGTTAATTCGGATCCGGGATTGTGGACGTTTCCCATAACGGATACACAGCGTCGTGACATAGTTCGAAGCGGCCCCACACAGCAATTAAATAGCGGTGATGAATATTATCCCAAAGGTGATGATAACAGACACTTTTCCAATTTCTATTTCTCGAGAAAACTAAATAATGGTGAAACTCAACATCGTCGCTGGTTAGTGTATTCCAATTCCCAAAATAAAGTTTACTGTTTTCCATGCAGACTATTTAGCAATTCACAAACTCAGGTGGTGCAAGGAGGGTGTTGTGACTGGAAACATTTAAGTAGCATTTTACATAGACATGAGAATACCAAAGAACATATGGCACATATGTTCCAATGGTTAAATTTAGAGAAAGGAATAAATCAAGCCAAACAATAGACCAAGAAAACGAAAGGCTAATACGTGAATCACAAAAACATTGGCACAACTTGTTAGAGAGAATAATTGACATAATAAACTTTTTGGCCTCTCATAATCTTGCATTTAGAGGTCACAGAGAATCTCTCAAGACAGGTGACGGTATTAAGAATTCCGGTAATTTCATAGATTTATTTAAACTGATATCAAAATTTGATCCTACTTTACGTGAACACATGAAACGCATTAGTGACAAACAACTTTCACACCATTGTTTAAGTCACGATATTCAAAATGAATTGATCATATTGATGTCAAAAACAGTTGTCAATGAAATGATTCGTAAGGTTAAAGAAGCAAAGTATTATTCTTTTTTGCTCGATTGCACTAGAGATTGTAATAGAGTTGAACAAATGTCGGTTATCTTAAGATTTTGTGATACGTCAACTGGTACAATAGTCGAACATTTTATGGGATTTCTAGCTGTTACTCAGACAACTGGAGAATATTTAGCCAATGCTATACTGGAACACCTAGAAAAATATGACTTAAATATTCAAGACTGCCGTGGCCAGGGATACGACAATGGTGCAAATATGGTAGGTGTAAATAGTGGAGTTAAAACTCGAATATTGAATATTAACCCTAGGGCATTTTTCACACCTTGTGGCTGTCATAGTTGGAATCTACTATTGGTAGATGCAGCGAACTCATCTATGGTAGCAAAAACTTTTTTTGGTTTCATACAAAAAAATTATTTGCTATTTTCAAGATCAAGCAAGCGCTGGGATTTTATAAAAGGAAAATTAAAACTTACTATAAAACCTTTATCAGACACAAGATGGGAAAGTAGAGTCGAAGCAGTAAAGGCCGTATTATTGCAATTTGATGAAGTGATTGAATGCATAAAAAACTTAAAAAATCAAACGGAGGAATCAGACACTCTCAGTGATTGCGATTCAATACTAAATGAAATGTTAAGTTTAGAATTTATCGTATCTTTACATGTGTGGTATGAGATATTATTGCGTGTTAATATAATAAGTAAATTATGGCAATCAGTACAAATTCATTTAAGCATTGCTCTTGAACATTTACACACATTTTGTGAATGGATAAAAGAGTATCGGGAAACTGGATTTGAGAAATCCCTGTCTGATGTTCGGAAATTTACTGAGAAAAGCTGTTATGACCTGCCAAAATAGTTTAAGAATAAAAGAGTAGCCAAAAAGAAAAGGAGGTTCGATTATGAAAGCAGCGATGAACCTATACAGTCTCCCAAAATCCGGTATCAAACAGATTTTTTTTACGCCATGATTGATTCTATAATAACCAATATGGAATTAAGATTTACGTCTTTAAATCAACATTTTGAAGACTTTGGTTTTCTCTATGATTTAAGCGCGCTAAAAAATATGCCACAGGAGCAAATATTAAAACACTGTAACGATTTACATAACGTCCTGCGTGTGGGTGAGAGCAGTGACTTCCAACCATTTGAATTATATGAAGAATTAAATACAATGATCCCGAATTTACCCAACTTCATTAAAGACGTGAAACAGCTGCTGTCATACATAACAGAAAATAGCTTGAAAGAAATTTACCCAAATATTTACATTGTCATCCGAATTTTATTAACAATTCCGGTAAGTACAGCCTCTGCTGAAAGAAGTTTTTCAAAATTAAAATTAATAAAAAATTATTTGAGAAACACAATGAGCCAAGAAAGACTTTCAGCTTTGGCTGTTTTATCAATTGAATCAGATTTGGCATCTAGGCTGAATTACGATACCATAATTAAGGAATTTAGTAACGTTAAAAGCAGGAAATTTCTGTTCCTTTAATAAAGAAATCTAATGTTTTTTAAGATACACTTTTAAGAAATGTATATCTCCAACGATTTGTAATTTTTCATTTAATACTTATTAATCTAATTTGTATTTTTATGAATAAAAACTTGGCAGTGTTAATTGTTTTGTTTGTTTTTATTATTTTATAAAATCCGTCTTCAGGTCGCCATAGAACAGGGCCTCGCGAAATCTGTCTTGCCCACATCAAATTTAGTTGTTGCCCCGCCAAATTGGTACAGTAGGTACAACCTAGTACAGTAAGAGACCGGTTATAGCAGTTAATAAGATGCTTAAATTTTTCCCCACCCCTTCACCTTACCCTTTCGCACTCTCCACTCGTTCTCTTTCCTTCACCACTTCCCCCACTCCTACCCCTTTCTCGTCCCCGTTGACTCTTTTCTCAACCTCACTCCTTCGTCGTCCTTCCTCAAGCCCTAATCAAACTATGTATTTCATCAGGACATACTTTCATACAAATTTTTCATCACCCCTCTTTAACTTACTTTCACGATAAAAGATAGGCTATTCCTATAAAAGTAGCCCGTTTACAAACGCTAATCTATCTCTGTACTCAATTTCATAGATATCGGTTCAGTGATTAAGGCGTGAAAGCGTAACAGATAGACAGAGTTACTTTCGCATTCATAATATCAGTATGTAATGTAAGTAAGGATATGGATGTGAATTAACGACTGTCCTCGGTAAAGGTTAAAACTTAGTTAATTACCTTAGCCTTATCACAAGGAAACTAACACGACGGAGAAGAACGAGGTGGAGGATGAGTCTGAGGATGATGATGACGATGATGATGATAATTATACAGGCCGCTTTTTTTTTATACAACTTAGGTGGCAGACAAGCACACGGCCCATCTGATGGAAACTGGTTACCATGACCTATGAACGTGTGTAACATCAGTGGAGTCACATCCGTGCTGCCGACCCTGTAAGAACAGAGATTTTGGCACAAAATCTCTGTTCAGTCAGTGTAGAGGACAAAGCAGGACTGGCTACCTTACTCACCGCTGCCGGGAACACAACATGAAGTTATTATAACCGCGGTATTCTGTAGGGCGGAGGTACTCTCCCAGTCGGACTGCTCAATTGAGCGGAAATACCGCCGTGTCCTACCTCCTCAAAAAAAGAGCCGCTAGAGCGAGCAAAGTGATCTCGTGGACACCGTGTGCCCCGGTGCGAATAGATTAGGCTAGAACTAGAAGATAAGGTCTCGTAGAAACCTTCGCCGTATCATTCGTTGGTTTTATTGTAATGAAATAGACCCTACGAATTCTGGTTCCGTCGATATTTCTTTTACTGTCAATTACATTTATCGGTACTCCAACGGTACATATGCACCCACCGACAATCCCACATTCGAGGGCGATGTGGAACCTCTCAGCTTTAGAGAGGACATGGCCACGCTGTGTGTGTTCTATCGCCTATACAATGGTTTGTGAATGCTCAGATGAATTGTTAGACATGATGCCCTCAGCTAAATTCTATCATCGTACCACTCGCCATAGGCATTCTCACACAATGCGACCGTAAACGGTGCGCATTGTGCGGTATGAACAGAACTTCACCCCATGCACGCTCAAGCTGTGGAATAAACTTCCTGCTGTGAATTTTCTTCAGGGTTTCAAGTTTCAAGGTTTCTTCAGGGTCGGTAGTACGAGTGTAACGCCCCTGGTGTTGCATACGTCCGTTGGCCACGGTAACCACTTCCCATCAGGTGTGCTTGTCGCTTTCCCAAAACACACACATACACATATACAGTGCGGTTTTATTTATTGGGACAAAAAGTGTTGCATCCAGTAACACCTACGTTGCTAATTTCTTTCCCAGTTGCTACCATGGCAATATTTTCCATCAGTACCATGGTGAATGTTCTGTTGACATCTTCCAGTAAGTCCCACCGTCCCCTTTCCTACGCAAGACAACACGTGCAGGTCTTAGATGTCACTCGCAGATTGTACAGAATATCCGATCAAGAACCAAGCGGTTCGGAACTCTTTCTTTGTCGCACCATTAATGCCTGGAATTCATTACCAGCTCATTTTCTCTTTCATTTTCTCGGTTTTCTTCTTTCTACAGTCCCTGGTCCTTCAAGAGGGGCGTGAAAAAGCATATGATGAGGCTGTCAAGCTGAGTGTCACCATTGTCACATGGTATATGTAGGTAGTGCTGATCCTCTTTTCTGTTACTTTGCCTTTAGCTTTATAAAAAACGTAATATTCGAGAGAAGTTTGATTGTCCTTGAAGTGTTCACTATTGATGCTAATGTGTGCGGACACACATTGGCACCAATAGTAGACACTTACGTAAAAGTATGATAGTTTTTAAAGATTTTATCTGCATTTATTCCTGATTGATTTGATCTGATTTTAATTTTGAAGTTTTTTTTAAATATTATTTTTTTATCATGAACAATATCAATATTAAACAAAATCGATGATTGGGGGGATTGGTAACGAAACTACAGCACTAGAGGTACAATTGAGTTGAATTTCACACGGATCTACATTGCTTGATTATAAATTTTCGTCGAAATTGCTACTGTAGATATAGACTAAGTACTCAAACATAAAATATTTTTCCACATATATATCCAAAGAGGATATAAGAGCATACATCCGTCTTTTGGCGACGGTTAAAGCCATCTACCGACATTCGTACGAATGTTTGAAAATAGTGGATTTTTAGACATAACGTCTTTGACAACACACAAGTGTAGAAAAGTGTGTGTCTGTGTACAGTGAATTGTGACCTTTCGTGTTGGTTCCAAATGTCCTTAGGGAGCAGCAGAAGTTCCGACAATTTTTCATCATCATCATCACCCATCATTATCTTCAACAATCATTCAGTTGCTATAAAAGCCCTAGTTACCATGTCGTAAAATCCCAAAAAAATAAAAACTTTGATCTATGACTAAACTCTTTGGTCTTTGGTTTATGGTACCTTACCTCTCTCTCGCTCGGTGCTCCATGGATTTTGTGATTTTGATTTTGTGATTGTGACGCTTCTTGTTTTGAGTTTGTGACTGTGAAAATAAATTGTCCACGTCGATAATGTGCGTATTTGTATAATGTCTAAAAAATTTGCAAATATGCAATTGAATCACAATCTAAATTATACATTGTTTTCTGACATCAGGGCGCGAACGAAATCGCCATCGGCGGCATCTGATAAAGATAAAAAGAAACCAAAAGAAGTCAAGAAGAAGAAAGGTGATTCAGGTTCCAGCAGCAGTAGTAGTGGCAGGTATTACAATCATAGATTTTTAATGAAATATTTTGGCAGAATGTATTTGAGAATGTTAGGTTAAGTTTAGGACTGTAAAATTTTTGCTTCCTACTAAGACGATAGGAAAGTTGCTATCAGCATTATTTGCGCTACTCACGTTACCTGCGTAGGTATGAGCACTATAATAGGTAAAGCGACTACTAAAAACACCTACTCGTAGTACATAATGATAGTTATTACTCATTAGCCAAGAAGTCGTTGGCCGTTTCTAGCATTTAGCACACTTTGACACTCAACAATGTGCGCTAGTGCCTAGTACCATACTCTTAAGCATAACGTCACATCCTTGTATCACACCAAGGTACAAGTAGGTTCTGATTGAACACGGCCCCTACAAAATGTGTCTATAGTTCATCAGAGAGCAGTACATCAAGGTCTTCATCACGCTCGTCATCCAGCAGTTCCGGCAGCTCGTCGCGCTCGTCATCGTCGTCCAGCTCTTCAAGCAGCAGTAGCAGCAATCATGACCGTTCCAGGCCAAAGAAGAAGTTAGTATGAATTGTATTGTATTAATATCTAACGTTGCAAATGTCAGAATAATATTACTAACATCTGATCCAAAATTGTTACATGGTATGCAACCAGCCTTACATTGTTTTTTATTGTCATGTAAATATCTATGTAGCAGGAAGGCCTTCAAACTAATGTTTGACCAATTGACTTAGCTAGGCGATTCTAATACTTGTGGTTAAACATCCAAACATTGGTACTGGTAATAAAATTGTATTAGTATTAATACATCACATACTGTTATATAATCAGTATGTCACATAGAAATTTAGTTTGATAGTGAAACCTAAACAGCCTAGTAAATTACTACATGTTTGATTTAAGATTGACATGCTGATTCACAATAATTGCACTCATTTACACTATTTCGTTGCATGTTAATTGTCAATACAAACTATAAACATGGTAAATATCGGTGAGTGTTATAATTACCATATGTTCAGATGTCATATTCATAAAGAAATCCATTTGGACTGACTACTACACTGACTAGTCTAAATATTTACTTTTTACTAAACATCAAAATGGTAAACTGTAAGGAAACTTGTTTGAAATAAATTATTGTGACATTATAATATGCAGTAGTCAAATCATTTCACTATTATACCCACCCATGTTATAAATAAATGAAAACGATAAAATAAGAATAGATGCAATTTTTACTGCTCTTTCAAAATTCTTAATTTAATAGGCTCTGTTAAATCATTTATTTTAACAATAGAAAAATACCCACTTGGATTTTTTTTTAATTCTACTCTAATTGTATAATTACATCTTGTACTAATGAATAGCTTGGACAATAAAATAATATTGAATTTTATTTAATAGAATTTCACCAAACAAAAGCCCAGTTAAGGACCGTCGTGAACCAGAGAGGGATAATAAGAACAGAGATAGGTCACCCATAGGAGACAAGAAGAAAATATCAGCACCTTCCTCTAATGATAAAGCTAAGAGTAAGGAGAAGCATGACAGGTATTTATTGTTTTATTGTTACCTTTTCATAATTTTTATAAGTTTTTTTTTTCTTAAGTTTTATAACAGGAGAAGTTCTAAATGAGACAAATTCTGAACTTAAAGTTGGTATCTTCATAAAGTATAGAACGAATTTTCTGCTATCTCCACAGATCACCAGGCCGCAAAAAACGTGAGCGGTCACCTCCTCCACGCCCTACAAGAATTCATATCGGACGATTGACATTGAATGTGTCCAGAGATCACATTCATGAGATATTCTCAACATATGGGAGTGTCAAAGCTGTTGAGTTTCCCATGGACAGGCTACACCCACACAATGGGCGTGGTTACGCATATGTGGAGTTCAGCAATGCAGATGAGGCAGAAAATGCCATGAAGCATATGGATGGAGGTAATTTACTCATGCTTTCATACTAAAATTACAAATGCGAAAGTAACTTTATCTGTTATGTTATCATGCCTGAACTACTGAACCAATTTTGATCAAAATAAACTTGGGATAAGGTCAGAGGGACGATGATATTAAACCTTGAAAAAGAACATATGTTGTGACAACATACTCTATTTATACAAACATACATATAATCACGCCTTTATCCCCGGAGGGTTAGTCAGAGGTGAATTAACACCCAAATTTCATCATCATTGTATTCGGTCCCACGTAATAGGGGGTGAGCCTATTGACGTTTTCCGGGCACTATTATTGCCTCGAGCCATTCATCTCTGGCTGAGTCTGGGCTGTACATATCTGTCTGATGTTAAACAGCACTATCCCTTAGTCGTAACCACTTTCTTTATAAACCTGAGAAAACATCTATTGAGGCCATGAAACTAAACTTAAATGGTAGGTACCATTTCAGTTTAATTTTCACTGTTGGCGCTATAATAGTTAATTTATTTTTGTTGACATTCAGTAGCTTATCAGTTGATGGGGTGAAGTCTATCATATACAAAATAAAAGTAAATCTTGTTATCAAACAAACATGTCTCCCTTGCAGGTCAAATCGACGGGCAGGAAATTACAGCCGCTCCGGTTCTGATACCTTCCCGCCCGCGCCGGCCTTCACCTCGTCTGCCGCCGCCCAGACACGTCCCTCCACGGCGACACTCACCACCGAGGTAGGTTCATATTGAGTCTACTTTTATTAGCGTGTGTAAATATAATTCTATGTAACAAATATCTATTAATGCTGTTCCAAGTTGTAGGAGCATCTGAGGCTTTAACTTTTAACCCCAATGTCCACTTCCTCCTTCTACTCTGAAGTTGTTTGGCTTTTATGGAAGCGACTCAGTACTTTCTTTTTTTTAATTCTTTGTTGTAAACAAGAAAATACTATAATACATCAACAGGCAATCAAAAATACATCTAGGTGTATAAAGGCGAGCTTAACTCAATATTGAGTTTTCTCCCAGCAACTTTCAACCCAGAGAGAAAAGTCGGTGCTAAAGATTTGTTTGTAGATCGATCGAATCACCTAGTTGTTGAAAATACACCCCTACATTTTCACGACAATTGTTTACATATTCATCCTTGTGTTGTAGTCTTTGGACATTAGACTAGTGGCGCCAAACTTACTTTCCTAATTTATTGAATTAAGTCTGGAAGCTAACTATTCAAAAAAGTGGCTCTGGAGAAAGGACAATCCAATCATTAAATTCGGTTCCATGTAATAAGGGGTGAGCCTATTGTCGTATTCCGGACACTAGTTGACTCGAGCCATTCATCTGACTCTGAGTCTAGGCTGTATATATATATATATATATAATCTGATGTTAAACAGCCCTATCCCTTAGTCGCCTTTATGCTAAGCACAGCATGGAATGAGAGGTGATCTACTCTGCTGAGGGTAACACCTAAAATACTTTTGAAACTTAGCATTTCATTTTCATTGTCGACATAACTGATCGCTTGATAAGAAAGGGAACAAAATTAAAAGGTCGTAAGTGTACATGAGAATCCTCCGGCAGGTACCGCCGGCGCAGCCCGCTGCCGCGGAGGCGCTCGCCGCCCCGCCGCCGCCGGACGCGCTCGCGCTCTCCACGCGTCGCGCCGCGCCGCCGCCGCTCCAGGTCTTCCTCCTCCTCCTCCCGTTAACTCCCAGACACACACACACATAAACACACGCACGCACGTAGCCCTTATTAATACCTTATATAAGCCCCTCACTTTGCATGCAAATCTTACACAGATCAAGCAATGCTCTCCTATACCCGCTGATTTTATTGTCGTTTCGGAGCGCAAGATTTTAGGCAGTTTCGATAGCGAAATCGTCTACAAAAATATTAATTTAGCAAATAAAATGTTTTATAATATATAGGAATAATGTACAGGTGAACGGAATAATATATGGGTGTCATAAAAAATAAGTTCCTTTTTCGCCAAATTAATACTTTCAAACGATTTTGCTGTCGAAACGGTATCCATAATCTTTAAATCCTAAACAACAACAAAATCACCCGGTATACTTTGGAGGGTACTTTGGTACGACACATTCCAGAACACCCTCGAGGTAAGTAGGAACCTTCGTCCCGTTATGAGACCGTCGTCACTATGCATATATTTTAATAATCGTTTGCTAACTTGATGCAGTGAGCAGGTAAGTATAACTCTTTATTTGCACCATGATTTTATTATTTGAAATAAAATTAACGACATGTTTCTTGTTATAAAAGCTTGCAAAATGGAAACGAGTGAGTGATCAAAGCAGATGAACTGTACATGAATGACTTAATAGTGTGAAGTGACATTGTAATTGTATCTACCTTGTTTTGCTAATAAAACTGTATTAGTAATGTGATTTTTAATATTTCTTCCCAGATCCAAAGATCCTGTTTCCAATACCAAATAGGATGTGTTTTTTACTCTTATCTGTAATTTTTAGTTACTATGAATAATAATAACAATGTTAAAGAAATGGTATTTTATTTATGTATTAGATAGTGATAGTGATACGAGGTTGGTCACGTTTTAGGCCCTATAATTTTACAGTATGTCTGGTAATCAGCAACCAAAGTTTTGCCCTTATATAGATGATTTTCTTCTAGTTGTAACTCTCGTGCAGAACTATAAAAATAGAAAAAAATATATTAATGGGGTTGGCTTTCTAGTTTAGCTAAAATGCCACACAAGAGGCAAGATCATTTGAATCCAACAATGGTTATAAACTCTTAAATGGTACATAGGTATAATTACAGACAATATTCTATTAAAAAGAGGTAGACATGTTCTCAATACCGTAAAATCAGGTGAGTAGGGATCAAAGGGTTAATTTTATTATTAATTCACCCATTAATCCCATCCACTCCCTTTAGCGACTTCAAAGACATACTGGGTAGTTTTTTTTTTTATACCACTTAGGTGGTAGACAAGCACACGGCCCACCTGATGGGAAGTGGTTACCGTAGCCTATGGACTCGTGCAACACCAGGAGCGTCACACTCGCGCTGTCGACCCTGAAGAAAACTCCTAATGCCCCTTTTGAAGAATCCCATATTGTAGGCGCATGGGAAGACCGCAGCAGGGAGTTCATTCCACAACTTGAGTGAGTGTGCGTGGGATGAAGTTTCTTTCATACCGCACAGTGCGTACCGTCTCAGGTTGCAATGTGTGAGGATGAACTCCCTGCCTGCGGCGAGCGGTGCGATGATAGAATGTTGCTGTGGGCATCATGTCAAACAATTCATCTGAGCACAAACCGTTGTACAGGCGGTAGAACACACAGCGAAGAAAAGTCCCTCCTAAAGCGGAGAGATTCCACATCACCTGCGAGTATGGGATTGTCAACCAACCTCAACGCCCGTCTTTGCACCGAGTCGAATGGGTCAAGCTGGTATGCAGGCGCTCCAGCAAAAAGGTGACAGCAGTACTCCATGTGGGGCCGGACCTGTGCCTTATAAAGAAGGAGTCTCTGCCCCGCAGTGAAGTACTGCCTCGCCCTGTTGAGTTTCTTTGATGCCAACTTAACCTTGTCCTCCAAATGACTGCGAAACTGGACATCGCTGGAGATATCGACACCAAGGATCCCGATACTCGAGGCAATGGTAAGCGGTGAGCCCAGGAATTGTGGCGCCACAATGAATGGGATTTTCTTAGCAGTGAATACACACACTTGTGTCTTAGAGGGGTTGAATTGGACTAGGTTTAGCCGTCCCCAATCGGATACTCCAGAGAGAGTAGTCTCGATTTCGGACACAAGTTGTTCGCGACACTCTAACACTTCGGACCGAGGGATATTTGCACGGCCCGTGTAACACGTGTCCCCGGTACTGTCGTCCGCATAACAATGAATGGAGCCATCAGACAGCATGTCATTGATATGCAGCAGAAACAGGGTCGGAGATAACACGGAGCCTTGTGGGACACCAGCGTTTATGTCCATGCGGTCCGAGCAGCTACCGTCGACGACGGCTTGGATACTACTTCTATTGGACAAAAAGCTGGCGATCCATTCGCATAGTCCCTCGGGGAGTCCATAGTATGGCAACTTCGTAAGAAGACCTCTGTGCCAGACCCGATCGAAGGCCTTCGCTATATCGAGGCTGACTGCTACTGCCTCACCCCGACTCTCGATGGCTTGTCCCCAACGGTTTGTGAGATACACTAGAAGGTCACCGGTAGAGCGACGGTGGCGAAAGCCGTACTGTCGGTCACTCAATAGATCGTTTCCTTCAAGGTATCTCAGGAGCTGTGTATTGATAACACGCTCCATCACCTTCGAGAGAAGGGAGGTGATTGCAATAATTGGACGGATCTGTCCTGTCACCTTTCTTAGGCACAGGATGCACAAAGGCAGTCTTCCACGAGGCCGGGACTTGTCTCACGGAGTAAGAGAGTGCGAAAAGGCGTGTAAGTACAGGGCACAGTGTTTAAGCACCATCGACGGTATACCGTCCGGACCACTCGACTTCCGAACATCTAAGGACTGAAGTTCCCGCCGGACCACCCGTTGCGTGATTTTTACTTCGGTCATGGAAGCACCACAGCTGGGAAGAATAGGTGGTTCAGCATTCCCGTCGTTCATAGTCGAGTTTGACGCAAAGAGATTACCCAAGAGATCGGCTTTCTCCTTAGCGCCATGGGCCAGACTACCGTCAGGTTTTTGCAGCGGCGGAAGGCAGGATTGGCAGAAGTTTCCCTCTGCAGCTTTGGCAAGCGACCAAAATGCACGACTGCCAGATGGGTAGCGCGCAAGCCGTTCGCCAATTCTGTCAATGAACTTAAACTTAGCCCTGGCCGTTGCTTTTTTACTGGACCTCGAGGCAGCATTAAACTTCCGCTTCACTTCAGCAACGTTAGGATCCTTGTTGGCAAGAGCCGTGGTCCAAGTCCTGTATGCAGATTGCTTGCGTTCTCTAGCTTCTCTGCAAGGCCTATTAAGTCTGCTGTGGGGTACTGCTCAATTACCCTGTCCGCTGACCGCTGCAGGTGCTCAAACAGTTGAGCCGTGCCCAAGTCACCGCTATGAGACCTGTAGAGGCAAGCATAGACACGGGTGTGGCCTCCGTGATCCATACGTACCCAAAGAGTGGACAGGTCCCTGTCTTCCAGGCCATTAAGACGGCGACAGCAAATATCATCCCGGACGTACAAGCACACCCCAGCGCGACTCAAGAAATTGTGCTCGAGTTTGTACCCGGGGTACATTAGGTAGGCTGTATCAGCCGGGCATGATATTTGCGTCTCCGTCAGAAAGAACAACGTAGGCTGCGCGGTTTCTAGATGGCGGTGGACCTCGTTAAGGTTAGAGTGGAGGCCCCTGATATTACACATATCCACTTGCAATGTGGATGATGATGCCGCTGTGGTAACACGTATTCTTTTTTTACGGGCCATAAATAAGTTAGGGGGGGGAGAAGGTGAAGAGAGTTTCTGCGCTGTCAATGCAGAAGACAAAGCAAGGCTTCGTACCACCACATACAGATTAGGGTTGTGTGACTGGATGGCGCGGCGGGCGGAAGGGCCCCCGGTCCCCTCCCAGATACTGTAGTCGAGTCCACTCTGGTTTCCTCCTCCGGCACGACTACAGCACCAGGAATTTTACACATACAGCCTGCGGGCGGCCAGCGTTCAACCGTTTCACCGGGTCTCCCTGACCGCCGCGCCATCTTTGGTCTTCCCACTGACAACACAAAACATCCCCAGTGAGCTCTGGCTAGCCTACTCACCGTAGGGAACACAACACAAGGTTGTTATAGCCGCGGTATTCTGTAAGGTGGAGGTGCTTCCCCAGTCGGACTGCTCAATTGGGACGGGAGATACCGTCGTGTCCTACCTCCTGATAAACTTATTTTATATTGTGTTTAGGCGTCAGTGCCGTATCTGCCTCTTTGTAAGGCTCAAATTATAGAGATAAAGCAAGAGGTATGTGGCGTGGAAAGGAATTAACGAGGCGTCCCTCTTGGTTGCCACTTCCGTGTCGCTAGCAGGTGAGACTGGATATATATTTTTTTTCTTTTTACTATCTAGACCCATGGTAAGCATAGCTTAACTAGCTTGTGTTATGGTATCTAGAATGCGGATAAACATGCTTAGATACTTTTTTTTGTTGTAAATTATTTATACATAGAAACACCCAGACCAATGCAAATATACATATTCATGCATAGTAATATTTGCACTGAGCGGGAATCGAACCCGCGCCCCCTGCATAGCAGTCGAATGCTTTACCGCTACGCCACGGAAGAAAATGCTGTCGCAAAAAAGAAATCACCCTGTATACTAGCTCATCATATACCATCTCATTTTATGCCCTTTCTGTATTATCATGCCTTATTATTTGAACACTTACGGATATTGTATCTTCATACTCTTGGGCCCTCTCACTGGATTCCAGGCTGACACCGGCGCTTTATTGGCAAGCATTAAACCTGCCACCCCAATGTATAAACCACCTTCTTGACATATTTTATCCTAGAATACAAGGATTTATCAATTAAAAATAATTAAACCATTTGGGTTGCATTTATCAGAGGACAATTGATTTTTTAGCTCCCGCTCCCAAACCACCGTCGAGAGTTGCCACTAAAATAACAATAAACATAAGAACAAAGTTCGATTGAATTTTAAAATGATTCCAATCTCCCCCCCTTAATATATTAAAAATAAAATTGTGTCCTCTGACAAAGCACACTAAGCACAAAAAAGATTATTTCAATGTTCATTTCGGCATCATCATGCAATTTACAACAGCTATTAAGGTGGTGGTGCTCCTACCACTAACCTGCCACTCTGCAAGCATAAAGTCTGCATCGCTAAGAGCAGATGTTGCCATTTCGACATGATCAATACAGGAAAAATGAGACAAATAGTTTTCTTCTAGGAAATTGATGAAAGAGGTAGGGTGACTTATAAATTGTTCAATTATATCTTCCGGACTGTGAGTAAATTTCTGGTTTCCTTTTTCTGCATCTATAACTGAATGAATAACAAATATGTTAATGTTACTTAGTCCTTCAAACCGGGTAAAGCAATGTGTGTGCAGATATGCAATGCTAATAAGAAATTGCACGGCTTGGTCAAGAGCTAGTGGCACATCACACGGGCAGCCGTGGATACTGGCGTCTGGCCAAAGTCATGCAGGCCAACTTTTCCCTTCGCTGCCACCGCTGCGCTATCCTGATGGATCCCTGGCCCATGGACCGCAAGAGAAATCCAATATGCTAGTAAAGCTCTTTGCGGCCAATTCCCGAGTCGATGATTGCGGCATACAGCCGCCGACACTACCCAATGGTGACCACGTAATGCCTGAAATACGTATCAGGCAATGCGATGTCCGTGCGGTATTTCAATCACTCGATGTCCGGAAAGCCAGTGGCCCGGATGGTATTCCAGCTGTGGCTTTACAAAAATGTGCAGCGGAGTTGTCTCCAATGCTTACGCGGCTGTACCGACTGTCCTGCAGCTCGGGTACAGTGCCTTCGGCTTGGAAAGAGGCGAATGTACAGCCGATCCCTAAGAAGGGGGATCGCTCAGAGCCAGCCAACTATCGACCCATAGCCGTCACCTCAGTGCTGTGCAAGGTCTTCGAGCACATCATTAACAAACAGCTCATGCGTCACCTAGAGGATCACTCCTTAATTAATGACCGGCAATATGGCTTTAGGCCGAAACGGTCAACGGGTGATCTTCTAGCATACGTTACCTATCTTTGGGGTGAGGCTATGGACAAGCACGGCGAGTCACTGGCAATTAGTCTTGATATCGCCAAAGCTTTCGATAGAGTCTGGCACAAATCGCTTCTCCCCAAGCTACCAGCCTTTGGTCTGCCTCCTAGACTGTGCAACTGGGTTACTAGTTTCCTGCGGGAGCGCCGTATTCGCGTCCTCTGTGATGTGTCCTCTGTGGCTTCGGAGTTCTTGCAGATAAATGCTGGCGTACCGCAGAGGTCTGTATTATCTCCCGCTCTCTTTCTTCTGCATATCAACGTCATGCTGTCCACCGGCAGCATACATTGCTATGCAGACGATAGCACCTTACTCGGGAGTTATTACGGACAACCTGCGGCCAAAAAGTCTGATATCGCGGAAAAAAGACAGCTTCTTGTCACTGAACTGGACCGGATCTTGAATCACATTTCAAAATGGGGCTCTGAGAACATGGTCGAGTTCAATGCCAAGAAGACTTGCTTGTGCGTTCACAGCAAAGGTATCTTCTTTCCTTCCTTTTCCCATTCTTCAGAGCACGCCACTGCGACTGCAGGACAATCTCAATATCCTAGGCATGGATATTCGCTGCAAACTGAATAACAGAAATTACATCGAGAGCATCATCAAAACAGCCTCGCGGAAACTCAGACTCCTGAACAAAGACAGACGTTTTTTCACGCCGGAGCAGTGCAGCGGTGTCTTCTTTAAAAGATACAAATTCGCTCCTGCGTGGAATACTGCTCGCATCTCTGGGATGGCTCCGCGAAATACCTACTAGATGCTCTCGACAGGTTGCAGCGACGCGCGGTCCGAATTATTGGGAACCCTGAGGTCAAGAACACCCTCGAGCCTTTGCAGATGCGTAGAGATATTGCTTCCTTGGCTGTATTTTACCGTCTCTACCATGGTGAGAGTTCTGATGAGCTCTTCCAACTAATCCCACCATCTCCTTTCCTACATAGGACAACACGTGCAGGCCTTAGATGACACCCTCACACTGTGCAGAATATACGAGCAAGAACCAAGCGGTTCGTAGACTCTTTTCTTTGCCGCACCACCAAGACCTGGAATTCATTACCAGCACACGTGTTTCCTTCTTCCTACAGTCCCGGGGCGTGAAAAAGCATCTGATGAGGCCGCCAAGCTGAGTGACACCATTGTAACACTTAGTGTCTGTAATGGTGACCCTCTTACCCGAGACTTTGCCTTTAGCTTACCATCAGGCGAGGTGAGGTCAAGTTGGCGTGTCCTATATAAAAAAATAAAACCCTGGGGTATGGGGTCTCATTAAGATCTCTCAGATCAAATCCAAGTCAAGCTGACCTGCAGAACTGTACACCTGCTAATTAACAGATGAGACTCGGGTGGGGCTTTTTTTTATACCACTTAGGTGGCAGACAAGCACACGGCTCACCTGATGGAAAGTGGTTACCGAAGCCTATGGACGTTTATAACACCAGAGGAGTCACAGTCGCGCTGCCAACCCTGTAAGTACAGAGTTTCTGTGCCGTCAGTGTAGAAGACAAAGCAGGACAAGCCTTTAGTCTTCCCACTGACAGCATAAATTCTCCAGTGAGCTCTGGCTACCCTACTCACCGCTGGGAACACAACACGAAGTTATTATAGCCGCGGTATTCTGTAGGGCGGAGGTACTTCCCCAGTCGGACGGACTGCTCAATTGGGCGGAAATACCACCGTGTCCTACCCCCTAATAATATAGTCTCTATCTCAGGGCTCCAAAGTTACAACTTTAGATACAAAAAGAGGATTTTGATGAAATGTTAAAAAGCTGCCAGTAGACTAGCCACTCATTGAAAGTAGAATAAACAAATCATACCTTTGGGATTTAACACTCTCCCTACTCCATGTAAAATGCTAACAGTTTGGTCTTTTCCCAAAGACATAAATTTACTAGAAGACTGCTTTTTCTTCTTAATTCCTTTACTTTTTGTTTCTTTTTCTGGTAATATACTGGTATCCATGTTCTGTTTTGATCCTCCTAAAATTTTTAAATGACTATTTTAATGGATTTTGAAGCAATTTAGTAGTATCAAATCAGGTTGTGGGTTCAAATCCCATTCTGGATGTTGCCTGTTTCCAATGTAAATTTATAGAAAAAGACTTGCTCTTTCTTAATTTTTTTTAACACCACTTATGTGGCAGTTCACAGTTCAGTGCTATTACTGTGCTGTCAGTGTAGAAGACAAAGCAGGACATGCCTTTAGTCTTCACTCTGATAGTACCAACTTTCCAGTGAGCTCTGGCTACCCTACTCAGAACACAACACAAAGTTATTATGGTCGCAGTATTCTGTATTCATTGCTGTCTATGAAAAAAAGACTTATTTACTTACCTCTTAAGCATGCAAAATGTAAATTCAAAACTGCCGATCTGATATCTCCTGCAGAAGAATTGACTACACACTCTATCACATCAGTTGTTGGAGTTGTATATACTGCGGTATGCTTTTTACTTATTATAGTTGACACTCTTTTTAGTGCTGATTTCAAATTTGTTGGTGCTGCACTGTTAAATCTAGAAAAAGTTGATAGATGGAATTGTGATCAATTACTTGGCCAATTTAGTTTTTAATAGCCTTCCAAATTCAAATATTGCATTACAATTATTAAAAAGTAATCATATTAGTAGGTATGCTTACGTAATATGATGTATCCGATATTGCTCCTTCAGAGCTGGTGTGAAAATATTAACAGCACTATTTTTGTTATTTGTATGTGACTCGGAACATATGAAAACAATTGGAGATTTAGCTCTGTGTTTATACTGACTGAAATCAAATTTTATCATGTTTAGGATCAGAGTAATGAATTCATTGTACCTATTATAATCCTTATAGCAATTTTCAAGTAGAGTTGAAAGTCTACACTTTAGAGTTTGAGAGATTTTATCGTTTTTCTCTGGTCTTTTGGCTGGAAGGAACTCTGTCTAACCACCCAGCCATGAGAAGGAAGCCTGCACCAGAGCTCCATATTTGCAGATGCAGTGGGCTTAGGCCTCAATAATACTGGCCTCTCGACTATTGTCACTAATAGTAATTCCTGTAGTTAAAATTAATTATATAACTGAGCTCAATAAGCTAAGAAATGTAAAAAAGTAGAGCAATGCAAAGTTGCATTGGTTCTAATCTTATAATTTTTATTTATTTTTTAATACCCATCCATAGTAAATGTTTAGATTATTAAAAACTTTAACATCACAATAAATTATTTCATAGAAGATTCTTTAGTATTTAGTACTAAAGTAACTAATTAGAATAGACAGCCAAATACCCAATTATACATTATGGGAATTACTTACTGTAATACATCTGTAAATTCTGTGGGTGTCCTTATAAATGTATTTGGGAAGTCTTCAACTAAAACTAATTTTCTACTATTATCATCTATCAGAGATATAAAATTTGCTGCATTGAGTATGAAATCCAGAAATTTTAATGATTGCTTTTGTTTATATTCATATTCGCCTGAAAAAATAGTTCAAGTATTCATGTAAGAAACTTTTTCAAAAAATTGTTTCGGTACTTTTATAAAAAATGCTAACCGTTATCTGATGGAATATCTATATCAAGGGGTGTGATCCATTCTGTAACTCTAATTTTATGTTTTGCTGCCAGCACTTTTAATGTTATAGTCTTCCCGCAGCCTACAGGTCCAGTCAACAGTAGTATATCTCCATTGTTATTATTACAAACAGACTTAATCCAGTCATCAACTTCTTGAATTTTCTTATTATGGACAGCTAAGTCTTCAATGGTCACTGGCTCAAAGTTTTTTAGCCAATTTTTGTGATCTTTAATCACAACTGCACATTTTTTAGGAGATTCAGTAGTTAATGCCTGTAACAGTTATAAAGAATAGAGTAGGTAATTAAACACCTGTACTGGCTGAAATGCAATAGGAGTGCAACTGTAATTCACCTGATAAACTTCAGATTCAGTATTACAAACGCTTTTATTCTCTTTTCTTGGTTTCTTTGATGGAATTTCGTCATCAAATTCAAACATAGGTCTGAACCACTTTTCCTGAATGGAACAAAAATGTAAACAAATAATTATTATAATTATTTTAAAATATTGATGTCTTAAAAAATTAAAATAATTCCATATGATAGACGTAGTACCTTTTTACTATTACAGGACATATTATAAGCGAAATTGCTGTACTGTTATTAATAATGAAGATAATAAATAAACCGAATTTTGTATTCAAGAAATTCGTTTTTCTGTTATCTTTAATATCTTTACAATATTTTTTTTCGTAAAAGTGACAGTGACAGTAGACGCCAGACGGACGTCGTCAACGTCTCCAGCTAGCAATTTTTTGCAAAACATCTTTTTTTTTATTTAGAACACGTCAATTAGACAGCCTTGCCTTTCATTTTGAAAGCACCTGGGGCCGGCAGTCTGTACATGAGATAGCGACCGAATTCGGATGTTAAGTACGTAGCGACGCAAACTAACCGAAATTCCCAAGTCTGTACTTAAAGTTACGATTTTTGTCGGTTGCCGTACCGAAATTCGTCGTTAACTTAACAAATTCTCGGATAGTACCTTAATAGCATAGACAAGCATAGAATTTGTCACTCTTACCCTTAGATTCTCTTTGGTTAACTGTGTAATTTGTTGACATTTTTATTATGTTTGTACAATTATGCTTTATGAATTTGTAATTGTATCTTTTTTGACTGTACAATTTCATCAAACAGAAAAATCTCGCCGCTGATTGATTTTTCACAACACCCTTACCATAGATTATTGTACATATATATAGACCAAACATAGACTCTGACATGGCAAGTTGACACAAGTGACATAACACACAAGCAAGAAGCCAAGAAGCCTTGAAAAAGAATTGAATATTTTTGGAGGTTGTAGGGAAATACGAGAAATATTATGGCTGAAGCGTGTTAAGCATGTAATTAGTTTACTCTAGAATATAGGCGGGAAGCGGGAAATGGTAATGCGACGGCAAGGTGCATGGATTCTGCGCGCTAGTGAAAATTATTTGAATTTGGCTGATGGTGAATTCCTATCATTGTATCGCATTACAAAGGCAATGTTTAAAGAACTTGGTGATGAAATAGCGCTATCATTTGAAAGAAAACGCCCTTGCGGGCTTTCTGTGGAGTCCTATGTAAGTTTCATTGTATAACTTGTACATTGTTTATCATTTATCTAATTCAAAAATATTATTTATCTAGAAGTACTTCATCTCATTTAATATATTGTAATAGTATAATTTATGTGCTTTTTATCATTTTAGGTGTGTGACACTATTCTGCTCATTTTCAATATAAATGCTCGATGGCCAGGAGCTCTGCATGATAGCCACATATATCATATGAAAATTCCCCAGTTCATGCCACATGAAGACGTTTGTTAATAACGGAGACCACCATGCATGGTTACTTGGTAAGTTTTGTTTTTCAAATAACTGAACACCTCATGTGTCAATATACTATTACTGCCAGTGGGGATGCTGTTGACAGGACGAGTGATCACCCTTTCTGTGTGGACTATTTCTCCTATATAATGACTGTCATACATGTTAATTGCAACCAACGGCTTAACATTTTTTCTGACGCACAACCAAACCAATGCTAATACTAAGCGGGGCGTGAAAAAGCATCTGATGAGGCCGCCAAGCTGAGTGCCACCATTGTAGCACTTAGTGTCTGTAATGGTGACCCTCTTTCCTGAGACTTTGCCTTTAGCTTACCATCAGGCGAGGTGAGGTCAAGTTGGCGTGTCCTATATAAAAAAAAAAAAAAATATACCCTTATTCATACAAATATTTGCACAAAGCAGCAGCTGCATTTAATACCGTTACACCACAGAGGCTGTCAATGTGTCAATATAACAATTATAACATATATTATATTTTGATTTAATCCACAGGTGATGATGGATATCCACTAGAACCATGGCCGATGACCCCAATGATGAACCAGCCCCTTGGCCTAACGACAAGTATACACTGAAGACTGTGTATTACACTTAACTGACACTATGGTGGACATCTGTGGCATTCCACTGCCCCAGAGAATCATTCAGAAACATTATTTTCGATTGTTTTCGCCTTGTCAACTGCAAGTCAACCAAGTGGCCAAAATTATACATCAGCAACACTTCAGAGGTGCCATATTACAAGAATGTGCCGACCCAGTTCTTGAAAATGGTAATTATTGTACAAGTAACCTTGCGAGTACCATAGTAGTACATAATATATATATACCCCACTGACACACAAATATGTAACTTACATGCAAGACACTACAGTAATGTTCTAGGTGAAGTAGGAAGTGGTTTCTTCTCTTTCATACTTAGATGTGTGCTATGCACTTGCAAATTAGTAACTACTATAATATAAACTAACAATCCCAAACCAACATTCTGCAGGCATTTTCTGCTTTTCATGGAACTAAAGGTTGTATCCATGAGGCTACAGTTTATATCAGAGGAAAATTGTATAATCCTTTTGCTATCTATTATTATTCATTACAAATGCCAGCAGCTGTCACTCAAGCTCAAGTGGTGGATCCTTTCAGCAGAGAAGCTGTTAACCGGACAGCCCTTCTGTACGGGCTTTTGCCATATATAACGACTCCCATAGATGTTAGTATGGCAACCGGGGCAGACAAAAGGCAGATACACAACCATTACAAATAGATATATTTGATTTATATACATATTTTCACTGAACGGAAATTGAACATTGTCATCATCATCTTTGTGTAGACATACTATACTGATTGCATTGTTACCTCGCAGTTCAGGGTCCGCCTTCGGCTTTTTCTCCTCCACGACGTCAAGCCTACTTTCTTTACCTGGACCTGGTGGGAGCCCCATTGCCAGGCATTTGTTGCCTCAAAACCTCCTGCTGGTTACCTAGTTGAATATCCCCATCCCACAGAAGCTGTCATTGCAATAAACTGAACATAGCTTTCCCAAAAGTAATATTCTTTAGGGATTTACTGCCTTTAATAGAACCAAATGAAATAGCGAACGAAATGAAAATATTGTAATCCTAAATCCTATAACTATCTATTTCTTTTCATTGCAGATGCCAGCCGTTGTTTGTCACTCAACTCAAGCCTGAGGAGAGGATACCCATAGCCAAAGTCATAACAAAATGTTACAAAATGAAGACTGAGAAAACTTTATTGTCTGTAAAAACTTAATAGAAACTCTTTGTATTAAGTACTTGGAAGTAATAAATGCACAAGATATGAACCTATATATATATATATATATATATGTTTTATTTAATTTACCAATATAGAAATCTACTTACTACCTACCGATAATCTTTGTATGAACTCTGCAGTAACTTAAATTGTGTTAGTTACTAGTCCTACAAACATGAACATGACAGTTACTAATAAGCATCCATCAGAATATAATTATCTATTTTATGGCCTTGGGAAGTTATTAAATATGAAATTGAGCAATATAACACACATTTCACCAAAAGTCTACAAATAATAACTTGAAGCTCAACCAAGTTCACCAAATAAGCATCCACCATCTTATAATTGTATTTTATCATGAAATTGAGCAATATAGCATACATAAATCACCAAAAGTCAACAAATAATAATTTGAACCTCAACCAAATAAGCATCCATCATCTTATAATTCTATTTTGTCATCCATTTCATAACCTTAGAGATTATGAAACATAAAATTTAACAATATAACATAAACATATCACCAAAAGTTAACAAATAATAACTTGAAGCTCAACCAAATAAACATCCATCATCTTATAATTGTATTTTATCATCCATTTCATAACCTTAGAGATTATTAAAATGTAAAATTGAACAATAAAACATCATTATCATCTAAATAATAACTTAAAGCTCAACCAAATTCACTAAATAAACATCCATCATCTTATAATTGTATTTTATCACCCATTTCATAACCTTAGAGATTATTAAAATGTAAAATTGAACAATAAAACATCATTATCATCCAAATAATAACTTGAAACTCAACTAAATTCACCAAATTAGCCTCCATTTATAATATATAATACTTATTTCCTCAATGTTGCCCAATTTCATATTTAATATTCTATTAAAAACATCAACAAAATGTGGACAAATAATAACAAATAGTTAACGACGTTAACTACTTTGCGGGCCTTCAAGAATGCTCGCATTCTTTACGACGAAATTTGTTAAGAAACCGACAATTTTTGTTAACTTGGAAGTCGAGACTTGCTAATATTGCCACCGTACCAAATACCGTCGTTAACTCGCACCGATACATGTAGAGACTTGCATCCCCCATACATTATTGCTCGCTTAGTCGCTACCTCAAAATGTACAGACTTGGGTTTGACGCAAAGAAACCGAATTTTGTTGTTAACTTTGCTTACGATTTCGTAAGATAAGTATTAACGACGAATGTACAGACTGCCGGCCCAGCACATTATATAAACCTGGGCCGGCAGTCTGTACATGAGATAGCGACCGAATTCGGATGTTAAGTACGTAGCGACGCAAACTAACCGAAATTCCCAAGTCTGTACTTAAAGTTACGATTTTTGTCGGTTGCCGTACCGAAATTCGTCGTTAACTTAACAAATTCTCGGATAGTACCTTAATAGCATAGACAAGCATAGAATTTGTCACTCTTACCCTTAGATTCTCTTTGGTTAACTGTGTAATTTGTTGACATTTTTATTATGTTTGTACAATTATGCTTTATGAATTTATAATTGTATCTTTTTTGACTGTAAAATTTCATCAAACAGAAAAATCTCTCCGCTGATTGATTTTTCACAACACCCTTACCATAGATTATTGTACATATATATAGACCAAACATAGACTCTGACATGGCAAGTTGACACAAGTGACATAACACACAAGCAAGAAGCCAAGAAGCCTTGAAAAAGAAATGAATATTTTTGGAGGTTGTAGGGAAATACGAGAAATATTATGGCTGAAGCGTGTTTAGCATGTAATTAGTTTACTCTAGAATATAGGCGGGAAGCGGGAAATGGTAATGCGACGGCAAGGTGCATGGATTCTGCGCGCTAGTGAAAATTATTTGAATTTGGCTGATGGTGAATTCCTATCATTGTATCGCATTACAAAGGCAATGTTTAAAGAACTTGGTGATGAAATAGCGCTATCACTTGAAAGAAAACGCCCTTGCGGGCTTTCTGTGGAGTCCTATGTAAGTTTCATTGTATAACTTGTACATTGTTTATCATTTATCTAATTCAAAATTATTATTTATCTAGAAGTACTTCATCTCATTTAATATATTGTAATTGTATAATTTATGTGCTTTTTATCATTTTAGGTGTGTGACACTATTCTGCTCATTTTCAATATAAATGCTCGATGGCCAGGAGCTCTGCATGATAGCCACATATATCATATGAAAATTCCCCAGTTCATGCCACATGAAGACGTTTGTTAATAACGGAGACCACCATGCATGGTTACTTGGTAAGTTTTGAGTCAAATAACTGAACACCTCATGTGTAATAATAATAATAATAATAATAATAATCTTTATTTGTGAATATGGTATGGTATGGTGTCAATATACTATTACTGCCAGTGGGGATGCTGTTGACAGGACGAGCTATCACCCTTTCTGTGTGGACTATTTCTCCTATATAATGACTGTCATACATGTTAACTGCAACCAACGGCTTAACATTTTTTCTGACGCACAACCAAACCAATGCTAATACCCTTATTCATACAAATATTTGCACAAAGCAGCAGCTGCATTTAATACCGTTACACCACAGAGGCTGTCAATGTGTCAATATAACAATTATAACATATATTATATTTTGATTTAATCCACAGGTGATGATGGATATCCACTAGAACCATGGCCGATGACCCCAATGATGAACCAGCCCCTTGGCCTAACGACAAGTATACACTGAAGACTGTGTATTACACTTAACTGACACTATGGTGGACATCTGTGGCATTCCACTGCCCCAGAGAATCATTCAGAAACATTATTTTCGATTGTTTTCGCCTTGTCAACTGCAAGTCAACCAAGTGGCCAAAATTATACATCAGCAACACTTCAGAGGTGCCATATTACAAGAATGTGCCGACCCAGTTCTTGAAAATGGTAATTATTGTACAAGTAACCTTGCGAGTACCATAGTAGTACATAATATATATATACCCCACTGACACACAAATATGTAACTTACATGCAAGACACTACAGTAATGTTCTACGTGAAGTAGGAAGTGGTTTCTTCTCTTTCATACTTAGATGTGTGCTATGCACTTGCCAATTAGTAACTACTATAATATAAACTAACAATCCCAAACCAACATTCTGCAGGCATTTTCTGCTTTTCATGGAACTAAAGGTTGTATCCATGAGGCTACAGTTTATATCAGAGGAAAATTGTATAATCCTTTTGCTATCTATTATTATTCATTACAAATGCCAGCAGCTGTCACTCAAGCTCAAGTGGTGGATCCTTTCAGCAGAGAAGCTGTTAACCGGACAGATGGTTAGCCCTTCTGTACGGGCTTTTGCCATATATAACGACTCCCATAGATGTTAGTATGGCAACCGGGGCAGACAATAGGCAGATACACAACCATTGCAAATAGATATATTTGATTTATATACATATTTTCACTGAACGGAAATTGAACATTGTCATCATCATCTTTGTGTAGACATACTATACTGATTGCATTGTTACCTCGCAGTTCAGGGTCCGCCTTCGGCTTTTTCTCCTCCACGACGTCAAGCCTACTTTCTTTACCTGGACCTGGTGGGAGCCCCATTGCCAGGCATTTGTTGCCTCAAAACCTCCTGCTGGTTACCTAGTTGAATATCCCCATCCCACAGAAGCTGTCATTGCAATAAACTGAACATAGCTTTCCCAAAAGTAATATTCTTTAGGGATTTACTGTCTTTAATAGAACCAAATGAAATAGCGAACAAAATGAAAATATTGTAATCTATTTCTATCTATTTCTTTTCATTGCAGATGCCAGCCGTTGTTAGTCACTCAACTCAAGCCTGAGGAGAGGATACCCATAGCCGAAGTCATAACAAAATGTTACAAAACGAAGACTGAGAAAATTTTATTGTCTGTAAAAACTTAATAGAAACTCTTTGTATTAAGTACTTTGAAGTAATAAATGCACAAGATATGAACCTATTTATATATATATGTTTTATTTAATTTACCTATATAGAAATCTACTTACTACCTACCGATAATCTTTGTATGAACTCTGCAGTAACTTATATTGTGTTAGTTACTAGTCCTACAAACATGAACATGACAGTTACTAATAAGCATCCATCAGAATATGATTATCTATTTTATGGCCTTGGGAAGTTATTAAATATGAAATTGAGCAATATAACACACATTTCACCAAAAGTCTACAAATAATAACTTGAAGCTCAACCAAGTTCACCAAATAAGCATCCACCATCTTATAATTGTATTTTATCATGAAATTGAGCAATATAGCATACATAAATCACCAAAAGTCAACAAATAATAATTTGAACCTCAACCAAATAAGCATCCATCATCTTATAATTCTATTTTGTCATCCATTTCATAACCTTAGAGATTATGAAACATAAAATTTAACAATATAACATAAACATATCACCAAAAGTTAACAAATAATAACTTGAAGCTCAACCAAATAAACATCCATCATCTTATAATTGTATTTTATCATCCATTTCATAACCTTAGAGATTATTAAAATGTAAAATTGAACAATAAAACATCATTATCATCTAAATAATAACTTAAAGCTCAACCAAATTCACTAAATAAACATCCATCATCTTATAATTGTATTTTATCATCCATTTCATAACCTTAGAGATTATTAAAATGTAAAATTGAACAATAAAACATCATTATCATCCAAATAATAACTTGAAACTCAACTAAATTCACCAAATTAGCCTCCATTTATAATATATAATACTTATTCCCTCAATGTTGCCCAATTTCATATTTAATATTCTATTAAAAACATCAACAAAATGTGGACAAATAATAACAAATAGTTAACGACGTTAACTACTTTGCGGGCCTTCAAGAATGCTCGCATTCTTTACGACGAAATTTGTTAAGAAACCGACAATTTTTGTTAACTTGGAAGTCGAGACTTGCTAATATTGCCACCGTACCAAATACCGTCGTTAACTCGCACCGATACATGTAGAGACTTGCATCCCCCATACATTATTGCTCGCTTAGTCGCTACCTCAAAATGTACAGACTTGGGTTTGACGCAAAGAAACCGAATTTTGTTGTTAACTTTGCTTACGATTTCGTAAGATAAGTATTAACGACGAATGTACAGACTGCCGGCCCAATATATGATATGACAGATTATATATTGGTTGCATACAATATTCAATCCACAGCAATTTTTGCGATGAAGATATGTTTCGAAATACTGATAGTCTAGTTGTGAAAATTGCTAGCTGGAGACGAGTTTATAAATTGTTTGACTTTATCATACACGTTTACGAAGGCTGATATGATTTCAAATTTACTTAAATTTGACGTTTATGATTTTATGGCATACATTAATTAAACATGTTAGAAAATGAAAAATACATGTAATGATCATTATTAAGAATATAAAAAAAGTATTATAGAATAGCTTTTTGCTCTTATTGCCTGTAAAACAAGGAGTATTATTAGAGTATTTACAAACGCACCCTCGAATTACGTAAAACTGTCAACTTTAATAGATTTTTTTCTATCTTTTAGATTTAAGAGCAATTACGCATTACGCGCATTGAGTTACTGAATTAGGGGTAGCTTAATGCATTAAGCTTGTAAGTAGATTATTGATATAAGGCTGTTAACACATCCCATTGACATTGGAATAGTTGACTAATAACCTATGTGGTCTTGTTTATTTATTTTGCAGAAAAATGCAGGCAGTCAAATCTCTGGGGGCAGCAGCTCCTACGTTTTTATCTGTCATAAGAAAAGGGGCTCTTACCCCTGTCGTGGAACAAATTCGTCAAACACACTTACCTGCACCGAAGGCGAACGAAAGACGTCCATACTCACCCTTCCAAGATGCTACTAACATGGCTGAAATGGCAGTGGCTAGGCTTGATGATATACTGAATTGGGGAAGAAAGGGTTCAATATGGCCTATGACATTCGGTTTGGCTTGCTGTGCTGTGGAAATGATGCACATTGCTGCACCTCGCTATGACATGGACAGGTATTTCTCATTTAAATATTTTACTTTTCATTCATTAAAATGTTTACCAACAAATGAGTTACTAAGTTCTGTTTGTGCTGTCTTTAGAGCACAGTTACATTAATAAAATATATACTAGATAATGTTTGTAACCATATATATTGCATTTTACTAGGTTCCTAATAGTAATACTCTAATAGTAAATATTATTTTTCTCATTTAGATATGGTGTAGTTTTCCGGGCCTCACCCCGTCAAGCTGATGTGATGATTGTAGCTGGCACACTCACCAACAAAATGGCTCCAGCTTTAAGGAAGGTTTATGATCAGATGCCAGACCCCAGATGGGTGATTTCTATGGGCAGCTGTGCTAATGGTGGAGGATACTATCATTACTCTTACTCAGTAGTAAGGTGAGCTGTGACTTTTGATAAATCAAAATATATATAGAGAATATTTTTTTTATTAATAGGAAAAAATAAAAAAAACCAAAATTACAAATATTCTCTCTAACCCCTCCAGCTAAGTTAAATTGTGTATGTTAAGAGTGGGTTCATTCCGGTAGTGTAATTTATTAGTAGAAATTTGAACCATTGTGTTGTAATATGCAACTTGCTATTATAGAAGATATAGATGGTACATTAACTTAGCTCAGAAATGTCCGGAATATGGAGTACAGCATAACATGACTACTTTATTGTGTCTCAGTAGATTGTTGATAAAACTCTTCTCTTAGTGCCTTTCCATTTCTGCAAACAAACTCACTGAAGTTTGTAAGCCATAGCAGGGAAACCACAATTTGAGATTACATGGGAGAAAATGTTTCTTTTGTTTTCCTAATGTGAATTGTGACATAAAATATGTCCTAATTGAACATTCTGATTTGCAAAGTGAGAGAGTGAACACCATGAACCTTTATATATGCTGCTATACAAAATCTGTTCACTCATAAAGGATCTAAAGCCTCTATCTAAATCTATCGAGATCTATCCCTGTAGGGTCCCATCTGATAAGTGAGTGCATAGATGAATCCAAATAAACCGTTACAGTCCATGCCCTCCAAGCATCTTAAAGCACATAAAGATGCTTATTCGATCAACATTTTTTTATCATGTCTATTATGTATCTCATACAACCTTCAGAGGTATGTCAATTGGCTAGACCTGTTCTTTTCGCTTCTGGACGCGCGAGAGATCAGCAGAACTACATAACCAAAGATAGATACTAACCACTGACTGCATGCATTCAAAAGCGGCCATACCGTCGGTGAATAAAATGGCTCATGAAACAACACCTAAATTTAAACAGAATAAGTCTTAAGAACAAATATAGTCACAACAACAGGCCACTGCCCCTCAACAAGCACCTATCCACACACATGGAGGCAGCCCCCCAACAATCTGAAATCCTCGCCACAGTGATGTTGCTCTACCAAGCCTGTGAAGTCCCCAGTAGGCTTCTGCGTATCTGGATGGAGCTAGGCTGGCTGCTATAGCCAGTGCTCTTCACGCACTATGACCCAAGTAAAGAGGCTAGGTGCAGCCAAAAGAATCCTCTTTCCATCGTAGAGCTGCTTTTCTCCTTACCTTTTCTGAAAACTTTACACTTTCTTATATCAAAAAAATTAATCAACTATTAAACTACATGAGAGTAAAATTCTGCCATCTTGCCTATCTGTTAGTGGCTTTTTTCAGATCATCTTTAGTGCAGGAGGTTGTACATAAGAGACATGAAACCAAGTACACTATGAACTGCATAGGGGCTCCGCAATCCAGTCATTATTATTACTATTGAGCAACTACATCTTTTCTGGTCTCTTTGTTGGTCTGTGCCATAATGCTGGGAATTTCTTTTATGCTGGTGATAGAAATATGCAGTCAAGTTATCTGTCTGAATGACTGTTCAGAGAGACAACTTGACTAATCATTTAATATGTTTACAGAGGCTGCGACCGCATTGTACCTGTAGATATTTATGTACCTGGTTGTCCACCAACAGCTGAAGCTTTGCTCTATGGAGTTCTTCAATTACAGAAAAAAGTTAAGAGGATGAAAACAATCCAAATATGGTACAGAAAGTGAATAAATAAATCAATAGTATGTATATGATTTTCTATTTATGTAAATTTATCTTTTTTTGAGCAGTTAATAAACTGTAGTGGCAGTATAATTGGTAGTTTTCTTTCAATTTAATGTAGACAGCGGAGGGCTGGTTAACCCTTTAATTAGGTACTCAGCCACCTCTTCTTCATCTTACCTTTTATCTCAGTCGCAACCGAAGCTTTCAACCGAGAATGTAGTCTGCTTTATCAGTCTTAACTGTGGATTTGGCTGAAATTCAATATTTTCCATGAAGTGACCACCATATGACCTCCACAACCCAAACGCGATATCGAAGCATTGCAGTTAAACCAATTGTTGGATTTCTTAGGGCTCCAACTACCCGTAACGACTGTCATAGACGTCTTATGGCTTCGTTCTTATGGCGACTGGAACCGACGGCTTAACGTGCTCTCCGAGACTGGACCAGACCAATGCAAATATCCAAATTCATGCATACAAATAGCTGAACTGCACGGAGATCGAATCCGCACCTCCTGCGTAGCGGCCGCGTTCACTACCGCCACGCCACAGAGGCGGCATCCTCTTTTAAACTTAGATCACACGCGCCGAGTGGAGTGGCGAGACAATGCACTCGGCCGATGCTCGGTACGTGTATGGCCACGTTTGCCGAACGACCGATGGCCGTTGGAGCAAACGAGTCCTAGAGTGGAGACCGCGAGAAGGACGCCCCCTAGCCAGATGGACGGACGACCTGAAAAAGGTGACTGGGACAGACTGGATGCGGAAGGCGGAGGATCGGAGAAAATGGCGCACATTGGGAGAGGCCTATGTCCAGCAGTGGACTGCAGTGGGCTGATTGATTTGATTTGATTATCATACGCCGCACGTCGTCGTAGAAGGTCGTCCTTCAAGCACATTGAGGTATTACTCATGTGGTAATAAGTATGTGTAATATAATATATATAAATCTATGTTCACGCAGATCATCGGTGAAATTAGTGCGACCACGTTTAAACTCATACCAGTTGTAAACACAGTGGCACGAGATGGGGCTTCATCGTGAAAGGCCGATCGAAGTCTATCATAACTTTCTTGTTGACTTAAATGACATCGAAAGTTATAAAAATCATTGCACGAAATTTTTTAATTTTCTAACGTTAAATTCATGCTGACGTGACACAGACAATTTTTAATTTGCCGCCAAATCGTAAACACAACAAAATACGTGTGCTTGTCTGCCACCTAAGTGGTATAAAAAAAATACATATACAATAATACTGGCAGAGTTCTATTTTCAAAATATGAACTTATTTTTTTACAATTTCGTTTACAAGTGGCCAGTTCTAAAAACTTTCAGTGTTGCCAACGTACCCAACTCCCACTTAGTCTATTGACTTCTAAACGATCAAAATTAAGAAGTAGGTAATAATTATAGTACCTACTGTAGATCTTGAACTTAGTAAATTTCATTTCTCGGTGTTCGCTAAGGAACACCAACAGATTTTTTAATACTTATTTAGGTCTAAAAATTGAGTTAAGCTGGGATGCAGTTGAAAATAGTGATATAAATACTGCCCCTACAATGCATTTTTGTATGTAACCGTTTGTATAAGCCGACCGCGAACGCTGTACCGCTCCAATGAGTCCAATGGCACATGCGGCGTGGCGGGGGTTGCGGTAAGGAAAGAGAAAGAAAGAACCTTAGCTAAGAGTGAGCGAGACATTGCCGCGAGGGCTGTCTGCGTCGGTGTCTCTTTCGCTGTCGGCTCATTTTCTTCTTTCTATCTTTACCGTGTCTCCCCGCGTTACAAGGGTGCGGGCACAGTAGTCGCGGTTATATTTGGTCATACCATATGTGTAATAAATAGATATAGTCATACTATACCTTGTGATATGGGAATGAAGTATTCTCGTTATCCCCTCCTCCTAAGCTAAACTGCTTGTGTTCGGTTCAAGCCAGACTTCGCTTGGCTGAAATTAGTGATTTTTACCAACCCCTTATAGCTTCTTGACCCTTACAGGCTCTTCGTTGAGGTTGAAGACACAATAGATAATGGCACGTACTACCTTAAGCTCAAAATATTCCACACTGGCAGGTATAGTTATATGAATAATTTTTAAACGATAGCTAAAATACGCCATTTATACGATGCTACGAAATAAATCAATTTACACCCACTTTATATCCCCAGGTGATTTATTGCCGAGGTGATCAAAGTAGACTAATCAATTCCAATTTGTTCACCTAGGTGACATCACTACGCAGAAGGCACAGTGCTGATTCCCGTTCAGTGTAATTTTTTTTTTTTTATTATTTATTTCCATATTACTTTAGTTCATCTTATAGAAGCACCAATAAAACCCGCATAGGTTTATCTTGGGTGTGATTGGGAGGAAATATTTGTATGCATTAACATGTCTATTTGCATTGGTCTGGGTCCATCTGAGAGCGTGTTAAGCCTTCAGTCCCGGTCCCCATATGAATATCTGTGGTGGTCGTTACAAGTAGAAAAAACCCGAATAGTCTCAACTATAGAACTTCGATATCCACAATTGGTTGTGGAGATCAGATGGCAATAGTTTCACGGAAAATATCAAACAAAGGGGTCCGAATCATAGTTAGACTAAAAAACCGACCCTAACAATTGATTTAGGAAAAAAACTCAGATAATGATGATAATCTTGAACCCAATTAGGTCACAAAATGTACCTACTCTATAACCGCAGAACACTTTTTGGACGTCTTTCGACGATAGCATGCGGTGCTACGTCATCCAAAAAGCTCAAATCTACCAATAATAGACAGGCGTAAAGCTCAGAAAGCCGTAGCCCAAGAAAGAAAGAAAATAGTTTATACCTACTCTATATATAACCTACACCACAGACTGAATTGTCAAATAAATGATATTACTGCAAAAAACTAGGCAGGCTAGGTCTTCTAGAGATCTACGATAAAACGTTAAAGGCCTTTTCAAGTTTTATCGTAGATTACATCATCACCTACCCCGAAGTGAAATAGAAGTCAAAGGTAGTCTATACAATTATTGAAAAACATGCATATATCCGTGTTAGTAATATTATTCATTGGTGACGATAGTTCGTACGAGTATCGGATGTTTATTTATTTATTTATTTCAAATCAAATCAAATCAAATCAAATCAAAATTTATTTTATAATCGTTGTACAGTATTTTACATGGTTCTTAATCTATCGTGCGTTATTACATTGTGCATGGGTAGGTATATTAGGTATATATAGTATATATTTGTGCAGCTAATTGTCTTTACTTAGAGATATTTATCTAAACTGTGCCTGAACTAGGTAGTCCTGTGCTTCAGGCGTCAAGTGCAGATTAATAATATTCCATAAATACTATTACAGATACAATCAATTTACCAAGAATATTACAATGCAAGGGTGATTCACTACTTCTAACTAAAGTTATGTCTTAATTATGCAACTTAACAGTAATTATCTATTTTAAAACAGACAATAACTCCTCTGTGTCATCGTAGGACAATCTTTGGAGGACATTCTTTACGACTCGTTTACAACACGCATAATTTAAAGAATAAATGCTTGTTATAGCGTTTATCCTTTTGTACAGAAGTGGTCCTAAAAACAAGTAAAATTTGCCAGTGTACTCGTGTTTTATCGCAATTCTTTCAGTGCAAACAATATCTTTCCGCCTTTTGTTAGTAATTTCGGTGCTATAGGGAAGTGCTACGTGCTGTTTTAGTACTGTGCTTAGTATAAATAGCTGACGGACTGTTAGTACCTCGCAGGATTTGTATAGGAGGTCGGTGGGCGATAAGAAAGAGCGGAACGTTGCTACCTTGAGGATCGCTCTCTGAGCTCGCTCGACCGGCAGTAGCAATGTCTTGCCCACTCCCCCCCAAGATGTTATGCAATATGTTAATATTGACTGGCAAAGGGCATAGTAAACTTGTTTAATCAATTTTGGTTCATTGATATGTCTTATTTTTTTAAACACAAATATCAATGTCCGTAGTCGATTAATTAGTGTTCGCCTATGTTCTTTAAACGAAAGTGTTTCATCTATTATAATACCTAGATATTTTATCTTTTCTGCTATAGTTATAACCGGGCAAGTACACTTGTTACTCTTATTGTTAGCCTCTCTACAGTGGTGCGCGTACAGTAAGTGGTTGGGTTGTATTGCAGACGGTCTTTTGCGCATCGTAAAAGCAACGTATTTGGATTTATCTGCATTTAGTGTCATTAGGTTATGCTGAAGCCATTTGTTTACTACGTTAAATCCTCGCTGCGCACGCTCGTACACTTCTGTTTCTGTATCAGCAGAAAAAAGGAGAGCAGTATCGTCCGCGTACGATATAATCATGCCGTGTTCTAGATTTATATTACATAGTTCGTTTATATAAATTAAGAACAATGTACTTCCCAATACGCTTCCCTGAGGAATGCCAAAAGAGGTGTTGTCCATGTCTTCACTGATGACATTCCCGATCTTTACGCATTGGGTACGTTCTTTTAAATAGCTCTTGAGAAGTTCCAGCTGTAAGCCTCTTATTCCTATATTGTCAAGCTTGCTCAACAGTTTGGTAATAGAGACCGTATCATACGCTTTCGTAAGGTCCAGAAATATTCCCACTGTACGATTACCCTTATCAAGCTCTTGTGCTATGTAATCCGTCAGATGATGCACTGCATCGGCTGTAGACCTTTTGGCTCTAAATCCAAACTGTGTATCTGATAAGAGCGAATTATCCTCCAAATATTTCATCAATCTAATATTTATAATTTTCTCGAGTATTTTTGAGATTGCTGAGAGTATGGATATAGGCCTATAATTGGTTATTTGTTCTTTCCCTCCGGACTTATATACTGGGACAACCACAGCTTTTTTAAGGCACTTAGGGAAAACTCCTGTCCCTAAACATTTTTGAAAGATGTTGGTTAACGGTTTTACCAGTATATGCCTGAATTTTTTAAGAATTTTATTTGATATAAGATCCCAACCAATAGCACAGTCATCCTTTAAGTTCGAGATTATCCTCTCAACCTCTTTTTCGTCGGTGTCCAATAGCACAAAAGATGACAGAGTAGTCCTATTCGGGAAAGGTGGGCTTGTGGGAACCTGCGTATTCGCTTGCGTTTGCTGTGCGAGTCGCTTACCTATATTTATAAAGAACTTATTGACTATGTTAGCTGATTCTACTTGTGATGGATGAGTGTTTAATAAACTTGAAGGCGATTCCTTTTGCTTCATAGTGTATGTTATATTTTTAATATGTTGCCAGATCTGTTTACTATTCGACCCCGCCTTTTCCAGCTCTAATTTGTCGTGATTTATTTTGACTTTTCTCAATAGGTCATTGCAAAAATTCCGGTATCTTTTATAAGACACCTGTAATGTTAAATTTTCAGGGTTACGCTTACTCCTCAAATGAAGCTGATCCCTGTGTTTCATACAGCGGATGAGACCTGGTGTAATCCACGGTTTTAAGTTGTGGTTTTTATTATGTAATCGTATTACCCTTGTATTTTTATGTATTGCGTTCTTTATATTTTCGATAATGTATTGCATACAAAATTGCGGATCATCAGAATAGAAAACTGGGTTATAGTCGATGTCGCGTAAATCGTGTTCAAGTTCATCCATATTTAATTTCGTGACTAAGCGAGTTTTTTGTTGTTTAGGTAACTTACAACTTAGGGTTAGTAGGGCAGCACTATGATCGGTTACAGCGGAATTGATGACGAGTACGTGTGCGGGGTATTGCGTTTTTAGCATGATATGATCAAGGCAAGACCCACTTGCTTGACGCGTGATGAAAGTGTGCGTGGTGAATAAGCCATGAAATGAGCAGAGGTTGAGATAATGTAGGGCATCCTCCTTTACGTCTTGATATCCTTGTAAGATGTTTATATTTATGTCTCCAGTTAATATTGTGTTTTTATAGGAAGACAGATCTTGCAATGTGTCATTTAATGAGCTAATAAATACATGCTTATCGCTAAAAGCGGGAGGCCTGTATAATGCTAGTATTACCAAGTCTGTACCTATTTTTATTAATAATCTATTACACTCTTGCATAATTGGTTCCTCTACAGTTGCATTAATTTCACTTTTTATGTAAACCACTATCCCATCGTTTTGATTATATATTGTATTACTTCTGTACATATTATATCCCGGTATTAGTGGTATGTTATATGGTAAAGATAGCCTACACTCTGTTAAGACAATGACGTCAAAATTCACATCTATTCTGTGCTGTAATGTTAGAAAGCCATCTATGTTCTTAAAGATACTACGTATATTTTGGGTTATTATGGTTAATGGGTTATTGCACGATGTCAGATATTGTTTGCACTCTTCTGGCTCACACGTCCTAGACTCTGACACAGAGAGGCTATCTAAATCATTTATTATATTATGAGTCATTGCTCTGAAACTAAAATTAAATTAAATACTATATAAAACAAAAGGTCGGTAAAAAACTTGGTTAGTGGTGCTCTTAGGCACCTTCATAATCAATGGAATTTATATACCTTCTTTCTGCCATTACTTTTGCTGGACAATCCGGCGCCCCCGTAGCATGTTTACTAGGCTTCTTGAAGCGTAGGCACGTCGCGCATTTTGCTTCCTCTGTCTTCTTTGCGCAGTCCTTCATCGAGTGTCCTCGCTCTCCGCACTGTCCGCAGGTATATATCGTCTCCTTGCATGTTTTTGCAGCATGTCCATACTGCTGGCACTTGAAACATCGGGTGACCAGTGTAAAGTCTCTAACAGGGCAAGATGACCAATTCACAAATACCCTTTCCTTGGATATTAGGACTTTACGAATATTTGCAGGTACCTCAATCACATAATTACAGGTCTCTGCGTCCCTCTTACCCGATTTATGACTCAGCTTAATGGAGGCCAAGAACGTTTCAAGGCTGCAATCCTGTAGGTTTTCTTCCAGGTTCTGGTGATACAAGCAGGTAAAAACTTCCTTTTCTTGCATAATTGCTGGTACTCCGATAACTATAATCCTCGGTTTTCTTTTCATCTGGTCGTCTATTGTAAGGCCTGAATTAGTTAGTTGGGCTGATCGTTTTAGTTTTTCGATGTCTCCCTTTGAGTCAGTGCTAATAATCACGCCTCCGTTCTTTGTCTTGCGCAAACCTCTAACCTGTAGTTTCATTTGTTCAGGGCAGATAATTTTTTGCACCAGGGACTTGGTCTCTTCGCTTGACTTGGCCTTGTCGTTGGGGTAGATCACCACTGAGCTGAGGTTTGTACTCGGTATGAATTCGTTTGTTCCCTTTTTGACCATACTTGCAAATGATATTGATGATGTTACGGCTTTATTTTTAGAGGCTTCTTCAATGGTCTGTTGTAGGTCAGATATTTGCTTAGTTAGGTCTATTTGTTCCTGGAGGGCTTGGCTAGCTGTGTTTACCTGTATAGCCTTTCCTTTTAGGGCCTGGTATTGCACTGCCATTTGGGACGTCCCATGAGCCACTTTACGACATAATGTGCTAACCCGTAACTTCTGCTCTGAATTGAGCTTTCCCTCCGTAGTGATGTTGCATATCTCATTAAGGTGCTGTTCAATTGAGGTCATCCAGTTCTGTATCTCCGGGGTTGAGATGGATTCCACTTGGGTCAGCATTTGACTCTGCTCCATTGGACGAGTTGCGGGTGAAGGCGTTGGTGGCGGCGTACGGACGGTCCTGCTACCCTTACTAAAGGGGCTGCTATCCATCTTGCTGTAGTAGGAAAGTATTTATTCTAGTCACAGAACATTATAATAATTAAAATCTTGCACTTTGTATTTGACACACTTTATTACAAAGAAGGTCACGATTCAGCAATTTCTTATATTTGTTATTTTAATTGTTGTTCACACGTCTGCTCACACTGAAGATCGAAATATATTATGTATGGTATGGGTATATTTATTATTATAAATATTATCCACCACCTTGACAGGGACAACCCCAAAACAGAAATGGACTTACATAACAAAATATACAACTATTATCTTACTAAGTAATTAAAACAAACACAAAAATCACACATACAACAACAAATCAACTAGGTACGAGTATATAAAACACTAAATAATAAGATAAAATTTAAACAAAAAAATAAAATAAAAAATACAAACTATGGATTATTGTAAGCTATGTCATTTAAACATAACAAAATATACAACTATTATCTTACTAAGTAATTAAAACAAACACAAAAATCACACATACAACAACAAATCAACTAGGTACGAGTATATAAAACACTAAATAATAAGATAAAATTTAAACAAAAAAATAAAATAAAAAATACAAACTATGGATTATTGTAAGCTATGTCATTTAACAAAATCCTTGCAAGCTCACTCCAGTTACTCGAAAATATATCCACCTTGTCACCTATGTCATTTATGACTCTTATGGATCGGCTAAGAGGTGTTTTTTGAAGCAAGTTGGTCCTGGCTGCAGGCACAACCAGTAATGGTGGACGTCTCCGCCTCCATACGTAACGATCCGGAACGCAGATACTTAGTTGTTTTAGTATACCTGGATTGCATACCTTCCCTCTCAAGAGATTAATTAGGTAAGCCGTAAGAAAAAATTCCCGCCGCACTCTCAACTGATTATACCCCACCATACCCAGTACGAACAATGAGGGGTACATTAGAGGGTAAAATGGGGTACACTCCGTATAATTTCATATACAAGTACCGCGTAAACTTGTTCTGAATTTTATCTATCATGAGTGTATACTTCGCTTCATGTGGAGACCATATCATGCCATCATGCTCAAGATGACTCCTGACCAGTGCATCATACAACGCCTTTACCGCGCTGATATTAGTAAAATCCCGTGACTGCCTTAGTACGAATCCTAAGTTTCTGTACGCCTTTTTACAAATATTGGTAATATGGCTCGAAAATGATAATTCAGCTGTCATTAGTACTCCTAGGTCTCGAACTTCCGTTACTCTTTGCATAGGTTCCGTATCTATTCTATATGTATGCATTATCGGTTTTCGCGCCCGACTGAAAGTTATAGTGGAACTTTTGGAGACATTAAAAGTTAATTTGTTTTGCTCTACCCACCTCACTACTCTATCTATATCGCGCTGCAAATTTTCGCAGTCAGAGTCATTTTTTATTTCGAGTAGTAACTTCAGATCATCGGCAAAGAGTAGACACGTTGCATGTTTGACTACTTCCGGTAAATCGTTTATCATTATAAGAAACTCAAGTGGTCCCAAATTAGTTCCTTGACTTACGCCAGATCTAGTGAAATACGGCTCAGAAACCCACCCATTGTAGTCAACGTACTGCTGCCTATCTTTGAAATAACTTGCAAAGAACTCTAGCAAGTGTTGCGTGCATCCGACAGCAGCAAGCTTCGCTAGTAATACGTCATTATCGACCGTATCGAAGGCTTTTTTTATATCAAAGTAGGCCGCGTTCACCTGCACACCAGAATCAACAGCGGGCACCACTTGAGCCATAAAGTTTAGAAGGTTGGAGGAAGTGCTCCGACCTGGACGAAATCCGTGCTGTGCGTCCGATATTAGCCCTTGCACCTGTTCTTGTATGCGGCGCTGAATGGCAGATTCGAATACTTTGGCTGGAGTAGACAACACAGCCACCGGTCTGTATCCTGCGACATCTGGCCCTGACTTACCTTTAGGAACTGGGATAACTCTAGTAGTTTTCCATCTATCAGCGTATATTTTTGTTTTTAATATTATATTAAATATGTAATGAAGAGGTGTCGCTATTACTCTACTACAATCCCTAAGCAGAAAAGGGGGAATGCCGTCAGGACCGGTCGATCGCTTTGGCTTTAAGCGCGCGAGTGCTTCTCCAACACTATTTAAGCTAAGAGATTCGATATGCAATATGCACGCATATACCAGATGTTCCATGCGGCTGCGCCATTGCCGCTTTCACATCAAGTTGGGGCGGTGAGCTATTATACACGGACTTAAAAAAATCAGCAAAGTGTTCAGTACATTCTTCATTAGTAATCTGCTGACCATCTTTCAAAATAGCCTGCTTATGAGCCGTGCCCTTCCTATTTCTCAAAAACTCCCAAAAGGCTTTAGGGTCCTTTTTAAATTTATTTTCTATATTATTTACATATTGTTTGTATGCAACCTCTATAGCCACCTTAATACTTTTTCTATACCTAGCGAACTCCCTGTAATCACTATCTAATTTAGTCTGTTTGAACCTTTTGTGGAGCCGTGCCTTGATTTTTAGGTCTTTTATAATGGCACTTGTGTACCATTCTGGGTATTGGTAGCTTGTTTGCTTGCGAATCTGCTTTTTTCTCGGAACGTGTTCATCTAACATGTTATTAAAAGTAGTGTAAAAATAATTAATTGCATCCTCAATATTTTCAATTTCATATAATACACTCCAATCTGCCGTAGCTAAACTATAATACAATGAATGGAAATCAGCCTTAAAAAAATTCCATTGCGGACGTAAACTGGATTCACTGCGCGTGGGTGAAGCAGTGATATCCCCGGCGACCGCAACAGTCAAAGGTGTGGTTGTAGGGCACACGCTCACCATCAGTGGCGGGTGTAGTGGGTCCTTACGCACTATACTCTCGTCCGACGCTACCACTGCCACTTCACCGGGTATGCCTACACCCAGTACCAAATCCAGTTGACGATTCATACAATTCGGTATTTTGTTACTTTGAGTGAACTCGCAATAGGATAAAATGTACTCATAATAACCATGAACGCTAGACGGAGCAGAATATAGGTTGAAATCGCCGATTACAATGACTTCCTTGTACCTAGTACATAACACTTCTATTATATTAAATAACAATGTGTAATCATTCTCAGAACTAGCTGGAGGAATATAAACCACGCAACATACAAACAAAAACTTATTTTTTAAATATACCTCAGCACCTACTATTTCAAATGCACACTTATCAATACATACAGTACTCGTAGATGTAGAAGCAGCACGTGAACTGCACCCTCCGTCTCCGGCCAATTGTATCCGTCGTATTTCGAGTTGGTGTGTGGCAACTAGAAATGCACCGCCCTGCTTCCGACCATCTGCTCGATCACATCTCAGTATTTGATATCCCGGGGGGACTATCTCCGTATCATGTATGGATTCATTGCACCCAGACTCCGTAATTGCGTATAAGTCCGCGTGAACTAAACTTATATTATTTCTAAAGGTATCTAATTTTGTACGCAGGCCAGCAACATTTTGGTAGTATAATAGTATTTCTGTTTTCTTATTCTCTGTCCGAGTTTTTTGACGATTTTCGAAACCAAATCCACTCGCTATATTGTGTATTTACTGGCCATGCATCAGAATGCATCAAGGTCTGAAAATTTTTTTCAGGAACACCGATTCTAAATGAAGAGTAATCCCTGTCCGTCTTGGATATATATATATATATATATATATATATATATATATATATATATCCGATACTCGTACGAACTATCGTATATATATTGATATATATATTATATATATAGGTATATATCAATCGAATCCCGCCTGAACTGATTCAATTTTTTTACTATCTTAATCGGTTTGAATAGTTAGCATACTAAATGGTTTAAAATTTCCTTCAATAACTTGTGAATAGGTAGTAGCGCCTAACAGACTCGGCCCATTCAGTCGTGATGTGACGCATTCGGTGACGGCCAAACGTTAGATGATGATAACGCGAGTTCCATGGTGTGTATTCACCCAAAAAGTGCTCTATGGTGGTGTTAATACCCCGCGTGTCAAGGTAAATTCTTTACTCGTGAGATTACCGGTAGTGTCATGGGAAAGTAAAATTTGGAGGTTACATGCCCCAGATGGCAGCATTAGAGGGCGGCCTTTCGGCTGCAAGGTCTTATGTTATGTCACTTTACCCTATGGAAGGAGGCAAGCTGCGCTTCCTAGGCAGTAGAAGGAAATGCGAAGAATCAAGGCCAAGAGCAGCGCCACGAAACCCGACGGCATTCTAGGTAGAGTGTGGGTACTAGGTCTGGGGTAAGGTGCTCTCGAGCCCGGACTGAGAGAGCTTCTCAGCACATGTTTGTAGCAGGATCTGATTCCGCAACTGTGGAAGACGGGGATACTGGTCTTATGGTCCAAAAGGCTCCTAGCGGACTCACCGTCCGCCTACTGACCCATAGTGTTACTTAACGAGGTGTTAATCTCTTGGAAAGAGTTACAGTGAAGCACCTCATCGAGCAACTTTCCACTGTAAACACCAATATGCGCGTGAGGACTCTGGTGAAGGATGCGGTAGCCCGGGACGAGATGTTAACGATGTCATTGGACATCGCCAACATATTGACTTGAAGTTGCATTAGGGAGGAGCGTGTAGCATTAAGTGCCTTTCTACCTTCGCGCATAGTTGGGGTGTATCTGACGGAAGGACTCATCATCTACCCGACAGTGACCAGCCTTGGACGGCGTGAAATGTCATGCGGTATTCCATAAGGACCGTTCTTGAGCTTCGCAAAGAGCTCACAGACGGTGTTACCATCACGTGTTATGTGGATGATATGCTCGTGAGGGTAAGAGGTGCTACCACCACGAAGCGACCCAGAAGGCCATGATCGGTTGTTTAAGTTGTGGAGCGGATCTGACGGCTGGGACTTGAGGTGGCTCTGCATAAAACTGAAACTCTTGTTTCTCCATGGGCCTCGGAGCGTGCTACCCGAAGAATCCAATCTCATAGTGGAAGGCATTTATGCAATCAGTACCAAGCTCCAAATGAAATATTTGAAGCTCACACTCGACTGCCGATGGGAATTCGGAGAGCATCTCCGAAGTCTAGTCTGCAAATTGCTGGTGGTGGTAAAAATATAAATGGTGAAAGGTCCCTAGTCTCGAACATCGAGAAATCAATGCAGTGACAGCACCACCAGAATATCATGGTGGAATGTAAGAAACGACTAGGGCGACCGAGCGAAAGGCGCGCCGTGTTATCGGCGGTACAACACATCATGAAGGACTAGCTAGGGAGGAGACGTGGGAGTCTGCCCTACCGGCTGATGCAGATATCTTCGAGATAGGGAGTTTTGGGTACCACCTGTTCGGATCAGGAAGGCGTGACGTCTGTGTACGTGATTGTGAAGCAAGCGAGGACTCAGGGCTGCACAGGGGTGCCCGTTCCGAGATGGGATCGCAACGTGGCCCTTGAGTCCTCTGGATCAACGCTTTGCACACAGCAATGGTGCAAACCGCGAGCGTGTTCGCTGCCACCGCCTCCTACGAACAAGCTATAATCGAGAAGAAGATGGTGGAGCGGGCACGAGAGATCCAGGTATTTTCCGAACCACAGAGCTCGTGAGGCGTGGGCGTGACTAAGATGTCAGAGGTCGCCCCACGACCTTCATCGTGACGTGAACCCACTCCTAGCACAAGCAATTTAGCTTGGTTGCAGGGATTAAAGGAAATATTAGAATTTCGGAAGCTAATATTCTTTTAAAAAAACTAGTTCTGAAATGGCAGTTGACCGTGTCAAGAAAACACTAAAATAGATCGGATATAAAAAAACTTTAAATTTTTCATCATAATAATTATAAGGTAATCTCGGGAGTGCTTTTACTCATGAGATTAGTCGTTTCGTTTGGTTGAATAATTGGGGATGGATAGGAACAGGATGGGATAGAAAAATGCTTATTGGTATAAAAATCAAAAGTTTTAATGGTATTTTCTGAATCGCACCAAGCTTTCATTTACTTTTTAGTATACAGAATGATTTTGTATAAACTATAATAATGATACTTTTGAGTCATGCTTGAGATTGTAAGAACACAAACCGTCAGTGTCTGTTATACAGATTGTAAATCCAATTTTGTCTGACTCAATGCCCTCTATTACCGATTGATTCATGGCACATAAGACTTTACTAACACTTCGTCGTCGCGGTTTACTAAAGTAACATACCGACTCGACTATTCATACACAAGTACAATTTGAAAACAATTCATGATTTATGATAATACAAATTTACCATTATTGTATTACTGTTACATCTAAATATCTGAGAAAAGACACTACTTTGAAGTCAGACAAAATGTATTTCAAAATACAATAATATCACATATTTTAAATGCATTTAAATGAAACAACTGCTACAATCGGAAATGTGTTCACTAATGGGATTATAAATAAATAAATAAAGTTCCACTGGTACAATCGAAAAACCATTGAGATTTTTAACGGAAGAATAAAGTAACCTCCCGATGCAATAATAATTTATGGGATTTTCTTTTTATGACGTTAAATAAACCAATTCTATATTTTAACACTAATTTACAAACTAATATTTACAGGTATTTATAAGTATATATAAATATGTATAATTATATCGATAGCGATTCTGATAATCCTATCCTTCACAATAATCAGCAATTTCATGTATAATTAACTAATAATGGTCACAATAACAACTCGATAGATATTTTCATGTAAATAAACAAGCAGTAGTGTAGCGGCCGGCGCGCCGAGTCCTCACATATTGCACAGCAGAGTGCGCGCCGCCCTCTGTCCGCGGGCCGGCGCCCGACGGCCCGGGGGCCCGGCGGCCCGGCGGCCCGGCGGCCCGGCGGCCCGGTCGACGGTCCGTAAGCGACGGTACAATAAATAATTCTCTAAACCGATAATGCGAAACGATATACATTCAATTAGTCGTACTCTCACTTGCGACGTCGCGCGTCGTTTACGCTACGTATGTACAGTGTGCGGCGGGCGGCGCGCGCGCTATCATCGCGGCTCCTCCTTCTTGAGCAGGTCGAGCGGCGCCAGCGGCGTCAGCGGCGGCGCCAGCGGGGCCAGCGGCGCGTGCGCGCCCAGCGGCGGCAGCGAGCGGTGCAGCAGCGCGCCCGCCTTCAGCTGCTGGTGCTGCGCGTACGCGTTCAGCATCTTGGCGCGCTCCTCCTCGGCGCGGATGGCGGCCTCCACGATGGGCGCGAACCGCATGTGCTGCAGCGGGTCGAAGCGGTAGGCGTCCCAGGGCGAGGGCGGCGGGTAGGCGGGCAGCGCGGGCGGCGCGTGGCGCAGCGGCAGCGGCAGCGGCTCCTTGCGCTCCTCCTTGATGTCGGGCGCGCCGTTGCGCAGCGGCGAGCGCGCGCGCACGCGCTCCAGCTCGCGGTCGCGCTGCTCGCGGTGCTCGCGCGCCTTGCGCCGCTCGCGCTCGTCCCGCTCGCGGCGCTCGCGCTCGTCGCGCTCGCGGCGCGCCCGCTCGCGCTCGTCGTGGTCGCGGCGCGCGTCGGGCGCGGGCGCGGGCGCGGGCGGGCGCGCGCTGCGCCAGGGGTCGTGCAGCGCGTGCGGCGCGTGGTGCACGGGGTGCAGCGAGGAGGACAGCGCCATGTCGCGCGGGTAGGGCGCCAGCGCGAAGGGCCCGGCGCCGGGGTATGGCGCGGGGCCGTAGCGCGCGAACGGCGACACCCCTGAAACGCGCACGTCTCGGTGAGAGGGTGCGGGCACGACGTAGGGCGGCGCGGCGCGGCGGGGCGTACCTAGGTGGTGGTGCGGCAGGTAGGGCGCGGGCGGCAGCTCGTAGGGCGAGCGATAGGCGGGCGCGGGCCCGGGGAACACGCGCAGCTTGTCCTTGTCCAGGCTGTTCGTGACGCTCGCTCCGCCGGACTTCTCCTTCTGCTGGTGGTTGTATATCTCCCAGGCGATCCTCACGTGCATCGCGTTCCATTTTCCAGTTTTCTGTTTAGAAACGACGACAATAGAATATAAGATATATTGGACGCTGTAGAAACTTTTTTTTTAATACCACTTAAGTGGCAGACACGCACACGTCCCACGGAAAGTGGTTACCGTGGCCTATAAACTTATAAATTTAATGAATATTAACATGCATGAAGTAAAGAAGTGCTAAGAAGGAAACCTACCGCAACAGCAGGACGTGGTGGTGGTTTAGAGGCGGAGTCGCTTGCGGCCGACACTACGGGCTGTTAACATTATGCGATGCAGGGTTAATGATCGTAGCAAATTAACATTTATAGTAAGCGTAAGCTACAATTAGAAGAAATCAATAAATTATCATGATATAGGGATGTTGCTATTAATGTATAAAAAAATTATGATGAATGTATCTGAGGAATGATTCAAAAGTTTTCTTACTTTATGAATATACATTATAATAGATGAGAAAGAATGTATATTGTTTCGAAGGTCGTATATAATGTAACATGGTACACGAGTTACCTTGGGCGCGTAGGCCGTGACGGGCGCGGGCGGCGCGTAGGGCCCGGGCGGGTGCAGCAGGCTGGTGGAGTACGGGTAGCCGAGGCTGAGGCCAGTGCGGTATAACGACGTCATTTTCCCCACGTCCTTGAACTGGAAAAGTAAGCACATGTTTTATATATTACTACTGAACCATAACCAATTCTGAGCAATCAGAAATACATTCATTCTCTGGACAGAACCCTTTCCCAACTCTTTTCAGGTCTAGTCTTTCTTTTTTTTTTTTTTGATGTTTCTGCTTCATGGCAATCTGTTATTCAACAATAAACCAATTCTTTGTTTGATTGCTCAGTTATAATGTTTTCCTCAAGAGCCATAATTGTGTGCCAAATATTTTCACACAACTCTCTTGATGTTATATAAGTCTAGTCTTTCTAAGATGCGGAATCTTGTTAGTCTTTCTTTCTGTGAAGATTTTAACTGTCTAGCTGTTATGGTTCATAAGGTACTATTGCCTGGGTCCTACTAATAAGGGTCCTATAGTGACTACTTCATTAATCTGTTAGTTTATCACCTAAGCATATTATAACCGCTGTAGCCTAGTGATATGGGTAATGGACTGCTGATACGAGGTCTCGGGTTCGATCCCAGGTTTACCATGGCACACACCAAAAACTTTTCGATGCTTTTTGAAGTTATGTGTGTATTTATCGCAGGTTTATAAGTGTCCGGTTAATGGCAATAGGCTCGTCTCGCCACCTATTACATTAGGACCTAAACAAAAACTGGCGAAATGTGGGTACCAGCACCTCTGTCCACCCCTTCGGGGATATAGGCATGAGTTTATGATATGTTATGCATATTATTATAAAAAGTGGTACCACATTCTCAAATAATATTAAAACTTGCTACGAAATTAATCCACGACAGAAGGCACTGCATCTCATTTTTATGTAATCATTAATAAGAAGTAGTGCTATTCGGATATCCAACAAGGTTCATTGCTACGAGATAAACATTATCATTAGATGAGTTGCAAATAATTGTGCAACTAGTCGCTAAGCCACAAAATATGATACGATCAACGGCTACTCACTCTTTACAAACGAGTCGCGTTCTCGTGAGGATAGCTCCAAGTGTATATAATTCAGAAGAAGGCCAGATCATGAGAGATGGCCCTGGGTCGGCCAGGGTGCGAGGGATATGCCTGTCAACCTCACCTTCGGCAACCAAAGCGACCCACAGGCGGCGTGCGTTTTAGTCGGTTCGAGTCCGACATAACCTCCTCCACCGGCTCCGGTGGGGAGGTATCCGTGGGGATTATGCGCACGTAAAAAAAAAAAAAAAAGTGTATATAATTCAGTTTCACTCACGAGAGGTGGGTGCGGCAAGCCGGGTGCGTGCGGTGCGTGCGGCGCGTGAGGTGCGTGCGGCGCGTGCGGCGCGTGCGGCACGAGCAGTTGGTGCGGGTGCGGCGCGTGCGGCACGCCGGGCGCGTGCGGCGCGTGCGGTGCGTGCGCGGACGCCGGGTGCTGGTGGACGTGCGTGTGTTGGTGCTGATGCTGGTGGTGATGCATCTCTGTGCGGACGGCGGAGACGGCCCCCGCCGCAGCTAGGAAACGGTTGTCTAGTTCACGCCGCAGTAGGTCCGCGCCAGGGCCTGGAAAATATACCATTGTGGGTTATTGTTTAAGTCTCATGGTGGGTTATCCTATGTCGATTATCTAATAGGTATGAGCCATCCTGGTTTGCATGGGAAAATATCGTAAAAAATCTGTAACACGATTCCAGGGTCACATAGTGGATCTATTTTTATTATGCTTATTCATTCCCGCCTACATTAAATTCGACTAATAACCACGAAATGGTCGAACTTCGATATCACGTGTAGCGACTGCCAGACAAGACCTGCAAAATCCTCGGCGATATCGAAATTTTAATTGAAATTCTACAGTTATGTAGGTTATTGCACTTTTAGGTACCTAACTACCCGTGACGAATACTCCCGCGTTTGCTGGAAGGGAACTCAACTTTGAGTTAAGCTCGCCTTTGTACATTACATCTCATCTTTTTATCTAAATGTAATTTATGTGTACAATAAAGTATTAAAAAAAATGTTCTAATGTCAACTGGGACTGAAGAGCTGTAAAAGTTGCTTCTGCTCAAATTTTATAGTTACCCAACCAACCTAGAATAGTAAATTATTTGACTATCGAATATTATGACGTAACAATAATTAATTTCATACAAGTTTCCTTATAATTTACGATTAGACGTTTGGCAAAAAGTAACTAATTTGACTAGTCAGTCAAATACCAAACTTACAAATCGACAACAACAACATTTATATATAGCATTTATATATAGATTACTATATAGTAGACAGGCAGAAAACTTACTCGATTGGAATAGCGACTCGGCAGAGAAAGGGTTGGAATTAGGCGGCGCGTGTGGGGCGCTGAACAGCGGGGGCGCCGGAGCGAACCCGGAGGAGGTTCGCTCCACACCCGATGGCCTGCTGGAAGATGAAAGACACACGTTATTGTAATACTGACAATGACAATTAATAGATTGACTGAGTAATGGGAACAAAATGTTTTGGTTACTGTAGCGAAAATTCAAACTTTCGTTGTGGCGGTTGCTATGGGTCATGGACCCCAGGGGTGTATATGGGAGCCGACTAGGATTATTACGGTTCACGTACAATTCGGTATGTCTTTCCTCACAAGGTTGGAATGTCAAGACGGCAGTCGTATCGGATCAGGCAGAAGTTGATTGTGCTCAATTGGGTGATATGGTCTTGGTTGAGTTCAAAGTTATTAGAACTCCATTGTTAAGACCTCCCAAGCCCGAGAGGAAAGTCCGCGCCAAAGTTGTACCTAGTGTACTGGGTTGGCTTGGATTTTCAGAAATTGGTGGGGTCAGACACAGAAGTCAATACCACTAACTACAAAGATTGTTCTAATATGGAGGCATGAGTGGCCTTTACCATAATAAAGTTTCAAATATCTGACTTGAATTGGAATGAAATTCTTGAATTGAATCGACTTTTAAGGCCCCCATGGAATTAGGCTGGGACATTGTAAATTTTTTCCACATGTATCCAACGTATTTTTTGGTAGTTCTATCATCGTGACGCACATATGCAGTCGCTGACATAATGCATATGCGCGTCATCGGGTCTCTGACTTGACGCATATATGCTGGATAAACGCTACAGGTGTATACTCACGTCACACCCCAGTGCGCGGGCGGCTTGGCGCTGGAGCTGATGCTGGGCACAGTGGGCACGGGCGCCAGCGAGTGCGTCATGTGCGGCGCGGTGTAAGCGGCCGGCGTGGGCGTGGGTGCCGCCAGCGGGTTCATCAGCGTGACCAGAGGCGTCAGGGACCCCGGCGGAGGGCCCTGGACAGTTATGATTCGGTATAACCAACGATGCCGTAATAAATTATGTAAACAAGCTTTACAACAGTGAGCGATATGAATATACAGAGTGAATTTTTCAAAAGCGATTTGATGGCCAAATCCGAAACTGTAAGGAATAGCAAAAAGTCATGAGCGATGCAAATCGGTTCCATTGCATTTATTTTAATTTATAGAATTTTTAGTCGAATGGTTTTTCATTTCGACTAAAATTTCTCATTATTTAATCTATATTTTTTATCAGTCGGTCTACGTAAATCCACTGATTGTCTTTGGTTGTGTGCATCTAACAACTGGAGAGATTTAGATAATGGCCGATGCTATGGCTTTGTTAGGATAAAGGTACTAAGTTGCATTACTACAAAGATCCATTCCGTGTGCCATAAATGTTTGAAGCGGAAAAGACCTAACATTTACTTCCCCTGAGGGATATCTTTATAAACCCTTACGAGCCTAAGACCCCTTTTCCGTCGGCTCCAACTATTTTGCAGTCCTCGCACCCTGCATGTGATCACGAGGTTTGGATGAGCATTGGTGTCTTTATTCATAGTGTGCTTATTTTCCTTTTCAATTTAAGGTGGCTTAATAGCAGTATGAAGGTATCATGTATTTACTTTAATTCTATAGCCAATTGATGATCCTGTGCTTGTTGTCAACTTTCACTTTTGGTGACACATCACGTTCATTCAGGCATAAACTTGCTTTTTACGTGAGCAAGGTGTGCCGTATTTTAAATGTCCATACAATGTACATAATAGTGCTTTTTTTTTTCAAAATCAACGGGTTCGATTCCCAGCTCCGAAAATCTAATGATGGGTTTTAAGTTTCATCAAAATCGGGCTCGTAACTCCTTTAAGTATTTTTAGCTATTCTTTATAGTCAAGTCGTGACCACGGGTGCTGCAACGCATCCGAAACGTCGGCAGAAATAGTAAGTTCCAAAAAAAATATAATTCGCGAGAAGTCCCGATACTTGGTATAATTATGTATTCTTTATAGTTTCGGATTTGGCCATTAAATCTCTTTTGAAAATTCACCTGTATATATGTTTTATGTAACGTTGTCTGAATAACAAGATCATTATAATAAAATTGTGAAGTATGCTGAGTGTTCCGGGCGTCTCCAGCAGCAGCGTGCTCAGTGACGACGTCAATGAACCCGGTACGATCATGACTTTATATAGTGCAGCTAACGAGACGGGAAACCAAATTACTAGTTTTTAAAGATTTGGATTCCTCCTGTAGCTAGGCGCGGGTTCAAGTTCCGTCCCTTTTTCGATTTTACTGAATGTTGAAAGGTTAGCATGTTTAAGATTCACATCGGTTGGGTTATGGCAAGAATTTGAACCTGGTGCCACTCGGAATCGGAAGGGCGTCTTCTTAGATACAAAGCAACTGATGCTTGTAATTATGTAAACACGCTATCTATTACGGTAGCGCGCGAATATCACTGACTACCTTTGAACTTTTCTCTGACAGGTGAAGTGTAACACTTTTTGAACGGACACTTAATACTGTACGGTTGGCAACAAGGGACATAGAGATTTGATGTTGTGAGTTCGTTTATACTCAGGTTACCCGGGGTTCCGAGTAGCCATATATTTTACTCGGTACTAACATGTACTTAGAATTCAGGGCTGTCTCGTTTGTAATCACATTTTTTATTTTACTATATATTTTATCGACTCGTTTCGATTGTTAGTTTTTTTATATCGATTACGAGTACAATACAATATGGTTATAGTTTTCAGGGATTTCGGGGTTGCTGATTTACGAATTTATTATCTATTTAGCGATTAAAGATAGCGGACACAATGTTTAAAAAAAATATATAGGTATCGTTTTCGAGGTGCTGAATATGAAAATGCGATCAAAGATGGTGGACTGAAAAACTTTAAATAATTCAATTTGGGTATCGTTTTCTAGGTTTTCCGGGTTGCTAATTAGGAAGATGTTATTAATTTAGCTATCGATGGTAGACTCAAAATTTTCAAATAATCAACATAGGCCGCGGGTATCACTAGCTGTGATTGTTTATACGCTTTATATAGTATACATATATGCTTAAAAAAGAATTGGAATATAATTCCAATTCCTTTAAAAAAATATGTTTGTTCGTCAGTTTTATTAGTTTGAAAAGTTTTGGTCAAACTTAAAATATTATGTTTGTTTGATCATAATTGGTTGAGTACAATCGGAAATATGACCAAAAGTCGCATAGCCAACATACACGTGAGCGGAGCCGCGGACGTCAGCAAGTTATTTATATAAGAGTGAGTTGATGTGCCTTGAGAGAAAGTTTGATAAAATTAAATTAAAAATGAAAACTAATGTGACAACCCTGAGAAAATCGCAAATGTTTAGAAGTAGGCGGCATTTACACAAACATCAAAGCGATGAACTACGATAAGAATACTAGTTATACTGTGACTATAGCTTATAACTTTCTAAAATAATTGGTAAAAATCTTACCGGTATGACAACAGACAACAAAGGTGAGGCCATTGGACCAGCCAGTGACGATACCAGTGACGGCGCGAGTGGCGGTACCGAAGCGCCCGAAGCTGGCGTGCTGCGCGACAAACTACTGATATTGCTGCTGAAATCAAGTTGAACAGACCCTAAATATTTATAAACATTACCGTCTCATGAAATATTGTTGATTCTTTATAGATATACTAGAACTATACTAACGCTAGTACAGTAGGCATCGGATCGATCTTGACTAGTCTGACCAGCCAAAAAGATCTTCAGGTTCAACACGACTATACACAGAAAACAGAGTTGATACTATAATTTGTTTTTCTGCTGGTTTATTGTCTAATAGGCGTGCATAAAAACCAGCCTACATCCTTAATTGTACTAGTTTAACTTAATTGTAGTAGTAGTTTAATAAATTAACTAGTAACACATGTCATCTTCTTTAGGCTCTTAAGTCTATAAAGACTTAAGAGCCTAAAGAAGATGACATGTGTTTATTGTTAATTTTGTATTAAGCCCTTCGAAACATATACATATAAATACTAATGAAAAAACAAAAACATATGTAGCATATAAAAAAATTACGTGCTCTGCAATGCAATTCTTTTTAAACTAACTTAAAACTTTCCCGTTCCATAATTTAAACAATAATGTTTACGGGAATTAACGCGCTCAGGCTGACTGACTGACTTTAAGACTACTATTTAAGACGTTTTCGAAGACTATAAAATATTAACTAACAGGAACAAACTCGTTGCCATATAATTTTTTTGTTAAAAAAAATAATATTTGCTCATCTATCGTTGGACAGACTTTAGCAAAGTACTCAAAATTATCTTAATACCTAGTTATGATATTAATACCAAACTGTTATATTAATTTAAATAGTATTATCGTCTGAATTAAAGTTGGGTATCAAATATCAGAATTCCTCCCTTCCTGTTGACTGATTGTCAAGGTATTAAGATCATTTTGAGTACTTTGTTAGACAAGATCATTTTCATGCCAACTGTACTTACAAAATGAAAAGAAATAAGAAGTCGACAATGGCCCTATTCTGAGAAGACTTCGGTATGATCCTCAGGGAGTCTATTGAAGTTTCTAATACATATGTTTACTTAATGTAATTGAAATATTTTTGAGTACCTAAGTTAATACCTACGTTTTTGTTTGTTTCTTGGTTGCTTGCTTTTAAACTTGGTTTTTATACTTTTTTTATAGCCTTTAATATGGTTGTTTTTATATCAAGTGGTTAAATTACGTGTCATAAAATCTCACAGAATTAAAAATACTAAATCGAAACGAAGCAATGCTATAATAAATATCCTTTTCAACACTTGTTCATAAAGTAGCTCTTAGTTTACGTTATTAGGTACATAATGGCACCTATAATCGAACTGTGACTTTTCCTGGCCATAATTCACAAGTGAGTTATAGTTCTTTTTAACTTTATTGGTTGAGTTGCTTTGTTCTTAAAAAGATTCGATACAAAAAAGATCATGTTTAACAGTAAATTAATATACATACTGCTTACTCATTTTATCCATGAAAAGGAAAAAAAAGTTACATTATGTAATTTTTAAATTTATTTTGATAGTCTGTGCGTCAGCAGTGCCATTCAAGTTGTTTTTAATTTTTAACGTATAAATTTATTTATTTACTTTTTACTATTTATCGGTGTTAGATAAAATTGTAAATCATAGACGATCTGAATTCGTTGATATATCGATTAGGTTATGCTGTTACCTATTACCAAATAAGAAATTAAAACACGATAAATATTTATTTACTTATTTTTCACTACATCTTGCAGTATGAGAGTAGATAAAAGGATTTTTTAGCATTATTTTATTCGCAAGTGTGTTGAAAAATGTCGTATGATACACGTGTATATTGATAATTACCGTCCTCGGCTCTCTATGGCGCCTGTCATACTGAAATTCAACTACTCTCATACTGAACTGTGAACTTTAAATACTGAAAAATTGTTGATTCAAAAATGTTTATCATTTTCATTTTTACTTATTATGTTAATTATATAAGTATATGAAACTGCCCATAATTTGGTCTTAAAAGAACCACTACATATTTTGTAACAGTTTCATAAACTACTTTTATTTCAGTTATAAATTAATGTCAATTATTTATTTTTGGACTGTAATGACTTGTAGCAACACACCCTGTCATTATTATTCATAATTAATAAATATGATTATTCTACATGTCATTTACGTACCTGAAACTCTCCCGTTCCCGGCTGGGACTAGGTCCTCGCGGTGAGTAGGACAGAGCTTGGCCGGCAGCCCCGGTAGAGCCCGGGGTGTGCGGCCTCACACCTTTTGGTGTCTTCGGCGCCACCAGTGGAGAAGCAGACAAACTTGTTCTCTGTTAAAAGAAAAGATTTTAAGACTAAATTACCAATAGAAGTGAGTATTGAAGGTATCGTGTGAATATTGTTTGGTTCTAATTCTCCCTATAATTTGAGAGAACTCTAGGCCTGGATTTTATCGGTTTTCACTTTTTAATAATGGAGCTGTTAAAGGATTGGACGTAAGTTATATTGCGTGGCTCTACCGCCACGAAGACTAAGGTTAAATGTATTTTTTGATGTCATAATTGTTACTTTACGACTTAAAGATCTTTGAAATAAAATATTGGACTGAATAATATTAATACAATAATGAATTCTCACCGTGTCAGCAGAGTTTCTGGGTGAAGCTGCTGCGGGGGGAAGGTAAGGACTGTGCTGCAAGGTGGTGGCATAAGGAGCGTACAGTGGAGGATATGATGACCCCGAATATACAGCCGGTGGCGGGTAACCATTGGAAGCCATAGTTGAAATGACGGATGGACTTTCGGTTTTCAAAGGTAGTTCGCTCGATGATACAGGAATTTGCCTCGAGTCTACGACAGGGGGCGCCAAAGGATGGCTGTTAATGCTGTTGCTACTAGTTGTCACTTGTGCAACACTTGTAGGGGGACAACTTGACGTCGGTAACTGCTCAACGTGACTACTTGATAGATGTGAAGACACCGGTGGCGCTATAGACGTAGGTTGTGGTAAGTTGATACCAGGGTGTGATTTAAGGCTTGTTGTGTATGAAGACATTGTGGTATTTGCAGTAGCAACTAAAGGCAACGAAGGAACAATGTGAGTGGGTACCGACGTTGCTAAGGAACTAGGTGTGTGTATTGGGAGGTGACTTGATAGACTTGTAACGGAATGACTGTTTGCTGGATGACTTATATGAGTGACCGGGGGTTGATTCGCCGTAGAAGATTGAATGTGACTGATGTGATTAGATATGCTGAACGGTGTGAGATGCGAAGGTCGATTCGCATACACTGATTGAACGGAATGTTTCTGTAAACTCGACTGACTCTGGTATGCTATTGAGTGACCATGAATACTCGAACTTATACTTGAGTTTACATGACTAGACCCGATTGATGGGGTAGGATAAGGGCGAGAGGTCGGTGCAGCCGGCGATAGCGACCGTCCCGTGAGAGTTTGACTCGGAAGACAGCTCGGCATTGTCGACGGCGTCGTTGGTGGTGGTACGCTTTGCGTCACACCATTGACGCGGCTCGGGAACGAGGTAGGAACGGAGGGGTGTGTCTGAGCTGCGAGCGGTGGATTTCGGACGTCATGGCCGGCCATGACAGGATGCGCCGGAGCATGCGGAACGCGGCTCGGTAGACTAGGGTGTGGCACTTGCGCCGTACTCGGCGCTACATGCGGTCGAGGGGTGTGGTGCGCACTGTGGTGTGTGTGGAGGTCCAGCGGCGCCGGGGGCTGCTCTGGCTGTTCCATTCGCGTCTCATGGTTTGTGTGCCTGTAGTCAGGCAACGCGGCGGCAGCATGTGATTGGGACTGGGATTGATAGGCGGTATGTGAAGGAAAGAGGGGTGATGGTGCTTGTGGGGCGGGTGGCGCTGGTGTTGGACTGTCCGCGGATGCTCTTGCACCCGGCTGTAGTTTACTGTTGCTGGCGGGTCGTTCGGGCGTATCCGGGCCAGCGGCGCCGACCGGTCGTGCGGGAATTTGTGTAGCGGCGTGACCGTCGAGAGCAGGAATGTGCGCGCCATTGGGCCGATGCGGCGTATCAGCACGGAAAGGCGGAGGAGGAAGCGCCGGCGGCGGCAGAGCTGCGGGTGCGGGCGAAGGCGCAGGTTGCGGGAGCGGAGCGGGCGCAGGGCTGGCGCTGCCACCCACCGGTGCCCGGGACAAGGCGAGTGCGCCCCCACTCCCGCCTCTGGCTACTAATTCGTTTTTAGTGCTTCCGCCTGTAGCCGCTGCTGCACCTGTCACCCTGAAGAGAGAGCCTGCGTCTGATGCCTGAAAAAGAATAAACATAAAATTTTGTATATCCCATCATCACTTTATTATTACTTGTGTAGATGTTGTTTCAGAGTATATATACTTACATCATCCATTGATACATCGTGATATCTTGGAGAAGCGTTTCTGCTATTTTCGGGACTCGCCTGTAAAAATAAAAATAAAGATTAATTAAAATAACAGAAATTATTAAATGTTTGCTACTGAAGAAATAGTTCGGATTTGATTATGTTCGAGCATAACGTAACGTATTGAACTATTGAAGTGTTAGGGTAAGGTCGCCATTCTTTGCGGACGTTTTATATCTAAGCCGTCAAGTTTAATTACAATTGTGAAACTAACGGTTTGGTGGCGCATGGGCCAGCGTGCGCGAGTGGACTGTATTGCGGAGAAGCAGATAACTGTTCTATTGACACTTTACACACAAAACAAGACAGGTGGCCGGGCTGCCGCGGATTCGATCCAGGCAGTGAATGCAGCCCGAGAAATTAGGAGAGGATGCACTAACCTTCACGACCCACGTGTTTTCATCGCAGCCGGTACACGGATCTTCTCTTCCTTGCTCAGGAGCTGCCGTCCACATCACTAGATCACTTGAGGGACACACGAGAGGCACAATCCGATCGGTAAAGGTCTATGAAGCGGTTAAAATACAACAAATATTATTCATTTCTGAGAGACGCGCGCGCGCGATCGCCTTTACGCTGGCTAGTTCAAAGCGGCACTGCTTGTCTATATTTCACAAATGGCGGACGGAAGCCATATCTATGATTAGTGCGGGAGAGGAGACGGGTATAAAAGGAGTGGGTTTCCGTGTCAAAAATACAGTTTCCACTTCGGCGCAACCATTCCCCCCGGCTTGAAGGGTTACCTTCGAAACGACAAATGCGAAACAAATCTAAAGTCTAATCTAAATCTAGGTTTGGGAAATAACAACTAAAATATAAACCTAGATTGGAGCTCGTGCCTACTGCTGGCTAGGCAGCGGGCAGAGGCGAACAAACAACACAACGCAACAGTCTCGACCAAGACGAGACGCGATTAGCCAACAACAAAATAAGGGTCTCTTCACGTGGGACCGATACAACAAGCGAGTGCTTCTTCTCCTCGGGTGGTTCGGAAACCGTAGTGGGATTGAATTGACTAACTGGCCACCCATCTAACGCGGCATGAATCCAGGACGGTCCACCAAACCACAACGGGTGATCCAAAATTTGCGAAGGAAGCAATCCACGAGAGAGACAATCGGCTGGGTTGTCGGTGCCAGCAACGTGAAAGAGATTATGTGGCGCCAATTCAGATTGAATTTTGCCACTCTATTAGCGACGAATGTGTCCCAACGATGGGGCGAAGAGTGGGCCCAACACAAAGCGACTGTTGAGTCCTAAAAGCTAAAATTCTACTAATATTAATGCGAAAATTTACAATTATGTCAAATAAATTACCTTAAAGATTCCGACCACAATACAAAATGTCATTAAGCGACACGGAAGTGCTAGTCTTAGCACTGCCATCCAAAACTACGCGGAGTTTTAGTAGTAAGCTTATCTTCTCTAATAACTCCGCGGTGCGGGATAATGTACGAAGGCTGGGTCCCGCCAGTGTCCGTAGGCGCAGGTGAGATGTAACCTTTATCTAAATATTCATTAACAACCTCATCATAGGCCCGCTTCGACTTTGGGGACGCCTGCATCTTTCGTTCCAAACAAAGACGTTTTTCAGCGGATACACGGGAGCCACCGAGCGAAAACTTGCGGATGGTAGACTCCAGTGGCGGCTCGACGGTGCAACAGAACGAAGCAGTCGAGTGACTAAAACTATCTATAGAAGCGGGTGCGGAACCAATTATAACAAAACCCAGAACTGTTTCCAGGGCGTGCGGAGCGGGGTACGTCGGTCCCCCTTGAACCTTACGTGATAGCTGGAGGTGCGGGAGAATCGAAGCGCCGATCAATATATCGACGACTCCAGGAACAGCGTAAGTCTCATCTGCTAAAGGCAAATCTTTAAATTTCGTTAATAAAGACGTGTCAACCGGGACGGTAGGCAACTGTTCAGCTATTCTACCTGTAACGAGCGAATCCATGTCAAACCAAATATTATTATTAAAACGAGATCTAAACCTTGTTTTAACGGTGCCACGAACAGCTGACTGTAAGCTTCCAAAACCCTTCACCACTGAGTGGGTTGAACGCTTATCAACATTGAAACCAAGACGCCGACAACAATCTTGAGTAATAAAATTACTTTGCGAAGCGCCGTCTAACAGCGCTCGAACAATGCGCGGCTTACCTAATGCATCAACAATAACAACGCGAGCGGTCGCAAGACACACAGTAGTGAGTGCAGCACTAGCGGAGAACGAACACAAGGTGACGTCATCCGCGGCGGTCACCGGGCGGGCTGGAGCGCGCGCGAGCGCGGGCTGCGGCTGCGGCGCAGGCTGCCGTGTGTCACCGTTCGACGAGCCAACCGTGCTCACATTGGATGCGGCATTACTATTCTCAAAATGAAGCAAAGTGTGGTGTCTCGCTTGACATTTGCGACAACTATTTCTACTATTACATAAAACAACGCGGTGTTTAGTACCGAGACAATTAAAACAAAAATTATTAGCGCGAACAAATTTATAACGATCACTAGGCGACAATTTTAGAAAACCAGGACACCTGTACAGTTGCGAATGATGAGTGCTACACAAAGAGCAAACAGGTGACTGTACACGTGCTGGTGCGGTACTAACATAAGTATGAGTTGACCTCAGTGACTTCGATGACGCATCTACTTTGCGTGCAGAATCAACAACTGTCTTCGCGCCTTCATGTTTCGATGAAGAGCGTTGCAATACCTTTATATGCTCGCGAACAAAACTTTCTAAGTCTTCGAACTTAGGAATCCTATTGCCGCGATGATCCGACTCAAACAAACGAATGGTTTCGGAATCTAATTTCCTTAAACCCATATACAAAAATACGAAGTCGCAGAGGTCATCGACCTTTAGGTTCTTTACGGCGCGAACAGCTGACGCGAAAGTATCTAGAAATTTCTCTAAGTTTTGATCGTTACATGCCGTAATAGATTTCAAATCAAACATCTGATCTAAATAGGCGTTAGCTACCGATCTTTTATCCTCATACCTAGCTTTCAAAGTATTTAAAATTAAATTATAATTCTCGGCACTAAACGTAATTCCAGCGCAAACGGTTATAGCTTTACCAGTCAATTTTTCAACAAGATAATGCAATTTTTCGTGATCTGTCAACGAATCGTTCTTATCTATTGTATTCTCAAAACTATCTATAAATCGACACCAATTGCGAATGTTACCATCAAATTCGGGTATTTGAATTGGTGGCAACTTAGGTCGGTCGCGAGTGGGGTTGGGTCGGTCAGACGGCTTCTCCAAACTCCTCGCGACGCGCTTGATACGACAATACAAATCGTCAAACGACGACAAGGCTTGATAACTCACTGAGTAATCGGGATCCAAATTCAACTCTAAAACGTTGATGTCATGCACTAAGGTTTCGAAATCCGCGCGTAGACTATCTAAGTTTTCTATAGAACACAAGAACGAATCTCTGATGACCAAATCAGAGGTTTTAAGTGCACTATCATAAATCGATTGTACGCGAGAGTAAATCATTTCTTTTTTAGCGTTTAAAAGTTTCAATTGAACCTTACCGGTCCTATCAACCTTTGGGGACATGTTTACAATTAAATCTCAAACTAAAGTGAGGTAAACAACAAATATGAAATGACTTAATCTTAGCGGCACAGAGCAGCGAGGCGGCGCGAGCGATACTCGGCAGATAGGTAGGTACCTACAACTGTGAATGCACGCTTGAACAAACGCGCATAGCAACAAGGTCGTACCTACACGATGGTCGCTGTCTAGGTTCAACTATTATTTCCGAGATTAAGTATTGCGTAATATCTATTCAAATCAAAATACTTTCGTATGAATTGGAATGAGGTACAACCACGTGTCTACCCACGCAGGTACCAGGCAAATACGACGCGAGCCAGCGGCGAGCGAGCAACGTAATTGAAAAAAATAAAACAAAGCCAAATGCGTTAGGTATTACACTGTGCCTATGCACTAGGGTGTCTAGTATACCTAAGATCTAAGCCTAAGTACCTAGATGCGGGGTTTTCTACTAAAATAACCAGGCACTTAGGTGCGATGCGCTTATTCCCATTAGAATAATAACAAAATACGAACTACGGCTAAGAATCCGGCTCGATCCGGACCAAAAAATGGTGGCGCATGGGCCAGCGTGCGCGAGTGGACTGTATTGCGGAGAAGCAGATAACTGTTCTATTGACACTTTACACACAAAACAAGACAGGTGGCCGGGCTGCCGCGGATTCGATCCAGGCAGTGAATGCAGCCCGAGAAATTAGGAGAGGATGCACTAACCTTCACGACCCACGTGTTTTCATCGCAGCCGGTACACGGATCTTCTCTTCCTTGCTCAGGAGCTGCCGTCCACATCACTAGATCACTTGAGGGACACACGAGAGGCACAATCCGATCGGTAAAGGTCTATGAAGCGGTTAAAATACAACAAATATTATTCATTTCTGAGAGACGCGCGCGCGCGATCGCCTTTACGCTGGCTAGTTCAAAGCGGCACTGCTTGTCTATATTTCACAAATGGCGGACGGAAGCCATATCTATGATTAGTGCGGGAGAGGAGACGGGTATAAAAGGAGTGGGTTTCCGTGTCAAAAATACAGTTTCCACTTCGGCGCAACCACGGTTCATTTTTCTATTGACTTTCAAAAATATTGAGAACACTGTAGTAGTTTTCAAATTCATCGGTCATTGCCACATAAATTCAAACTGGATTGTGAGCCAATGCGCAGAATTTTATAGCGAAAACATGTCGCGTTTGAGTATTAGATACTTATTAGGCCATTAAACGTTGTCGCTGCTATCGCGCATATCCACTACCACATTAATCTACTGTAGTCACTTGGCCAACAGACCGTTACAATGTTAATGCTAAGCAGTTAATTCGTAGTACGAATGAATACGTGAGCCGGAGTTAGATTTGTTTGTGTTTGAGTCGTGTTTTTCTTTTAATGTCGCATCTCCCTAGTCTTCTCAAGTAATCTCTCACTTGTAAAACAAATTTAAGTTAGTTTTAGTAAGTTGTCTAACGCTTTAGACACTTACAGATAAGATGTCTAAACATACTCAAGGTAAAATAACACTGCAATAATCGTGTGAATGCAGAAATTAGATTTTATAAAGTGCTGCTTTTTCTATTTTAATTGGACGCATTGTTTGCACAAAAGCGAAAAATATTAACTGAATAATACCACACTACTAAGTAAAAACTTTAGTAGCACTTAAACGTTATCTATCTTATAGTCTGAACTGTACATGCCTCTAATTGGTGTACATATAAGAACTATATGTACCTTGTATTCCATGATGATAAATTTTATTGTTGGTATGTCTATAAATAAATAAAAACCTACAGTCGTAGCCGCAGGAGCTCAAGCGCGAAATGAAAGATGAAGTCAAATTATTTTATTTATGGTTTCAGCTCCCAGTAATTCAGTTTTGAAAAAATAAATACAGACCAGCCAACAAATGCGGAAGAGGCATGAACAATATCTCGTTTGATGTTGTCAACGAGGGGTATTGTTGTTATTTGCACTGATTGCGTTCACGACTTTCTTGTAGATTTTTCGCAGTAGGCAATTGCAAAGAATAGTGCAAATTGCCACAACTAATTATGATACTGATTTTAAAAACAGACTTTATCAAGTGTGTTACAGGAAGGTAGAAAAACGTACGTTAGGTTTATAATTCAATTACTTTTTACTATCTTACTACGGATTAAGCCGCAGTTGCGATACCGATGTCTATGCATAATCTGTACAGATTATGCATACATCGCAACTGTGGCTTGAAGAGGAACGTGCAGAGACCCGTAGTACTGCTTGTTGCCGCTGCCAGGTATCAGCTAGTGATTAGTATTCATGCTGTGTGTGCCTATTGTTCGAACCTAACACAATAACCGCCTTCGGCTTTTTTGTATTCATTAGATGAAGATGAAATCACGTCTGGCACAAAGACATGCTAATAAGAATTATAAGTAAAACGGATTGTCTATAAATATTCCTATGGAATAGTTTCTACGTGTGAATATTTAAAATATTTGAATATAAACTACAAGACATTGCTATCTATAAGTGATACTTTCAAGTTCTAAGTACTACAAATTTACACCAAAGAATGGTTCGCTATTCTTTGTGTGACTCACGAGCGCAGTGGAGTATTTTATACGATGTCCATAAAAGTGAAATTAGAAAGGTTTTTTGTACGTAAACTAAGTTAGAACCACATTCGCCACGGATGGGCAACACATTTGAGGGTAATTAGAAATAGGGGCAATTTGAAGGTACTAACTTCTAATAGCTCCGTTTTATATTATACTGTTGCCCGCGGCTCCTCCCGCGTGGAATTCTGATCCTGTAAACGTGCGTTTTCATGCGGAAATCCCCTCGGATACCAACTACGTCAACCACGACGGCTAAAACCGCACGCCGTCTTAGCTCTTCAGATATAATATTGCCTAAAGCTTATCCCGCGTTCACGGCCGGCCCTGGGCTATTTATGGTTTTAAGATGCCCCTCAGGTGTGGGAAATAGGTGTCCCCATCGAACCCCAGAAAGGGAGGAAGGCGAAAGTCGCGCCACTGCACCGATGGGAATGAAGTAATGACAGTTGTTAGTAGGTAGGAGGTAGGGACACGGCGGTATTGAGCAGTCAGACTGGGGAAGTGCCTCCGCTCTACAGAATACCGTGGTTATAATAACTTCATGTTGTGTTCCCAGCGGAGAGTAGGGTAGTCAGAGCTCACTGGAGAATTTGTGCAGTGGGATGACTAAAGGATTGTCCTGCTTTGTCCTCTACACTGACGGTACAGATACTCTGTGCTTAAAGGGTCGGCAGCGCGAGTGTGGCTTCTGCAGAGAAGCACGGCCCACCTGATGAAAAGTGCTTACCGTGCGCTTGTCTGCCATGGTATAAATAAAAAGTTCTGCACCTGCTGTCATTTTTTTTTACACCTTGGGTTACATTATTGAAGTTTTAGAAAGAATCCCCAATTTTTATGAAAATATTATATAGCCTATGTTAGTCAGTGATAACGTAGATTTCTAACAGTAAAATAATTTTTGAAATCAGTCCAATAGTTTTGAGTTTATTCATACAAAAATACAAATCTCTCCTCTTTGTTATATTAGTATAGTAGTATAGATTACGAATACACGCAAAAAAGTGTAGACAGGAAGCAATTGAAGTTATACAAGTAACACGGCTGTATATCAACTCCTCTAATAATTATTATTAAGTATAATAATGAGAGTTTAAACGAAACTTAATAAATGGTAATAATTTCAGGCACAATAAAACTTTATTTATTTTACGGTGCGGGTTTCAAGTATTTAAGGGGAATGGAAAGTAATTACCCAGTGATATTTACGAGCCAGTGCCGAGAACGACTCAATAAAACTAGCTGGCTAACCGCGCCTTTTACGACGGACACAATTTAGTAGCATTGTCTCTTAAATCTGATTTGCTTTACTTCATTAAAATGTTCTATTATAGATCTTAGCTTTATTTAATGTTTAATATATTTTGCTTTTAGTGTTTTTTGAGCATGCACTATTAAGTGCATCAATTTAAAATCTATTAAGAACAATTTTGATGCAATTCAAAATTGATGCACTAAATGAAACTGCCTCAATTTCATGGTTTAAAACTCATTTTGGATTGGAATAACATTCATTTTATATTTAATTAACTGTTCTTCCACTCTCCTTGTGACCATGGCTGTTGACATGCAAACGAAATTTCGGGAAAATATAAAAATCAATCCCGATTGAATCCGTAAAAGATCATACGTTTTCTTCATTGTTTCAAAAATAGAATAATGTAAATGGACGATTGCAAGAAACTGGTATGTGCATCTGCAACCCACTGTTGTTAAACTAGCTTAAAGAATACAAACAAGCTCACAATAAACATTTAAAAGTTATTCATTTCTATTCTTTACCCGGAGACAAACGGGTAAAGAGCCGGAAGAAATAGTCAATCGATAGTATGGAGAGAACAAATCGTTTCGGGTGCGTTCCGGCAATTGAATGTTTAGCCTTATCCGGTGGGGGTGGGTCGTCGCTCCGCAACAATGGAGTGATAAATCAAGTATGGGCCGCGCGTGCCAGGCGGGCGGCCAGTGTCATGCCGCCAGCCGGCACCCGGCCCGGCGCGCTGCTCGGCGGCTGTAAAGCGTCCTCCGGCCTTTCCCTTCAATACGGACACTCAAAGGCGCCGGCTTCTTTTCTCGTTTTATATTCGCGGTAAATAAAACAGAACATCAAATGAAAATCTAACGTATACTTATTCGTTATTCATATTATTTCTGTATAGATACTTATGCCTGTATATTCCCAAAGGGATATGTTGAGATATTTTGAACACCCTTATTTTGATATTGGGCAGTAATCGGGTCCTTTGGGATTCAAAAATGTGAGTAGGTTCAAAAGGAAATAGATACTCTTCGCTTTCACGGAATGTTTGGGGGTGTGTAATAACTTGAGTAAGATAGGGATTACCTATCAATTCAGAGATTATAAATCTCACTAGTATTCCATGTTTGGGTATGTGTGTTAATCTTCTCTAGGAAAGTTTCATATAAATAAATAAGAGGTTAAAGAACCTCCGTATATTTCAAAACTTTAATTTGTTTTACGGCTCAGAAGTGTTTATTGGAAAACGGAGGATTTCAATCAACGGCAGTAAAATAATGTTGGATGATTTTCAAAACTATGTTATATAAAAGATAATAATAATTCAGCACGATTAGCGCGATGAGTGATGTCGTGTCGGCAAGTAATAATAGTTGTGTTGAGCCCACCTTCTACTAGGAGATATACACGCGACTTTAAATAAATCAGCCATAAAAATAAACGAGTCGCGCATTAGTCAACCTTGTCAAAATAAAACGAAGAATATTTACACTAACTAAAATACAAAGATATTTTTCGTCACAGAATTATGTCTCAAAATTAGTTTTTTCTCTTCTTATCAAATCCCATTAGTAGAGTCGTTAAAGCAATTAACTCAAGGATAATATAATAAAAATAACCTACGTCCGAAACGTTGCACACCCACACAGACGTTTATAAAAAGTTAATAACTTTTAATATGAATGAACTTTACGATCCGAATTAATTAATTCGTATTCCGAATTCAAAACGGCAAAGTATAATCTCGCGATCCCAGCCTCAGGGCCGTTTTACCGCCTCCTCCTCACCCACAGTTTGGAACAGGGAGAGCCGGAAAAAAAATGGCGTGATAGCTTTTCGCCCCTCATTCCAAATTCTAATACTTTCACAAACTTTTAATAGGATGGGACTTAAAATTCAAGGAGAATTTCATCTAAAGTTCAGGCATAGCGATCCGTGACCCCCTGTGGTGATTTTAAAAGTCAATGTAGTACAAAAGCTTTGGTTTCAATACCAGTAGATTTGTCAACAATCTTTTGCTTCTTTGATTTTGAAAGATAAAAGGCGTTAAATTAAAATCCTCCATTATTAGAAACGAGTGATTCATTTACTGGCGTAAATTGAATTGGGTAACTAAGTATGAATATATGTATTATGTATTTCATTTTAGCAATTTGCAACAGTTTGCACAATTTGTAAACGATCGGTTTTTATAATTAAAGTTTTACAAATTCTCAATCACGAGGTATGAAGTGCATAATTGATTTATTGGTACATAATTTCATGAAAATGAATTGAGTAAGCGTATAATTAATTTGTATTTTGTTTATCTGAAAATTGAAAACAGTGTTGGTGAGAAAACAAATGTAAATCATGATAAGCCTTTTATATTATTTTGTTGATAACTAGTTTATGAAAATGTTAAAGGAAATTGTTTTTAAACTAATAATCATGTCATATAAGGAAAGTGTTGCGCAGTCACTATAATAAGTATTAAGTGCACACAATATCAAGAGTTGTTTGTTCATTCATAACAATCATAACCTGAATTTAATGACGCATTCAAATATTTGGTATTATGATATTTAATGTATAATGTAGTCAAGATCTTTTTTTATTCTATGAATATATTTGTTGATTATGGACGAGTTTCCAAACGTGAGACTTCCTACCAGGCATATATCAATATAACATGTTAATCTCAGTTTTATTTAACGTTAACAGTGTGAATGAGTAGTAATATTAAAATTATAAGCCTATTAAAGTATTCTTGTAATTTAGTAGCATGCAAGCATAATTCATAATTGTTCATTGTAAATTTATAATTATGCAGTGTTTTTGTTCACATTTACTTAAAACTTAGACCAATTGAGGCTAATTTAGTGAATTAACGATGCGGATAACGTTAAACAAAGTCAGATAAGAATAGTCGTATAATGAAGTTGGTTATTTTCGTAACGCATATGTCCTAATATTTAAATATAGCTTGTTCAGCAGACACCACTTTCTAATGAGCTAGATACAGGAAATAATAAGAACAATAAGAAGTTGGGGAAAACTGCTTTACCCCGAGTTGGAGTGCCTAACACCACCCACCAGTCACTATTGTTGGAGATGACAAACAAAATCTCGAAAACCATAAAGATAATATATAAATTTTTTTTGACATTTGTAACATACATAGCGTCATTAAAAGTAAACAACATTGACTGATGATGACTGACATTCATATTTTTGCAATGCTTGTGTTTGCGGTCTAGAGGTATGCTTGTCAAGGAAAACACACAATGCATTGCATATTAAGCACTACGAAATATCATGTCAAGTCTACGGCCACTCAAGCATACAGTGGTAGTGGTATAAGGAGGCGAGGCCTGTGAATGAAATATGCCTACAATATACCCTTGCTTGAGGCATCATGTCAATTACTTTTTTATTCCAAAAGCAAGTAACGCCATAATTATACGTATTTAATTATATCTGAATACAGCACCGTTTCTGTTGTTTTACGAAAACTCAGAAAACTGGTCAGTAAAACGCAAATAAAGTGTAACCGTCTACGGGTCAAATGACAGAAAATAATCACGAAGTAGCCAAAAAACCATTGAAATAAAATTACATTTCTACTATACATATGACTTTATATGGCCACACGAGAAACTAATACAACTATCAATTTAAACGGCAGATCTGAAGACACATTCCTAAATTAATGAAATCTAGCAATGGCTAAGAATTTTTATTATCCAAATATTGTGCAGAATTTACTTAGTCTTCCGTACTAAAACCTGACTTGTTATGAGCAAAGCTAAAAAAACCGAATACACCGGTTGTCGTTAAAAAAATAATGTGAGGTATATTTAACGTATCGCAGAGAGAATCATAAATATCGACAAACAGATCCAGAACAAAAACGATTCAATCTAGTTCTGAACTCAAGCACTTAATGGACAGTTATACAGGGAGATATCAATTTTTAACTACACTTAAAAGTTGAAGGCTTTGAACGCGCAAATTTCTGGACTACCTATGATATTTGAAAAGTGATTTTTTTAAATTTGATAGCTCAGTTTTTGGGGATCGTTATAGACCATTTAACATAACGGATTAAGTACAGAATACGGCGAAATTAAGTAAATAAACACGGATGATGGGATAATGACACAAAATTATGATTCCACTTCAGATAACAAATCAACCTCACCTGCTAGCTGGTACACCTCATATCCCTTTTAGGTAATTAAATCGACGAAGCTGTGGCGCAGACATACGTCTAGGGTTTGGGAGGTCAGATAATAGCCTCCAAAGTGCCAGCATTGAAGACAAACGGGACTAACAAAGGGGTTAGAGGGAATATGGACTGAATGATGACATTTGGACACTCGTTGATTAAATAAACCTATTGAGGTACAGCCAGCATCAGATCTATCTTGACTACAATGTCACAAATGCTTTCAATACCAAGGTATTAAGAGCAAGTCAAACCGTTTTATTGATTCAAATTGTAGTACTTTGTTCGTCAAGATCGGTCTGATGGTGACTGTACCTGCTTCAACTTTATAAAAAATAATACAAATAGGGCCAGCTGATTGGCAAGTGGCAACTATAATATTATGACGTTCATTGTGCCATAAACACAAGTCCGGAATCGGATCTACAGCAGTTACCGCTTTAATAACGAGTCATGTTTGCGTTTTGGTTGTTCGTGACTGAGCGCAATAACGATTCCATTAGTTTTTCAATGCGAATATGTGTAAATTAAATATGAATTCTATAGCAGGTCGTTTCCATTGTTCAAGTTAATCTCACTGAAGTAGGGTGTATGTATGCTAACGATACCGGTCACGTAAGGCCTTTTGGCTCACGGCATGTTGTTACAATAGGAATTTGAGATAAATATATTATTGTATTTAAAGCATTTTTGAATTATACACATTATTTTTGATTTTTATTCAGATTAGTTCTGTAGAAGTAAAAACAGTCTTAAAACTAGATTTTTCTATTATTATATATATTTATTTTGGTACTAAAATTCTTGATTGATTCCGTTAGACTTACTGCCATTAAGTTACCTGCAACTGTTTGTCGGGTTCATTTTTGGTGGTTGTCGGTTTCTGTTGGGTTTCTCTGTCCACTTTGACAGAAGTAGCAGGTGTGTTTTTAGACTTGCTCCCTGTCACCGAAGCATTACCCTCCGTCTTTTGTTTACAATTCTTTTTCTTCCTTTCTTTTTTGCCACTGCCTTCTGCATTATTTTTAGCTGAATCTTTGATCCTCACTATGGTAACTGTGTGCGACTTTAGGTGAAATATTAATCACGACTTTTTTTAAAAACATAGACCATTTAATGTTAACATTAATTTCGGTGTCACTTCACAAAAAAAATCACAATATTGTAAAATTTGGAACACCTTGTTTATCACTGATAAACAAAAACTTTGCCAATGCACTTGACATACAAACAGAAACAACAATTTAGCATATCCACAATGGCTGTCACTGCAATCCGTTACCACTGAAATCCATACAACAGTATCAAACACAACCTGTATAATTGGTTCAACAGAACGAAAATAACGAAGTATCGCGAACGTATGCGAGACAAGGAAGGAGATCATCCACAAATAACGAGTAATACGGCCAACGTGCAGGCCGAGAGTGCGGCGCGGCCCGCAGCCGGTCGTCGCCCGCTGAGCCCGCACCCCGCGCCTCGCGCACGCGCCGCCTGCCGCCCGCCCAACATACCGTCTCGTTGAATATTTCTTGCTACACATGTAAAATGCCGACGTTTACCAATGTACGTGGGTGTAAATATGTCAAAAGTCGACTATAATTTTGTATTTGAACTAATTTTAACACATTATATACTAGCGGTGCCACTTATCCACTTTATAAAAAATAAAAATATTATGATAACATTTTTTTATAATATGCAGGAAAGTCAAATAAGACCTTGATTTCAATCGTGACTTGAGAAATATGTACTAAAATTTCGAAACTGACCTCGTAGCGCTAGATTTATCTAGACAATGTATTTTAATTTAATATAATTAAGACTTGTTAAATATTTATTTCGTTACCAAGTCATCGATCAAGAAAATTTATGAAATGTTACATGGCATAGTCATACGTAATAGTTTATAATATATGTACATGTATGCTATGAACGCATAGCGTCCGCCCGTTCGTAGTAATAACACATTCGCAAAAAGCAGTAAAACAGCCATAAACCGATTTATTTATATTCGTTTTATAACTTATTGCTTTACGACTGCCATTAATGCAGTCGTTGTATGGTAGCCATATCACTTGACCTGAACAGCTATTTTTTATGCTACAGGTTATCAGCTATCTGGCACAGGCCATGCAAAAACTGTTAGTAAAATCATAGAAATATTCACACGATTTGTAATAGTGCGATATTATTGGTTGTAATAATCTGCAGGTACACCTAAAAATTATACCACAGATGGGACATAACATACAAAAACAAGTCACTATCTATTATTACAAGGGGTACGCTAATACTTTAGTATTAAAACGAATTTGAAAACATTTATTCGTCCGAACATAAACGTACAAAAAGTTCTCTTAAATTTGAAGAAACAACAAAGCGACTGGGATTTGTGAGATAAATCTCGACCTGTCTACGCTCTCCGTGGAGTTCTAAAGTATAAAAATATTAAGTTTCCCTAAGGATTGCTATAGATTATTATGCCGTGGAATTGTGATACATGTAAAATATAAATATAGATAGTATACCGAACGAAAGTTAAAATTATACAAACGAATCTCTTGTATTAACAGTGACACAAAACATTAAAGAGTTTAGAGTAGAAGTTTATAAAACTCATACGACTCCTGCGGGTTTAAAAAAGCCACATTTAACGATTCTGCTGAAAATGAGTAACAATATGAGATTCCCGTAGATCTCAATAGATTCTCAATTTATTTAAGCTAAAAGCCTTATTAAAGAAATCGGACAGAGGCTCATCGAGGCGACCGGTGACACTCGTTCCGGGTCGTTCCTGGTCCAAAGGCTGTCCATTGCCATCCAACGTGGCAACGCAGCAAGTGTTATGGGCACTTTTGCACCGGGAGCGATCAGGGGCGGGTTATTTGATTAGTAGTTTTGACATATTGTATTGTAATAAATGTATTATGACCTTATTTGCATTCTACTATATTTATTTACTAAACAGCTTCTAATTTCCAGTAAATATTGCCTCAAATATTATACTAATACGATTCCAATAACCCCTTAATCCCTTCAATAAGCCTTTTTAGACTTATTGGAGGTATTCTGTTTTTATTTTTATTTTGCGCGCAATCCATATAGGTCGAACTTGATTTTGAAACTTTGGGTTTCGAAAATAAAGGAAAAATATACCTAAAAAATGTAACAATTTTTAGCAATAGAGGTAATTAGGTTTATGACTAGTTGGTCATAATCCTAGTTATACGTAATCACACAATAGAACTAACGATAAATAACACTATAGTGTATAGATTCGAGTTATTATGTCAATATTATAGGTAAACTTCTATAGAAATAATCAGAAACACGTTGAAACTTTAACGATAATTACATTTATTATCAATTGATACATTTTCTAATTATAATTTGTTACTATTACGTAATATTAGGTTTGTTATGATTTCAAGCCTACTACTAAAAATTCGGTACCTTTCCCCCTCAATAAATTGAGAAGATGCAGTCATCAAGTATAGATATCAGTGTACCTCTCTACACTTTCTGTACTAGCTTCTCTACTCCAAGAGACTGCTCATTGCCATTAGTGCGCAAACCTCGGTAATATCTTGTACTTTGGAATTCGAAGAAAGCTCCCCTATTTGTATTATGAAAAAAAAACCATCAAAATCCCAAGCGGAAAACCTAGGCAGAGCTTTGCCCATTAGCTAGCAGGTGCTTTTGGGTCCTGAAGATCTGGGCGAGACGTAATGTGTTCAAAGAATTCCCGCATTAGTCTTCATCAGGATCTTACATTGGATCTGTTAATCCAACCGCATTGATGTTCCATTAAAAGTACATCAACGTATGGAAGGAGCAGTTTTGGTATTAGTCAAACTTAGAAGTAAATATAGGTCAGGCTAACCAGATACCTGTAGTTATCTGGTTAGCCTCCAAATAATGTTCATTCATAAATTTATAATCGATTACATGAAATAATCTTTGCGACTTAATAACCCAAGCAAGCGATATACCATACAAACAAAGCCCCGATAAAAGAAAACAAAACTTAGATTACGTTCAATCACATGATAAATGGAAGTAAACCGATTGTTACGAGCCAGAGGGCAAAAGTTTATATTTTGTAAAATTGAAACGTCCCGAACGGCAGTGAGCCGGAAATTCGCTCGCGAGCGACAGCCGTGTTGTTTATTTTCCTCTCGTTTTCCCACTTTCGGTAGCAATAAAAATGAGTAAATATTTTTTAAAGCTAACGAAATATACATTTCACTGATGAAATGAAAACAAATATTCTTTTAAACCAATTTTTGTATTCGGATTTTAGTTTATCGCGTGGGAAAATTTTGCATACCGTTTCATATTCTGTTTTTCATTGTGATAGAACTTTTAACATTAATTGTTACAGTGTATAACAGTTAAGTTACATAGCATGGATTACTGCATCTTTCATTTTTAAACAAGACACCGGGTATATTCCGAATAAACAGGCAGCATCTTGGAGACCCGAAGATCCTTGAGGGGGGATCCAGATATTATTGTTAATAGTGTAAATAATACACAATAAATTGCGACATATTGTTATTGATATAATAAATATTTCTAGTACTCGTTTGAAAAGTATGCGGTGGCATAATGGGTACGGCGTTTGACTAGCAATTTGGGATTTGCATTTGAAACCCAGTTATCATACAACTGATGTGTACTCTTAACTGTAGATTTAGCTAAGCTGAAGGTGTGAGCAAGAATACTATAAATGTACAGCCCACGTTAATCAATAGGAGGCTTCTTTTTTATTTATTTACCACGGTTAGTTTCTGTCACTGTGGGATGCAAATAATAATTTATACGTCTAATAATTATGTATTATTGGTATATCATACGGTTGATTAAGAATTGTATATTTATTAAAGTTGGCATGACATAAGAATAATGTTAGTGCTCTAAATAATCCACGTTTGAAGGCATATTAAAAGAATTTTGAGAGTATACTACTATTGTCATTGTATAACCGACGACGGTAAAAGTGTGAGAGAGCGTATTAACGAATACCAGAAGCAATTAGGTTTCCTTCAGTACGATACAACGTTGATTACGCAGATTAAAATCACTTCTCCCCTCGCGCATTGTTAATGGTGCAATAAAAACGGCGCTTATCGATTTAGCCGTCCGTTAAGAACGCGCTCCAAGGCATAATAATTTATTATCCAAACAATGTTGCGTCAGTCGATGTAAATTACAGTTCTCAGCGGTAGAATTATATAATGACAAGATTTGTTAACCGCCCACTAGCGGAGTGACAAAAGTAATTAACACTTACGATACTCCAGAGTACTCGGTTTACGACGACCGAACCTCGGGGACCTCTATTTGAGCTCAGTATTTAACGAGGGAGTGAAGTGAACCCTCGATTAAGATCGAACAACGATTTTCGACCCTCATTTCTTTTAACATTACGGATTGAAATTCCTCGAAAGAAATATTTTATAAAAAACTAAATACAAAAAACAATGTCGGCGTATGGATATTTTTATCCCACGTATAAAACCCCAACAACGACAAACAAGGGTGAGAGATGCGAACGGGAGGTACTGGTATTGAGAGTCAGACAACGACCGCAGGATTTATTTCGAGCCTCATTCAATTTGCGGTAAACGTATTGTTGGATTGCGTTTTTATATCGCTCACTGAAAAAACGTTCTGCGTTAAAAACATTTCGGGTTATGTGCAAATATTTGGCATGTCATCCTTGACATGTTTGAGTTTTGGTCTTTAACAGCAATCGCTAGCGCGACTATTAACTATGGAAAAAAGAGAAAGCGCCGGCAAAAATTTGAAAGTGTTTCTAAAGAACAGACGAGGACACAACAAAGCGAATGCGAGGGAACGCACAAGACATACAAAGTGTCTACTAACTGTTCAATCGGAATAGTGATGAGGATGAACGATATACGACTATCACTTGCCATTGTATTTTAAGTAAAACAATTTGAATAGAAAATATTAGTATTCCGAGGAAAACAAATCGGAGACAGTGAAAATAATGACATGCAACAAATAAGAACCAACTGAGTCTACATAACAATGATTTGTTGAAAACAGGATTTATGTTATTCAGAAATAGAATTGATGGCGACAAGTTGTATCCGTATGGCGTTTATCTGTAATCTATTGTACGTGAAAATGTGTAACAATATGAGAAATAATGAAGCGTTGCGTATAACATAGATAGTAAGCGTTAAAGAGGGTGTAGATTTACAGTTGGGGAGAGGGGGGTGCAGTGGAGAATGCAGCGAGAGGCGACATAAAATTTTCAACGACCACGCTGAGTATCTGACGACATTATCTAGCCGTTTGCAAGTGCTCTACCGCTTTTCATATCTTTTGAATAAAACTTATCGTAATACTACTGCGAATTTTAAATAAAATATGTACAAAATAAGATGGAGAATTTGTTGCAAATTGAGTAGTTTTATATGTAAATAAATTAGGATATAAAACTTATAATATATTGCAGTGATAGTATGTAATTTATAAATGGGTATGCCTCCAAGAATTTTAATGAAGCATTCAATACACGAATATTCATAAAAACTTTAATTCATTGACATTAGCTATATAAAATCCATAAAATAGAATACAATAAGCATAAATTTGCAATCTTTCAGGGAATAAAATATTGCAGTTTAAGTTTAACAGTTCTCTATCATTGAACAGAGATTTAATTGGACAAAGTAATATTTATGATTGAAAAGTATAACATGACTCAGTATAAAAACAAAACATAATATCAAACGCTCAAGAACCGTACTATATTGCAATAAAACCGTAATGTATTCCGGCGAAATGAATACTGACAATTCAAGAGCTTTGTTCTCCAACGTAATTTTTAAAGAAAGCGCTTAAAGGAAAATGTAATAACTTTATGGCTCGGAGGAAAAGAAAATTATTTAAGTATGAGTGCGAGTAAATAATACGGCAAATACCTACTGTAAAAGTAGATGGTATAAGAGGGCCAGCTGTGCAGAGGCGGGCGGGGACCGGGAGCTCTGACAATCTCGTTATAGATGTGAATAAATAATGAGTAAGCATTAAGCTCGCCTTTCCCGTGCAGGGGGCGACTGCCGAGTTGCCTTTGTTGTCGGCGCTGTTTACTGCGCCGGGGATTGCGCCCGCCGCAAGCCCAATTTATTCCGCTAATCGAGCCTTACCTCGCTTGGCTTAAATTAATTAACAACGACTTAACCCTACCATATTAAATCTACATTTCGGTTATTTATATTTATTATATCTATCTGTATACTATTTTTATTTTATTATGGATCAAGATTTTTGCCATTTTTTTTACTATTCTCGATTAAGAACTATACCGAAACGAGAGTATCGCAAGTCAATCAATTGTTTAGATTATTTTTTTTAATTAAAGTTTAAGAACTTGCATTTAATACAATTTAATATCATTAAAAAACTACTCAACGTATTTTAATTGCATTAATTACTTCATAGTTATTTTTCTACAATTTCGAAATTATTCTTTAGCATACTTGGTAATTTGGTAAAGTTCTCATGGAGTCCATCCACAGTTTGGTTCAAATTATATGGGGCAGTTGACGTTTTCGCTAACTAACAAAAAAAATGAAGCCAGTGGACTTGGTACGGAATTATAGTTGGTTATCAAAGAAGAAGGTTTAGAAAAATCGAAGGCCTTCCTTCTTGATGACATTTAAGAAGCAATTAGCAGTTAGTGCAGTTAATTTGTTATGTAGGTTGATTATATGGTAAGTATTTCTTTTGTTTATTTATTAGAAGTCCGACACGAGGCATCTGGGCGTTCGTGCATTCTTAAGACTTCAAAGGGGAGCGATGATACACGCGCGCCCACGGCCAGGTGGACATGTCAACATGCCATTCAGTTACTAACTGCCAATAAAGTTTAGGGTAGCGCATCATACTCGGATTAAAGATAAGCACTCTATATTTGTGAGTTTCAGTTCCAATTTTATACAGCAACAACATTTTATACAAATTGTGTCAATCTAAACGAAATTGTCAAAACGTAGATTGTAAACTTAGTGATATTTTCCAACAAGAGAACTTTGCAAAACGTTGTTGGAAAAGAGGATTTGCTCAAAGAGAAAGAGAATTTCGACGCAGGCTTTGTGCGCTAAATTGAATTGAATGTCATACATAACGCATTCCGCAAGCTCAAAGGGAGTGTAATTGCGATCTGCCGGCTCCATTTAAAATGTATCCGTGCAAATCTGAGCAAAGCGCAGCGTACGACTCATGAAACGACGTGGCTTCAGCGCTTCACGGCGCCACTAACCAATGTTCAGTGTTCGCGTTGCAAATCGCGCAGCTATCCACTCGTGTCGCTTTGCGCGACTTGGTCGTTTGCCAGCTGCTTTGTTTTATCGCTCTCTCGAACTATTTGGCATCTAAACAATGTTTCTATTTAATGATACAGAAAAATTACATCGGATATTTCAATGTGTCATCGGTGACAGTTTTGATTTTGATTGTTTAATTAAAATTCTGCGGTAAAATAACTATGAACAATGCGATAATTTGTATTGACCTTGCGTCGTGTTGTTGGGGCCAAGTCATGTCATATCTATTAGTATATTGTAGCCGAGAACTTTACTTAATAAAACTGTTAAACTATTTAATTTATTAACAAGTCATCAATATCACAAACCAGTAGTCAATCACGAGTGTCTATTACTTCCCTAATAAAATAATAACATCGTAAAAAGGAGCAACAAACCAAAAGAGATAAAGAGAGAACATAATAAAAACAGTGCAATTTTAGGGGTATTTTGTCGAGGTTATATCCATAAAGCGAGTGGAGAGAGGGTGGTCGCCCCACCTCCCTCCCTCTGTGGGTTGTAATGAATAAACTCGGGAGGTTCTATCATTTTATTTAATTCCGCAATGGGAGCGATCATACCTTAAACACTTAACAAACTGATTTGTCAGTGTTGTGCTTTTTATTTTCTATTATTTTAATATTTGCACAAAACGTTTTATTTAAGAATCGATTTATTTAAGCGGGTTTTATGTACTTTGTTAGGTTAAAATGTGAAATTAAATAAACAGGGAAACTGTTTGTGTGAGTGACTAAAGTGTGAGGTCAATTAATCAATGCAATGATTAAAAATACAAAACTTCATTCTAAAACTACATACTATAAAGCAAAAAGATTTCTTGTTACACGAATATTTAATAGGGGACGAAATGGAGTGGAGAATATTCACACATAAAGTAAACCTGCGCTCGGAAAATATTTCTGCGAAACATAAGAGCTGTAAAGCTCTGTAGAACAAAGGTATTAAAGCGAATTTTCAAGCTCGCTGCGCCAGAATACAGGGAAAAGCGACTCTACGGCGCTGCTAACTCATTTTGTTTGCTCTTCGTATAAAAATGTAGTTTGTTTCTGAGCGCTTGTAAACGGCGGGCCGACAATTGCGGGTTGGCTTGTGTTATTAAGTTTTTCGCAGCGTATTTTATTTTTGCTTAAATTATCAAACGAGTTCAGTCACATAAATTTATTTTATTGCTTATGAAATATTTAAAGGTTTATGCTTGTAATAACATGCAATTATCATTAGGAATTTATATTGTTTGTGTTATAATTAAATGTTGTAGGTATAGGTGTGAAATGAGAATGGTCAAAGTGATTTAAAATTTATGAACATTGGATTTTATAACGTCTATAACATAACTAAAATGCTACAGAGTATAGAGTGGCGTAGCAACTATTTACAATGATGACTTGTGGTCTTTTCACAAATAATGACACGTCGGCCACGATTTCAACTACATTATGAAGTAAAACCTCCGACGAATGAATACAACCTCACTTTTAAAAAAAAAGCAAATTTAACGAACAAGCCGTATCTGTGCAGTATCAATCTTTGTATTTATGAGTTTAGGACAGGAACATGTATAATAATACAGTATTATGTTGAACAAATGAGCAACAGAGTCACGCATAATTAACTCGTACAACAAAAAATTATAACAACTTAACTACTAGTGGCATAAATTAGATTTGGTATGTACGTTTTGTAAAAACTCAGAAACCGAAATAAATTCAGAAAAAGGTGAAAGAAATGACCATGATAGCAAATCATCGTAATACTCTTAATCGCTTGAGTGGTTCATAGTCAATAAAAACGTTAATGTTCAACTGAAATCAATACATTAACGAATAAAGATAAAAGCAGTAATGTTATATGAATGTCGGTGGAATACTTGTTTCAAAATAAATTTACATAGTAACGTGAGTTGAAAATAGAGAGGGGAAACTAAGCGAATCGACGAACAGCAATGAGGCGATGCATAAAGACGGTTCGAGACGAACGAAATATTAAAACAACAAAGTGGTCGACGCATCTCTTTTACTGGCATAAAAAGGGAAATAATACGACATGAAAACAGATAAGTATCTGAATGGCACTTTACTGTTCATAATCGATAATAATAATGTGTCTTATGCCTATTTTATTAGATGTTATAAAATACAACCTTACATAATTATTATATTACCTTCTAAGCAATCAAGGCTATTAAAAAAACAATATTATTCAAGAAAAACGACATCAATGAAGAAAATTAAGTGGTGTATTAATGGTTTTGACGACAAATTACTATAAACGTTGGTCGTGATCGGAGGCGTGGGAGTCGAGTGAGATGGGGACGATAACGGCGTGTCGGCGCGGCTTCGATAACAAAAGTTATTTACGACCCTATGCTTGGTAAAAAATGTTTTATGTTTTTACTATTTGTTTTTGTTGACAAAAAAAAATCAAAAGAACTGTAACCATTTCAATATCTGTGCAATTAAATTACACTTTAAAATAATAAATAGCCGCGTGGTTCCCGACAGAGTAGAATTTGGGCCATCCCATCTCTTCCCGTGCGGTGTCGTACAAGGCGACTAAGGGATAGGGCTGTTTAACATCAGACAGTTATATAGAACCCAGACTCAGCCTCAGATGCATGTCTCTAGTCAACAATGTTGCCCGGAATACAGCAATAGGCTAACCCCCTAATACGTGGGACGGAATACAATTATTATTGGTGAAATGTGGGTGTTAATTTACCTCTGCCTAACCCTCCGGGGATAAAGGCGTGTTTATATGTATGTATGTATGTAAAATAATATTTTATGGGATGTGAATGTGATTAAATTGCAATATTATAAATTCGGAGAATTTACATAGAAATACGTAAATCTTTCAGAATTTATAATATACAGATAACGGATCGACTTGAGATCTTAATTTTATTAATAAACATTAATTAACAAGAAATGTCTTTTATCCGCAGATATCACGCAACTTGAAATGAAACACAAAACATCGTGATGTGATGTTGTGTCGTGGATAACGGCACAAACAAACAAACAAACAGTGAAGCTATCTGTCAACTGACTAAACTGTCCTTCAGTTGTGAATAACATTGGGTCTACCTGCTTCTGCTATTGTCTCTTGTCTATTATGACAACTGAACTAAATAAAAAATTGCAACCGGTGCTATGTGATGACTACAAAAGGTGAATGTATAAATAAAATTTACATAAATATATTAATAATGTCAATAAAAGTTACTGAAACAAAGTACTTTGTTAAATTACGTGGAATAACCCTTTAGCATCGAGATGACATTTACTGAAAGCATCCATGCCATACTTTTTTTATCCATCCACCTGTGGCTATTACCACGCTAAATTGCTAAGGACAAGATAGACAATATTTTAATATAATTAATTTAATAACACGAGTGGCAAAACATAGCGAGCCTACTAATAATAAGATATCTGTTTCACAAATAAAGATATTATTATATTACTTTGTCAATGATACAAAAAATATGAAGACATTTGTCATAACAAATATACACACATCAACAAAGTCTAGGGAACAAGGACATTTCTAGTTTTTATTTAAAAACCCTTTCTTGTAATAGTGAGTGTTTTATATCAATAGAAGGGTATTTTTATACCGTTTTTAATTTTAATTTTAATAAAAACATTTTCATTCCAATTTTTTTTTTTTTAAGAAAGAATTGAATAGTGCCAATATTGAGTATTACAACCTTCTATGATTAGGCACAAAAATAACGAGTTAGTAAGAAATACAGTAATTAACCGTACTTTAAACGTTTTTAATAATCTGTAGGACCTCCTAAAGCATTAGCAACAGCTCGACAACGGCGTGGCATACTTAGTATGAGATTGTCAATCATCGTCTGTGGAATATGGCTCCATACACTGCGAAGGTGTAAAAAAAGTTGTTCTTCAGTGTTCAGATTTTCCAAAGAATCACTGAAAGCTCTTCTCCCAAGCAAATCCCAGGCATGCTCTATGGGATTGAGGTCGGCAGACTGAGCAGGCCATTCCAACGTCGTCATATTGTGCTCGCTTAACGCATTGACCACTACCCTCGCGGTGTGTGACCGTGCATTATCTTGCATGAACATAAAATCTTGACCGAACTGCTGTCGATGAGGGATTACCATGGGGTGTATAACCTCCTGAATGTATTGGTTTGCATTCAAATTGCCCCGTATCCAAACGAGGTCGGTCCTTCCACCAAGGCGAATTCCAGCCCATACCATGATTGTTCCACCTTGGTAAGGATGAACTTCTTGCGGATTCTGGAGACGACTCCGACGTCCAGGAACTCGCCATATACGCACTCTTCTCGAATCAGGATGAAAACCGAAGCAAGATTCGTCGGAAAACAGAACCCGTGCCCATTGATGGTCGGTCCACTGTAAATGTGCGTTAGCCCACAATAAGCGACGACCTCGATTTCCACGTCGAAGAGCTGGAACCCTAAGCGGTCTGCGAGCATGAAGATTGGCTTCGTGTAGTCTTCTCCTGACAGTTTGATCGCTAATAAACACTTGATGCTGAGACTGGAGGCCTGCGACCAACTGACGAGCAGTAATCGTGGGTTGCCGCCTTGCGGAATTTTGCAAGAAACGATCTTGTCGCGGGGTAGTAACCCTATTTCGTCCCCTGTGACGTTCGGCAACATCCCCTGTAGACCTGTAGCATGCCCATAATCTGCAAATTACGCTTGGTTAGGTGTTGACAGCATCCGCTACGTCGCGTTGAGTTCGTCCAGCTTGCAGCGTACCAACAGCCCTTAACATCTCTTCGCGACTTAAATGACGACGTGACATGATGACTACAGTCACAAAAATGCACAAACCATACGTAAAAGACGTATTATTGGTAATAAACGTTATTTACAATCAAAAAAAATAATTTTTATTTTGCCTCCGAGAAACTGCACGATCAAACACTTTTAAAAGTTTTCCCTCCATATTCGAAAATCATTACTTATTTAAATTTATTTTTAAATTTCGAACAACTCTGTAATCTACTTTATTCTATTTTTATTTATTTGCTGCCAGTTATTTGCAAAACAAGATTTACACGAAAAAAAATAATTGGGGTCATCTTGTTCCCTAGACTTTGTTGAGGTGTTTATTAGCTGGCTGGCACATTCGGTAAATTCGGACGACAGGCACGCTCGAGTGAGTTCGTTTTGGACGTAATACAATCTGTTAAGCAGTGCGGGGATGAGATACGGTATATTTAAACACCTGTCATCCCCCTCGACTCTCTATGGGTCGCCGCCTAACTTAGATTACTTTATAATAATTCCAGAGAATTTCACTCTAGACGGATGTACAAGTTGGTCGTTGTCGCGAAGTTACCGTATTATTAATGGTCGTTTGCGATGGGTTGTACTTGTTCTGCTTTATAACATTGTCGAGTAACATGTTTGTTTGCGCAGAATCATGCCACTAACAAAGCTGTAAAACCTATTACGTAGACAATATAATGGTTTATAGAACGTTAGCTCTTTAGTTATATAAGCTTCACTTAAATACTATGACTTAACGCTAAACTGACTTTATAACATTTCAAACATCCATGAATCCAAAGTAACTACTGTATTTTTAATAGTAGTAAAGTTTATAATAAAACATGTGCACTTTTGCAAGTGCATGTTGTTTGTGTGCCATGATACTATAGTTAGTAGTTTTAACAAATAAACTAACAGAATTTATTGCGTTGACAAAATTTATTGCTCTGAAATTGTTTTGATATAAAAAAAATCTACTTCAAAAACTAAAAACTATAAAATAATATAATAAAGATAAGAGAAAAATTGCCGGTGCCTAGCTCGGGGGTCCATATTATTTCAATGGCACCAACTTCTAACAGGTCAGTAAATCTGTAAATTCAGTATATTTTCTCTTATCTTTGTGTATTTTATAGTTTTTGAAGTCGGTTTTTTAATGTATTTTTTTACTGTAATACGTTGTTTTTAAACAGAATTTCTTAATGATGCTATAAATCATTAAGAAATTCTGTTATCTGCCTCCATAGTCACCGACCGTGACATAGAATCGTCATAAAACTAGCTTAAAATAAATCATTTCCCATTTTCTATTTGATTTCGAGGAGTTCTAGTGTATCTCCGGAGTCCAAGGTACAGTACCCATGAACTACCTTTGAGTTATATCGAACCCTACATGTCGATGCATACATAAATGTTTATAAAATTAAAATTACTGGTCCAAAATAAAAGAAATTTTTATGGTACCAAATGGCAACTACTCTGCATCGAACTAAAAAAGAATCACGTAAATTGGATCATAAATCTCAGAGTAATCTGGTACCTACATGCAAAAAAGTACGAATATAATTAAGAACCTTCTCCTTTTTGGAAGTCTGTTAAAATGAATTCTGCTATTCGTTCCAAACGTGCAAACTAACAGAATACAAACTAATGAAACAAACGAACAAAACTGATCGGCACTAAGGGAGTTGTATACTTAATTCAAGTAAAGCAGCGTATGTCAGGCTCGTGGGCCAGGGGTGTACATTGTACGTGTAACATTCCGGCAAAGTTTGCGGCTAGCTAATTACGGTCGGTCTCGGGTCGCACACGGAAAGACGACGTGCAAATAGCTGAGCGGCTTATCTGAGTAACGTGTCGAGAACACCGCCATCTATGTCGTGCCCCGCTAACATAATGTAGCTTCAGCCGCTTTAACCCTAGATTCATAAACATTGGTCCCACAGACCGCGCGAAATGAAAAATCGCTTCTAATTCATAGAGAGAAAGAGATAGAAAGCTGATGTCATAAGTACCTTCTAATGTCGCGTGACCTTCAGTGTTGCGAGTGCAACTAGCTCGTAGTGACGTGTACTTGACAAGTTATAGGGCGTTTGGGGTCTGAGAGGCCAATGTTTATGAATAACGTGACGATTGAGTAGTAATACTTAAAATTTTAAAAGTTGATTATTAACAAGTTTTAAAGTGTTGAAGCAAAAGGTAAGTCTATGATATTATTTTATATGAGTCATTATAAATTTTAAACATATATTTTCTTTACTCAATGTTATAACAAACCCTATGTTATATTATTCATATATTTTTCTACATAACATAGACTCATAACATAAACTCACGCCTATATCCCCGAAGGGGTAGGCAGAGGTGCTAGCACTATTGTATGTTATATTTTTCTAAATATTATTTATTTGTTTTAGTATGAATGATCAAGAAATAGAGGCATATCTTAATCCATTATTGGATTCTGATACTGAGGATTGTTCCTTCACTGCACAGAGAGATGAAAACTTAAGCGAAGTTGAGGATAACGTTGAGATTGAAGAAGAGATCCAAACAGATTCTGACGGTAATGAGACAGATGATGACGATCTACCTATAGGATCACGAAGACAACAACACAGCGGGGTCATTTTATCTTCTGATTCGGAAGCTGAAGTGCCAGGTACGTCAGCAAGCGTAGCTAACGCGCAACGTATAATTATTCCGTCTGCTCGTAATCTTCGAGGGAAAAATGGCCACAAATGGTCATCAACTTCTTTTGAATCTACGCGTACTAGAACCTCGGCTAGGAATATAGTACACGTGATTCAGGGACCAACAAATATTGCAAATAATATTACGGAACCAACGGATTGTTTTTCTATTTTTATGACCGCAGATATGGTTCGTTCTATAGTTCAACACACAAATGAAGAAATTGCGTTGAGAGGTTCTAAATACAAAGTTCAAACTGCAACTATTTCAACTACATGTATAGAAGAATTAAATGCTCTGTTGGGGCTGCTTTTACTAAGTGCTGCTAAAAAAGACAATCATCTTACAAGTTTGGAACTTTTTGATGAGACATTTAGTGGAACCCGGTACATATCTGCAATGTCACGTGAAAGGTTTGACTTCTTGCTAAACTGCCTTAGATTTGATAACAAATCTACTAGAGATGAACGAAAGTTAACAGACAAACTAGCACCTATCAGAGAACTATGGGAAAATTTCATTCAGGCATGCAAGAACAGTTATAAAGCGGGAACTTATGTAACAATTGATGAGCAACTGCTGGGTTTCAGGGGCCGCTGTCCATTCAGGATGTACATCCCATCGAAACCTAGTAAATATGGCCTAAAAATTGTGATGGTATGTGATGCCAAAACAAATTATATGTTAAATGCTATGCCATATGTTGGGAAAATGGAAACAAATGGCGAATCTCTTGGTTCTTACTATGTGAAGACTTTGTCTGAAACTTTATGGGGCAGCAATCGTAATATAACGTCAGATAATTGGTTCACGTCTGTCCCTTTGGCTCACCAGTTATTAGAGGAACCTTATAAACTGACATTGGTAGGAACGCTACGAGCCAACAAACGTGAAATACCACCTGAACTACTTCAGATAAATGAAAGACCAATAGGTTCGTCTATGTTCTGCTATGATAAAAAAAGCACCCTAGTTTCTTATAAGCCCAAGAAAAACAAGAATGTTCTATTGCTGTCAACCACTCACATAAGTGGTACACTCGGAGCCTCTGGTAAACCAGAAATAATTGAGTTCTACAACTCGACCAAAAGTGCCGTGGATACCTTCGATCAAATGTGTGGGAGTATGTCTTGCAGCAGAAAGACGCAAAGATGGCCATTGTGTCTATGGCATGTTGAATATGATGATTATAAATTCATATGTCATATACGTACATAATACGGTAAAAGATGGGAAAAAACCAATTAGCAGACGGTCTTTTGTGAAAGACGTTTCAGTAAAAATGACAGAACCCTGGTTACGCAAGCGTCAAGAAATACCTACTTTGAAGCGTTGCCTAAAACGGAAAATAGAAGAAGTTTTGGGTGAAACTGGTATCAATGCTACGCAAGGTTCAAGTGGTACCCAAAAAAAAAAATGTGGCTTCTGCGATTACAAAAAAAATCGAAAAACGAGGTTTCAATGTAAGCATTGTAAAAAGTTCATGTGTATGGACCACCGCGGCTTAATGTGTGTGGAATGTGCGGAATAAATTTGATTTTTATTTTATTGTTTATGTTTAAGATGCTTAATTAAATAAATAAAAGAATGTAAGAATTTGATTTATTCATGAATTAATAGATCCCAAAAAAAACTCCAACTTTGACTTGGGGTCTGAGAGACCAATGTTTATGAATTATGTTACTTCAGCATATGTTTATGAATCTAGGGTTAATAATTATGCTATTTAGTAACAAGTAACTTTTTTCAATAAATCTTTTCACTTAAAGAAAATAGGAAACATTACGAGTTCGTAGCAAAAATGTGGACTTTCTACATCTCATTTATTTCACTAGCAAAAGCGCATCTTAATTAAAATGATGTTAGAACGTCTGTAAGCTTTTACCAATGGCGTATAAAATCATAATATCATTGCAACATGGCTCATATGCAATTCCAGTAGTTAAATGCCTCTGCATTCAAAGCACGTTGACATGCATTTATCAGAGCGGAGTTCAGACCACAGTCGGGTGCAGTGACAAACGGAATCGCAGAGTGCATCCCGAGTGAGCTACTGATCCGCCGAGCGATATCTCAACCTCGGCGTCGAGTGCTAACACTCGCCTGCCTACGTATGATTACAGCGCCTGTTTCAGACACCCATTTCGAAAACAGCTATTATATTTTTTTAGCTTTCACTTCCAAAACAGACTGTGGACGTTGATTTGCTAAATGTTTTAAACCACTCCTGGCGTGGTGGTTAAAACAGAAGTATAGAAATATTCACGTGCTTTTTATTAAACCAAACTTTGAAAAGAGTTGTAAGCATTTGTGTTTGAGGTTCAGTTTACATCGCTGCAAGTTAGCTCTTATCTAAGTCGGACCAGTTAGACTGAAGCACGGCGAAGTAATAGGAATCTCTGTAGAAGTTTGCAAGTGGGTGAACGTGAGGGTGGCTGAAGGGTGAGGTAGCGGGCACCTCTTGTTATTACACCCTCTCACCTACGCAAGGAGTTTCTGTTTTGAGCTGTAGTGTAGTGCAAGATTAAGACGCTCTTAGCTTTGCTGTTAACACTCCACCTTCAGTTCTATTTGGTCTGAATAGCGTTGTTGCGTGAACAACACTTTCCATACATATTGAAATACTATCACAATGATTCATTAGATCAGTGCTAAGTAACAGAATGTCTAATAGTTACTTTCGATTTAACAAGCACGAAATAAATAACACACTACAATAATATAACTTAGCATTTAAATGTCGACATAAAAACATACAATAGAAACAAAATAAATCACCCGCTGAGAAAACAAGATGTCAAAAAGTAAACTGAAACCAAAATCGTTTACGTCACATTGTTACATTTCACCACTTCGGTTATAAATAAAAATGCCGAAGAAAAGTCAGATAAGACGACAGAGAAATAAGTTTAACCGAACGGGAGAAAGCATTATCATTGGCTCCGAGCGAGGAACAAAAGAAAATGGTGGAGAGCGAGCGTACGAGAGTACTTTATAGGCGCGTAAATATGTTTTATATCCCTCTACTGTCTGTTATACACTGGCGCGCCGCCGAACTCACCCCTAGCGTCTCCCACCTTCACCCAGAGGGTTGCCGCGCACTCGGAAATGCCGAGCTTTAATAAAACATATATTTTTCCGAGCGAGGAAAATACTGGGGAAACTCGCAATTTGTTCTTTCACTTTATGCTCGTTTACTAGACAAAAGTAGAACATTCTAGAAACATTATGTTAATCACGTTGTTATGTAGTTTAATGTAATTACAGTTGTTGTAATAATACAACAATGTTTAGTGATTGCTCGTTGACGGGTGAATTGTTAGTGGGTGCGAAATCTTATGAAGCTTGTCGTAACGCAGACAGAATTGCTTTGCTTAGTTCCCGTAGCATCATGACATTGTAGTACTTACTTAATGACGGTGTGACCCTTATCTCACGAGGAACAGCAACTAACCACGGGTAAGGACAATCTATTGTGCTAAGTATGGTTACCAAGCTCGGCCCACTACTTGAATTAATGTTCATTAGCTTCTGTACCTGCACCATAAGATGTTCAGTATTGAAATGGAAAAGTAAACATTTACCATTAATAGGCTACAACAGCAAACAATATACTGTGGTTCAAATAAAAATTTCATCATAATTGCAGATTAAAAAAAATCTGAAGCACTCTTCACAATGTAAATGAAAGTAAAAAGAATTTTAAGAAATAAGCTAACGTTGAAAGATGATAAAAGAGAAGTAGCGATTAAGATAATGTTGAAAACGAATTTATGTTCCGATTTCGTGGAGTAGATTAAATTATTTTCTTGTTGCTTCTAAAACGAGTTCTAAAGGAGTCGTAAGCGGCCGCCCAAGGAGAACACTAAAGAAAACTGGTGTCTTGGATCGAGTTCGTTTTGCTGTTACCACAAAAAGACGCACAGACTGTGCCATAAAATATTACACCAAACAAAAAGAAGGTAATTCAATTAAGCGAAGCAAGTTTCCGAAAGGAAATTCTGTGAGTGATACTTGATGTATTGTTAAACGTTTACTTTACGTTATAATGTTATGTTTATATGTATTATAGGATTAATTTCACTGGCTGATCGATCTATCGCATTAGCATTATTAATATGTAAAGATTACAAGTTGACATTACCGACGCCGGTCGGTATTAACTGGTAAGATTCCATGAGTTTATTAATGAGGTGCGAAATCTCGGTGGTCCCCCATAATTCTTAAGTACCGGTGGCTCGTTCACCGCATACAAGAGTGAACCGCTGTTCGCTCAAATAACTCAGAAATTCTAACTCAAGGCTACTTTTTTGGTGGTGTCGATTTGGGGATAAAGAATGGCGGATCTGCGGTAGCGATACGCTCCCGTATCACATAATTCTATACGAAGTGTTTTGAGTAGGGAACGGAAATAGCGGCGGAAGGAGCAAGCGGGCCGTTGTGTAATTCATTCCGTTCATGCGCTTATCGACAAATCGTTATGATGATAATAAATTGAATCGTAATATGTGATTGGACCTGAACAAGAATTTGAACATCAAGTATTTTTAAACGATCGATATTAATTATCTTCAATAACAGGATCACAATTATTGGGTATTTTTCTGTAGTTAAAATAAACTATTTAACTGAGTCTCTTGAAAGTTGAAGAACAGACGCGTTCTTATATTCCTATAATATTGAAATGGGAAACGATTTGACTATTAAATGTTTGGTATGCTTAATTCTTTCAACCACCTAGACGACTATACGTAAGTGCACTGGGTGGATAATAAACCCGCAACTTTCTATTCGGCAATCCATGTCTAAGCCATTAACGCTGCCGGAGCTTTATAGTTATATACTTAATTATCGCATAATGTTAACACTTATTGTGAATACGTAATTTCAAACCAATTTTGAGAATCACGCTTTTCAATAGTTACATTTTTATTACTAAGACGCAATTCTACGCGCATTTGTTAGTTGTTTGTGAAAGTAAACATATTGAGACTTGGTCAGAAGGAACCGTCCTGCTCCTACTACGTGTACATTATTAATGGCGAAGTTAGGTAGGCAGGTATGTAAGTTGCGATAGCTGTTAACGGTTAAGTTACGAGTGCCCAGGCCAGCGGATTGTGGTCATGCAGGGGCGGGCCGGTCTACCGCCTGCATTACTTGTTACCGACTTCTGTTACTACTAAGCTAATAACAGAGTTTACCGAGCCGGGTAGTTCGCCTAAATTCATGCTCAAGTTATATTCATAACATCTACTGCTTTCAATAAACTTTAAAGTGAAGTTCAATTTGAATAACTGCATAGATATAAGAGCTCGTGTTATAATAGGACTCGTATCCAGGTGAAAGACCTTTGCTCAAGTTCTTGTTTTCAGGAAATATACATAAGATTAATTTAGAGATCAAAACTAGAATCTACAAAGTTTCGGTAAAGAATGAAGAATGTCGTGTATGTTAAGTATGTGACAACAGAAATTGCTCGTTTAAAAGTATAAGATTACATACATATAATCACGCCTTTATCCCTGGAGGTTTAGGCAGAGGTGAATTAACACCCACATTTCACCAATAATTGTATTCGGTCCCACGTAATAGGGAGTGAGCCTATTGCCGTATTCCGGGCACTATTGTTGACTCGAGCCATGAATCTGAGGCTGAGGTTAAGTATATATGTCTGATGTTAAACAACCCTATCCCTTAGTCGCTTAGTACGACACCGCATCGGAAGAGATGGAATGATCGCCACCACTTACCACGCGGTAAGTATAAGATTACACACAAGAATTTTTATTCAAACTTTGTTAATGAATATTTTTAAATTTAAATAATAGTAGTTTTAAAGCTGCAAAATACAAGAAAACCAACACGTATCGTGGGAACAAAGTGATATTTAAATGTTTATTTCTATCATTAGATCACGTGTATATATTTTTATATTAATTTATACAAATTTATTTATATTGAATGCCTGAGACAATTAAAGTCTTTATGTTTATAATTTATTTTAAAAGTTCATGAACATTAACTCATTTTAAGCACGAAAGCAATGGCTACTAGACTGGCTTAATGACAGGTAAATGAGATGTAAAAAAAACTTAATTTTATCTTGTAGCAATAGTTAAATTAATAAAATTAAGTTTCTTCCAGTCTAACTGTGCCACATGATGTAGGTAGATGGAGAACGGTGTACACTGTACACAAACTTGACGTTTGAAATGTTTCGGAAGCGTCTACGTAATTAGCCAAACACGACTGGATTTGCATACCAAAGTGGAGGAATAATTGAACTTAGAGTGCAAATAGCCCAAGCGGAATCAGATCGAGTTAGTGGCGCTCTCTAGCCTAAGTGTAGCAGCAAGCAATGGCAGCGCGGTGCCACACCATCCTCTCATCTACACAGCGCTCCGCTCCGAGCCTCGAGTGACGTGCTCAGCTCAACTCCGCTGTCAACTTCACGAATAATTCAATTAATCGACTTCGGCGCAACAACGAGTTGAGACTGATTTCCTCTTCAGATATCCATTTACTGCCATTACTATACACTTCAAATTCATATTCGATTACGTCTCACGTCCGCGTCAAGGGGGAAATCATGTTTTAAAGTTTAATAGACATTATAGTAATGACGTGTAATTTTTTGCATTTTATTACAGTATTATCTTGAATACAAACAAGTTTCAAATTAATAAAAACTTTGAGGCAGTCAATTAGCAGTGAAATATTTTATTATGTATAGAGGTTTCAATTAATAGTTTTAATACAAATTTAATCTGAGGTATTAAAAAATTTATAGCCAATAAATTGTGTTTTGTGTTTTTAATAATATATATGTCTTTCTAAAACTTGGATAACGATGCCGTTTTGATGTCCAAGATAGGTCATTAAAATTGAGCAAATAGCTTGTCTCACGAGTAATTAGTAAAGCCAATTTAAAGTATGCAATTAGTCAATAGACTTTTTAATTAATTAATGTAGAATTTAGATTTAACAGATCGCGACGTAGTAGTTTAATTTTTCAATTCAAAAACAGCCTCACAATTGGATCACTACAACAAAATATCCATAATATATTAAGCACACAGTCACAGTCTGAAAGTCTATGCCTGTCAAGAAGCACATTTAAAATCTGAGAAAGCAATTCAGATCAAAAGATGAATTGCCTAATAAAACACTTATACTTAGTTTTCAGCGGAGAAAATTGAGAGAAATGGAGGATGGGGCGTTTCGGACGGAGCAGGCAGCGAAGCGGCCAGATAATTAGATTAAGGGGAACGTGGCCGAGTCGGGGTTGCGGCCGCTTCCGAACAATGGTATCAGTATTTTAAAGCTTTCGAATTTGCACGACTGCCGACACAGATTGTTTTCACTCATTTTTCAATTTAAAATAGAGATTTAGTGGAGAATATACCTTATTGGTTAAACAAATGTAATTATTTCTTACAGGAAATTATTTTCCGATTTTATGTCAATGCCAGTAGAATAAACATAAGTGGTAGTTAGTGACGTTAAAGGCGGTGTAATGTATTTAATTACGGCCACTTCAAGACTGCGCCAATCTCGTAATTACTGACAGAGAGACGACGGCGCGTAATCAGCGCCCTTTGCCATGTCGACATACGTCGGAGAGCGCTTAAACTCTGGGCGCTTTTAACTCACATTTCACAACCTGTTGACGAGTTAGTTAAGTCTCTAGAGCGCGTACAATCCGACTACAAAGCGGACTTTACCCTTCAAATCCTGACTATATACGTATCAAGTGCCTGAACGTTAGACTCTACAATAAAACGTTACGACCCGCTTAGCTCTTAGACAATTAAAGTCAGATCCAATTAATTAAGCTTACAATCCAACTAAACAATTTTGTAAACAGGTGCTTAGAACATGGCGTTCCGCCCGCGAGATTAATCACAGTGCTCGTAAGTCCAGCTGGGTAATAAACTGAGAACGAGCAACTTCGCCACTTACATTACACGGACATTTATTTCCAACGCTCTGTTTCAACTTTTCCAACTCTCAAAGAGTCGAGGAGAGACCCGTTTAATTAATTTACGCGTTTCGCAAATATCGTTTAGAGACATTAACTGAAAAGTTTTAGGGAGAAATATTAATGTACTTGCCTTGTCATCGTCGCCTTCGCTATCACACTGTAAAAAGAGAAACACGCATTTTAGTTATGTAGACAATTCTAAAGCTCACTTAAATAGTTCATGCATTATGATTAATGTAATTCATATTATCCTCGCCTGTAGTATAAAGCTGCATTTTGCAGAAAGCTGTCAGTGTAATAAAACAGCGGTAATTATCATTTTATCCATTACCTAAAAAGCGTGCATACAATTTTATATACATTATTGATTCAACAATTTTGTCAAATCAAGCTTGAATAATGAGATATTTTATGTTATGTTAAATTGTATTGATAAGAAACATCACTTTTTTACCATTATTCTACAAATTTTAACATTATTCTACACAACATAACTAGAAAACAATCTGGGATAAATTCAATTGAGTGAAAGACTGCTATTATCATAACATAAATTGACGAATACATTACTCGTTATTTATGAGGTAAGTTCATACCGGGGGAAACAACAAGGGATCAGGCTGAGATATTACAATTTCAAATAAATACAGAACATGAAGTATTCAGGACGGGCGCAGGTAATGTTATGTAGTATGGAACAGTACCGCCTCGACAAATCTCGTGATTTAGCTGCGATACGCGCCGAATATCGAACAGGGTCTATGTGTGTTGCGTGATCTGGGTAAATTTGCACACAGTAATGGAGAATTATGGCTATAACATGTCTTTTTGATCACAGTAGTGTTTAATTCATAGTTCATTGATTCCTACATTAGTACTTACATGTCGGGTGTTGATTAGAATGTTTAGTTTTCATGAAGTCGGTTAAAAATACAATAAGCATAAAAAAGCAGTAAGCGCGCAATTAGAAACATTAGAAAAATCGTGCATGGTGTAAGAGAAATATAGTTAGCTTATCTACTTTGTAGCAAACGGACAACATTGATAATACTCACGATATAGCCTTTTCCGGAACTACAGCGGCTACTGGCCTGTAGGCAGGAGAGAGAAAGCGAACATATGAGTGGATTGGAGTGACTAGGGGTGGTGAAGTTTGTCTCGTCTCTCCTAAGATTAAACTTGGCTGAATAGTTTATTTTGTAACATCAAACATTAGTTAGCAGCTTCCAGATTTACATATAAATATATTTTAGGAGAAACGAGATTTTCGAGCAACGAAACAGAAGGTAACATTTTATTTCACGATCTAACACTCAATACAATCACAACACTAAGTGATTTGTTGACATGCATATCTTTATATTTTTTTATTTATTAGAAGCACCATACTAATTATAACATTGTGATCTTAGAGTAAGCAGAACGCGGATACAGGTTTACCGTCGATAAAGGTTTAAAGATATTTCTTTCAGATAGTAAAGTGTTATGGCAGATCTCTGCAGAGTTAATCTTGGTGTGTATCCTACGCGCTAAAGTCACGGCCAGCTTTGCAAGTTGGTAATGGTAGTAGGTAATAGGACGCAAGGACATGTGATGCAAGGAGATACTCACGTCACTAAGACGATCGCGGGAAGAATCGGGATCGCGAGGAGCCACTGAACTACCCGTAAGTCTTTCTGAGGCACGTCCACTGTCATCCGACGTACCAGCGTCTTGAAGCAGCGTAATACCCTGTATAAAAGAAATTCAGGGTAAATATTATGCCCGTACTTAACAGGGCAAGAATTTCATAAGCTTCCTTACGTACTTAAGTTATAGCGCCTCGTGTATAGATACCTTAAGAGCAATTCTTTTACAAAAAGGGGAGCAGAGGAAAAGCTTTTTATATAAGGCTCACGAAATTGAGCGGTAACTAGGATATAAGAAAACTTGATAAGACGGGCCGGGAAGAGAGGGCGCGGACGGGATGAGTGGAGCCGACCCAAAACGTAACTTGCCCCGGGCTCCGACAATAAAAAGAGTTTTCCATTTATCACATTTCGCGTCTATTTTACGGTAGGGTTCGAAAGGCGCTCGTTCAAGCGGGGTAGCGACTGGGATGCTTAGCGACGAATGCTATACAGGACTGCTAAAAGAAAATAATACCAGTACATATAACTCCTTATAAATGGATAAGGCTGAGAACCTTTGAAATAAATTAGTAGATTGTTGGTTTTGGTTAGCGATTTTATTCTTTCATCTTGGATGTACTTCCCTCTTCATTAAGGTTCACAACTGAATTTATGAAAGTTGTATGGAAGTGTTTATAACTTGTTGTTGTTAATTAGTGAGATAAATGAGATCCATTGATTAAAAGTAAAGAAAAGGGTGCTGATAGTCTATTTTTAGCACTCATAAACATATACATACCATTACGTCGGTAGCTTATTGGTTAAGGAGTAGGCCTTACGATCGGGAGGTCCCGGATTTGAATCCTGGCCATTACACTACCGACGTGAACCCACTCCTAGCACAAGTAATTTAGCTTAGTTGGAGGGGTTAGAGGGAATTTTAGTTATTGCGGTTGTTAATATTCTTTTATGTAAAATAAATAACAGGAAACTATCCTATAAATAAAATTAGGTCGCGTCGATAATTTCAATTTCTATTCAAGTCGCAAGTATTATTGGATGTGAATGAAATATCAGTAAAATCAAATATGAATACGCGCAACAAATAAAACTGAGAAATATCAAGATAAACATTACGAAAGTATTATTGTGATAGTAATAATCACATAATAGAACAACCCTCCGTTACCTCCCCAGCACGTTACGACTTGACAAAAACAATAAAAGTTGAATATGTTCACCTCACATAATAGACAACAAAGAGACATACGCTCAAGATTATGTCGCCAAGTCTAATAAAAGGGATTGCTTTCCGACCCTTTACATACATAAAATGAGTTAAACAAAGTCGCACATATCAATTTAATCCGTATCTCGTAGGCGAGTGAGATCCCTCTAATCCCTGAATGGGTCGTGTCTTTCGGAGATGTAACGGGGAATGTTGCCACATAATTACTTTCGCTCATTATCGTACGCCTCAATTATAGCAATAACATAGCCGAGCTTTACTACTGTTCGTGAGATTTGTAGTAAACATTTACCAATGGTATTATTTATAACAGTGTCATTAAAACTATTTACGACAGTAGCAGACCCTTCGGAAATTTTGATATCCTTGTAATACTAACTGACAGTAAAAGTCTTGGAATCGATTTAAACTTTTTACATGTACAGACCAAGCGACCGACTAGAATACAGGCCTTTTCATAATAAAGTAAAGGTCGCGAATCAAGTCTGAAATAGCTTTGATTGCGAGGCTGCGATGCACCGGCGGCGGCGGCTGCCTGGCGGGAAGCAGTCGTGCTCGACCGTCGACACAACCGCTAATTGAAACAACGACCGCAGCCGAGCATTACTTATTCATGAGAAGTCCATATGGCGGCGAAACGTGACCAACGAGATAAATCATTCAATTACATTTTTCATGAACAGACACTCCAGCGGTTATGCACTCTCGACTTAATACCGGATAGTAATTATTCACATTATGAAACCGAGGAGGGTGGAAGTATTGTATTACTGCCGCTATTGACAGATTGTTTCATTGTTGAAGGTTGTATAAATTATTTTATAACATCTTAGAAGTATGTCAGGGATATCGCAATGAGAAAGTGCAAGCTCTAATGCTATTTATTAAGAGGCAGGCTGTCACTGAGGTGATGAAGGCGCGGTGTGAAGTGTTGCATAATTTATTTATGTTACAGCACGTTATTCTTCTTGAAAGCCCGCAGAACATTATTTTATAATGCAGGGAGAATTGTTCTACGTAGTCATTATTTAGTTATATTACTGCACGGACAGAGATAGTTTTGTAAAAGCTTAAATGGACGATAACTAAGACGTACAGAAATATTATAAACGAATACTCGATGGTTTAGTAGATCCTAATAGCGTAACAATCGGTCAAACATCAACAAGCGATAGCAGTGGTGTTAGTTCGTAGAATTTACATATTATGGAATTTTGCGACAGCCCGTTCTAGTATTAAATACGCTGCGGCAGGTGGAATGGGCGGGTATGTGATTGAATTAATATTTTCAGTGTGCCGTCGGCAGCCGAACAGATTTATTAACATTTGAACAGTTGGTAAATGGAATAGGAAAGCCATTACAATCTATTAACTATTTACATTTTCAATCAGAGTTAGTAAGCTCTTTGTTTCAGCCGCAGGTAATAATTTAAAACGGCTACATAATACGGCATGGATAGTTAATTAATTAGTAAATAATGGCAAATCAAACGTAACCAGCCACAATAATGTTTGTTTACATAGTTTCAACAAATGAAATTAATAATATAATGGCGTGCCAGATATCAATTTCATTGTAATTAATGAGGGTGAGTAATTTGTGTGTTAATACAAAGATGTATTAATACGTCTATAAATTCAAATTCGACAAATACTGTTCTATTGTAAGGAATATTTTTAAAGTGCGGTTGTGGAAGACATTAATATGCAATTCAAGTCAGTAATGTTATTCAGGCTATAGTCGTTGTCGTTATGCATTAAATAAACTTGTTTGACGTTTTATTTCGTCTGAAGCTCAAGTTCTCAGAACAAATCCCGCCGGCTCTCGGTAAACAACCTGAACATATTGTGGCTTTATTCTATCTAAGAAAATACAAATAGAACTGTAGGAATATGTACTTTTTTTATTCTGAACCTAAATGTTAAGATGAACTACATTAATATCTTTGAAAATAAACCGATTCACATAGATTCCTATCGCAACACAATACATACATACAATATTGATAAGTCTCTTAACCATTTGGGCACCCAGTTAGGTAGATACCAGTTTGTCAGTTACTACGATCTAGAAGGTCGAATTCTCGTAATAAAAATATAGGTAAGTAATTATAATTCATAGCAGAAAATGTAACAAAATTTTCAACATCCAACATTGACTGTAATTTGATTATATCCAAACGTAGCCGAAATGTAAAATGCAAATTGGTATTCTGTTAGACTTTGTAATTGATATTGTATTTTAATGCGAACACGCGTTCACGCTTCATACGTGAAGTTATTTGAGATCGTCCTGTAGTAAGCATAGTTTATTTGATCTAGATAATGCGCTTAGATCTACCTTTCCTGTCATACCGCACAACGCTCGTTAAATCAATATCACTTCTATGTTACAATATTGAACTAAGAGGTGGACTACAATACTACTCAAGGGATTTTTTCTTTAAATTCGTTCAATGTGCTGGCTGGCATAGTATTGCTATAAGCCGCCATTATCCACTGCATTTCAATTAATAAAATAAACGGGATGAAACGACATCGACGTAGCGTATCACGTTCATGACGTTATTAATAAATTTTCAATTGATTACTTAATTATTAAATTGTGAAGCGCTGTCGAATTTCAATGAATGTTTAATGGAGACATCGTTTACCAATAAATCAATTGAAACTGCAAAGCACTTTGCAGCTAAATGTTTCGATTCCATAGTTTACTTCAATGACGGTGAACTAGAAATGGTTTTGAAATACCTACATAATATTGAATTAGTTACCTCGATGCATTTCTACGGCATCTTATCAAATTCTGTTTGTTTGTAGTTATAATAAAAGCGGAACTTTTTATAAAACTGATTAGTACTTAATATACCTAATACAAAATATCAAAAATATAAATATTTAAATGTTTTATCACGACACGACCCATTTCTCGTTTAAGATAAGACAAGTTGGAGGCGACATAAGCAAACGACAATATCGTCCAGAAAAGGGGAAATAAAAAATATTTGGCATTGGAGTCGTGTCGCGTCCGTGGCGATACGGCATTTTCCGGAGACAACACAATAAGGACGCTCCTCTGTCGAAAGCAATCCATGTCCCGCCGCAACCAATTTCATGTTAACGTACAAACATAGCGAGCTCCGTACGACAACAAAGAAACTCTCCTTGGAAAAAATATGTTTACCTTTTAGTATATTGGATATGAAAAGATTATGATTTAGTAACGATGGTATTGGAATATTTGGAATTGTGATACTATTTGTCAGTTTCGAAAGCAATCTGTTCCTTGAATGAATGAAGTGCTCTACTTCATTCATTCAAGGAACCGATTGCTTAACTATTGCCAATTTGTCATTCGCAGATGTTAAGATTAATTACCAAATCATCACAAACCCATAATAGAGTTTAAAGTACAAGTGAGGTTATTAACTTAACTACTCAAATAATTCAGAAGAGAATTAATTAAATTAAAGTTAGAAGCTAGTTGGCTTGAGTGGTAGGTGTTTGAAGCGACTTTTAGTATCTCGTCGTCAGAGGGAGCGTAACTTAATGATCGCGTACGGCGCTAGGAGGCTATATTCTATTCGATGGCAAATTGAATCTGCAAAGAGCTATTAGCCGACACCGCAGCGGCGCGCGTTCCCAACTCGTGCCAAACGATCGTGCTCATGCCCAGCTCCTCTCACTCCAAATATTGTTTTAACCGCGATATTATACTTTAATTTAACAAAGTTTTACGGCACATATTGAAACATATGCTATGCAAACTGGTATTATAAACTTTATGTTAATGAACCGTAACTATCAATTGACTTCAGATAGCGTTTTACATGCACACCGTTTCCGACAGTTTCATATTAAAGCTGGCATAATTTATTCTGTCGACGGCGCGGTGCGGAGCAAGATTTTCCGCTTTATTCAAGCAACAGCACGAGTGGCGGGAGGCAAATTGGATGTGATTGCGACATATCTGGGCTGGCGCTGGCGAACTGTCGAAATTCACGGGGGAGCACACAGGGTAAACTGCTCGCATTCCGCTCAGAGTGCTCCTTTCGAATCAGAAATGTGAACCTATTTAGAACTCAAGCACACACTTCGACTCAAGAAATAAATATTCGATATTCCCGAAACTGTATGGAATATAAAGTAGACAAGATTTTATATATCATATTCATAACGTATCTACAGAATAGAAGTATATTGTTATGGGTATTTTTATAATTTGTCAGTGTATATGAATTGAATGAAGGGAGCAATACCATTATAGTTGAAATAATTTAATAGGTGCATTATTATGATTTTAGTCTAGGGCTAGATTGACTCAAATCGATTGTGAGAATAATCGATTCAGGTAAGAAACGATTAATCGTTTTAATATATCATATATTGATATTTGGATTAGGATATGTGTTAGGGTTAATGAAAACATAAAACGTGTATTAATGATTATTATTTATTTACTTTCTGAGTTACTTTCGCTTTTATTATCTTAAACAAATAAAAAAACCGACTTCCAAAACTAAAAACTATAAAGTCGGTGCTTAGCCCGAGAGGCTATATTATTTCAATTGATTGTATCATAATATCAGGCACAAAGTAGGGCGCCAACTTCAGATCAGTAAATCTGTAAATTCAGTATTTTTTCTCTTATCTTTATTATGTTATTTTATAGTTTTTGAAATCGTTTTTTAAACGAAATTTTCCTTTTCTTTTTTACTTTTAAATAATAGGTTATTTTTAAAGTTTACTGATTTTGTCCCTCTTTTTAGTGGGCAGTCCAGTATGCCGACCATTATAACCATTTAATACTCTAAATAATTTAAACAAGACAGTGATGCTTTACATCTGTTATCTGCCTCCATAGTTCAAGGCTTGGTAATTCTAGAACACCCTTGACCATCGTAATGTCGCCTACCGTATCACAGGATCGTCATAAAACTAGCTAAAATGCAATCATTTCCCATTTCCTATTTAATTTCGAGGAGTTCTCTGGTGTATCTCCGAAGTCAAAAGTCCAATACCCATGAAATTTATTTAGAACTACCTGTGAATTGTACCGAACCCAGTTCAAAAATAATGTGTGTTTAAAAATCAGTTCATAAATGACAGAAATATGGAAGAACATAGAAAAGATGTTATCTGCATCGAACTAATAAAGAAATCACGTAAATCGGATCATATAACTGAGTAATCGGTGTATATACATAAAAACTGATAAATAAAAGATAAAAATCAAAATAAGAACCTCCTCCTTTTTGGAAGTCGGATAAAAACAATAATAATTCGTTGTCTCTAGTATGCGATATGGTAAAAGTAATATCTAAGCAACATCTATGTCTCTTAAGATATAGGGTTCTCCCAAGTTTAAGAGGCTGAGTTTCAAATGTCCTGAACATGGCTTTCTAAGTATCCTGAAGCCAACGAGTGCTTATAAAATGTATGTTATTTTTATTGTCAGCTGTGTAATATTTTTGCAATAAACGTTTATTATTATTATTAAGTTGAGTAACATAAGAGGGTAAAGTAACGAGTAGAGATAATCTCCACACAATTAAAATGTAACAACTGAAGATGTATGAATGAACTGAATGTAACAGCCACAACAAAATAAAAAGAAATACCATATAACGTATCTGTGTTACGAGGGCTCTCAGAAATACAGAATCACGTCATAGTTCAAATTACTTGTATATTAATTTAAACTGAACTTTGTTACACTATATTTATAAAACTTATTATTTTATCAGTTATTATGTATGTACAAAAACTTCGATTACAAGTGTTATGTTTCGTTCCAATCGTGCAAAGTTACCTTCTACGACTTAGGGCATATTTATGTCAAAATGCATCTATTAAATTAATTCAACTATACATAGATAGATGATTACAGTCCGTCAAATCTAAGAAGTACCGTTTGACAGTTCTGACAATTGAATGATAGGGATGGGATGAAAAAATCGATTACTATAATATCCGAACTTTAAGAGATCGATTACTATAATATCCGAATTTTAAGAAATCAATTGTTATAATTAAATAAAAGAAATGTTTAGGATATTTTTTTATTCACTACTAGTACTAGTATCGTCGTCTTCGTCATCATCGTCATTTAAATTAATGACCAGTTGATTGTCCATTACATTATCAAAGTGTACGTCTCTTTCGAAGTCGTCCATTATTATTTTCTTTGTTTTTTGTACTACTTTACTCCAATCTTCCTGTGTAACTTGGGCACATGCTTCCTTTAATAAACCTTCCATTTTCTTGACACTGAAGGGTGGTTTTGTGTTGTGTCTTGCTGCATAACCTGTAAAACAATAATGTAACTATTTGATAGCAGACGAAAACCATTGTTTAAATTATAAATGTTAGAAGTACTCGTGTTATTATTATAATATTATAAAATATTACCTTTAACTTGGGCCCAAATCAGTTCAATGGCATTATATTGGCAATGGTACGGAGGAAGTCGTATGACTTTGTGCCCGTGCTCTTCGGCCAATTGGTCAATTACATATGTCGGTTTTGGTGGTTTATGCAATTTCACTAACTGTAATAATTCAGCTTTTAATAGTGACATGTCGGCATCCACTCCTTTTCTTTGCAGCCATGCCACCAAATCTGCTTTCTTATTGGCTGACGTAGGTGCTTTATCAATTTGCACAGAGTGGTATGGGGCATTATCCATTATAATTGTGCTGTTAGGAGGGATATTCTGTAATAAATTTAAGAACCACTCTCGGAACCTTACTGCGTCCATTTCTTCATGATACTCTTTAGTGCTTTTGGATTGGAAAGCTAATAAAGAGTTTTCCACGAAGCCTGTAGACGCTGACCCAGCATGGCATATTATGAGGCGTCCACCTTTTCCTATCGGCACCTTCGAGCACGAAGCTTCAGAATCATCAGTCCATGTTTTCGGCACAGAATGGTTGGAATTTAGCCAAGTTTCGTCCAAAAATATTACATTATCCCAGTTTATAATTTGTTTAACTTCGCGCAGGAATGTTAGTCGCTGCATAATTATGTCATGTCGCTCCATAACAATTTTTCGTTTGTCAACTTTTTTGTATCTGAAGCCAATTCCTGTTATTACCGTTCTCAACGACTCTATGCTTCCCTTATACAGCCCGGCATCTTTTAAAGTTGCACATAACTTTGCCAATGTTGGAAATTCGCCTCTTGTAAAATACCCGTATATATGGTTTCTAATAGCATGACTATCGAATTCATCGATGCCTGTCACAGGTTTATTTTGTTTCGTTTATTCGGTGTGTGAACTACGTTACTGTCACTCCCCGAAGGCCCATATTTTTCACTTAATATTTTGCCAACGGTGCGGCTACCAATACCGAGAGCTTCACCGACGCGATCCCGAACTTGTGTAACTGGCAGTAGAAGTCCACCATTTTGAGATTCACGCTCAAAATACTCGTGTAATTTCACCACCAATTCACGAGCCTGGCTGTTCAAAGTACGTCCTCTTTTCGACATTATTAATAAACACTTGCTTAGTTCGGAGTCCAGTATAAATATTGCCAAGGTAAACGGATAAAGAATGATCAGTCCAGAAAAGTAATAGCCAAGTCACAAATTGTAAAACACAAACGAGAAAGCAAGTACGCGCACAGTCAGCTTCCAAGATGGCGAGAGACTGCTGACGCCGAACCGACCGAGCGGACCGCGTGCGCTTGTAGTTGGCAGTGTTGCCAGAAAAAAAAAATTGTAGAGACTTGGACACCTGCGATTTTGCCTATTGACCTAAAAATAATTAAATTAATTTATTTTAGGGTATCTGTGTATTCAGTGCATTATGCGGTCGCGCAGTAACGTCGTTAATTTATAACATCAGGCAACAACATTTTTGTGAATGGGTTCTACATACCTTATTTTTATTAGTTTTAGACGTAGAAATAAGACTTAGAAGAAAAAATTGTAATTGTAAAATCAATGGATGTGCTTGTTAAAAATTTGTTTATTTCTCTGTAATATGCAAACCCATACTATCATACACAAAAATAAATGTAAAAAACACTATCCCTGACTCCATTTACTATTTCGACAGCGTTAGCGCGAGAAACCCCGACTTATTTGGGCGCGAAAATCAAAAATCGACAAATCGCTTTCGACAACTTTTTAAAGAAGCAAATATATTTGATTTATAAATACGTATTTTTGGTGAATGGGTTTTATCTCATATTTTACGATTACATAACTATTTAGTTATGTAATCGTAATATGTGAGATAAATCCCATTCACATGAAAAAATATTTGTTTGGTTGTCAAGTGTAATTTGTAAATAATACATTCGATTTTTCGTATATGTAAACGATTTTTTTGCATACAAGTGTATCCGAAGAGTCGCAACACTACGTGCAGTGACCTAACTACGTAACTTTGTAATGCGGTCAAGAATATAACTATTAGAAATTATTTACTGTGTAAATATGTGTTATTTTGCTTTGTTTGAAAGTTTTCAATTACATTTAGATATTAAGAATTGTACATTTTTAGATACAATAATGAAATCTTTCTAAATTCATGGTTTTATGAAAAAGGTTATCGAAACTGAATAATGTACGTATGAACAAAGTTGTTTCGGTTTGAAAAATATGAAACGTCAAACGGTACCTCTTAGATTTGATGGACTATAGTGTCTGCACCGGGACAGCAATTGCAATTCACATTCCGGCTCAATGATTAAGTAATTGCAGATTTAGTGTGGAATCTGTAGTGGTCTTAGACATTACTAATAAAATATTAATATTTTTAGTAAGTAATAAAGAAACTCGTTCCATTTTATTTTAAGATAAGAAGAGCAGTCCGACTAGGGTAGCCAGAGCTGTCTGGAAAGTTTTTATGCTGTCAGTGGGAAGACCAAAGTCTTGTCCTGATTTTGTGTTCTGCACTGACGGCACAGAAAATCTCTGTTCTTACAAGGTAGGCAGCACGGATGGTGACTCCCCTGGTGTTACACACTTTTATACGTCACGGTAACCACTATCCATCAGATGGGCCGTGTGCTTTTCTGTCCCCAAGTTGTATAAAAAAATGTCACCGTGAACATAAAACATTTAATGTTTGATGATTTATTTTTTCCTTTAAAATAATGGGCTTACTAAAACCCCAATATAACAACGCTTTTAAAACATAATGATATAGTATAGCCGCTTCGACATTTAAGCTAAAAAGCTTCGGAAATACGCCTATTATGCGTTAGGAATAAATTGGACGAAAACAAATTACACAACAAGTTGAAAATTACGTTAAGTTGTACCGATCGTAGCGCTAACAAACTGTTTTTGTAATTAAGTGCTAATTGTTTAGGAAACCGTTCCATCATGTAAACAAATTATGCATTTTGCAGTTGTTTATTCAGCAGCAAAGTTGAGGATGAGACGTGTTGACAAGTCGATTGGCAGTTTGCATACATTTTATGGCTTCGGCGAGAAAGTGGATCCCGGAAGAGGCAAACGCTGCTTACAGATTTAGATTGGCTGCATTTAGACACGATGTGAGATCATTCGACATATTTAACTTATAGGTGCCTATGTTACGTCCGAGATCACTTTGCGATCAGTCAATTAATGTACGTGTGTAAATAATGTAATGTAATTCTAATCTTTATTTGTATGTTAAGTTTTTAAATAAAGATCTCTTTCACTTTCAAAACGTTTAAATTAAGTGCACCGCTGAATACAATCAAAATAGTTACGTAACCTGAAATTCGTTTCGCAACAATTCAGTTGAATGTTTTAATATTCATATACAATAATTGTATTCAAATAATTTCAGGCCATATTAGTACAACTTCAGTGTATTGTTTAATTATTATTTGAGTGAAAACAAATAAGTCCAACACATTCCTCGTAGCGTAAACAAGAGATGTACATACAATACCCGTTGTTAGTACTGGCATTTTGCACAATATCAATTATGTTGGACTTTTGTGTGTTCTGCGTTAACATGATAAAAGTCGTTTAAATATGTATGTACACACGGGATACTACATTCAAAACAAATACCACATAGAGAACGGACGGCTATTCGCATGCTAAGCGTGACATGGCAAACATTTTAATAATATGCTTATTGCTTAGGTCTTGTTTCACCACTGCCATAAAAAGCTATTCGGAATAAATATATTTAACTCCAGTTAATCTTACTAACTGCATAAATTCACGCGCATGTAGGGCTTCTACATATTTTTTATGGTATGCTTGGATACTAATAAGCTTAAAATAATGTTTTGCTTACTCGACCCATTTTAAAAAATAAATATCATTCATTACTTGAGTGAGAACTTTGTATTAAGTTTAGGTACGGAAATTAGGTAGGTAATTGAATGTGTAATACTTTCACTAAGTTTTAATATGTCGCCAATACACATGTTTAAATGAAAGTGTAGAAGTTATCTACTATTTCACAGCTGGTAAGCACAACAGGTGAAGCATTACATTATTTTATCCATTTCAAATGACAGTTGAGTTACATGTTGAGTTATTTATAGACCTCGCAGCTTTTAAGGCGTTGGTGAAACGAGAACGCGTAAAATGGGTGTTACTTACATGAGAGTTGACATTGTTGGGCGGGTGATTTCGCCCTGAGTCGGTTGCCAACGCTGCCAGAGGCAAGCGAGGCTTTGTCGACAGAGCGTTTGTGCGAGGTGAGGAAGCGCATTTTACAGCAGCCTGTCAACAAACATACACACGTTTCAAAGGTAGGAAGATTATTTTTCTTTTTATGTATGGACACTTTCCCATGAGTCTGCTTAGAACTGAAATAATTGTACCAGACAAAGCAAATAACTATTTTTGACTCAGGAATTGAACCCGAGATCTTATTCACAGCAGTCACAGAGGGAAGTCTAGCCAAATTTCAATAACTATTACGTCAGTAATACACATATTAATAAAATGGAATGTAGATAGTGTCAGTCTATTTATTGTGGATGATAGATAATATAGAGCTCACACGTCAAGAGCAACAACAATGATTTTTCAATAAAGCCTTATACTAATATAAAGTGACAGGTTATTACTGGTAATTGTAGATAAGGTAATTTCTAGAATGACTCATTGTCATGTTGCTATTTCAGCAAACTTTAATAACGTATCTGCATCATATTAATAGAATAGATTGTAGGTTGAACTTGACGTTTATATAATTATCTTATCTCACAGCCAATTGCAGAAGAGAACTGCTACATAAAGACATGAATATTGGTGTACTAAACAAGATAGTTGTAAGGAAATCAATGCAAATGAAAACAGTTTACGGAAAACAATGAACTTTCTTATGTAAAAATTGGTAGGTATAATGTTTTTTTTTTAAAACTAAGCTGCTTCTCAATCTTAAGCGTAAATCATACAGAAAAGTCATAAAGCATAAATCATAGCAAAATCGTATCGACGCCATTAGTAGTAAATCTATAATCGATAATTACGATTTTGCTTTACTTATGCCACACGCATAATGCCTTATCTGTATAATTATTTTTTTGTACATTATGGTACTTTCTGGTTATCCTATAACTCTTAAACAACTTCATCTATTGAGGTTATATACTTTTTTTTCATCAAGACGATGTATGTTGGTTTAGTGCCAAAAAACTGTGGTGTGTGCACTGTGGTAGAGGTATAAATAAATTTTATACTTATTTGTATTGATGGGTGGAGCTGTTGGTAGCAGCCAGTTATTTTTATATTATGTTTTGGCCAATAACGTGGAGTTATTATCTTAAATGGCTTAAGAATGAACATACCGTTGATAGTGAGTGTATAACTAGTGATATACGCATATACCTAATATGAATTACCGTGTTAAGTTAAGTTACCGTGAACAGGACTGATATTACGATCGCGGCTAAGTGGTAATCGAGTAGGTTAATACATCACATACTTCAGACAAGGTAGTCTCTCCCACAAAAACCGTATAAACCAAACCAAATAGAGGAGAAGTAAGCAGAGAGCACCCGGGTCAGAGGTGAAAGCCTCGATACAACCAGAGCAACGTTAGAAAATGTCATATTTAGTACAGATCTACGACAAAATTGTGAACTAAATGTAAGATATTTTAGACCGTACTCAGACTACAGTGCATACTGCCTCGTCAATTAAAACCAATTAATCATGGGCTTTGTATATGTGCTAAAAATATGCATGTTATATTATGATGTATAATTGTCACAATTAAGAGTTTTTCTAACTCAACAGCATACCCCCGACATGAACATACTGCTAGTAAAAAGAATGCTAGATTTTTATATACCACTTAGATAGCAAACAAGCACACAGCCCACCTGATGGAAAGTGGTTACCATTGCATATCGACGTGTGCAATAATAGGTGCGTGCTGCCGACCTTGATATACGTGAACCTCATCAGCCTCATAGTGATTTCCTAGTTTGTAAATATTTTACGACATTCTAAAGTTGCTTCTTATGATTGGTAAATGGTATGACATCTTTTTCGGGAGCTATTGCTGATATTTATTATTAACAAGAAGGTGCTGGGAAATCCTACCGTATTGAGTATACGTTATGTAAGATCATTATTGTAAATTATATATCGAACTAGCTGTACCGTGCGGTTTTACCCACGCTAAAGTTAATACGCTTCTATAGATCGTAGCGCAATGTTATTTATTAGTAATGAACTGAATGAACAATCATCCTACTAAACTAATATTATAAATGTGAAAGTTAGTGAAGATGTTTGGATGTTAATCAATCACGTTCAAATAAAATTAAACGACTCTCGCTGAAATTGAAGTGGCTGAAGTTTGGAATGGATCGTGCCCGCTAGATAGTGTTATTCCAGGCACCAGCTATTTTTTTATCCCTGGAATAGATACTCATGTATTGTGGGATCAGATAACCGCCGCGGCCATCAGGTAATCTCGAAATAAAACACACATATACAAAGAAAGTCACACCAACAAAAGAAATCCAATAGATTGTATGAATCTATTTTGTCCACTAACTTACATAATGCAATACCTACGTTGTCTACTAGGCCATCGCCATTATACGACCAATGTTGATGGCTTTGATTTACTATCTAAGTACTACTGTTCTATATCTATTATGTAAATATAGTTTATTTTCATAACTAACATTAAACTAACCTTATCATTATTTAAATAAAAATCAGAAAGTTCAATGTGTGCATGAAACACATGCTGCTACTATTTTACAATTTGTAGGGGAGATTACGTTTTGGCAGTGGTGACACAATGAGGGTCCCCGGTGACATATTTTTGAACGTCCACGGACGTATTTGAGCTTCGCTTCGTCGAATCCGACAGGGTGACTAACGGGACACGGGGATTTTATTTGATTGAAAAAGTTGAGGGATCGACTGCGTTTGCATATTTTTGTGTATTTCATTTTAGCATTGTTGTATTAAATAAAAACAATGTTAATGAATTGTGTTGGGGATAATATGAATATAACAGTATATGCATAATAAATGCATTATTGAAAATAGAAAGTATTTGTTTGCGTTCATGTATTGTGTATGTAACAGGATAGTGAAATGTGGATATACCTAATGCATCTCTGCCTATCACTAATAAAATAAATAAATAATGTAATCATGGACAAATTCCACAGTATTTTTACTGTGGAATTTCATTTTAATTTATTCATTGATCAAGCGATATACCTGGCATAGAAGAAATAAACAATCAAAAAAATTTATCAGATCTAAGAGTCAAATAATATCCCTTATAAAAATCTTAGGCACACAAACGACACAAAGGGAACCCTTATAGCGAATTAACTATTGTACACGCGTAACCCTTCACCCTCGGTTAAACAACTCGAGGGTGTGTGGTAAATTGGTGTGAGAGTGTTTAGTCAAGCTTCGGAACGGGAACAAGACGTCCGAGTGCGATACAAGCTATCTTACAATCTACATTTTTTTTTTCATTTAAGCGTTACCGTAGTCAGGGAGCGGGACACGTGCTGCCGTGCCGTGAACGATATAACGTGAATAAATAATAACAATAAACTACAACGTTCCACACCCACTACTTATAATTTATACCATTTTGTAAACATTAATGAGGTGTTTAACTAAATTTTTATAGTAGGCGGTGTTGCTTTTGTCAAAATTTGCATAGTTATATTTTCTTTTTGTTTGTTTGACTTTATTTTACTTCTATAAAAGATCAACCTAGTAGAATAATAGCAATGAATACGTATAACATATAAAGAATAAAACCCAATTGCCCACACACGATAATAAAAAGCAAAAACCGAGAGTAAACTTCATTTTACAAGGAATAAATCTCTTCAGAACTGCGACGAAAGCTAAATTCTCTCGAGAACTTTGTGACTTCCACAAAAGATTTTATACAATTCATTTCAGCCTCATAAAAAAAGTTATCACGAATTCACAGAAATCGGACGAGCTATTTTTCTGCCGACGGCGGTGCTTCCCTTGGGAACGGAAGCTCGATTCTAGATTCGTTTGGACATCATATTCTTATTTTTATACAAGTAGTTTATCAGTAAGAGTCAGTTATTAATTATTACTAAAATATTATACAGAACTAAATACTGTATCTCGTGTTGTAATCATTATAATTATTGTGTTAATAGAGTATAAACGTGACGACCAGTGTTTACAAGCCGCTGTCAAATAATTAGCATCGGTCAATACATAACTCAGCAGTAGGCCGCAAGTTAATCGCCTACCTACGCGAGTGCGCCAGTCACACCTCGTGGAGCCGCTTGCCGGTCGGTCATTTGCTGTAATTGCTTAACCAACAACGTATTAATCACTAATGTGACAGTACTGATACCATCATTATAAAGAAATAATAACATCATGATAGACTGCTATAGTAATTTGTTATGTCTCCATCATGAATATAATTACTCTGGTAATAAAGCTGCTCTGAATATCGAGTATTGAACGAAACAACTAATCGTATAAATTTAATTTTGCTAATAAATGTTAGGTTATACAAGATAACAATGTTGTATAATTTACCAATATCATAACAGCTAACATAATAATTATAAGTTATAACACTAATTAACATAGTTCTGTCTGAAGGTGTTATACTGTGAATATTTATTTTAGAAGACAATTTTTACATAGTTAACAAAATACCAATTCTATTAAGGTATTGAGATATTATTTCGATAACAAATATAAGGTATAATAAATGTACACATTTGAATGAGTTCGTTTGTGTTCGGAAAATTAAGCTGTCAGACGCATAGTAGAAATCATTACAGTTGGAATTATTTTCCGTTGGATAAATTCAAATTTGTATTTTGAGATTACTCTGGAAATGTTCACTACATGCTCAATTACCTCGCTAAACAGGCGCGCGAGCGGTCCGCAATGCTGTTCGCCGTTTAACTAGCTTTACAGCTATGAGAGATTTTGTTTAATTTATACAAGTGTATAAACAAACCTTTAGTAGTCAAAACAAACTAGTTTATTAAAGTAACAGATGGTAACGTGGCTTATTTCAATGTATCAAGATTATTGTCAACATAAATTATTTTAACGGTTCCAATTTCTACAATTTTGTCATTGTCATTAACCTTAACCTCGGTTAACAAGTCAGTGATATCTTTGTGTGTCGTTAACAGAAAGCCATTTCATTCGCATATTTTTGTGTTTACTTAATTGAAATAATGGGAACGCAAAAATTCCGAGAGAAATCCTCCAGATAATCCATCGACTTAACCTTTTCAGTATAAATGAAAGAAAAATTAAAGAAGTGTTACATTACAAAACGTTTGGTGAAGAAATACAAGACCTTCCTTTGCCAGTGTTATTTGCGAACATAAGACCTTGTAGCATAATCACACTTAGTCTGGGTCACGCGGAGCGCACCAAATTGCATTTTGTTTTTAATCTGGTAGCAGCCGCGGGCTCTGGCATGAGCCTCAATTTGCCTGAGCTGTTTAATTAACAGCGACACGGCGGGTCATTAATTAAGTCATCAGACAAGCCGCCGGCGAGGGTTAGCACAGCGTGGATTAGGCACTAAGCTGCATGATAATGAACGATTATTTTACTTTTCTAATAGTTTGAACACGATAATATAGATTTCGTGAGGACATGTTTCTGATTACAGTACAATATTATGAGTTAAAATCGTTACTGATATACAATCACATGTATATTTATCTTAGACAGTCGATAAAATCACTATGTCCATGTCAAAATTACACAATAATGATTGAAAGCATATAATGTGTGCCTTATCAAGTCGTCGGTAACATAAATATAGATTTATATAATTAGACTATGATATTTATGATGGATATTCATCGGGGACATAAAATAACATTGTATCGATGTGTAAACTGAATAAGATCTCATTCATAACTGCAATATAGTGCGAAACTCCCTGTAACCTGCATCTTGTATGTTTTTTAGACGGCTAAGAAGGAACTGGAGAGAATTCGCATTTCAAGCTCTGTCAAAAATGAGCTGTGTGCCGAAAAGTGCTAAAAAAGATAAAACTTCCATAACTGTGGACCCATGGACAATGGGCCTGAGACTTCACCGTGCAACTGTGCCCCATTGACTGCACCCACCTTATACCGGATATAATACAAATGGCATTTAAAAAACAATTACTACTGTCATGAATTAAATTGGTTTCAGAAAAAAAAATAGTTTACCACGGAGAAGTATAAAAAAATTAACAAAAAGGAACAAAAGAACTATTATTTCTTTGGGTCGACCGTGGAGCCCATTGTGCAGGTAAGTCGAATCGTAAGTACTTTTTAAAGCTGTGGTTAAATAATAATAAATGTATTGACGCAAACAGATGAACCACAGCAGATGTATATGTAATTACTAACTCAGGTTATGATAACACACATTATTTCACGTAAATAAAACAACCGTAGCCGATTACAAATTCCAAATATTAAAAGACAACACATATAGATAGAGAAACAATGGGGTTTCCCTGTAGAAATGGGTCGGAAAGCGGCACGTGGAAACATGAAGGGATGTAATCGAAATGTTTGTAAATGATGTCGCGTGTCAATAGGCGATTATCTGGCTGTCAACTGCCTCCACGCGCCGTCACATGTCCATGGTAATAAAGACTAGTTTTAATGTGATTTGGGAAGTTCTTCGAAGCATTTTATGTAATGACTCGTGTTTAATAGCTCGCTGCATTGTTTTGAGTAAAATCATACTTTGCGTTTCAACTAAGAATAGGAATGTTAAGTCGACATTTTGTTTCGAATTGCGTGTCAACTTCAAAACCTTTGAGTGAGTATGCAATAACCATTATTTACAGTACAAGCTATTTACTTAATGTATGTAATGTATTACATACAACTTATATCCATGGAGGAGGTAAATTTAGAAAAGGTGTGTACAACGGGTGACCTACACACCCGTTGTAAACACCTTCCGGCACACTATCCGGTCAATATAAAGCAAATTACAGGAGTAATATTTCATTTATGATGGTGTTATGAACAATCCTACCAACTTTCAGCTGGGTGCGTATTATTGTAGCAACGGATTTGTATATTGAGCGGTAGACGGACCAGTATTAATTATCACAAGTGCGATCTCTTCACGGAAATCTCCAGAAAGTGTGTAATTGATGTAATCCTTCGATCAAGTGGTAATTCCACTAATTCTACTGTTTTATTTAATAGACGTAAACATACCTGTTTAGCTAGTTTACCTTAGGGATCTATAAAAGAATATTATTATGTCTGCTGGCCGTATTAAAATTAAAAATGCGGTTGACCTCATGTTAGGATACTTAATCTATTATCAGTTGAATTGCATGGTACGTTAATATTTTGAACGGAATATAATAATGTTTCTTTATTTAATTCAAGCTATAAATAATACAAATCAGCGCTAAAATATTATTACTGCATTTGCATAATAGACTTAAACAGTGGAGTTCAATAAACATAAACAGTATTGCATTATGATTATATCGATGACAATATTACAAATCGTGCCGATAAGTTTTATCATTCTGAGTCGGGGCAAGACACGACTGTTGTCGACCAACGACATCGCCTAGCTACTTTGTAAACATTTGCTTTGGCTGACGTGTATTTAGCGATAATGGAATAACATATTTATGTAGTATGTCACAAATGTTTATATTATGTCGCGCTGTGAACACTAATTCACGGTTCACGGTATGTCTATAATATTATAATATTGTAAATTAGTTAAATGGATTTGAACCCAAAACATATTTTTTTTAATTCTTGACAGCTTTTTCACGAAATCGCGTCGCGATGGATGGACGCAAAACTGATAGACGGACTATTGATATGGTTTTTTATTAGAAAGGTCTGGGCCAAACTTAAAATATCGCCGTATGTTCAATTGCAATTAATTGACCCAAAACAAGGACATATTGTGAACAAAAGTTGCAATAACCGACATCCACGCGGAGTCGCGGGCATCAGCTAGTATTATATTATATATAAATAATTCAATACAAATTGGTACCTGTATTGAAATAATATAATTACATTGTCACAAATTATATGTACATTGACTTGACACCAATACCGCCATTGGCAACTAGTACTTGATTCGTAAACACAGTAATAATTAATGAATGTTACGAGAAAGCAATACAGGGAACGCTTTCAAAAGCTAAAACGTTGAATAGTATATGTTGTATGTATGTCTTTGTGTTGTTTGAATGTGTATAATATGCGAGGCTGTTACTAAGCAAAATGCAAACAAAATTCCTAACTAAAAACAGTGATAAAATAAAGAAGTATAGGTTTATTTGTTTCTCAATCGTCATTTAACACAAAATGCTTGCTTTTAAAACGACTCTAGTATCATAACTGGTTAAACAAAAAGGTGTAATTGAAATTATGCATACAATACATAATTATACTGATATCCCAGAAGGGTTACGTAGAGGTGAAAAAAAAAACGCCCACAGTTCATCAATCTCTGTAATTGATCCCACGTAAAAGGAAGTGAAGCATATAGCCGTCACACCAAAATTATATTCACAATTAATTCAATTGGGATCTCTACAATTCTTAATGAATGTTTTTAAATAGAATAGGTATAAGTTAATTTCACTTAGTGTCCTTTCAAGAACTCGTAGATTAAACTCATTTAATATTGAATTACAGAGAGGAGTAAACGTCGATAATTGTGAGAAGTAGCAGCAGCTAGAGCGCCATATTCACATTGGGCTTTTGCGAAGTTGCGACTCTTCAGTAGATCGCGATGGCTGAGAGGCTGTGCAGTGCGGTCGATGTCGGGCAGATCGCCGAGATACGTCGCGAGTCGCGACCTACTACCAACGGTCCAACCCACGCCAAATATCCCCCTGACACCGCGCTCTCTAACGGCGACATCGCGATTCTTACCACTTGAGCACTTGTCAGATCTTATAACGAGACTCTTGAGTGGGTGATACATTTAACATTAAAATTTGGTTTGAACAACGTTTTATATTTCCTTTGATCTTTCTAGTACTTGAGAAACTTTTCGTTTCATTACTTTCAGCGTTTTTTAGAAATGTACAATATTATATTAGAGTGTTAATTTTTTATAAATGATGCAAGCTTGTCTCGTAAAATGAAGAACGCAACCACTTTTTCAGCTTTCATCTTTGCACAGACAGTAAATTAGATAAATATTTGTTATGAAAAAACGTGTTTTCCTTCTTAAAAAGAAGACAAAGTATTAGCAATAGTTAAGTGACATTTATTATTAGCTGTCGTTTAAACGATGCAATAATTTATTTGAAAATTGTCGACTTGTTATGACTATTTCAAGGCTATGAGCATGAAACATTAATACATGCACATAATAAAATAATTATTCTTCGATTTTCAAATACTTCAATGTACACAATTACTCTTATGATATCGTATACGCAAGTCGCAGACCCTTATATGAGCTGGGGACACCCATGAGAATGCACGAATGAACCTTATTATATGTATATAGTAATGGACCGCCTGCTGTAGATGCTGGATGCTGAACTATTACGACGGCAATAAGAACTGGGCTGTAAGATTTGGAATTTAAAACTATTGAAGATATGGAAATCATCTACTACCATAAACATTATCCTGAAGTTTTGGCAAATCAGGGATGCCAACACGCACATTCAGCTCGACACAAGTTGTCCTGTGAATGGGTCTTTTTCTTTCATAAAGCTTGTGCTACATTGTATGTGGGTTATCAGAAGGTTAGTATAATTTAAAATGCTAATTTGCTATGCCCTTTGTGCGTTGCGTTATTCTCATGAAGAGATAGCTATGTATAGGCATGTATTATTTTATTAACCAAACGTTAATTAACATTACGCATTAAGCAACCATAATGGTTGTTGTGGTGTTTTACTAAATTGTATTTAAAGAATAATTACAGTAAATATGTTAACACATATGATGTTTTAGCATAATTACGCTGGTTCGAAATATAGTTAACATTGTGCCATCGAATCTTTTGTTGATATTTCGATGATATTTCTTGAAGTCAAGGGTTTCATTGGAAATGATGTCGTAAATAACAAATTAATCATGTTTGATTAAGACTTAGTAGGATGTTATTATTCAATGTTTGATGTTAACAATAGTAAAAATACTTCACTACAAATAAATGAAACGAATATAATGACCTCAGAAAAACTGTCATCGCAAAACCTACGCTTGCGATACCGTACCGAATTAAACACGAGATATTAATATATTTGTCTTCTAAATTAGGGGTCAAGTATCTGGTTACAATCAACTTATTATCTACTCAACGAAGGTCAAGGTTGAGAATTCCCGCAACATCGGTTCATTGGTGATTCGGTTCAATTTGAGCAATGTACTAACAGAGTGAACCGCGTAGGCGGAGGACAAGTACGTACTTCTCTATACAATATTATACTTACACGTGCTTTGAACTAATCATAATAAATATCGCGTTATACTACAGTACTTCACAGAATTGGTATATTTGTTATACACAATAGTAGATTACAAATAAATTACTTGACAATACACAATTAGTCAGAGACCCGAATCAAATTGGCCTAAATAAAACATGAAACGAGCTTCATTGAGTGGCAATAAAAGCGGAGCGACGTAGTTTAAAGTTTACTCAGGTAAGTATTTATGTCACAACGTGCCAACATTGTGCTCTGGGGAATACTACGACGGGGATGGGTCGAAGGGTGTTCGGTGTGCCCGGGTGTCGATACTTTTGACGATCGTTGCGGCTTGTTTGCTAAGGCGAAGGATATTGATATAAAAAAATATGTGCGTATTTAAAAAGAGTTCTTCAGCTTATTGGTTGTCGTTTTTATAGCCTTACTTTCTTAAATCTCGAGATTTGAGTTCAAGTCACAGTAATATTGTAAATGGTAAATAAAAAGACTGTATGTAACCAAATGGTCAAAGGACAATTAAACCTCTGTATTGATCGCAATGAAACATGACACTGAGAATAAGTACTGAGGTAGTATTATTATTGACTTCGATCACATCAGCGGTTACAACATTCGCGCAGGTGAAGCTGTGGACAAAACCTAGTGTTTCAGTAAAGTAAAGTCGAATCTGATTAAATTGTTAACCTAAACTGACTTACGAGGATATTGCACATTCCACCAAGTAATAGTGGAAACTGTCTGTTCCGTTACTGTTCTATAGTTTTTGTAAGGGTCTGGAAGATTAGTACAATTTATGTTTATTACTTCGTAGTTTACGAAGTATCAACCGCTGTAATAATTTAGTCGTTAGCGGGCGGTAAAGTGTCTCGTAGCTGAAAACAGCTTTGTTGTTTCTACTACTTATTATTTATACAGTTAGGGTTTTTAAGTAATAAAACAAATTATTCTAGTATTTCGGAGCATATCTACTTAACAGAAAATAAACTGAAGATCAAATAATGGCACGTTAAGATACGTAATTAAATAAAACATCATATTCAGCAGATTTCATTAAACTTTTGTAAATAATTGACTTTAAAACAAACCATTAAAAGTGGGTTTATAATTTCATAGAAAATGTTATTACAAGCTCACGGTGGAATCTTAAATTCGATGACTACGATATTTCACGCTCGCTAACTTGTATAATATGCCCCATCCAATTTTTCTCGATTGCTTATCAGGTAGACAGACTTCGTCAAACTTTTCAAATTAAATTTTAAACGTTCGTCATTTTTTGTGCTTGCAGCGTAAGTCGCTATATAATTAGTTTTATTGTTTGTGTATTACAAAGTCTGTTAATAGAATATGTTTATAATAAATGAAATAAAACAATAACATTTAATACGTAGTAAGTACTTCACCGAAGCCTAGTAATAACTACCGCTATAAAGTAAGTCGTAACAGTGGTAGTATTACTGAGCTTTGTTGTTGTAATAATGAGGTGGAGAGAAAGCGAAAGTTTATAATTATTATATAATTTCGAGACAGATATTTAATAGTACATACTGAAATGCCATATAGAAGCATCCGAAATCATTTTAACGTATTCATATGTAATAGAAAAATACGCACCTATATCATACTACGTGGATACAAATCGTATAATAAAATACAAATAATCTTATCAGAATATATTTGTTTTGAAATAAGATTTACTATAAAACGTGACAGATCTCGCTTTACGTATTTTTGATTAGGCTGCTGAAGGCATTAAAACCGTGGGAAAAGTATAGTTTAACGCTGAGGTAGATAATTGTTGATATTCAAGAAGCTGTCCACCGCTCAACAGGCGTCAGGCGACGTGGTCACGCTCGAGCGTTTTTTATGCGGTCAACTGTACTTTTATCCACCGTAAAACATTTGATGGCGATACGAATTTAGATGAACGAAGACTCCTTTGAAAGTAGGCATATACAACACGTTCTGTAAAGATTTAAATAGACCTTCCAATTACTGCGTGAGTAAATTACTGCATAATAAATAAAGCAATAGCTTTTTCAATGTTACACGGTAAATTATTATACTCTCGCGTTGCCTACGTATATGTATTAGTTTACGAGTAACAAATCGGATGGATTAAATATAGTTTAAAACATTGTGCTGTTTGCTTGTTTGTAAGCGTGATTCACTATCGAGAGAATCTAAATTTCGATGCACATCTCATACGTTCAATATATTTTTGATGGCCATTCCAGGTTTATTTTGCCTTTGTCCGTAGAACGTTGACGTCATGTAGTCACGTCGCGTTCAATAACGAACAGACGTAAATGCAACTTTTCGGTTTTTACAGTTACCTAGCTACATTTTTGTCGAACAAACGATGTGTGTACGTTATTAGATTAAAACTAGCGTACATTTGGATATAAAATAAAATAGACAAGTTACGGAATTTTATAACTTTTATGGGATTATCAAATAAAAAAACAAAACTTATGGTCAATACTACGATTGATAAAGCGGATGTTGAAATATTTTTTAGGTAATTCCCATTAATAAATCTATCTACTGGCATACTTCATGTTAGAAGTTTTGTAGGATCCAAGCATAGAGGATTATTATTATCTAATTGTGGGCAATTACTTAATGAAAAGGCTCTGACTTTTTAGCTCATGAATTTCAAATTAGTTATAAAGTTCACGTTAGATAAAAAGTAAATACTAACCGCTAGTATAGCGCGCCACCTCTCGATTAAGAGGACGATACCTTCACTATGACGTTACTGCTTTGTCAATAAACGGAACTAAGTTTTGTGTTCTTTAGTAGAAAATTTGCTTACAGACCATTGTAAGTAGAAATTGCATAAGCTTTGCACACCACATGTTATGAATTAAATAGGAGCAAAGAAACCTGTTCCGTCCTATAATATACGCGCGCGCCGCTTCAACGAGCCACAAACGGCAAGCCTGTCGCTATAATTTAAAACGATAGCGGGGAATGTAGTTTTATTGTGCACATACGAGACTTCAATGTACTCAACATATTGCCATTCGAGGACGGCGCGATAAATGAGCACAAATGAGCGAAAGCCACTTAGACCAAATTTACACTTTGTGGGAGACCGCGACTGCACCTCGCTTGACGAGAACGGCGCTCGGTACTCCGACAGGCGCGATTGCCAACAGTCAGCTGCTCACTACATCAGACACAAGTATTATCTACAGTAAACGTATAGATAATTGTAATACACGATAAATACGGGTCTTGTTTTGTAAATGAACAAAAAAGACCTACTTTCATTTTACGTGAATAACAACTAAATTTCACTATCTACTTTTTACACGCAGGGTTCATTCGTTGGGTCAATGCACTTCCGAGGCGACGTCCAAAGCGATTACGAAGCGCCGTTTTTATAATGGGAATATTTTAGAAGAATCCGAACATCCTAGTAATTTGAGTATTTTCATTTCTCCTCTAAATCAACCAGATGTTGATGGCAACAGAATGTGACAATAGAATGTCGTCATCATGTTGGTAGATAATTAGGTATCCAATTTTGACAGAGATGCAAAAATGATGTTATTACAAGGTTGTCGAGAAGGCGGACAAATGTAAACAACCTTTAGTGATTCTTGTATAATACCTAATAATTAGCATTCATGCAATGCATGAGGCAAGAGTATAGGTCTACAGTTTAGTATTCTTGTCTTACTTTGTCATGATCGAAATGTTAGTGCTAAAATAGGTACTGAACCTTTTGTATATATTATGTACTCACCTCTAGATCTTCATAAGTGCGAAATGCCATTATGGCGAAACCATCGATGATGTCCTCTTCTCCAAGAGGCTCCCGCGACTTTTTCCTCCTAGCAGGAGGACGAGGCGGCTTCTCTCTCGTCGGAGACTCATCCTCGCCGCTGTCTCCATCCTTAACTTTGCTCTCTCGCTGTGCTTGCATGCGCTGTGCCCGCTCCCTTCGCCTATTTCTCTGATTGCGCTGCTTCACTTCGTTTTCCATCGTTCACACATTATTCAAAGCACCCGACCACCGTGGCTCACTACACTAAAGTCCGCACTACACATTTATCACACATGGTTATCCGATGTTCCTACACCGCGATATTTAACAAAATACAAATCTTGCACACAGAAAAAGACACTGGCCGTTTCCAATGGCGGATCGTACACCGTTGCCGCATTGCAAGTAAAATGGCCGCGTAGCACTCCACGGGCTGCCTTTTTTCACATTCACGTAAACGGAGGCATTATTACACTTAAACTAAAACATACAACTATATATTTTAACATGAACTAAGACAATAATACGATAAATTAACTTTATACATTATTCTCTGTGTTCAGAATCAGTCAATAGTCAATACAATGAAAGGTGTTACACGACGCCAACGCTGCGTTGCGGTCGCGATGGTGAACTAAAACAGTGCTGCCAACATAATACACAGACATTCCGCGATACTGGGCGTCATTGGCAATGTGGCGATTCGTTGTACTCTTCCAACTGGTAAGACTATCTCTTTTACCGACATAAATAATAATTTTAAGTGGTCGATATTTTACTTATCAACGCAAGTATTATTAATCATTTAATAATAACCTCTTATAATGAAACGTTTCAAGGTGTACTTAAAACATTAGAACTGTATTTTTCCCTGATAAATGTTTGGGATATTTCTATTTCATCTGCTATGTTGGTAATGCATGTACCTACTATAAGTTTTCCAACTAATCATACTCTGTATTTCAATGTATGGGATTGTGTGCTACTTTTACTAACACTGTGTTTGAATTTAAGTTGGATAAGTTTTGTTGAAAGAGATCCATTAAAATGAAGTTGGTGCATGTGTTGAGTTTGACGTTTCTAATTTTCTATAAATGGCTGCGTTCATGATTTGAAAGAACCAAGGAGATAGTATTTTTTTTAATTCAATTAAATCAAATTGGAAATTCAAATGATTTTATCGTGGTTTCATTATGGGATTGTATGGATGCAAAATTACCTTCACAAGTCACAGAGTTAAGATCGGTGGTGTCTACCTGACACTTATTACTAATGCGATGATAAGATTGTTGCTGATTTAAGATTATCAGGAATATAGGTAGCTAGGTATATGCTTATTATCAGCTTACAAGTTTAGTGTATTTGATTGATATAAGTATGAAAATAAGTACTTACCTAGTTTTTTATAAAGTATGTTAAGGACAGGTACCTCATGATGGGCTCTATTTTTTGGCAGGAGTCAGGCCCACCGCTAGCTATTGGAGGTTCCGTGTTCAATACTGATATTGCCCGATTTACCGGCAGAACCTGTAGGGTGCTTTTGTTGGACTCGAACCGACTAAAATCACATGCCGTCTTTGGTGACCATTGCCGGACACGAGATTGCTTATCACTCACATCCCAACTGGTTTATCTCTTGCACCACGACTGACCTCGGGTGTAATAGCCACGGAGTCCCCATCTTGCCCCCGGATAGGGGGATTCGCACCACCACCTCGGCCTGTTACTGCTAGGGTGATAGGTTGCACCACCTGTCACCCCCAGGCCCAGGCATTCACGCATTGCGTTGTACATAAGGGACTCTGCGAGTCGGGAAACACCTTAGCTTTGCCTGGACCCGCCCTCTCGCCTCCTCGAACGAAGGAGGCGGCGGTAGCAGAGTCCTGATGATCACCTGCGGCAGCCGGTAATAGAGGCTCTTGTGTGGCCTCTCTAGCTAGTCGTGAATGTTTGTTCAGGATGGTGTGCCAAAGACAATCGTGTCAACCATTACCAACGCCGAATCAAGTAGTGACTACTTGATGCTTGATGAAGACGATGATGATGATGAGAATGATTAATTGGAAAGATTGCTGTGATTCAATCTAATATTCTTGAAGCGATGAAAGTGGTATTTGACATGTCTGACAATGGACGCAAGTGTTACAGGGACCACTAGGGATTGACATTTGACATTTTTTCATTAGACATGACTCACCACTCACACTATTTTTTTTTAAACAGAACAGGGTCACTGCATATGGTACAGTTACTGTTTTTTATCAAGAGAGAATGCTTGGTTGCCTCCAAAAATAAACCTCATACTACATATAATATGATAAACATTTGTTTAATTACGTGTATTGTTAGTGACAGGGTTTAAAAGTAGGTCAAGTTCAGTATAGTATAGATTAGGTAAGTACTAAAAATAAAAAAAAAACAGTACTAACTTGAAGAGGTAATAGACAAAACAATTAGGTGGTTATCGGTTCAAGTGTTCAACGTTAGTGATGTGCTTGCAATGATGTATTAATATTAATAGATAAGTCATATAGGAACATGGCATAAACAGTACGTATAAAAATATGACCACTTACTCGCGGGAAGAAATAATACCTCATTAATTCATTATTGAAAATTTAAATGAATTATATTATTATTTGTATTATTAATCAATCAATTACCATCCGGTATGTGTATAGAAGAATTTTGATGGTTTTGGGCGAAGGTTCTGTGGCTTAGTGGTCAGAGCGTTCCCCCTGCAAGGGAAAGATCGCGGGTTTGAATCCTGCCTGAACCGATTAATTTTTTTCTATATCGTAATCGATTTGAATAGTTGGCATACTAAATGCTTTAAATTCAGCGGCTAGTTATAAGAAGCCCTATCGGATTCAAGACTAGTTGGAATAACAGATCTCAGGCACTCATCAATATAAATTATAATAATAAATATTCCACGACTTTCTACACAACGCTATCTAGACCCATGGTAAGCATAGCTTAACTAGCTTGTGTTATGGAATCTAGAATACGAATAAACATACTTAGATACTTTTTTTTTTTTTTTGTAAATGCATACATATTATACATAGAAACACCCAGACCAATGCAAATATACATATTCATGCATACAAATATTTGCACTGAGCGGGAATCGAACTGCTTTTGTACCCTCGTACAGTATACATTCATTTCCTTTTTGATAAATGAGCTTCAAATAAGACTTTTTTATATTCGAGTGCAATCTCGCTAATCTCGCGAGATCTCGTCCATTTTTCGACCGAGATCAATATCGTTAAAAAAGGCCGAGATCTCGCGAGAACGAGATTGCATTTCCTGCCTATTTCACTATTCCAAACTATAATCTATCTTTCGTGTTCTCGTGTTGTGTTCCCAGCGGTGAGTAGGGTAGCCAGAGCTCACTGGAGAATTTGTGCTGTCAGTGGGATAACTAAAACCTTGTCCTGCTTTGTCCTCTACACTGACGGCACAGAGACCCTGTGCTTACAGGGTCGGCAGCGCGAGTGTGGCTTCTTTGGTGTTACACACGTCCATAGGCCACGGTAACCACTTTCCATCAGATGGGCCGTGCGCTTGTCTGCCCACCTAAGTGGTATAAAAAAAATTCCCAATAGGTTTATTGACAAAGTCGTCCGATTCTCCCCAATACTGCTTAATATGTTAGTTTGTTTTCATAAAATTTGCTTTACTAAATATGATATTGCCTAATTAAACTGCAACTATGACTTTTCATTAATTTTAATTCCCAAAGTAAGTCAAAATATAAACAATCAAATTCAGTCCCAAATTATAGCTTTTTAGATTCCTCATTTAATTTCAAATTACTATTCTTATGTACTATATGTATATGTGTAATCGCAACGTAGATGCGAAATTCTCTTGCACTCTATAAATTTGCACTTCTCGCGACTGGCGTGTGACGTCATTCGCAAGTACGATTTTGAATGGAGCGTTTCCGGGCGGCGCGAAAAATTGCATTTACAAAATAAAATATCTTTAAAACTATTTGTCGTAAGAATATTTCACTTAAGCAGTTTCTTATATTAATATAGAGCGGTAATTTTTGATAATTAAAAAATAATAACTTTTAAACTATTGCGTTCCGTGCTGATAGCAGCGTCAGGCAAACCAAAGGTTTGTTATGTACCTATACCATGATCGAATTAAAAAATAGTCATATAGCCCATCCCACTCTTCAGAGCACGCCACTGTCACTGCAGGACAATCTTAATATCCTAGGCAGGGATATTCGCTGCAAACTGAATAACAAAACTCGCGGAAACTCGGACTTCTGAACGTTTTTTCACGCCGGAGCAGCGGTGTCTTCTCTGTCAGACACAAATTCGCTCCTGCTTGGAATACTGCTCGCATCTCTGGGATGGCACCGCGAAATAGCTACTAGATGCTCTCGACAGGTTGCAGCGACACGCGGTCCGAATTATTGGGAACCCTGAGGTCACGAACACCCTCGAGCAGATGCGTAGAGATATTGCTTCCTTGGCTGTATTTTACCGTCTCTACCATGGTGAGTGTTCTGATGAACTCTTCCAACTAATCCCACCATCTCCTTTCCTACATAGGACAACACGTGCAGGCCTTAGATGTCACCCTCACATTTTGCAGAATATGACGAGGTAGGACACGGCGGCATTGCCGCCTAATTGAGCAGTCCGACTGGGGAAGTACCTCCGCCCTACAGAATACCGCGGTTATTATAACTTCATGTTGTGTTCCCAGCGGTGAGTAGTGGAGAATTTGTGCTGTCAGTGGGATGACTAAAGGCTTTTCCTGCTTTGTCCTCTACACTGACGGCACAGAAACTCTGTGCTTACAGGGTCGGCAGCGCGAGTGTGGCTTCTCTGGTGTTACACACGTCCATAGGCCACGGTAACCACTTTCCATCAGGTGGGCCGTGCGCTTGTCTGCCACCTAAGTGGTATAAAAAAAAAATATATACGAGCAAGAACCAAGCGGTTCGGAGACTCTTTTCTTTGCCGCAACACCAAGACCTGGAATTCATTACCAGCACACGTGTTTCCTTCTTCCTACAGTTCCGGGGTTTTAAGCGGGGCGTGAAAAAGCATCTGATGAGGCCGCCAAGCTGAGTACCACCATTGTAACGCTTAGTGTCTGTACCTAATGGTGACCCTCTTTCCTGAGACTTTGCCTTTAGCTTACCTTCAGGCGAGGCGAAGTCAAGTTGGCGTTATCCTTTATAAAAAATAGCCTATTTCATTTAGATAATTCAGTATAGTTTTTATGTGAATATCTTCCATCCATTCGCACAAACTTTCACATTTATAATAGGTATTAATAAATACTTATAAATATTCGCAACCCAAATACATGATTGTATAAAATTAAATTAAAACATACCTAACTGTTTGCGTGTTGAGTTTATTCGGCAATCTGTTCGGCTACTCTTTGTTTACGCTGCTCAGTGGACCAGATAATAACTGACACCAATAGTTATCGGCCTGACATGTTGTATAGACAGGTATGGCAGCCCACGTTGAATCTTGTATATAAATATAGATAATGATTGTATAATTCATACTAATATTATAAATTGCGAAATTAACCCTGTCTGTCTGTTAAACTTTCAAGCCAAAACCACTGAACCGATTTTGATGAAATTTGGGATAGGGGTAGATTAGACCTTAGGAAAGGACATATGCTATGTTTGGTCGAGATAACCAAACGCGGGATGGAGACGCGGGCAACAGCTAGTTATATGTGTAAATAATGGGTATAAGAATAATTTTAGCTTTTTCTCTCGGGTACACCCACGGGTAGATTGTAAAATTGTTATAGTTTTTTTAAACCACACGTATTACATACGTATCTATAAAAGATTTAGAGCTATGATTACCTATGCTGTTTCGTAGGTCGAAATTCATAGTCTGGGTGACCGTTTTCTATGTCCCGAGCCTTGATCCCGGCCTAAGGATCCTCTAATTGCCATCTGTTTTAAGTGGTCCCAAATTGCCTGACTACCCTACCTAACGATTATTCTTGTTGTTATCCCTTGTATAAGGAGGCCAGAAAACCTAGTGATTTTACTGATAAGTTCTATTATTTGTTGGAAAACACGACAGTTTTTAATCTTTTTTAGTATTTATAGTTGAAAGGAACAATTTACTGCACTATTGTAATGCAGTAGAATTGTATCTTCTAAACCTTAAGAGAATCACAGGTAGTAATTATTGTTCGGGAAGTACTTTGCTTTGCTGGAAGAAAGTCGCAAACTACTTGTGTCAGAATATACCAATCTTGCTCTGAAGATAATTTTGAAGAAAGTAAGTTAAGTCTCCAAAAATATTGAAATCCAAAGGGCTAAGATTTAAAGCAACTTTCTAGGATAAGAAGATATTTAGAAGAAAACGTAAACTTTGATGTGCTGAATAGACCGAAGCAGTACACCACTGCCGTAGACATTAATTCCACCTTGTAATGGGTACTTGGGTAGCGTCTCACCTGGCCATTAGAGCACCTGGATATCGAGTCGTTTGACTGGGTCCGGTACAAAGACGAACGAAGGGAAAATAAATTAAAGTCTTCTTTAGATATGCCATTTCTGTTCGCAAAACCCATAAATATGTTTAGCTGTTTTTTCTACATCAACAGCTGGTAACGATCTGAGTTAAACATCTTTATATCATTGTCGTGGAACAGTGGAACGATTTTAGACTGTGGTTGTACTTTAGACTGTGAGTATGTAAATATTTTATGGATTCGCGTATCGTCTACATAATGATAGAGGCGTTAAGGCGTTAATCATTCAGTTGAGCTTGCGCTATTACGTAGGAGACACGTTTGTTATCAAAAAACGTGATTTATAGAATTCAGTTAGATACAATATTGCTTACTGCAAACATTGTGATTAATTTATCGGCAATCATTCACACTGCGCTGTCAACTTTGATTCGTGAGTCTTGTCGACCGATCAAATTCAGGTATGTTCACTAATTACTTACTTAATTTGTATTGTAGTAAAAAAGCTATTGTGGTTTTTTGCATCCATGCAACGTGTTTAAACTCAGACAAGTTATAAAAAATGTTTATGAATTCTTACTAAACACGATTGTCGTGTAAAAACGGTTTGAATGTGACATCCACTAGGTCCTAAGTTTGAATTGTTCATAGTCAATTTAAACATTCTACTGTTTCTTGAAGTGCTTATACGATTAGTATTTAATGGTTTAGCAGTTTGTTAACAAAACATTTATGCTTCCAACGAGGTTGTATTGTTTATTTTCTTTTTAATTTTTATGCCGCGGCGCTGTAATGCCGGTTGTGCACGAAGGGGTGGCTAAACGAATCTGGAATCAAACGACTTTTTTTTTACTGTCGTAAATATATAAAATCCGGCGGCCCCTACAAAAATGAAATTGATTTATCAACAAAAAAGAACGTGTGAATTTGTACCGTTACTTACAACTTAAATCATGTATACCATATGTATACTATATAATTATTACGTAGGTATACGTATACTATTTTTAAATGATTAATGACCGGACTTGATACTGATCTTTGAACATAAATGTATTAAGATATTTAGCGCCCACTTAAAAAACGCCACTTATTAATTTACAATAATTTTAACTGACATACTAATAAACTTATCCAACTTTTATTACATGCTATTAACATATTAATGAGATAGTTAAATATTTATTTATCATATTTTAAGATGTCATCGTAAATCGTTACGGCTGTTTATTCTGTAAGTGGGCTGTTTTAGCAGGTAAGGTGTACTTACAAACGTTTATGAATCTCTAATCAAAATAATAATCATAATCATTATTTATTTGATGTACTATTCAATGATTGATGATTCTATTTATACTATTTGATGACTGAGGGCTATAATTAAGTAGGTAAATAATTCGCCCGGTTAATGGCAATAGGCTCGCCACTATTACATTGGGACCTAAACATAAACTGGCTAAATGTGGGTGCTAGCACCTCTGCCTACCCCTTCGAGGATATAGGCGTGAGTTTATGTTACTGCCTACCCCTATGGGAAACAGGCGTATTTTTATGTATTTTATGTATGTAAATAATTCGAGTAGGTAGAGTTAATCACTGTAGTAACAAAAAAGGGCTATTTTCAGGGTATATAAAAGTCTGTAATAAATATAATATGACGGTAAAAGCCGCATGGTTTAACACCGCAGAGTATAATTTGGGCCACCCCATCTCTTCCCATGCGGTGTCGTACAAGGCGACTAGAGGGTAGGGTTGTTTAACATCAGACAAATATATACAGCCCAGACTCAGCCTCAGATGCATGGCTCGAGTCAATAATTGTGCCCGGAATGCGGCAATAGACTTAGCACCCCCATTACGTGGGACCGAATACAATAATTGGTAAAATTTGGATGCTAATTCACCGCTGCCTAATCCTTCGGGGATAAAGGCGTGATTATATGTATGTATGTAAAATCCTCGGACCTACGATCGAGACACTTCGGGATTGTACTCTGGCTAATACAATATTAACTCTTTCCTTACTGAAATGTTATCGGGAATATCAATAATTTCAGCTATTAATACTCCTAATGACTTCATGCAAAAACGGATAAAATGTCTGGAGGACAGTGGTTACTAGCATATAATTACTTTGTAACACTTCAGGTATCTAACCCAAGGGCCAATGTAGAGCAATGTAGAGATAAACGGATTGAAAGGCAGAGAACGACAGATCGCCTCATACAATGCTAGAGCCAATATAGACGGAAAAGGAATTGGCTCTACCTTCCAATCTTTTCTACTTCTTTATTGTTCTACATTGCCACTTGCATGACTGATGTGACGTTCTAGCGTTCAGCGTTCTATCTATCCTACAGTGCGTGCCAATATTTTGATATAATTTATCGTATTTAAATCCAAAGCAATAAAATTATTCCTGGAACTTTAACGGTTTTAACTACTCTTTAAAGGTCAACTGTCAGTCCGATGTGTGAAAGAGAGGACCTTATATACCTAAGTATATAAAACCGAAGTAAGCCGATCTTACCCGAACTCTAGGACACGATGGTATTTCCGTCCCAATTGAACGGTTCGACTAGGAAGTAACTTCACCCTACAGAATAACGGCTTAATAACTTCGTGTGGAGTTCTCGGCGGTGAGTAGGGTAGCCAGAGCTCACTGGAGAGTTTTTGTGCTGTCAGTGGGAAGATCAAAGGCTTGTCCTGATATTGTGTTCTGCACTGACGGCACAGAAAATCTCTGTTCTTACAGGGTCGGCAGCACGTGTGTGACTCCTCTGGTGTTACATACGTTCATAGGTCACGGTAACCACTTTCTATCAGGTGGGCCGTGTGCTTGTCGGCCACCTAAGTTGTATAAAAAAAATCCCACCGTAGACATGTCAAATCTAAAGTCCGTAACTTTTTGTAATATAGGATACATTGACCTCTAAACGACTTATTTATTTCACGGGGTTTTCTTGTAATCTTTATAGCTGGCGTAAAATTTAATGTAGTATATTATCGTATCCCTAATAAAGTAAGCCCCATTTACACCCAAATAAAAGCAGACAGAAGAATTTGAAGTAAGATAAGTTGGTAGAAAGATGAATTTAGGTATACGAGAGCGGTGTGGCTTAATTTAAATTTAGCAAAGTAAGTTTAATAAAAAATGATTTAAACAAAATAAATCAAAATAATGAAATATTCTACCTATAAATTATTTTTGATGCCTGTTTCAGTACTAAAGAAAGTACCTATCAAGTAACATAATCGATTTAGCGACAAAGCAACTCAACCAATAATTTAAAAAAAGAAATCTCTAACTCACTTGTGAATTATAGCGTTGACAAAGTCACAGTTCTATTACAGGTGTCATTTTGTGCCTAATTGCGGCGAAATTAAAGCCACTTTATGAAGTGTGTTGAAAAATGTATTGTATGAATTGCATTTAGATTTATTAATGTTTTGCAGGTAACTAGCAATCAGTAACCATGAAGCCGAAAACCCTCGACAGAGTAATAGTGCTGACCAGCATAATAGGAGTTCTTATTTCAACATACGCGCTACATGTAGAAATGGCGGTGGAGACCCAACCTGGATACAAGGCTCTGTGTGATATATCTGAACGCGCTAGCTGCTCTCGAGTGCTTTCTTCAGAGTAAGTGAACCTGTCATTATGATCATCATCATCACTACCACCATCACCATTACCACCACCACTAACACCACCACCATCATCACCATCACCATCACCACCATCATCATTATCATTATCATTATAACCACCATCATTATCATAACTGTCACCATTACCATTATCATCATCATCACAGCGTTCTAAGGCTTCTAGGCGAACTAAAGAAATAAATCGAGTAACAAATTATTTAATTTCTACCCCAGCACCTGTTTATAACAAGTAAATAGTGTTCACCTATTTCGACCACGTACGTAACTGTTACGGTGGCCCCACGGCGAAACAGCCTCCTCTACACTGCACGTTTGAGGTGTTCCGAGTTCGAGCCTAACACGTGATTCGCTTTTTGGGTTTCCACAAATCTATCATTAACGAGAATAACAAATATACTGTGAAATAGAATATAGACAGAAGCTAAAGGGTAAAAAAAAAACAAAGCTAAAACTGTTAAAAATGTCTGTTCGCCGATCACCTACAACTGTCACAGAACATACTCAGTCGGAGTCAGATACGAATACAAAACGGAGCAAACGCCCTCCCCGCAGCGATCCAAAACCGCACGGAACAGAAGACAAAGACTTCAAGCAAGCGATAATGAATATGCTGCGAGATTGGAAGGACGAATTAAATACTAAAATAGATGAGATTTCCGTCCAACAAACAAACCTTATAAAAAAATTAACATCAGACATTTCCGAACTGAAGGGCCAATACAAGACCATTCAGAAATCTAACGACGAATTGGCCCAATCTATGGTATTTATAAATGGGCAATACGAGGAAATTAAGTCTGGGTTACATAATTTGCAAAAAGAACGTTTGGAGCAGCGTAGATGGACAGAAACCATAGAAAGAAAGATACACGATCTCCAATTAAAATCTAGATCTTCGACCATCGAGATTAGAAATCTACCACAGGCTGAAAAAGAAACCACCGCATATCTGTCTAATATTGTCTGTAAGATCGGGCAATCTGTTGGTTCAGCGATCGCCGCATCTGACCTCCGGGACGTTTATCGTATACCCGGTAAACCAGGTACAACACGCCCCGTTGTCGCTGAATTTCAGACAGTCCAGTTGAAACAAAATACAATATCTGCTGTACGAGAGTTCAACAATAGACAGGCAAACAGGGACGATAAACTAAATACCGATTTAATCGCTATTCCCGGCAAGAGACAACCTATATATGTCGCCGACCATCTACCGGCAAGCTCCAAGAAACTGTTCCACCTGTCACGAGAATTCGCAAAAAAATACGCATTTAAGTTCTGTTGGTCGATAAATGGAAACATATTTCTTCGCAAGGCACAAGGAGACCAACAAATATTAGTTACGTCAGAACAAAGCTTGATAGATTTAGGAAAAAAGCTGTGACTATTGGTACATGTTTATTGCTCATTCATGTTTGATTGCATGGATTTAAGCTGTATTTCTCTGTTTAACACTTATTATTCTCTACCATGCTTCACTTCACCTGGAACTAAAGTAAAATATATGTTGGGTACAAACCTGAAACAAACAAACAAAAATGTTATTAAACACACTACATACATAATATACATACACTACAAAAAACACATACTCACTCTACTTCACATCATCTTAACAACACACATTCAACCGTCTATCCCACCATCAATTCTGAGATGTAAGTCGATTACCAGTATGTCTCTTAACCGAAAAACGGCTCGCGGAAGGAGTCTGTGTTTACATACTCAAAAATGACCAACATAAACAATATAAATACTGACTTGGATTCAGGCAGTTTAACAGAATCGTATACATGTACTCCGGAAGACTGCCACAGATACCTCAAAAATTCCACGCAAACCCTTAAGGTATTTCATATAAACATTCGTAGTTCAAATAGAAACTTTGATCAACTCCGTGCTTTACTGTCAGAAACAAAAACTACGTTTGACGTCATCGTACTGACCGAATGCTGGCTAAGCAAGGTAAACAACCTACCTACTCTGGACGGATACAACGTATATTCGACGAAAATCATATCGAACCAAAACGACGGTATAATAATCCTTACAAATAGAAATTTAACGTGTAAAATATACGAACCTTACTTCAAAGGCGCAAGTTGCTTAGTATGCCAAATAGAAAATAAAACAAAAATTGTAGCCATATACCGATCTCCATCTTTAAACACTAGAGACAACTTCGACAATTTCATAGATAGCCTTAATAAGGTATTTCACGATCGCCCAAGTCTAAATTTGATTCTTGTCGGTGACATAAATATCGACATATGTGCCGGAAACAAAGAACCGTGGTCAGAGGAATATCTAACATTCAATTCCACCCATGGTCTCTCCCCAACCCACACCTTTCCGACAAGGATCGCCAGGTGCTTGGATCACACATTTATGAAACCTATCCTACCCACCATTACTCTAATACTAGAATCCTCCTTGACAGATCACACACCTATAGTCCTATTTATAGACAAACTCAAACACCGCCGTAACCACCTCTCCCTCGTTAAGAATACTACTGACCACGAAGCAATAAAAAGGGACCTGGCCAAACTAGATTTTTCTAAAATATTAAAAATAGATGATGTGAATGTCGCAGTGGATACCCTTATATCCATAATCTCGCCCGTCATTGAAGAACACACTAAGAAAACAAGAATAAGTAGGAGAAACATAATCCTAAAACCATGGATCACCCCTGGTTTACTCCGATGTATTAGAAATCGGGATAGGCTTCACACAAAATCAAAAAACGCTCCTAATAATATGACCTTAAAAATAACATACACACGCTATAGGAACTTTTGTAATTCACTACTTTGTAAATTAAAAACAGCATATGGAAAAAGTCTAATAGATAAAGCGGGGAATGACACCAAGGCTTTGTGGAAAGCTATAAAAACGATAACTGATTCTCAAAATACCAAAAGTAGCCCCGACGAGCTCCTACAAATATGTACAAACCCGCAAGACTCCACAAACAACGTTTGCAACTACTTCACAAGGGTAGGAGAAAGCCTCGCTGATGCAATAATTGCATTAAATCCCTGCCCAATACCTCCCGCAAACAACTCAGTAAACATACACAGCCCATCAAACTCAATGGCTCTCTTGGAAGTATCCGAATCCGAGATAAAAACTATTATGCTACTGCTCCGTCCAGAGTGCGCTGTGGGATGGGACGCCATCTCTATGCAAACACTCAGAGAATCCCAACAGGTATTAATTCCCGCCATCACGCACATCTGTAACCGAGCAATAAATACCGGAGTATTTCCAACCTCCTTCAAAAAAGCTATCGTACACCCTATCTATAAGAGTGGGGATAGGAACTGTGTCACCAACTATCGGCCTATTGCGGTACTAACTGCACTTTCTAAAATTCTGGAGAAAGTACTTAATAATGCACTGACGAAATACCTGAACAAATATAATATTTTGGCAAAAAACCAATATGGTTTCCGGGCAGGTGTTTCGACAGAAGATGCCGTCCACGACCTAACCAGCGCTATAGTCGAAAACCTGGACACAAGAGTAAAGTCTCTATGTGTTTTCCTAGATCTCTCCAAAGCATTCGATACAGTCTCTGTCCCCATCCTCTTAAACAAGTTAGACAGGAGGGGGATACGAGGTTTACCCTTAGAGCTTTTTAGGGATTACCTCTCCTCCAGAAAACAGGTTGTTAAAATAGGTAGCTATTTAAGTGACGAGGAAACTGTATCCTATGGCGTCCCGCAAGGAAGTATAATAAGCCCGACCCTCTTCCAAATATACATTAATGATCTTTGCGCGATGTCCCTACCTCACACGAAAATTTTCACCTACGCAGACGATACAGCAATCCTAGTATCAGGCGCCAACTGGCAGTTAGTAAAAGAAAGAGCTGAATACTCAATGACTAGAATCATGGACTGGTTAAATGACAACTTGCTAACCTTAAATCTATCCAAAACAACGTATGTCCCATTTGCCATCTCAAAACTAAGCGATCCTCCGCAAGACTTCTGTATCAAAGCCCACACCCGTACTTGCACTACGCAAAACAGCAGACAGAGTGTCAGACGTCAGAGTTTCGCAAACACACGTAAAAACTGCAACTGCTATGAACTTACACAAAGCAAAAGTACAAAGTACCTAGGCGTGCAGATAGACAGTGCATTGAGATGGGATAAGCACATAAATCTCATGATCACTAGAACACGGCGTCTGGTGTATGTTTTCAAAACACTGAGAGACACCGCACCCCCCGACAAACTAAAACATGTATACATGGCCTTATGCCAGTCTATAATCCAGTATTGCATCACTGTGTGGGGAGGAGCCGGGAAAACACTCCTCGTTGGCTTGGAAAGAGCACAGAGATCAATACTTAAGGTCATGACAAGAAAACCCTACCGATACCCATCACAACAACTATACCGCGATACCGAGCTGTTAACTGTGCGTCAGCTCTTTGTGCTCAGAGCCCTGTTAAAAAAGCACCCAAAAGTTCCCCCACCTGACCCAAAAAAACGCAGCCTTAAACCAGCGTGTCCCACGGTAGCCTGCAAAACGTCTTTCGCCCAAACACAATATAGCTGCTTAAGCGCCAAAATTTACAACATAGCTCATAAAAACATAGGAATTGCAGGTACAAACCATATTGAAGCTAAAAGCAAAATCACAAAATGGTTACAACAACTCGACTATGTCAACACAGAGAACCTAGTCACATACCTTGCATGAAACTCTCACAACAATAATAACACTCACGCACACACGCACACACATGCACACACATACACACACACACACACACACACACCATACACCACACATATACTCACACATCAGTAACATATTAATAAACAATAGAATTATAATTGATTAATACTTACGAAGCTACTGTATGACCGCCGCTCAGTAACAATCAATTGTTAATTACGCAACGTCTGTAGAACACTGCCTCCCAAAATACAGGCATTAGCCTAGTTTGGGTATCAGTACTCACCATTTAAGAAATTATAACCACCTCATTGATGTCAAAGTGATTGTAACTGTAAACTTTTTGTATGAATAAAATTTTTATTATTATTATTATTATTATTATTATAATCCCGATTGCATCCAACACTTGTACTTTTGAATCCGAAGTTCACTGAAGGAAGACCTTTTTCCGCTGATTTGGTTTATCTTGACTTTGTGGTTGCCCCAGTCCCAGAGGAAAAGCAGTGCCAGACTTTCACCTGTTAATCAGCAGTCAGCAGGTGTACATACCGAGTAGCAGGTGAAATACATACATATTTACATAGAAACACTCAGATTAATGCAAATAACTGCCTCTATGGCGTAGTGGTAGAATGTTACCTACCCATGCACAATGTAATAACGCACGATAGATTAAGAACCATGTAAAATACTGTACAACGATTATAAAATAAATTTTGATTTGATTTTTTGATTTGATTTGTTAGACTTCTACACAGGGGGTACGTTTCCCGCTCAGTGTAAATATTTGTATGAATGAATATATATATTTGTATTTTCTGGGTGTTTCTATGTATATGTGTGTCTTTAGAAAAAAAGTCTCAAGTATGTATGTTTATCCGCATTCTAAATTCCATAATACAAGCTAGTTAAGTTATACTTTGGCTCTAGATAGCGCTGTGTAATATGTCCTACAAGTAGTATTAAAGCTATCGGGATATTTACTATGTTGTATTGTTATGAGTTATATGTTAGACTTAAAAGCAATGCTGTTAAAGTCCAATATCAAAAGGCATTTTACAAAAAAAAAAACATTTATTTCCATAACACACCCTTACCACAAATCCATATCCAGTGGCCCCACACTAGGCAAGTGAATGAAAAACTGTAGTGAAAATCTTTTAATTTAATTTTGAACTTTAGTATTCAGAAATAAAGTCTAAAATTCAATGGCATTTTTTGCAGTGTTTTTTTTAAAATTAAAATACATATTACCTATCAGTTACATGCATATTAAATTATCATATTATTTAAAAAAAATCATCCTTATTATTTAATGTCAAGAAACAATATCAAAATCATAATCAAAATATTTTGTCAATTATACACATTCATATTAAAAATTACAATTCAAATTATATTCATACCATTAAATCTACATCATGTCAAACATCATAAACTATCATTTAGGAAATCCTCAATATCATAATAACATTTTGTAATTAATAAGTCCTTTAATTCCTTTCTAAATATTCTGACCACTAAGCCACAGAACCATCCAAATTCTACACATATATCCGTCTTACGGCGACGGTTAAGTGCCATCTACCGACATTATATCGGAACCAATGAATGATGTTGCAATAATTTTTAAATATTGATTTTTGATGACTCCGCTCAAAGGCGGATAGATCGCGGATTCGAATCCCGACCTTAACCGATTACCTAAATTTTTTCTATGTCTTAATCTACATATACTATATTATATAATATTATAAAGCTGCAGAGTTTGTTTCTTTGTTTGTTTGTTTGTTTGAACGCGCTAATCTCTGGAACTACTGGTCCGATTTGAATGATTCTTTCAGTGTTGGGTAGTCCATTTATCGAGGAAGGTTTTAGGCTATATATCATCACGCTACTACTTAAGGGAGCGGAGCATTGATAATAAATGTTAACAAATCCGGCAATTTTTCATACATATATTATGTTGAAGACTAAAACATACGGGCTCAAAGGGATATGAAGCTTCAAAATATACCCCGGGCGAAGCTGGGGTGGGTCAGCTAGTCGAATATATAGTTATTTAATTAAATATCGGAAACTCGTAACAATACAACATGGTAAATATCCCGATAGTTTTAATACTAAAGTGAGTGACCATGATAGTTTAAATACATGTAATGTCCTACAATAAGCGTCGTTAGCTTAGTGGTTAAAGAGTCAGCGTTACGATCGAGAGTTCCTGGGTTCGAATCCTGACCATTGCACTACCGACATGAACCCACTAGCACAAGTAATTTAGCTTATTGGGTTTTTTTATTTTTTTACTAGCTGTCCCGGCAAACGTCGTTTTGCCATATAGAGTAGAGCCATTAGAGGTATGAAAAATAGATGTTGGCCGATTCTCAGACCTACTCAATATGCTCACAAAATTTCATGAGAATCGGTCAAGCCGTTTCGGAGGAGTTCAAGTACGAACACTGTGACACGAGAATTTTATATATAAGATATATAGAACACGTCAATTAGACTTCGCCTTGCCTGATGGTAAGCTGAAGGCAAAGTCTCAGAAAAGAGAGTCACCATTACCTACACATACCGTGTGACAATGGTGACACTCAGCTTGACGGTCTCATCATATGTTTTTTCACGCTCCGCTTAAAGGACTCGGGACTGTAGGAAGAGGGAAACACGCGAGCTGGTAATGAATTCCAGGCCTTAATGGTGCGACAGAGGAAAGAGTCACCGAACCGCTTGGTTCTTGATCGGATGTTCTGCACCGTGTGCGGGTGACATCTAAGGCCTGCACGTGTTGTCCTGTGTAGGAAAGGGGAGGGTGGGACTAATTGGAAGAGCTCATCAGAACACTCACCATGGTACAGACGGTAAAATACAGCCATGGACGCAACATCTCTACGCATCTGTAAAGGTTCTAGGGTGTTCGTGACCTCGGGATTCCCAATGATGCGGACCGCACGTCGTTGCAACCTTAGTAATTGCGCTGGAATATTAGTAATTGCGGTTGCTAATATTCTTTATAAAAAATATATTTTATGAAATCTTATATATAAAATTCTCGTGTCACGGTGTTCGAACTTGAACTCCTCCGAAACGGCTTGACCGATTCTCATGAAATTTTCTGAGCATAATGAGTAGGTCTGAGAATCGGTCAACATCTATTTTTCATCCCCCTAAATGTTAAGGGTAGTCCACCCCTAAATTTTATTTTTTATTTTTTTGGCAATTTTTTTTTGTTTATGACACAGCATACAAAAATACATACAACCCTAAATTTTCACCCCTTAACGATCATCCCCTATTTTTCTATCGCGATTTTTATGTTTTGATTATTAGTAAATCCCCGCACACTCACATTAGTAAATAAGTTATTTTTGTTGAAATAAAAATACATGGCATAACAACGTTTGCTGGGTCAGCTAGTATACCTATATATATACGAGCTTATAGAATTTAATTTACTTTTCAGGTACGGCAAGGGATTTGGATTATTACCAGCGGAGTCAAAGCTGAAAGTACCAAACTGCATCTATGGAATCATCTTCTATTGCCTCATGATATTTTTATGTACGTATAATCATTGACGTAGTTCTCCATCCGACAGTAAACAGACAACCCATTAATAAATGCCCGCTTGACGACAATAGGCTCGTCGCCAATTACGTGGGACCGAAAATCATACATAGGCGAAATGTGGGTGTTAATACACCTCTGCCTACCCCTTCGTGGATTTACAGGCGTGAGTACACGTATGTATGTTAAATCACACATCCAATTACCAAAATGCACAACATCTGAGATGAACTCTAATCAAATTTAGGTGGATTAAGTTCAATTAATAGTTATTTTTTATTATATGAATAAACTCTCACAGTAAGGTTCGGCCTATTGCTTACTTTAGTGTAGTGAATTGTAAATTAGAAATCATTAGAATTTATATACTGAGATTACTGAGATTGAGGGCGGTTAAGAATTTGTTGTAGTGTTCGAGCAAACCGTATTTTAATAATATAAAATCTACTTGAAGTCAGAAGGGCAGTCTAGAAGTGAGACTGCCCAAATATAATTATCGCAGGCCATATGCTATTCAATTCATGTCAAAGGACCGTCGTTGGCGGGGCGGATTAAATGCTTGCGCGGGCCGGAGCTGGCCCGCGCGAGCCATACCTACTGATTTAGAACGTATAGTGTACCTAATAAGTAAAGTATATATTTCCCTCTTTCATCTGACCTCTCCGTTTATCAGACTTTTGTTTCTTGGAATCTCAATAAATCTTCAGTAATCTTACGACTTTACTTCACACTTTAAAACATCTGCGAGATATTTTCAAAGCTCATAAACGCTCTTTTCTTTAAATCTAAACCAAACTATAAAGTAAAAAATAATACATAAACGCTATTCACTTTTACGACGACGTTCAGATGAAAACTGATAGAACGTATTTGAGTATAAAACTGTCGTTCATAGAAACATAAAAAAAACCTGTATAATTAATCGAATAATTAATTGAAAATGACAACTCAATAATGCGTTATGTAATTACACGGATGTCCCAATAAAGTGTCATGTTATGAGTTTCTTATCTAATGGTTTTATTATGAAGAGTGTTTCCACAGTGGAAGTTATTGTAATTAACAACTTGTGTAGCTTACTAGCTACACAAGTTGTTAATTACAATAACTACTGTTCGAGGGGCAATTACGGTCGCAATTCAAATAATCGACATCGCATTACGACCGGTCGTTCGCCGGCTTGCACTTCGCACATCAACGTGGTCCGTGGTTTGCGAATTCGTGACTGCCAAGAGAGAAATATTACTAAATCCCGCGCAAGTACACTGTTGCTTAGTGTGTCCACTTTATAGTACTTACACCTATGTACCTTTCTTAAAATTTTAAGTATTTTAGATTTTACCTCTAAAAGTAAATCAAGCAGGTTGCTCATATGAAGCAGGCCACGGCGGCGGCGTGAGTTGTGCGCCTCCTCATATACGGAGATTGAATGAGGACTCCGTGGTCCCCACACCCGAAAAGAGCCAGCTTGAAAGAGATGGCTCTGGGTCGGCTGGGGCGCGAGGGTTATGCCTCCGGCAATCTCACCTCCGGCAACTTACGACCCTCAGACGGCGTGCGTTTTAATCGGTTCGAGTCCGACATAACCTCTGCCATTGGCTCTTGGGGGAGTCTTCCGGGCGATTTTTCACACAATAAAAAAAGTAGGGTGCTCATATAACATTTTAATGCCGCCAGAACGTCTAATATCACCCTGAGCAGCTACTAGGGGACGTATCTTCATTGTACTCCGACAACGTACCATTGGAATCGTGGCACATGTCTTGGATGATATCAATATAAGATTCTGGAATCCTTGTGGTCCGTAGAGCCCACTATATCATTTGTGCGAGGACCTCAGACGAAAGCATTCTACATGTTCAGAAGCAGGCAATGTAGAAGCATATTCTTCGTCATGTATTTCTCAACCACAATTCTTAGGGCTAAATTCTCTGTAGTAATAACAGTTAACATGGTAACTGTAGATGATAAGCCTTTAGTATGTGTAGGTATAATGCTCTAGGGAAGTGAAAAAAAAAAGATTAGCGCATTTAAGGAAAATGTTTACCTAATTTGAGTTCGTTAGTTTCGTTTATCAGTATTTTATAAATGTTAGATAAATTAAGGAATTTGCGGCTTAATTAGTTCAGCTATGATGAGTGCTCGCCAGTAACAAAATGTTATCCTATAAGCTAATGAGAACTTCAAACTCGAACAATTTAATAGTCCCGATAACATTACATACAGTGTATAACAATAAAATATTTCTCTATTTGAATATTTAGAGGGTTTGCGTGAGCTTTTATTGCTTCGCTAAAATGTTAATTCCGTGAAACACGCTCGTAAATGGTCGGTATCGTAGTGGGCATTGTGTTATTTTAGTCTGATATTGAAATAAGCCACAGCCGCTTTGTTTGATCTCTTATGGATTGTAATAACTAGCTTTTGTAATGTCGAGCTCATATAATAATAACTCATAATCTGACTTTGTAATTGTTAGACTGCATGATTTAATTTTATGAACCATTCGTTACTAGTAAAGTAAAACCACCGCTGTTTAGTATTACAGATTTAATTAACATTTTCGTAATAAGGAAGTATTTCTTGCTGTTAAAGTCAGTATTAGTTGTTGGGTGGGTTGATATGGCTTAGTAAGTTATAGTTTTTTAAAGGAAATTACTTCTTTATGAGATCCGTTCAGGCGTATAAGCGTTATTGGTAACAAACATCCAAATATCTTCTCAAACTTTCACATTTTAAATACATAAACATAAACTCACGCCTATAACCCCGAAGGGGTAGGCAGTGGTGCTAGCACCCACATTTCGCCAGTTTATGTTTAGGTCCCAATGTAATTAGGTGGCGAACCTATTGCCATTAACCGGGCACTTATAAACCTGCTATAAATACACACATAACTTCGAAAAGCATCGAAAAGTCATTGGTGTGTGCCATGATAAAACCTGGGATCGAACCCGAGACCTCGTCTCAGATATTAGTCGGAAAATTAAGTAGGATGATTATCGTAATCCAGATACCGTGATGAAAGATGGTATCATTGGTGTCTAATACATTGTTAAGCAAAACGAGTTTGAAAAGATTACATTATATCCCATCTGTGACTTGTCATCGATAGATAAAGAGATGTGGGTACATTAAAAACCGTAACAGACGATCGGATTTAGTCTCTACTCCAAACCGCCAAACCAAGAAGCAAATTGCTTGTACTAGTCTTTTTCAAACCATATCGGGGCGATATAACTGACAATGAATAAAAATACCGATCGAATTGAAAACCTCCTCCTTTTTAGAAGTCGGTTATAAATGATTTTTATACGTAGTTCGACACAGTACAATGAAATGATATCAAAATTATTGATGGCCACTAAAAAAAATAAGTGACGTCACTAGCCCATTCAGAGTTACCGAATCTCCTTTGTTTAAGTTATTTAGATATTTTGTAACTATAGAATCGGCACCAACGTCATCAGTTCATCACATACCTGCCATTGTCCCTATATAAAAAAAAGTTATTTGGCGTCGGCGCAACATGTCATTCTCCTCCATACATACATACATACATACATATAAATAATCACGCCTTTATCCCCGGAGAGTTAGGCAGAGGTGAATTATCACCAACATTTCACCAATCATTGAATTTAGTCCCACGTAATTGGGGGTGAGCCTATTGCCGTCTCCCGGGCACTATTGTTGACCCAAGCCATGCACCTGAGGCTGTCAGATATCATTTCCTCATGTCTTACCTCAGGAGTGACCTCCTTTTTTACCTCTGCTCCTAAAGCCCTTTACTTCCATATTTTGAAACTTTTTTTTACAAAATTAATCCAATCAGTCTCATCTTTTCCCATACCATGACAGTCGCTCGCTTATTCAATGGTGTCACTTTCAAACTCTCTGCACCAATGTATACAAAGTTATTTTTTTACGATAGGATAGGATATAGGAACGGATAGCGTAGGAGGTAGGACACGGGGGTATTTCCGTCCAATTGAGCAGTCCGACTTGGGAATTACCTCTGCCTTACAGAATACCGCGGCCATAATAACTTGTGTTGTGTTCCCAGCGGTGAATAGGGTATCTAGAGCTCACTGGAGAGTTTGTGCTGTCAGTGGGAAGAATAAAGGCATACAGAAACTCTGTGCATACAGAGTCGGCTGCGCGAGTGTGACTCCTCTGGTGTTCCACACGTCCATAGGCCACGGTAACCACTTTCCATCAGGTGGGCCGTGTGCTTGTCTGCCACTTAAGTGGTATAAAAAAAACCATTCATATTTTGAACCTTTTTTACAAAATTACTTTCATGTCCATGCCACAACAGTCGCTCGCTTCTCTGTTATTTATTCAATGTCACTTATGTCACTTATACTCGTATATTGTCACTTATACTCTCGGCACCAATGTTTACAAACTTTTTCTTACGATTACTGTAAGCATTCTATATTTTTAAAGTTATTTTTCCTCTCTGTGTCCAAATTTAGATATGGCCTTGATTGCAACAGAACAATGCGTAAAAGATTATAAATTATGAACACAATTTTATATGATGATTATTAATATCGCGATTCGCGTTTATGATGCAATAAATCTTACTATAAATGGTTATAAATAATAATAGGAATCTGATTACACAATAAATTCTAGTCAAAGATAAATTTAGCTTGTTTGGTAGTTCTCACGACTTCAATTTTAATTATGTTATTTTGTTAAAAGCATTGTAGTAATTACGGAATGTGAAGTCTAGAGGTTAAACCCACACATTTGAATGTTAAGTCGAAACACACAGATAAAATATAAAAAAGAAGTAGGTATCTTTTTCCCTCCGTGATCACGGTGCTTGCAACAGCGCAGCGTCGTAAAATCATAAACTCGAAACAATGCAACATGGTAAATAGCTCTAATATTTTTTTTATTATTATTATTTTATACCACTTAGGTGGCAGACAAGCACACGGCCCACCTGATGAAAAGTGGTCACCGTGGCCTATGGACGCGTGCAAAACCAAAAGAGTCACACTCGCGCTGCCCACCCTGCAAGCATGGAGAGTTTCTGTGCCGTCAGTGTAAAAGACAAAGCAGGACAAGCTTTTGGTTTTTCCACTGACAGCACAAAAACCCTCCAGTGAGCTCTGGCTACCCTACTCACCGCTGGGAACACAACACGAAGTTATGGCCGCGGTATTCTGTAGGGCGGAGGTACTTCCCCAGTCGGACTGCTCAATTGGGCGGAAATACCGTCGTGTCCTACCTCCTAAAGTAGGTCTTAAAGTAGGTACCTACCTACTTAACTAAAAGTTATAATATTGTCAGCAGTTTACGCGAATATACATATATTGTGTTCCCGCGTGGTTTCCGGCAGAGTAGAATTTGGGCCACCCCATCGCTTGCCATGCGGTGTCGTACAAGGCGACTAAGGGTTAGAGCTGTTAAACATAAAACATATATATACAGCTCAGACACAGGCACAGATACAAGCCTCGAGTCAACAATATCTTTCAACGCGGCGAGTCTCCTCGCCGGATCGCCACCATGGATCCTGGAAGCGAGATCCCTTTCGGCGCTATACCGGTTCCGAAAGGCGGCGCGGGAGCTGGGTCACGATCCCGAGCCCGAAGAAATTCGGGCCGTGAGATCCCGGCTCCACAGGGAAATGGTGGCGGAATGGGAGTTACGACTTGGGCGACCAGGCGCAGGGCGCGCCGTAGTAACGGCGGTAAGACCCATCATGGGGGAGTGGCTAGAGAGGCCACACGGCAGCCTCTCGTACCGTCTGACGCAGATGATCACCGAGCACGGATGCTTCAGAAAGAATCTGCGTCGGATGGAGAAAGAGCCAACGTCCGAGTGCCATCACTGCGACGCGAGCGAGGACTCAGGTCCGCACACGCTCACCGAGTGTCCGGCGTGGGAGACGCCGAGGCGGGAGCTTGTGGCCGCCCTGAGAGTGAGGGTTCTCACGCTCTCCACCTTGCTCGCGGCGATGGTTCGCTGCGCGGATGCGTGGGCGGCCGGCGCCTCCTTCTGCGAGCAAGTAATGCTCGTGAAGGAGGAGGCGGGGCAGGAGCGGCAGCGGGAGCGACGAAGGATCGCAAGACAAGCTGCCCGCGTACGAAGGCAATTCGGGCGTCGGAGGTCGATGAACGACGTCCGCCCCCCATGAGCGCCGGCCTGGGGGTGACAGGTCACCCTGGCAGAAGCAGGCCGCGGCGGTGGCGCGCCTGGCGCGCCTCCCCCTTTCCGGGGACGAGTTGGGGACTCTGTAGTCCCCACACCCGAGAAGAGGGCCAGATCGTGAGAGATGGCCCTGGGTCGGCCGGGGTGCGAGGGATATGCCTGTCAACCTCACCTTCGGCAACCAAAGCGACCCACAGGCGGCGTGCGTTTTAGTCGGTTCGAGTCCGACATAACCTCCTCCACCGGCTCCGGTGGGGAGGTATCCGTGGGGATTTTGCGCACGTAAAAATAAAAAAAGGCTCGAGTCAACAATAGTGCCCGGAAGACGACAACAGGCTCACTCCCTATTTAGGAGGACCGAAAACAATGATTGGTGAAATGTGGAGGTTAATTCACCTCTGCCTTACCCTTCGAGGATAAAGACGTGATTATATGTATGTTTCTATCACGACTTTTTCATCCTTCGGAAGCAACTGGGGCTTATCCCAGTTGTATCCGAAGCTTACACCTCGGAGTCCAGGGTCAGCTTTTCCAGTGTAACAGCGGCTTTAGGATTCTATCACGGTTTATAAGGTGTTGTTTTGTTATTTACACTGATCATGATCCGTACTTACGCAGTCTCCCCGTGACCCTGGCTGCTAAAAAGCAATCGAAACGCCGGGATCAGTGTCAAGTATGATAAGGTTCTGAGTTTTTACCATGACTTATTGAAGCGTTTGTGTACTTTGCGAGAAAGAGGGATGGACCTATACACCTTTTATTGTAGCTCCAATAGCTGATGACCACGACTTTAGATCCCTTTGCTGCACTGCAACCCATGGGGTCCTATCCTTGTTGTTATACAACTTAGGTGGCAGACAAGCAAGCAAGTTGCCTACCTGATGGAAAGTGGTTACCGTGGCCTATGGACGTGTGCAACACCGGGGGGGGGGGGGGCACACTTGTGCTGCTAACTCTGAAGAAACCTTTTAATGCCCCTCTTGAAGAACCCCATATTGTAGGGCCAGACCTGTGCCTTATACAGAAGGAGAGAGAAAGAGAGAAAGAAGGAGTCGCTGCCACGCAGTGAAATACAGCTTCGCCCTGTTGAGCATTCGAAATTTCTTAGATACCAACTTAACGTTCTCCTCCAAATGACTGCGGTACTGGACGTCCCTGGAGATATCAAAACATGTAGTAAGCGGTGTGCCCAGGAATTGTGGCGCTACAATAAATGGGGTTCTCTTAGCGGTGAATACATATGTTTGTGTCTCAGTGGGTTAATTGGTATTATTTACATTAAGCCCGACGTTTCGGCTACTTTTCAGCAGCTATGGTCGCGGGGTATCTAAATATGATAGTTATCACATAGTTTGAAGTGTAAGTTTAGTTATCTCAGTGATTGAAGTTCGTTTACCTAATCAATTATTGCAATTTTAGCAACGTTCAATCAGCTATTGGTGGTGCGTTTGATGTTTATCGCCGGGCTGTCGTCGATTGCTACCAGCGTGTACCTGGCCTATCTCCTGGCTTTCGTCCTTCACGATTTCTGTATAGTATGCGTCACAACATATGTTGTTAATGGTGTACTTACACTATTAGTTTATAAAAAAATTAACGTCCTGGCTGGAAAGAACAAATAAATATTGAGAGTATTGAAAAGGAATCTATGGTTATGTTTTTGATGAATAACGTTTTTTTTTCTTCTATGGCGATCCCAACGATTCTGCATGAATAATGTTCTTGCCTTTTAAAGTTTAAGTTGATGATTTTGACAGTACAAAATTAAATGAATTTTTTTTTTGTATACGTACCGTTGTCTGTGAATACATTTAAGTATATGCATTTATTTATTAATACTTTAATTAAATTAACAGATATTTTTATTTTTCGTGAGGAAATCCCCTCGGATGTCGACGGATTGGTTACGTCGGACTCGAGCCGACTAAAATCGTACGCCGTATTTAGTCGGCAGATGACAAACAGATACCTCAATTTTATTAATTTGTGACTATAGAGAACTACTTGAATATTGCTTGCGAAAATGGTTACCGAAATGAGTCATTCGTGCTCCTTTTATCTTGTTACAACATTAAGTATAGCACAGGTCACATAAATTATACCTAGCAAGTATGAAATCATCGAGATAAATGTATTATCAAATATTTGTGTAAATTATTTGACTCTCGGTTGACCTGTTTAGACTCTTGTATACAACAAGCTGTGTCTGAATCAAATTGTAATTCAATGTCGAAGTAATAAAGATTCAATAATAACTGTGAGGTTTAACAATATATTGTGAGATTTAATAATATTTAGTGGAATCCTCTGCAAGAAATTGCGGTAAATATTAGGTCTTTACCTGTGAAATTGCCGAAATTTTCTTACAGATTCATGAGTTCGTTATTCCTATTTCCATTATTAATATTTTGATTCAAGTTGATTTTAAGATTTTACAACTCTGTTTTGCTTTTATTGGCCGCTTTACCTATAAATTAAATTCGACCTTCAAAAACAGTAAGTACCTATCTACTGCCTAAATGCTATCCAATTTGATGATAAATGTCGTATTACTTTTTACAGCTGTCACTTTTCTAAAATGTAATAAAAGTGTTTGTTAGCTTAATTTTGCCTCATTCATACACAAAAAAATCATAAAATTTGGATTTGTCATTCCCAAAAAAAATGCAAAAATTTTAGTACTGAAAATTTGGTTTCCTACAATTTTTTCAAAAAAATAGCATATGTAACGACTTATAACTTGCCAGTGGACACTTTGCTTAATAGATAGGTAACTAAAAGTGTTCTGTTTGAAATACGAAAATAACCTTTACATATTGTCTTGTATTATAGATTGTGGTGTCTATGTAACTTTATTTTTTATTTAATTTTAGCGCGAAACGTATTCGACGATTTTGGAATGTTCCTTTATAGGTACCAATTGCATTCGTTTAATGGTGATGTTACCTATATACTCGTAGCTACTATAATTATAAAAATTGTAGAGTATCATTATACTTCTTCAACGACTAAGTAGTTAATTGTTTGACCGACCGTAATGTGCACACGTGTGTTGATCCATGACTCTTTTGTTTCTTCTTACTGAGGGAATTGGTTCATTAACTTATGATAAGTTTTCAAAACGTGTGATTTCAATTCGATTGGATATTACGTAAAATAGCTAGACGGGCATTTCTCATAACCCGATAATAGCCTAAGTTTTCGTGAGGTTGCTAAACCTTTAGAATCACTTATAGCCTTATTCTGTGCAATTCCATTTAAAAATAATAACTCTTAGAAACGGTCGTAAATACTTAGTTATTAAAAAAACCCATGTAACTATTTTTATATAGGACACATCAACTAGACTTCACTTTCCCTGATGATAAGCTGAAGGTAAAGTCTCAATAACGAGGGTCACCATTACTTACATATACCATGTTACAATGGTGACACTCGGCTTGACGGCTTCATCATGCTTTTTCACGCTCCGCTTAAAGGACCCGGTACTGTAGGACAGTGTTACTGAGCTGAATCGGGACCCATTTCATTCTTCTATATTTGGCTGTGATTAAAACTCGTTTTCAAAGAGAATGTTACCTAAAAGACGTGTTTTCCAAATGTGATTTCCTTATTTTTTTAATTTATTTATTTCTGATTACAACTATCATTTGCTGTCGTATAATTATTAACTATGTGTCTATATTCTATACAATACTTAGGTATATTAAATGTTAGCTACATTGTACTTAGCATAGCAGATTATATGTACGAGTACTGCTACTCTAGTGAACTCTCTCTTAGTATAATCACAGATAATATACAGATAAAGTACAATGGAATAGAGGGTCTAAAAAGTTCATATTGAGCTATTCTGCTTAAATAAAGATAAAGATACTAGCTTTATGAATTTCCAGTAGTTTTCAATAGATTACCACAACATTAGTTAAATGGTCATTCATATCAGCAGACTTACAACAATTCAGTTACTAAGCAGGTTCTAATTTCGTGTAAATTTCGCCGCAAGACAAAATATTACCGAATTAACCTAAAACGATTCCAATAAATTGGCCTTTTTAGACCTGGATCAATCTCCACAGCTATGGAGATTCAATGTGCGAAGTAGGTACAGTAATAAGTATATTACATTACCCTGTTGTAACTAATATATAATTTATGTAATGTAGTAGTGTTAAATTAATATTTTACATATTACTGTCATAGCCATATTAGCATTGTATTGCAAATATGTTATAAGCTGAATAAAATATAACTTCATCATTTATTCGTTTTAGTTTCATTAACAATACCTATATACACAAAGACACAATACATATGTTGATCATTTTGTAAACATTACTTACTAGTAGTGTGTTTGTGGCTTCGCCTGTGTGGAATTCTGTTCCGGTTTCCGTTCGCCCGCGTGAAATTCTGTTTCCGTTCAGCTACAGGAAAAGTCCAATAGCTGAGTAGGTATCTCTTTCTACTATGACAATAAGCTCGCCCCCTTACGTGGGAACGAAAACCACCGATGGCGAAACGTGGGTGTTAACACACCACGCGTGGTTTCCGGCAGAGTAGAATTTGGACCACCCCATCTCTTCCCATGCGGTGCCGTACAAGGCGACTAAGGGATAGGGCTGTTTAACATCAAACATATATACAGTCCAGGCTCTGCCTCAAATGCATGACTCGAGTTAACAATAGCGCCCGGAAAATGGCAATAGGCTGATAAGTGAAATGTGGGTGTTAATTCACCTCTGCCTACCCCTTTGGGGATAAAGGCGTGTTTATACGTATGTATAGCATCAAAGGGGTAGGTAGTGGTGTGTTGCATACATATGCAACACACCACTGCCTACCCCTTTGGTGCTATGAATGTGTATCTATATGTACCTCTTTTATGTGTATCGGAAACTACGTCATTAGGTTTCTTCAGGGTCGGCACCGCGAGTGTAACTTCCTTGGTGTTGCAAACGTCCATAGGCCACGGTAACCACCTTCCATCAAGAAGGCCTGTGTGCTTGTCTGCCACCTAAGTGATATATAAAAAAACTAGATCTAACAAGGCTATATGATAAATATCCCGTATTTAATGCTTTGATGTTTTAGTTTTTAGGTGTGTTTGAAAAAGGAAGGAAAACTAATTATATCACACCTTATCAATGTATGATACATCTAACATAATAATATACCGCTCTATGTAGGTAGATATATTCGTTATGTACCTACTTTGTTAACTTAATAGTACATAATAGACTCAAACTTGACTGAGCAGGTATTGTGTAATTATAGTAAGTCTCTATAAAATAAAGAATGCTACCTATATATGTTGGCAGTCCTAATTGGTTGTGTTGTAGTAGGTGTATAATGCACGATTTCTTTTTTTCGTTGTTGTCTGATTCCGGTTGGTTGTCTGATTCGAGCTGACTAAAACCGCACGCTGGGTCATGGTTTTCGAATGCCAGGAGGTGGGAACTGTGGGAAGTAAAGTGGCCCGGCCCAATAAGGTATTTCCTTAGATCCCCGGTGTCGAATAAGGTCAAAATATTTCATCACATTTTAATGAATGATTTTAATGAAACATAATAATTGAGTGAAGACGGGATAAAATAAAAGATGTAATACATTAAAATTGTAGTTAAACAGAATTGGCGTTTCAAAAAATACATATTTTAAGACTGATTTTTACAAGATTTGTAACGTGTAGCGCCATCTATTGATAAGTAGTATAATAATACTTTCTTAATTAAAGCGTCATCTGTTATCAAGAAGAGCATACTAAAGTAAAAGCTAGATGGCGCTGTTTTACATTACTCAATAGCATAGTTATTTATGTTAATAAAATATCTGTATTATAAAATTATATTAGATTATCTGTGGTGTTATGTTAGTAGTTCTAAAAAAACTTCCGAAATATAATCAGCTGTAAATTCCTTATCATAGGTATTGAAAAACAACAGCATAAAATTAGATCCCATGCAAGAAGCCCGGGATACGCGACTTCGGCGCACTTCAAGAAAATCAAAGAAAACGTACAGTTTCTGATAATAATTAATTACCCAATTTGTGTTAAAAACATTATTGTCTCGTGAGTGTTCTCATTATGGTCTTGTGTTGTGAGTTTGTGACTGTTTCGAACTTTTTTATCTGTGTGAGTAAGAAGGTACAACTCTAACATCGCTCTAACAACACCAACCGTCTTCTAGGTTTTTCGGAATTAAAGACAACATGTAGGCGTAGTAGGTACGGGATAAGTAGAGACCCTAACTTACAATGGGTACAACGGTGGGCTTTTAGGGATTGTCTTTAACAAAAATCGCCTTAGACAGTCGTCGTTTTCCCCGTCAGAAAATTGACAGAAAGGAACTGTGAATCTTTAGGACAACGGGGTAGAGTGTGTTCAAAGACAATTGTGTGGCCTTGTGATTCAAACTGTTGATAACTATAACTGGTAGTGGTTAGGAACACAGGTTTTTCAGGATTTCGGAAACCTACCGTCTATAATATAATGGTTTGTGCTCAGATGAATTGTTTGACATGATGCCCGTAGCTATATTCTATCATCGCACCTCTCGCCATAGGCAGGGAATTCATCCTCACACATTGCGACCTGGAGACGGTGCGCACTGTGCGGTATGAAAGAAACTTCATCCCACGCACACTCAAGCTGTGGAATGACATCCCTGCTGCGGTTTTCCCAAGCGCCTACAATATTGGGTTCTACAAGACGGGCATCAGAAGGTTTCTTCATGGTCGGCAGTGCGAGTGTGATGTGCAATACAAGGTGGTGTTGCATACGTCCATTGGCCACGGTAACTGCTTCCCATCAGGTGGGCCGTGTGCTTGTCTGCCAACTAAGTAGTATAAAAAAAAGGAAACTTACCTACTTACTACGTAATTGGGGGGTTGCGTAGTCTGTAAATTTCTTTAAATTCAGCTGAAAGGGGTGTCAGGCGTTTCAGCTGACCATTTACTGAGAAGTTAATTATATCTAAAAATAATGTTAAAAATTTAGACAGCCCTGACGTCTGGTCGTCCAAGGCTCTAGTCGACCTTTAAAGGAGCGGCGGAAGAACCTATGGCGGTTGGCCATATTTTAGTATCCAAAGCATAATCTGAGTTTTGATATTGGTAAGGCACGGTCCGTCCTCGAATCAACAAAACGTTATATTCTTCAAATGTTTCAAATACGTAACGAATAGTTTACCTATCAGGTAAATTTATTGTAGGTAAATTTATTGTAGGTAAATTTACTGTAGGTAAATTTACTGTAGGTAAATTTATTGTAGGTACCTAGTTGGCTCAGAAACTCACAAAAACCACAAAAAAACATTTCCATCTTCTCGAAACAACATGAAACATTCAATTTTAAACTCTATGACATCAAGATTATTGTTATATTGAAGTAGATACAACCGAGCCTTAATCAGCATTTATTTTATTAATGGACCTAGAAGGTGACCGCGTGAACTCGCATCTGTACTAATATTATAAAGCTAAAGAGTTTGTTTGTTTGTACGCGCTAATCTCAGGAACTGCAGGTTTGAATTGAAAAATTATTTTTGTGTAGAGTACTTTATTATACTTCATTGTACACACACACACACAAAATTACATTTATACAGAAATATAGATGTAATAAATCAAATCAAATCAAATCAAAAGGCGTTAGTTTATCGATTATATATCATTACCCTACTACTTAAGGGAGCGAAGCAGTGATCATAAATGTCAACAAATCCGTCAAATTTCCATACATAAAGATTATAAAATTACGGACTCCGAGTGATATGAGGTTTGAAAATATGACACGGGCGAATCAGGAGCGGGTCAGCTAATATTGAGATAATATTTGCATATTCAATGTGATGTGAATACCTAAAATATTAAATCCGATGTTACAATATGTGATATACTGGTCGGTTTAACTTTTTGAAACCCACTGCATCGAAACTTGAAAAACGATCAGTAATAATATTGTGAATGCTGTGGCTGCCTTAAAAGGTTAAACATCATGCAGGGAATAGTGTGTTGCATCTAGTGACAATTTTTTTGTATGTATTAACCAATGGCTGTCATATTAAATTAAATAAATTAAAAATAATAACCTTGGCTTTTCGATTGTACACACTCGTACATACAATGGTCATGGTTTTTAGCACATGTTCTAAAGAATAAACTGTCAAAACAATACATATTTATCATATTTCTACTTAAGAAGTTCACCGACAATTGAAAGAAATTATAAAGCTTTCAGTTTTTGTCTTTTCGAACTACTGTTAACTCATCATTTGTTAAATTTGTCACTCTTTAGTTTTTGCAAAAGCGGACTCATCCCAAGACATAGTTATAAGGTGTAATGACCTAAGGACGTGTGCTTTGTTTGCGCGCAGACGATCTGATACAGCTGTCGGAGGACTGATGAGCTCAACGGGGCGATTAAAAGCCCCAGATTACACCACTCAAGTAGCGAACATGAGGTATATGATATTGTTTAAGTAGGCAGGTACGCGTGCAGAAGCAGCTTTGAACGACTCCCGACAAATTAAGTTCGTGTCATTTTGTGTTGTCATGTAAGTTAGCATTATTATGGTCTGTAGGTAGTTACATCGATACGCAAATTGAGTCATCTTTGAGTATTCACATTTATTCAGTTTAGGTATGTACATAAAATATGCTATTATAATATACAATTACTTACAAATTTATATAAAACTATGCTAACTATACAATTTATACAATATATATATATATATATATACCTATACATATCTTTGAGCATTAAATGATGAGTTATCTACTTATTAGGTAGGTACTTTACCACGCGATTGAGTGAGTGATTGCTTCAAAAAATTTAGCAAGTCATTTGACCAGTTTTTGGTTAATATTCCTCTGTTATGGAAAACTCATGATTGAAGAAAAGTAATAATAAATATTCCACAACATTCCACACAACGCTATCTAGACCCATGGTAAGCATAGCTCAACTAGCTTGTTTTGGAATCTAGAATGCGTATAAATATACCTACTTAGATTTTTTTTTAAATACATACATATTATATATAGAAACACCCAGACCAATGCAAATATACATATTTATGAATACATATAATTGCACTGCGCGGGAATCGAACCCACGCCTCCTTCGTTTGTTCATTATAATGTTCATCATCATAAAAATTGTTCTTTATAAAGGACTTAATGACTACTAAAACTATTTCTTTGTATCTCCTAGGTTACGGCTTACTTCACCTTCGGCAACCAAAGCGACCCACAGGCGGCGTGCGTTTTAGTCGGTTCGAGTCCGACATAACCTCCTCCACCGGCTCCGGTGGGGAGGTATCCGTGGGGATTTTGCGCACGTAAAAAACAAAAGGTTAGGGTTTTACTCGTATAGTTCCGATAAAAATATACAATAACCTCCTAACTCCGAGAGCAAAGTTTGCCCAATAGCCTCGCCCGTTAATTAGAAATTAAGTTACACGAAGGCGAGTTTTACTTGGGCCCCAACGATAGTAGTTCGGGACCTATACATATAAGTTGTGTGTGACTATAAATTATCTATGTAACTTAAGAGTATATTTATAATTTTATTTGCAAAATCCCCACGGATACCTCTCCACCGGAGCCAGTGGAGGAGGTTATGTCGGACTCGAACCGACTAAAACGCACGCTGCCTGTGGGTTGTTTTGGTTGCCGAAGGTGAGGTTGACGGGCATATCCCTCGCACCCCGGCCGAGTCAGGGCCGTCTCTCACGATCTGGCCCTCTTCTCGGGTGTGGGGACTACAGAGTCCCCAACTCGTCCCCGGAAACGGGGAGGCGCGCCAGACGCGCCACAGCCGCGGCCTGCTTCTGCCAACATACGAGTATATTTATACTTACCAATATATGATTGCTTACCCTTCAACATATCTGATGACAAGATTGACAGGGACTTTGACCTGTTTCCTCTCAGCACCGACTCCTCAAAGAAGTCAAATCAGCGCTACTACCGTGTGGATGAGACCAAGTCTCTCTTTATCATTTACCTGACTAATTTAAAATTAGTTTCCAGCACATATCTTGATCCCAAGTCGTGACTGCCACGAGTGAATTGAAGCCCTGCTGGCGCGCGTAGATGAGTTTGACATAATCTATGATTTGTGAATTTGATTTCCTCCACCGCCATAGCACCCCGTGCTATGGCGGTGTATAAACACCCAAATAACGCGTACTGCGTAGGTATGTTAGCACACTAAATGCTTAAACATTTCAGTATCAAAATAAATGGGATATTTACCATGTTGTAGTGAGAGTGAAACCAATAGTAGTGCAGATACGCGTAGTAAAAGAACTCGAAAGAGGGTAGATCGATATAATTACTCCTAGGAAAAAACTTTTTCTCTGTTCACCGCCACTACTCCAGTTCCTCCGTGATCATGGTGCTTGCAACAGCGCCGAAATATCGGAAACTCAAAACAATGAAACATGGTAAATATCCCGTTTATTTTGATACTGATATGAGTGACCATGATAGTTTAAATAGCTTTAACATTTCGTTCAAAAGTTAATTAAAGCCTGAAGTAAGACGAATATACATAGGAAGATTCGGATGATTTCAGGTAAGGTTCGGTAGCTTTGTAGTCAGAGCATCCCCCCTGTAAGGGAAAGATCGCGGGTTCGAATCTCGCCGGAACTGATTAAAAAAACCTTTCCTATCTTAATCGATCCGATAATGAGATTGTAAATAGAGTGTGTGAAGGCAATATTTGAAATTTGGTGGTTAAATGAATACTGTGTCGAATAGTTAGTCACAATGACTCATGTAAGTCACCTACGACAGGCTAAGACACCCATAAATACTTAAAAATTATATGTTTTTTTGCGAAAGCAACCCACACACGCGCACATTGTAAGTTTAATAACATTTCATACGTTTTTATTCCGCTTAATGTGTATGTTTTTATTATGTTATCCATCTTCATAAAAACTATGTGTCTATACATAACACGTGAAGCGAAAACTTTAGATCACTTTTTATAAATATTGTGCGCATATACGGAGTTATAAGGAATGCAGAAAGCTGCTTTGGATATGCCTGCCAACCTTTCTTACGGCAACCGGCAACGTCGCACAGACGGCGTGCGTTTTAGTCGGTTCAAGTCCGACATAACTTTCCCCACCGGCCCGGATGGTTGATGGAAATCCGTGAAAAAGGAGTGTAAAAAGTTGAAATGTATTTAATTCTACTAATATTATAACCAGGCATTCCTTCCTTGTTAGTCTAGCACATGGTTAGTCTGGCCAGTCTAGCACATGCGGAACCAGACCTCATTCGGCACGTGATAATAGATGCTGTTGTAGATTTTAGGACTTCTTCTGGGGCTTTTCGGGTGAATACACTATTACTTTCTAGCTTTCTAAAGATTTGTTTGTTAGGTACTCAATTATTTTCAAAATTCTGAACGAATCTAGCTAAAATTGGTAGCAGAGATATATTCTGGAATAACATGGCTACTTTTTATTCCTAGAATAGGATTCCATGGATGGCGGGAACGGAATTAGAATTTCAATCAAGCTAAACCGCGGGGAACAGCGGAATGTGTTATAATAAGGAGTATATTTAATTACAATAAAATGTTTACGTTCCAGTTGTTAATGACAAACAATAATGACGTAATTGTGCACGCTCGCAGCTGACAATGGAACAAAAAAATATATGCAATGACAACAGTATTTTAAAATAACAATATATTTAAAAATTAAAGCATACAGAACTAACTCATTGTTGAAATAAAATACTTTGTAACGTGAGTTCAATAGATAGTTAAGTTATTCTGGATTATTATAGCTTCCCTAACCCCAATAGTTATAATGATTTAACAGGAAAAGATGCTATTTTCAATCTTGAAATGAAATGAAATTAGATTTAAAAAAAGTGTAAGCTTTGAAAACTTACGAAAACATAATTAAAAAATAAAGTCTAAAACGCATTTTAACTTTTGTTTAATTATTATTTTTTATTGATGTATAACAGATTAAATTAAACATCATATTTCTAAAGTAGTTAGTTAAATAGTATAGATTAGATCTCCTTTGTAAATAAAATATAAGAGTACGTAGTGAATGAAAAGTAATTTTTGAACATTTTTTTTATACCACTTAGATGGCAGACAAGCACACGGCCCACCTAATGGAAAGTGGTTACCGTGGCCTATAGTCGTTTGTAACACCAGAGGAGTCACAGTCGCGCTGCCAACCCTGTAAATACAGTGTTTCTGTGCCGTCAGTAGAGGACAAAGCAGGACAAGCCTTTAGTCTTCCACTGACAGCACAAATTCTCCAGTGAGCTCTGGGTACCCTACTCACCGCTGGGAACACAGCACGAAGTTATTATAGCACGAACATATTATTATTATATAATTGTAAAGTGGTCGTGTCTGTTAATGTAATTTAAAATTAACCATCCTGTGAGCGATCTTGAAGGTTTAGTAAATAACCTCACGAAAACATGTAGATTTTGTTTAGACATATCTATACTAACGTTATTTCTACGTATTTCTTTGTAATCGAATTAAATCGTGGTGTTACTGAATAAGGTATTGATAAAGGATCGTAGAGTGCTTTTATGATCAGACTACTAAAATCTAACTGCATATTTCTCGCATCTGTTATTTAAAGGCGCAAATAAAGTATGCTAATAGACTGGAACTACTGGTTCGAGTGACTAATGTTTGTAATATTTTTGTGCTATACGTTCGTTGTTCCAAATTTGCACACAAAGTGATCCCACGCGGCTGTTTTATTTCGACGTGCCTTGTTTACTGCTAAACATTCAGCAAGTACAATGGCTGCTCGCGAGTTGGTATTGTTGACAGCTCTTGAAGACCTGTCGCTGTCAAAAATGGGACGGTAGTGATTGATGAAAAATGGTAATGGTTAAAAAATGGAGCAAAATGTTTGGAATTATTGCAGTTTCAGACGAAAAATTTGGGTATTCTTTTAGTCTGTTATTTACAAAACAAATAAGGTCGTTTCCATTTTATAAATTACTAGCTGACCCACCCCAGCTTCGCCCGCGGTATATTTTGAAGCTTCATATCCCTTTGAGCCCGTATGTTTTAGTCTTCAAAATATGTATGAAAAATTGCCTGATTTGTTAACATTTATTATCAATGCTCCGCTCCCTTAAATAGTAGCGTGATGATATATAGCCTAAAACCTTCCTCGATAAATGGACTACCCAACACTGAAAGAATCATTCAAATCGGACCAGTAGTTCTAGAGATTAGCGCGTTCAAACAAACAAACTCTGCAGCTTTATAATATTAAGTATAGATACGTACCCTGTATTATCAACTGCCGTCACTCACTTTGAGAAACTTACTCTTCTTCTTTTCTTACTCTGATTTAAGAACAGCAAGGTAAGGTCCAAAGAAAGGTCGGATTACTTCCTAAGAACATGGTGAAGTCATTTCACCAAGGTCTTTATATCTTCATTCAAACATAGGCCTTCAAACTTTATCACATATATGGCACATGCAACATAAAGTAGCAAAATTGTTTAAGTATCAATACAAAAGCTTATTGCAGCATGTCCTGCTGTCATTTATTTTAATGGTCACAGACCCATTTTTGGTCCGCCGGTATTGACCTTAGCCAGTGCGGCCTAGTGCAGATTGTGCCATATATGGCACGGCACATGCGACGTGTTTTCGGCTACATAATCATAGTTCAGGCTCAGTCAATGTTAAAGGACTTGTAGGCCGTTTGTAATAACCACATTTGTACGTGTAGGAAGTAATGAGATCATTGTCATATGAAGCTGTTACGTGGTTTTAGGTGTTAGTTTTTTTTTATACAACTTGGATGGAAAGTGGTTACTGTGACTTATGAACTTGTGTAACACCGGGGGAGTTACACCCGTGCTACTGACCCTGTAAGAACAGAGAGTTTCTGTGTTGTTAATGCAGAAGAAACAATCAGGACAAGCCTTTAGTCTTCCCACTGACAGCACAAAAAACCTCCAGTGACCTCTGGCTAGCCTACTCACCGCCGGGAACAGAACACGAGGTTATTATAGCTTTTAATGTTGAAGGTTATATCTTAATTGAGGAGTAGTTGGTAGCTGAATAGGACTTCCCACAGTTGGAATAAAACTTTTGTAGTGTTTTTTCATCACTGGTAAGTAAGATCATATGTCCGTAGAGAGGTGCACAGGTCATTTTAAGTGATACATCTCCTTATCTTAACTTTGTTTCCAGTTATATCTGAGGCTTTCATCTGGGATCCCGGGTTCTTGTTCTTCACCCTTCTCCTCTTTTTGAAATGAATTATACGGCTCGACGAAAGCGTTCATCCAAAATTTGTCACCTGGAATAAAATTAGTAGGTGGATTCATCCATTGCAATTGCATAATGGTAAAGTAGACCAGGTAATTTTAATTTCATCAATTCACTGCCAAAATTTCAAGTTTATAGGACTTTGTATTAACAGTTTTGACTTCTTTCAATTTTAAAATTGCGACACAATACTACGTTTACCTACCTTTGATATAAATATATTTGCATCACCCTAAGGTTGGCTGGTAGAAAATCCCTGTGGCATTAAGTCTGCCTTTGTACAATCTTGTGTATTTGTGCAAAATGTTTAAATAAATAAATATATAAATATCTTCGAAATGGTTATCCATACAAAAAAAAAGTATCCAACCAATTTTGTAGGTTAATTACATGATCTACAACTTTGTCCCACCTACTTTTGCGATAGCACTTACTGTTTACGAGAATAATGAAGAATACAATAATTTTGATCTTTGACCTTGAAGTAATAAAATGCACAAGTCCAATCAGTGGGGACTTTTGATATTATTTCTATTATGATGTATTTAACACCCCTACCAATTTTCATGCAAATTTACGAGTACTCGTATTTCCATATTATTTCTTCTATTTTGACTGGATTATCATGTCTACATCGCGCAATAGAAGTGATTACAAGGCAACAATTAGGCCAGAACAGGCTGCAGTGAACTCGTAGAGCTGGTACGTAGTACTAGTTATTATTTATTCTATGGTGCTGGTAATTGAGCTGTTATAAATTATGCATGTATATCGGACCGGTGTCAGTTAAATTTGTGGACAAATATGGGCTAATGGATTTAGTAACTTATATAGTTTGTGTACCTACAATTTTTGGGCATTTACACAGCATTTTGGACACGTCAATATGATTACCCGGCTTGATGGTAAACTGAAGGCTCAGGAAAACTCTAAAGTATCAGGAAAACGAAAGAGTTTCAGAAATACAAACACCAACAGTGTTAAAATGGTGGTCCTCAGCTTGACGGCCTTATCAGACTATAGGTAGGATTTAACGACGTTTAAAATAGGCTTTTCGTGGTATCGCACTGGGTATACAAAATCAGTATTAAGTATTTAAAATAGAGGGTAGGACATGGCGGTATTTCCGCCCAATTGAACAGTCCGACTGGGGAAGTACCTCCACCCTACAGAATAACCGGTTATAATAACTTCATGTTGTGTTCCCAGCGGTAAGTAGGGTAGCCAGAGCTCACTGGAGAATTTGTGCTGTCAGTGGGATGACTAAAGGTTTGTCCTGCTTTGTCCTCTACACTGACCGCACAGAAACTCTGTGCTTACAGGGTCGGCAGCGCGAGTGTGGTGTTATACACGTCCATAGGCCACGGTAACCACTTTCCATCAGGTGGGCCGTGCGATTGTCTGCCACCTAAGTGGCATAAACAAAAAAAAATAAGTCAGTATTAGAAAAGAAAGAAAGAAGCCGCCAGGGACTTCGCACGCGTAGACCTTTAGGGATGGAGTTTAGTTAAAACCGATCTTACCGGATGTCTACATCCTATACCTATACTTAACCATAGTCAAAGTCAAAGATACATCTGTCATTTGCGTTTTGTTATTCTAAGTCAGATGCGGTTTAATAGGTGCCACGTTTTATACTGACTTGTATTCTCTTTGAGATTTATGTCACGTCACAGGGGAACGCGGTCGAACGGAATGAAAAGAAATTCTACATCAGTCTCCTGATTCTACGTTACATCCCCACCAATTTTTAGTCAAATCGGTACAACCGTTCTTTAGTTATAAATAGTGTAACTAACAAATCTTTCTTTTATATAATTAGAATACATCCATACTCAGTAGAATATTCATCGAATGAAATTTGGCACAGACACAATACTCTGGATTAGCACTTAGGTTTTTTGCCCCGAAAACAAAACCTATACTGGTTTGTTGGAGCCGCAGGTAGTAGACCATATTACGACATCAAAGCAAACATACCATTAACAAAAAATGTATTATAAAGGAGAACTCTCGTTTATTCTGATACTGAAGTAATAAACTTTAATATTTTCCGTGCTCATTACAAAAGTATTACTACCCTAGTGACAGTAAATAATAATTTTTATTCTAAGTAATCTATACAGAAATAATTTATAAATATTAAATACAATAAAAATATAATAACTATTATACAACTTATAGCTAAGAACAATTAAAATGCGTCGTAGAATTCCTCCGCATCGCATGCCTCTTGTGGCAGCGTTCCCAGAAGACTGGCAGCATTGCCACGTTGTATGGCAATGCTTATTCTCTGACCTAAAAAGAGGCCAGCCTTCTGGTCACGAGAAGCGTCGACCATACGCTTCGCAATCTCACGGAAGAGGTTGCGAGCGCTCGGACCCCATGACCCCAAAGTCTCGACTCCAAACGGCACAAATTCATAATCTCCGATGAGATTGGAGTATTTGCGCCGCTTGAGAGCCTCTGCAGAAGCAGCAGCAGCTCCAGCACAGCCAGCCGTGCTAGTTATATGGGTAGGAGCCATGGTATCAACGCATGTGGCGTCCCACACCATAAAGTATGTGAAAGTGTCGTACCGTGTGCAAAAATGTTCATAAAACTGTCAACTATTCTAAAAGAGACGGCTCTAATAGTAGTCGTGGGCGACTTTTAAGGCTTGGCGGCCTGAGGTAGGCCGAATGGCATTTTCGATGACACTTCTCAGCCATTGAACCCAATATGGACCTGTGCGCTTTTAATTTAAGGTACATATTTGGCTTAACTAGCAAATATTATGGAAAATGAAACCTTGGGTGAGAGTTTGACATTTAGATTATTGCGTACTCGTTAGCCTCTGGACACTGTGTCTCCACACCCGAGGAGAGGGCCAGATCGAAAAAGATGGCCCTGGGTCGGCCAGGGTGCGAGGGATATGCCTGTTAACCTGAATGACCCATAGGCGTCGTGCGTTTTCGTCGGTTCGAGCCTGACATAACCTCTCCCACCGGCTCCGGTAGAGGGGGGGTGGGGGGTGTCCCTAGGGATTATTCGCACGTAAAAAGCCTGTGATATTTTATACTGTTACGAGTAACAACCTGTTTCGTTAGTAGATGTGGGATGGATCGCCGAGATTTTGATACACCATGTCCTTAAAATTATAAACATTAGTATGCAAGCATATGTTTATAAATATATATTATATAAATATATATATATAAATACCAACCACAGTAGCCTAGTGGTATGGGTAATGGACTGCTGAGACGAGGGCTCGGGTTCGATCCCAGGTTTTACCATGGCACACACCAATGACTTTTCGATGCTTTTCGAAGTTATGTGTGTATTTATCGCAGGTTTATAAGTGCTCGGTTAATGGCAATAGGCTCACCACCTATTACAATGGGACCTAAACATAACCTGGCGAAATGTGGGTGCTAACACCTCTGCCTACCCCTTCGGGGATATAGGCGTGAGTTTATGTTATGTTATATATAAATACTTAACATACTTGACAATTAATTACAATACCATGTTGTAAGTAAATATTTTCAGTATAGTTGTATTGAATTTTGCTTTACACTTATTATAAAAGAAGACAATTCTGATCACGTTTGAGGAATCCAGAGATCTACTATGATTAATTTATATTCAATAGGTACCTTATCATTATTTATACATTAAATAATTGTTTAATGTTTATTAAACCAATTGAGTGTGATCACATGTTTATGTTTATTTGCTTGTTACATTACAACTTGTACTTACTTATAACAATTAAATCAATTAAGTATACTTTTAATTTTTCTCTGTTCCGTGCTTTAAATATAATATGGTCACGTGCTCGAATAGCTATACTGCCATATATTCACATAGGTAAATAATGCATATATTAGGTTTACTGACTTGTAAAAACTTTCGGATCTTTTGGTCAGTACAATCCATTACAATGCAATGGTTAGCTGTTGTCATACACATCTGCGTTCATTACGTTTACCATACATTCATACATGGAAAAAAAGAAAGAAAATACATTTATTGCAAAACACAATGCACATTCCATATTTATACACAATTTAGAATAAAAACAAAAAAGAAATAGGTATATATATATCTATACATTCGTACATACATACATACATACATTCATACAATCACATACGCACGTTAGTAGGTACAGTCATCATCAAATCGATCTTGACGAAGAAAGTACTCAAAATGATCTTAATGCACTGGATTTCCCCCCTTCCTATTGACCGATTGTTCTCTTATTTGGTATACACTTTTGGTTCGGTACCTACTGATTTACATCAATTAAACAGTTTGATTTGCTCTTAACACCTTAGTTTTAAGATAGTTTTGTGACTTTGTAGTCAAGATTATTCTGACTCTGACTCCCCATCTCTTTCCCATCGGGATTAAATAAACATCATAAGCATTTCAAAAATAACGACCAACATCTCTGTTCTTACAGGGTCGGCAGCACGGATGTGACTCCACTGGTGTTACACATGTTCATAGGTCATGGTAACCACTTTCCATCAGGTGGGCCGTGTGCTTGTCTGCCACCTAAGTTGTATAAAAAATAAACGATACTACCCTATTGCTCAGAATTTATGTGAGAGTTTGACAACACTAACTTTCATTCTTACAAGGTGTAAGGGCACTTCGTCTTGGTTTTAAGTTCCGTGATTATAACAATAAGGAAATCAAAGATTACTGTGATTGGAGCTTGTAGATTTTCTAATGGTAGTCATTATGACCCTATCACGAACGTACTGTAATGACCTGGTGCAATGGACAAGTTGACTTTGTACGAAATTATTAGTCGATATAAATAAAGATAGTATTGAAATTATTGTGCAATTCGCTCTGATGATTAAGCTAATATTTGTTTAATTGACGAAAGAAACATTCTTGTACTTACATATGGTACAAGGTTTTTTGAATAAGATCATTTAGAGGTCGTAATGACGTTATACATCTAGAATTTACCTGCCGGATTCCGTTACCATGAGTTTTACAAGCTCTCTAGTGTCTCTCAAGTATTTTTCATAACGTGCAGGGTATGATTTAGGGGAGACTCAGTCTAGAGAGCTCGGCGAGTTCTGAAATATCTGTCATAATGTGCAGCGCCGGATTTAGGGGTATACTGAATTGATAAGCAACTCCAAAACAGTCGGTGAGTGCACTGGAGAGAAACCAACTCTTTTGGATTTATGGGATATATCAGGAGTAAATTATCCTACAATATAGTGTACCTTATACTGCTGTTATAGTAGTACCTGCCGACTGACCTCACAATTCGAGAGGAAAGTCCGTGCTTTGGTATCAATTAGTAGGTATGTACCGGCTTACATGTCAAGTTGGTTTGTGCCACAAAAATCTTGTCGTGGCTATTTATTAGTATTTTTGTATCAAAATCTATCCTATACTCATCTATGATTCCATAATCACAATTATTATGATTATTTATTATTATTTTCTTTATCATTGCGTTAATCCCAGTTGCATCCGAGTCTGTCTAACTGTGGATTTGGCTGATCGTTGATATTAGTATTAAAGTAGTGTGTAGTGCAGTTACACTAGTTGTTAGACTTCGTAGGGTTCCAATTACCCGTAACTACTGCCATCGATGTTTAAATGGTAATAGGGACCCACAGCTTAACGTGCTCTCCTAGGCATAACCAGATCAATGCAGATATCTAAATGCATGCATACAAATATTTGCACTGAGCGGGGATCGAACATTCCGCCACGCCCCAGGTGGTTCACCAATGCCGATCACGATTATTTATTATTATTAGGTAATTCTGTTGTATATTTCACGCCTCAATTTGGTAACGCAAGGACAGAGGTTGAATAAAATGATTACGTTTGTATAAAGGTGATTCACGAAACAAACAATAGGGCCGTATCAAACAGATGTATCTGCTGTTTGTCATGGTACAATACTTGTATTGATATTGCCAAGACTCATTTGAAATGTACAGTCGGCGACGCAAATCTATCATCATTTGAGTAGATAGTTTGATGAAAGTACAAGTCGTCCAAATCGTCCTTGGGGGGTATCCATGGGGATTTTGCGAACGTAAAAAAATAAGACGTCCAAATAGTTGGAGTGAATTCCGATATAGTAGTGTATCTATACAAGAATTCTCCCCAATATCATGCCCTAGAAATAGGGAAAATGAAAGGTATACACATATATACATGCGGATGATCGATGGCACACCCGCTACTATATATCGTTACGATCGCATTATATCGCTTAAATTGAACGGAATAGATGCGTGTGTGCTTGAAAATATCTGAAAATACCTGCCATATATTCACGTAGGTAAATAACGCTTATATTGGGCTTAGATTGCTTTTATAACAAACGCGGATGTAAATGGTACAGTGCAATCGTAACTATTTCTCGTAGCAGTCGTGCTGCGCTAACCATCAATCTTAACACACGTATGCTTTCATCACTGATTAGAAGTGATGAGCGTAAGTGAATTAAAAAACCAATTGTAAAAGCCTACAATTTACTACGGTAATCGCCCATGTCTTTCGATTACGAACAAGGTGGTAATAAAACCAATTAAATCAGTATAACATTTCATCTGAATGTTGTAATAATAAAATCCATAAACAAACAGCATTACATTCAGTTTCTGACCTTTTGTCTGTCATCATCACTGAGAATGTTGTCACAGCCACTCTTGGTGCTTTCGTCAGCTGAGTAAACACTTGTGGTATGGTATCTTCGTAACTGTTCGTAATCGTTCGGCGGTTACAAATGTGTGCCTCGAGGTATTGTCTGATTACTTAGAGAAGCTGTTGCGGTAGTAATGTGATAATCATTTGTTTTATTATGGTCTTTGCTGTGCGCAAAACCCCCATGGATACCCCCTACCGGAGCTGGTGGGAGACGTTATGTCGGACTCGAACCAACCAAAACGCACCCTGTGGGTCGTTTTTGGTTGCCGAAGGAGAGGTTAACAGGTATATCCCTCGCATCCCTCTCCTTATGGCCCTCTCCTCGGGTGTGGGGACCACAGAGTCCCCAACTTGTTCCTGGAAATGGCCTGCTTCTGCCAGGGTGACAGGCGGCTCCACTCGTCACCCTCAGGCCTGCGCTCATGGGGGACTTGTTTTAGTATGCTCTTGTCGTATAGTGAGTTAAGATGTGCGAAAGAGAGAACGCTTTACAAAATAGAAACAAGTCGATCTTCGACAGAATCTCACTCTACTTTCAGAAGTGTTAAATCAAAGCCCGGGATGGTAAATATACGTCCTCTATTCTGGTTAAAGAGTCTATCCGGTCCTGTTCCAAGGTGAAGCTGAAGGTCTGTGATGAAACAAGACTCAGCACTGAGATGATGATATAACACATTCATTTAGAAAATGCAACATCTTCAGATAGTTAATCAAGGATTGAAAGAAGGGGTTTAGCTCTGCTTTTGAGCACATATCTAATAGTGTAGCACAACAGCCTATATTATTGTACAGTGAGATAGCGACTGAATACAATTAATTTTATGAATATATTTAACAAAAGTGCAATTTACAGTTATAAATCTGTCAGTTATATGGTGCAATGATCACTTTATCTGGTTTTGTTTATTAATTTACGACTGCCAATAACTATAATTACGAGTACATTTCGAAGTTAAGTCTCCATTAGCGATAACCGCATCTAAGTCGCCCACGCACTGTCCCGGGGCTAAACGACTTTATATTGTCGTATGATGTTTGAAACTTAATCGTGATTTTTAATGGATAAAATGATGACTAAAGTTAAGGATTTTATTGTACTGTACCCGAGACTTTGTCCGCGTGGAGTCAGATCTGGATTTAGGTACCTACCGACTTTACGTGGTACTTGGAAAAAATAGTTTAAGTTATGTCTCATTTCATTAGTTATTTGCCCGTAAAAGTATCTTCATATTAGACACAGCCATTACTGGCCATTACGAAACAAACAGACAGAAAAACAGGATAAAAACAATTGCTTTATATAAGTATCGGTCATGCATGTTGAGAAATGACATGATTAAATAATAATAACAATAAATAATAAGTTATTATTAAGTTAAGTAATGTAATTAAGTTCTAAACTTTGTAATAGATGAAGTTGCAATTTTAAAAGGGAAAACGTGATCAGTTTTTCTTAACAGTGACTAAACATTCGTCAAACATGATATATTATGTTAGGCAATTACATGACAAGCCAATAGTCAACATACATACAATTTTCAACATAAGGGCGGTAACAGACATATCTTATAGGCTTATAATAGATTACTACAGTGAACAGGCCTTCGATTCTGTTAAAGAAAAACGACAGAGACTCCAAAAAATGGTATTACATTTTAGACTTTTTTCTTAAACTCTTAAAGTCGAAAATTAAATGCAAAGAGTTTCATTATACTTATTCATTTACTCTGTATAAAGCCTTTAAATTTTGGACTTTAACAGCATTGATTTAAAGGCTAAAATTAATTAATTTTTTTAGCAGTGTTCGTAATATGACAGTGGTTTAGAATTAGCAAAATCGAGGCCTTGGAACCTACTTACATCCTTGACGCTTAAGTCAACATCTCCAGCATGTTCGTGTACCTGCTAAATAACTGGCTCTGGCGTCTGATTTCCCAATCCTGAGAGAATAGTCTGCAAAAGAGCTGCGTGCACAAAGCAGGAGTACTGGCTTCCAGGTGTGGTAAGCTTGAACCCTGAAGTGGGGACCCAAAAAGACCTTCTCTCTTCCTTAGTTTAATTGTTAAGTTATATCATTGAAATAATAGGAAGTATTATAAGGTTCATGTGGTGGCGGATCGTAACCCTATATCATCAGAAGGGTGCCGGAATAGGTGACTAACGTAAAAATACGCAAACGATAACTGCGGGAGAAGGAAATCTCGAAATAAAACCCTGTACCAACCCGTGTAGCCCTGTGGACTGTGAATGCGATAGACCATTTTAATGATTGATGAATGAGGCATATTCATTAACTGATGACGAATATTTACTATTTTTTTTAATACCTGATGGTAAGTGGTTTCCGTGGCCTATGGACGTTTGTAACGCCAAAGAAGTCACACTCGCGCTGCCAACCCTGTAAAGATCAGAGTTTCTGTGCCGTCAGTGTAAAAGACAAAGCAGGACAACTTTTTGGTTTTCCCACTGACAGTACAAAATCTCTTCAGTGAGCTCTGGCTACAGGACACGGCGGTATTTCCGCCCAATTGAGCAGTCCGACTGGAGAAGTACCTCCCGCCCTACAGAATACCGCGGTTATAATAACTTCATGTTGTGTTCCCAGCGGTGAGTAGGGTAGCCAGAGCTCACTGGAGAATTTGTGCTGTCAGTGGGATGACTAAAGGCTTGTCCTGCTTTGTCCTCTACACTGACGGCACAGAATCTCTGTGCTTACAGGGTCGGCAGCGCGATTGTGGCTTCTCTGGTGTTACACACGTCCATAGGCCACAGTAACCACTATCCATCAGGTGGGCCGTGTGCTTGTCTGCCACCTAAGTGGTATAAAAAAAAACACACAAACAGGTGGCACCAGACCATCACTATATCACCACGATGACAGTATTTTTTTATCTTTCTTTTGAACAATTCATTTGAATTTGAACTTGAATTTGAACAATTACTCGTAAGTAAGGTCGTTCGTTTGGTGATATAATTGTTAACAGATGACTTTATACTATTTAAGTAATTCGATACAATTTTTTGTCAAGTCAGTCTCCATCTTTACCTGAGCATGTTGAGCGCTGATAAAAAACGCAACCCACATCCAATTAGATGGTAGACGTCGTTACCAAAAGACAAATTATATTTATAATGGTCATGGGCTGGAAAAAATGTAAGTGCTGTTTTGTTTTGGAAACATAGTTTTTATGGGTGCTTGAATGTGGGCTGTCCAATCAATGTCGGAAAATGTATCATATTTATAAACTATAAATGTTTGTTTCTTTGTAATTTATGCCTTATTGTACCACGATTATCATTATTGCTTGCATTTGGACGAAGATTATGGCATAGTAAATTTATTAGGATATCGTGTTATAGGAAATTAGAAGATTTATCTATATGAAACCAAGCAGCGAGATCAGAGACTAAGCAGAGAGATAACTAAGGCAACCAAAAGGAGAAGCAGGAGAGCGGGATCCAGGCTCTACAGTGTAAGCTGAGTCGATGCTCCCTAAGGAAATTAGGGATTAACCTGTCGATAAATTTAAAAATATAGTTAAATGTAAATTGTGTCAGAAAGGCTATTATAAAATCCAAGAATACTTGAATGATAAACAAGCTTGGAAATGAGTTGTTCGCTTAACTATGCTACTCAAAAAAATTTTGTATTTAGAGTAAGTAGACTAAGTGTATGTTTGTAAATAGACCAAAAAAAAAATTCCCGCTGAGATTCTTGCCGGAGTCTTCTCAGGTCGGAGCCACGTTTCGAACCAGTGGTTCATTTACTAAACTAATTTTCATGTTCCTTTTTTAATGACGTTTTGTAAGTTCCGAGATAATGGTCTATACAGAATAAATTATTTTTGACTTTGTCTTTGACTTTGCGATTGGGATTGGCGATCAAATGAATAAGTCTTATCAACATCCTTTGTTTTTTTTCCAATCCAGTTTTATTCGGCTTTCTGCTAGTTGTGGAACGGTGGAACTTCAATATTTGTCGTGTAGCAAAGGCTTTCTGACACACGACAAAACACATTGGTGATATTCAAATTCTGTAGTAAGACCACGATTTTTTTTTATATAGGACACGTTAATTAGACTTCGCCTTTCCTGATGGTAAGCTGAAGGCAAAGTCTCAGAAAAGAGGGTCACCATAACTTACACATACCGTGTGACAATGGTGACACTCAGCTTGACGGCCTCATCATATGCTTTTTCACGCCCCGCTTAAAGGACCCGGGACTGTAGAAAGAAGGAAACACGTGAGCTGGTAATGAAATCCAGGCCCTAATGGTACGACAGAGGAAAGAGTCACCGAACCGCTTGGTTCTTGATCGGATGTTCTGCACCGTGTGCGGATGAAATTAAGACCTGCACGTGTTGTCCTGTGTAGGAAAGGGGAGGGTGGGACTAATTGGAAGAGCTCATCAGAACACGCACCATGGTACAGACGGTTAAATACAGCCATGGACGCAACTTTTCTACGCATCTGTATTACATATCCATGCATCCATGCACCTGTATACACATCTTATTGACCTTTTTACAGAATCTCATCTATTCAACTGTCATAAATGCTCTTATCAAACATTTTAGAGTTGGAAGTGGTCTATTCTCATTCCCATTAATACCTATCGGCATTAGTTTTCGAGAGATTCATTACTAAAGTTATACGATTCATTATCTTTGTGATGTTTATAACAGTTTAGTAGATATGCAACCACGGTAGCCTAGTGGTATGGGTAATGCTGAGACGAGGTCTCGGGTTCGATCCCAAGTTTTACAATGGCACACACCAATGACTTTTCGATGCTTTTCGAAGTTATGTGTGTATTTATCGCAAGTTTATAAGTGCCCGGTTAATGGCAATAGGCTCGCCACCTATTATATTGGGACCTAAACATAAACTGGCGAAATGTGGGTGCTAGCACCTCTGCCTACCCCTTCGGGGATATAGGCGTGAGTTTATGTTATGTAGTAGATATGCACTTGCACTTTACACTGATTTTATTACAAACTATACAGCCATCCCAAGATCCTGCCGTAACAAAACCATATTACGACTATTATAAGCAGGTCAACAGTATTTATGACAAGTCGTAATGTTTAACTATCTCATTACACAAGCATTACAACAAATTGTATGAACATAAAACTATAACGTAATGGTTTACCACGCTAAACTACAGTTATTGTTGAATTGCCCCTGGATTTACCTTTTAACTGGACAAGGTATAATCAAACCTTACCCATGTAATTTAGCCAAGTTGAAGAAGTTTGGGTAATCATTAGTAATTTCGGCTTACTAATATTTTAAGTTTATTATTTGCCAGTATTTGCCTGCGATAATTTTTGTTCCCGTTGGGTAGATGAAAAAGGTGACGATCTGAAAAGTTGGCTGGGACAGCCTGGAGTGCGGAGCGTCGGGAACAATAGCGCGCATTTAGAGAGGCCTATGTCCAGAAATAGACTGCTATGCGGTAATTGATGATGATGATGAGATAGATATTTGTATTTTTAGAATTTCGTATCTCAAAACAGAATCCTTTTCTTATTTTAAATACTGTCTTAATTTTGTAATATTTCTTAACAACATGTTATTGTTATAGCACAATAATAAATTAATTGAAAAAAGAGTTAAAATGATTCCGATTAAATGATTATGTAGAAGTACATAGGACTTAATGCCACAGGCATTCTCTACCAGTCAAACAAAGGTGGTGTAGAGAGAGACTCAGTAGATGCATTATTGAGTGCAATATTATACAAGAACAAGAATTCAATACAGTATTGTCCTTCTGCAATCTCGACTTCAACTTTTACTTCTGTCCCGAAGATCTTGAACCGTCTTCATTGGAACCGTCAATCTGCGTAGTCTACCTGGAAGAAACACAGGGTTTGTGTCATTGTTCACCTGTGTGGGGCACGGAAAATTATTTATTTTTCTCATTCATCTGGGTGGAACAATATATACTTATTTTCTAGAAGGGGATTTTCAATTTACGAGATTACACATAGCTGAGTCGCAAATTAGTCATGTAGTGCCTTCTTTTATCTGCTTTCGATTATATTTTCAGTTGCAATAAACCATCTTATCCTAATATATTAACTGTAAACGGTATTGGCCTATCCAAGGCCTTTTCTTAAAGCGTAGGCGTCTAGGAAACGTTTGGCGTATAGTACATTTACAGGACTAAAGGTCATTCTGAATAATAATCAGTGAATAATATATCGATTCGATTTATACTAGGCGTTTAATGGCCACTTGTCCATAGTTACAATAAGATAATTATTGAACTGAGTTTATTACAATAATAAGGCATAGTAAAAGACCGCGGTAGCCTAGTATAGTATGGGTAACTGTAAGATAAATGCTGAGACGAGGTCTCGGGTTCGATCCCAGGTTTTACCATGGCACACAACGATGACTTTTCGATGCTTTTCGAAGTTATGTGTGTATTTATCGCAGGCTTATAAATGCCCGGTTAATGGCAATGGGCTCGTCACCCATTACATTGAGACCTAAACATAAACTGGCGAAATGTGGGTGCTAGCACCTCTGCCTACCCCTTTGGGGATATAGACGTGAGTTTATATGTAAAAAGAGTGATGAATATTGTCACTGTTTTTTTTACTTTTTATATAAGTAGATAGTCAAAAAACGAATAACGAACATACGAAATGAATAGCGAAATACGACGTCATACCATATATTGCCAAAATTTTTGAGTTCATACAAGTAGTTTTCGTAGAACATTTATTTATCTGCAGTTGTTAGTACTTTGCATGGGTGATATCATGCACATTTTTGGCTACGTAAGTTGACATCCAACGACTTGTACGGTAGCTTGAACTTGACCTACATATTTGTGGCACTCCGTAGAATCACTTACTTTTAACACTCCATAAGATCACTTACTTTTGACACTCGGTAGAATCACTTACTTTCGACACACTGTTGGAACTCTCACTTTTGTGACATTCTTTAAACTGGTCACTCACATTAGTATTAAAGTTATCGCGATAGTAACCATATTGTATTGTAATATCGGAAACTCGGAACATACAACATGGTAAATATCCCGATAGCTTTAATACTAACTTCGTAGGATCACTTACTTTTGACACTCTGTACAATCACTTAATTTTAACCCTTTTGATACGATCATCAACTTTTGACATTATCTGCACATAACATTTAATATACAGCTAAATGGCATCCGCGGGTTGATTGTGTTCCATAACCATCAAGGAAAATGTGCATCACACACGTGTGCATCTCGGAATTGTAAACAAAATGTTTTCTCAAGGTTATCGCTTGGTTACGGTCCATTAAGATATCCGCCATGTCCATTTGTAGGACTCGTAAAGGGACAGCGGCAAAATGATAGCCCTGATTCAGTCATTTCTCAGTTATGATGTTATTATAAGTTATGCAAATAAATAAAATTGAAGTAACTATTTGTAACGTAGCTTTTTAATAAATTCATGTAATACGAGTAACAATTTTTAATGCTTTTTTTTACAACTTTTTTTTGTCTGGTAATTTGTTCCAGTTAATTTTCGCCACCTCTCATTTTTTTATTCCACTTAGACGGCAGAGAAGCACACGGGCTACCTGATGAAAAGTGGTTACCGTGCCCTATGGATGGATGCTACACTAGGGGCATCGTAATCGTGCCGTCGACCCCCTGTAAGGATGTAGTCCATTTAGAGCTGCCAGCTGAATGCCTGCTGTGGTTTTCAGAAGCGCCTACAATATGGGGTTCTTCAAGAGGGGCATCAGAAGGTTTCTTCATGGTCAGCAGCGCGAGTGTGACACCCCTGGTGTTGCACACGTCCATAGGGCACGGTAACGGGTAAAGCCAACTAAGTGGTATAAAAAAAAGCACCTAGACTTGTCCACGAAGAGAACCTATCAAATTTTTTGATAGGCGCTCTACGTGGATACGATATGATTATATTTTTACATTCTTGAACATGAAGATCACATACGATTCAGCGGTCTAGTGCTGGGGCTGCATACTGACTTCTGACATGTGTTGTCGTGACCCCAATTTAGAATATAATTGATATTACCAGAAGCTTCTGGAGCCCCCTAATACCGATATCATTAAATTTCTTCAACGACGGGTTAGAGGGAATATTAGAAATTTCAGTTCAATTATTCTTAAAAAAAATGATATCAATAGTGCAATATTTTTGTAGGTTTTAGAGGCGTCATTACATTGTTAGAATCTACAACAACAATAAGGTTAATATATTATATACAGGGTGTATTTTTGAAACGGGGCAGTAAGGGTAAGTACCTTAACCGTTGCAGTTACAGCAAAACGTTCTTAGAAGACCTTCCCTAACTTTTTGACATATTTTGAACTGCATTCACAGATTTTGTAAAAAACTTACAGTTGGCAAAAAAAATTCAAAAAGTCCAAAAATTTTTTTTTAATGCCAATCGATTCTATTTCATGTGGGGATCAAAAAACTCTATGAGACCATTTTAGCTTTCAGTACTAGGAAAGACAGAAATCGCCAAAAACGTTTCCCATACATTTCGGCAACAGAAACAAATTTCTACGATGGTCTACTTTTTGTTATGGCCAGGAAGTGGGTAGAATTGACTGTAAAGTAAATAAAAAGAATTTTTACCCTCAAATTTCGAATTTGATTCGAAAATCTGTGTGTTATACTTAGTTTCAGCTGAGAAACATCGTATGAGTTATTAATTAAGGATTTTCGCTAAAATTTCTTCTAATCGTGAAAAAATTGACTTATTAGAAGCGTATTTTGTCAATAATCGAAATGCGGGAGCTGCATTAGTGTGGTACCGCAATAAGTATCCGTTGCGGTATGTGCCAACAAGAAAGGTTATTACAAATCTTTTGAAAAACCTGGAATTGCAGGGTTCTTTCAAAAGAAAGCGGCAGCCTCGTGTGGACATGGACACGGAGATTGCGGTTCTGACTTATGTCGAAGCATATCCAGAGGTATCGTCCAGGCAAGTCGCCCTTGAAGTAGGTGTATCCCACTCCCTTGTGATAAAGATATGGAAGAAATACGGCTACAAGTGCTATCGATATGGGCGCATAGTTCAAGTGTTACATCCGGGTGATGATGTTCGAAGGCTTACTTTTTGTAGATGGCTAAGAGGAAAAATAAGCAGAGATCATGAATTTTTAAATTACATACTGTGGTCAGACGAAACGAATTTTTCCAATAACGGTATGTACAACAGAAAAAATCACCACTATTGGTCCAAAGAAAATCCACTAAGAGTTACGGCAAGTCATAATCAGGTTCGCTTCTCATTCAACTGTTGGTGTGGTATAATGTCCAATCGAGTCATAATGGTGGAATTTTATGAAGGGAAACTGAATTCTGCCATGTATAATGAAGTCATTTTACACCATCTTGAAAACGAGATGGACGAATGGCCCCTGTCGGAATTGCGAAAAGTTCATTTTCAACAAGATGGTGCTCCGCCACATAGCAGTCACCTTTCACGTTCCAATTTGAGCCGCCTATTCGGTACACAGTGGATAGGTACACATGGTCCAACACAGTGGCCACCTCGTAGCCCCGATCTAACACCACTTGATTTTTTTTTATGGGGCTTCGTTAAAAACGAGGTGTGTAAGACGACGTACGCCAGTGTTCAAGAGCTCAAGGATGCATTAATGACCATTTTACGTAATATTCATCCCAGAACATTATTAGCCGCCATTCGTTCAGTGCAAAAAAGGATAGACTTATGTATTCGTGAAAATGGAAATCATTTTGAACAATTTATTTCATAAACCAGTTTCTTAAATGTTTAAATGATTTTTTTTATTTAAAAAAGTTCAAAATTTTACCTGACCTATGAGTTTCGAGTTGATTTATCATATTTCCGTACGAAATGTATGGGAACGGTTTTGGCGATTTCTGTCTTTTCTAGTACTGAAAGCTAAAATGGTCCCATAGAGATTTTTGATCCCCACATGAAACAGAATCGATTGGCATAAAAAAATTTTTGAACTTTTTGCATTTTTTTTGCTAACTGTAAGTTTTTTACAAAATCTGTGAATGCAGTTCAAAATGTCCCAAAAAGTTAGGGAAGGTCTTCTAAGAACGTTTTGCTGTAACTGCAACGGTTAAGGTACTTGCCCTTACTGCCCCGTTTCAAAAATACACCCTGTATATACCCTTAAAAACTATTGTTTTTTTTAATTTTCTACAATGAGTTGGCTGAGTTACTTAAATCTAGATTTAAATCTTTAATCTAAACTCAGATTCACAAATAATTTGATAGAAACATCAACAACAACAATAAAATAACTATATTTTAGTTGCTATATCTATGTATGTATCCTATGTTTGGTGTGCAATAAAGAGTATTTATTATTATTATTATCTGTAGGTACTTCAAGTGATTGCGAGTGGAAATTTCCTTGATTCAGAAACATGATATCGGCTAGGATATGCCACTCATATAGGGCTACCATATTTCAGGATTGGTCCTAAGACCTCTGAATTTTAAGGATCTTCACAGAATTGCGGCTGGGTTTTTGAAAGCTCACACTTTATATTATTAAAATAGAGTAGATTATTAAAAAAAAAAACAAATATTCATCTGTTTATGCAGATTAACTTCAAAATTAAATTTGATCAGGTGAGTTGTACAAGTAAAATTAATACTTAAATTATATGCCCAGATGCTCAGGTTCGGTGTCGCGGGCTATTAATAATATATACACTTTGGTTTATATAAGTAAAATAGACTCATTTTTATGTTAGTCACTCTAGTTAGTCATTTTTATGTTAGTTAAGCTGTAAATTATATTTACGAGAGAATGCCCAAAATTCGAGAACAGCTCTCAATTTTTTAATAGAAATTTGTTTTTTTCTCGTCTACCTTTCTAACTGTACTTTCTTTACCTTTGTACTTGGTAACCCTATACCCAAGAGCGATATTTATACAATACGAGTACAAACTTGGAGATATGGCAATGTGTTTAGTATAAATTGTAAATTTATGTCTCCGTGTGGGCGGCTGGCGCTAGAAACTAATTCACCCAAAACCAACCTTAAAATTCTAACGACTTAGCAATTGAATGGTTGTCGATTAAAATTATGCAACAAATCTTTCTAAAAAGGCACTTTAGAAAAGGATATAAATTGTTAAGAACTACCAAACTAACTCACATGTTGTCGTTTATGGCAAATACGGTAATTATATTGAAATTTAAAACAGATATAGCTATATAGGAGATAGGACACGGCGGTAGTTCCGCCCAATTGAGCAGTCCGACTGGGGAAATACCTCAGCCCTACAGAATACCGCGGTTATAATAACTTCGTGTTGTGTTCCCAGCGGTGAGTAGGGTTGCCAGAGCTCACTGGAGAATTTGTGCTGTCAGTGGGATGACTAAACGCTTATCCTGCTTTCTCAATCACAGAGATTCTGTGGTTACAGGGTCGGCAGCACGAGTGTGGCTTCTCTGGTGTTACACACGTCCATAGGCCACGGTAACCACTTTCCATCAGGTGGGCCGTGCGCTTGTCTGCCACCTAAGTGGTATAAAAAATAAACTTTTTGAGCAAATATAAAATAAGTGTACAAAGGTGGACTGAATACCATGGGTTTTTTCTGTGAGTCAACCACTATAATTAATATATACATAACGTACATGAAAGTTATCTAAATTAAAATATAAAAACAATACAGAATATACCTAAACAATTCTGCAGGTTTAGGCGTCAATGAATTCCTCCTCATCGACGTCAACAGGGAGGGTAGCCAGAAGGCTGGCGGCATTGCCACGTTGAATGACAATACCAATCCTTTGTGCAAGAAATAAACCAGCCCTCTGGTCACGGGTAGCGTCATCCACTATTATAATATATTATGTGTTTAAGATTATGCAGAGATTTGTCAAGGTAGGTTCTTCAAGCATTGTCGTGATATCCGATTCAATCACTTTGATTTACATAATCAATAAAATAAGCAATAGAATATGAATCTACCTAAACATTTATATTTGAATGATTTAAACACATAATATGTTAATCAAGGTAATCCAATGATTTGGATGTGAGATATAGTGCAGTGCCCCAGCCATAATAAGCCAAAAGGTGGGTGCGAACTTTTCTCGTCGTATTTTCGAGCCTTCATGCATCGATTGTCTTTGATTTTTCTGGGTGATGATATCCACAAAGCTTTAGTTCGTACTGCTTTTATAGTTAACAGTTTATTAACCACCAATATTGTCACTGACTCACTCATGAATGTTTAACTTGTAGCAGTCCAAAAATGTTGATAAAACATTAACCTTTAGCAGCCTAAAAATGTTGATTAAATAAAAATTACATTTCTTCTTCTTAATCCTAGCGGTAATCCCGGTCATATCCGAAGCTACTCGCCTCGGAGTCCGACGTTTATTTTTTCCAGGCTTACTTGGGTTGTTTCATTTAATTTTAAGAACTATAATGCAACCAAATTTTTAAGGAGGTAAGACACGGCGGTATTTCCGCCCAATTGAGCAGTCCAACTGGGGAAGTACCTCCGCCCTACAGAATACCGCGGCTATAATAACTTCATGTTGCGTTCCCGATGGTGAGTAGGGTAGCCAGAGCTCACTGGAGAGTTTTTGTGCTGTCAGTGGGATGACCAAAGGCTTGTCCTGCTTTGTCCTCTACATTGACGGAACAAAATCTCTGTTCTTACAGGGTCGGCAGCACGGATGTGACTCCACTGGTGTTACACACGTTCATAGGTCATGGTAACCTCTTTCCATCAGGTGGGCCGTGTGCTTGCCTGCCACCTAAGTTGTATAAAAAAAAACCGGGCACAACACTAAGGTGATGATGATTATTGACATTTTAATTTAAGTTAGCTAATTTCTAATCCAAAACAGTTCACCACGGTTCATAGTTGCTCAACAAAAGAAATATATTCATATTTTATTACTGGGTTAGACAGCATAATCAGCCCAAGAAAAGGCAAATAGGCATTTAATTATGCCATTTAAGAATAATCTTTGTTTAAATAACGGTGGAACAGCATTGTATGAAGTGTATGACTATATTTAGAAGAGGGTCGATTGAACAAAGCTCGATCGAGTTGGCGACTCGGATTATGACATAGTTGGTAATGTTTATGCAAAATGGCGCCCACGCCTCATTGGCATGCATCTGGGGCCGGAGTGATAAACAAGGGCGTTGGGCAGCCGGTCCTCCCACTGGCCTGTTTAAAAGGTGTCTGCACTTTTGCAAGTTTGCTTTTAATTATTTTTTATACCACTTAGGTGGCAGACAAGCACATGGCCCACCTGATGGAAAGTGGTCACCGTGGCCTATGGACGTTTGTAACACCAGAGGTGATATACTCGCGCTGCCGACACTGTAAGTATAGAGTTTCTATGCCGTCAGTGTAGAAGACAAAGCAGGATAAGCCTTTAGTCTTCCCACTGACAACACAAATTCTCCAGTTGTTTGAACTATGAATAAAGGTTTATTTCCCATCCAGTTACACCTTAACAAGTGCGTAACAGTGTGACTGGCTGGCAGGAGGTAGGATACGACGGTATTTTCGTCCAATTGAGCAGTCCGACTGAGGAAGTACCTCCGCCCTACAGAATACCGCGGCCATTATAACCTCGAGTCGTGTTTCCGGCGGTGAGTAAGGTAGCCAGAGCTCACTGAAAGACCAAAAGCTTGTTCTGCTTTGTCTTTTACACTGACGACACAAAAACTCAATACTTACACAGGGTTGGTAGCGCGAGTGTGACTCTCTTGGTTTTGCGCACGTCCATAGGCCTTGGTAACCACTTTCCATCAAGTTCCACTAGTTAAAACTGCTAAATATTGGTATTACTTAATGGGAACTTGAAGTGACATTGAGTAACACTGATACTCGATCACTACATATTACTTCAACCAGGGGTTCTGCTAAAAATACCGTCGTTTCACACTGTTTTTCAATATCATGTAGGTATCAGGCTAACACACAGCCTACATCACGGGTGTCTCACTCATGCTTCCGAACCTGTAAGAATCTTTTAATGCCCTTCTTGATTTATTATATACTGTACTGTTATGTGATGATTACTTTTTTCCCCAAATACTGCTAAATTTAGGTGTCATCCAATGAGAATAAAAGTATTGTATTTCAGTGTTACAGCCCTCGAAGCGTACAGAATTGGAAGTATAAATATCCGCATTACTGGTGTTTGGTTTGCTCATTAGATATACTAGCGTAAAAATACGTTTAACTGTGTATTATCATTACGTATGAGTTGAAAATAACTGTTCGTCCCTGATATTGTTTACTTTAAAACATTTTCTTTTTTGAACTGTACCTATTCAGAATTCTGGTTCCTCATCAAGAAGCGGTGTATTATTAGCGACATTGTGTTAATAAATTACATTAAAACAACACGCAACTTTTGTAATTTACAATGTGTCAATATAATCACATTTATTTACCAGTTAGAGTCTACATGCGTGGTTTCCGGCAGGGTAGAATTAGGGCCACCCCATCTCTTCCCATGCAGTGTCGTACAAGGCAACTAAGGGATAGGGCTGTTTAATATCAGACAGATACACAGCCCAGACTCAGCTTCAAATTCATGGCTCGATTCAATAATAGTGAGCGGAATACGGCAATAGACTCACCCCCATTACGTGGGACTGAACACAATTATCGGTGAAATGTGGATGTTAATTCACCTCTGCCTAACCCTCCAGGGATAAAGGCGTGATTATTTGAATTGTTGTATTGTAGAGTCAACATGACCTTATTAACGGGACACCCTAAGTGCTATTCCATACCATAAAATCGAATTCTGCTGGAGAATTGTGTACGAATCCATCCCGCTGTTTGGCGTGATTGAGAAACAAACAGTTACCGGTCGCATTCGCTGCATCATAAACACATTGGACGGAAAACAAACCCGAGTCCCCTACATAGCCATCCCGATCACTACCGCCACAGAGGCAGTCTGATCAAAAATCTTTGATTAGCTTTTTATTGTATAAAGGTATAAATCACCTCGATATCTATAAAAGCCGCTTAGACTTTGAAGCTAGTTTCAGAAGAGTTTGTCCTCCCCATGACTGAGGGAAGAGCGCTTATGTACTTCAAATTTGAAATGATTCACATAGTGTTATTTCAGACAAAGAAACCACCCTGTAAGTAATTATCATTGACTTGTTGTCAGATGACAACTGAGTGGCTTCCCTTGTTTGGGCGTTGGGACCACACGGACCTTAATTAGGGTAATTAATGAAATTTTATAATTACAAAATTGCCCAATATAAAGAATTGTTTTCGTTTTATATATTTATGTGTGTTTCTTTTTTCTATCTATATCTATACTAATATTATAAAGTAGAAAGATTTTGACTATTGTATTTATTAAATAAACCGATAAACTACATAACCGAATTAAAAAAAAATTTAAGTATTAGAAAGATACATTAATACTGATTAAGATAAGCTATATTATATTTTCAAGAAAAATAGGGATCGTTTTTAAAACCCAATAATGTAATCCAAGGTGTAAAAAATAACCTTTAAAAGTCCTTATATCGCGTGCGCTGCGAGAACTATTAAAGCTAAAACAAAATAATGTATAGCAAAAATGTGTAACTCAGAAAGGTCTACATAGTTACATAGTTTTATATTATATATTAATTTATTATATTATGAAATCTTTTAAGGATGACCCACAGTAACCATTTTTATCTTTTACAAATTACAAAAAAATGTGTGTCACTTTCGAAACTTTTTTTGAACAATACATCTGTTATTCCTTATCCAATTAAAGACATTAGATACGTTGTGCATTTAATGTAGATCATAATTGCCATTCAAACTATATATGATGAAATATGAAAATTATGCGCGAACGAAATAAATTCAAGCGTGGCTGACAGAAATACTGATAAAAATCAGACCATGTTATCTATACCTTTTTATTAATTCTTATCCAAATAAGACTGTTTTAGCACCTATTTTTTTTTCTTTTTTACGTGCGGAAAATCCCCACGGATACCTCCCCACCGGAGCCGGTGGAGGAGGTTATGTCGGACTCGAAACGACTAAAACGCACGCCGCCTGTGGGTCGCTTTGGTTGCCGAAGGTGTTACTTTTTAATTTATAGAAATCGGACGTTGCATTTAAAAGATTTTACGAAATTATAATATGAGTGTCAATAAATCCGGTACATTCCCGTATATTATTTGGAAACGATAAAATACCGGCATGGGTGCAACGGGAGTTCGAAATATGTCACGACGACTGAAGCGATTACAGTCGTGACATATTTCGAAGTCCAGTCAGGAGGATCAGCTGAGCTGAACAGAAGGTGCAGTGGGACTGAGATCGGGGTGCGTGGTCCGGTACCTCCATGCAGTGTAACCTGGGCAACGGAGACGGTAGCACCTCTCTGCCAGGGGAGACGCCGCCGCCTACGGCAAATACTGGTCGTAACGGGAGCTGCCCTGTAGAAAACTGTTCAAAGACTTTCTACATGTCCCTCTTACTATCAGAGGGCACAATTGAGATCAGGCAAGGAGCGGGCTGGTAGTCGAGCGCAGACTGCGTGAGGGCTTCAGGTACGGCCACCTGTCACCACTTTACCCCAGGATTCGATGGGGACAATGGTTTCCCATACCTGAGGGGCCCTCTTAAAACCATAGATGGCCTAAGGACAGCCGGGAGCGCGGGATAAGCTTTAGGCAATTTTATACACCGGTATCTGAAGACCTTGAATGGCGTGCGGTTTTAGTGGGTCCGAGTACGGGATAACCGAGGGGAATTCCTTACGAAAAAAAGTTTACAGGATCGAAATTCAACGCGGGCGGAGCCACGGACAACAGTTAGTCGTGCATAACTTTTAAACGCCAGTTTTTTTTTCGAGAGAAGACATTACCGCAGGCTATGAATGTGTGCACCGTAAAAACCATCTAAGAGTTTCTCGGTATACCCCATATAATAGTCTCCTGGGAAAACCATTATTAAATAACAAGGATTTTTATCATTGTTATTTTGCCATTGAAAAATAATTTTCATAGTAATTCATATTTATCCTTTATTTCTCCCATATAAAGAGGTACAATGTGACAATAGTAACTACATATCCATATTTGTCGACGTAAATACCAGCACGATACTAGCTCCATACATGCAGTACACAAAATATGTATGGAGGCTCCTCAGGGTGTATGCTCCCCCCACCCCAAGGTGTATGCACCCCCAGGATGTAAGTTCCCCCAAGCGTGTATGTGGCTCCATTAAGCTAAGCTAATTTGCAACACTGAGAGGAACACCTATACCAGAGTCTCGTCAGTCTTTAGTAGGTGCACCAGCTATCTAGCAAGCGAGTAGCTAGGGCACTCCACGCCTCTATGAAGAAGGGGATTAGGCGCACAATGTCACATTCGCAAAATGACATATTTAAATTTTGCAAAATGACAAATTCTCAAATTGTCATATTCTGAAAACGCTACATCGCAAAACGTCACATTGTCATGTGAATATCAAAATTCAAAGAGCTCTCGTAAAATAAGTTGCTTCTAAATTATATATTTTTAATTGATACATTATATATTCACACATTTTACGTAAAATTTGTAAAGACGTATTTAACAAAAACCTGTTCCTAGCATAACCAGATTGTTCCTTTTGATGACAAAGTGATCATCTTCACCGGTGTCAGTTAATTTGAATAAGATTAAAGTTGTCGGTTGAGGCTGCGTCCACGCAGTTTTCCATATTGGTCCTCGCGGCCCCCACTCCTGCGCACAACACGAGGCGAGGTTCACCGGTGTCACACTATAGTTGTAGTCTCTCTGTCTCACTCGCGACCGCGTGTACGATCGATTATTGCGCCATCGATTTTCATCGATATATTTTACGTATTTTTCTGAATGAAAAATTGTTTAAAAATGTTTTGACAGTAGCACGCGCGGGAATTTCAGTGTCATGGCGTAGTTTTGGTGTTCTTTTGACGGTCTGTGTGAATAATTGTCATTGTTTTCAGTGTAGTGACTGAAAGTTTGTTGTTTATACTGTTTTTATTGTGTTGTTTGTGGAGTACACGTGTTTGTATTTGTACGAGGTTTGTAGCTACTTAATTATTTATACATTTACACACCACATATGTTATTTTATATCATTGTATATTTTTTGTTCGCGATGATATCATTACTCTATAATATGTTTGGGCATTAATGGAAAAGATGAGTTTATGCATAATTATATAGATATGACGACATATGCAGAAGTATTTGTCATAGCTCGCAGCTAATGCAAATAATGATCATTATTATTTGCGGTGTAATTAATTTACAATGAATATAGAAAATTAAATGGTTTCCTGACGCATTTTGGGGACATATTTGGTATGACATATGGTAGTAAAAAAACGTCATTAGTTATTGTATTAATATATACTTAACATTATAAGGCTGAAGAGTTCGTTTGTTTGTTTGAACGCGCTAATCTCAGAAACAACTGGTTCTAATTGAAAAAATATATTTGTGTTGAATAGTCCATTTATTAATGAAGGTTTTAGGCTATATATCATCACGCTAATACTTAAGGGAGCGGAGCAGTGATAACATATGTCAATAAATCCAGAAAATTCCCGTACATTATTAGAAAACTAAAGAAATAGAGACTCAAATAGGTGATATGAGGTTTAAGGAAGTTGAAGTGGAAAAGTGAACCCCGAGCTCCGAAGAGATAACTTCAGAGGAGGCCGGGACTCAAAGCTGAGCTGATGATGATGAGGAATAATATCTAATTTAAAATTACTCTGTAATTGTAAATATTTTTTCTATAACACTGTTTCTTATAAATAGATAAATATTTTAGGACATTTTACATAACGCTGTCTAGACCCAAAGTGAACGTATGCATACATTATATATATAGAACCGCTACTCAGTGCAAATATTATTCCAATGTAAATGTGCATAATATTTACACTGAGCGGGAATCGAACCCGCCACCTCAGATGTAGCAGTCGAATATTATCTGGCGTAGAGGCGCCAGATAAGTCCTCAAAAAATTGTTACTAGAGTTATATGAACTAAAGGGCTACTATAAGGTAAATATAATGTGGGTAATATAAATATTAAAACTGTATACTCGTAATTCATATATATAAAAAAAAAATTTAAACTATTATCGTGATACCAAAATTTTTACACTTTTGTAGCTAATTTGAAAGAATCACCTCAGAAAGTGTGCTTTATCATTTTGAAAAATACCACAAACCTAATATTTTCCTGACTTACGAAAATTATATCGTTGCCATGTTTCCCCATATCCGACATTCATTCGCTTGCGTTACACATTGAAATCAATCAATTAACCCATTGCAGTACACAACACTAATTAATATCGGTTGCTTATTTCTAATTAAATTTATGAAACTTTACCACGATTACTGGAATTTACTGGTTAAACCTTCCAGGGTATTTACTTTGGGGTTTTTGTCGGCAGTGAAATAGGTAGGGTCTGCCTGAACCTAATTAGTCTGAGCACACACGCTTTGAGACTGAAAATACTTCATCACACAAACATGACTAAGATAATAAATTTAACTATAACTTTGCAACAAGTTACAGCATTGATATTGATTAGTCTTCTGACATCGGCTAATTTTAACCCGAAAATATAATTTTCTGTAGATTACAGGAACACGCGTGCAGATTTGCAGAACCATTGGCATAAACTCCCAACATTAGGGGAGGCTTTTCCGGGGACGAGTTGGGGACTCTGTAGTCCCCACACCCGAGAAGAGGGCCATATCGTGAGAGATGGCCCTGGGTCGGCCGGGGTGCGAGGGATATGCCTGTCAACCTCACCTTCGGCAACCAAAACGACCCACAGGCGGCGTGCGTTTTAGTCGGTTCGAGTCCGACATAACCTCCTCCACCGGCTCCGGTGGGGAGGTATCCGTGGGGATTTTGCGCACGTAAAAAAAAAAAAAAAAGGGGAGGCTTATTCCAGCAGTGGACTGCGATGGGCTAGTTGTTTGTTGGCATAGACTAGTGGGGTTCTTCAATAAGGGCATTAGAAGGTTCTTATAGGGTCACCATCACTAGTGTTACGTCCCTGGTGTTTCACACGTCCATAGGTCTCTTCTGGTGGGTCGTGTGCTTATTTACTACATAAGTCGCATAACATTACAAAAATAAAAGAAACATTTTAAATATGCGGTATTTAATTAACTAAACGAAGTAATAAATATGTATAAAGCTAGTAAACATGTATTATTTTAACTTAGCTATTAGATTGAGAGCTATAAAACAACAAGTGTATATGTAATACATATTTTAGTATGTGTTAATACATGTTTATCGACGCATGTAGGTGTCTGTGGTGATGTGGAGGAATTACCATAAACCTTCACATTGTACATGCGATTATGGTAATGCTGGTTTCCTGGAGTATTAATGGAATTATATGTGTGAGGAAGGCTGTAAATAAATCTTTGTTTATTACTTTACGGAACAATAAATTAATAACAGTTTAAAAATAGTTGTAGTGATTGTTTAAAAATAGTATTAGTAATAGTTTAATAAATATTCAAATAAAATTATAGGTAGGTAGGTTTAGGTAGGTCCTCTTTACCAACACAAATGATAGAGGTTAGAGGTGTTTATTTTTTTATTTATTCAAGATTTATGCACACGCTAAATAAACTTAACATATAATGGACGTTGAAAATTGATTTATTGGTCCTGGTTATTTCTACAAAAATATCTGCCAGCTATTTTATTAAATCTAAAATGTTGTGAATTTCAGAAGCAAAAATGGAATATGAATAAGTCTATTTGGATTGGTCTGGGTGTTTTTATGGTATAGGTGTAATAATGTGAATTTATAACAACAAGAAGATGATATAAGTGAGCATTCTAAAACATAAAATAAGCTTGACGACCTCTTCGGCGTAGCTGTAGAGCGTTTAACTGCCAAAATAGAGGTCGCGGGTTTGTTTGCGCCCAGTGCAAATATTTGTATGTATGTCCAAAGTCTGGATGTATCTATGCATAATATGTGACTTGGGGTAAGTTTGGAAGCGGGGTAAGAAAAAAGTATAACTCACGCGTCTTCCGAATATTTCTAAATTACGAGATACGCTACGGTGTCATATATCGTAGCACGTAAACCTCAAAATGCGAATATATAAAAATATAAAACGATTCACGCGTGATGTATACTTTTCATTCTTACCCCACTTTAGAACTTGATAAACCTTAAATGTCCTTATGGGTAAAAAAACACGACGTTTCATCATATTATCATAAGTCTTTTTTACATAAATCAAAGCTTGTTTTACTATTTCTAATCATATTTACCATTGAGTGGGCGGCGACCATATCTGCTTACCTTATATGTATATCTTAAAATAATAGGTTACTAACCACTTTATGAACTAGAAGTTCTGTGAACAGTGTAGACCTCGCTAGCAGCCTTTGACACATTTTTATGGTATTAGAAATGATACGTATCTTCTAATTTTAAGCAGACCTGGATATTTAAAAAATTGCGATCTGTTTAAAAAAAACTTCTTTTTATACCAAAGTTCACCTTCACGAGGCTTAATTGTTTTTCTAATCAACGTGTGAGGAATCATGTCCTCGAAGTTTCTGCCTAAAATCATCAAGATTCGTTTATAAATAACGCGACAGAAAACTTCTCGTCTTTTCTCCAACATTTTCCTTCGTATAAAAATAAACTATCTACAAAAGTTGTGTTTTACTCCAAGAACATGTGTGCCAAGTTTGATGAAAATCGGTTAAGATATTACGCTCTCTAGACCAGAACTGACAAACAAACAGACATACGGACGAAAACAAAATCCTTTTCGAAACGGATACTCTCGCTCCGCTCATTCGTTAAATTTTGATAACCTCTGTGACGTAATAGTTGAGATTTGACTGCCAAAACGGAGGTTGTAGGGTTGACTCACAGTTAGTGCAAATATTTATATATGTATGTATTTATTTATACCTATATTTGCATTAGTCTAGACGACGCGCAGCACCGTGTATAGTCAGCATCAGATCAATCTTGGCTAGCAAAGTGCTCAAAAAATCTTAATTCCTTTAACACCAAACTGTTCTATTGCTTCAAATCGTAATATCGTCTGATTCAAATCAGGTGTGAATAAATATCAAAACAGTCAGTCAACAAGAAGGGGGGAATTGTTAAAATATGAAGAAGTGATATGGGTAATGGACTGCTGAGACGAGGTCTCGGGTTCGATCCCAGGTTTTACCATGGCACACACCAATAACTTTTCGATGCTTTTCGAAGTGATGTGTGTATTTATCGCAGGTTTATAAGTGCCCGGGTAATGACAATAGGCTCGCATTACATTGGGACCTAAACGTAAACTGGCAAAATGTGGATACTAGCACCTCTGCCTACTCCTTCGGGGATATTGGCGTGAGTTTATGTTTATGTATGTTATGCAATATGAAAGCTGGTAAACAAAGATAATTTTGAGTATTTTCTTCGTCAAGATCGATCGATGCTGACTGTACTATGTCCTAGAATACCTCCAACAATAAATTATAAAGTCAATTAAACGCGAAGGTACACTTTGGTACGCGGCCTAACGGAAGTCGGCGCCTGCGCAGGAAACATACCGCACTGACCGATCAGCTGGAACAGTTGCGATATCTGTGCCGACTATTGTCTTTGGACGAATTATTTGTTTATGCCATTGAAAATATAGTTTGTTTACCTAATTGTTTTGTGAGCTACGAACGTAAATTACGTAAAAATGCAAGATGGAAAAGGCCAACTAGGGTCATGCTAGAGGTGCGCAATAGACTTGCGCGCCTCTAGCACTAGTCCCGGTTTTTTTTATACAACTTAGGTAGCAGACAAGCACACGGCCCACCTGATGGAAAGTGATTACCATGACCTATAAACGTGTGTAACACCAGTGGAGTCACATCCATGCTGCCGACCCTGTAAGAACAGAGATTTTGTGCCGTCAGTGTAGAGGACAAAGCAGGACTTTGGTCATCCCACTGACAGCACAAAAACTCTTCAGTGAGCTCTGGCTACCCTACTCACCGCCGGGAACACAACAAGGACATGAAAAAGTATCTGATAAGGCCGTTAAGCTGAGGGCTACCATTGGAAAATTTTGGCGTCTGTAATGGTGACTCTTTTTCCTGAGATTGGGCTTCAGCTTACCATCCTATCTTCTATACAAAAAACTGACATGCTATCGGAACAAAGTCAGTCTTTATTATTGGCTCTGTATAATTCATGCCTAATAATAATAAATCCTCATGAGTAATTTAAGAAGCTCTAGAAATCGGTGTCGTCTGTTGCTTAGGAGTCGGCCTTACGGTGGAGAGGTTCTAGGTTCGAATCCTGGCTATTACACTACCGACGTGAACACACTTCAATCAATCAATCAATTAGCTGCTTGCAGTACACTGCTGGACTTAGGCCTCTCCCAATGTTGGGAGGCTAAACCCACTACTAACACAAGCTATTTAGCTTAGCTGGAGGGGCTACAGGGAGTATTAGTAATTTCGGTTACTAATATTCCTAAAAAAGGTTGAATGACATAAGAGAAACCTTGTGAATTATATAAGGGCAGAATCAGATTGTGGGCAGCTCTAGCTCTGCCTACCCCGGAAGTATGTATGACATTCTTAGTCATACGGTTAGTGACAAAAAGTGACTGAATATCGACGGGGGCGTTGTTATAATAATATTAGCAGAATGTAATTGTGGTTGTTTGTCAGTGATGCGCCTACGCACGGTCGTCGATCACGAAGATAATTTTATTGTGCTAGTGTAATAATATTATGCTATTCCCAGATCAATGATCTTTGACATTAGGTGTTAATCCAAGAGCATTTGAATTGAAAATAGTTTTTTTGTGATTGAGTTTGGTACAGTCAGTGACAGTCGAGTTTAGATCATTTTTTCAAAAATATAGTTAAATATCGTTAGAAGTACTTAGTGTAAATATTGTTAGATTAGTAGACATATGTATGTCAATCGGATCGAAGACATTCTGAAGGAAGGAGATGTCCAGAGTATCCGAAACCGGCGTGCAATTATGAAAGTAGAAAAAGCGAAAGAATTATGCCAGGATTGTGACAAGTGAAAAACTTGTGTCTCTGTCTACCCCACTGGGAAAAGGCATGACTGTATATACGTATGTATGTACCAAAATAGTGAAGATAGATCATATTTTATTTGTAATACAAAAGATTCTTTGTACATCAGAACTTTTTTGTTTGTAAATAACAAGTGTCTTGTCAATTGTCCATAACAAGTGTGATATCCACACTTGTTATTGACAAATATTCAATATACCTTTAGTGGTATTTAGTTGATTAAATTAAAAAAAAATTAATTAAGACAAATGACAAATGACAGAATAAAACGATTGAAACATTTGCCATTTTCTTATTATAAATTCTGTTAAATAACTTATTTGAAATGTAGGAACGTACCCATTTACATACATACATATAATCACGCCTTTATCCCCGGAGGGTCAGGCAGAGCAGAATGAACACCCAAATTTCCACAATCATTAAATTCGGTAACACGTAATAGGAGGTGAGCCTTTTGCCGTCATCCGGACACTATTATTGACTCGAGCCATGCATCTGAGGCTGAGTCTTGGCTGTATATATATCTGTCTGATGTTAAACAGCCCATTTCAGACACGCAAATAATCAAGTTACAAAGTTACTTTTGGCAATGAGTGTACTTACTTCTTAATCACACGGGGCGTATGATATATGACTTCAAAACCAAATATTCGTCTTTGAAACAAACAACGTATAATTTGATTTCTATGTTTAATATAATTACCTACTAGAATTATGAAGTAGAAATCGGTCCTATAGATTCATTATTAAATTAATGCGATATTACGTCGTTAATACCTACATCGAATAGAAAGAAAGAAAGAAGTTTAATTTGTAATGTTTTACGAGAGATCTGTCTTGAGCCTTGAAGTGGTTCGTAGAACTCTGCAAATGGACACTTTGGTATGCGACGTGCCAAACCAAAACCTTGTTAGGTATCTATTTGTCCTCAACAACGTTTGATCTTTTCCCAACTCAGTTTTGGATTGGATTTTCAGTTTAACTAGGAAACGTCCATACTGCGCTATTTTCCGTGAAGCTATCAGACTTTATAACCCACTGATGCTATCGAAATTCTATACTTAGGCCGGGTTGTCAGACTATTTTAAAGGACCGATGGCTTTAAAGTATTCAGTTAAGGACTGTGAGCTTAATGTGTTAAGAATGTGTGACCATTCTTAACACTTAACCCTGTGGAGCGATGGCTTTAAAGTATTCAGTTAAGGACTGTGAGTTTAATGCGTTAAGAATGTGTGACCATTCTTAACACTTAACCCTGTGATACTGACCTAGGTAGCATGGATTAACTAAATTCTGTACTTAGGCCGGGTTGTCGGACTATTTTAAAGGACCGATGGCTTTAAAGTATTCTGTTAAGGACTGTGAGCTTAACGTGTTAAGAATGTGTGACCATTCTTAACACTTAACCCTGTGATACTGACCTAGGTAGCATGGATTAACTTCAGGTTAACCTACTCAGTTACCACTTAAACACGACCACGTATCCCTAGTAACATTAATATTGATACCCGTGTACTAGAATTTGACACAAGTCGACGACGATCCTACATACCCACGTAACTACAAAAAAAAACATAACTTAAACATAAACTCACGCCTATATCCCCGAAGGGGTAGGCAGAGGTGCTAGCACTCGCATTTCGCCAGTTCATATTTAGATCCCAATATAATAGGTGGCGAGCCTATTGCCATTAACGGCATTTATAAACCACACATAACTTCGAAAAGCATCGAAAAGTCATTGGTGTGGGCCATGATAAAACCTGGGATCGAACCCGAGACCTCGTCTCAGCAGTCCATTACCCATTCCACTAGGCTACCGCGGTTAGCTACAACTAATAATAGTAAAAACTGACAAGCTTATGTTAGTCACATCCGTGCATGATAAGCAATCGTTTTCTAAGAACTGTGTCGGAGGCACTAAGCTATGTGGCATATTTTGCTGCTTGGAGGAAATAAGTTCTTATAAACGCATTAGGTCGCGTCTACTCGGTTCAACACAGTAATTAGAATTGAGATTAAAGATTTTAAGTGTGTGTGGATCTGAAGACGCAATATTTTGTAATGGGTTACTGTTATAAATAAGTATTAGCGATACGAAATGAGTGACTTCCGCGTGGCCAAATAAATCTCTCAAGGAGTTCTAACGACTCGGTTCATCAGAAGAAACATAATATGTGTGTAAACTAAGAGGAATAAAAAATCGCCTTACATATTCTTAAATCCAAAACTTCCAAATTCTTAAAACCGCGGTAGCCAAGTGATATAGGGGACTGCTGAGACAAGGTCTCGGGTTCGATCCCAGGTTTTACCATGGCACACACCAATGACTTTTCGATTCTTTTCGAAGTTATGTGTGTATTTATCGCAGGTTTAAAAGTGTCCGGTTAATGGCAATAGGCTCGCCACCTATTACATTGGGACCTAAACATAAACTGGCGAAATGTGGGTGCGCCAGCACCTCTGCCTACCCTTTCGGGGAGTTTATGTTATGTTCGGATACTGTTATTGTGAGAAGATTGGATATAATCACGTCTCCATCCCCCGAGAATTAGGCAGTAATTGGGAATGAGCCTATTGCCGTCTTCCGGGCACTATTGTTGACTCAAGTCATGGATCTGAGGCTGAGTCTGGGATGTATTTTTAATAATAAGTTTTTTAGTAATATTTCCTCTAACCACTACTGCTAAGCTAAATTGCTTGTGTTAGGAGTGGGCTTACGTCTGTAGTGTAATGACCAGGATTCGAACCCGGGACCTCTGGATCGTAAGGCCGACTCCTTAACCGCTATCGACGCTTCGTATATATCTGATGATAAAAAGCCATATCCCTTAGTAGCCTTGTAGAGATGGGGTGGTCCAAATTCTACTCTGCCGGGAACCACGCGGCGCCGTTTGTGAGAAGATTGCTGGTGAATAATCGATTTAAAAGAGTTATAACTTGGGAGTCTTTAAGACTAGAGTGAATAGGTTTCTTCAGGCGTGCTCCACTGGCGGCCATATTGTCACTTGGTGGTTGATGACATATTGGTCAAACGCGAGTTTATTAACAATCAAAACAAACAATTTCCCTTTCTGAAATTTAGATTTGCTATAGCATTTTGAGTGTATATTGAATATATTTATTTTGAACCCCCAGGGCTGTTCTCTTACTTTTCTATTGATTGCTTATCGTTGTTTTTTTTATCGAAGCGAAAACCTTCCGAGTCCTAAGCAAATTAAAACATTTCCAACCTAAGGTTGCCTGAAAGAGATCGCTAGTAGCGATAAGGCCGCCATTTGTACATTTTTCATATTGTTATTCCGTACATGAACTGCAATTTATTGGTGTACAATAAAGATTTATATACATACATACATATAATTAAGCTTTTATTCCCGGAGGGTTAGGCAGAGGTAAATTAACACGCACATTTCATCAATTATTAAATTCGGTCCCACGTAATAGAGGGTGAGCCTATTGGCGTCTCCCGGGCACTATTGTTGACACCAGCCATTTATCTGATGTTAAGCAGCCTTATCCCTTAGTCGCCTTGTACGACACCGCATGGGAAGAGATGAGATGGTCCAAATTCTACTCTGCCGGGAACCACGCGGTACGCGGTGGATTTATCTTATCTTATCTTTTCTTAAATCCTACAACAGAACCGCGTCTTTACATTTGCAGGTGAGGTTAGCTTGGTTAGGACCTCGAATGTCTGGATGGGACCCAAACGTACCTACTAGATTACGTAGATATACCATTCTGTGGAATGTAGCCCAATCGAATTTTATTATTTATTTCGCCTAATAAAGTGTCATTGACTGAGGATGTTTGTACTACACAGTTCTACCATAATCGTTCAATTATCAATTCAAAACAAACAAAAGTTATTGTTGAGTACTATTCGTGTTATTTTTTCTAATAGAAATTGCAAACTTTACATTCCGTTAACATTTCACATGCCTTTTAAAACGTTATGAAGTGGAGCCGGTTGTAGCTTGAGGCTAGTATTTGAACGCATTCCTACTGCCGTCAAATTGAGCGATATATTTACTAGTAGTAAGTACTCTAGAATTGCACAAGTTAGCAAAATTAAGACTAAACAAATGACATTGTTGTTATTTTTTATTTTTATCTGCTTACGAGTTTTCCTCTTTTTACCCGAATACGCCGAATAGGTTATGATTTTAACAGGTCATGTATGTATGTATTTAGGTTCATTTGAGCCTTCACAGGTCCTTAACAATTTATTAGAACTGGACTAATGAGGTATCATTAGAAGCGTCTTGGTCGTTCGCCGGATATATGACGTGTCATTGAATTTACAACCCCACTAAGACACAAGTATGTGTGTTCACCGCTTCTTTCGATTTTTTTTTATACCACTTAGTTGGCAGACAAGCACACGGCCTACCTGATGGGAAGCGGTTACCGTGGCCTATGGACGTATGCAACACCAGGGGTGTCACACTCGCGCTGCCAACCATGAAAAAACCTTCTGATGCCCCTCTTGAAGAATCCCATATTGTAGGCGCTTGGGAAAACCGCAGCAGGGAGGTCATTCCACAGGTTGAGTGTGCGTGGGATGAAGTTTCTTTCCTACCGCACAGTGTGCACCGTCTCAGGTCGCAATGTGTGAGGATGAATTCCCTGCCTATGGCGAGAGGTGCGATGATAGAATGTAGCTACGGGTATCATGTCAAACAATTCATCTGAGCACAAACCATTGTATAGGCGGTAGAACACACACAGTGAGGCAAAATCCCTGCTAAGGCTAAGTGGTTCCACACTACCTGTGAGTATGGGATTGTCAACCAGCCTCAATGCCCGTCTTTGCACTGAGCCGAAGGGGTCAAGCTGATATGCAGGTGCTCCTGCAAAAAGGTGACAGCAGCACTCCATGTGAGGCCGGACCTGTGCTTTATAAAGAAGGAATTGCTCCCCCGCAGTGAAGTACTGCTTCGTCCTGTAGAGCACTCCGAGTTTTCTTGATGCCAACTTAACCTTGTCCTGCAAAAGACTTCGGTATTGGACGTCGCTGGAGATATCGACACCAAGGATCCCGATACTCGAGGAGATGGTAAGCGGTGTGCCCAGGAATTGCGGCGCTACAATGAATGGGGTTTTCTTAGCGGTGAATACACATACTTGTGTCTTAGTGGGGTTGAATTGGACTAGGTTTAGTCGTCCCCAATCGGATACTCCAGAGTCTCCAGAGAGCGATTTTGGACACGAGTTGTTCGCGACTCTTCTCCACCTCGGACTGAGGGATATTTGCACGGCCCGTGTAACACGTGTCCCCAGCATGTCATTGATATGCAGCAGAAACAGCGTCGGAGACAACACGGAGCCTTGTGGGACACCAGCGTTTATGTTCATGGCGGTCCGAGCAGCTGCCGTCGACGACAGCTTGGATGCTTCTGTTGGATAAAAAGCTGGCGATCCGTTCGCAAAGTCCCTCGGGGAGTCCATAGTACGGCAACTTCGCAAGAAGACCTTTGTGCCAGACCCGATCGAAGGCCTTTGCTATATCGAGGCTGACCGCTAGTGCCTTACCCCGACTCTCGATGACTTGCGACCACCGGTTTTTGAGATACACAAGAAGGTCACCGGTTGAACGACGGTGGCGAAAGCCGTACTGTCGGTCGCTCAGTAGATCGTTTCCTTCAAGGTATCTCAGGAGCTGTGTATTAATGACACGCTCCATAACCTTCGAGAGTAGGGAGGTTATAGCGATAGGCCTGTAATTGGTCGGATCTGTCCTGTCACCTTTCTTAGGTACAGGGTGCACGAATGCGGTCTTCCACGAGGCTGGGACCTGCCGCGCGGAGTATGAGAGTGCGAAAAGGCGTGTAAGAACAGGGCACAGCTCGGGGGCGCAGTGTTTAAGCACCATCGCCGGTATACCGTCCGGCCCACTCGACATCCGAACATCTAGGGACTTAAGCTCACGCCGGACCGCCCGTTGCGTGATTTTAACTTCAGACATGGAAGCACCACAGCTGGGAATTATGGGTGGTTCGGCGTTCCCGTCGTTCATAGTGGAGTTTGACGCAAAGAGATTACCCAACAGATCGGCTTTCTCCTTAGCGCCATGGGCCAGACTACCATCGGGTTTTTGCAGCGGTGGAAGGCAAGACTGGCAGAAGTTTTCCTCGGCAGCTTTGGCAAGCGACCAAAATGCACGACTGCCAGATGGGTAGCGCGCAAGCCGCTCGCCAATTCTGCCGATGAACTCAAACTTAGCCCTGGCCGTAGCTTTTTTACTAGACCTCGAGGCGGCATTCAACTTTCGCTTCACTTCAGTGATATTAGGATCTTTATTGGCAAGAGCCGTAGTCCAAGCCCTGTATGCAGATTGCTTGTGGTCTCTTGCTTCTCTGCAGGGCCTATTAAATCAAGGGCGTTTGCTCTCTCCTGTTGCGATCCAGCGGTTCGGAATATAGCATTCCATACCCGCTAGGATCGCATCAGCTACTGCTGTTGCACAGGAGCTGGGATCATTTGAAGTGAAGCAAAGCCGCCTCCACGGGTACGACGCGAAGAATTCTCGCAGTCCATCCCAGTCTGCCGACTTGTAGTGCCAGACATGCCGCCATTGAGGTGGCCGCGGTGGTTCAGGCCGCGTGAGAGTCACTTGCGCCCGAACGAGGCTGTGGTCCGAAGTACCAAGTGGTGCTTCTACAGTTACTGAGTATTCGTCCGGGCGTGAAGTCAGCAGAAGGTCCAGTATAGAGCTTCTATGGGTCTCTATTTCTGGTGTTCTAGTAATAGAATGCACCAGTTGAGAGAATCCGTAGGTCAGTGCAAAGTCATGAGCAGCCCTTCCCGCAAAATCAGTTCTAGGAGACCCCAGCCACTCTACGTGGTGAGCGTTGAAGTCCCCCAAGAATACTAAATCCGCGGTAGGGTATTGCTCAATTACCTTGTCCGCAGACCGCTGCAGATGCTCAAACAATTGAGCTGTACCCAAGGCACCGCTATGAGACCTGTAGAGGCACGCAAAGATACGGGTGTGGCCACCGTGATCCGTACGTACCCAAAGAGTTGACAGGTCCCTGTCTTCAAGGCCTTGAAGACGGCGGCAGCAAATATCATCCCGGACGTACAAGCACACCCCGGCGCGACTCAGGAAGTTATGCTCGAGTTTGTACCCGGGGTACATTAAGTAGGCTGTATCGGCCGGGCATGATATTTGCGTCTCCGTCAGAAAAAACAAGGTGGGCTGCGCGGTCTCTAAATGTAGATGGACCGCGTTGAGGTTGGTGTGTAGGCCCCTGATGTTACAGAAATCCACATGTACTGTGGACGATGGTACCGCTGTGGTAACGTTTTTCTTCTTATTTTTTCCTTTCATGACCTATGTGGGGGGTGGGGGGGAGGAAGGTATAGAGAGTTTCTGTGCTCCCTGTGCAGAAGACAAAGTCGACAAGACTATCCACTGACAGCACAAAACCTCTCCATTGAGCTCTGGCTACCCTACTCACCACCGGGAACACAACACAAGGTTATTATAACCGCGGTATTCTGTAGGGCGGAGGTACTTCCCCAGACAGACTGCTCAATTTGAGACGGGAGATACCGTCGTGTCCTACCTCCTTCAGAATTCTCTCTCTCTCTCGATCTCTTTTTTCGATTCTCTCTCTCTCTCGATCTCGATTTCTTCAGAGTATGCCCAAACCGTCAACTTTTTTAGGTTTCTCAGCGTCTGAAATGATGGTCTTTATCATCCGGATTACATCCTATCTTATTACCATCCAGCAGAATGTTGCTGTATATAAAAAAGTCATTTCTTATTCGATGCTTACAACATAAAAGCAACAACAAAGCAACATGGACCGAAAAATTTCAAGTATATAGATCTGCGTTGATCTATAAGTCAGGATACTTATCCTAGGATACTAATCCAACAAGATTTCAGGCTTTTTTATACAATTGATAAGCAAACTCGTGAAATTTTTAGTAGGTAAACGGCGTAAGCAGTATTGCGGCTCTATCATCAGCTCGACTTGATAGATCATTAGAAAAACATTACCTTCCAATCCGATTATCTAATATATAAAATTCTCGTAATGAGAGTAAATGAAGCGAGAGTAGTATGTCAGGATCGTAGCAAATGGAGATCCGTGATCTCTGCCTACCCCTATAGGAGACAGGCGTGATTTTATGTATGTATGTATGTATGTATAAAATTTTCGTGTTACAGTGTTAGTTACCATACTCCTCCGAAACGACTTGACCGATTCTCATGAAATTTTGAGTGCATATTGGGTAGGTCTGAGAATCGGACATCTATTTTTCACCGCCCTTAATGACCCTTATCATTAGTCCACCCCTAAATTTCTTTTTTAACGTTTAGATATTTTTTTTTTATTTTCATTATTTTTTATTATACATCATTAGAAAATACATACAAACCTGAATTTTCAACCCTCTACAATCATCCCCTATTTATCCATTGCGATTCTTCGATTATTAGTAAATCCCCGCACACTTACAAATAGTAAATAAGTGATTTTTGTTGAACTAAAAAAATGTTTCCTAGAAATAATATACATGGCAAAATAACGTTTGCTGGGTCAGCTAGTAATCAATTAAATTTGATATCAATTTCTGTTTACTAATAGACAACGGTATGCCAGCTCGGACTGTTTGTCACTGTTTACTGTCCAGTAGAGCTGCTATGTTCATAATTATCTATTTTTGTGCGATGACGCTTAAGTAATGAATCTTTTGTTTTAATAACTCCGACTCGTGGTGAAAAAACATATTATTGGACTCGGAATATTTTAAAGCTCGGTTTTACTTTTTTTTATTGGGTAGAGGTGAGCGCTGATGCCGTAAGGAGTATGACCTAAGTCTGGTCCGCAAGTCGTGTCGGAATTGTAAGCTATCAGCACTGTAAGACTTACATACAAATATGATGGAAATTCCGCTGTTGATTTTCCGCCTCGGAATTTTTATAGATGTTATCATTTTTCGACACGATTCCGATGGAGCGGGCTGTCAACCACGCAGTGTGTCTTTATTCCATACGATCTACAATCCAGTGAATCAATCGATTGAGTCAGAATCAAATAAACTAGTCCGTCGCAATCTTCTGCTGGACATAAGCCTCTTAAAATGTTGGGAGGCTTTGACCTACTACATCCACCAGGCCATGTATGTAGCAACCGGTCTGTTTAATTTCAAGTTTTTCTTCTCTCGCAGTGATATCCTCTTCGTATTTTTCTGTTAGTCGCCTCTTACGACACCCTTCGAATGAGATGGGGTGGTGATACTTGTATTTTTTCTCCGCTACTGATCGAACGAATTAGATACAATCGAAAAAAGATGGATTTAAGTTATATTTCTGTGTAATAACTTTGAATCGATCTGATATACACTAATTCACGTGAAAAAAAGGCGTACTTCCTTTTAACGGAATACAGAAACTTAAAGATTTCGGATTACTTTTTGGCTTACCTAATACTAAGACAACTATGTACTTAACTAGCCAAATATCACTATGTAACATTCCATCACGTCAAAATCTACAGTATCATAATTCGAATGACTAAGTCGCGGTTTTCCTGGTGACACAGCGAGACCTAAGCCAAGACCTTCGTAGGATGGTCACAGTGTGATCACGATAGCCTTGTTTAAGCCGGCGACTAATCAAGCGGCAAGCCATCGCCACCGGTCTATCTGTCGTCTATGGCAAGGTTTTTAAAATGTAGGTTATATCGTATTTCATGGTGTCTTTTGTCGCCATGTAGATGTATTCATGTTGTGTAAGTGTCCTTTGTTTCATGGTTTGTTTTAATTTTATAGTTGTTTGAAGTAATTGTAATGTGTTATCGTGTTGGGAGTTTAGATGGCAGTTGCTCCCGTAAAAGTCGTTTAAGCTGCCGAAGGAGGAGAAGTGGATAAGCGGATAGTCTAATCTACTTATTATTTAACAATGGCAAAAAAGTGTAATGTTTTGAATTATTCAATCGCTTTGGATGTTTGGGGTGTGCTTAAAATACTTGCGTGCTCGCGAGTGACACTGGCTACAATGATTTAAGAAAATGTAATTTGACAGTCATGTTTTTTAATTTTAATAATAAGTAGACGGCGACCGCACGCATCTTCGCGGCCCAGATCTACCTTTATATAAATGTAGCATTATAAGAATAGTTAATACTTCCAAATGGGTAAATAATAGGTTTAGTTAGAGGATTATGACGCAGCAACGAACATACCTAATTATTAAAGTCTTAACCAGATAATGTTGATAGTCTAATTTATAATTAGGCTTTTGGCCTTATATTGATCTCTTTGTACTGAATGAACATATCTACCCAAGATATGTTCATTCAGTACAAAGAGCGTAGACTTGGAGATGAGAGATAGCATCAAATTATGAAAAGTTGGAGTAGGACCAGGCTCCGCATACATGCATTGGATGTAACCGAGATGATTTCGTCGGACATGAACCGACTAAAACCGATGGTGTTTCGTCACCTCAGCTGCCACAATCAGCGTTGGGTGACCAAAACAATAGTCCCATGACTCGCGTGCAAGTATGTAGGTGTTCAAACATGGAAATTCAAAGCTTTTGTTTAAAGTGACTCATTGTCACCAAATGCCTGGTTCCCTGAATTGAGACAAGACAGACGAATGAGCAAACATCCGGACTTAGCAACAGTATTTGCTAGTGATATCCAAATGGTTTGTAGTAATGACATGCAAAAAAGTGTTCTTTCGCGTCAACCTATATCCAAATTTTGGGTACTCTTGTAGACGGATTTTATCTGGGTTTTCTCATTAATAAAACGAGTTTATCAAAGTCAAAGATACTTTTTGTGAAACGCTCCTCTCACTATAACTTTACCTCGCTTGAAGAGCTAAGTTTTTAAAGGTAAAACTGAAGTCTCAGAAATAAGGGTCCCCATCAGAAGCAGGCCTCAACGAAGACGCGAATTGTGCGCCTCCCTATCTCCAGGCTAGGTGCAATTCGCAAAAGTGCCATTCGATTAGGTGCTCTAAGTGGACTACCCCGCTCAGTGAGACCTCCTGAACAAAGTGAGACGTTTTTTCACGCCGGAGCAGCGACACAAATTCGCACCTGCGCGGAATACTGCTCGCATCTCTGGGATGGCTCTGCAAAATACCTACTAGATGCTCTCAACAGGTTGTAGCGACGCGCGGTCCGAATTATTGGAAATCCTGAGATCACGAACACCCGCGAGCCTTTGCAGATTCGTGGAGATGTTGCTTCCTTGGCTGTATTTTACCATCTCTACCATGGTGAGTGTTCTGATGAGATCTCCCAACTAATGCCACACTCTCCTTTCGTACATAGGACAACACGTGCAGGGCTTAGATTTCACCCTCACACTGTGCAGAATATACGAGCAAGAACCAAGCGGTTCGGAGGCTCTTTTCTATGCCGAACCACCAAAACCTGAAATTCATTACCGGCACACGTGTTTCCTTCTTCCTACAGTCCCGGGTCCTTTAATCGGGGCGTGAAAATGCATCTGATGAGGCCGCCAAGTTGAGTACCACCATTGTAACATTACTTTGTGTCTGTAATGGTGACCCTCTTTCCTGAGACTTTGCCTTTAGCTTACCATCAGGCAAGGTGAAGTTAAGTTGGCGTGTGCCAGATTAAAAAAAAGTCTCCTTTACGAATACACATACATATCTAATGCATGATTTGAGATGACATGGTCATTGACATCAATGGTGCAATATTCCTTTTTTTTTTTTCGATATACTACTTAGGTTGCAGACAAGCATACGGCCCTCCTGATGGGAAGTGGTTACCGTGGCCTATGTACGTATGTAACACCAGGGGCCTTACACTCGCGCTGTCGACCATGAATTGAACAACCCCATATTATAGGCGCTTGGGAAAACCGCAGCAGGGAGGTCATTTCACAGCTTGAGTGTGCGTGGGTGTTTTCTATTCGTGATATTTCGGCACTGTTACAAGTGCCGTACATCCGTGTTCATGGCATTTGTAACAGTGCCGAAATATCGGATACTCCAAACGCGATAAATATTCCGATTAATGTTATACTACCTATATTAAGGTATACCTGATGACATATGTATTTGCGATCTCCATACCTGAGAGCTTTCTTCGGAAAAATCTTGAAGTTTTCAGGTATATATTTAGTACCTATTTATTAATGTTTTACGTTTTTATTTTAGTTTGACCTGCTTATTGGATCCAATTTAGTAATTGAAATTTTATGTCCTTCCTCCTTCCGGATGACAATACAATTCAAACCATTTTATTTCTTTTTACTTGTTAAGTAATTATTGATAATGGGAGGTACGTTTACTAAGAGATGGAGAACAACTTTAAGCCCCAACACATATTTTTCTTTTCATTCATTTTCTTAAGTTATCAGCTCTCTGTACAGTATTTGTACAGTTATATACGATGTAATAATTTGTTCCGAAAATGGAATACATTATCGTATTCTTCACTACTTCAGTAATTAACGAACGCCGAATACTACCGTTAAAATTTTATATTTATGAATGAAGCCTTTTCATTGAGGTCTGTTCGGGGTTAACTCGTACAATGACATTGAATTAAACCAAAAAATATTTCGCTTTATTTCTATATTCGGTGTGCGTTACCTCGCGACAGTCCCTCACTGAGTGTCGAGGTTACGGTGAGCCCAGTACCCAACGCCCACAATTCGCCAATTGTGAAGGTTGTATCAGGTGTTGATAGGAATACAGAATGAGGTTAATGAGCTAATGTGGGTTTTACCTCATGTAGCGTGTTGGTAACAATGGCATTGACGTAAGCAATGAAGAATTTCATTTCTTTCTGGTGTTGCTGTTACTAATGTTTTTCTTGTACGTTGAAGTTATTTGGTGTAATAATATCTATGATTCTTCAAATGTATGGGTCTACAGGGTTCTAGCAACATCCTTGAGGTCTTAATTAATCTCTTCTATAATAAGTCATGGTCGGCAGCGCGAGTGTGTAATACCCCTGGTGTTGCATACGTCCATATTCCACGGTAACCACTTCCCATCAGGTGGGCCGTGTGCTTTTCTCGATACATTTGCGAGTGTGAATACAAGCTAAGATACCAGCGTGGGGTGTTCTCTTTGGGTTAGAAAGTCAGATGGTAGCAGCACCTGGAATAGTCCATACCGATTAAAAACAATAAGCGGGTCTCGGCAAATTGATTCCTTATTTATAGTCGGATATATTTGTAACCTTTTAAAAATCAGGTGTTCCTTCTTCGTTCAGGCTTCAAAATTTCCGTGTATCTTTAAAGTATACTAATTTTAATATGTATTTTAATAAGTGTAGGAGGTAGGACACGGCGGTATTTCCGCCCCGATTGAGCAGTCCGACTGGGGTAGTACCTCCGCCCTACAGAATACCGCGGCTATAATAACTTCGTGTTGTGTTCCCAGCGGTGAGTAGGGTAGCCAGAGCTCACTGGAGAATTTGTGCTGTCAGTGGGAAGACTAAAAGACTTGTCCTGCTTTGTCTTCTACTGACGGCACAGAAACTCTGTACTTACAGGGTTGGCAGCGCGACTGTGACTCCTCTGGTGTTACAGACGTCCATAGGTCACGGTAACCACTTTCCATCAGGTGGGCCGTGTGCTTGTCTGCCAACTAAGTGGAATAAAAAAAAAAAGTGTAGTACTTACAACCCATAAAAAAAGAATGCATGTTTCACTTCATCACGTCATTAGAAAAACATTCCTCGGTAAAATAAATGCTAGAATTCCCTTCATATTAGTACGAACTATTTACTTTATATAACTATTTGTGTGTTATAGTAAATCATAAATTTCAATACGTCTCTCTCTTTCTTCTTTGTAACACACTTTCTATTTAGTTTAGCCGATAACTACACCATATCTTTTGTTTTTATAACATTACTGTCCATTCCAAGGTTGCCTGGAAGAAATCGCTTCAGCGTTAAAGCCTACTTGCTACCTACTTGTCCTACTGTAAATCTGTTGGTGTACAATATAGAATTATCTAACTATCTATCTAGAATTTATATTATCCATTTATTTGGGTCTATCACGACCTACCAAAGTTGTTCATTAAATTAAAAAATAAGTAATTCCAAGTCGATACAACCTGTCTTAATGATGCCTACTCTATCAAGTTACGTATTTTTTGCAAATATTCGAGGGGCCTCTTTTTAATATCAATAACTACTTTGCATAATCCAATGGTTTATGTAATTTGCTAATATTTTCGAGCGTAGTTCACACTTCACAACTTTAAAGTATAAATTGAAAATCTCCAGGTTGGATGATGCAATATGTTCGGAAAATTGCTCGAATAGGTTTGGACGTTGCTGCTCCTGAATAAAGTGCTAAATCTATAAGGCGTGAAGATTTCTGCGGTAAAGGTTTTGATATGTAAACAGCCAGACTAACAACGAAGTGATCCGTTTAACTTTCGGGGTACGGTACCCTAAAATATTTTTAGCAATCAAGTCCTGTGGTGAATAGGAGGTAGGACACGGCGATATTTCCGTTCAATTGAGCAGTCCGACTGGGGCAGTACCTCCGCCCTACAGAATACCGCTGCCATAATAACTTCGTGTTGTGTTCCCAGCGGTGAGTAGGGTAACCAGAGCAGTTTGTGCTGTCAGTGGGAAGACTACAGGCTTGCCCTACTTTGTCTTCTAAAGGTAATCACTTTCCATCAGGTGGGCCGTGTGCTTGTATGCCACCTAAGTGGTATAAAAAAATTTGTAGAAACTAGGCTCATATAATTGTAAGTCTAGTTTATAGACTTCACCACAGGACTTGAGTAGGACTTGATAACAAATACAATCCCTTTAAACTTACTTCTTAAACCTCTGTTAAGTGAATTATTCATAAGATTCATGAATATTTGTGTGTACCTTTACCAAAACATAATGACCTTAACAATTTTTTAAAAGGAGTCTCGGTGTAGGTGCTTGCCATTAAAATATGTATTCCTTGTAACGGACAGATCGACAAATGACACCACATTTATTAAAACGACAGTTAAGGACGTGTGAAACAAATAACTCATTGTTTTACAGTGCATCGAACATTGATTTTATTTATATGAGAACGGATATGTCTATAGCACTTAGTTTCACTTTAATTGAAAAGGTTACTCACTACAAATTAAGCTTAAAGAATTAACTCGTTAAAACCATTCATCAACTAACATTTAACTAAATAAAGACCTCGTTAAACTGAGCTTAAAAACGATTATGAAATCTAATTGGAAAAACGTGTGTAGCCAACTAACCTGTATCACTAAAGATCTGCATAAAACACAGTGTCGAAGCCGGTACACTGATATACAACTATGTTTTCCCACGAAGAAATACCATACAGCATACAGCCGTGACATCCATTATAAGATGATCTGCAAGTTTAAAACGAGATTTACTTTAATCTTAATGTTATAGAGGTCGTTTTAGGTTGGTTCTCAATCTACATAATATATTAATAGAGATGACACGACTAGGCTTGTCAAAACGTTTCGTTTACATAACGCAGTGACGTAATTTGAGCAACATGTGTACGGTGACGAGACAGTTTTAGCTCGAGGAAATGCAGAAGGGTTATGCGTTATTTCTTTATTAATTACCGGTTACTTAATTAATTAACGTGGTAATGGTGCCAGTCTCCTGATGCGTTAACACACACACTATGAGCACGACGCGGAGAAATTTCATGACACTTGGTCTTTTAAATACATACATATAACTACACATTTTTCCGCGGAGGGTTAGGCAGAGGTGAATTAACACCCACATTTCACCAATCATTAAATTCGGTCCTGCGTAATAGGGGGTAATACGAGCGTATTTCGGGCACTATTGTTTACTCAAGCCATGCATCTGAGGCCGAGTCTGGGCCGTGTATGTCTGTCTGATGTTAAACAGCCCCTATCCCTTAGTCGCCTTGTACGACACCGCATGGGAAGAGATACTATGGTCGAAATTGTACTTTACCGAGAACCACGCGGCAATAGCATAGGCATAGTCTTCTCAATATTATACGTAATTATTTATTTATAGTTTTACTTATTTATTTTGGGTTCTTCGTGATTCCCCCCGCTCTCCATTTCCCCGAAAAAAAAGGGGTTTGACGCGCTATTATGAGACAAAAGAAATCAGCAGGAATCGGAAACGGGGAAATTTTAACTAACCCATATTTTTCTGTTTTTCGTAAGTATTTTTTTTTATACCACTTAGTTGGCAGACAAGCGCACGGCCCACCTGATGGAAAGTGGTTACCGTGGCCTATGGACGTGTGTAACATCAGAGAAGCCACACTCGCGCTGCCGACCCTGTAAGCACAGAGTTTCTGTGCCGTCAGTGTAGAGGACAAAGCAAGACAAGCATTTAGTCATCCCACTGACAGCACAAATTCTCCAAATTATGTTTGTGCCTACATATAAAATGTGTGAATTTTATTTGATATACCTATTATTATAAAATAATTCATCGATTATAAGTATTATTAGGAACCGCGGTAACCTAGTGGTATGGGTAATGAACTAATATTAAAATGAATAATGAATCTGTCCAAATAATCAATACCACAGTTTTTCTTGGAATAACTTTAGATAGTAAACTGCAATGGGGCTCTCATATCAAAGCCTTGGCAGGAAGACTTAGCTCAGCTGCCTATGCGGTTAGAAAGATAAGGTCACTGACTGATGAGGAAACTGCACGATTAGTTTATTTTAGTTACTTCCATAGCGTTATGTCATACGGTCTGCTGCTGTGGGGCTCGGCTGCCGATATTGAGACTATATTTGTACTACAGAAACGAGCGATACGAGCGATCTATAGCCTCAGACCCCGTGACTCGCTAAAAGAAGTTTTCAAAGAAATTAATATTTTAACAGTTGCTTCTCAATACATTTATGATAATATCATATATGTACGAAAAAACATAAATATTTTCGAAAAACTATCTGATGTACACAATTTTAATACGAGAAGCAAAAATAAACTAGTTGTGCCTAAACTTAGGCTTCACAAGGTTGGTGATTCATTTGTAGGAAGCAGCATAAAAATATTTAATAAAATTCCTCAGGATTTGATTAATATGCCGATAAATAAATTTAAATTAGAAGTGAAAAAAACTTTTATGAGTAAAGGTTATTATAAAGTGGATGAGTATCTTAATGATATCAATGCGTGGTCAACATAAGTCTCTTGCTTGCTCGCACAAAATAAATTGTAAACTAAAGCAAATTAAAAAAAGAAAAAGAAAATAATCTAGTTCTAATATAGTTCGCTGAGTTTCTTGCTGGTATCTTCTCAGTAGAACTAACCTACCGAACCAGCGAAAGAATCATTTTCCAATGGTTTATTTGTACATTATTTAATATTTTAATATTATTTCTTGACATACTCAATTGTATAATTTAGACGTTCATATGTGCCCTTTGTGTGCCTAAACTGAATAAATGAAATTGATTCTTTGATTCTTTGATTGACTGCTGAGACGAGGTCTCGGGTTCGATACCAGGTTTTACCATGGCACACACCAATGACTTTTCGATGCTTTTCGAAATTATGTGTGTATTGATCGCACATTTATAAGTGCCCGGTTAATGGCAATAGGCTCGCCACCTATTACATTGGGACCTAAACATAAACTGGCGAAATGTGGGTGCTATATCACCTCTGCCTACCCATTCGGATATAGACGTGAGTTTATGTTATGTTAAAATATTATATCGGTAATTTTTTTTGTTTTCCACGATGCAACAATTTAGCATAAATTAAAAAGTCCTATACTGGAGGAATAGCTGGGTTATTCTTGTTGGTCTGATTGATGCTTGTCTAATCAATGAATAAAAAGATGGTATGACTAGTCTTAGTCATACCATTTTTGTCAGGCTTTAATTATTGTTACTCATTCTGATCGATACTGTTTTGCTGCCTATTCTGTTAGGTACTATTAATTTATTAGGTTACGTTTTATACAAAAGGAGCTTTTTTTAATACAACTTAGGTGCCAGACAAGCACACGGCCCACCTGATGGAAAGTGGTTACCGTGACCTATGAACGTGTGTAACACCAGTGGAGTCACATCCGTGCTGCCGACCCTGTAAGAATAGAAATTTTATGTGCCCTCAGTGCAGAACACAAAATCAGGACAAGCCTTCGGTCTTCCTACTGACAGCACAAAAATTCTCCAGTGAGCTCTGGCTACCCTACTCACCACCGGGAACACAACACGAGGTTATTATAGCCGTGGTATTCTGTAGGGTGGAGGTACTTCCCCAGTCGGACTGCTCAATTCAGACGGGAATGCTGTCGTGTCCTACCTCATTCACTTTTGTTTACTATCATCAACAGTAAACTAAAGATCCTTTTGTATTAAACGTAACTTATTGTTTTATAACTGATCTGATCACATTTAATAAAATTTCATTAGATTCAATTTTTAGTGTTTCAATGCCAAGGTGTGGCCGTGTAGGTGTCAAAACAAACAAATCTGTCATATTATTGACCTTTCTGCTGACGCCTTAGCACTTTAACCGGGCGTTAGACCAGTGTGTCCTTGAGGACACATTTCCTATTTTAGAAAAATCATAACATTATTCATGTTCGTTATCAAAACGTCCATCATTAATGGTAGTTGCCAATCATGCCATTGAATGCACCATTTGAATAGCAACAATTGAAATTACTCTAAAAATATTTTTGTGCTGTTGAATATTAGTGCGCTAAATGGCATACCGGTACTCAGACCACTATTATGATATTGATATATATGTGGTTGTAAGTAATGGTGACCCTCTTTTCTGAGACTTTGCCTTCAGCTTACCATCAGGCAAGGCGAAGTTTAACTGACGTGTACTATATAAAAAAATGGTTTTGATAAGAGAAAAAAAGATACCATTTTACTTTTTTGGTAGAGTTTAGTTTTTATTCTTTTGTTAATCCTGTCGGAATTTATAACATTACCAACCTGCAATGTTAAATAATAAATATTATAAATAATAATAAATACATATTCCACGACATTCTACACAGCGCTATCTAGACCCATGGTAAGCACAGTTTAACTAGCTTGTGTATGGGATCTAGAATGCGGATAAACATACTTAGATACTTTTAAAAAAAAATACATACATATTATACATAGAAACACCCAGACCAATGCAAATATACATATTCATGCGTACAAATATTTGCACTGAGCGGGAATCGAACCCGCGCCCCCTGCTTAGCAGTCGAATGCTCTACCGCTGCGCCACGGAAGTCGTCAACAAATATTATAATATAGAATTTAAACCATAAATTACTAGAAAATTATGTTTTACCTGTCATTAGTTACGCACTGAGTTATTGAGAAGCATACATATAAATTACGTTTAAATTATCATGTTCACTTCCATCATAGTCAGTTCGATAAATAAAATAAATTTGAAATATCACTGCGAACGCTGATTTGTTCTATAATATATTATTTACCTATTATATATCATCACGGAAATAGGCTATGTTTTAAAATCGATGTATTAGTGCCAATAGTTAATGATTTCGATATAAATTTATATTGATTTGCTTATGTAACGGCTGTCACAACAGTTGAAATTGCTTAGACTGTTTATAAACTCTAAAGACATAGTAAGAGGCACTATAACGCGGCGTAAAAAAGAACTATTACTCAAATAATCAATTACATTTATTCAGTTAAGGACACATAAAGAGCTTATATGAATGTCAAAATTTTACAATTATATAGAATAATATTATAGAAATATTAAATACTTTATGTAAATAAACCATTAGAAAATGATTCTTACACTGGTTCGGTTCGATATTTTGGTATAATTTGACGTACACTCGTACATACATCCCATGACATGCACACATTTACAGTTTAAAAAAATTGACATTAGCTAATTGACACATATTTCAAGCCGTTTTTTTGCGTTTGCGATGTAGTGCATTATCGGACCGTAGAAAACTTAATTGCTGTATTTTGTTAGAATACTGTGTCTATGCAGTGTATGGTCAATGTGAAACTGTTTATCACGTGGAGTAATTGGAACATCGACGTCTACAGCGTGGTACTGTCATTAATTATTTGATATTATTACAACCACTACAGGTCGTAATAATAAGCTAATAAATTATTAGTAGCTACGATTATGTAGACATTCCATTGGTTTGTATTATCGGACCGTAGAAAACATAATAGCCGTCACATTTTGATTGAGTACTTAGTTATATTATTTAATGTTGAATGTATGTATAGAAATTGTTGGTTGGATAAAAGACTTGTGTTCAAAAGCCCTTAAACTTGAGTCGTTATAATGACGGTACAGTTTTTTTTTAAATATTGTATAAGGATGTTTGGATGTTTTTTTAATGTTTAATAAGCATTTAGCCCGCCTAATAGCAAGATGTTATAGGCCTACAAATATTAGCGATACGAAATGAGTGACTTCCGCGTGGCCAAATAAATCTCTCAAGGAGTTCTAACGACTCGGTTCATCAGAAGAAACATAATATGTGTGTAAACTAAGAGCCATACAAAATCTCCATTCGTACTGTTTAAGTTTACAGCGGAACTTTTTGTTATGTCTACCCAACAAGATTTCTCCTAGGTGACATAGAAACATATCAAATTGGGTATTTTCCTGTAATTAAAATAATTAAATATTAAAATTATTCAATAGAGCTTATTAAATTAAGAATGGTTAAAGAGCGGTAGAAGTTGCATCTGTTCTTATTTTTTCATTTTTGTTCATTTTTAAACATACACCAATACTATAATAGGAAATGATTTGACTCTTAAATATAGTGACGTCACAATATATTATTTCATACAAGTTTCCTTAAAACTTATCGTTTGGATGTTTAGTAAAAAATAGCTAATCTGACTAGTCAGTCAAATACTCTTAAGATTTGCATACAAGTTTTGGATTCAATTAGGATTAGTGTTCGGATATTAAATTTTTTTTTACCATATATTTTTCTTGTATAATAGCAGCGTGGTTCCTGGCATAGTAGAATTTGGACCACCCCATCTCTTCCCATGCGGTGTCGTACAAGGCGACTAAGGGATAGGGCTGTTTAACATCACACACAGACTCAGTCTCAGATGTATGGCTTGAGTCAACAATAGTGCCCGCAAGACGGCAATATACCCCCATTACGTGGAACCTAATTCAATGATTGGTGAAATGAGGGTGTTAATTCACCTCTGGGTAACCCTCTAGGGATAAAGACGTGATTATATGAATTTAAAAAATCCAGTGTTCAATCACATGTATTTAAATAATAAAATAATAATACATAATTCATGTTCGAATACGAAATGTTGATTCACATAAACTGACTCAAGAATTTAACCATCGTTTACCATATTTGGGTACACACAAATCTTTACAACCTCTTCATTTACGGTAACACACATATTCTTAAAATTATTATCATATAAAACAAATTTAATATTACTCAAAAGTAATAAAAATGTCTAGCGTTTTATAGCCACTTTAAAAAGAAACACCTGACAGGTTTTTCTTCAATAACAGCTAATATATCTTTTAGAAAATTGGGGTTTCGAGGTTCTCCTAGATGTGCAAACACTAATTTGGTCAGATTCTCAACTTGGGTATTTGTTACAACATTTTCCCGCGCAATCACTTCCATAAAGAAGATTGTCTTAACTTTACTCGATAGCTCATGAATAATTTATTATCGATTAGTATCGAATAAGATATCGTGTTAGGAGTTTCGTTAATCGATGAGCTGCTTACAATGTTCGATTACAAACCGAGTAACGATTCTGTTATATAAGGATTTGATTGATGGATTTGGGTGTGACTGAAATTATCAGTCATGACATCCGAGCGGTAACTCAATCCTGATAATATGTAGCAGGTTATTCAACTTGTATCTATGTGTCAAATGTAGCCTGGGTAATGAGTTTTGACATTTTGTTTTAAAAGGTATATTTCTACACAATTATTTTTTCAATCTAAATGGGGATAAATTTTTTTTGTCGCTGAATGCAACAATATGGAAGAATTACTAAGTATTACCATTATTTAAACTTAGATCTTCGATTAAGATACGAAAAAAATTAAATCAGTTCAGGTGCGATTCGAACCCGCGATCTTTCTTAGATCTTAAAGACAAACCAAGCAGTTACTAAGAAAATCAAACCAGCTATTTATCAGTGTTTCAGGTTAATGCTCCCAAAAAACTTAAGTAAGTAAATAAATATTCTAGAAAATTCTAAGTTATCTAGATCTAAAGAAGCATAACTTATCTAGCTGGTATTATGGAAGCTTTTTTACTAGACTACGGTGGATAACCTTTTATGTCATGTCTGTAGTATAGTATATATGTATTTAACAGTCTACGTATGTTTAATCACAATTACAGTTATGCATAAAAATATTTACGCTGATCGGGAATGGAACCTACGAGTCCCACGACCTCCGAATTAACAGTCGATCGATCTACCACTACGTCACACAGGTCAATTGATTAACAAACAGCTATCACATTGTGTAAAATTCGCTAACCTTCAATCTTAGCGTCCATTGTATTACAATTAACGTTACTTATATCACAAGAGGGTATTCGAGGAGTTGCGCAAGCGCAGTTCGGGCAGACGGACTCCTACGCTGCTCAGAACTAGTCGTGGCACTTGTTGAAGTAATAGAGACACGGATGGATGAATGGTTCTGTATTAATTTATGAACCACCTGACCACTAGTGTTGCGAAACAACAACGGTACTTAAGCTCTTTTGTAATTGTACGAGTCAGTACTCGTACAGTAGTTTTGTAGGTATAATACCTATTCGCGTAAGCATTTCTATTCTATCCTACTTAGCTGTGACCATACATTATTAATATTATTATAATTATTTCTCAAATTGCCAAACTAGTGTAAACACGAGAGTTTTATGGTGCAATTAAACATTCTCGTTGGAATCCGATACGCGGTCGACGCGTTCTCAATATAATTTATTCTTAAGTATCAATAAGTTCCAAGTACCAACATATCTATCAATTCTATAATCTAAAGTTTGTTTTTTTTACATCACACCATAGTCTAACGAACTCTTGAACATTTTTTTACGTGTGAAAAATCCCCACGGATACCCCGACTACCGGAGCCGGTGGGAGATGCTATGTCGTCTCGAACCTACTGAGACGCACGGCGCATGGTCGTTTTGGTTACCGAAAGTGAGGGAGGCATACCCCTCGCACTCCGGCCGACCCAGCACCATCTCTCTCGATCTGGCTTTCCTCGGGTGTGGGGACCACAGAGACTCCAACTCGTCCCCGGAAACGGGGAGGTGCGCAAGGCGCGGCCTGTTTTTGCCAGGGTGATAGGCGGCTCCACCCGTCACCCCCAGGCTTTCGCTCATTGGGGGCGCAAGTTAATCATCGACGAACTTTTGCTCTATGACTTCGTACCACTGTCAGCAAAAATTGTTAAAAAGTCCAAGTCCATAAATAGTGGGTTCTAATATCTGTGGAACAAATTTAAGGGCTTCTCTCACAGCTTTCAGTCGGTTTATTTAGATGGATGGATCTCGATCTGGTCTCGAGACTCCATCCATCTCGAGTTATGACGGAATATAACCTATTTGAAACTACATTCGTGCTGATAAGTTATAATCATCATTTTTTCCAATTCAACCATGCGTTTTTGTACCTATGTAATACGCTCGTAACCTAATTATCGACAGTTAACTGTGATTACAACTCAACTAGATATGTACAAAAAAGAAAATGTTACATTTGATTGCATCGACATGCTAACTACATTAAACAAGAAAAGAATTTAATTAGGCGTTAATCAGTATCTACCACGGAAAAGCGAGTAGGCAAATGGAAGGTGAGATGTCCACCCGTCAGATGGACTGAACACCTGGAAAAAGTAGCTGGAATAGACTATTTATACTTGATGGCATTTGGTGAAATTTGTTGTTACACATATTGAGAACTCACTTGTACTTTTCCACAGCACTTTTTATTTAAAATAATAGCTGGTATAGGATACGGAAAGCGATACATTGGGTACCTTGCCACTATCGCGCATAGTGAGAGAGACCTATGTCCAGCATTGGACTGCGATATGCTTATTGATTGACTGATTCATCAGTACCAAGAAGAGAAAGCTCTGGACTAGCTGGGGTACGAGGGCTATGTGTCAGATAATCTCATATACAGCAACCTACATCCACACAGTCGGCGTGCGTTTTATTTGGTTCAAGTCTGATATAACCTCCCCCATCGGCTCATCATATCCGTGGTGATTATGCGCACAATAAAAAAAATACCAAGAAATATTTAATCAAGAGTCAGCTATCGCATGATTTTATGGGTACCCATACAAACCCTTACGGTTTACTGCTACTTAAAAAAAGTGTAATGTATATGAATAAATAAATTAAAAAGCAATTGAAGGTGCACAGATGTTCAACATAATTCACTACACGATAGGCTGACCATCATTATCATTTTAGCGATGTTCCTGGATGCTTCCGACGTTTGGTCCGCTGAATTCGAGGTGAACTTTCCATTTTGTGTTTGACTTATTTTGGCTATAATGGTAGCACTCTATCATACCGGCTGAACGGAACTGAATGAAATGACATATAGTCTATGTTTTATTCCTGAAATAGATTCCTGTGTTGAAGGGAGATTACAAAATAACGCAAGTAGAGTTTGTATATTTCTTGAAATCTCATTATTTCACCTGGTACCTACTGTTTTACTGCTTACCTTCCACTTGAATATAAAAGAAGTTATTATTTATAAGATACAGGCTTTTATAGCCTAAACACAAATAATTTCATCGTAAAATATCAACAAAGCTAGTTAATCATTTATTGTAAGGAGAAACCGCGTTCACAGTTACAACTGTTAATACCTGAAATGCAATAAATGTCTACCTACTACTTAAAGTTAGTAAGGAGGTCACACGTCTAATGTGGGTCTATATCTATAGTTTGATTCCAAAAATGTCACTAGATTGGCAACTCTTCAAATATTTAAATATTTATGGTGCGTTCTCGAACAACATAAATTTTTCACAACAGTTAATTTGCTGCAGGTGGTAAGCTATACTAACACCTTCAGGTCCCAGATCAATTTCGCCTATTAAATAATGGACGATGCTGACGTGGTGCAGGCTTACCTCTCAGGGTTAGGATATCAGCGGCAGTCGCTCTCACGGCAAAGTCAATAAACCAATAAATAAGCTGATCTTTCACTCTTATACTCTCAATCACTTTGAATTTGGACGCATTGACGCAAACGGGACGCAAATTTGGGTAATGTCATTGATTATCATAGATCTAAATTATGTAATAACTAGAGGAAATAGGAGTCAGTATTGTCGTTACAAAAAAAAAATAGTTTAATGAAAGGTTTGATTTGTATATTTTATATAAGTACTGTAAGTTATTATATTAGTCAAATTTTATGTGCTGCGGTAAGTTAAAATAAAAGTATCTCTTTCCTACTTTCTTCTTTCTTTTCATAATCTGCTTCGGATATAGCAGGGACTGCTTGACATGTTTGAAAAGTACTTGAAAAAAGCAACTCATTTTAATTATATATTCTGTACCAAGTGGTTCACCTTTAACGACTACTGGGTAGGTACTATTTACTTGGTCTCAGTGGCGTACCGTTAAAGCGTTCGTTCCCGTTCGGTGCAAATATTTGTATTTGGATATTTTCACGTTCTTTTATGATGCGGGTGAACTTCGATTATTTTCCGTGAAACAATCTGACTTCCACAATTAAATGGAGATATTGAAATTCCGTAGTTAAACTAGTGGGACTTTTAGCGCTCTAACTACCCACGAACTAAAGACTGCCATATCTATACTATAATATTATAAAGCTGCAGAGTTTGTTTGTTTGAACGCGCTAATCTCTGGAACTACTGGTCCGATTTGAACGATTCTTTCAGTGTTGGGTGGTCCATTTATCGAGGAAGGTTTTAGGCTATATATCATCACGCTACTACTTAAGGGAGCGGAGCATTGATAATAAATATTAACAAATCCGGCAATTTTTCATACATATTTTGAAGACTAAAACATACGGGCTCAAAGGGATATGAAGCTTCAAAATATACCCCGGGTGAAGCTGGGGTGGGTCAGCTAGTGTATAATAATATGTATGTATGTACAGAAATAATATTTTTACATGAATATTTTATATTTTTATTGATTACCAAGTATTCCGGCCTTCCCATTACGCGAATACAATAATGGCAGAATGGCAGTCTTCCACGTACCTTTATTATTTTTAAGAGCGTAATGTTTTTGTTGGCCTCTGAAGAAAGTTCCGCTGACAAGTTTCCTTTCTTGTCTTGGGAGGTCGGAGTGATTCACGTACGACCTCCTTTTATGGACCATAAGGTTGTGTACCTATATATTAATTCGGTGAAACAGATCGGTAACTCGATGTTTAAGGATTACAGAGATATCTTTGCTCTTATACCTGATGAGGTTAGTTAATGATATGGATGAAAGTAATTGAATCTTAAACTGATTCAATTCTTCTACATTAAATGTTTTTAATAACTACCTGTATAAGAAGAATGACATTTAAAGATTCCCTTAAAAATAGTCAGGAGGTCAATTAAAATAACATAATACTAGAAGGAAAGAATCACACTATAAAACTGTAAATAACAATTAAAATGTTCACAAAACTATCTCCATATTCCATGAACGTGGGCCTGAAGCCGTGAAGAGGAGTCTTCGACTTATCAGAAGCAGGCACTGGGTGGCAACTCTCAGATTCCAAAATGCATACTGTACTTAATTATAATGTATTTTTAAATTTTAAATTGGTTAAAATTGGGTTGATTTAATGACAAAACATCAAATTTATGCAAACGATTCGACTAATTATAATTAATATTGCATTTTTTAGGGTTATTGAATACAACATTTTTAACATAATATCCATTTTTTTGATGTAATCGGGTGCTAATGCGTGTGTAGTGCTGTGATAATGAAAATTTTTCATCATAGAAAATAATTGCTATTAATCTAGAATCTAGATCAACAAAAACGGTAAATGAATAAGCTTTGAGAACTTTTAGTAAGGTAACTTTTCCTAAAAATATAAATGTAAAAAGGTCGACATCCAGGACGGAAATCGCGATCTAGAGCACTATTCTGAATGATATCGAGTCTTAAACGCAGTTGTAACGTGGCGAAAACGTTGTATTACAATTGGTTAATATACTTAGAAGAGAGAAATGTCGGAAGACTAGCCCAACTTAAATGTATTGGCTATAACACAAGCGCGTAGTTACGAAACGGTTTGTCATTCAGAATAATGCCAATCCTTTACTAAAGAGTATACTACTCTAAAATTGTAGCGCAGTCTTCTAATTTGCCGTAGATTCTGGATTATATATAAATGAAGACATGATGTCCACAGCTACAATCTATCATCGTACCTCCCGCCATAGGCAGGGAATTTATCATCACACATTGCGACCTGAGACGGTGCGCACTGTGCGGTATGAAAGAAACTTCATCCAAAGCACGCTCAAGCTGTGGAATGACCTCCCTGCTGCGGTTTTCCCAAGCACCTACAATATGGGGTTCTTCAAGAACTTTCGGCATTACAAGATTTCTTCATGGCCGGCAGCGCGAGAGTAACGCCCCTGGTGTTGCATATGTCCATAGGCCACAGTAACCATTCCCCATCAGGTGGGCCGTGTGCTTGTCTGCCACCTAAGTGGAATAAAAAAAAAACTATACTTGACCACTATATATGACCGCGGTAGCCTAGTGGTATGGGTAATGGACTGCTGAGACGAGGTCTCGGGTTCGATCCCAGGTTTACCATGGCACACACCAATGACTTTTCGATGCTTTTCGAAGTTATGTGTGTATTTATCGCAGGTTTATAAGTGCCCGGTTAATGGCAATAGGCTCGCCACCTATTACATTGGGACCTAAACATAAACTGTCGAAATGTGGGTGCTAGCACCTCTGCCTACCCCTTCGGGGATATAGGCGTGAGTTTATGATATGTTACTATACCTGTAAAAATTCATACTATCCGCAAAAAATACATCCTACTAATATTATAAATGTGAAAGTTTGTGAGAATGGATGTGTGGATGTTTGTTACTCTTTCACGCATAAACGGCTGGACCGATTGGGTTGAAATTTGGTATGTATATAGGTTATACCCTGAATTAACATATAGGCTACTTTTCATCCCGGTAAACAGGGATGAAAGCGTTTAAGTAACGATAATTCTTGACAATGACGGAAAAAAATTAGTTGTCTGGGAGCTTTCAACGAAAACGCTGCCTAAACCCTTTAAGATATAACAAAATAATGTACGGTGTAATTGTCTATCTTATATAGATCTACAATAAAGTCCGCGATACCATATGTCCAGCTCTTAAGGATAACATATTATATCCATTTAAATACTTAAAAAAATAGGCAATTCTAAAGTGCTAACTTGGAAAGCTATTTATACAAATACGTTATTAATCCTTATAATTTTAAATAGATTGGTTGGCTTGAGCATTTCATGCCGATTATTTTTTCCCTTTACACCATGCAAATTAAATAAATACTTTAGGAGATATAGCAAAATCAAATAACGCGCAAAAGAATAATTTCATGTCGCTGACTGACTAGACTGGCACACGCTGATCAAGTCACTCATTGCTGAGTGCGCTTTTTAATTATTATTACGTAGGTTATTTTTTTTTGGTATTGATAATAATAAAATTAAAGCGTCATTTGTCTTTGGTTAGCAGTTAATTATAAGAATTTCTTTAGTTATATTTTTAATTATTATTACGTAGGTTTATAGTATTTGATTTCTTTTTGGTATTAATAATAATAGGGTTTACTCATAACAAAACAACGAAAACGTAATTTTTCAGTGGTTGTTAATGATAAGCATTTCTTTGTTTTTATCTTCATTGAACACTTGAACAGTTATACATAAATAGGTAATTTTCTGTTTTTGGCAACAATATATATTTAGTATCAGAATAAACGGGATATTTACCATGAATCATTATTTTGAGTTTCGGAAACTCGAAATAATGATTCATGGTAAATATCCCGTTTATTCTGATACTGATGTCAGTGACCATGATAGTTTAAATACCTATAATATATATTTATGTGATAATACCACCGGCATCGTGATTTGGTTTTACAATTAGCAAATTAAAAATATTGTATTGCTGTCATTTTAATTGAATAGGCAATATTGTTTTTTTGGAAGTGTAGAAAAGTAGGTACCTACTAAGAATTATGCCGCGAAAGCGTAAGTCTAATCTTTCCCAAAGCTCTAATCGAGCTCGAGTTATGAAAGTAGCTAGACTTAACGAGACGTTTCCACAAGCTGAACTGCGAAGGCTTGAACAGGCGGTGCGTGGGACAGCTCACAGAGCTGCTGAAACACCAGATCAGTCTCTAGATCGGCGTCGCCAGCATGCTGAATATCTGGCATCACAAACGCGCCATTGAGGCGCTAGATCGCTGCCTACAAGATATACACAGCACACGAAAATTGATGGGTGGCGTTGTAGTATTATTGGTAGGGGATTTCAGACAGACTTTACCTGTTATTGAGAGAGGCACGGCAGCAGACGAGATTAATGCGTGTCTAAAGGCATCATATCTGTGGACTAACGTTGAAAAGCTTTATCTTACCACCAATATGCGAGTCCAGTTATTTAGCGATACCGAGTCAGGAAAAACTCCTAGAAATTGGTGAAGGCCACCTACACACCCACCAGAAAGGTATGGTACTTTTCACACATCAATTTTGCCATGTCGTGGAGTCGGAAGACGAGCTCATTGATCAAGTTTTTCCGAATCTGCAACAATATATTCTTGACGAAAATTGGTTGTGTGAAAGAACCATACTGGCACCAAAAATGACACTGTTGCAAAAATAAATAAAAAAATCTTGGACAAACTAACGAGCGACACATCAGTGTACAACTCCGTCGACACAGTTGTGTCATCCGATGACAGTACGAGCTACCCCGTGGAGTTCCTGAACTTTTTGGAGTTATCTGGGGTGCCATCGCATAAGTTAGAATTAAAAGTAGGTGTACCCGTTTTTTTAATGCGTAACTTGGATGTGCCAAGATTATGCAACGGTACTCGGTTACGAGTGACTGAATTAGGAAGGCATATTGTGAAGGCAACCATCTTAACTGGAGAAGTCAAGGGAATCAATGTTCTTATACCGCGTATCCCAATAATACCCAACAATTTACCATTTAATTTTAAACGGCTGCAGTTCCCTTTAAAAGTTGCGTTTTCAATGACCATCAACAAATCGCAGGGTCAAACCTTAAAGGTAGCAGGCTTACATTTAGGCTCACCATGTTTTTTCTCTATGTGGCTTGCTCCCGCGTTTCTAAATCGCAAAATCTACATGTCTTTGCTGAACGAAATAAATCTTTTAATGTAGTTTATATGAGTATATTGCAGTAGCTATAACTTTTGTATTACCATCACCATCAAACATTATATCCGTACCTATCTATCCTTCTCAAAAATTTTCAAATTCTTCAAATTCAAATTCTTTAGGGTCCCGTTCTCACATTGGAGACACAACCTTAAAAAAAGACGTATCAAATCAAATCAAATCAAATTCATTTATTTGCTAGATAAGCTTATTTATTCTTGGATTTTGTTATTTTTGCAATATGCTGCTTTTTATCAACACACCACACGGGTGAAGCCGCGGGCGGAAGCTAGTAGTATATCAATCAAAGTACGGGTAAAATAATGGTAAAATATACCACCAATATAGCTCCATACGTACGAGTAAGGCATTACGTCGTGGTTGCCCGTGAGTAAGCTACTAATGAGGAAACGAAGCCTGAGGAATGTCGATGCCTGCACTTGATATGATGCCAAAGGTGAACAGGTTCTCTTGTGTATGGCAGCTTCTGTGTTGCCCAAGGATGACCTCTAGGTAGATGTGTTAATTTCATGCTTCTTATTACCATGGTGTTTTTTGTATACCGGCTTTAACCCCAAAACAAACTATGATGGTAATGAATAACATCGTTAGTGAAAAACTGTCACAAAATAGCTGCTTAAAATTTTTACATGTTATAGAAACATACAGATAAAAACAAAAAGTATATTTATGCGTAGAAATAATTGCAGTAAAAGAGAACTGGAGCAGTGAAAACATCAACCAACGTTCTGCTATAGATCGTCAAATTAACAGTTTAAAAGAAAGAAAGATAGAAATTGAATTTAGTAACAGATTATTCAACTTCATATAAATTTAAAAAATATATATAAATAAGCAAAAAATGCAATACCGAATAGCATGACGGTTACTGCAAATAACAAGAAAAAGTACAAAAAGAAAACAATAATATTATTGGCAAGTAGCATACATACCTACATATAATAACGCCTTTATCCCCGGAGGGTTAGGCAGAGGTGAATTAACACCCACATTTCACCAATCATTTTATTCGGCCCCACGTAATAGGGGGTGAGCTAATTGCCGTATTCCGGGCACAATTGTTGACTCGAGCCATACATCTGAGGCTGAGTCTGGGCTGTATATATCTGTCTGATGTTAAACAGCCATATCCCTTAGTCGCCTTGTACTACACCACATGGGAAGAAATGGGGTGGTCCAAATTCTACTCCGCCGGGAACCATGCGGGTAAGTAGCATACCCATATATAGTTTATGATTTATTTTTAAATTTGATATACTGTCCATAAGAACTGTCCAGGGAGATTGAAATAGGGAATCCTAATGGAACACCCGCTCTATACCAATATAATAATAATCCCTACATAGAACATAATAATCATTAGAAGATACTCGTACAAAGTTCTTACAGGGTCAGCAGCACGGATGTGACTCCACTGGTGTTACACACCTTCATAGGTCATGGTAACCACTTTCCGTTGTTGTCAGAGGGAAGACTAAAGGTTTGTCCTGGTTTGTCTTCTACACTGACGGCACAGAAACTCTGTATTTACAGGGTTGGCAGCGCGACTGTGACTCCTCTGGTATTACAAACGTCCATAGGCCACGGTAACCACTTTCCATCAGGTGGGCCGTGTGCTTGTCTGCCACCTAAGTTGTATAAAAAAAAGGCCAATATTTTTTAATTCAGCCAAAATAAGTGTCGGTAGCTTAGTGGTAGGAGCCGTCCATACGATCCAGAGGTCCCGGGATCGAATCCTGGCCATTACACTGCCGACGTGAACCCACTCCTAACACAAGCAATTTAACTTAGCTGGGAGGGTTGGAGGAAATATTAGTACATTCGGGTCTAATATTTTTTTCGGTTAAAAAAATCAGTTTCTTGATAATCTATTTGTAAAATACTAGTGTACTCTATGTAAGCAAGTTATATATCTTCACAACCGCTATAAAACTACATTGTATGCCTTCTACAGTAAAATATGTGTGTCGTTTCCGGTTATCATAACATGCAGGATACCATGATGAGTACAGAGTAGTGATCAAATCTTATGTTACTATGCTGAATGTTTTAAAAGCGTTGGTTGTAACGATACGTTTAACATTGCATGCTTCACCCGCGTGGAATTTTGAGCGCTTTCTCTTCCATAGAAATCTATTTACGGGATAAAGATAAGTAACCTGTGTTATTGCAGATTGTAATCTATCCTTCTTCTCAACCAGATCCGTTCGTTAGAATTTTTTTTTTTTTTTTATATAGGACACGTCAATTGGACTTCGCCTTGCCTGATGGTAAGCTGAAGGCAAAGTCCCAGAAAAGAGGGTCACCATTACTTACACATACCGTGTGACAATGGTGACACTCAGCTTGACGGCCTTATCATATGCTTTTTCACGCCCCGCTTAAAGGACCCGGGACTGTAGGAAGAAGGAAACACGTGAGCTGGTAATGAATTCCAGGCCTTAATGGTGCGACAGAGGAAAGAGTCTCCGAACCGCTTGGTTCTTGATCGGATGTTTTGCACCGTGTGCGGATGACATCTAAGACCTGCACGCGTTGTCCTGTGTAGGAAAGGGGAGGGTGGGACTAATTGGAAGAATGTGATTTAATAACAAACATCTTCACAAATTTTCATATTTATAATAGTAGGACAGGAGGTAGAACAAACATTTGATCTACGCTTTGCTGGCGTTGAAATAGTTCAAAAGTTAGTATTAAAGTTTTCGTGATATTTACCATGTTGTATTGTTCTAAGTTTTTGATATTTTGGCGCCGTTACAAGCACCATTATCACGGTCCCACTTATGTTTTACTTCCAAAGAATAGTACCTTTTGTCTGGATTAAATTGTTACCATTTTGAATAGGTTTTATGATGATTGGTTGAGTAGTTAAGCCGTGAAAGCGTACCAAACAGACTTATAACATAACATAAACTCACGACTATATCCCCAAAGGGATAGGCAGAGGTGCTAGCACCCACATTTCACCCGTTTATGTTTAGGTCCCAAAGTAATAGGTGGCGAGCCTATTGCCATTAACCGGGCACTTATAAACCTGCTATAAATACACACATAACTTCGAAAAGCATCGAAAAGTCATTGGTGTGTGCCATGGTAACACCTGGGATCGAACCCGAGACCTCGTCTCAGTAGTTCATTACCCATACCACTAGGCTACCGCGGTTGTACAGACTTATACCTATTCGCATTATAATTTGTTATAGTTAGATTATTTTTGATTGAACCGATTTTTATGAGACTTTTTATGTATAAATTTGATAATCGTTTTAAAATCACATATACACATTGTACTCCACAATAATCTCTAACGAAACCACGGTCAAAAGCATGTAGCACAATTTAAAAGCGATTAACTACATTGGAATTTCGATCAGTTTTTGTTTGATATGAGGTCAACGCTAAACCAAATTAATCTGTGATTTTTATGTTTAATATTAGAGAGAATGATCTAAACAAGAAGTCATCGTTCGAAATAAACAGTCAATAATAGACAATAAAGTTCCTACTATGGACATTTTATACATAATTTATATGATTTTACAATGTCGGGGTCAGTTGTATACATTTTATATTACGGGTCTCCGCGTATCCGTTAGCCAGTGAGTTAATTTTATCTTTAGAAAATTTGATGATCACTAGAGCTCGTTTTTAAAGCAATCTATAAATATGAATTCTAAGGAAATTCTTCTTCTGCACTAAACACCAACTGCAACGATGCTGCCGCAGCAACGATGAAATTCGTCCAGTGTTTGTATACCCAAAGGTTTGCTGTACTATTCCTTTTTATTATTTTGTTTATTTTGACTTTCCCCCTAAAAATAACTTATGAACTATCGCGTTCCATGATATGCTTTTTTTTATCTAGGACACACCAACTTGATTTCACCTGCCTGATGGTAAGCTAAAGGCAAAATCTCAGGACAAAGGGTCACCATTACAGACACTAAGTAATGTTACAATGGTGGTACTCAGCTTGGCGGCCTCATCAGATGCTTTTTCACACCCCGCTTAATTATATAACGATAATTAAGGGACTTAACGCGATCATGGCACGTCAGGCAAATCAAAGGTATGTTCGTACCTATACCATGATTCGTGTTATTTCCCTCTAATCACGAGAAGCCTGCATAATTCGTGGATCAGCACGAGTACCGGTTACTGATGAGATTGATTTTTTGTTTGCTGAGCTACCGATATTTCGGCTCAGCTCAGCGGCAGCTCGCCAAAATATCGGTTGCTCGGCAAAAATAATAAACATGGTAAATATCCTGGCGAGTTTTACACTAATAATGTGAATGATCATGTTAATCTCAAATCATGCAGCAAGTTAATTGATACAAACAAAATAATTGAGCTGCAGAAGTTCGTAAACAACATAAATCTATAATCCTTTGAACACCGAAGTCCGATTTGACAGGAATAAAATATTGGTAACCTCTGTTAACAAAACCAAATAAGTATCTATTACTTACTATAAGAAAAAGAGAAAGAAAGAAATACATTTATGCATACGCTAGTTATGTATTAACACATTACTAGTGTATTACTTACTTCTTAGATGGCGTGTGGCGTCACTTTATACAATTTTAGTTTCATTCTTCTGCATCTATAGCTTACAATAGGATTGACATGTTTGATGTGTGGATATCACCAGAACCGGTGGAAGAGGTAATGTCGGACTCAAACCGACCAAAACGCACGACGCCTGTGGGTCGTTTTTGTTTGCCGAAGGTGAGGTTAACGATCTCTCGATCTGGCCCTCTCCTCGGGTGTGGGGACCACAGAGTCGCCAACTCATCCTCGGAAATGGGAAGGCGCGCCGCGGCCTGCTTCTGCCACGGTGACGGGTGGCGTCTCCCCCAGATCTAGAGGAAGGTGGTTAATTCTTAGTGTAAACAACAATTCATTACGTTTTTTGCCACCAAACACAAAAGAGCAATGGCTACTTTATAATAAATCATATTCTGAATTTAAAAACCGTAATACATTATATTGAAATTCTGCACGACAGCGGAGGTCATCGGCAGAGGTATCCGTTAACATTGTTGGATATAACTTGTGATCGGATGGTGTGACAGTGTGTCCACGATGTATCGTGACTATATTGACAAGTTAACAATAAGACAAAAATGAATTTGTGCAAAAAATTACTTGTTAGCGTACCGATTTGCCGTATTCGGTTTCGGGAGTCGATAAAATCTTTAAACATGACACTTTTTATTTGGTAAAGAAAATAAAAAGATGATTGATATATCGAAAGATGATGATCCATAGCTTGTTTAAAATACAGTAAATTTATTTTGCACCAGGATGAAGAACCAGAGAACTGAAAGCTGATATCTGATAGCTGATATTTTGAAATATTGAAACAGCTACGATTTTAACCTTTCTCATAAATTAAAATCGCAAATTCATTCATTTTTTTGCATTAGTTCTTAGGAATTTCGGTAGATGGTTCCAGCGTCTCCCCGAGACGTAAAAGATAGGTTTTCCAGGACGTGTCCAAGCAGTTTAGTCAGTCAGAGCATTCCCCTAGAAAGAGACTGACTGCATGTTTAATGTACAATAATTTTGACTAAGATAGGGAAAACATCGGTTCAGGCGGAATCGAGTCCCGCCTGAATTCAAAATGTTTTTCTCTTAGTTGATTTGATAAGCTTTAAAATTTCATTTAATTACTTGTCCTCCGTGACTTGTGTGATTTGAAGCACTAAAATTGAAATGTATTTATTAGAGTTATTATTTTATTTGTTGTCGCCATTACAATTTGTTTTTGCTACTGGCACTAGCACTGCTCATTGTTTTGCCTCACTGTTCTGATATTTTTGTGAATGTTATGTACACCGTAATAGTTATATGTATCGGAGACTTTACCAATAATTGAAAGTTGTGTGAATTGTGTAATACATGTAATGTGGTTGTACTTATTTAATATAAAAAAAAGTTCTAGAAAATAGTTTATAGACTTTTATCAATCGTTCACGTTTGTTGTCTCCAAAGCTTCTACTATTTCTATTACTTCATACAGCTCTCATATAGTATTAGTATTATCGTATTTAACCATAGGACAAGACATATATATAGGACGTCCCGAAAATAAAGGCTGTGTCAGAACCCTGTCCATTCCAATCTATCCTGACAGTCTGCTCATCCGCCTAATGAGGCAGATGAGCCGACTGTCAGGATAGATTACAATTAGTCTTCCTTCCTTTTTTTATACCATTTGGTTGGCAGACAAGCACACGGCACACCTGATGGAAAGTGGCTACCGTGACCTATGGACGTGTGCAACACCAAGGGAATCACAATCGCGCTACCAACCCTGTAAGCACAAGAGTTTCTGTGCATTCAGTGTAAAAGTCAAAGCAGGACAAGTTTTTGGTCTTCCCACTGACAGCACAAAACCTCTCTTCCTTCCTTCTTTTTCAGTAACGCAAGAACGAAGCAGTTGATTATATAATTACCCATCATGAAACGACCTTGAACGAGCTCTTACTTAATCTTTCACGCACAATTAACTTCATGGTAAAAATAACTTGCAGAATGAAATGGCAATTCATTATGTTGAGTTTAATGATCTGTTTTAACGTGATTATGCCAGTTTTGTTACCCATATTTTTTTAATTAGTCTTACTGGAATTAATTGAGTTTAGTTTAGAAAAGTTTTATTAATCATTGGTCTTGATTGCCAGACCAGATCTATATTATCTGAGAGACTATCCAGGTTGCATTTGAAATCTTGTACGTTTGTACCGTGGTCCGCTTACTCCTCTGTTATTGGTATATCTTGGCTGTTACGGGAACAACTACCTCCTACCAATCCCTAGAGGGAACCCAGTGCTATTGTCTCGTTCGAGTCATTCGTCAATCAGCATGTGTATTAGTTTACAGGAGTCAGAAGGGTTTTGTATCGAATTTTTATACCACTAAGGTGGCAGAAAAGCACACAACCTACTTGTTGGATAGTGGTTACCGTGGCCTATGGACGTGTGCATAACCACGTCGTCTCCCACGCCGGACACTCGGTGAGCGCGTGCAGCCCCGAGTCCTCGCTCGCATAGCAGTGATGACACTCGGACGTTGGATCTTTCTCCATTCGACGCAGATAGGTACTGCCCGAAGCACCCGTGCTCGGTGATCATCAGCGTCTCGAGCCACTCCCCCATGATGGGCTTTACCGCCGCTACTACGTCGTGCCCTGCGCTTGGTTGCCCAAGTCGTAGCTCCCATTCCGCCACCATATCCCTATGGAGGATCTCACGGCCCGAATTTCTTCAAGCTCTGGCTACCCTACTCACCGCCGGGAACGCAACACGTGGTTATTATGACTGTGGTATTCTGTACGGTGGAGGTACCCCAGATGGACTGCTCAACTGGACGGAAATACCGTCGTGTTCTACCTACCGAAAATAATTCGAAGTCGAACCTCCATGTAATAGACTAGTAGCTGACTCGTACATCTTATGTATATAATATAAGAAGACAGATAGCGTAAAGCACAATTAAATATAAGTTTTTTTTTAATATACCACTTAGCTGGTAGACAAGCACACGGCCCACCTGATGGAAAGTGGTTACCGTGACCTATGGACGTCTGTAACACCAGAGGAGTCACAGTTGTGCTGACAACCCTGTAAGTACAGAGTTTCTGTGCCGTCAGTAGAAGACAAAGTAGGACAAGCCCACTGACAGCACAAATTCTCCAGTGAGCTCTGGCTACCCTACTCACCACTGGGAACACAACACGAAGTTATTATAGCCGCGGTATTCTGTAGGGCGGAGGTACTACCCCAGTCGGACTGCTCAATCGGGCGGAAATACCGCCGTGTCCTACCTCCTTAAGATAATCACAAATCTTCAAATCCTTCTAAAACAATCGTTATTATTACATTCTTTACAATAAACTAGTATCTTAGATATAATAATACATATTATCCGCTTAGTCACGGCGTCTTCGACTATGGTAATGTAATGTAATGAGTGTTTATACAGTATACAGTCGTCACATCGACGCCACCTGCGAAGGTCAGGTGCCATTGTGACCAACATGCCAGTACGCCAACGTTTGATCAAAGGTACAGATACACCTAATTCGCGATACGGTACATTGTATTCTTATCTCGTTGACGTTTTAATAGATTTGTGTCGGCAGAATAATTTATAGCGTGTAGTATATATATTGGTTGAGATGTAATGATGTATGTTATTGTATTCCACTACTGGACATAAGCGTATTAGGTCAGAATGAAACCGATTAGGAACACATAGTATCGTATATAAGAGTTCTACTATCGTAGGGAACCCGGGTATGCTCTAGAAAGATTGCCCCCTAGGAAAGGCACTAGGTATTGAAGAGGCAACTGTGGAATGCAGAGAGCTTCACTCCTCTCTTTACTATACTCAATACTCAATATACCATGTTAAGGCCTTGTCATAGCGGTTTCGAGGCGGAGCGGAGATGCCGCGGTTGATGAAGGTGAAGGCAAAATCTCAGAAAAAAGGGTCGCCATTACATACACATACCATGTTAGAATGGCAACACTCAGCTTGACGGCCGCATCATATGCTCTTTCAAGCCCCGCTTAAAGGACCTCTGACTGTAGGAAGATACTGATCAAGTCCCCCCTTGGGACATACCTGATCTGCATACTGCCACCACTATTACTCTCTTTAAACTAAAACAACCTACGCTTAATATAAGTAGACTCTCAATGCTACTCAAGGACCAATTTTCGGTTCGAGGAATGACCTCCGCCCGCCACGAGCGCAGGCCTGGGGGTGACGTGTGGAGCCACCTGTCACCTTGGCAGAAGCAGGCCGCGGCGGCGGTGCGCCTCGCGCGCCTCCCCTTTTCCGGGGACGAGTTACTGACATAATCTCTCCGTTTTTGACTTCGTCATTCAATTCTACTATACGCTGTCCATCGAATTGACACTTATCTGGGGGACTGCAAAGCTGCTAGCTTTTTTCGTACCGCAGAAGTATTGCTGCTGATATTACACAAATATTTAACGTAAATGTTTTGTCCACAGTGATCCAGTAATGCGCTGACATGCCGATAACAGCCGTATCACACGCCACGCCACCCGCGTCACCGCCTCTCATCGCCGCCACTTACGAGGATGTTTTAGCAACCGTATGTATCCTTGACCCTGTAAAAAAAGTATCGAAGTATGTTTATCCGCTTTCTAGATTCCATAACACAAGCTAGTTAAGCTATACTTACCATGGGTCTAGATAGCGTTGTGTGGAACGTAGTGGAATATTTATTTATTTATTTTAGTATTGTAACATTTATGTGATGAGTCATCATGCTCCTTGAAATGCTGTAGGTTCTGATGAAAACTGCTCCAGGTGTTACACGTAAGAATTTTCTGGCCGAGCATCCTACTTATATCTTCTTTGAAACGAGAGCCCATGAGAGCTTATTTTGTATTGCATGAACTGAACTAGTCATAAAAATATATACATTGGCATTAGCATAGCATTAGCTTAATTCAGATGTCTAGAATGGCTCTCTTTATGATCTCAGTTTTGACTCTTTGAGATTTTACTCTGGACTGTTACCATTGTTAAAGTATCAGCTTTATTGAAATTGAAATGAAAAATGAACCCTAATAAAATATAGTACATGCACGGAAAACCGAAGATATTTGTACGAGATATATGTATTAAGTAAATGGTAGCCTTGTTTATTTCTTTTCGCATACGCAATACAGCAGATATTCTATAAAAAATTAACTGCAGTCGAAACGATTGGGCCATGGGGTCCGAGCGCCCGCACTCTCTTCAGGGAGATTGCGAAGCGGATGGTCGACGCTTCTCGTAACCAGGCTGGCCTTTTCTTAGGTCAGAGAATAAGCATTGCCATACAACGTGGCAATGCTACTAGTGTTCTGGGAACGCTACCACAAGAGACATGTGATGCGGAGGAAATCCACAACGCATTTTAACTTTTGTTTATTTTTTTTATTAATGTATTGGTAGATATAGATAAATAGACATATAAGTTAATGATTTAATTAATAAATAATAATTCCGTATTATATTACATATTTGTATTCTCTCATCAATTTCAAGTTTCTATATTTCATGCAATGTTTTTACTACTGTTTCACTTACGTTAAGGCTGTTGCTCCAAATGGTCGCAGCTTATTCGACTCAACGAAAGATTAGACCTTTTGCGTCCATTGCCGATATAAAAACAGCTAGGAAAAAAAAAATCATTATCGGTATTGTATATACAATATGTATCAGATTAATTAAAAAATTAAGACGTTTTTTTCTTGGTTATTGTTGCTACTATGCTTACTATATAATCATTATTCGTGATTAGCTATTACATAAAGTTTCCAGTCAATTGGAGGAGGCTACTGTATGTTACATATTTTGTTTTATCACTTACTATCATAATCTACAAAATATCTTTCGTGGAAAGTTACCTTTGCTCACAGTTAAATACAAATCGCTTCGAACCTACCTCGCTTGGATCAAGTTTCGACGCCAAACGTAATAAAGGACATTGTCCAACTTGTATGAGCACTTGGCCTGGTATGGACAGATAATAATTGGGCAAATATGATACGGGTTTGGTAGGTCATACTAGTAGGAAATAAAATAACATCATATGGTTGTATCAGAGTTCATCATTTATATTATTTATTGATCATAGTATTTCGTCAATTTTTGTTAAAAGATTAGTTGTATTCATCATTTCTTTATTATTCAGTCATAAGTTATTAAAACATCCTGGAAATGGGCAGGTGGGTTTACAGTAGGGACCTATTTAAGTTGGTATGTACCAATAATATTAACTCAAATAAAACCGTTTGAAAACAGAATCGACTTTCGCAAGAAATTGAAAAATGTAGGTATTCACGATTCAAGATGACAAGCGAATGACATTTTATAGGATTTCTTTCCAGTTGCCATAAGTATAAAAACACAAGTTCAATCGATTAAACATAAATTCGTTTTTAAATCTAGTTAAAAAGTTTTCGTTTCATTATTATAAAAACAATGTTTAATCAAAGATGAGACGACACCACATTGTTTTGAGTTGTGAATCTTTTTTAAATCATATTAATATATTATTATTCTTTACTACTTTCTCTTTATTTTTATTGTATTTACATACACTATTTAGTGTTTAGGTTGACAGATAGATAATGCTTGTTGCATTAAGTCCGCTTATGTACCTACTTGTGCAGAAGTCTAATAAATAAATTAAATGAGCTCATTATTAACCTAATATAATACACAATTATTTACATATATTTTTACGTTTTCGTCATCGTTCTTATAATCTTACGTTTGATCGTTGAGTAGAACCGACTTCCAAGCGGGCTTAACCGCATGCGTCACAGTCAACGCGTACTCAATATCATTCAGTTTATGTATCTTTTTTTAAGTATCAAGTAGTCAACCTATCAATTCTCTGTCAATTCCTTATCAAACTCCGGTGTCCCATACATTACTCTTTATCGATATATTCATATGTTTTAAATAAAAATCGATTTCGATCTTTATTATAACTGGCAACATTTTATTATTAAGCAAAAGAGAAAGATGTATACTTATGTTAGGAGAATGTATATTTTCAATGAACTAATTGATTAAATACTTATTATTTAAAAATATTTGTTGATACTCCAAGAAATCATTATTAGTTCGGTAAAAATTAAACATGATTATTGATCAATAGCTACATTTGAGTACGTCGTGTCCATGGGAGGCCAGTTTTGGACATTGCCCTTTGTTTTGGGCACCGAAATAATTAATATAAATAAATATAAAAATATTATAGGATGCAGTATACAGCTTTAACTAGGCTCAAACTAAAGAGAGCTTTTGAATGAAATTTTAAAGCATTTAGTATACTAACTATTCAAATCGGTTGATAGCTTCGCGTCAAGACATATATAGGAAAATAAGCATAAAGAAAATAATATATTTTATTTATAAATACGTACATATTTTATATCCAAACACCAATTCAAATATGCTAATGCATACAATATAGACACTGAGCTGGAATCGATCTCGCGACCTCCAACGTGGCAATCGAACGCTATATCGCTACGCCACAGAGACCGTACTTTATTACTAAAGGTGTATATAACAATACGAAGTGTGTCTAATTATTAAACATATTATTATTATTATAAACAAGCGTATTATATTACACCAAAAATAATTCATGAGACACAATTAGTTACATACTATGGTTGTGTGGTAGGCATAATTAAAAATGTAAACAGTTTCAAATAAATGAAAGTCACTCGCTTTCATTCCCGGCATGAGTTTCATTGAAAAAATTATTTCATCTCCTAAAAATTGAGTCATTACATAATGTTTAGCTATCATACATTCATATTAATATTTAAGCCTTTTCTTAGGTCAGAGAATAAGCATTGCCTTGCAACGTGGCAATGCTGCTAGTTTTCTGGGAACGCTACCACAAGAGACATGTGATGCGGAGGAATTCCACGACGCATTTTAACTTTTGCTTTTTATTTTTTTTTTATATATAGAACACGTCAATTAGACTTCGCCTTGCCTGATGGTAAGCTGAAGGCAAAGTCTCAGAAAAGGGGGTCACCATTACCTACACATACCGTGTGACAATGGTGACACTCAGCTTGACGGTCTCATCATATGTATGACTGTAGGAAGAGGGAAACACGTGAGCTGGTAATGAATTCCAGGCCTTAATGGTGCGACAGAAGAAAGAGTCACCGAACCGCTTGGTTCTTGATCGGATGTTCTGCACCGTGACATTTACATCTAAGACCTGCACGTGTTGTTCTGTGTAGGAAAGGGGAGGGTGGGACTAAGTGGAAGAGCTTATCAGAACACTCACCATGGTACAGACAGATAAATAGCCAAATATATGTTAATGACTAAATTTATGTCCTTAAGCAGAAACTAACTTTGTAGGTTTATCTGTTACACTATCCTAAGCAATAGCTAAGACGATCTGGTTAGATTTTCTTAGTAAGTATTTTTCCTAAAAGTTATGCCTATTTACTATCTTGATCATCATTATTACCCACTGCAGTGGCTTCCGGCAGAGTAGAATTTGGAAAACTCCATCTCTGCCCGTACACTGATTTGTCTAAACTTAGATTACAACAACTTTTTTTTTTATACCACTTAGGTGGCAGACAATCGCATGATCCGCCTGATGGAAAGTGGTTACCGTGGCCTATTAACGTGTGTAACACCAGAGAAGTCACACTCGCGCTGCCGACCCTGTAAGCACAGAGTTTCTGTGCCGTCAGTGTAGAGGACAAAGCAGGACAAGCCTTTAGTCATCCCACTGACAGCACAAATTCTCCAGTGAGCTATGGCTACCCTACTCACCGCCGGGAACACAACACGAAGTTATTATAACCGCGGTATTCTGTAGGGCGGAGGTACTTCCCCAGTCGGACTGCGAATTGTGCGGAAATACCGCCGTGTCCTACCTCCTACAACTTTTATACAAGTAAGACTAGACTTGTTAGTATTTATTCATTAATAAAAACACAAGCTGAATGTCAAATTTTAATATAATATAGAATCTAAATAACCGAAACATAAATAATTCTCACGTCAAAAATAGATTCGTGATGCCAAATCAATTTTCACATGCAACAGAATTAATAAAGCAAGTGAAGTAACAGCACACAGCATCACATCACACAATTTACACAGTTTACACACATCACGGAGTGTACACATCAATTCGCAATGCTAATTCCTTATCACCTTGACATGAGATCCAGAGATTACTGTAACGCTACCGTAGTGGATAGTGAGAATGTCGTCATCGTTTAGTTATATTAGCCAGTTACTGGGATGCCGAAGTGGATGACCCAACCAAATCTGTGTATCCGGATAGCTATAACTAGAGTCTTCAAGACTAGAGTGAATAGGTTACTTCTAGGCTGTCGATCACATCGTTACTTACCAACAGGTCAAAGTCAAAGTCAAAAATCAATCAATAAATCGGTACTTACTAAACCTCAATACAAAAGGCAATGTGAGAACTATTTTAGTAAATGGACCACCGTTTTGAAACGCGGCCCGACCTGAGAAGACTCCGGCAAGAAACACAGCGGACATTTTCTTTGGTCTATTTACAAACATGCATTTAGTCTAAATACAAAATTTTACTTGAGTTGCAGAGTTAAGCGAACAGCTTATTTCCATGCTTGTTTACCATCCAAGTGTTCTTGGATTAAATAAATCAGATTAATCTCTAATTTCATTAGGAGCAGGAGCACGTGGTCAAACGTGAGCCTATCAAACATAAAAAAGACAAAAGACACTAATCCCATCTTTATTAGTAGAAGAAGTAAGAATGAAATAATTTTTTCAGCCGTGATCTTCATCAAAAAAAATTATTGGAATTTATTAAACAATGATTATTATTATTATCTCGGGCCAAATAGTGTATGGTTCAGTATAATATGTGTACGGTTTTCAATATGTCCCTTGCGACCCACAGTCAAACACTTATCCACTAAAATAATATTATTCAACTAAACAGTAGACAAAAGTAACACTATAAACGTCTTCGGCATCCAAAGAAATGTCTCATAAACAGTTGACGACTCTCGCTATATACCTACCTTCCAATCTAATCTATTCATGTCGGGACAGAACTAAATTTAAATGAACCCGGTCTAGGCGTCTCCTTAACTAGCTAATTTAACCAGTCGGCTGCGATAACATAGTAACAACTGATCTACCTTAAAGTAGCGAACGGATTGCCCCACTGTGTGAATGGAAAATGGTCATAATAAGGCAAACGGACGCACTACAATCCACCTGCATACAATAGCTTAGCAGTTTAGTTCAGTTCCCAGCTTCCGACGCGCGGCCTTCTCGCTGATGTTCAATTGCGAGAATCACGAAACGAATTTAATATATAATAAAAATCGGTCATATTTTCTCGTACAGGTGTGAAGTGAACAACGTGACTTCTATTTATGTGAAGTGAATACATGATGTTGAAAAGTGATAAACATAGCATTGAAATTTATTGAATCGTAAAAATATATCATTGTTTTGAATAGACGCAACCGTGAATCGATAAAATTGTGCGTGTAACGGTTTTGTTTAGTGAAACCTTGGGTTTTTTTTTTATTGAGAGCAATCTAATTATAGTAATGTGTTCGATCTTTTGGTGGTATTTTCTCACGAATGCCGCTGTACGTATAGATTGGTCACGACATCGGTTTGCTCACAAACCTATTTTTTAGCTTTGGGTTTAATTTCACGCGCGCGATTTTGCTATACTTGCTAATTAGTTGTATTACAGTTAAGTCCTACTTAAACAACAAAAATTTGAGAGCGGCAAATAAAAGTCTGTCAGATGTTAAATTATGTGTGTATTTTGCTCGATTTTTTTATATTTAATTGATGTGTTAGTATCTCACTTAATTTAGTTGTCTTAATTAAGTAATATGATCTACTAGTTGTAGTTTTTCTGCAAAATTTTTAGAGTGTTGTATTAGAAAACTCAAGGAACGAGATGACTGAAATTGGAAAAGTCGTTTGTATGTCGTGACCAAGGGGAACAGAGAATGTATTTTTAAAAACTATTATTCAATATATGATTTTTACAAATGGATGGGACTTAAAATAATAACAGACAAAAACGGAAGAAATTATTGATTACTAGTGACGAAAAGTTCTAATTGACATTTTTATTTGGCACACAATGAAATAAATAACAAATACCTTTTTAATTTTTAAAATACGTACAGATAATTTCGTATATTCTGTATGTTGAAGAGTTTTTTCATCTGAAACTAATCCTGGGTGACGATTCAAGACATATTTATAATAATCTTAAATCAACATTTTTATTTGTATATAGAAAACATCAATTAGACCTCGCCTAATGGTAAGCTGAAGGCAAAGTCTCAGAAAGTAGGGTCACCAATACATACATATACCATGTTACAATAGTGACACACAGCTTGACGATCTCATCATATGTCTTTTGACGCCCCGCTTAAAGGAACCGGGACTATAGGAAGAAAGAAACACGTGAGCTGGTAACGAATTCCGCCTTAATGGTGCGGCAAAGGAAAGAGTTTTTGAATCCATTTATAGTACTTCTTTTGTGGTACTTGTGGCAATGTGTAAGTAGAATAGAATAGGCTAGTAAATGTATGTGATTAATATATGTATATGACTGTCATAAACGTCAAAATACGTGTCGTACCCGCACAGACAGACAGACAGAATAGGGTCGACAGCGATAGTGTGACACCTCTGGTGTTGCACACGTCCATAGGCCACGGTAACCACTTCCCATCAGGTGATCCGTGTGCTTGTCTGCCACTAAACTAGTATAAAAAAAACTTTCATTATTCTATTCCATTCTTCATTTGTCGAGGAGGGCAGCTAAATTTACATCCGCTAATTAAACTTATTTGATATATCACTAGCACCAGAAGGTACAGTACGGATGGCACTTCCGTATTTCGGCTACAATTCAATCCAGTTGATAAAAAATAATAGATATAATTGAGATTACTAGGCGTCCATTAGATAAGGTATCTAAGTTAATTGTATAATTTAACATAGTAACACAGTACAATACCGACTGAACAATGGCCTTCGCATAAAATTAGTAATTAGGATGCACTTTTTTCTGTTAAGTGAGCATTATTATCGGACAATAATTGCAAGGTTATAAGTATGGAGGAATAGTTTCAGGCATAATGAAGCGCCTCTAAGATAAAAAACTAATTACGTTCTAGAGTACGAACGAATTATTTACGAATTAGCTGTTACCAGCGGCTTTGAATAAAAATGTATTGTCATCGTAATGTAAAACCAACCAACATGTAAAACAGGGAATAATTCAATTTTTAAGTAATTATATAAAATAATCAAAATATGGGGTTCTTCAAGCATTAGAAGGTTTCTTCAGGGTCGGCAACACGACTGTAACGCCCCTGGTTTTGCATACATCCATAAGTAACCATAACTTTCCATCAGGGGGGCCGTGGTAGGTGGCGCCTACAATATGGGGTTCTTCAAGAGGGGCATCAGAAGGTTTCTTCATGGTCGGCAGCGCGAGCGACACCAGGGGTGTCAACCCCTGGTGTTGCATACGTCCATAGGCCACGGTAACCGCTTCCCATCAGGTGGGCCGTGTGCTTGTCTGCCAACTAAGTGGTATAAAAAAAAAACATAATCGTTCATGTTCAATTTTGTACTTCGGAGCCTGGAGATCCTCTTATTCTTTTCCAGAGGCAACTACTGTTTGACCTCTCTACTCTAAGAGGAAAACCTGTGTCAGAGTCTCGTTCCTTGTTTAGCAGATGCACCAATATGCAGGTGAGGTTGCAAGGCCCTCCACATACATTTCAAGTAACTGTTATAATTTTCAGATAAATACATACTTATTACACATACATATAATTACGCCTTTATCCTTGGAGGGTTAGGCAGAGGTGAATTAACGCCCACATTTTACCAATCATAGAATTCGGTCCCACGTAATGGGGGTTGAGCCTATAGCCGATTTCCGGGCACTATTGTTGGCTCTAGTCATGTATCTGAAGCTGAATCTGGGCTTTATATATCTGTCTGATTTTAAACAGCCATATCCCTTATTCGCCCTATACGACACCCCATGGTAAGAGATGGGGTGGTCTATTATACTACTCTGCCGGGAACCATAGGGCTTTTTAATGACCATGTATTGTTTGTCCAAATATATTAAAGAATATTAACAAAACTAGTTTATTCTATAAATTTCGTAACCTTCGCAGGTCAATGCAGTATTAAGTACAACACAAATCACAATAATATTTCACTACTGTTTGATTTAATGGCTGAGTTCTCGTGTGTTGCAATCATTACTATTGATTATTTTTTGCTGAGAGCCCTTGACCTGTAGTTCACCTCTTAAAAGGTCAACTATTAAATAATAGTACGGTATCATCTTAATTTGTTTGATATTATGACATAATATTAATTAAGAAATTGTTGAAAAGCTACTAATTTCATTAAAAGCAAACATTGGTTCAAACTATTACGTGGGACCGAATACAATTATTGTTAAAATGTGAGTGTTAATTCACCTCTGCCTAACACTCCAGGGAGAAAGGCGTGATTATATGTAATTATGTAATCATATAGTGTATTTTAAGTTACATACTATATACAAATTAAGAGTCTGTGGTTCGGACTACCAATTTTGAAATTATTATTTTTTTAATTAGGATAATCTTTCACGAATATTTTACATTTCAAATACATACATATAATCACGCCCACATCTCACCAGTCACTGTATTCGTCCCACGTAATAGGGGGTGAGCCCATTGCCGTATCCCGGGCACTATTGCTGACTCGAGCCATCTGAGGCTGAGTTTGGGCTGTATATATCTGTCTGATGTTAAACCGCCGTATCCCTTAGTCGCCTTGTACGACACAACGTGGGATGAGATGGGATGGTCTAATTCTACTCTACCGGGAACCTCACGGCTTTTTACATTTTATTACAAATTAAATGATAAAATACCATCAGTAATTCTGTGACAGTACTTCGAGACCCGTATTTATTTTCTTAAAACTCTAATTAAATTTAGAAGTTAGATAGAATTTAGATTTAAAAATATTTAAGTACTAAGAGGTATTCTAAATGTTCAGAACTTATCAGCATAGCTGTCAACTGCTGTCAAAGTGCTCAAAAGACTAGCAGCATGGCCACTTTGAATGGCATGCTAAATCTTTGTGTTTCACCGAACACAAACACATACAAACCTTTTAGTGACGTAATAGCGCCGAGTAATATCTGTGCCATCTATTACATGTTCACGCCTATTTCCCTCTGGGGTAGGCAGACAGCCAGTCATTTGACTCTAGCCTTACATACTTCACGAGCTTCCTCTACTGTAAGTAGCTAAGTCTAATATTAATAGATAAAAAATAACCCTCATCTGTCGCTTGCCATCAGGCGAGGTGAAATCATATTGACAGGACACATATAAAAAAATCCGCGATAGCCTAGTGGTATGGGTAATGGACTGCTGAGACGAGGTCTCGGCTTCGATTCCAGGTTTTAACATGGCACACACAATGACTTTTCGATGCTTTTCGAAGTTATGTGTGTATTTATCGCAGGCTTATAAATGCCCGGTTAATGGCAATAGGCTTGCAACCTATTACATTGAGACCTAAACATAAACTGGCGAAATGTGGGTGCTTGCACCTCTGCCTACCCCTTCGGGGATTTAGGCGTGACTTTATGTTATGTTATATAAAAAAAAGAAGAACAAGAATGCCCAAAAAATAATCTTGTGAATTAATAAACTAAGAAAAATGTCACAAAACAAGTTTTTCATCCTCAACCGGTTTTACTGCGTGGTTTATTTTTATTATTGAATAGTTATTAGAAAGATGAAGACCTTTAAAGACCTTCATCTATAAACGTATATTGCGTGTAAAAATGTTTTATTGGATTGTGTATTTAGTTGAGTACTTGGGTTTCCGGCAGAGTAGCATTAAGGCCACACCATCTCTTCCCATGCGGTGTCGTACAAGGCGACTAAGGATAGGACTGTTTAAAATCAGACAGATATATACAGCCTAGACTCAGCCTCAGATACATGGCTCGAGTCAACAATAGTGCCCGGAATACGGCAATAGACTCACCTCCTATTAGGTGGGACCGAAGACAATTATTGGTGAAATTTAGGTTTGGCACTCCAGGGATAAAGGCGTGATTATATGTATGTATGTATTTTGTTGAGAGATTTATTATCAGGCGAAGCTGGGATTCGGGCCTCTAATTTTTCATTAATTCACTCGACCATGCACATTTCTTTGACGCACAGGTGTAATGAGCGAAAGTGTCCATTTACATTAATAAAAGTTGTTAATTTATTAATATATAATTAGTAGACAGTGTTGTGTGACAGCCTCTGTGGCGTGGCGGTAATGAACGCGCCCGCTACCCAGGAGGCGCGCGTTCGATCCCCGCTGAGTACAAATATTAGTACGCATGAATATGGACACAAACACACTGACGGCAAAAAATCTCTGTTCTTACAGGGTCGGCAGCACGGATGTGACTCCACTGGTGTTACACACGTTCGTAGGTCATGGTAACCACTTTCCATCAGGTGGGCCGTGTGCTTGTCTGCCACCTAAGTTGTATAAAAAAATATATATTTATTGATCTGGTCGTGCCTCGGAGAGCACATCAAACCGTCGCGTCAGTCGGTCCCGGGTGCCATACGAACATCTATGTCAGTCATCAGTTGGAACCCTAAAAGTCCAACAGCTGGTCTAGTTGCAATGCTTCGATATCGCCTTTGGATTGTGGAGGTCAGATAGCAGTCGCTTCACATAAGATATCGAAGTTTATTTTTTATTTTTTATACCACTTAGTTGGCAGACAAGCACACGGATGATGGAGGAAAGTGGTTACCGTGACCTATGGACGTCTGTAACACCAAAGGAGTCACAGTCGCGCTGCCAACCCTGTAAGTACAGAGTTTCTGTGCCGTAAGTAGAAGACAAAGCAGGACAAGCCTTTAGTCTTGCCACTGACAGCACAAATTCTGCAGTGAGCTCTGGCTACCCTACTCACCGCTGGGAACACAACACGAAGTTATTATAGCCGCGGTATTCTGTTGGGCGGAGGAGTTCAAGTTCAGTCAAATCCGCAATTAGATTGGTAAAGCGGAGTCCAGACTTCGAAATGAGAATACTTCGGATTCGACTAGTAATGGTCAATTTCAAGTAGGTAATCTTATATATAAAATTCTAGTGTCACAGTGTTAGTTACCATACCCCTCCGAAATGGCTTGACTGATTTTTATGAAATTTTATATCCATATTCAGTAGGTCTGAGAACCGGCTACTATCTATTTTACCTAAGTGATAAAGGTTTGTCCAACCCTAACATTTTTTAAAAATTCTTATATTTTTATTTTTTTATGATATAGCATTAGAATATAAATACAACAATTTTCAACCATCTACGATCAACCCCTATTCTTCCATCGCGGTTTTTATATTTCGATTATTAGTAAATCCCCGCACATTTACATATACCTCTATTGCCCGTGGTCCACCCGCAATGTCTACCAAAAAAATAGACTTAGGTCAACCACGGAAAGAAATAATTTCCCGCGGTTTACCTAGGTGAACAAAGCGGGTGGACCACGGGTAATAGAGGGTAAATAAGTTAATTTTGTTGAGCTAAAAAAATGTTTCCTAGAAATAATATACATGACAAAACAACATTTACTAGGTCAGCTAGTTATATATAAAATAATCTATGTTTCTTCAGGGTCGGCATCGCTAAGATTAAGGAAGGAATTAAGATTGGTATTGCGTCTATTATGCTTAACATTCCTCTTTCATTCAAACCGTATTCAAGAATAAGTAAGTATTCATTCATTAAGGAGGTAGGACACGGCGGTATTTCCGCCCGATTGAGCAGTCCGACTGGGGAAGTACCTCCGCCCTACAGAATACCGCGGTTATAATAACTTCGTGTTGTGTTCCCAGCGGTGAGTAGGGTAGCCAGAGCTCACTGGAGAATTTATGCTGTCAGTGGGAAGACTAAAGGCTTGTCCTGCTTTATCTTCTACTGACGGCACAGAAACTCTGTACTTACAGGGTTGGCAGCGCGACTGTGACTCCTCTGGTGTTACAGACGTCCATAGGCCATGGTAACTACTTTCCATCAGGTGGGCCGTGTGCTTGTCTGCCAACTAATTGGTATAAAAAAAAAATTCATTGAATAAAATTTATAGCATTTAGTATGCTAACTATTCGAATCGATTAAGGTATAATAAAAATTGAAGGCGGGATACGAACCCGCGATCTTTCCCTTGCAGGGGGAACGCCCTGACCACTAAGCCACCGAACCTCCGCCCGAAACCATCCAAATTCTTCTATACATATATCCGTCTTAGATATAATAACTAAATAACAGTAATAATAACTTACTATTACGCTGTCAGTGTTGTCATAGGGAAGACTAAAGGCTTGTCCTGCTTTGTCTTCTACACTGACGGCACAGAAACTCTGTATTTACAGGGTTGACAGCGCGACTGTGGCTCCTCTGGTATTACAAACGTCCATAGGCCACGGTAATCTCTTTCCATCAGGTGGGCTGTGTGCTTGTCTGCCAACTAAGTGGTATAAAAAATACTATTATTTAGTTATTTCCCAAACATAGATAGTTACTTTGCAAATAATACATTCTGCTAAAGCGAGCAAAAAGTACTGGACACAGGTAATTCTATTGTGTCTTTTGAACATGCGATTTTTTTGCCCTAAAGGTACATTTTGGAAGTAAGCTACTAATGGGCCATCACCGTACAACATGACACAGCGGTTATTTACGATGTGTATAGTACGCAATAGTAGGTAACTTACATGTGGCAGTAGTACGTTACGCAATACGATTCACGCACGTTGGGCTCAGTAGCGACAATTTAAGAATAGCTAGTTCACCTTGCGCCGTGGGAGCGCCCAGTGCCCATTTTATGTAAATTCTAACCAGAAAATTACCACATTTCTACATATAAATGAATTAAGTCAATTGAATGGATGAAAGGTCGTGTTTCGATTAGTAACTTTTCTTTACCTCGAGTGATTTGCACGCTATTTTATGGGTTAAGCAATCAAATATTTTTCGATAAATAAATCAATCAATCAATCAGCCCACTGCTGGACATAGGCCTCTCCCATTGTGCGCCATTCCCAATCTCCGATCCTCTGCCTTCCGCAGTTTGTCCCAGCCACCTTTTTCAGGTCGTCCGTCCATCTGGCTAGGGGGCGTCCTACCTTTCGTTTACCTTCTCGCGGTCTCCACTCTAGGACTCGTTTGCTCCAACGGCCATCGGTCCTTCGACAAACGTGGCCAGCCCACTGCTCTCAGTAGACAGTGATGAATAAATATTAGTTTGAAATTGAGGAAAGCATTGAAGTGTATTCAGTTTAAACTTCATAAAAAAATTGACAAACCCAATTTAATTCACCAATCAGGCAAACAAAACCTATAAAAATTGATTACCCCATTTAAATTTTAGCTACAAAGGCAATGGTTAAATCCTTTAAAAAGGCATTTTGTAATATACATTTGGACGTTGCAGTATTTTTTTTACCGTCTGTAACATGGCGAACGTTCTAATGAGCTCTTCCAATTTGGTCACACCCTCTTCTTCCCTACACAGGACAATACGTGCAGGGCTTAGATGACACCCGATGTGCAGAATATTCATTCATGAACCAAGCGGTTCGGAGACTCTTTCCTTTGTCACACCATTAAGGCCTGGCATTCGTTACCAGCTCACGTGTTTCCTTCTTCCTCTAGCCCCGGGTACTAAGCAGGGCGTGAAAAAATATATAATAAGGCCGTCAAGCTGAGTGTCAGTATTGTAACATGGTATATGTATGTAATGGTGTCCCTGTTTTCTGAGACTTCACCTTCAGCTTACCTTCAGTTCGCCTCCAGCCTATCATAGGAGATAGGATACGACGGTATTTCCGTCGTCCAATTGAGCAGTCCGACTGGGCAAATACCTTCGCCCTACAGAATACCGCGGCCATAATTACCTCGTGTTGTGTTCCCGGCGGTGAGTAGCGTAGCCAGAGCTCATTGGAAGGTTTTTTGCTGTCAGTAGATAGACCGAAAGCTTGTCCTGCTTTGTCTTTTACACTGACAGCACAGAAACTCTCAATGCTTGAAGGGTTGGCAACGCGAGTGTGACTTTCTTGTTTTTGCACGCGTCCATAGGCCACGGTGACCACTTTCTATCAGGTGGGCCGTGTGCTTGTCTGCCACCTAAGTGGTATAAAAAATAAAGTAAAAAAAACCCTCAGGAGAGGGGAAGTCTAATTGACGTGTCCTATATAAAAATCAAGTTGTACAAGAGATTTATATTATATTATAATTAATATTTAACAACTCGTGTTGTTACCAATCAATTAGCCCACCGACACATAGGACTCTTTCAATGTGCGCCATTTTTTCCGATACTCTGCCTTCCAAATCCAGTCTGTCCCAGCCAGCTTTTTCAGGTCATGCGTCCATCTGGCTAAGGGCGTCCTACCTTGCGTTTACCTTCTCGCCGTCTCCACTCTAGGACTCGTTTGCTCCAACGGCCATCGGTCCTTCGACAAACGTGGCCAGCCCACTGCCACTTCAGCTTGCTTATTCTGAGACCTATGTCGGTAACTTTAGTTCCCTTCGGATAATCTCGTTCCGAATTCTATCCTTCAGAGAAACTCCAAGCATAGCTCGCTCCATAGCCCGACTTTTAAGCTATGGACCAGCCCCGTTGTAATTGTCCACGTTTCGGCACCGTTAGTCATAACAGGTAGGACGCACTGTTCAAAGACCTATGTTTTAAGGCATTGCGTGTTGTTAAAAGTAGGTAAATTAACTTAGCTATAATCGAATCATGCAATCCAAACAGTGTCCCGCGCCTTGTCCGTGACACTGAAATTTCAAAATTGAAAAAGAAATTGTTGCTGAAAAGCAAACAGATAAGACTACATATTTATAAATTATTCATTAGGTATAATGTTATTTTCGCTGTGCGTCCGGTCTGTCAGTCTGTCCGAGAGTAATGCTTTAATGAATAATTAAACATCTTAATTACACACGCGTGCTAAATAGTGTAAATTATTCTAAAAAATGTCAATAAAAAAGTTCTCATGCTCGCTTTCATCTGTTTTCGCTTGGCGAACCATGAAACTCATTTCTATTGTTTAATAAATGTGATAGGCATTCTTGAACCTTCTGTTATACAACAATCCTACATCGTTATAATGTTAAATATTGTTTAAACTTGCAAAAACATTATATTTGTAAATGTGAAAATGTGTCGTATCCATGGAGGACAGAATATTATTGCATTTCCTTCTCCATGGTCATACCTATCACATTTTCAACCACCACATTATAGAACTTGCAAGTTTGTTCTAGGCGCCATGTGGAACACATTTTGGGCGAGTCATGGGTACCATAGTTTGCTCTAAGTACCCCTTGAATGCCTAGGTGATTTATAACACACGAGGCAGACAAGCACACGAACCACCTGATGGAAAGTGGTTACCGTGACCTATGAACGTGTGCAACACCAGGGGAGTCACACCCGTGCTGCCGAACCTGTACGAACAGAGAGTTTCTGTGCCGTCAGTGTCTGTGTCCTACCTTCTACTGTATGGTGCTATAGGGTGTAAAACTGTAGAGGTAAATATTGTAATAATATATATACATATATATATATATATATATATCTGGGGATGGTGAGGGCGCGTGATTTCCGGCCGAGTAGAATTTGAACCACCTCATCTCTTTCCATGCGGTGTCGTACAAGGCAAGTACACGTAACATCAGACAGATATATACAGTTCAGACTCAGCCTCAGATGCATGGCTTGAGTCAACAATAGTACCCGGAAAACGGCAATTGACTCACCCCCTATTACGTGGGACCGAATTCAATGATGGTGAAATGTAGGTGTTAATTCACTTCTGCCTAACCTTCCGGGGAAAAAGGCGTGATTGTACGTATGTATGTAGTTTATTTATTTTATATACCCAAGTACTATAGCAAGTATAACCATGTACCATGTGATACACACGTGTATCAGTCCACGTGATTATGTTCTATTTGTATTGTAAATTTTATGTATTTTGCACGTGATAAGGTTGGAAATCGTATAAAAACAGGCTCTGTGATTATAGCGCGGTTGTGAATACAGCTCTTATGAAGTATTTACTTACAACAGTATTAATAAAAAGTTATGTGATATACACGCTTTAAGTTAAGGACGTATTCACACATGTTGCAAGTTTTTTTAGTAGTGATAGAGGTAGGACACGACGGTATTATATACTTTCGTCCAATTGAGCAGTCCGTTTGGATGAATACCTACGCTCTACAGAATATCGCGGCCATAATAGCCTCGTGTTGTGTTCCCGGCGGTGAGTAGCCAAGCCAAAGCTCACTGGAGAGTTTTTGTGCTCTCAGTGGGAAAACCAAAGGCTTGTCCTGCTTTGTCTTCTGCACTGACGGCACAGAAACTCTTCGTACTTACAGGGTCGGCAGCGCGAATGTGCCTTCTCTGATGCTGCCCACGTCCATAGGCCACGGTAACCACTTTCCATCAGGTGGGCTATCTAAGTGGTACAAAAAAATATTTTACTAAGTTACACTTTACCGATAAAATTTACTTAATGAATTTATTGAGTAAAACGTGAGAACTCAGTTTAGTTGAACTATTTTCGCTGGTGAAATTCGCGCATTAAATCCGGTAATAAAAATTCTAATACATATAATCTTCTCTAAAACAGAGAAACGTTCCTCGTTGCACGTAGGAAATTTTACTCGGTTCAAGTTTACTAGGTATATCAAACTATAGCAGAATTATACTTTCCTAAGTATACATATATCATAGTTGATTTTCACCCTGCCACGGGTAGAAAAAAACTGCTGTAAATGATACAAGTGATGTTCTCAGCGATCACTTCGAAATGTCAGCGTAATTAACATTTTATAAACGAAACGATGTAATGCGCCATTCACACGTGATTACAAATATCACGAGACCAGCACTAGCTTTTCACTTATGCTCTTCTTTTTTTTATTTTTTTTTATACCACTTAGGTGGCAGACAAGCACACGGCCCACCTGATGGAAAGTGGTTACCGTGGCCTATGGACGTTTGTAACACCAGAGGAGTCACAGTCGCGCTGCCAACCCTGTAAGTACAGTTTCTGTGCCGTCAGTGTAGAAGACAAAACAGGACAAGCCTTTAGTCTTCCCACTGACAGCTCAAATTCTCCAGTGCGCTCTGGATACCCTACTCACCGCTGGGAACACAACACGCAGTTATTATAGCCGCGGTATTCTGTAGGGCGGAGGTACTTCCCCAGTCTGACTGCTCAATTGAGCGAAAATATGTGTCCTACATCCTTAGAAAACTCTACTCAAGTTCATAAAAAATAAATACTATAAATTTTTGACTAGTGTTACCCGCGGTTCCACCGGCGTGGTCATATCTCTGTCCCTTCCTAAGCTTAATATATCTGTAATTCAAATGTTTTTACTCCTTTTTGCGACAAAAGGTAACCTAAGTTCTTTACCAATTACCAAAGCTTCCATCCCATCCCATCCATCCATCCATCCTATCCATTACTACCTATTTCCATTTCTATCATCAAGTTCGGTTCAGTTGTAAGCGTGTAAGTGTACCTAATAGACAGACTGACAAACAGACAGCCAGAGCCACTTTTGCATGTATAATATTATTAGTTTGGATTAGCTGCTCGCGATTTCTAAACTGAGAAATATCACAGAAGAAAAAATTAGGTTCTGTTATTATAACAAAATTTAATATATCTTTGTCAAATTTCATCTAGAACTGTTCAATTAATTTTGCGTGAAAATATTCTATGGATATTCAAAAACTTTTACATTATAATTTAGTAGGATAATTTACTTATGTACAGACGTTTCAGCGAAATAACTTCAGCTATTTTTTTTCAAATACTTATTTCAAGCTTTAAAAAGCATTAGTCTTATTACGGAGCAACTATTTGAGTGTTTTAATATACTAATTACATATTACAGAACAACGTTGAAAGCTTATTGTTTCAACAGGTTTTAGATCTCTTCTCACAAAGTAAATTAGGTATCTAATTATTTAAACAATTTATAAAACTCAATGATATCAAAATGTGACTTGTAATGTGCAAACCAAAGAGCAATCTTTAAATATAATCATAAATAGAGTAAGTAATACAACAAAGTGTTCAATGCCGTTACCACACATAATACCACCATAGTAAATATAATTATAGATAATATAAATAATGAAGACTCAAATACATAACATAACACATAACATAAACTCACGCCTATATCCCCGAAGGGGTAGGCAGAAGTGCTAGGCACTCACATTTCGCCAGTTTATGTTTAAGTCCCAATGTAATAGGTGGCGAGCCTATTGCCATTAATCGGGCACTTAGAAACCTGCGATAAATACACATATAACTTCGAAAAGAATCGAAAAATCATTGGTGTGTGCCATGGTAAAACCTGGGATCGAACCCGAGACCTCGTCTCAGCAGTCCATTACCAATACCACTAGGCTACCGCGGGTTTTTTTATTTAAATATGTATGTGCATAATATATTTTCCTTTTAATACAAAATAAGGTAATTCATGAAGTGTACTAGCACTTCATGAATTACCTTATTTTGTAAGTGTCTTTAAAAATAACCAATGTTAATAATGCTGATTACCTTGCACTATTGTTATAAATAACTTATTTGTGCAGTTAAGTATTCAATTATTGAATGAAATTTTAAAGCATTTAGTATGCAAAATATAGAAATCGATTAAGATCTAGAAAAAAATTAAACGGTTCAGGCGGAATTCGAAACTGCTAACTTTTCCTTACAGGGGGAACGCTCTGACCAGTGAGCTACCGAACCTTCACGTGAAATCATCCAAATTCTTCTATACACATTATCAGTTTTACGGCGACGTCACTGTAAGACGGATGGTGGCTGTGATCAGAGCGTTCCCCCTGTAAGGGAAAGGTCATGGGTTCGAATCCTGCCTGGACCGTTTCAATTTTTTCTATCTTAATCGATAAGTATTCATTTGTTCAATAAAATGTATTAAAGTCATATACTTGAATTTAAAAAACTTGTAAAGTTTTGTGCTATCACAAGATTCACAAGTGATCAATGAATGCATTTCAAATGGGACTTATAGAACACATATTGAGAAACTTACTTGTACTTTTCCACAATATTTTTAATATATATTAGACCTATTAAAATTAATGTGGAAAAGTACAAGTGAGTTTCTGAATATGTGTAACAAATTCCACCAAGTGCCATCATCAATCAACAGTATAAAATGGACTTATAGAACTAATTATTTCTAGAAGTAATTCCATTATGTTATTTTTTGTAATGACTCGTAAACATAGTTGAATAATTCGTGATAATTTTCTCGAATGTCACTTTCTGACGATTTACATTCATCATTGTATTTAGGACTTCCATCAACCCTTCAAACAAAGTGACTTGTATCTTCAGCCAATTCAGTGCTTATACCATCACTTGGTAAATTATCGATGGTTCCAGCGTTTTATCAAAATATATCTTTCAAAAAACTTTATAATTTTTTTTTTAAATAGGACTCGTTTGACCTCACCTCGCCTGATGGTAAGCTAAAGGTAAAGTCTCAGGAAAGAGGGTCACCATTACAGACACTAAGTGTTACAATGGTGGCACTTAGCTTGGCGGCCTCATCATATGCTTTTTCACGCCCCGCTTAAAGGCCCCGGGACTGTAGGAAGAAGGAAACACGTGTGCTGGTAATGAATTCCAGAATAACTGTTCTTTTTCTCTTTACCTAACGAAGGTAAAGTCAAATGAAGGTTTGCTTATTGAAACGTAAAGCTAATGACTCAAAATATATCCTAATATGTTATTCAATACTCAATGTTAAAGGTTTGTAATGTACCCGTATTGGGCAGTGCAGTCAGTCACCTTGCAACTGGGATCGCCTTGCGGTGACTCAGTCCGCGAAACTCGATACATATGGTCACTCAAGCGCCGCTTGGGGCCATACAGAAAGCGATTCTTCATTCAGCGTCTTTAATGTAATGTTATATTCGTATTATCTTATCTGTCTATGTAAAAATCTTGTAGGAGGAGGTAGGACACGACGGTATTTCCGTCCAATTGAGCAGTCCGAATGGGGAAGTACCTCAGCCCTATAGAATACCGCGGCCGTAATAACCTTGTGTTGTGTTCCCGGCGGTGAATAGGGTAGCCAGAGCTCACTAGAGAATTTTTGTGCTGTTAGTGGGAAGACTAAAAGCTTGTCCTGCTTCGTCTTTTACACTGACGGCACAGAGGCTCTCTGTGCTTGCAGGGATGGCAGCGTGAGTGTGACTCCCTTGGTTTTCCACACGTCCATAGGCCACCGGTAACCACTTTCCATCAGGTGGGCCGTGAGTTTGCCTGTCACCTAAATGGTATAAAAAAAATTATAATACTGCACCGCCATGTCCATATATTTTTTTCTCACTCTTGTTTTTTTTCCACTTATGTGGCAGTAAAGTACGGCATACACGGCCCACCAGAAGGAAAGTAGTTACCGTGGCCGACCCTGTATCAATAGAGAGTTTCTGTGCCGTCAGTGTAGAAGACAAAGCAGGACAACAAGCAGGACTTCTCACTGACAGTAGAAAAACTCTCTCAGTGAGCTCTGACTACCCTACTCACCGCCTGTAACTCAACACGAGGTTATTATGGCCGCGGTATTCTATAGGGCGGATTTACTCCTAGTGTTAGATATAGAAAGGTAGAAATCGAGTATATAATTGACGTACACCTGGAAACTGAACGTAGCGTAGATTAAATAACAAAGGATCGTAGCTTATAAACAACGTCGCAGGGATTAATTCCCGATTTATACCTAATGCGCCAGGGTTTATTGGCATTTTCGTGGCTCATTGCTATTGGCCCTGGATTACAGGATATACAGATATGTGCCTGGAACGAATCCGGACCATTCATTTCCATTAAACCTTTGACATGCTCTATTGGTTCGAGATAATTGGTATCCATTAATATTAAGATTCAGTTGCTAGACGCATGGTTCCCGACAGAGTAGAATTTGGAACACCCGTACAAGGCGACTAAGGGACAGGGCTGTTTAACACTAGACAGATATATACAGCCCAGACTCAGTCTCAGATGCATGGTTTGAGTAAAAAAAAAGTGCCCGGAAGACGGCAATAGGCTCAACTCCTATTACGTGGGACCAAATTAATTGAAATGTGGGTGTTAATTCACCTCTGCCTAACTTAACGGGGATAAAGGCGTGATTATACATACATACACACAGTTGCTAGAAAATTTTTCAGTTTATCCTTATTAAGCTGTATAATCGCAGTCTCAGTAGGTACTCAGTACAATCATGGGGGCCATAGATTTGCCGATCTTCTTGCTCTCATAGTTGATGTAGGTAGAATATAATAATTCTACTGGATCCTGCAGGCTTAGTGAGGAAGATCCTCTACCTGGAGCCTTAGTTGTTGTTGTTGACTTGGTTCCGATGCCGATGGGGTACTATTTTTACATACCTACCTACATACATGTTATAATCACGCCTTTATCCCCGGAAAGTTAGACAGAGATAAATTACCATCTGATGGAGTGGAGCCATCGACTGGCTGGATATTGAAAATAAAGCCGGTGAACTTTGAGTCGTTTTCGCACGCCGAGGGTTCCGTACAAAATTGTATTCAGGGAAGAACTTATTCTATATAAACCGCAATATGTTGTTGGTGCGTTGATTTAGAAGTTTAATTTTTTGCACAGTTTTAAGACGTTACACACCTGAATATGTGGTATGAATTTCAACATTTTTGACTAAAAGGTCTTGACTGACAGATAGACAAAGAAACAGGCGGACGGACAGACAGACAGACAACGAAGTGATAATATAGGGGATGAAGGAACCCTAAAAAAGTTCGATTTTTTGGTCTGAAAATTCCATACATCACGAAAAGATACGTTACGTTACGAACGTAACGTAACGTAACGTAACGTAACGTAACGTAACGTAACGTAACGTAACGTAACGTAACGTAACGTAACGTAACGTAACGTAACGTAACGTAACGTAACGTAACGTAACGTAACGTAACGTAACGTAACGTAACGTAACGTAACGTAACGTAACGTAACGTAACGTAACATAACATAACATAACATAACATAACAACACAACACAACACAACATAACATAACATAACATAACATAACATAACATAACATAACATAACATAACATAACATAACATAACATAACATAACATAACATAACATAACATAACATAACATAACATGCATGCCACGCCACGTATCTGAGGGGATAAGGGCGTGATTATATGTATGCGTGTATGTATTAATTTTTGCCTCGATCTAATGTAATTTAAAACTATCTTAATTTCTTGTAAGTTGTATTTCGAGAATACTGTTTTTGACCATTTATTTTGATTTTGGCTGATCGAGACTGAGTTATGATCATTTTTTTATTAGTAGAATTTAGCCTTTTGATCTGAATAAACCTTGTGTCAAAATTGGAACATGAAGGACGCGGGAAAGAATTTTTGAATTTCGAATTTAGAACGGGACGCAGAGTTGTTGTTTTTGAATTAATGAATTAATTTTGAAAACACTTATGTGTATAGACACTGCGTGCTATTTTGTAATGTCATCTATGTTTATGACATAGTCAAAAAGTCGCGTATTGTTTTTGGTCAAGTAAACCAGAGTTATACCTAATCTTCTAATATTTCTAAAAACGTGAAGATTAACCACAGAACAATTATCAAACAAATGTGTCGTTTGCAGTGTAAGTGAACGGCCTTGCTCAGCCAAAGGGTCAGGCGTCAGAACGCCGGTCAATGGGCTAGTTTGCTCTCAACCACTCTCGGTTTCAAACCTACTTAGAACTGAGTACCTTAACAGGTGTTACGTAATAACGAGGCAAAAACAATGTCTCAATGATATTATTGATGGTATTTGTTTTGAACTTCAGTTATATTTCAATCATATCTGCAGCGTCATGGTTGTGTCTACGTGTCCCCATCGAATACCGGTTAGGCCCCTTTTCCGATGTTCGATTAGGACACCGTGCTTCCCACATTTGCTGTTTCAGGGACGGCTGGGGTACGAGGGAAATTCCTTATTGGGTAACCTAATACCCCGGTAATTGAGACTCGAGACGGTACCTCACTCTCAGCAACTGATGACCCGAGACGACGGCGGTACGTTTCGGTCGGTTCGAGTTACATCTGACTCCAGTGGGGGGTAATCGTGGGGATTACTGGTGGTAAAAAATTGCTAACCCCTGTTGTATACAAAACTTACCAAGGTCAACTCAACTACTGGCTTTTTCTATAATATGTTGGTTATGACGTCTGTTTGTCTTACTGAACCACCCCCAATGGCCGAAGAGCCACTCTCTTTGATAATCTTGAGAATTTTCGCATGAAAAAGTACAGTTCACGGTCAGGTAGTGTGATGAATTTATATTTACGTGCTTAGCACTTACTTACGTTAGGTACTTAACATAAACATACACTGTAATAATATAATTATTATGGTGTTACCAGTACAAAATAAATTTATAATCTAGTTACAAAAATGTAAGTTCATTTTTACGTCGCGGTGGTTGTGATTGCCATGTATTATAATTAACAAGATCCGGTGTTGCCCGGTCGCATAATTGTGTACAATGTACGTGTAATTTAAAATTGTGAATGTAATAATTACGGTTGTACTAATGGGCAGCTTGTTTACATTGTTTATCAGATATTAATTAAAAGGGGGTGTAATGAAGGAAATATAAGAACCTGTTTAAACAAAACCAATTTATTACGTATTATTTTATTATTTAGATAACACAGTTTATATAAAAATTATAGATACTTATAATACGTCCATATTATTAATTTATATTATTATTTACATACATACATACATACATAAAATCACGCCTGTCTCCCATAGGGGTAGGCAGAGATCACGGATCTCCATTTGCTACGATCCTGACATACTACTCTCGCTTCATTCACTCTCATTACATTCTTCATGCATGCTCGTCGGTTTAGAGTACTCCTGACCTGCCCCTTTTCTAAAACTTCCCCGATTTGTACCAGGTATGTGCGCCTAGGTCTTCCCCTTCCGACGGTACCATCCACACTCGCCTCATACACTTGTTTCGTTAGTCTTCTTTCATTCATTCTCTCAACATGACCAAACCATCTCAACATTCCTCTCTCAATTCTCATCACTACATCTTCTATCACTCCACATCGTTCTCTTATCACGCTATTTCTCACTCTATCTTTCAAGGTCAAGCCACACATACTTCGCAACGCACGCATTTCTACTGCATTCACTCTACTCTGATGCTTTTTCTGCCACACCCAACTTTCACTACCATACATAAGAGTCGGCACCAATACTCCTCCATGTACAGCCAGTCGTGCCTTTTCGGACACTTTCCGGCTGCTCATAAAGTTGTGTAGTGCCCCATTCACTCTATTTCCAGCCATCACTCTCCTTTCAACATCTTCTTCATGCTTTCCATCTCTCGTAAACAATGTTCCCAAATATATGAACTCATTCACTTGTTCCACTTTTTCTCCATCTATACAAATCCTACACTCTGTCACGCATTCATCTCTTTCAAAAACCATAACTTTTGTCTTACTAACATTCACTTTCATTCCTTTCCTCTCAAAAGCTTCTTGTATAGTTGTTACCATCTCCTGCAACTCATCTGCCGATGACGCCAGTAAAACCTGATCATCAGCATAAAGAAGACATTTGACGAGTAAATTGTTCATTCTTAAACCACATTCTTTATCTTTCAAATCTTGCAAACAACTGTCCATGAATAAGTTAAACAGCCATGGTGACGCTACACATCCCTGTCTAACCCCCTTTTGGATATTAAACCATTCAGTGTATGACCCATGTATCCTCACGCAAGCTCTGGAGTCCTCATAGAGAGACTTCACAGCTCGAATAAGGTTGCTGCTCACCCCATACATAGACAGTACCGACCAAAGTTCATTCCTCACCACTTTGTCATAGGCCTTTTCCAAATCCACAAATGCGCAATAGACCTTTTGACTCTTGGCCAAAAATTTCTCGGCTATGCTTCGCAATGAAAAGACCTGATCCGTACACCCCATTCCCTTTCTAAAACCCGCTTGTGCATCCCATATTTTCTCATCGGTTTCTTTCATAACTCTCTCAATCAACACTTTCGCATACAGTTTGCCGACGACGCTGAGTAGGCTAATGCCCCTGTAGTTTTTGCAGTCTTGATGCGAGCCCTTTCCTTTGTAAAGTGGAACTATAACGGCCTTACACCAATCACTTGGTACACGACCGCTAACCCAACATATGTTGAAAAGGCGGCACAACTGACTTGCTACAAGGCCCTGTCCAGCCTTCAGCATCTCGACTGTCACCTTATCATATCCCGCTGCTTTACCAGCTTTCATACTTTTTAATGCACTCACAACTTCATTCATACTAATACCACTTTTATCAGCATCAACATAGTCATCCATCACCGAGGTTAGTACATGTACACCATCCTCTCTTTCAAACAAGCTTTCAAAATAGTCCTGCCATCTTTTTAACACACATTCCTCACCTTTTACAATACTTCCATTCTGGTCTCTAATAGCGTTCAGCTCGGAGCTCTGTGTTTCTCCTCTGGCTAAACGAATGGACTTCCAAAAGAACTTAATGTTCGTCTGGAAATCCTCAGATAACCTTTCATCAAACACGTCTTTTTGTTCCTTTTTCTTTCTAGCAATCACTCCTTTCACTATCCCTTTCAGTCTTCTTATTATTATTTTTTATAACAATTATTTATAACAATAATATTGTGTTGTTTGTTTTTGTTTGTTTTTCATCACAAGCCAATAAATGCAAAATATGACACAAAAGGATTACTATATGCACATTGGGTTGTGGATCGCTGGTGCCTGTGGTAGGTAATAAAAATCTGAATTACAGGTCACCAGATACCCACGATCTGATACAATTCAAAACTAAGATACAGACATTTATATATTGCTTGTTATACCAATAAATCCATAGGAGAAACAGAATCTCTGTGAATAAGGATAGAAAAGATGTGTGAGGGTGTGTTTACGTGTGTGTACGTGTGTGTGTGTGTGTGTGTGTGTGTGTGTGTGTGTGTGTGTGTGTGTGTGGGTGTGTGTGTGTGTGTGTGTGTGGGGTGTGTATTGTGAGGGGGGTGGGGGGGGGGGGGGTGTAAATAATAACTGCGCTATGAAGGCACTTCAAGCAGTTCTTCTGTTGTTCGATAATTCTGCTGAAGTAGCCATGCTGAACCCTTGAAAATAAGGTATCTACAGTTTATGAGTAATATTACATTGTTTTTAACCGTGTTCTAGAAAGGAGGAGGCTCTTTATTCTAATGTTTTGATTTATTTTTTCTTTTAAACTTGAAAGGCTGTATGTTTACAATCGAATAGAACAGTTTCCATGTCCTTCACCGCTTACTACATTCATTACTCATTATCTTTTTGGGTGCGATACAATAAAACTAAATAGATGAACAACATAAATTAAGCCGCATAGACTAAAAACAATGATTAATTACAATAAAGGTTATAGAGATCGTTAAAACAAAAAACTTAAATAATTAGGAACGATATAATTCAACATCATAGATAATTTTTCGTTTGTAAAGACTTCGACCATATACTGTAAAGACACAGCTTTTCTAACAAATTTTATTGCATAAGACAAGAGGTTTGTGCTACAGTCCTGATTGCATTAAGCGTGGCGTGAAAAAGCATATGATGAGGCCGTCAAGCTGAGTGTCGCTTTTGTCACATAGTATATATAAGCAATGGTGACCCTCTTTTCTGAAACTTTGCCTTCAGCTTATCATCAGGCAAGGCGAAGTTTAATTGACGTGTCCTATGTAATAAAATATTGTACACTTAACTGTCTTGAAACATTCTTCTCCAGTTCTTTCTATATATATATATATATATATATATATATATATATATATATATATATATATATATATATATATATAGAGAGAGAAAGATATAATTAAGATATATATAACATATATATAAGATATTTTTTTTTTTAAATAGTTTTTTTTTTTTTGTTTTTTTTGTATCTTACGGTTTATGTTTTACGATAGTGAATTTTTTTTTTCTCTTTTCTTTTATATGTGGCGTGTGTGTATAATAAATGGTTTCTTTCTTTCTTTCTATATATATATATATATGTCCTGCCAAGTATATTAAATATATATTTTATAACAGTAATTGTGTGTATGTTATGGGATGTATGTATATGTCAACTTGTACCGAAGTAGTATCTATTTTATTACGCCGCGTTGTAATATTACTTACTGCGTCTATAGAGTTGATATATAGTCTAAGTATAAAGACGATATAGTGTTGTATTCTTTAGTTTAGGAATAGATTGTTTTAGACCCAAACTAACCATTACATGTAATATGGGTTCTTGAATGAGGATAACACCATATACCCGGTAATTCTTTTTAAAATGCATATTTATTACATTGGGGCATGGACCGATATGTTTGGGTCCAGAGTCAATCTCACCTGTAAGCCGCTACGCTGATCCTCTCTGGTTCAGGTGAAGGGTTGGGAGATTCAACGGACTTTCGTATAAAAATATAGACAAGATCGTATAGACAGTATCATTGCTTATGATTTTAACCTCTGTCTTAATGAAATAAGGTTCATATTTAGTTTTCTACACAAACAGATCGAGCACTTTTCCGCCTGATTTGAAATGACCTTTAGTATCTTTGCGCGCATAGCTGGGGAGCTTTCATTATTACCTAGTGGGCATACTATTTACTTTTATTAATCTTATTGTGTATTTTTATTTGTTTTTATTTTGTGGTATGTTTTTATGTATAATGGTGTGTGTTTTATATGTAGTGTAAGTGTTTTTGTGTTCTTTCTTTCTTTAAACTATTGTCTTTGAATTCCGTCATTTGTTTTTTCGACATACCTGACTGTTTGACATCGAATTGCAAATATTGCTGAATATAAAGAAATCCTTTTCTGTCAGGAGTACGTTTAGCACGTACCTGTGATATGTTACCTCATTGTGGGTACCAATTCTCAGCTTTCGAGACAATAGCTTCTGTTTATTGCTAACCTTCTGACTTGGAAGCTTTTTTGTTCACATATAGGTAAGTATTTTAATTCATGGATATTGAGGTTCACGATTGCAACGATGACATAACATAAAAATGTTATGTGATCGAAAGAAAAGAAGAGTAATGATTTCACTTTCGAGTTTGATCAAGGTTGAAAAACTTAAGAATTTACCTATACAAAAATATATTATATAAAAAGATATCAGATGTTCTATTTTTAAAATGCTAGCGTTCCATGCATTAGCCGTGTGATTCCCGGTAGATTAAAATTTGGACGTCCCAATCTCTTCCCATGCGGTGTCGTGCGGTGCCACAAGGCGACAATATATTCAACGCAGACTCAGCTTGGGTCAACAATAGTGCCCGGACGACGGCAATAGGCTCACCCCCCATTACGTGGGACCGAATTCAATTATTAGTGAAATGTGGGTGTTAATTCACCTTACTGCCTAACCCTCCAGGGATAAAGGCGTGATTATTTGTATGCTCCATGCATCATGCAAATAAAAGGTATGTACGTCACTATACCATGATCGCGTTAATTTCGTTAACGTTATTGTATATCAGAAATTCGATTTGGTTAATCACCATTAATATATTGGAAAGTGGCAGTGGGCTGGCCACATCTGTCAAAAGACCGGTGGCCGTTGAAGTAAAGAAATTGGATACGGCCCCTAACCAGATAGACTGATGACTTGAAAAGGTGACTGAGATAGACTGGTTGCGGAAGAAGGAGGATCGAGAGTAACGGCAGTAAGCTTATGTACAGCAGTGGGCTGCGATCAATTGATTAGAAAAGTATTGCTCTTTGGATGGATGTATGTGGAGATAGATGGATGGAGGAATATTTTTATGTCTAAAAGATCAATTATTCGACGAGTCAATAACAATTTAAACAAAAAAACCGTGTACTTATGTAACTGAATAATCTGACATAGATGTAGATATAATAGCACTTTAGTTACTTTTACTGGGAAATTATTTTATTCGAGAGGAATCGTGGGTCATAGTTATATCGTTTCCGACCCTGAGGTCTAAAGATACCACTTTATTGGAATAGTATTATGTCTTGCGGGGATATTTACACGAAATTAGAACCTGCTTAGTAACTGAATTGTTGTTGTAAGTCTGCTCATATGAGTGACCGTTTAATAATTTTATAGGAATCTGTTGAGATCTACTGTAAGATGCTAGTTTTTAGCAATCGCTCAATGTGACCTTTTTAGACCCTGTACATGTCAGCATTGGCAATTTCACTCGGCATTGACCTTTAGGACGCGTTTTATAAATGATCTCATTATTCTCGATGAATTGTTTATTAACTTCCTCATAAGACATCAATTGTGCTTCACAATTATCATCTTAATCATATTGAATAAATAATAATATATATTCTGGGAATGAACAAAATTCATAATTTGGTATTTTATGCTTGTTAGGAGAAATGGAAATTCCTTATCTATTATTCAGTCATAAAACCCGCGTGCACTTATGAAATTCATTGTGGGTTGGTTTTTGGTAGTATGTTGATTTTATTCAAACAAAATCAAAATTTAAGGGACACAAAACTACATCTTGAAACAAATAAGCGACTCGCCTTGGTCTATAAGGAACGTCAAGGCACTTGAGCACCTGGGCATACCTACTGTCAAAGAGGAAATAAAAGAATAAGCTCAGAATTATAAGACTAGGCTGGAAAATCATTCCAACCAGCTAGCTGTCCAACTCACCCTACCGCCATATAAACTGTCTCAAGAGACGACTCGAATGACTTATTTTATTTATTTATTTATTATACATACAATTTAAAACAATTGCGGCTACTCTTGGTTCACAAAACTGTTTTAAACAGTTTGTCTGTGAACTCATTTGAGTCTCTGTTATAAGAACATTAATGATTTATTTACTAGTATATAGATAGTAGGTATTGATAATTGTTAACATATTATTCAGAAGAAATTTTCTTACCAACTTTTTTAATTTATTTTTATTTGTCTTCCACCAGCAGCAGCATTGACTGAGCTAGTATCACAATGGTAGATGTTCCTGATGAGGAATATCTCCACCATAAAATTATCATACAACTCATAGTCAAAATGTACAAAAAAAAAATTTGGCCGATTCCGTTTTCAATCTAAAGTTTCTTACACACAACCCACAAGGGCCACAAGTTAAAAAGATATATATTCACACATTGCGACCTGACACAGTGCGTACTGTGCGATATGAAAGAAACTTCATCCCACGCACGCTCAAGCTGTGTAATGACTTCCCTGCAGTGGTTTCCCCAAGCACCTAGAATATGGGGTTCTTCGAGAGGGGCATCAGAAGGTTTCTTAATGGTCGGCAACGCGAGTGTAACACCCCTGGAGTTGCATGCGTCCATAGGCCACGGTATCCACTTCCCATCAATGGTGGTATAAAATAAAAATATATAATCCGTTTTCTACCCCCTGCAAAAGTCCTATCCGTTTTCTATTTTGAAATATTATAGCTACGCATTTGTTTTAATATTCAAATAATTTAGCAATTACTCTTGGCTATGATTGTAAGATTTTTACAACCACTCCCAAATCACATCGCACATAGTATAAGATCACAATCTATCTTGACACAAAAAATACCGCAACGTATTTTTTTAAATCCACGCAGATTAAAATCTATGAACGCAATAGGTACGGTAAAGCACGCACATACACTTGAACTATTTCGAAATTCTTTTGTTTGAGTGATCTACGTTTCGAAACCTAAATAACTATAATAGCGGAATGTGTGTTAAATATTTTGATTGATTGCTTTTAATATCAGACTAGTATAGACTAGTTTGCTTTGCAGTTTCATATTTTTTTTGCAACTTAGGTGGCAGACAAGCACACGGCCCACCTGATGGAAAGTGGTTACCGTGACCTATGAACGTGTGGAACACCAGGGGAGTCACACTCGTGCTGCCTACCCTGTAAGAATAGAGATTTTCTGTGCCGTCAGTGCAGAACACAAAATCAGGACAAGCCTTTAGTCTTCATACTTCATACAGCACAAAACCCGCCAGTGAGCTCTGGCTACCCTACTCACCGCCGGGAACACAACACGAGGTTACTATAGCCGTGGTATTCTGTAGGGTGGAGGTACTTCCCCAGTCGGACTGCTCAATTGGGACAGATATACCGTATAAATACCGAATTCACTCACGCTAAAATGAATTGCTTGAATTGTTTTTTCTTGTTATGTCATCATCATCGCAGTGGCATCCAAAACTTACAGTTTTGTTTGGAGTTCTTTGCTTAATTGATTGGTTTTTCTGAACTAATATATCTTATGATACTGTACTCGGCTCTTCATAATATTTTTGTAAATGAGTATGTCACAGAATTCCTCCTAAACGGCTAAACCTAACCTCAGCAATAATGTCACCGCAAGAGTCACATATCGATGTTGTAAAATTCTTAGCTTACGGTATCCGCTTACTATCGCTAGACTTTGTGGGCATAAACTTAAGTATTATTATCTGTGGTTTAGGTAAACTCATGTATTTATGGTATACCTTCGGAACCAAGTGGAGGTCTCGTGTAGTACATGCTGTACATGTGCTGTCAATGCCTGATATTTGTAAGACCGCCCCGTTCCATAACATCGGGTGGAACGAAGATCGTACATAGATACCTTCTATTGTATGAGCTGTTGCCTCCATATAGGGTTGGCAAATACATGAATACAATATTTGAATGTGTAAAACAATTGCCCGGCAAAATAATTTATATTTCAATGTGTAATTTTTATGTAGGCATATGTATATTATAATAGAATATTTTATGTACCTAAATTTCTGATGGTAATAAATTACCTTAAACTAAAGGCATATGTATAATTGAATGTGTAAATATTTAAATTATATATATTTAGAATATTTTATGTACCATTATTATTAATTTATATGAATTATTTTTTTAATTATTATCTACTTGACATTTGTATATTTGAGATTGTATTAATTTTACATTACAATTTGTCAATTCGCCTAAATTATTGATAATAATATGAAACCAAGGATATTTTTTATATATATTGTATTTAAAAAACTGAGATATTGTGACTATTTTTTATAAGAAACGCAGCAGAAAGGTACTACCTACTCTATTATTAATATAAATCCCCCAACTCAAATAGATGTAAAAATTCTATTGATAGATCTTGGAGCAATAACGTCTTGATACAGAATTAGGTCGCTTAAATAAGAAAATATTATAATAAACATAGATTATATAGCTAATGGATACTTAAGAAATGTATGAGGATAGCAAAAAAATATTGAATTTTTGAATGTATGTAATAATTAAAATCTAGCAAACGTATAACAGGTGGCAGCCCTATTTACAAGGCGATCCTCCCCATTAGCGGCAGTCTAAATATTGTATTGTCCGTCCGTCCTAAACACTTCATTGTTTCTGACGAGGCGTGTGTCCGAGTTGATGGCCGAGGTTGATATGGTTGGTAGCCCGGGGCAGTACGTGCGCCTGAGAACCGAGTAAGGGCCGATTTCTCTTATGTTCACCCTATTTTTAGTCACAGTTTTTAAAAGTATAATAACTGCAATAATATTAATAGAAGGCCCATCGGGTAGGGGAAACACGGTGTCCTATCTTACCCCAGAAAGGGTCCAGAGCTTCTACTAGGGTGATAGATAGCTCCACCTGTATTGACAAAAATTGAACACAAAATCAATTTATAAATTGTCATTATTGGTTTATACTCACAGAAAATAATTAAGTGCGAGGGGAATGAAATTGTATCATAATAATATGATTTATTTGGTCTGCCATTATGTAAACGTATTTATCATAATAATGTTAATTGTAATTGATTTACTTACAATTCATCGGTTCATTTTATATTGATTAACAATCAGTAAAATTGAAGTATATTCAACCACAAAAGTAGCTCAAAATATTATTATTTATTGATCACTGTCCTTTTTAAATCCTTCAATGATAAGATATTATGTTTTCAAATAAAATAAATAAATATTCTAAAATGTAGGCACTTATTGCTCGTACAATTAAGTCTCAGACAAAGCATAGTTCGTAGTGCGAGTTAGAAAGCACACAAACAATAAATTAATTAAAATATTCTAAGATATTCTATACCTCTATACCTTTATTTATATTTTATATTCAAATAAATAAGTACATGTTATATAAAACTAACAGACAAATGCAAATAGACATATTCATGCATACAAATATTTGTAAAAAATATATATATTTGTATACTAAGCGGGAGTCGAACCCATGTCCGCTGAGGTAGCAATTGAATGTGCTATCGCCACGCCACAGAAAAAAGGAAATTATGAACTTTGTCCTGTATGAAAGTACATAAAAATAAATTTGTTGTTACAGTTCCAACGTAGAAATTGATTAAATATTGTGGTGTAAATGTAACTTTTGTTTTTGACTGTACAGAACAATTTCACTGATTTGAGTATTTTGTACGTTATGCCTACAGGCTAATTACAACATGCGACTGAGAAATCACGTAACACGGTACAATATACGGTACTTTTTTATTCTTTTCACGGGCGAAAAATCCCCTCATATTATGTCGGTCCCAGGTTATAACGCACGTCGCCTGTGAGTTGTTTTTGGTTGCCGAGGGTGAGGTTGACAGGCATATCCCTCGCACTCCGACCGACCCAGGGCCATCTCTCTCAGTCTGGTCTTCCTCAGGTGTGGAGACCAGACGATGTACGGAATTTGAATATTTTGCATCATAAAATCATGTATGCAGTGCTTTTTTTAAATCAAATACCAAACAATGCTTTTAGAGCCTTTTTAATAAATATTTGCCTTGGCCTGGGTGTTACTATGTATGACATGTAAGTATTTACAAAAATAAAAGTATCTAAGTATGTTTATCCGCATTCTAGATTCCATAACACAAGCTAGTTAAGCTATGCTTACCATGGGTCTAGAAAGCGTTATGTAGAATGTTGTGAAATGTAAATGCAATGTGTAAACAGTAAAGTAAACAAGTTTATTTTATTTCACAAACAAAACATATCTTTGACATAATTGCTATATAGTGATACAATTTAAGCACAGTATATTTAGTCATATTCACTATTATAATATGATGGGCTCTGCTACCTACACTAGGATGAACCTGTTACATAGGTAGCAGTGAATATATTTATTTATTTATTTATTTATTAAACATGATAGATCCCGATTACTTTAATACTAAAATGGGTAGATTTTGCAGTCATGTTGGTTCCTGGAGGAGTAGAAAAGGGAGACCTCATTTGTTCTCGTGGGTGTCGTAGAAGGCGACGAAGGGATAGGGCTGTTCTCGATCCGACAAATACAGCACATTAAAAAGTGCGCACTTGACGGCAATAGTTTAGTGGCCCGTGGATAACGTGGGAATGAAAATCACAGTTGGCGAAATGTGGGTGTTAATAAACCTCTCCTATCCCTTCAGAGATTTAAAGCCGTGAATCTATGTATGTGTGTATAGCAGCACAGATAACTTTATTATATTATGTGACTCTACCAAGATTTTCAGAAGTATAAAGAAAGAAGAAAGAAAAGGCATTTAATTGAGAAACGTAACGAAACGTACAGTACAGAGGATCTAAAATAAATATGTGTAATACATAAATACATGACTCTACCAAGCGACTTAGGGCTAAGTCAACCAATCTAACGGCAGAATAACGGACGAGACTGGAGCTTTCCTCCGAAGGTCATGAAAATAGATGGCAGTCTCTCTAAAAACCAAAAAAACTACCCAAAAAATAATAAGCGCACTGGGCTCCAAACTGTAAACCTTTTGGATATCATCGGATATTTTTTTATACCACTTAGGTGACAGACAAGCACACCGCCCACCTGATAGAAAATGGTTACCGTGTACCGCCTATGGACGTGTGTAAGACCAGGATCACACTCGCGTTGCCGACCCTGTAAGCACAGAATTTCTGTGCCGTCAGTGTAGAAGACAAAGCAGGACAAGCTTTTAGTCTTCCCACTGACAGCACAAACTCTCTATTGAGCTCTAGGTATCCTACTCCCCGCTGGAAACACAATACGAAGTTATTATGGCTGCGGTGTTCTATAGGGCGGAGGTACTTCCCCAGTCGAACTGCTCAATTAGATGGAAATATCGCCGTGTCCTACCTTGACTTTTTTGTCGTGTCAGCGGTATAACAGTGGTTTTGCTATGATAACTTTTTTTTTTATACAACTTAGGTGGCAGACAAGCACACGGCCCACCTGATGGAAAGTGGTTGCCATGACCTATGAACGTGTGTAACACCAGTGGAGTCATATCCGTGCTGCCGATCCTGTAAAAACAGAGATTTTGTGTCGCCAGTGTAGAGGCAAGCCTTTGGTCGTCCCACTGACAGCACAAAAACTCTCCAGTGAGCTCTGGTTACCCTACTCACCGCTGGGAACACAACATGAAGTTATTATAACTATAAAACTAGCAGAATCGGGATCTCAGACTAACGACGTGATGATGATGAATAGCTATTTACATCACCTTTGACCTTGACCATGACCTTGCTACATGTATTCAGAATATAATTGAAACGGGTGTATCGAACTGATTATAATAATAATACAGTGTTCCAAAAGGTCAAAGGCTCACAGTGGCTCACAAGCAAAAGGACTCAATGTTAAAATAAAATATTTATATTATTACTAGCTTTTGCTTGTGGCTTTGCCCACGAGGCATTTTGATCCCGTTCCCGCAACCCATGGGGATTTATTCCCGATTGTATCCAGAGATTTCACTCATGTGTTCTACTACAATTCCTTGTCCTGATAAACGACTACCGTTTGGTCTACCAACCCTAAAATCGGCATTAATGCATCGGCTTGCAGGTGAGGTTGACTTGGGCAACAAAGATCTTAGTGCAGCTCTAAACACCCTTTGCTCTAAAAACACAGTTTATCTCTCTCTTAAGTCTGATAAATAGGGTCTAGTTTATCCCTCTGGCCTAGTGCGTATAGACAATCATAGTTAACTAGTGTCTAGTGTTGCCTAATGCAAGACCAAGAAGAGACTTGAGCCAGTCTTGATCTAGATCTTGCACCCTCAATACCCCTGATCTAGCTCTTGGTCTTGCAGTAAGAGTCTTGCATGTCTTTCACTTATCAACTAAAAACAAAACTGCAATTCAATTGGATTCAAATGCTTTATTGTGCAACATAGGTACAAAGATGGTTTTTTTACATAATTTGATCAGCTATGTTCAGCCATATCGGCAAATAATATAAGCCTCTTGTTCTTGCAGTTCGGTTTTGGGTAACACTAATAGTGTCCAAGATAGTACCTACCTAAGGTGATAATATTGTTAATTGATCTGTGAATTATTATTAAAAAAATGTTTCAATTAATCCAAAAAGCTATAAGCTCAAGGTTTTTAGATACATTTTATAATATTTGTACAATTAAAAACTTGTTATTGGAATATTTCTGTGATTCTATTATACGTATTATTTCCATTTAAAATAATAAAATATAAGAAGCTAGTTTTTCTGACTGTATAATACCGAATTCAAGGACCAATAATTATACCCGATTTTTTAAAAACTCGTTCTTACATATATGGCGGAGGCCCAGAATAATTTTTCTATTTTTTTTTTATAATATAACAAGTTATTTTATTAATGAAATTTAATGTAGACCAGTTTTTTAGAATAATTTCGTGTTGTCAATTTGATCTATATTTTTCTTACCAACATGTTATGTTAAGCAATATAGTACTTTGAGCAGGTGTGTAGCCGAAAGATTATTGGAAAGTGTGTTTTAATAGTAAATCTACTTACTCTAGTGGTGAGATTATGGGTATGCAGTATGCATATCTATTTTTCATTCTTTCATTCATTTCTTGGATTCATGATCCTGTTTCCAGCTTATAATATAAGTAATCAGATACTAGAGATCAAAATATAGTAGAGGAAGCTCATGAAGTACAGAGGACAGAGAAGGATACAGTCAAATGGCGGGCTATTGCCTCTGCCTACCCCGGAGGGACATCGACATGATCCTTTTATATATGTATGTAAACCTGTAATTTTGGGTATTTTAAATTTTACAAACAAACTTTTGAATAAATTATAATACTTGAAGCTTTACCAAATTCATTTAAAAAAAACCTAAGCCATTTACTGCACAGCTATAGGGTATTTGACTGACTAATCAAATTAGTTACTTTTAACTAAACGTCAAAACGGTAAGTTATAATGAAACTTGTATGAAATCATTCATTGTGACGTCATTATATTCAATACTCAAATAATTTACTATTATAGATTGAATGGATGATTAAAAATAAGTAGAAAGGATATAATAAGAACCAATGCAACTTTTACCGCTCGTTTACCGTTCCTAATTTAATAAGCTCAATTAAATATTTTCTTTTAACTACAGGCAAAAAAGGCAATTACCTATAGAGATTTTTGTCGAAAGAAAGAGGTTTAAAAAAATATATGTCATATTTAGCGCCAAGCCTACGCCTTTCATTCGTTCCCATCTGCATGCGAACAAATCGGAGCGTTGATTAGGGTGCGAACGTATCATGGAAATTTAAATTATTAATTAATAATCTAAGCATGAAACTTAATTTTTCCAAACAAAACCGAAAATAGAAATCAGTACCACGTCTTACGAAACCAGGTGCAAAAACCATGACCGATTTAAATGAGTATACTCCGTCAGACAATACGGTTGCACCCACTGAGTGTAACGATGCACCCGGTTGGTGCACAATGCGTCCCGTCACGCTGCACCGACCGCCGAAGGGCACGGCCTTAACCAGTGATAACTAGGTATTACCGCACACCACTGTCATTATGTTTTAATTAATTGGGTGTTAGTTATGTGTGGTGTTAAGTGGGTGTAGAAAAGTTAAGGAGCGTTGATTGGGGTTGAAAGTTCGCGTTAATATTCAATAGAGGGGTGTGTGACCACTTGCTCCGGTAAATGATTACCTTCTATCTAAAATTAAAATCTAAACAAAAACAAACAAACAACTAGCCCATCGCAATCCACAGCTGGACTGGGTCTCTCTCAATGTTGGGAGGCCTTGGCCTACTGTTTCCACGCTGGCCAGACAGTTTGGAACAGGGCTTTATTTCAAGTTTTCCTTCTCTGGCAGTGATATCGTCTGCGTATTTTTCCGTTAGTCGCCTCTTACGACACCCTTCTGAAGAGATGGGATGGTGATACTTGTATTCTTTCTCCGTCACCACATTTTATAAAATTAAAATCTAAATTTAGTTATTTTCATTCATCTCAATATGAATAAGTCCTATAATGCCAAATTATTCATGTACCTAACTACGTTTCAAGGCGACTTTGGGACCATCTAACGAACATTCTTAAAATCCAATTAAATCGGTAGAGTATTCTTTTTAGAAAAGCACTCGTATACCTACCTAAATTCAAGTACCGTACTGGATATTGACTTATCCGATTTAAAATAACTAGAAAAGTTAGCATACTAATTGCGTCAAAAATTAATTCATTTAGATTTTAGCCGTTAAATATATCACCGACATAGTCGCAGAAGGTAATTTATAAAACAATCTTCAAACAAAATTGATTGCTGTCGAACAAGTATAGAAATTACGATAATTACTAGTAGCAAGGTGAACAAGTGTTCATTCTAACGATAGTCTCCCTACTAAGATGATTGACATCCGATATTATCGCGCCATTATTCATGAATGAACCATGATCAAAATAACGAGGGACGGCGCCAATCAAACGTTGTAATGGTCTGAGGTAGTTTTTACATTAGATTATTTTGTCACTAACGAATAGAGGATCGATCCATCGTATTGGAAATATACGTCACTCGTTTGTAGGGTTGCCTAATTAGAAAACTGAAATAATTAATATGGGACAATATATTAAGTGCGGGAAAAGCAAATTATTAAAATCGTTGCGGTTTTCTTGAAATGTCGCCAATGTTAAAACCAATAGCAGACTTTTCTTTTTGCCTCAGGTGAAAAACCCGACTGTATTGTCTTTTGAGAAACATAAATTTAGATACCAACAATACATAATATATACATACATACATATAAACACGTCTATATCCCCGGAGGGTTAGGCAGAGGTGAATTAACACCCACATTTCTCCAATCATTGAATTCGGCCCTACGTAATAGGAGGTGACCCTATTGCCGTCTTCCAGGCACTATTGTTAACTCAAGCCTTCCTTCCACCTGAGGCTGAATCTGGGCTTTATATATATGTTTGATGTTAAACAGCCCTATTCCTAAGTCGACACCTTGTACGACACAGCTTGGGAAGACACACCTAAAGGTATCTTACCATCAAAATTGGTTCAATCATTATTGTAGTTATGTGAGAACATACACAAGTTAAACACAACGCTCTCTTTTTGTCTTCGCCAATAAATTCTTCAGTCCATAATACATCAATAACCGATAGCATCACAAAGTAACATACGTTAGCAGTCTTCGGTATGTCATACACAGATGTACATATCAAATCGTATCAATCTCAGACTTCATAAGGTTGGTAATTTGTTTGTAGGCAACTGTATGAAAATATTTAATAATATTCCTCAAGATTTGGTTCACATATCACTTAATAAGTTTAAAATAGAAGTGAAAAAATATTTAATGAAAAAAGGTTATTATAAAGTAGACGAATACCTTAATGATAAGCATGGTCATCCTAGCTACTTGCTTAATAACAAAAATTAAAAAGATATAGTAGTACGAGCTTAAGTCAATGTTGAGTTTCTTACAGCAAACCTTACAGTGATAAAGGGAAAATAAAAGATATTGATAGAGGGCAGTGCTAAGCGTACAGCAGAGTGGATGACAGGATAGTATACAGACTGGGAAAGAGAACCATAGTACACTAAACCATATTATTAAAAAAGGAATCTAATTCTAATAATTAATTTTCTGAGTTTCCTGCTGGTATCCAAGATAATTCTAATAAATAATTTTCTGAGTTTCTTGCTGGTATCCTCTTAGTAGAACCAACCTACCGAACCAGCGAAAAATCTTTGATTGAATCATACAGTCGAGACGAGCGATTTGTCCTAAGAAAGATTATTTGTTTTATTTTTTTGTTTATTTCTTTGTTTTTAAGAATTAAACCGAGAGGATCTCATTTTGTAACAAATATTTCTATGCTTACTCATAGTTGTTATTACTAAGGTGTAATAAATAAATATGAATATTATTTCCTCTTATTTTATTTCACTATTAGCTAAAAAAGAATACATTTATAAACCTTTACAAATATAACAAAATATGCAGAGTTACAGGTACATTCATTTGTGTAGGTCAATTTGACCTATAATTGGGCTTTATAGCTAGTAAAATATGATTGGGCTTCTAGGGTTAAGATATCTAAGTGGAAGTTATCTAAATTAAAATATAAAAACAATACAGAATATTTCTAAACAATCCTGCAGTTTCAGGCGTCAAAGAATTCCTCCCCATGGATGTCAACTGGGAGGGTGGCCAGAAGGCTGGCGGCATTGTCACTTTGAATGGCAATACCAATCCTTTGCGCAAGGCATAAGCCAGCCCTCTGGTCACGGGTAGTGTCAATTAAACGTTTAAAATGTCTCTAAACAAAAGACGGGCACTTGGACCCCATGATCCTTACATTATCAAAACATAAAAGTAACATACGTCTGCAATCGTCGGTATTTTGTGCACAATTTTTGATGTACAATTCATATATCAATCTCAATCATACAGTCGAGACAAGCGAGATAACGTCAGCACGTGAGGTGCAAACGATACATCTTCGTTACGTTACAATTTGTCAATGGATGTTCTACGAGGGGCATTGCCCACTAAACTGAAGCTTACTGATCTTATCGTATGAATATGTGATGTGAAGTTAAATGGCGATATCAAAATATGCATATCGGCAGACAGTTACAAAATATTAATCCATAATACTAATATATAACATGTTTTTTGCTGTTTGAAAGTGGTTAAAGGTGATTCGATTTTAGTGATTTGCACGTACAGTTAACGACAAAAGTAGCTTAACTAATTCTAATTTATTGATCACGTTAGATTTTAAACCTTTCATAAAATATGCAACTCAAGTTTCGACTACATCGCTTCAGACGTTTTATTTTCGAAACTTTTTTACTGAACTAGAAAAATGCGGCTGTTAGATATTTATGACATTTTCTTTTCTCAAAGGCTATGTTATTGCCTTTTATTGCAAAGTTATCTGTACCTAAATATAAATCATCTTCTACCTGTAGATATATGATTTCATATCAATCAGTTTTTCCTACATTTATATAATGCAATCGAAAAAGACTAATTATTAATTTTAATAAATTTATTTAATATTCTATGAGTGATATTCGCGTAAACCTCTTTTTTATTTAACTTACTTTTAAACTTTCGCGATCCATAATATAATTAAAAAAATGTTTACGAAATTAACGCGATCATGGTATAGGTACATACATACCTTTGATTTGCCTTTTATGAGCCAGTCAGCCTGTGACCACGGCCGGTGTAACCTTGTCGAAACTTCAGGTAATTCCCGTAAACATTATTGTATTTCTTTTTTATAGTAAAAAAGAAAGTTGTCGCGAATAAATAAAGAAAAAATTACATTATAAAAAAATAATAAACAGTATAGATGTAAACTGACTGGTTGGATGAAATGGCGGCAGGTTACAGCAACTACATGTGACTCGCGAATGCCCCTTCGATTGAAGGGCAAAATTTATAAGAGCATGATCCGGCCTGCCGTCCTGTATGGATCGGAGAGTTGGCCAGTAAAGGTGACGGATGAAAGACGGTTGCATGTAGCCGAGATGCGAATGTTAAGATGGATGTGTGGTGTGACAAGAATGGATAAGATTAGGAATGAATATATTAGAGGAAGTTTGAGAGTAGCACCAATCATAGAAAAGCTACGAGGAAATCGTTTGTCCTGGTTCGGGCATGTAATGCGTAGGGATGAAAATAATGTCGTAAGGAAGGTACTAACTATGGAAGTGGATGGCTACAAGGGGAGAGGGAGGCCCAAAATGCGGTGGATGGACTGTGTGAAAGATGACATGGTTAAGAAGGGAGTGAATGTTGAAATGACTGCAACTAGAGATGAATGGAAAAAGAACACATGTTGCGCCGACCCCAAATAATCTTGGGATAAGGGCAGGAGGATGATGATATAGATGTAAACTGACTCGGGAAATAACAAAGGCGTACACTGGTGCGTCGCTGCTCGCTAGCTAATAACTTTTGAAGTCACGTGCCTTATTTTCTTCGACGTCCCCTAGAGGGTACACAAATGGAAAAACTTTCCGTGTCGTTTATAATCAATGCCATCCATAGCCTACGTAAGTACGTAACTTCGCATAGACCCGTGCCTCACAGACCGTTATTAATGTACCACTGCACTCGAGGACAGACCTACCATGAAACTCAAATAGGGTGAACCGTGTACCCTAGTGATGTACTCGAGCAGTTTCAAGATTGAATTTTGCGCGCTTCGTTTAAATTTCGAATGGTTGCCGCGTTGGATGAAGAAATTATAAAGACAGAAAATGAATTAGGTTTAAAGATTAAAAGTAATCAATTTTTTTTTAATTCACTCGTAAAGGAACCTGTTTTTATTGTGTGATATTTTGAACATTAGGGTCAATTATTTACTGATTTACTTCAATTTAAATATAGTGTCCGAACGATTTTGACTACAAAGTATCAAAATGATATTAAAACCAAGGTGGATATTAAGATCATTCAAACTCACAATGTGCAGAATATACGAGCAGGAACCAAGCGGTTTGGAGACTCTTTTCTTTGCCGCACCAACAAGACCTGGAATTCATTACCAGCTCACGTGTTTCCTTCTTCCTACAGTCCCGGTTCCTTTAAGCAAGGCGTGAAAAAGCATCTGATGAGGCCGCCAAGCTGAGTGAACATTACTCAGTGTCTGTATTGGTGATCCTCTTTCCTGAGACTTTTCATTTAGCTAACCATCAGGTGAAGTCAAGTTGGCGTGTCCTAGACAATAAAAAACAGTTTTATTGATCCAAATTTTATTATTATCCGAACTAAAGGTTTGCACCAAATATCAGAACAACCAAGGTATTTATTTCATTTTTTGGGTACTTTGTTCGTCAACATCGATATAATGCTGACTATACCTAAATATATTAGTGTTCATCACTTCTGAGCGCGACTGTACTTTAAATAAAGAAAAGTCTTTCAAATACTTCGCAGTACCTACTAATATATATATACTTACGTTGGTCGTACTTACGTACTTATAACGTTTGGTCTCAACGGAAGTGCAAACGTATGGACAGAATACTCAACGTGATTTTCTACACACATAGCATTGTGTGCCAAATGAAAATGTTAATCCACGCCTCATTAACCAAGTTACAGCTAAGCCTTGATTTTCCTTCAGTTGATTATCAACTGAGTACTAGAATGCACGATTTCGCCATTAGATTTTCATATAACTAATTGTGTAATAATTTATTGTATATTTTTTGTGTAGGATTGGATAATAGTGATGTTTTCAAGACATTGCTCATTTATTCGTAAAGTTATGTGGACATTTACAGTGATAAGTAGACAATAAAAGTGAATAGCGACTTATAGTGTGGTGTAACAATTACTTACCGGGAAAAGTGAACATTTTATGAATTTTAATGGTAACAGTTTTCCCTCTTAGTGACCATGGCTCCATCAAGCGACGGCCGCGCGTACTACTTCAGTATATATCACACCCATCTAACCACACTAACTACGACTTGTATAAGTTTAGCTATTCGGTAAGAGATGGCGCTATAAGCAACTTTCTTATATTGGAACCAAATTCAATAACTACAATGTTATTATGAGATTATTATACATTATATTTTATTATAAGTATAAATATTATTAAAATGAACTGTAATTTATTTCTTCACATGATTTGTTTCTAGTGTTGTTGGATTTGGTTAAAGTATTTTAAACTTTTATAAGTTAGTAAATTGGATATTTTTATCATGCATATTTTATTTTTTTTGTTTCAGGCCGAGCCGGGTGATACAATAGCAACAACCAAAGAAGGTATGTGTCTTTTAAATTTCTTGCACTCATAAATATAGTGTAATGTTTTTCACTTTACACAACGGTAATTGAGACCCTAGAAGGGCATGCGGTTTTAATCGGATGCTTTTAGTAGTAGTATTTTTGGGAATATCTGCACGAAAAAATTGTACTTATATGCTCTTCGTTTACGTATGATGGCTGCCTCATATCTTGAAGAGTTATCCGCAGGGTCTTTTAAGCGGAGCGTGAAAAGCATCTGATGAGGCTGCCAAGCTGAGTGCCACCATTGTAACATTGTTTAGTGTCGATAATGGTGACCCTCTTTCATTTATTTACTTTGCCTTTAGCTTACCATCAGGCGCGGTGAAGTCAAGTTGGCGTGTCCTTGATAAAAAAAGAAATAATCCTGAGAAGTGAAGACGCAACACAACCTTAATTATTTTTTATATAGAACACGTCAATTAGACTTCGCCTTGCCTGATGGTAAGCTGAAGGCAAAGGCTCAGAATAGAGGGTCACCATTACTTACACATACCATGTGACAATGGTGACAGATAATCATCTATCAGTAGCAACTTTTGTAAATTGTTCTTAAAGACATAAAATCAAGTTTTCACATTTTAATTTGCAGAAGAATGGGTGACGCGTAAGAAGAGCGAAGTGACAACAACACGTCAGATCGCGACGAGGGTCAAGCGCGAACTGATATTAGAAGATGGCCGCATCCTCAGCGACTCTGGTCCTAAGATATCCACCTCCGTCAACGAAGACACTCATACCACCAATTTTCAACAAACTGAAGTAAGTATCTACTAACTACGTGTGTGACTCCTCTGATGTTGCACACGTTTATAGGTCACGGTAACCACTTTCCATCAGATGGGCCGTGAGGATGATGGTGATGGGCGAGGTGAAGTCAAGTTGATAAAAAAACTATTTAAAAAAACTAGGTTGCTTTAGGAAGTTCTCCAGGAAGTTTAATTATTTCTTTAGCAAGGGTATTAGAAGGTTTCTACAGGCTCGCAGCATGAGTGCGAAGCCTACAGTACCTGCGGGTGTTACCTTACCCACGTTCATAGATTACGGTAATCACTTTCCATGAGATGGGCCGTGTGCTTGTCTGCCACCAAGGTGGTACAAAGGGGCTATCCATTATCTTTCGTTTTCTGATGATAATTTGTTATCATCATCAGAAAACGAATGTTCTGGTTTATAAACTTGTAATATTCTTAAACAAAAAATCAAACAGAAATGTTTGTTTGAATAGCATATAATACAGTTTGCATAGTTTGTATTTTTTTATAAAAATTAATTCATAACCAGTTGTATATATTTTAATTGTACATTCATAATAGTCTCGGTCGCTCGAGGCATGGCTCGAATTAACAATAGTGCCCGGAATACGGCAATAGGCTCACCACCAATTACGTGGGACCGAATACAATTATTGGTGAAATGTGGGTGTTAATTCACCTCTGCCTAACACTCCAGGGATAAAGGCGTGATTGATGTATTCATAATAGGGCAGTTGAGTGTAAATGAACAACTAAAAAATGCATATCGAGGAACAAACAAGAAAAATCTGTATTTCTGCTGTGCATTCCGGATAACCTGCGAAGCATCCGGGTCGATTTTAATGGGATTTTTATGGCAGATAACTCATGTTATAGGTAAGGGCTTTAATGGTATTTAATGAAATGATCAGTTATTTTCCTCCTATAAGACTAAGAAAATATGTTCACCTTTTCTAGAAACTTTGTAAATTATATTTATATTATGATTAAAATAACTACTTATTTGAACGATAGGATGTGATATACCTACCTACTTGTAGTGTATAGCTAATTGGCAGGTACTTATGGGACATTTATGTGCATGTACCGCTATCTTTTGGCTGTCGGCTTATTGGCGACCCTAGAGGAAAGAACGTCAAAAGTTCACAGTTAGTTAAGGTATGAACAATTATTTATTTTTAGTTGGTTCAGAACACTAAGTAACTGAAAGCATACCTATATTCGTATATATATATATTCACGTCTTTAGGGATAGGCATAGATGTATAACCACATTTCACCAACTATGATATTCTGTTTCACGTGATCTTTTTTATCAATTTTTTAGCCCCCTTGGTGATACGTGGTGAAGTTTCTGACTGCCAACCCTTCTAGCCAGAATCACGTGTATTTTTTTGGTACAAGTAATTTAAAAAAGCAGAATATTCACTTTTTTCGCACATAGTTTAGAAAAACTAGATATATGTCTTACTATATACCTCTACATCCCCCTGATAGCATTTCGTGAATTTACGTAATCTGTTGAGCCTCACTTGATTTATGGACAGCTCCTAATTGGGGATGAATCTATTGCTTTCTCACATCTAATTATATAGTGAGCGCGTCATATTAGTTTAGACAATATCGACCTTAACGTTAAATTAATTCAGTAATGATATACCATGGTACATTTTTTTGCCAGCACCGTGTACCTGACAATGAGGTTGGTGAAGAAGCATCACCTAACGGAATCGAGACCGGCGGTGCGGACGCGATTGGAGCGCCCCCAGACGGTAAATAGACATTACATTTTTATTGTAAACGTCAAACGGCGCAAATACTGTAACCTGACAGGTGATTATGTTTTTGAGCCGTTTGGGGTTGAAACGTTAGGGACGTGGGGTCCAAGTGCTCGGTCTCTATATAAAGACTTGGCAAAGCAGCTGATCGACGCTACGCTGGTTATTATCTTGCACAGAGGATAAGCATTGCCATTCAACGTGGCAATGCTGCCAGCCTTCTGGGTACGTTACCGGTCGGTGATGATGCGGAGGAATTTCATGACGCATTATGTATGTAATTTTTATGTTTATTTTATTTTAGTGTATTTTAGTAGTTATCAAATAATAGCTTTAGTTTTAATTTTTTTATTGTTTAAGCATTCTTTCATCAATGTATGAGTATGAGGCTCCGTCAGGACTATGCTCCCAAACCGCTACATTTGTTGATTGATGGATTGATTGATTCCTCTGGCGCATGCTTTCCTCTTGAAGTTAGGGGCTCAGATGGAGTCGACCCTGTAAAAGCCAAGATAAAACTAGACTGGAGGAGAACGAGGCCGGAGTTCAATTTCTTAAGTGTAAGTTTTACATGCAACCGGAGCTAACGTTCTGATGATGATGAGATAAGAGTGGTGCCACCCAACTACAGAACCCTAAGAAGTGGCTTTACAGAATACCGCGGTTATAATAACCTCGCGTTGTGTTCCTGGCGGTGGGTAGGGTAACCAGAGTTCACTGGAGAGTTTTTGTGCTGTCAGTGGGAAGGCCAAAAGCTTTTCTTGCTTTGTCTTCTACACTGACGGCACAGGACAGGGTTGGGACGTGCTCCCAACCCTGTCCTGTGCCGTCAGTGATACAAAACCGCACTACAGGAGTGGGATTGCCATCAGGTGGGGCGTGTGCTTACCATGCAACCACCTAAGTGCATGCCACCTAAGTGGTATTAAAAAGTCACCATAGAGATTATGTAGTTGGCACAATGCTTTACTAACAGTAAAAATAAAAAATAAAAATATTATTTAATAAAAATAAAATAAAAATTCACAGAAGTGGACGGTCTTCTCCTCGGGGGTGTAGTAGCCCCGGCTGGCACGAAAGTGTTAGTGACGTCATGCGTGGTTGCCAACCCGGACGGCAAAGTACGAGAGAGCAAAGACCGCAAAGTGCTAACCAGGAACATCACAGAACGAGTCCAGGAGACCGAGGAGCAGATACACAAGGGAGATACGACACACGATGTGAGTACTAAGTTTAATTTTGCACTTCTTCTTTATTGTGTCGATGGCAATATATTAGTACTATGTGGTATTAGATGTGGGCAGCCCAAAACTCGGAGGCTTTCTTTAATATATAGATCTCTTTAATGTATGTGGCGGCGTGGTTCCCGGCAGAGTAGAATTTGGACCACCCAATCTCTTCCCACGCGGTGTCGTACAAGGCGACTTAAGGATAGGGCTGTTTAACATCAGACAGATATATACTGCCCAGACTCAGCTTCAGATGAATAAACAGTAATCAATAGTGCCCGGAAAACTGAATGGCTCACCCCTTATTACGTGGGAACGAATTTAATGATTGCTGAAATGTGGGTGTTAATTCACCTCTGCCTAACCCTCCGGGGATAAATGCGTGATTATATGTATGTATGTATATATACAAAGGATAGATACAGTAAAATACTGTAAGTGAAGTTTTGCTACATATAAAATACAAGTGGTGGCCTTATCGTACGAGACAATCTCTACCAGGAAACCATAGAATGGAGTGATTTAGATAAATAGATAAATTATACTGAGTGGGCAGTTTCCAGTGTATATTATTACTACTTAAGTTAGTTTAATGCGATCAGTGGGCTTACCATGAAGTCTTAAAACAGGTCAATAAATTAAACATCTGCCATTTACTAAATGCATACATTTTTTTATTTTTTATACCACTTAGAAGGCAGACAAGCACACAGCCCACCTGATGGAAAGAGGTTACAGTGACCTATGAACGTGTGTAACACCAGAGGAGCACACTCGCGCTGCCGACCTTGTAAGCTGAGAGTTTCTGTGTAGATGACAAAGCAGGATAAGCCTTTAGTCTTCCCACTGACAGCACGAATTCTCCAGTGAGCTCTGGCTACCCTACTCACCGCCGGGCACACAACACGAAGTTATTATGGCCGCGGTATTCTGTAGAGCGGAGGTACTTCCCCAGTCGGACTGCTCATTTGGGCGGACATAATCTCATATAAATATATATGATTACAAAGCTATACTCGTATTTGCAGTTGGTAGTATGACATCAGTTCAATTATTGACCTGTTTTTAAGCGTTCATGGTACGGGCACGTAGTTTATATATTCTGTGGTACGCATAGTTTAACTAGCTTGTGTTATAGAATCTAGAACGCGGATAAACATACCTCGATACTTTTTTTTGTAAATGCATACATATATTATATGTAGAAACAAAAAATGTACATATACATGCATACAAATATTTGCACTGAGCGGGAATCGAACTCGTGTCCCCTGCGTAGCAGTCGAACGTTCTACCGCTACGCCGCAGAATCATCAATCATCATCAAAAGTGTACAATGGTCAAAAACACACTTCGGTCAAAGTGCATAACGTCAATGAAATGACAATAATGCACTAAATGAATTGCACATTTTTCGATATCTAAACATTTTAAATTTTTATTTTTGTCTTTAAATTAAACATAGGTACTTCATTTATTTGGTACGATTTTATGATTAAATGTAAAACAGTTGAATATCTTTATATTACATTTGCATTTAGTTTCAATGCCTTGAAGTATTAAAATGGTTGCTTTTATTTCTGCTTTTTGTTTTCCTTTGTTTGCTTGAACAACTGCGAGTTGTTTAATTTCAATAATTTTATGAATATGTTCAACACCTATAAACACACAGATTTAGATTAGACTAGATACGACAAGCCGTAGGTACTTGGCAGTGTTTCATTATTCGCGAATTATGCATCAATTGAAATGTTTCTAGTAGCATCTTCACTAAACTAATAAGATTTTTAAACTATTTTTTACCGCGGTTATATATTTATAACCGCGGTAGCCTAGTGGTATGGGTAATGGACTGCTGAGACGAGGTCTTGGGTTCGAACTCAGGTTTTATCATGACACACGCCAATGACTTTTCAATGCTTTTCGAAGTTATGTGTGTATTTATCGCAGGTTTATAAGTCCCCGGTTAATGGCAATAGACTCGCCACCTATTACATTGGGACCTAAACATAAACTGGCGAAATGTGGGTGCTAGCACCTCTGCCTACCCCTTCGGGGATATAGGCGTGTGTTTATGTTATGTTATGTCATATGATTATGTATGTAGGTAGTGGCTAAAAGTATACATTCGATTCCATTAATATTTCCAAAAAAAAGAACTAAAGGAATTGATAATGTGCTCCTTTTCGAAGTCGGTTAAAACGGATATTAACGTGATCACGGTAATTACTTTCCGTCAGATGGATCATGTTCTTGTCTGCTACCTAAGTAATATAAAAATAATATCATGTTAAGCTTTCTTTTTACAAACTTAGCTCAAACTCAGCGCAGGTATTTAATTTATTTTAAATGTTTCTTGTGACGTTATCGTTCTAGGCGAGTTAAAGACACATTCGATTTTCAAACTATTTAATGTACATTCAGTATCTAGTGTACTTTAAGTCTATGTAATACACGATAGTACCACTATGGACCCATAACAAGTGAATTTAATAACACGTCAGAAAACCTCGATTGCAGCAATTTACGAACGCTTTTAGCTATTCGATGATGCTCTTATCTAAGACCTAAGATACAACGTAGGGGACATGTCAGCCCGTCGCTGTGACACAAGTTCGATTCCCAACTTAGTTATCGGTCGATAGCCGTTAATGGAACCATGAGAAACTGTTTTTATTAGACTGTTGAGCTATTTTTGTATGGTAAAGATTTTTAAAACAGTTAATATGTTTTTTCCCGATTTATGTTTTATGTGCTCGAGGCTTTTTTTATACAACTTAGGTGGCAGACAAACACACAGCCCACCTGATGGAAAGTGGTTATCGTGTCATCTCTCTGGATCTGGCTATCCTCGGGTGCGGGGACCACAGGGTCTCCAACTCGTCCCCGGAAACGGGGAGACTCGCAACGCGCTCCGCTACCGAGTCATTTTGTAGCTAGACTAAAAGACGATCGAAACTGAATTAGGAAAACATTTGGAGGAAGATGATTTTTTTAAATGTTCTTTTGTCGAAATTTCATTGCTAATTGTAGGAATCTTCATTTGCCACGGCACAGCATGATACGATTGCATTGGTATAAATTGCGTTCATTATTTGTATAAATTCAACTTTCTACCTTCACGGTTATTTCACTAAAAAATGGATGACGGTTTTCGATAATTATTATAATAACTTTGGGAATGAAATAGTTAAGGTTACGGTATTTTGTTTTCGGTTTTCGCAAGCTGATGTTGTTACCTATCGCTTACCTTTGTCCGTGTTATGTAATTTATTAAATAAAAAAAAAGATGCAATATCGTATGAAAATATTCTGTAAGTAGGTATGCGTGTGTGACACTGAGCTTTTGGTTTGCTACTTCCTTTGTTTGTTCGTGAAATGTTCTATCCGTATAGGTACGTGTTTCCTTCTTACAATCTCGTCTTCTTTGAGCAGGATTAGAAAAAGCATCTGTCGACAGCGCCAGGATAGTGGCCACCGTTATAGGATTAACAGAATTACCTGCTCTAATATACAAGTGGCAATTCATTGCTGGTGTTTTATATGCTGAGAGGGGGTTTGAATTGACCTTTATGACAGTTGTCAAAATACGTATCCATTCCATACATAAACATAACATAAACTCACACCTATATCCCCGAAGGGGTAGGCAGAGATGCTAGCACCCACATTTCGCCAGTTTATGTCTAGGTCCCAATGTAATAGGTGGCGAGCCTATTGCCATTAACCGGGCACTTACAAACCTGCGATAAATACACACATAACTTCGAAAAGCATCGAGAAGTCGTTGTTGTGTGCCATGGTAAAACCTGGGATCGAACCTACCCATACCACTAGGCTACCGCAGTTCCTAGGCTACCGCGGTATTATATAGTACATACAATAAATAGGCTCGATTAAGATAGAAAAAACAATTATCGGTTCAGGGGGAAGAATCAAAAACCAATGTTTATAAATGATTCTAACATCATTCATTGGTTCTGATACCTAATTCGTATGAGTATCGGTAGATGGCTCTCACCGTCGCTGTAAGACGGATATATACAGGAAAATTTGGATGGTTTCAGGCGAGGTTCGGTGGTTCACTGGCTCAGCGGTCAGAGCAGTGCCCCTGCAAGGGAAAGATCACGGGTTCTAACCTCGCCTGAAACGATTAATTTTTTTTAATCAATTTGAATAGCTAGCATACTTAAATTTCATTCAACTAAATACGCTTGCAATGCCAATTGCCACTTATTCAGGGGTGCTGGTGTTATTTTATTCTTTACACTGATTTCCGTTTTATTTCAAACTGACAATACCTGCGAAATATAAAGCTTACAACAGTTACTAATGAGCTAATTATATAACAATACACCTCATTCCGAGCTTTCCGCAAACTTGGCGAAGGTCGTAGGTTTAATGAATGCAGACATTGTAACGTGACTTCAAGAATGCCTTTATATTTTACTGGTTGTGCTTTGCCCGGATGCAATTAAAGGACTTTCCAAAGTTTTCGAAACCTTGTTTTGACATTAGCATTAAAATAATCGCTGGGAGAGGTTATGTCGGACTCGAACCGACTAAAACACACGATGACTGTGGGTCGTTTTTGGGTGCCGACACAGAGCCGTCTCTTTCGATCTGGCTCTTTGCTCGGGTGGTAATCGGGTTATTTATCATGTAGTCTTGTACTGAGTTTCCGATGTGAGTCCTAATGTGAGTGACCATTATACGGCATTTCCGCCCAATTGAGCAGTCCGACTGGGGAAGTACCTCCGCCGTACCGAATACCGCGGTTATAATAACTTCGTGTTGTGTTCCCAGCGGTGAGTAGGGTAGCCAGAGCTCACTAGAGAATTTGTGCTGTCAGTGGGATGACTAAAGGTTTGTCCTGCTTTGTCCTCTACACTGACGGCACAGAGACTCTGTGCTTACAGAGTCGGTAGCGCGAGTGGCTTCTCTGGTGTTACACACGTTTATAGGTTACCGTGCTAACCACTTTCCATCGGGTGGGCAGTGTGCTTGTCTGCCTCCTAAGTGGTATAAAAAAAAACTTGTTTTTACAATTACACAACAAAGAAAAGAAATCATAAAAATAAATATAGGTGCAGAAGCATTTAAAGCGAGCTGCCTCATATATGGCATTTTTTTATGTGTAAACAACTAATTGTATTTCGAAACTAATATACAAACGAAACCGTTTTGGAGTCCAGGCACAGATACACACACATAAAGTTTATAAATGATAAAATATATTAATAGGATCTTTAAAAATGGACCTCAGAGGACAATAATAATTATTTCTGATTACTTCCATTGGACAAAATAATAAATAGTGTAAAAAATAACATCGGCGCCTGTTGTCTCGTCTTTTTGTCTCAACTTAAGCCGGTAAAGAGAACTTGAAATTCATTCGTATGACTCACGACCGGCCCAAGATACACCATTTTTCTTTAAGCACTTCACGCCTACGAGGCTTTTTGTTCGTGTAATGAGAAAGTACGGTGTACTAGTGCGTATTATTTACGCGTAGCATAAACTTGCTCCTAAATGCCTCGTACTAATGGTGCGATATCAATTCTAAACGCAATCTGATTTAAAAAAAAGTTAGCTATATTAATTTTCTTAAATCCCGTTAGGGCTGGTTTATTCCTTGCACAAAGGATTGGTATTGCCATTCAACGGTCTGGCCTTCCTCCCAGTTGACATCGATGAGGAGGAATTTTTTGATGCCTGAACCTGCAGGATTGTATAGGTATATTCTGTATTGTTTTTATATTTTAATTTAGATAAATCTAGAATAGTTAAATATATATACTCCTTGAGTCTAGTTGAAGTTGTATTAAAATGGAAAACAATATATTTTGATACTCCTTATATCTTAATTAAAGATTAATTTTCTTTCGTCTTTAATCAAACATTCTGTCTCGTTTACAGATTTTACAGGATAAGTGTAAATAATGAAATAATATCAAAAAAAAGCGAAAGAATCCGTTGAAAATAGATGTTTTTCAACGATAGGTAATCCATACTTTTACGGGCTTTAATTATTTTCCTTCGCTTATTCAGAGTGTATTAGAAATAAAATCTGAAGAGATTGCAGGCGCTCAGACCCATTTTTCTTTAATTAATTTGGACCTTGATTTTTTCTCCATATATAAATATTGTTTTATTATCTTAGGCTACATTACCACTAGTTTATACATACAAAATAATAAATTTAGTTTAATTTTAATTGCGTTAATCTACTTTATTTCCTTGTTGTGCTAATTAATCACCAACGTTGAGTCATACGCGGGCAAATATAATATTTTAGGTAGGTAACTTATGTTTTTTGTAATTAGATTTAACCTTCCCCGACAAAAGGGGTATTCAACACAAAAATATTTTTCAATTCGAAATAGTAGTTTCTGAGATTAAAGATTTCAACCAAACAAACAAAGTCTTTAACTTTATAAGTAATGTTAGTTTAGATTGTGCCTATGCTCGAATCTTTGGAATAACTATGATTAGGTATAGCAAAGCAAACGCACTTGAATTTAGAATACCTAGTGGTATGGGTAATGAACTGCTGAGACGAGGTCTCGAGTTCGATCCCAGGTTTTACCATGGCACACACCAATGACTTTTCGATGCTTTTCGAAGTTATGTGTATATTTATCGCAGGTTTATAAGTGCCCAGTTAATGGCAATAGGCTCGCCACCTATTACTATATATAGACGTGAGTTTATGTTATGTTAATTTAGAATAGTGCATTCGAATAACCAGTGTTATCTTACTCGCATATACGATGCGAGTGAGCCTACCATCATATTATTATCAATTTATAACCATATTATCAAATATCAAGGAATTATCAGGTTAATATAATTCCTTGCTATTTTATTACGCCTTTTCAACTTTGTTAATATACAGACCCCTAGACAAGTGGCATTTCTTTGGCCAGCGTATTGTAGAACAGAATGACGTTTTTGACATGTGTTGACAACTGGCTTACGTATGTATACCTGTAGGTACGTACGTACATTCGTCAATTTATTTCTTGCAAGTGAGTAACAATAGTAAGATACGAAACATAAAATGGAGCACCGCTTTATTCAGATGAGCGTCCACATAAATCGATGGGGATTTAGAAATTATAATTTGTTCGCGGAGATAGGTCGCCGCGGGCGCCGCGCCCACGCCGGTCCGTCCCGCAGACTGCAGCTCTCGGAAAGACCTTTGTTGCACATTTTTGTATTAACTATTTGTGCTATCAACTGTAGATGTATTTAGGAATAGTTAAGTTATTTAGAACGATAATTTTTAATAAATAAAATACGCATAATTTTTGATAATTAAAGTGTTTCAAACATGTACCAAAAGTTGGTACTTTAGAGACCGGGATCAATAATTATTTTTGATGTCCGTGTTATTTTTATCCGGGGGAGATTGCCACCTCACTCCCAAACTCAAGAAGAGAACCTGTCTCAGAGCTTTGTCCATTGATTAACAAGTTCACCAACTTGTGAAGTTATCATCATTTAAATGGAGACGTATTTTCCTTATTGCATCCGAGGTGCTTTTATAGCTCAGGGTCCGCCTAAAGACTCTTCCTCCTCCAAGGGGCAGGCAACGTTAACTTAGACCAAAGTTTCTTTTCTAATACACTCAGAATAAATAAAAAAAAAATAAACTCTGGGTTCGTGAGGTCCGAGCGCATGGTCGCTTTACAAAGAAATAGCAAAATGACTGGTCGTTGCTTCGCGTGACCAAAGGGCGGGCCTCTTTTTCGCACAACGGATTGGCATTGTCATCCAACGGGGCAATGCCGCCAGCCTTTTGGGTACATTACCAGTCGAAATCGATGGGAAGGAATTTTTTTGTTGCTTGATTTGACTCTTTTGTATCCTATTTTATATTCTACGATATTCTACACAACGCTATCTAGACCCATGGTAAGCATAACTTATCTAGCTTGTGTTATGGGATCTAGAATGCGGATAAACATACTTAGATACTTTTTTTTGTAAATACATACATATTATACATAGAAACACCCAGACCAATGCAAATATACATATTCATGCATACAAATATTTGCACTGAATGCTCTACTGCTGCGCCACGGAAGTCGTCAAGTATAACTTTATATCTTACCACAAAATGTATTTATTTGAAATAAAATTCATCGATGTATATAAAAAAAATAGAGATTATGTCATGTTTCATACTCGAGTTTTCGTGTCTTATATTCGTGTGCATGCGTGTGTAAATATATAATTTGTACTGTAAAGTACCTGCGATGCTTCTTACTACTCTGTGTCAGTTCACAAGTCAGTTGTACCGTGACCCGCTCGTGTTGCAACCGCCCAGTAAACTACACAAATGCTGGCAATATGAACGAATTTATTTATGTGCTATTTCGGTACTATACACCTAGTATTGCCGCAATAATGATTTGATAGCGCTGACATTTTCACGCGTTTGCATTTTGGCAATTTATTGCTTTAGAGCTTTTGGGTGAACCACTAAACATTCCAATATATTATTGCAAACGTGTACCATAATTAATTTAAGTGTACCATAAATCCGACCGAGTACAATTAACTTCATTGCGATTAGAATCGAAATATATATGTCGTTTGGTATTGAAATTAGGAGCATTGGCCATAATTTCGCGTAATACCTAAATTGCAAAATTCAGTGTTACAATGTAGGTAGGTATACAAAAATCTATGCAATCGTACGCAACTAGGATATCAGTCGCCTCATCGTTCGGCCTTTACTCTGCACATTTGACCCAGATGTTTGTATACAGATATTGCGATATTGAAAGTGATGCTCTAACGAAAGTGATCGCCCATTTACTTTAGGACCGATAACTTGTCAGCCCTTGTAAATGCCTGATATTTTTTTGTACTATCTACTTGGTACCTTGTTCATTTTTGTTAGTACCTTATTAGACAAGAAGGTTTGCGGATATTTGAAATTGGTACTAGATCAATTGTTAGGCACATTTCTATTTTGGTACTATATTCTCGTTATTCTTTTGTCAGTCCTGAGGCGACAAAATACTTAGGCTTTCGTTAGATCATCGTTGATTACAAATATTGGTATATTTGAATTGGTTATCGCCCTTTTTTGGCCCTATGTTTATATGTATTTTACTGGTATAATGCATTTTTGTTAATAACATAGTTTGAATATACTTAATTAAGAGTTAGGAGAATCTTTAGATGACAATGCGTCGGAGGTTCGGGAACAATGGCATACTTGAGGGAGGCCTATGTCTAGCAGTGCACTGCGGTAGGTTAAATGATTGATTGAATTATTTTCTTGTCTTTGGTAAAACAGATATGGGAATATTGATACACTTATGACTCTCTGAATAATGCTAATCTGTTAAAAAATATATTTGAAATTGTTTAAATGTCTAAGTCCGAAAATTCTAATTAGAATAGTATATGGAACAGTAATCATGTTGTTATTCTTATTACAAGGAGAATCGATAGTTTAAAAAAAGATTAAAGTACTCCGATTGAATAGTCTTCGATCGCGATCCCGACATGTAAGACAATTGGAAACGAATTGCAATCCCAATCACTAAACCTATTTTTTATTCAACGCAATTTGAACAGTGCCTATCTAAGCACTCGGCTTTGCAACGTCGGCTAGTAATTTGACCTTACGCCGAGCATTAGTAGGAGTGCCCGGCGTGCTTTCAACGCGGATAGCAATAAAACCACAAAATATGTGCTTCACATTTACAAAATGCTGCGAAACTTCATGGATGTGGTCTTTTTTGTGTACTCTAGAATAAAATTAGACCGATTTGGTGCCGTTTGTTAGTCTCGTGCCTTGAAATAAAGACCATTTTATGCAAATTGTTTGTTTTTATAGCAAAATGGACAAATATATTTAATATTTCTTGTTAAGTACTTCGAGTTATTGCTAAAATTAACTTTTCAAAAAACTTGAATGTGCGATTTAGATATTTATTTAAAGTTAAACGTATCTGTTTTAAAAATAAGCAGTATCTTCAATCGATTTTACTGCTGACGTTTATATGATCGAGCACACGCTGAGTGCCTCATCCAATGATGGATACAGGAGATTTCCTAGTCAACTCCACGATTATAACGCTAGATGAGAGCCGAGGTAGCCGCTCTCAGGACAATAATTTAAGATGTTTAGATAACATCTACAAGCCTCGTGCGGTGTGCCCAAGAATTCATGTGATCACTTCTTAGATCCAATCTTAGATATAGCCTCTGCGAGGTGATGTTACGAAAAATTATCTCTGACTATGGAACCTGTTTACTGTCAAAGATTATGAATTCCCGGAGCCCGCTCATTGCGTGTACCGTGTCTACCCTATATTAATATTTATTTGTGCGATTTGCACACTAAACAAATTTAGAACGGACTGTTGAATTAATGAACTTGGATGTTCGCCTATTATTATATTGTTTGCAGCGTTTGAGGGCGAAAGATTTACGGCTTATTCTCTCAATCTATTGTTCTCTGCATTAAATTCTTACACAATGGTAGATCTTCCATTAATATTTCTATTTAATTAAAAGCACTTGACTAGCGCATTGCATCATAAGATTTATTGATTCTATAATTTCTGTTAATGTAATTTTGTTACTGACCGTAGCGTTCGTTTGCGGACCTTTGTTTTGTTTTGTTTTCATTCGTCAATGAACAATATTTTCGAAGTGAACATTATGATCGGCCTTGACCTTTTGGAACAAAAGTGGAGGCGTTGCAGGTGTTTTTATAGATAAATCTAAAATATGGCGCAGGTCGTTTACAATAATCACAATGTATCGCCATAATTGCGTAACCCTTACAGTTTGTATCGTTTTAATTGCACGACGTTTACATTTAAAGTACCTACGTATTACCATTTGATATCAAACCTACATCTAAAAGTGATTCAAATGTAAAAATAGTGTATAATATATTAAAAAACATCCGCCATTTTACTTCGCTAAACGTAAACAGATGTAAAATTAAATTTCTATCGGAGATCTTCTTGTTGTAACATGATAAGCAGTTAGTTATCATTAATTACTATTGGCATAATATCTAATTGAATCAGCTAGGTCCACGCCCAGAGCTTAAATATTTCAATGCATCTGTACCTGTAGAATACAGTACTCCATTAATTTATATAACATTTATCGAATGAATTCTAACAGCTAACTGTTAGAATATTTATAAAGTCTAATGGCACCACGGTTGTCGGCAACACGAATAATGTTTCCGTTCTTGACATTTATTACATTTATATTGACATACTCTCGTCCTATTACGCGAGGATAATAATAATGTTTTATTTTGACATTTAGGTATTCAATGTGGTTATTTTCTTGGTTGCTGGTTTAGACGTGGTCGTTTCATGCCTTCTTTGGTTGAGTTTTGTTTGTTTGCTGTGTTTATTAGTGGCATGACTATGTTTTAATTTATTGTTTTTTTGTGAGCTGTTGGAACAAACAGATGTTTGTTTTCTAACAAAGTATACTTTATCGGCAGCGTAGAATTGTCCAAATGGGGTGTCGTACAAGGTGACTAAGGGCGATATATATAGCCCAGACCCAGCCTCAGATGCATGGTTTGAGTCAAAAATAGTGCCCAGAAAACGGCAATAGGCTTACCCCTTATTACGTGGGACCAAATTTCATGATTGGTGAAAAGTGGGTGTTAATTCACCTCAACCTAACCCTTCGGGGATAAAGGCGTGATTATATGTATGTACATCTACTTGAATATTCAGTGAATATATTTTGCACACCTTTGCGAAATTATCAAGCAATTTTGAAATGTTGAACTATTGGTAGTTCCGCGTGATAGATGACCTTGAAAATGATTAAATCTTGCGTTGCTACTATTGATTATTAGCTTAACACTAACGCATTCTAATCAAGAGTCAGTAGACTTGTAAGCAGTCTGTAACAGTAAGCTAAGTGGGATATCCACGAATATTATATCGGTGGTCTGTCGGAAAATATATAAAAAATGTTATTTTCCAATATCTATACTATCTTTCTGTTTGTGCTGTAAAAAGTTTATAAACTCAATGATGAATTTCAGTAGCAAGTCCCAGAGTGTTTTAACATGAAAAGAAAAAACAATAATCCTTAATATTATTTTAGTTATGATTAAACTAATCGTTTTAATTTGAAATAATATGATATCAGGTTCAGTGCTAGATTTGATGTCATTAAAATTTAATGGGATTCACTTTGCAGTTAACTAGTGTAGACTATTCAACGGTAGATGTGTATGATAGTAGCAGCGTCAGTAGTTTAGTTTTTTTTTTTTTTACGTGCGCAAAATCCCACGGATGGGCAGGTCCCGGAGCCGGTGGAAGAGGTTATGTCGGACTCGAACCGACTAAAACGCACGCCGCCTGTGGGTCGTTTTGGTTGCCGAAGGTGAGGTTGACAGGCATATCCCTCGCACCCCGGCCGACTCAGGGCCATCTCTAACGATCTGGCCCTCTTCTCGGGTGTGGGGACTACAGAGTCCCCAACCGTCGGTAGCTTAGTGGTTAGGGAGTCGGTCTTATGATCGAGAGGTCCCAGGTTCGAATTCTGGTCATTGCACTACCGACGTGAACCCATTCCTAACACAAGCAAGTTAGCTTGGCTGGAGGAGTTAGAGGGAATATTAGTAATTACGGTTCTAATATTCTTTAAAAAAAAATATAATGTATGGTTTGATATTATTTACTTTATTAAGATGTTGAACTGGATCTAGGTGAAGGTAACGTTAGACATTGGAATAGAATATTAATTGAATTACAAATACAATGACTTGCCCAGACTTGATTGAAACTCGTGTCAACTTAACACACTAAATACTGCACACTCATTGGTTGAAGATGATCGATGATCAACAGACAACCAATGAGCGTATAGTATTTGTTTTATTCGTACAGGAGATTAATATTGAAGGTTTTTTAGCCAATGAATTTCTTAATTTGTTGTGACTTAAAATAGATTAGTTTTGCCTAACAAAGTAGAGGTTTGTGTGGATTTGATCGTTTTATATTTAATTTGCAATAATTAAAACCCTTTTAAATTTTTGTCGACACAATATACCAATTTCTTTATTTATAAATTCTTATATAACAGCAATGAATGAAAGAAATGAACATGAAATACAGAATCCAGAAGGAACAATCCATTTACCGGATTACAGAAGGGCCACTGATACCCAAGTACATTGCTTTTTTTCCTGGCTGTACCAGGGAAGAGAGGCTTATGATTCCTAAGTGACTCAGAGTACATATATTTGAAGTGTATAATTATTATGTACCACAACAATGTAGAATTTGCCAGTTCCATCTACGAAATGACCAAAACCCATGGAATATATATACCCTAACAGATACATAAAAGGCGGAATCAGTTGAGAATTGCAAAAACGCGTTAGCAATTAAGGCTAAGCACTGATTGGACCCTTGTTGGCAGACCAGGGGCGGGAGTGAGACCCATTCGCAATAGAAGACTCCGTCAGACCCTTGGTTATTATCCATTCAGAGCCGACAGATTGCAAGATATGGTCTATTTAATAATATAGGCAACGACTTACAGATGCAGTCCCGTACTCCATGAACAGTTTTATTTGAAGTAAGCTGTTGACTGGTTTTAATTAATATAAGGTTATCGTGATATGATAATTTGAATAACATACATATAATTACGCTTTTATCCCCGGAGGTTTAGGTACAGGTGAATTAACACCCACATTTCACTAATTATTGTATTAGGACCCACGTAGTATTGCAATCTTCCGGGCATTATTGTTGACACGAGCCATGCGTCTAAGCCTGAGCCTGAGCTGTATTTATCTGACTGATGTTAAACAGCCCTTTATATATGTCGCCTTGCACTGTGGTGTCCCACATGAGAAGAGATGAGACGGTCGAAGTGCTATTGTGTCGGGAACTACGCGGCTATATAACTTGAATAATGATCAAAAATAATCAAGTAAATACTTCAACTATCATGGTCACTGACATCAGTATCAGGATAAACGGTCTTTGCAAAAACAACCGGGAACAAGCTAAAACAAAATCGCGAGTGGATACAGTGAGCATCGTATGTCGTGAACGTGATCGAGATCGGGTTCGAGTTTGTAGTGAGAGTGAAACCAATAGTAGTGCAGATACGCGTAGTAAAAGAACTCGAAAGAGGGTAGATCGATATAATTACTCCTAGAAAAAACTTTTTCTTTGTTCACCGCCACTACTCCAGTTCCCCCGTGATCATGGTGCTTGCAACAGCGCCGAAATATCGGAAACTCAAAATAATGAAACATGGTAAATATCCCGTTTATTCTGACACTGAAGTAAATACTTAATTCAAATATATAAAATCTTTGCTTTTTTATACAACTTAAGTGGCAGACAAGCACTTTGTAGTAAATTAACAGGAATTTATTGGATATTATTTTGTTATTTACGCTGTTCCCAAAGTTTTGGGAGCATTTACGAGGAGTTTGTTTGTTTGTTTGTTTGTTGTGTTTTAGTTTGACGAGTAATTTATTTCATACTAACCAAACTTCATTGTGGAAAGACCTTCCTACTGTGGTTTTTCCAAGCGATTACAATATGAGGTTCTTCAAAAAGGGCATCAGAAGGTTTCTACGGGGTCGACAGCGCGGGTGTGACGCCCCTGGTCTTTCCATTTCCATCAAGTGGGTCACACTTGTCTGCCACCTAGATGGCAGAAAAATACTATAGATATGGTATGGTTGGTGTAACTATTTCCGAAGAGCTCACAGTATCAAGTCTTATTGTACTTTACTTATCCTTGAATTTAATAAACTGAATCCATACATACCGTCACGCCTTTTTCCCTGTGGGGTAGGCAGAGACTACGGTTTTTCACTTGCCATGATCCTGGCATACCTCTTTCGCTTCTTCAACTTTCATAATTGTTTTCATACATGCTCGCCGGTTTCGGGTACTTTTTACATGTCTTTTCTTCAAAATGTCTTCGATTTGATTGACAGAACGTATATCTACGTCAACCCCTACCGGGTTGGATGGATTCCAAGCTTACCTATAATTACATACCTGCTTACAATATATGTACCACTATGCAGTCGTTTGAATTGCCTTAAAGAAGGCAGTTGCATTACGCATATTAATATAAAAACAATTTATTAGCAACTTTAACATCTAATCCCTTTAACCTTAACATTCTATATTGACATTTTCATTACATTTTTGTCCTTTTCTTTTTGGGTCGAACCGACAAAAACGAGTAAAATGATATTTATACTAAAAAATCATTTGAATTTAATAAAACTGTAATTAAGAGTGAACATATTGTGTATGACAAATTCTTCCTCACTCCAAACATTGTGCTGTGCCCGACAGGGTCCATAATTGTAACAATAATTTTAACCTGAACAACTGTACTACATTATGGATCGCAATAAATGTATTGAGTCTTGAGTTTTAACTAAGTTATACCGACCGTTCATATAGAAGCAAATATGATACACCAATTGAAGTTTATACGACTCACAATCCGGTCCTAGCTTTAATGTCATCTGCATTTTAATTCAAGAAGGTCTGCGATGTGGGTGTTCATTTACATTAATTAACACTAGAATACTGCAGTTATAAGGCTTCTTCTTATTTATTTTTGAGCAAAACATACCATTATAGATCCCTTTACGAGTATTAACACTTTAGTGCTGAATACTGGAATTGGGGCGATATTATTGCGTTATTGAAAATTCCTATGTCGTGTTGTAGAAATATACAAGTGTGTACGAGCGAAAGCTTGTGGTTTTAATGATGTAAACATTAACTGCACCTTTTTTTGCTCCTTTATTAATCGTGAGGTGGATTCGCTGGACTTTGAGCAACTCCTTGACAAAATATTTTGTAAAATGTTCTTCTACAACTAGTAATTAAGTAGTTATGATGACATAGAAGAGTTCTCATACATCTCCTTACATCATCATCTCATCACTTACCCAATTTCCACGCATGAAGACTTTTAATAATAAAAATTCTCCTTGGCATTTTTTTTGTACTAATAATTGAATGGTGATTTTTGTTTCTATCAAGTACGAATAAGTAGGACACGACGGTATTTCTGTCCAATTGAGCAGTCTGACTGGGGAAGTACCTCCGCCCTCCAAAATAACCTCGTGTTGTGTACCCGGCGGTGAGTAAGGTAGCCAGAGCTAACTGGAGACATTTTTGTGCTATCAGTAGGAAGATTAAAGACTTGTCCTGATTGTGTCTTCTGCACTGAAGGCACAGAAACTCTCTGTTCTTACAGGGTCAGCAGCACACGTGTGACTCCCCTGGTGTTGCAGTCGTTCATAGATCACGGTAACCACTTTCCATCAAGTAGGCCGTGTGCTTGTCTGCCACCTAAGGTTTATAAAAAAAATATTATACGTTGTTTTGGATTACTTTTACCTCTAACGTTATTCCAAGGACTATATCTTTCAATTAATTATTAAAATAATATGTAGATATATATCTCTATTATTGAGAAGGTTGCGTTACGTTTAACTCTTTATATCCCAATATTTCTAAGTCGATATATTTGCATTATATTTTCCAAATGCTCACCTGTGTTGCGAGAACTAGCTACCACGCCTATTGCTAAGCGTGCTTTGGCAATATATTCCGTGAGGATGCACAATACTTTGTGCGCTAAATCCCGCTCCTTTGTGCGCTGTGCGGCTGCGTACGCGCTGCACATTTCCGAGTTCTCAGGGCTGGCTCAGCTGGGGTTTGGGAAATGATATTCTAATTTGAAAAGAAATGGAATTTATGTAATATACAATAGATTTTCTCTCTAGTGGTTTCAATTCAAATGCGATATTCATGATGAATAATTAATTATTACTTAGATAATAATCGATCGTGACTGGTTTTCAAAAGTTTCAATAAAATAGTTAATTTTAAAGGAAATCTTTGGTTAAAAAATCACTCTTCCCGCTGTATAAATAAGAACCGTTTTTTTATTGCAATGAGGCTGATAGTGTCTATCTATTAGTATTACTACAGTAATAACATTATATTATTTAGTATTTACGTTGGGGTTGACAGAGATAATACATTTTTTAACTTATAATTAAATTGCTGCTCCAACTAATGGCGACAAACAATGCCTATAACTTTATAAGTTGGAAAAGTTTAATAACAATCGAATAAATATTATGGTAACCCGAACAAAAAGCAAAAAACAAACAAACAAAGGAAATAAACAAACAAACCTGACATAAACAAAATCATTCATGCATCGTATTCCAATTTTGAATTATTATGTAAGTACACTCCAGCAGAAAGGTGTTCGTTCAACAATCCACCCGTTCTCAGTTCGCAACACCCACGTTTGGTAGTGCGGTTATTTACGAGCATATCCGAGGATAAATCGTTCGGAAACCGACTTTAGCTACAGATAGGGATCATTAGCCCAACTGCTTACTATCGGTAGATAGATCTGCGTCAATCATTATCTAATATTTGACTTATGTTTGTAGCTTCGGAAGGGTTTTGCAACGTCATCTTAGATTATGAATGGTGCATTTTTAATACCCTTTATTTATTTATTTATTCCACTTACGTGGCAGACAAGTCCACGGTACACCTGATGGTAAGTGTTTACCGTGGCTTATAGACGTGTGCAACACCAGGGGCATCACACACATGCTGTTGACCATGTAAGAACAGATTTTCCGTTCCGCCAGTGCAGAAAACAAAGCAGGGCAAGCCTTGGTGTTCCCACTGATAGCACTAAAACTCCTCTTCGGTGAGCGCTGGCTACCCTACTCACCACCGGGAACAAAGTACGAGGTTATTATGACCGCGGTATTCTGTAGGGTGGAGGTACATACTTCATCAGTCAGACTGCTCAATTAGGACAGGAATACCGTCGTGTCCTTCATCCGTAAAAAGATCTATTGGATCCTAGTCTATCTCAATTGATTATCGGTACTCCTGTTGATTATTAACACGGCTCAGACCCAGGTTTTGCTTTGCTTGCCTCTCGGTGTTGGGGGTTGCACTAAAATGAAAGAGTAGAAGAACGGGACATGGTCTGTGAAGATTCTTAGATTATGTAAGCTGTTGAACGGATGTATATACAGTAAAGTCATAAGAGAATTTAAACTCTGTTATATTGACACTAAGGAAGTTGATACAGTTTTATTGCGGCAGGTTATCATTTGGAGATTAAAATTCAGCACACTATTACATGTGGTAATTCGTTATCAACCACTCTAGACATGTGGCCATACGTTGACCGGCGCATTGTAGAATAGAATGACAAATGTATGGGGGTTTTTTATATAGTACACGTCAACGAGACTTCGCCTAGCCTGATGGTAAGCTGAAGGCAAAGTCTTAGAAAAGTGGGTCACCATTACATGAATACTCAGCTAGAGGGCTTCATCATTATGCTTTTTCACGACCCGCTTAAAAGACCCGGGACTATAGGAAAATTTGACATATTTGACAGTCGTCAACGAATGTCATAAACGTCAAATTCTTGAAACGAATTGCCTTGTCTAGAGGAGCAGAATAGAATAGAATTGTGAATGTAAAGGATTGGCATACGGTTACTTTTGTCATAAACGTCAAAATACGTGTCATTACTAGACATTTTTTATTCTATTCTAATTTGTTCTACTGAAGATTGTGACTCTTATTGTCTAGTGAGATAGAATTGATACAAATACACATACATATAATCACGCATTTATCCCTGGAGGGTTAGGCAGAACTGAATGAACACCCACAGTTCACCAATAATTGTATTCGGTCCCACGTAATAGGGGTGAGCCTATTGCCGTATTCCAGGCACTATTGTTGACTCGAGCCATGCATCTGAGGCAGAGCCTGGACTGTATATATCTGTCTTATGTTAAACAGCCCTATACAAATAATTAGATAAAAAGTTCTCAAGAAAAAGTATAATGTAATAAGAAATGTAAGAAAGACTAGGAGAGGCAAAACAAGAGACAGACTTTTGACATTGCCTTTACGGACACCAGCTGTCTAGAGCCCGCTTAAAGAGCCGTAGGAGTTTAATGCAAACCGCACCCGCACACCAACTCCCTGCTGCAATGAGAATTTCTCTATGGAAAGAGAAACTTCCACTACTTTTTGTTTCCTACCTCCCCAGGAAAAATTACCTCCAGGACACGACTTCCCATGGCCGATATGGAGGTCTCTCAATCGTCTACGCTCAGTTGGCCGGTCGAAAAAATCTAAGCAGATGGGGAATGAGAAACCCGGGCTTAATCACTTGTGACAGCGGTGCCCCCGTGCAGTTCATGGCGCACTTGGTCTCGTGCCTCTTGTGTCCTACCTCCTGCGCTAAAGACGACTTGAATAAAGCCACTGATAGCGCTGTTTAACACCAACAATGAATCATTGACACGAGAAGAAGGAGAAATGTTAATAAAACTTTCTAAGTAAAACCACCATTTCAAAACACTACTTGTATTTAATAAAGAAACTTCATACAACGTACCGCCCTAGATCGCACCAAACATTCAAACTCACCATCTCAAAGTTCACCACACCTGCCCATTGGTGCTATTAAGCAAAAGCGTAGACAATGCTCGAGAGCACAATGGCCGACCCCGATGTGTCGTGGAAACTGTCACGCCATAGCTTTCTATTGATATCGTTTTACATAGCTACGCATTTATCTAGTCAACACACCGTGTATCATTTGTGAGGCAGGGCAATTATAATGGCATCTTAGACCATATACTGTTATAGACACTGTGTTCTAACAAAATGTATCGCAAAAAACGGCGTGAAATTCGCGTTACGTGTAAGTAAGATAATGCCAATATTTCTCTTTAACCTGTCAATGTGTCTATGGTATAGGATGTACCTATTTGGCATTAGGAATTATATTTTTGTCGTATTCTTTCATCGGTAGCTTCTGGTTAACGAGTCGGTCTAACGATAGAGTGGAATTCTGGCCATTACACTACCGACATGAACCCACTTCTAGCACAAGCAAATTAGCTTATTTGGAGGGGTTATAGGGAATATTAGCAATTTAGGTTCTAATAATTGTCGCAAAAGAAGTAAATCTTCAGATAATTGTTATACCACTCTATTCAATAAAATATATATTAGAATACTCATGTCTGTAAGTCTCCGAAGGGGTATGCAGAGGTGTACCGTCAAGCGGGCACTTAGTCATGGGCTGTATGCGTACTGTCAAATAGAGAATAGCATTCGACAGTAAACTTAACCCTTAGTCACCTTCTATGACATCCACATGAAGAGGTGGGGTGGCCCATTCTCCTCGATCAGGGACCATCACGACAAAAGTAAATATATTATTACAAAAAGGTTACGGCCATGTTGAGTGTCGATTTCACAACAGTTGACTAACCGTGAGAATGACTACATCTTCCGTGAAAGTGAAGTTTTTTTTGGAGTTAAACACATATCTTCCAGAGTCCAAACTTCAGTTTCTCTTCGAAAACGCTATCAAATACGTTAGAGATGCCATTCCAATCCTAAGTTAGCTAATTTCTCAGCCTAGTAATCTTCTTTCTTTATACATACATACATACATACATACATATAATCACACCTTTATCCCCGGAAGGTAAGGCAGAGGTGTTAACACTGTTTCATCAATGCCATAGTAAAACAAAGTAGGTAGCTCAAACGTTTCAAAATATACTGGTTTATCTTTGCTGAGTTCAATACCGATTTATAGTATGCTGTACCTCACACTTTTGTATATCTTCTACTAAAAATTTAATACGTATAGGAATTCGAAATTAAACGCAAGTATCTTCAATCAAAAGGTCGACGACATCAGATTAGATTAGGGCGAAGTGGTTATAAGTAAGTTAAAATTTAAGCACACTCCATGAGCATGAGCTTGTTGTGTGGCACAATGTATAACATTTAAAACCAACAAGCTTTTTTTAAATAATTACTACTAGCCAAAAAAAACCGCGGTAGCCTAGTGGTATGGGATCGAACCCGAGACCTCGTCTCAGCGGACTGCCAGGTTTTACTATGGCACACACCAATGACTTTTCGATGCTTTTCGAAGTTATGTGTTTTTTATTTATTATTGTGTTATTTATCGTAGGTTTATAAGTGCCCGGTTAATGGCAATAGGCGCGCGGTTATATACGGTAACATGTGATAAGCCGCGTGGCTTCCGGCAGAGTAGAATTTGGACGTGTCATACAAGGCGACTAAGGGATAGGACTGTTTAACATCAGACAGATATATACAGCCCAGACTCAGCCTCAGACGCATGCCTCGATGCAACAATAGTACCAGGAAAACGGCAATAGGCTCACTCCCTATTACGTGGGACCGAAAACAATGATGGTGAAATGTGGGTGTTAATTCACCTCTGCCTAACCCTCCAGGGATAAAGGCGTGATTATATGTATGTACATGTGATAGGGTACGGATGAATGAAGGCACCAAGATAGAGACTATGGTCTGAAATAACATGTAGATTTTTATTCCGGGAACAAGCTCGTGTGTATCTCGGGATCAGTATTCCAGGGCCGGTGGATACGCGAGCAATAGTTAATGCCAAACGATGCAAAATATTAACCCGCTCTCTCTTTCTTCTTGCACCACACCAAGTACAATAATTTCCTCTGTTTCATTAGCTACCTTCCCCGCGATAACGGTAGCGGGCCGTGGGACTATACTCGCATTACATCTGTTTAATTATTGTAGAGCTGCTCTACGCAGCCGTAGAGCTGTCAGTCATGTACTTACTCTACTTTTATTTGATTGTTGGGTAGAGAAACATTTGCGATGTTCTTTCTTTGAATTTTTACTGTTATTTTATTCGATTTCTAATGTAGAGAGTGTCTGTAGTTGCTATTTAAGAAGACAGTGTAATAATTACATGAGTTAAGAACGTAGTATTCGAGAATAAATGATCAGAAATCAGTAATTTAGAGTGAACCTGCTTGGATTTTTTTAATAATCTACCAAGATCTTTGGAACAGCTGATTTACGGACTAAGCTCTGAGACAGGGTTTTCTTTTGGAAAAGCATTAATAAAAAGGTATAGATGGTATGATTTTGATCGGTATTGCTATCAGCTATGCTTGAATTTATTTCGTTCACGCGTTATTTTCATATTGCGATATCTTCCCTTTTTTTACGTGTGAATAATCCGTGGGGATATATCGGACGTAAAAAAAGCCTTAACTTTTGTTTTGTTTGTTTTTTGTTTCACTTTTGTTTCTTCAAGTTCGTAGTGTTTGAACTTGTGACCCTTCCATCTTATTTCCGACACCTTAGCCAATAGGCCACCGCACAAGACATATAGCATTCCAATACCAGTCAACTGATTGCGTTAATACTTTGGCATGTTGTTGTTCAGATACCCGTGAAGGATTCCAAGTAAAAGAAAATGACTTAAAAAAGACATTGCAACGCATACTGGGGACGGACTGGTTACAAATAAAAACAGTGTTTATAAGCTAGCTAGTAAGTGATACACATACGTGCAGAATGTTTCCATAAACAAAAACAAAACAAGCAAATAATGACCTTCATACATAGTAAATTAAATTAATTACCATTTTGTTGTACTACCCGCAAGGATAAGGCGTAGATAACATCGGTCAGAGTTTCTCGGTAAACTTCTCTCGGGCCGCGATAAACGTAGGTTTAATTATAAAATTGTCCTTTTAAAAAAATAGAAAATGCAATAAAAAATAGAGATGACGGCAAAAAAGCAAGTCGCGTAGGCTCGCACCTGCCAATGGCGCGTCCAGATACGCCGTTTTATATTTAGAAACCACTTTATTTAACACACCGCCGAGCTTAAAGCTCCCGATAAAAAAGTTAACTTAGTACACTTGCGGTGCATCGTTTATTAAGAACCATTTACTTTTCGCCCATGATTGTATCAATTGGTTGGGTGGACGCAGACGCCGCACGTACTCGCACGAATATATCTCGAACGCATCATGAGTACCACCCATCACGGGTAATTTAAAAAGAAAATATCTTATGCAATGAAAAATGTCGAAATACATTTTTTTTTATTTCTTTTCATCTCCGTTAAACGAAGCCTCTGCTTTTGTTGCTCCATCAAGTGTAAAATGATGATAGTTTTATAAGCCTGCCTATAACCATAGCTTAGTTGAAGGGATTAGAGGTAATATTATTAATTTCAATTGCTAATATTCTTCAAAAAGAAAACATTTGGCTGGCATTTTAAGGTCATCGCACGCCATTAGACCCATGCGCTGTCAACGCATACCTTGAGTTCCCAATCGATGTCACCGGGATTAACTTCCTGGAAGTATTCTGGAACACGTCAATTCCACGGTTATAAAAAAAGTACAGCCATATATTTTTTTGAATCACTAATACTAGATTTCCAAAATCCAAATCAAACATTACTGCAGTGTTAATTGGTACACACACTTTCCTAAAACACCGTCGTGCTAGTGTGAATTATAAAAAACGATATTTGAGGCAAAAAAGTTAAAGTATGTAGATGATGCCGCGGTATGCGTTATCAGGTACCCCGTCGTAGGAGATAGTGTACGGCCTCGCAAGACGGGGTTCAGTACACAGCGGGCCTGCGGAGCGAGAGCTCGCTGCAACTGTTGAACTCTTTTCCACAATATCGCTCAGGTTAACTACCCATTCGTATTGAAGTTTCTTTTGTTCAGAAGTGAATTTAAAATAGTGTATTAAAATTGATTTTTTTATTAAGTGAATTGTGTTGTGTTCCTTCAGGATTTTTCTCCTATGTGACATTTGTATAGAATATTTCATTGGCGACAAAAAATTGCATTCTAAAGGTGAGTGACATGTTAACTGTAAGTTTGTAAAGTTTGTAGTTTTGTGAATTGTTTTCACTCAAAGTGTATACCTAATTGAAGCTGTTTGTTACCCATTAGTGGATGTGTGTTATTTTGCGTTAAATATTGCGTGATGTGAGGTCGTTAATAAGCATAATTTGCGAGGATAAGACGTCAGGTATCAGCCGGACGCCGGTCAGCAATCCTGTTTTATAAATTATCCTTCAAGTTTCTAGGAAGTTCACTATATCCTCGTTGGACTTTTATAAAATAAATTTACATCGTTTCTAAATTGCAATTTCGCAAAAATAAACACATTACTGTTATATAATTCGTGCAAATTGTTTCCACAACTATGTCGTTACTTATTAGACATAAAATCATGCAATCTTTGTAGAGTAATAATTGGTCAATCTTTTACAGTGATTCGTCTACTTTTGACCAATTAACAAAAGGGTAGAGTTATGTAGTTCATGTTCGTGCAATAGTTTATTAATGTTAATGTGGTGTATACTAATTTCTTAAAGCTATTTTTATTGTATATTAGAATAAAAAACTATATAATTATATGAATATTTTTCTTTTTTTTTGTCTTATTGAAATAACAATTCAATTTTATGACACAATGATCCAATTTCTTAAACCTCGTAGATTTTTTTGCAAACGGAAGTTGTCATAGTACTCGTATACTACTTTACCTTTATATTGTAAAGCGCTTAACTATATTTAGAAATATATAAACAAATAAATAAGTATTCCATGACATTCTACACAACGTTATCTAGACCCATGGAAAGCATGGCTTAACTAGCTTGTGTTATGGGATCTAGAATGTGGATAAACATACTAAGATACTTTTTTTTGTAAATACATACATATTATACACAGAAACACCCAGACCAAGGCAGATATACATATTCATGCATACAAATATCCCCTGCATAGCAGTCGAATGCTCTACGGCTACGCCATTGAGGTCGTCAAATATATAAATATATCTATGCCTTTTTACATAAATATTAAAACAGACAATATTTTTAAATTTTACAGACTACCTTTATAGATTTTATTTTTATAGAAATAGTTAGCCTACCATCAGGTGAGGTGAAAAAAAAATCACCATAAGCAAAAGTACCTTTATTCCTTAAGATTAAAAAGGTTCGGAAAAGGAAGTAATGGTGTTATAAAATTTATACCTACATTATGACATTACATTCAGTATAATTAATTTTTCATTGATAAGAAGTAATCGTGTGACTTGCAACGAAATCGACCTTGGCTTTTAAAAGTTTAATACCGAGGAAGCAATACTCACAAGGATAATTCGATTTTTAAATCTGTTATACATAGTTAATATAATTTATACATGCATATTGTATATTGCAACACATAAACTAAACGATGTTTGCAAGTTTAATCTATTCGCATTAAAATTTAAATGTTGCAACATATCACCGCTTATTAATACATAGAAATTGTTACTGTGTACAGCGGAGGTAATTATGACACTATCGGATATGACAATATTAATGGAAATAATAAATATTGACATACTACATATTTTTAATTTTTTTTTACATATAGGACACGTCAATAATTGGACTTCGCCTTGCCTGATGGTAAGCTGAAGGATATTATATGTATTTTGAGACATTCACTATTACACACAGAGCAGTCATATTTTCTGCTACTTTCAATAATTGTATACTACCGAATGAAGATTATGATGTTATAGAGGTTTAAATATAATAAAAATGAACGAAAATTAAAAACGAAAACCCGACTACTAAAAGTCACGATCTAAAAAGTATTAACCAAAAAAATATCAAGGATAGCCGTGGTCGTATGTCACTTAGTCGAACAAAACAATACATTCTAGGGAAAAGTGGCTTACGACCACGACTATCCTTAATATTTTCTTGTATGTAGGTTCATCATCTATGTTACATACATAGCCTAACAAAATCATAACCCTTGTTTTGCTTCGCCGTGGTCGGGAAAAAAAATGATACAAATAAAAAACAGATAATATTTTCGCGTTCAATAAAAATACTGATTGTGCATCTAATTAAGTTCAGAATGATCACCACCCACCCCGAAATGGATAGGTTAGGTTAGAAGACTAAGGCGGGAGCTCCGCTTCGCTTCGCTCCCGCCTTATGTCTTTGTGGTAATTTTTTTTATAATTGGTTGGTTGGTTGGTTGGTTGGTTGGTTGGTTGCTAACTAACTACTTACTTGCAGTAGTTTGTTGGTGCTCAATCAGTATTTTTGATGTGAATTTGGATTATTTTGTCGGGCAAAATGTACTCTTTTTGATATACGTTTAAATACCATCCATAAAAATCCAATTACTGTCGCGGTATTTAATGTGTATAACGACTTTACAGCCACTAAAATGTGATGACAGATGAGATTATAGTACCGAAAATTACATAAAGATTATTTTATACATATAATATCCTCTTAATACTTTGTTAGTAAAGACATTTGGGATCGTGGATAATATGCACCTGGGATTGAGGCTTGAATGAAGAATACTCAGGTACTTTATCCTCGTCAGTCCTGGTATCATCTGAAGCTTCAGTATGGTGCCGGAGTGATCAGTAATGTAGAATTAATAACTTTACCTGTAGCAATAATTCAAATAAGGTGACATTTCACAGGTAAATACTTATAGTTTATACGCTCAGTACTTTCATGGTGTTTGTTTTCGTAAAATTTATACACAAAATGATTCTATATTCTATTCAAAATAATGCAGCAACCTCTCTCCTCAAAAAAACAAATACAATAGTTGTATCTAAAGTTAAATATATTGTAATTAAAGTACATCCTCAAATTAATAATATTAACAATAAGTACCTAGCAGGGCTTGCAATTTTCAATTAATAGGTTGTTGGTTTAATACTACTGATTTCTGCCTCCTTAAACTTATAAGCTCTTCTTCGAGTCAATGGCTAGATCTGGCATATAGTGGCTAGATTTTCAAATTTTGAGGGCCCAAAACTTGACTACAGCTTAGCGTTTTTTGGTCCTCTATAAAGATCCTAGATAGTAACTCATAATGTATCCTTTAAAGGAAAAAAAAGGGTTAAAATCTCGACTTTCTTTACATAAATAAATTGAATTTTCATGTTAACTTCAGCAAAGTATTTGTTTGTCATTACGTTAAAAAGTCATAGTGTTAAAGTTCATGGAATGTACAACGAATGTAATTCCAATGAACTTTACGATATACGTTACGTTTACAAATGTTTACGGCACTCAATATAAAAGAAATGTTTTGCAAGCAAGGAGTTATTTCGAAAGCAAACCACTTGCGGGGACTACGCCAGCATTCTTGCATCTCGGATCTCGTCAGACCGGGCGAGAGGGGAAGACGTGTCCTTAAGGGCCATCTCACAACAAGGCATTATTCTGCTCGACAATGAATGCAAACTCAGTCATACCGTGAGTAGACGGTGGATTTCAATAGCTTAATATAGAAGGTAACTGGGGTAATACTATGTCAACTAAAATGTGTCGTCTAATATGAACGCGCGTGGTAATGTTACTTTGGTCAATTAGAATAAGGGCCCAATGTCATAAAATAGAAATATTATTCGACGAAGTAACAGGAAATACATATACATAGAACATAGAACATTCACAATGATAGTTTACGAGCAGATTGTTATGACTTAATAATAATCTAGGAGTTGAGAGCTCTCTTTATATCTAAAGTCGTCATAGCTCAACTAGCTTGAAATATAGATTCTAGAATACAGATCAACATACTCAGATATTTTTTTTTATATACCTCTTAGGTAGCAGACAAGCACACAACTCACCTGATAGAAAGTGGTTACCGTGGCCTATGGACGTGTGTAAGCCGTATCGTTCGGATACGGCTGACAAAGACGATACTTATAAATTAATACAGGATAAATTATAAATATTAACAATAATGTAATACGCTGTTTTATTCAGGCATATGAATAAGCGTAATAATAGCACATATGATAATGTGTCTAATTTTATATATCTAATTTATATAATGTATCTAATTTTGGTAAATAAATAATGGAAAATTTAGTGAATAAATCAGGGAGCTTCATCTGCCAACAAACTGTTATACAGTTTGGCAGAAGAAAAATTATTGTAACAATGCTTGTTTTCCGTAAATAAATTTTATTTCATAATAAAAAACATATTTATATTATGGTTACATGAGAAAATCAGGATCAATGTAAATAGACGGATTCGTGCATATAAATGAGAGGAGATGATCATAAATCAGACGCAGAGTGAGATATATGCCAGTGACAATCTCGTCGCCGGCAAATGATAACCCAAGACGGCGTACGTTTTTGGTCGGTTCGACTTCAATACATCCACATTACAGAGTGGAGGGGAGGAGTTATCCAAGGGAATTTCCGTACTATAAAAAAAACGATACCTTTCATGTTTTGTTAATTAATTTATGAAAGATAATCCGTTAACTGCTTTTGATGTTGACTGTACCTACATATTTAAGAATATATAATTTTATATATTGATCAATAAATCTGTACTAACAAAGCTAATAAAGATGATGTTCCATTTGAATTACTTAATAAAACATTACGAAATATATCTTTGAACGTTTCCTTCCTTTAATTTATTATCTGGTCATGAAGACTAGTATAACTGCGATATAGGCGTCGTGATTTGATAATAAATTAATCTTATGAGGTATACACAACCCTGTATCGATTCGCGAGCGTAAGTTTGATTCTCAGGCTAGCCAAGATGTTAGTAAAACAGATAATAGTTAAGCTATACTTCTGTTACACCGTTTTCCAACAAACAACAAAACAAAAACACAAGGTAAACGCAATGTCATCTGATTGACAGACCAGTCATAAATATTATTAAAATCAAATAAGTATTAGGACTTAGACAGGAGTCTTAAAATTTATCATTTTGTGTCCGTTTTATTTTTATAGTTTGCTTATTTGCCTCTACTATCTTCTGTTTGCTAAGAGAAGTGGATTTAATATTTATCTAACTCCTTCAATTTATGTCTGATTAATTACCATGTGGGTTTCAAGACATTTTAATTTCCCGGAAATCGATTGCTGGATGTGTTTGTGGTTCCACTGTTGATCCTGTGTACAGGAATCACACTTTAGGCATGAAGATGGGGTAAAATCCTTTCTAAAAGACTAATACACCTAATAGACTTGGAATTCCTTAGCATGACTGCAACCATTGCAACATGCTACGTGTCTGTAACAGTGACCCTCTTTCCAGAGACTGTTCCTTTAGCTTACCATCAGGCGATGTGAAGTCGAATTGGCGTGCCCTAATTAATAAAAAAACACAGGTCTTAGGAAGTCTCGCCCCAAGTTGGTCGTATAGGAAACTTTGGAATGGTAAAGGCGTGGTTCTGTAGCTCAATGATCAGAACATTCCCCATGTAAGGGTCTGTTCAAGACTAAGACTCAAGTACCTTCCATACATACTTAAGTACTTTAATTATTGGTATTACAATTCTCTGTGGTCTCATGTTGACATTTTTCACAATGGTTTATTAGAATTTAAAAGGATTTTGCGTCGCGATGATTTCCGGCCAGAATAACGTCTCTTGTTTTATTTTGTGTTTTGTTATTGTATGGAATGCATTCATCATTCATTGTGTCTTATATGCATAGGAAATAGTTACTTAGTATAATTGGCACTTATGTCAAATGAAATGCTGTGTACAGTATTGTTTTAAATTAAATTTCATGAAAAAAAAACAATACACAGGCATTCGAAGGTTTGAGTTCTAGCAAAGTTTTACGACTTTTCACTCAATCCTAAACAGAAAGTGGTGAAACTGTGTAACTTACAGCCATATATGTATGCAATAGCTATTCAAACAGTTTCTGAACGGAGCATAAAATCTTATGTTATTGCAACGACTTACTGTTATTTGACTTGGTACCTACTGCACCAACTACACTGATATTTTGATGGGAGAGTGTTATAATTCTCTTAAATGTTACTTATCTGACACCTTATTCACGAGTTATACAGAATGATTGCATATTGAGTCATAATACTTCTACAACGAGTGGTTTATTATTATTATAAGGGCTAATAAGTAGCAGCGTGGTTCCCGGCAGAGTAAATATTGGCCACCCTATCTCTCCCCGTGCGGTGTCGTACAAGGTCACTAAGGGATAGGGCTGTTTTAACATCAGACAGACATAGGTATATCTACAACAGCCCAGATTCATCCTTAGATGCGTGGCTTGAGTCAACAATAGTGCCCAGAAGACGGCAATAGGCTCACCTATTACGTGGGATTATACTATTATACTCCTACTAACTGACCCACCCCAGCTTCGCCCGGGGTATATTTTGAAGCTTCATATCCCTTTGAGCCCGTATGTTTTAGTCTTCAAAATATGTATGAAAAATTGCCGGATTTGTTAACATTTATTATCAATGCTCCGCTCCCTTAAGTAGTAGCGTGATGATATATAGCCTAAAACCTTCCTCGATAAATGGACTACTTAACACTGAAAGAATCATTCAAATCGGACCAGTAGTTCCAGAGATTAGCGCGTTCAAACAAACAAAGAAACAAACAAACTCTGTAGCTTTATAATATTAGTATATACTCCTATTAATTTAATGATTGGTGAAATGTGGGTATTAATTCACCTTTGCCAAACCCTCCAAGGCATGATTGTATGTATGTATGGTATAAGTTGAAGTTATGTTTCCAATTCTCGTTAGGTTAATTAGTTGAAATATGTCTCTTATACGGCGTCTAGCTTTATGAAAGTTCTGAATTAGTTTGTATAGAGGACTAATCAATTATAAAGAACATCATCATTTTCATCAATTGAGTGGCAATCCCGGTTGCAAGAACCAAAACTTGCGTTCTTGAGCTCAGAGGTCTTCTTGAGGTTAAACTTTCCACCTACCAACCGTATGCCGTCAAATAAATATTTTTCCAGATACTTAATGTATTGGATTATGATATAAAACAGTGATACAATCTTTAACAAACAATCACAAAAGAACATACTCGTAATGCTCGTAAAGATATAAGTTTTCTACTGTATCTAACCGTCTTAAGTCCACTGTAAAGTATTTAACCGTAGGTCATTAGTCAGTTCATTAATACGTACAATTACATAAAAGACTTTCCCGAATATTTCAATGTCACAACTTTAGCTTCTAAAATTTGCTAAAAAACGTAAAATAAAAGCTAATTATCAAAGTCAAAACTCTTAAGCGATGAGATAATGACCGCAGAGTCGGAACAGTCAGCATCAGATCGTTCTTGACTAGGAATGCACTCAAAATGACTCTTAATACTTTGGTATTCTCCCCTGCCTGTTTTTCTGATATTTGATAATCAAAATCTAATCAAAAATCAAAAAGGAGGTTGGTGGCGCTTGGCAGCGTGCGGTAATGGACTGTATTGCGGGAAGTAGCTAACTGTTCTATTGACGCTTTACACACAAAACAAGACAGGTGGCCGGGCTGCCGCGGATTCGATCCAGGCAGTGAATGCAGCCCGAGAAATTAGGAGAGGATGCACTAACCTTCACGACACACGTGTTTTCATCGCAGCCGGTACACGGATCTTCTCTTCCTTGCTCAGGAGCTGCCGTCAGCATCACTAGATCGCTTGAGGAACACACGAGAGGCACAATCCGATCGGTAAAGGTCTATGAAGCGGTAAAAATGTAACAAATATTATACATTTCTGAGAGACGCGAGCGCGGTCCGTCCGTCTTTACGCTGGCTAGTTCAAAGCGAGACTGAGTGTCTATATCACAAATGGCGGACGGAAGCTATCTAGTCCTATTCTATGGTTTTTAGTGCGGGAGAGGAGACGGGTATAGAAAGAGTGTGTTTCCACGTCAAGAAATACAGCTTCTACCTCGGCGCAACCATTCCCCCCGGCTTGAAGGGTTACCTTCGAAACGACAAATGCGAAACAAATATAAAGTCTAATCTAAATCTAGGTTTGGGAAATAACAACTAAAATATAAACCTAGATTGGAGCTCGTGCCTACTGCTGGCTAGGCAGAGGGCAGAGGCGAACAAACAACACAACGCAACAGTCTCGACCAAGACGAGACGCGATTAGCCAACAACAAAATAAGGGTCTCTTCACGTGGGACCGATACAACAAGCGAGTGCTTCTTCTCCTCGGGTGGTTCGGAAACCGTAGTGGGATTGAATTGACTAACTGGCCACTTATCTAACGCGGCATGAATCCAGGACGGTCCACTAAACCATAACGGGTGATCTAAAATTTGCGAAGGAAGCAATCCACGAGAGAGACAATCGGCTGGGTTGTCGGTGCCAGCAACGTGAAAGAGATTATGTGGCGCCAATTCAGATTGAATTTTTGCCACTCTATTAGCGACGAATGTGTCCCAACGATGGGGCGAAGAGTGGGCCCAACACAAAGCGACTGTTGAGTCCTAAAAGCTAAAAATTACTAATATTAATGCGAAAATTTACAATTATGTCATTAAGCGACACGGAAGTGCTAGTCTTAGCACTGCCATCCAAAACTACACGGAGTTTTAGTAGTAAGCTTATCTTCTCTAATAACTCCGCGGTGCGGGATAATGTACGAAGGCTGGGTCCCGCCAGTGTCCGCAGGCGCAGGTGAGATGTAACCTTTATCTAAATATTCGTTAACAACCTCATCATAGGCCCGCTTCGACTTTGGGGACGCCTGCATCTTTCGTTCCAAACAAAGAAAGCGTTTTTCAGCGGATACACGGGAGCCACCGAGCGAAAACTTGCGGATGGTAGACTCCAGTGGCGGCTCGACGGTGCAACAGAACGAAGCAGTCGAGTGACTAAAACTATCCATAGAAGCGGGTGCGGAACCAATTATAACAAAACCAAGAACTGTTTCCAGTGCGTGCGGAGCGGGGTACGTCGGTCCCCCTTGAACCTTACGTGATAACTGGAGGTGCGGGAGAATCGAAGCGCCGATCAATATATCGACGACTCCAGGAACAGCGTAAGTCTCATCTGCTAAAGGCAAGTCTTTAAATTTCGTTAATAAAGACGTGTCAACCGGGACGGTAGGCAACTGTTCAGCTATTCTATCTATAACGAGCGAATCCATGTCAAACCAAATATTATTATTAAAACGAGATCTAAACCTTGTTTTAACGGTGCCACGAACAGCTGACTGTAAGCTTCCAAAACCCTTCACCACTGAGCGGGTTGAACGCTTATCAACATTGAAACCAAGACGCCGACAACAATCTTGAGTAATGAAATTACTTTGCGAAGCGCCATCTAACAGCGCTCGAACAATGCGCGGCTTACCTAATGCATCAACAATAACAACGCGAGCGGTCGCAAGACACACAGTAGTGAGTGCAGCACTAGCGGAGAACGAACACAAGGTGACGTCATCCGCGGCGGTCACCGGGCGGGCCGGAGCGCGCGCGAGCGCGGGCTGCGGCTGCGGCGCAGGCCGCCGTGTGTCACCGCTCGACGAGCCAACCGTGCTCACATTGGATGCGGCATTACTATTCTCAAAATGAAGCAAAGTGTGGTGTCTCGCTTGACATTTGCGACAACTATTTCTACTATTACATAAAACAACGCGGTGTTTAGTACCGAGACAATTAAAACAAAAATTATTAGCGCGAACAAATTTATAACGATCACTAGGCGACAATTTTAGAAAACCAGGACACCTGTACAGTTGCGAATGATGAGTGCTACACAAAGAGCAAACAGGTGACTGTACACGTGCTGGTGCGGTACTAACATAAGTATGAGTTGACCTCAGTGACTTCGATGACGCATCTACTTTGCGTGCAGAATCAACAACTATCTTCGCGCCTTCATGTTTCGATGAAGAGCGCTGCAATACTTTTATATGCTCGCGAACAAAACTTTCCAAGTCTTCGAACTTAGGAATTTTATTGCCGCGATGATCCGACTCAAACAAACGAATGGTTTCGGAATCTAATTTCCTTAAACCCATATACAAAAATACGAAGTCGCAGAGGTCATCAATCTTTAGGTTCTTTACGGCGCGAACAGCTGACGCGAAAGTATCTAGAAATTTCTCTAAGTTTTGATCGTTACATGCCGCAATAGATTTCAAATCAAACATCTGATCTAAATAGGCGTTAGCTACCGATCTTTTATCCTCATACCTAGCTTTCAAAGTATTTAAAATTAAATTATAATTCTCGGCACTAAACGTAATTCCAGCGCAAACGGTTATAGCTTTACCAGTCAATTTTTCAACGAGATAATGCAACTTTTCGTGATCTGTCAACGAATCGTTCTTATCTATTGTATTCTCAAAACTATCTATAAATAGACACCAATTGCGAATGTTACCATCAAACTCGGGTATTTGAATTGGTGGCAACTTAGGTCGGTCGCGAGTGGGGTTGGGTAGGTCAGCCGGCTTCTCCAAACTCCTAGCGACGCGTTTGATACGACAATACAAATCGTCAAACGACGACAAGGCTTGATAACTCACTGAGTAATCGGGATTCAAATTCAACTCTAAAACGTTGATGTCATGTACTAAGGTTTCGAAATCCGCGCGTAGACTATCTAAGTTTTCTATAGAACACAAGAACGAATCTCTGATGACCAAATCAGAGGTTTTAAGTGCATTATCATAAATCGATTGTACGCGAGAGTAAATCATTTCTTTTTTAGCGTATAAAAGTTTCAATTGAACCTTACCGGTCTTATCAACCTTTGGGGACATGTTTACAATTAAATCTCAAACTAAAGTGCGGTAAACAATAAATATGAAATGACTTAATCTTAGCGGTACAGAGCAGCGAGGCGGCGCGAGCGACACTCGGCAGATAGGTAGGTACCTACAACTGTGAATGCACGCTTGAACAAACGCGCATAGCAACAAGGTCGTACCTACGCGATGGTCGCTGTCTAGGTTCAACTATTATTTCCGAGATTAAGTATTGCGTAATATCTATTCAAATTAAAATACTTTCGTATGAATTGGGATGAGATGCGAGCGAGGTAGGTACAGCCACGTGTCCACCCACGCAGGTACTAGGCAAATACGACGCGAGCCGAGAACAACGTAATTGAAAAAAACAAAACAAAGCCAAATGCGTTAGGTATTACACTGTGCCTATGCACTAGGGTGTCTGAGTATACCTAAGATCTAAGCCTAAATGTCTGGATGCGGGGTTTTCTACTAAAATAACCAGGCACTTAGGTGCGATGCGAAAATTGCGAACTACGATTAAGTGTTGATATGATACCTAACCTATTTATGTATTAGGTAGGTACAATGCGAGCCAGCGGCGAACGGACAACAAATCTAATCCTAAGTGTCTGGATGCGGGGTTTTCTACTAAAATAACCAGGCACTTAGGTGCGGTGCGCTCATTCCCATTAGAATAATAACAAAATACGAACTACGGCTAAGAATCCGGCTCGATCCGGACCAAAAATGGTGGCGCTTGGCAGCGTGCGGTAATGGACTGTATTGCGGGAAGTAGCTAACTGTTCTATTGACGCTTTACACACAAAACAAGACAGGTGGCCGGGCTGCCGCGGATTCGATCCAGGCAGTGAATGCAGCCCGAGAAATTAGGAGAGGATGCACTAACCTTCACGACACACGTGTTTTCATCGCAGCCGGTACACGGATCTTCTCTTCCTTGCTCAGGAGCTGCCGTCAGCATCACTAGATCGCTTGAGGAACACACGAGAGGCACAATCCGATCGGTAAAGGTCTATGAAGCGGTAAAAATGTAACAAATATTATACATTTCTGAGAGACGCGAGCGCGGTCCGTCCGTCTTTACGCTGGCTAGTTCAAAGCGAGACTGAGTGTCTATATCACAAATGGCGGACGGAAGCTATCTAGTCCTATTCTATGGTTTTTAGTGCGGGAGAGGAGACGGGTATAGAAAGAGTGTGTTTCCACGTCAAGAAATACAGCTTCTACCTCGGCGCAACCAGAGGTATTTCCGTCCAATTGAGCAGTCCGACTGGATAAGTACCTCCGCCCGACAGAATATCACAGTCATAATAACTTCGTGTTGTGTTCCCGGCGGCGAATAGCGTATCCAGAGTTCACTGGAGAGTCTGTGTTGCCCTGCTTTGTCTTCTACACTGACGGCACAGAAACTATGTGCATACGGGGTAGGCAGCGCGAGCGTGACTCCTCTGGTGTTGCACACGTCCATAGGCCACGGTAACCACTTTCCATCAGGTGGACCGTGAACCGGCCACCTAAGTGGTAAAAAAACACATCTTTAGTTCGGACGTTAATATAATCTAAATCAATAAAATAGTTCATACCTTGGTTTTAAGATCATTTTGAGACTTTTTAGTTAAGATCTTTGTGATGCTGACTATACTATTTGATATATCTGCCTGATGCTGTTACGTAAACTAAGGTAAGAAAACTCCAAAAGTTGAACGTGCTTACTGCTCACTCAATAGTCCATACCATAGATTTATAATACGTTAGATGTTACAAGCCCACCGTCCTTGTGTGCTATCAAAACCAAATTTAAAGTAATATGGAAAAGTACAAGTGAGTTATCAATATGTGTAACAACAAATTCCACCAAGTGCCATCAATGAACAGCATAAATAGTCTATCATTCTTAGCTTTATTAGTGTACATTAAACATACCTGGTTGAGTTTAAACATAAAATTGCCAAATTTTGCTTGCGGACGCGTCGTAATCAAAACGGATCTATTTCGTGAAACATCTTCGCCAATAACATAATCGGCGTCTTAGTCATTTTCTCCTGCTAGCCGGTACACCTTTTTTTTATATGTAGGATACGTCAATTAGACTTTGTCTTGCCTGATGGTAAGCTGAAGGCAAAGTCTCAGAAAAGAGGGTCACCATTAGTTACATTTACATTGTGACAATGGTGACACTCAGTTTGACGGCCTCATCATATGCTTTTTCGCGCCCCGCTTAAAGGACCCGGGTTCAGATTGACTGACAAAACTCTAGCCCAGACCATCATTCCCAAGGCTACTAAAGCTCAGTCGTTCTCATAAAAGCCTAAATGTTTAAACCTTGTCTTGTCTTGTTTGGATGCAACTGAAATTAGTCCTTAGATTACACTTATGAACATAATGTAATTGGGTATTTTCATATAGTTAAAATAAATTCCTTTTCTGACCTTATTAAATTAAAAATGTTAAAAGAGCGGTAAGAGCTGCGTCAGTTCTTAATTTATCGTTTTTATTTATTTTTAATCATCCACCTAATAATAATAATAATAAGAAACGTTTATAGCCAAAATATTACACAGCTGACAATAAAAATAACATACATTTTATAAGCAACGAGGGCTTCAGGATACATAGAAGGCCATGTTCAGGACATTTGAAACTCAACCTCTTAAACTAGGGAGAACCCTGTATCTTAAGAGACAGGACCTTAAGAGACCTAATCTGAAATAGTAAATGATGTGACTATTTAACATTGTGACGTCACAATAAATTATTGCATATGAGTTTCCTTTTAACTTACCGTTACGTTGGCAATAATAGTAAGTTCCATGGTTAAAATTGCAAAATGTCCTGAACCATTGTATAATTATGAACATAATACCAATAAATGTCATGCTCGGTTTATTTAAAGCACATGCGTCATCTAGTAGATTTGGAATCTGTGGTCAAAACTCAGCACGTAAGTGATAGTATCCCAGTTACACAATAGTCTATTTGGTTTTATTGGTTCTCGATAACTCAATAACGAATTGTGCGTTGGATTGGATTGGTAGAAAGTTAATAGAACTTTTTGTTAGCGGAGACTTCCGATGTTTGGATGCAAATGTGTTTAGGATGCCGTTTACTTACATAATACGATTTTTTATTCGATAATATTATGAATTATATCATGTTGTCAACAGAAACGTAATTGATGCCTACTTTTGGTCAGAATATATATTATTGTTCCACGTAATAATGCATGAATATAAAAAAAATGTAGCTTAAGAAACTATCAAGTTCCTGTAAGTTGATCTTGCTGTTACTAAAGCAGCCCCAGGTCTGCAAATAAACTGGTGCATTTCAATATCAACCCAATGACACTGTCAGTTAGTAACCTGAATCATGAATCGCATCATCGTCGTCATCATTTAAGCATTATGCGCTATTCTACGCTTTCTTAATCTGATGTAGTTTATTTCAACTTTTTCGACGGGAGTGTCTGTCATTTGATCCCCCAAACCTCGAGAGCAATGCTTGAGCTAGAGCTTCATCAGTTAGTTAACCAGCAGTCGAGTCACATGTGATGTTGACATTGGCAGCAAAATTTGAAACACTTTGGAGTTGATTGCTGTCGTTTTTTTCAAGATTAGGTTTATTTTCAATGTTATAGAAGCATCTGTCATCTGATACTCCAAATTGCAAAGAAAATTTAATATGCTGACTATTCAAATATATTAAGATAGGAAAATTTTTGAAACAGTTCAGGTACAGTCTCCGTAAGACGATATATACAGGAAAATTTGGATGATTTCAGGTGGCCCAGTGGTCACAGCATTCCCCCTGTAAGGGAAAAATCGCGGGGTCGAATCTCGCCTAAACTGATTTAATTTTTTTCCTATATTAATCGATTTGCAAAGCAAAGCCTGTGCTCAAGTGTCTTCCTTTATAATCAATAGTTGAGGTTGCATATGAGTATGTGAGATTGACTTGGGCAGCAAAGTTCCACACAATTCTAGGTGAATCACGTCATTCTTTTTTTTCTGACGGTCATCAGACCAACTGCCCATTTTCAGTTTGGTAACAAGATGAATTTCAACTCATTAAGACCCAAAAGCAGTTACGTTGTTCAAAAACGTGACAAAACAAGTCTTGACAATAAACATTGTTGCCAAACTTCCAACCGTATGATGTCACTTGACTGTACTGTTAAAGATCGCTTTGTCTTTTAAAAATATGTTAGGTTTATATAGACTACGTCCGGATTTTACCACAATGAAATTTTAATAGACAAATTTGGAGCTTAAGCCCTGAAGACTACCTTTGGCCGAAGTCTTCAGCGCTCAAGCCAATATCATCCGAAAGCAAGTACAACCAAATGGACGAATAAAAACCAAAATCACTTGCGTTCTAAGTTTGCGTTCTCACCTTCCAATATTGAAAAGCAAACCTTTTTTACATAGGACACATCAATCAGACTTCATTTCGTCTGATGGAAAGCTGAAGACAAAGTCTCAGAAAAGAGAGTCACCGTTACAAACATATGCCATGTTATAATGGTGACACGCAGCTTTACGGCCTCCTCATATGCTTTTTCACGCCCCACTTAAAGGACTGTAGGAAGAAGGAATCACGTGAGCTGGTTATGAATACTACGTCTTAGTGGTGCGGAATGAGTTTCCGAACTGCTTTGTTCTTGATCGGCCTGCACCAAAGCCCATAGTCCATTGTGTAGCAGATGTACAGAGCTGTAGGTGAGTTCGCTTGAACCTCCAATGTTGGTAAGGACCTTTACACCCAAGCTAACATGAACCGGATAAGAAAACGGCATAGTAAGAGAACAGACACCAGGCTCTTTGGAGCATGCCTGGCATGCATTCGGGATTGAAACTCGGATAAAGAAAAAAGATCCATAATCTATCAATCAATAATTAGACTAACATTACTAAATGTCTGTAATGGTGACCCTCTTTCCTGAGACTGCCTTTAGCTTACCATCAGGCGAGGTGAAGTCAAGTTGGCGTGTCCTATATAAAAAATAGGCCTCTCCCAATCGTGGGATGTTTTGGCCTAGTGTTTCCTCACTGGCCAGACGGATTGGTACACGGTTTTATTTAGATTTTTTCTTCTTTTACAGTGATATCGTCTGCGTATTTTTCCATTTGTCGTTTCTTATGTCACCTATCCGATGAGATGAGGTGGAGATACTTGTATTCTTTCTCTGTCACCACGCGAACATCGTAAGTTTAATGAAACATACGAGATAGGCACATATTAACTTCCGTTGGCCCCACGTGTAGAGGAGTCTTTAAAGTTGAAACTTTCTGTGGAAACCAATAACGCGTTAATGCCTTATTTATGGATTTCAATAGTTAATGGGAGATAAATCACAAACTCTACCCATTAGGTGAGATTTATCTCTAATGTCTTCCGGACTTTTTATGCATATTATTGGAATTTGTGATTAGAGACCATATAATAACCTTATAGAAACTGGAGAAAGAAATTGTAACGTAACAAATTATACTGTTTATTGAAACCAAGCAACTTAATTCAGTTCAGTTGTGAATCTAAGCAATTTAAGATATTAAATACACACTCTTTTCTTTGCCGCACCACCAAGACCTGGAATTCATTACCAGCACACGTGTTTCCTTCTTCCTACAGTCCCGGGGCCTTTAAGCGGGGCGTGAAAAAGCATCTGATGAGGCCGCCAAGCTGAGTGCCGCCATTGTAGCACTTAGTGTCTGTAATGGTGACCCTCTTTGAGGTGAGGTGAGGTGAGGTCAAGTTGGCGTGTCCTATATAAAAAAACCACAAAATTTCATATCACACATATACCTACCTGTAAATCAATCATAAATTGAAGTAACTATGTATCGACTTTAATAATATTTTTAAGCAAGTTTATATTATAATTTTATTTAAATTTAATAATACTATTTGAAATCTATAACCAAAGTTTGTTATACATTTTTTTCGACTGCTATTATATTTTAAACTCGTTGATTCTATAATATAAAATTAACTTCTTAATTTAAAAATCATAATGTACATATTATGTATAACAATAATTATAAAACACATATACATAATGCATACATTGCTTATTGACCTTCAGAAAAGAAAAAAATAACTTTTAGAAATCCTTTATGTGACTAACAGCACTATACGAAATGATCATAAATTAAAACTACTAGGTTAGAAACAAAAGAATTAATTTTCAAATAGGTGATATAACACTGAGTACTTATGTAAGGTACTTGTAAGTAGGCAGGCAAGCCAAGGCCGAACATAACATTGATCAAATTGATAAAGTGTTGTAAAAAGGGGCAGGTCAAAAATATTCGAAATCGGCGGCTTTGTACGAAAAAAACGCGGTATTTTGTAGGACGGAGGTACTTCCCCAGTCGGACTGGGCGGAAATACCGCCGTGTCCTAACACCTAGAAAAATTAATAACATGATAATTATATATAAACCTTAATAACATAAGAGGAAGCTCATGAAGTGTTTAAGGAAAGAAGTTATTCTGCCTATCCCGGCGAGAAAAGGCATGAACATATTTATACTAATATTACAAAGCGTCGGTAACTTTGTAGTGAAGGAGTTGGCTTTACGATCGAGAGGTCCCGGGTTCGAATAATGGCCATTACACTATCAACGTGAACCCACTCCTAGCTCAAGGAATATAGCTTAGTTGGAGGAGTTAGAAGGAATATTAGTAATTGCAGTTGCTAATATTCTTTAAAAACGCTGATGAGTTTGTTCGATTGAGCGCATTAATCTCAGGAACTGCTGCTTCAAATTGATAAAATATTTTTATATTGTACATATTTGATTGATAAAGGTTATATAGGTTAATTTTCATCTTGCTATTACTTAAGTGAACGGAGCAGTAACCATAAATGTCAATAGATCCAGCAAACTCACCATAAATTTTGAAATTGCGGGCATATGTAGTTTAAAAGGATTTTGAAGTATGTTACGAGCGAAACCGGAGCGGTCACCATTGTCACATGGTATGTGTAAGTAATGGTGACCCTCTTTTCTGAGACTTTACCTTCAGCCTAACATAAGGCGAGGTGAAGTCTAATTGACGAGTCCTATATAAATAAGGTATAACAATATTTTGTTTTCAAAACATTCGGTAATACTTAATTGGCAAATTGAAATTGGTTTGTCACAATATGTTAAATTTTAGAATGTTAAATTAATGAAATTTACGCAATGTTGTGATAGCCACCATCATAGGATGAAAATTATATAAAAGAATAAAATATTTTATGTAATGGTACGTGATTTCCATAATATAATGAAAAATGGACAGTTATTTCTTACAAAAGACAAACAATGAATACTAAACACTAAATTTTGATTAATATCTTAGAAACGTTTTTTGAATATTTTAATGAAACGGAAAGAACAAATCATAGTTACGTGTCTGTTGTTTTATTTAAATATTAAGTTAATTTTGGATCATTTTGGCCCACGAAGACTTTCGGGGCCCGTACCAAACTTTTCTGCAGGCTGGTGTATTTACGGACTAGAAAATTAGCTTGGCTACCGGAAAAATAACTCAAAATAAATATTTATATATGTTTAGAACTCTTTCTACTTAAGTTTAAATGGTAATCTAATTGTGTGTAGTACACATGTATGAGAAAGTTATTAAAATAGTTAAAAAATTGACAATTTGTCTGAAAAATAGGCATAATATGAATTGGGGTTAGTCGCAATTGTCCACGTTCTTGATACTCCTCGATAATAGGTAGGTAAATAACAGAATAAGTAAGTATAAGAGTCTCAGAATACATTCTGAGTATAAGAGCTAGCCATTAGTTTATGGGTATTTTCTTGGTATATTAGGTTCTTACTGTAAATATTGCTATCGCTCTATGACTTATCATTTCCTTTTATTGTCTAATATTAAAAGTGCCAAACAAGGAACCTGTTGCCTAATTATTTAAACTTAATTTTTTTATCAGTATCAAAATAAACGAGATATTTACCATGTTTCATTGCTTTGAGTTTCAACAGCGCCAAAATATCGGACACTCAAAACAATGAAACATGGTAAATATCCCATTTATTTTGATACTGATGTGAGTGACCATGATAGTTTAAATACTTAAATTTTCAATGTTTAAAAAGTGAAAAGCGTTTATTCAAGAAAGAAATAATGGTTTAGAGATATAAAATTATTTTTTATTAATTCTATCGCGATTAATTTAGTATTGTATTAGTTTTCACTCGCAATAGAATCCGTTAAAAATAGTCGATAAAACTGTTTTTAACGGATCCTATCGCGTTTTACTTGGGAGTTTACGCAATAATCACACCTTGAAATGTGTGATATTCGTGTATCACGTAGTACCTACCTTATGTTTGTTCGTTGTATTTAAATCTAGGCTTGGACATAAAAAGTATCAAAACGTTTTGCTTATCCATAATAAGCGTAAATTAACGTTAAAAAGCATTTAATTGACCGCCATCTGGCCTTGAGTGGACAGAGGTCAACGCACGGAGAAAGGCAGCCGACCGCCCTGATGATGTTATGTAAACGTAAACAAGTTAGAAAATGATTTCGGTTACGATTACGATTACCAAGTTAGGCTTTGATATTTCGAGGGCAATAACTGGCCTTCAGTACAATGTAAGAGAAAGTGTATTTAGTGTATTTGTCAGTGTGTGTAAGTGGATGCTGTGTGATTATGTTTACCTATTTGTATTTATTTATTAGTGCTTGTGTGTTTTTATTAACATTCTATTAAGTGATTGGGTCCGATAGTATAAATATAATAATTTTCTGGTATTTTGTTGCACGTTACAGCTATATGTATAGACCCAAACTAATCATAATTTATAATAATAGATAAATAATTATTTGGCTAGTAGAATGTGGAGAAACATTTTTAGATATTCTTTTATATTATTGATACTAGTGGGTGTTTCTCCAAGTGCCAAAAACAGCTATCTAAAATAGTTTGAACTCTATCACGAAAAAACCCATACGACCTTATTTTGATATTCATTTATAATGAGGTTCAAACTTTGAGGTCGTACGATTATGTAGCTAATGTCGCTAGCTAGCTCGTGCATAGCCATCAGTGATTGATGACGTCACGGTCAAAGGCAGGGAGCTGATGGAAGTATACATCGTAAGACAGATCTTTATGAACTTTCTTTTAATGCGTCTATCTGTGTCTTTTTTTTTTACGTGCGCAAAATCCCCACGGATACCTCCCCATCGGAGCCGGTGGAGGAGGTTATGTCGGACTCGAACCGACTAAAACGCGCGCCGCCTGTGGGTCGTTTTGGTTGCCGAAGGTGAGGTTGACAGGCATATCCCTCGCACCCCGGCCGACCCAGGGCCATCTCTAACGATCTGGCCCTTTTCTCGGGAGTTGGCGACTACAGAGTCCCCAACTCGTCCCCGGAAACGGGGAGGCGCGCCAGGTGCGCCACCGCCGCGGCCTGCTTCTGCCAGGGTGACAGGCGGCTCCACCTGTCACCCCCAGGCCCGTCTATCTGTGTCTTACTACAATTATAAATACTAAAGCTTGATTAGATTCAGAAATGTTTGATACTTAAATACTCATGAACGGCTAAATAGATCTGGATGATATTTGGCAATGGGAAATATAGTAGATGTAATATTCCACGACATTCCACGACATTCCACGACATTCTACACAACGCTATCTAGACCCATGGTAAGCATAGCTTAACCAGCTTGTGTTATGGGATCTAGAATGCGGATAAACATACTTGGATACTTTTTTTTTTGTAAATACATACATATTATATATAGATAAACCCAGACCTATGCAAATAGACATATTCATGCATACAAATATTTGCACTGAGCGGGAATCGAACCCGCATCCTCTGCATAGCAGTCGAATGTCCACTACGCCACGTAGGTCGTTTAGAATATAGTCCAGAATAGTAGTCAAGATACTTTTATATCGAGAATAGATTCCTGTGTAACACAGGGACGGGTTCAGAATGCGGGTGCAGCCGCTGGTATTAGCAAATACAATAATGACTATTTTCAATAACGATAATATATCGTTGCGTTCTTGATGGAAGTTGTAAAAATAGTCTCGTAGTTTGTATACATATAGTGGGGCTATGAAGGTAGTAATTGAGAAAACGTATCGGTATATTGCCCATTACAGCAGTGGTTTCGAGTGTACGTGTCTAATAAAGAAATTAATTTGGTTACACAATGTGAACCACGTATCCGCCATGTCAATACCATACAGTATACAATAATTGGTCTATGTACATATCGTAACAAAAACAGTTTGATGAAATAAATATACTACAGAATACCGCGACTATAATAACATCGTGTTGTGTACCCAGCGGTGAGTAGGGTAGCCAGAGCTCACTGGAGAACTTGTGATGTCAGTGGGAAGACTAAAGGCTTGTTCTGCTTTGTCTTCTACACTGACTGCATAGAAACTCTGTACTTACAGGGTTGGCAGCGCGACTGTGACTCCTCTGGTGTTACAAACGTCCATAGGCCACGGTAACCACTTTCCATCAGGTGAGCCGTGTGCTTGTCTGCCACCTAAGTGGTATAAAAAAAAATCCATTGAAATGTTATTTTTTATTACTGCATGCAGTACTTATTACATAATAGTTATCTTTTTACTTTAAGTTAGTTTAATCCATTTGTTCTGGTTAATCTTCAAAATGGTGGAGTTGATTTTAACGAGGTTTTCACAGGTAAGATAACTGATATTAAGCTGTAACATAGTCTGTTTGAAAAACTAAAGCTAAATTATATAAAACAGTAAATTTAAAATGATAAAAATAATTATGAAATATCATCTATGAAATAAAATATCATTATATGAAATATTATTAGGAAACTCTATAGGTGAAGGTCGATTCTAAGCAGGATCTTGGACAATATTTATTTTGGAAGATTTTATATTGCGGTTAGTTAATCTCGCTAAAACTCGAGAACGGCTGAACGGATTTATCTTATCTTGGTCTTGAAATGTTCGTGGAGAATAATTGCCGGGAACCGACATCCACGCGGGCGGAGCCGCGGGCAAAAGCTAGTTTATAATATCTATCCGAAATTAGAATTAAACTTGATAACTATTTCTACTTTAAGTTACTGTTGTTTGTAATTAAATGCCTTTAACGACTGTCATACGTCTAGATGACATTCGAAATACATATAGTTATTTGATATCTAAATATGATATCTTTAATTTGAAGGTTCGAACTTTCGCATTAGATTAATTATAATATAAAATATTCAGAGTGAAACGTTATAGCGTAGGTGACGGCAGGTGCAAGGTTGTATTTTTTTGAAATCCGTATGATTTGACTTTATACTCATCATCATCGCGATTTCTCACTCAGGTCCAAAGTTTGCACTCTGGGACCCGGGGTATGCATATAGTTTTTAAATTGGTATATAAACTTTTCCGACCGAGTGCATCATCAAATATACCCCCGCTTGCAGGTGAAGTTTGCTCAGGGTCCTATTCACCGAAATTTGAGAATCACTAAATAAGGCGACGTCTTACGTAGACGATTCAAAGAGAACAGAATTGCGAGCCCCCCCAATTACACAGTAGACTGTCAAATAAAATGACATTCAAACAACCGACCGTCGCGCCGCACTGGGACCTACGTGCATTTGTTCACATAGGTCACTTCACTACTTATCGACTGTTTGTTGTTTTCGCGTCGCTTCGAAATCGCTCACATAGGACGCCGCGTAACAGCAGATGTACAGCCGACTAAGAAGTCACGGTTGCACTTTTACACACATCTTTATATGTACCGTATTTCCTTTGTCGACTGTACCAGCTTACAGGTTAGGTTAGGTTGTACCCATAAGTTTCAGAAACACTGGTGTCCCTTTATAGTTCCACAGGTGTGAAGCAGAACACAGCGACGTAACCGTATTGCCAGCGTTATCGCATAATTGCACAGTTTAGTTGCAAGCGGCCCAGGGTTAGATCGTATCGGCCTGATATATAGGCATGCGGTGCCCCCGAGCTTTGCTTATTAATGAGCTCTGCCTCCAACTTGCTGGGATTATTTACCTACATATTATGCCAAATGTAAGGGCTCTCGCACACGGTAGAACGACTTTTACTGAAATATATCTACGTTAGTAGACTAATGTTTAGCCAAATTGTCCTTTATGAAGGGTTGGATATCACTTTCTCACATAACAAATAACTTGTGTTAACACTTATTCTCCCAATGCCAGAAGCCTATGTCTAGCAGTGCAATGCGATAGGCTATTGTTTGTTGTAACAAATACTCAGTTTCTGTAATTTTCACTACTGAAGTACTGTGTGTGTTTTTCTTTACGTTTTTTAGTCCTAGCTTATATTGTTTACAACAATTTTTAACTAATAATATGTAATCGTTTCGCATGAAGTTAATTTTTTTTCATTGATGTTTTCTTTGTCATTTCACTGATGATTTCTTCTAAGTGTCAGTTTTCCAAGAAGCAATTACAAAAGTGCAGTTGTAAAGGTTCCAAGACATCTATCTCTAGACAAGTGGCAGTTCGTTGCCCGGTGTATTGTAGATGATAACGAATTTGCCGTTTATGACATATGTTGACGACAGTCATATGCGTCATTTGTCATTCTATTGTAAAATACGCTAGCTATCGAATTGCCCCTTGTCTAGAGGGGCTGGTGTTCTAACATCCTTCAGTTCCTACCCCTAATCTCTTGATGGCAGTACGCGTAGAAAAACCTTCAACCAACATGTTCATAATTTTCGGTACCCGTATACATATTTACAACCTTCCCAAAAAAAGAAACAACCTTGAAATGGTTACCTACTCGTTTCGCATCCTCAAGGTGAAAAAAAAATGCGGGTACTCGTGTCCACTAGCCATTTTAAGTGCAAAAACGAATTAATTTGTAGTTTCTTTGTTTTTGATTATTATGTCAAACAAAGTATTTTAATGTTCGTATTTCATAACGATTGTCAGTTCTAAATCTCGATATTCATTGACAGATTTGGCAGATTGCACTAGTTAGTATCTACTAGTCATAAATCGAAATTCAGGACGTATCGTTCGGGAGTACGGGCCTAAGAGTAAGTACCTACGAGTGCAAATTGCCTAAAGCAGTATCGATATTTATAATACTGTCTCTCGTTATACGTAGGTAGTGTTTATCTCCACAGATAAGCTAGAGCCCCAGTACGTTAACGCTTAGAAAATATGTCAATTAAAGTCTCAGCGAAAATTAGCCGCTTATTAATAAAATAAAACAAAAAACCCGCCTGCTGCTTAAAACACCGAAACAAGTTTGATAGAAGACGAAACCGAAAATAAAAATAACGTATTTGTTTTCTTTTTTTGTCTTTATTTTCATTTGGTTTATGATTTGCAAAATGGGCACCGTTGCTATTTGTTCCAGCAGCAGTCAGGTTTTTTTATTTTTAGATGCCATTTAGTAGTCTTCTTCATAAATTTTTTGTAACTTATACATTTTTGGAATCTCCTAATTGTATTTAATGTGATGTGATACACTACTCAAAAAGTTTGAGATAAATCCCTATCTACGTAAAATATGGATGTAACAAGGTATTAAGCAAGTGCGACTTGCTTATTTAAGGTTTTTGTTGTTTGCGGGTACAGAACTAATCAAGTTTTAAGAGAAGAAACTTTTTTATCGTACCTCCTTTTTATTATTCATGTTATGTAATCATTAGAACGGCTTCTAAATCTAAGTTCTGAGAATACAAAACGGCCATCATTATGCTCAGAGAATCCTAATGTATTTTTCCTGGATTCAACCCTATTAAGGCCTTAACAACCTGTCCGTATTCCATTTTTGTATTTTTTGACACCGCGGCTTCGTTAAAATAGTTTTGGAACCCAAGAAATAAAAGCTCAAAAGCGTCTCGATATAAAAGTTTTATCAAATTTCATCTTTCCCATTGCGAATCGGAGTTCACACAGTATTAATTTTTATTGGTGTTGTAAATAGTTACGGTTCGGAAATCGGTGCACAAATATAATAAAGTTGTATAGGGCTCAAATAGTTATTTATTGCTTCTAAAACGTTTTTGCGAATAAAATTACAGTAACTTGTTTAGTGTGTGTGGGAAAAATGGCATAGTTCGTAAAACTGTATTGGGAAAATTTGATTACTCACATTTATTAATTTCTTGAAGTAGGGCATAATAAAACATCTGTCCAAGGTGTTAAAGACCGCCATTTTGAATAGAAAGCATCGATGTGTTGGTTTTTACTATAACAATTATAGCAAAAAATCATTTTTACTATATCTTTTGAACAGTACATACTGTTTTAAAACCTGTCTGATCCTTTGCGAGCTACGATACCACATACATCAATCAACCAATTGCTCCTTTGCTCGCCTTCCGCATCCAGTCCATCCACTTACATACAAGTTAATAATTTAGGAGTTATCACAGAGAGACACACACAGACAGTTAAATTAACCTTATAACACCTATATTATTGCGTCGTGAGTTAAAAAATAACCTTGTCTATATTCGAAAAGCAAATAAAACTCATCTCATTGCCTCAACCACTTGTAGGCGTACGTGAAAGTAACCAGGGTACTCAGATTGCTATCGCAGTTGGTGTCATAGGTAAGGCTGTTAAGATATTATCATCAGCCGTTTCGTTGCCATCATCGATCATGTTGCGCAACAAAGCGATAACGTTTCGTTTAATGCGTCTATTATTAAATAGTCCTTTACATAATACGAAACAAAGATACAAAGTAAGTATTGTGAATCGAAATACTTGATTTATAGCAATCGTTAAGGAGTTGATAGCTATGGGACAACTGATTTCCAAGCTTGATTTCTACCTTCAGTTATAGAAAATATCTAATGAATGAGAATCGTTGTTTGTACGTGTTTTATAAACTGCTACCGTTCCGGTCGATGAACGACCTCCGCCCCCCATGAGCGCAGGCCTGGGGGTGACTGGTGGAGCCGCCTGTCACCCTGGCAGAAGCAGGCCGCGGCGGCGTCGCGTCACGCCTTCCCGTTTTCCTGGGACCAGTTGGGGACTCTGTAGTCCCCACATACCCGAGGAGAGGGCCAGCTCGTCAGAGATGGCCCTGGGTCGGCCGGGGTGCGAGGGATATGCCTGTCAACCTCACCTTCGGCAACCAAAACGAACCACAGGCGGCGTGCGTTTTAGTCGGTTCGAGTCCGACATAACCTCTTCCACCGGCTCCGGTGGGGAGGTATCCGTGGGGATTTTGCGCACGTAAAAAAAAACTGCTACCGTTCCCTTCATCCGATTACAAACTTTGACAACTTACTGCATGTACTTGTGTGACGGTGTATCATCAGGGCCCCGATTTCGTTAATTTCAGTATTACAGCAAAGCCAATGTCCTGCTATAGACACTACAAAAAATTACATTTAATTTTATATTTTGCATACATGTCGTTAAAGTCTAAAATTAAATGGCATCTTGTAGAGTGTATGACGAAAGCAATGAACTTTATTCATATAATTTTGAACTTTAATCGTATATCAATAAAGTTTAATATTTTATGGCATTTTTGTAGTGTCAGTGTTATATGACAATGGTTTTGTTATGACAAACTTAGTATAATGATCAGGACTTATGATTTGTTTTTAGGAAATTTTACCATGTGAAGCCAGGTAGGGTATTTATAAATGGTCTCATGATTACGTGTTATGCTAACACAATGTGCTTTTATTTCTAACAGCAGTAGCCCGCGACTTCGTCTTCATTAAAATTAAAGTACCCTGGTGTACACAAAAATAAATTTTGTTCCTATTACAAATACCTAAATAATTTCGTGTGCCTAAAACAAAACAAAACTTTTTACAACGCAATACGACCGTCACTGAACCCAATCTTCCAAGAATGGTTGTCGAAAAAGCAAATCTAATCTAACCAGCGTATACCACAATTAGATGAACACCGGTGAAGTTGTCGGTATAAAAACAAAAGGCATTGTGGTGCTCTCCACGGTTGATTAGTCTGTGGAGCGATTGCGGAACGAAGTCACCACCTGAGGCTTTGTTAGACTACTTGCCTCGCGTCTCGACACGCCTACACTCAGCGTTTGAGGGTTGACGGTTATCGCCATATAATAATTAGAATGGAAATGGAAAATTGGTATTTCATTTGTTATAAATGGTGTCTGTACAGGAAGACTGTTATATACTGGATAAGAGAAGTAGAGTGGAGGCAAATCTACATCTCCTTCAGTACCAAAGAGACCAACCCGATCGAATACTTCGACAATGAATTAGGAAGTTTGTGCTGTCAGTGGGAAGACTAAAGACTTGCTCTGCTTTGTCTTCTACACTGACGGCACAGAAACTCTGTTTACAAGGCCAGCAGCGTGACTCCTCTAGTGTTACACACGACCACGGCCACGGTAACCACTTTCCATCAGGTGGGCCGTGAGCTTATCTGCCACCTAAGTGGTATAAATAAATATCTAGTTGAAATGAGATCACCGCAATTCATTATAGTTATTAGCGTTAGCATACATACATATATATATAACCAAGCCTTTATTCCCGGAGGGTTAGGTTAGGTTAATTAGGTAATAAAACACCCACATTTTACCAATCATTGCATTCGGTCCCACGTAATAGGAGGTGAGCCTATTGCCGTCTTCCGGGCACTATTTTTGACTCAAGCCATGCATCTGAGGCTGAATCTGGGCTGTATATATTTTTCTGATGTTAAATAACCCTATGCCTTACTCGCCTTGTACGACACCGCATGGGAAGAGATGGGGTGGTCTTAACTGTACTCTGCCGGGAACCACGTAGTAATATTATATTCTTTTATTACAATGAAGAACAGTTTCAAGCTTTAGTACTAGCGTTTTATCATTAATAGGTCAGCATTTGACCTCTATCTCAGATGCTCACTAATGATTTGGTCGACTACGAAACACATCTAGAAGCATCCTTTTTACTCGTGACTTGAAGATTCCCAGATCAATAATAGTTGTAACAATGAGACCGATCATGAACTTCCAATTGATTGTATTCTGTCTGATTGCAGTCTGTAAAAAAAATGTTTTTTTATGTCGTCAGATAGCATCTTTGAAAAGATCTGTACCGCTATCTTTTAATACGCGTAACTTTTTAATATTAATTTAAATTTAACTATACTAAATGCTTTATTGTGACTCGTATTACACGCCCCTAAATTACAGTCGGTTTTTTTAATTAATTCTGTAGTATCAGTAACTTATAAGTTTATACAATGTGTTGAGCATTCTCAAGTGAGTTCATTTTTTTAGTGAAGTTCATTTAATGGCGTAGATCGCACGATTTGAACTTCTAAGGATTGATTGCATAATTTACTTTTTACTAATAGTATCTTCAAAGCATTTAAAGGAATATAAAGTAATTATTTAATGCCTGTTTTGTATAGATAACTCAGTTGACATGTGCTAATGCATCATCCCATATTATTTCAGTGTTGTAATTAAGTAATGTCTTCTCCTCGATTATTGATTATATCCCGTTGATAAATTATTTTAATTTCTTGGTATCCCTGTAACGTCATAGATTTGTAAACTTTTTTTCATACCACTTAGGTGGCTGACAAGCACACGGCCCACCTGATGGAAAGTGGTCACCGTGGCCTATGGACGTGTGCAAAATAAGAGAGTCACACTCGCGCTGCCAACCCTGCAAGCATTGAGAGTTTCTGTGCTGTCAGTGTAGAAGACAAAGCAGGACAGACAACTTTCCACTGACAGTACAATTTCTAATAATATCCATAGTGATAATAATCTATTAGTAGCTTTTTAGTACATATGATCGTTAGCCCTATATAAACGTGTTTAATATACCGCCTCTTAAGTCAGAAGACGCCTATAATTTTACTCTGTTTTGGGAATAAAAAACAATGGGTCATTTGCCAATTAATCCGTTCATAGCAGCGATGGAATGTTTTCATTATGGTTATATAATAAAACAGAAACTAGAGCGATTGTGAAACGAACATTCTATTTTTATGGTGTCGGAATTTCGTCGGTTGACCTAATAGTAGAGCTGAACCACATACTTTGTTGTTTAGTCTTTGATGACGCTGTGTATTGATTGCATAAACATAAACTCACACCTATATCCCGAAGGGGTAGGTAGAGGTGCTAGCATCCAGATTTCGCCAGTTTATGTTTAGGTCCCAATGTCATAGGTGGCGAGCCTATTGCCATTAACCGGGCATTTATAAGCCTGCGTTAAATACACACATAACTTCGAAAAGCATCGAAAAGTCATTGTTCCATGGTAAAACCTGGGATCGAACCCGAGACTTCGTCTCAGCAGTCCATTACCCATACCACTACGCTACGGGCGGTGTATTGATTGATATTAAAAAAAAAACAAAATTAATAACTAGCTGTTACGTGCGAAATAGTAATCTCGGTATTCAGAGCTCACAGCCTTTTTTATCTTTTCCCCATCCTCGGAACCGGGACTAATATAGGCCTTCGTCTTGACCAAGCGGCTATTGATAGCCGAAAGGGCTCAGATATAACGACCAGGCCCGGGTTCGAAGCCTAGTATGTACACTACTAACATTTGATGATTTCACTCCTAACACAAGTAATTTAAATTAACTATTACATAGGTTTAAATCGATTAAGATAAGAAATAATTTTGAACGAGTTCAGGCGGTTTTCCCCATCCTCGGAACCGGGACTAATATAGGCCTTCGTCTTGACCAAGCGGCTATTGACAGCCGAAAGGGCTCAGATATAACGATCAGGCCCGGGTTCGAAGCCTAGTATGTACACTACTAACATTTGATGATTTCACTCCTAACACAAGTAATTTAACTTAACTATTACATAGGTTTAAATCGATTAAGATAAGAAATAATTTTGAACGAGTTCAGGCGGTTTTCCCCATCCTCGGAACCGGGACTAATATAGGCCTTCGTCTTGACCAAGCGGCTATTGACAGCCGAAAGGGCTCAGATATAACGATCAGGCCCGGGTTCGAAGCCTAGTATGTACACTACTAACATTTGATGATTTCACTCCTAACACAAGTAATTTAACTTAACTATTACATAGGTTTAAATCGATTAAGACAAGAAAAAATTTGAACCAGTGCACGCGGGATTCGAACCCACAATCTTTACTTTACAGGGGTGATTTGAATAGGTAGTTAGTAAACTAAAATATTAGTATAGATTTTATCTTTTCCTATTTGTTACTCTTTAATTGATTACATTAAATAAAATATGCTATTATAATATACAATTACTTACAAATTAAAAACTAAAAACTATGCTAACTATACAATATATACAAAAATGGGATAGAAAAAATAGGGAGACTGTAATTTCAGGCATCAAAAAATTCCTCCCCATCGATCTCTACTGGTACCGTGCCCAAGAGGCTGGCGGCATTACCACGCTGAATGGCGATGGCAATTCCTTGAGCGAGGTAAAGGCCAGCCTTATGGTCACGGGAAGCGTCGATTAGTCGCTTCGCTATTTCTTTGAATAGCGCACGCGCGCTTGGACCCCACGGACCCAACGTTTCGACTCCAAACGGCTCAAAATTATAATTACCAGTTAAATTGGTATATTTGCGCCGTTTGAGAGTCTCCGCTGATGCAGCAGCAGCGCATGCGCAGTCCATCGTACTTGGAAGATGGGAAGGCGCCAGGGTGTCGACGCAGGTTGCATCCCACACCAAAGGCCTACCCATCTTCCAAGGCAACAACGACATACCGTCCGGTCTCTTACCATCGTCGCGAGCCAAGCCAACAGGTTCAAGTATAGCTGGCACGCCGGCGGTGACAAGAGCTCGACGGATAATGTCGTTAATGTTTGCATGTCGGGACATGCGGCCTGCACTCCTGCTGCAAGACAATCCGTGATGTCCAAGGCTATCGACAGCTTCTCCACAGAGACACCGATGCGGAGAAACACACGGTGCACCCAAACGTAGGCAAGTCGCAAAGTAAACTAAATGCTGTAAAATTTCATTAAATATTATATACATAACATGAACTCACGCCTATATCCCCGAAGAGGTAGGCAGAGGTGCTAGCACCCACATTTCGCCAGTTTATGTTTAAGTCCCAATGTAATAGGTGGCGAGGCAAGGCTATTGCCATTAACCGGGCACTTATAAACCTGCGACAAATACACACATAACTTCGAAAAGCATCGAAAAGTCATTGGTGTGTGCCATGGTAAAACCTGGGATCGAACCCGAGACCTCGTCTCAGCAGTCCATTACCCATACCACTAGGCTACCGCGGTTATATGATAGGTTATATGAAATATAATATAATTATATAATTTCAGTAACTAATATTCTTTTTAAAATAGAACCATATCAGCTTTAAGATACACTCATACATATAATCACACCTTTATCCCCGAAGGGTTAGGCAGAGGTGAATTAACATCCACATTTCACCAATCATTGTTTTCAGCCCAACGTAATAAGGGGTAAGCCTATTGCCGTCTTCCGGGCACTATTGTTGACTCGAACCTTGTATCTGTGCCTAAGTCTGAGCTATATAAATCTGTCTGATGTTAAACAGCCCTATCCCTTAGTCTCCTTGTACAACACCGCGTGTGTAGAGATGGGTGGCCTAAATTCTACTCAGCCAGTTAAACGGCTATTACTATCAAAAAGGTTACATGATGTTGCGTCAAAATACAACCAACAATCCTGTGTAATTTTTAATAGTAAGACTGTTACACTGCAGAGCTCCAATCATTAGATTATCGATGATCGTGGGAATATCATCAGCTAAATCATAACTAATGGCATTAGATTGATTGTTTCATTGCCAACTTCTTAATCAATGTCAGAGGTCGAGGTAGTTTCACCTGCCACTACGAACCGATCGCTAAAAATATTTTAACTAATAGCAGTCACGAACTGAGAGTTTAAATTGATAGTAATGGAAGAAGGTTACATACAAATATACATATAATCACGCTTCTATCCCCGGAGAGTTAAGCAGGGGTGATGTAACACCCACATTTCACCAATCATTGAATTCGGTCCCACGTATTAGGGGTTGAGCCTATTGCCGTCTTCCGGGCACTATTGTTGACACAAGCCATGTAGCTGAGTCTGGGCTGTATATATCTGTATGATCTAAAATTCTGTCTGTTGTAAGCATCCTAATTGCTTTAAATTATCATTACAATTATTTATTCTTTGTTACAGGTAAGTAATAGCAGATGATGTCATTAAATATAATTAAGCTGCCTAGTAAGACGTAAGTATTTTAAAGTTCAAGTTCGAAATCAGAATCTTAGTCTAGCGCCAATTCCAGTTACATTCAAAACCAGTGCTAAGCCTGTCCATCATCTGGTGTAGTAGCTTGCCGGTGAGGTTCATCTGAGATCCGACATATATTATCATTCTTACTATGGTGGCCCTCAGCTTGAGGCCCCCATCGCATAAAGGACCCGAGACTATCACGTAGGAAGAAAGAAACAAGAAGAGAGAAAAAAGAAACAACAACTGGTAAAGAATTCGAAGGGTAAAGAAAAGAGACGCCGAACCACTTGGTTCTTGATGTAATTGTTGGCACCGTATGAAGTAACATCTACTAAGCCCTGCACGTGATGTTCTAGAATAGAAAGTAGCTTCATTACTTCAGCTTGACAACAGAAAAACACAGAGTGCCGAATTTATCCGTACTTTAGTTATAACATCTATATTAGGCTCTCGTATTGCTCTAAGTATTTGTAGAAAATACGTTTTGCTTAATTATGAAAGAGTGCCTCACGCTTCGTGATATATTCTAATTTGACTTGTAATGGAAAATTTGCGTATCGAATTACTTACTCAAAGCCAAATGGTATCTATTTATATCTATATATGGTAATACAATATATATACCTACCTCTATTATACAGCAGTTAATTTTCATCGCTCGTGGCCTGTCGAAAAATAGGCAATTTCCGCCCAATTGAGCAGTCCGACTGGGGAAGTACCTCCGCCCTACAGAATACCGCGATTATAATAACTTCGTGTTGTGTTCCCGGCGGTGAGTAGGGTAGCCAGAGCTCACTGGAGAGTTTTTGAGCTGTCAGTGGGATGTTATTTCTTAAAACCAAAGGCTTGTCCTGCTTTGTCCTCTACACTGACGGCACAAAATCTCTGTCCTTACAGGGTCGGCAGCACGGATGTGACTCCACTGGTGTTACACACGTTCATAGGTCATGGTGACCACTTTCCATCAGGTGGGCCGTGTGCTTGCCTGCCACCTAAGTTGTATAAAAAAAAATGTACTTACATCGTCGAGCACAGCGCTGTGACAGCCCTGATAGAGACTGCCATTGTTGGAATGGATGACGTCACTGGAGATCGACCAATGACAATCCGAGGTTGTCACAGCGTTGCGCTCAACACTGTAGGTATACTTAGAGATTTATTTTACATATACTAGCACCTTCCACTGCGTGACGGGGCACTTCGTGGAAGCCTATTCTTAAACATTTCTTCTTATTGAAACTAGGCTAACTAATATGCCAGTAAGACTGAAAACCCGCTCAGGATTCAATATTAAATTACTTAAATATATATAGTGATCTTAATTATCTCGCTTTCATTCCTGTTCTCTAGTAACATACTATTTCCCGCTCATACCTATACCTCTCGTACTTTCACGCTATACCTTTCATACCTCTGGGAATGGGGTGTATTTATTTTATTATTTTATTCTATTGTGTGCGTATTTTTAGTCTAATATGTATATATATTGAATTATCTTTAACAAATTTATTATTCCTTCCTGTTTATGTTTCGTTATGTGTGGTCCGCTTTGGGATATTTATACAAAAAATCTATAAGTGACCACCATATGTATTGTGTCTTGAAAATTTTGGAACAGTACTCCAGGAAGTACTGCCTATAGTTTTTAGTTAATAATGTTGGTAGGTTATAATTAGAGAATTACACAGCAGATCAAGTATCATGACCATAGCAAAATCTAAGCCTGTCAAAAGTAGCTACTAATAATATTGATAGATATTAGGTGTTGCTCAATTTACTGTTAGATTTCTGTATCTTGACATTTTGTATAGTATTATCTATGCACTAGATGCGTAGTGAAATAAGAAGTAGGTTATTTTAGACAATGTATTATTTTATATTCAAAAGGATTTTAACGAAGGCCACATGAAGTTTTAGCGTTGTGAGTATTCGTTGACTCTTTCTCATGTTTAATATGCTGTTGTATGACTTTTATGAGAACGACTGACCCCTAATCCTGAAAGCAAAGCCTCATCCGTCACTTGGTAGGTTTACCGGCTTGCAATTGAGATTGGCTTGAGACCCGAACACCTTGGTGGAATATTATTATTAGTACCACACACACTATTCTGAACAGAAAGAAAAGACATAGACTAACAGAGCTGGGATTCATACTAATATCATAAATATTATATATTATAAATAACTCTGTCTGTCTATCTGTATGTTACGCTTTCACGCCTAAACCGATGAACTGATTTTGATGAAATTTGGTATAGAGATAGATTAGACCTTGAGGAAGGACATAGGGAATGTTTTGTCGCAATAACCGGCTTCTACGCGGGACGAGCCGCGGGCAACAGCTAGTAACTAAATAATTGTAGTAAAATTCTTGCAACTATTAAACCCGGTTTACTCATAAGATGTACTTTTACTAAGCTATCTAATTGTATGTAACTAAATTACTAATTTCAAATCAAGTTCCTTGATTAATAATTGATGTGTTTACGTTCATAGCTGTATTAATTGACTAATAAAAGTGAAATGCATGTATTAATAAATTGAAAGTAACAAAGATGAAACTTAAACAATGCATACAACTCCCGTACAAAATCGTGCCCTCGTTTCTTTACACGCAAGTTATAAGATTAAATGTATAACGCACTAAAGGCGTGAAATTCATTTCATATCTGAATGAACTGGGGGTCAATTCTCAAGATACCAATTGAAGAACACTATTTCACGATTCATTCAATTATTGACATGTACCACAATAAACATTTCGATAAGTCAGACGTTCGTGCATTGAAATCAGCAAAAATATTCACATACATATAATCATGCCTTTATCCCTGGAGGATTAGATAGAGATGAATTAACACCCACATTTCACTAATAATTGTATTCGGTCCCACGTAATAGGGGGTGAGTCTATTGCCGTATTCCGGGCAATATAGTTGACTCGAGCCATGCATCCGAGGCTGAGTCTGGACTGTATATATCTGTTTGATGTTAAACAGTAACCCCTAATATTTCGATTGACCAAAAACTTTCATTCACACTTCTGGGGTCCTGAAGATCTTAAAATAGAACCCTATATGCAAATGTTAGCTAACCCAGAGTCATTAATAAGGGGCTTGTCTCGACGTTTGGATCACTAAACAAACTTTGCGATAAAAAAAAAAACATTGAGATTTTTTTTTAATTTCAAATGGCATATAGAAAAGAAAGAGCCCTAAATTACATAAAACAAAAATAAATACCTGCAATGTACCTACTAATAACACATGTTCTATCATTAGTGTGCACAATAAAGAGATAATTACTTACTTAAGGTAATACAAATTTAAAATAAAAACCTAGCGAAATGAATCAAAGAGAGAGCGAAACAGTGAATCATCTTTCAACATTCCAAACTACTACAGAATTGACCCCAAATAGTTAAGTTTTCAAACTTATGTAAGTCGACTTCACAAAACCAAATTTAGTGTTACTTTTCGGATGCTAAATGAAATGAACTAAGAGAAGAACGGTGCCACTACGGTGAAAGTGTATTACATAACCATAAAATGTAAACATGTGTTTAACTGTACCGACTACCGACTAATCACGTGAAGAAATACATTCGGTCACATAATTGAAATGACGTTAGCGTCAATAAAAAACCGGATTATTCTACGTACATATTCTATTTGAAGTTGGTACTGAAACGGATTTCAATTAAAAATTGTAATTACTGCGCGCTTAATCGAGTCTGTAATTAATTTTCAATTCGATGACAAAAAACGTGTTATACAAAATTATTTGCAAGAAATTTTTAATTTTCTAAGTTTTACTGTTATATGATTGCACTTTTTTTTTATATAGGACACGTCAATTGAACTTCGCCTTGCCTGATGGTAAGCGGAAGGCAAAGTCCCAGAAAAGAGGGTCACCATTACTTACACATACCGTGTGACAATGGTGACACTCAGCTTGACGGCCTCATCATATGCTTTTTCACGCCCTTAAAGGACCCGGGACTGTAGGAAGAAGGAAACACGTGAGCTGGTAATGAATTCCAGGCCTTAATGGTGCGACAGAGGAAAGAGTCTCCGAACCGCTTGGTTCTTGATCGTATGTTCTGCACCGTGTGCGGATGACATCTAAGGCCTGCACGTACTTAGCTGTATCATTTAATTATTTTATGTACTTATCTATTTTATTGAAAGGGTGTAGGAATACAAAGTAAGAATGAAATAGAAGTTCTTTAATTACGCTGTGAAAAAAAAATCTAGCATAACATAACATAAACTCACGTCTATATCCCCGAAGGGGAAGGCAGAGGTGCTAGCACCCACATTTCTTCAATTTATGTTTAGGTCCCTATTGTCATTAACCTGCGATAAATACACACATAACTTCGAAAAACATCGAAAAGTCATTGGTGTGTGCCATGGTAAAACCTGGGATCGAACCCGAGACTTCGTCTCGGCAGTCCATTACCTATACCACTAGGCTACTGCGGTTTCTAAAAATCTAGATACGTTCATAATACCTTTCTGTCAATAGATGTTACATCGTCGGTTCGAAGAAATTTTGTACTAAATACGTTATACGCATCTATTTATGTTAATATCCGTCTTTGTTGTCTGTTACAAACAAATGTGTATATATCGTCACCTAGTTACATATTAATTAATACACTGGCGGTAGCATAGCAAGTCTTAGGCGAATCCTGGCCATTACACTAGCGACGTGAACCCAGGTTACAGGGTGTCTTCTCAATTTCTGTAATATGAATGTTGTAATTGGCGTACAATAAAGAATATAATAAATAAATTAATAAATAAATATTAGTAATATCGGTTCATACATTCTTTAAAAAAAATAGTAATTTGGGATGAGCCTCTTGCCGTCTTCCGGGCACTATTGTTGACTCGTGCCATGCATTTGTGCATGAGTCTGGGCTGTATATATCGGTCTGATGTTATACATTAGTAATATCGGTTTAGATACTCTTTTAAAAATAATTAAAAATTACAGGATGATTTTGAAATTGCGTATGCGATCTATGCATATGCTTTGCTACTGATAATATGTTAGTTTGCTATTATTGCATTGCTATTATGCAGCTAGTATAACAACAACTTAACAGAATTATCAATTCAAATTTAATACGAAGAGGAACCGATGGCAAGTTGTAACAATTGTAAAGATTTCGTGTTGCACAATCAGGATCAACGCTTAACCTCTCTGAAGGATGGAAGGATTACACTGTGTTTTAGGTTCAACCAGGCTAATAGAGCTTGCTCTTGAAATGTGTCAAATCTCTCGGTTGCTACTCAAAACTATTCCTTAATAATTCGATTGTTCTGTTCGATTCAAGCGTTCATCGCCTGAGTACTTACCTGTAGGTCCATGATGGTGATATATTTGGCATTGTAAATATTCATCATTGCTATTTTAATTAATTTAATTTAGATTTTTTTTATTGCGGATCACTCATGTACACGACATGTGTGATCCGCAATAAAAACAATTTCTTTTTTTCTTTCGTTCAAAGTAAAGGTAAAGACCAATGCCCGGAGCACGAAAAACTGACGGCACAGAAACTCTGTACTTACAGGGTAGGCAGCGCGACTGTGACTCCTCTGGTGTTACAAACGTCCATAGGCCACGGTAACCACTTTGAGCATTGTGATTGGCTGTTTGCCTATTGTGAACCTGTGCGTGAATGAAGCCAGCCAATAGCAATGCTCCGTTATCTCAATACGTTTATGTTACGATTATGATAAATTTTCGTGCCAGGGGTACAGGGCTGGTATTTAGTCCTTCTTCTTATGCGGCAGTAACGTACTTGGCTGGTTATACATCCACTTTATATCTACTGTTATTAAACTACTAGTGATAGCTCGTGCTTCATTTACATCGTATTAGTTACGACATTGTTTGATCGATAAAAAACTTACTCGTATCGAATTCTGAATAAAAAATTCTATTAGAAATCGAAAGCGACGTAACATTTCACTTCCTTGTTTGATTGATTATAAACAATAGCCTTGCATAGATTTATTGAATAGTCCTATTATATAATAGTCTGTTTTATTTCTCAAAATAGTCATATCAATCGAAAATTTTCTGTAAAACCTGACATATCATCATTTGATTAAAAATAAACCCTGTATATAGATAATGATTTCATCAAAATCATAACACAAAATAACGGCATTCCAGCTTTTCCACCTCCACTTTACACCGTCCTGGGTAAATACCTGCTGGGGATCCAGCGATGAGACGATTTTGAGCCAAAACTCTATCCCTTCTACTGGGACCCAGTGGGGGAAGCATGATCAGACAGTCTGCCAATTGGGTGTTTGACTGAGTAGTTAAATTAGTTACTTAATGTTAAAACGGAAAGTTATAATTGTATTAATTAAATTATTGTGACGTCATAATATTCAAAAGTCAAATAATTTATTATTGTTGGTGGGGTGGATGATTAAAAATAAATAAAAACCGATAAAATAATAAACAATGTAACTTGTAATGCTCTTTTATCATTCTTAATTTATTCAATCAATCAATCATCAATCAAATAGCCTTACTCAGTCCACAACTGGGCATTGACCTCTCCCAATATCGGGAGCTTTGGCATACTGGTAATACTTAATTTAATAAGCACAGATAAATAATTTATTTTAACTACAGGAAAATACCTAATTGCAGCATAATTCGTCTGCACCAGCTGTCCTGTAGACCCACCTGTAAATATTAAATAAATAAATATTCTACAACATTCTACACAACGCTATCTAGACCCATGGTAAGCATAGCTTAACTAGCTTGTGTTATGGAATCTAGAATACGGATAAACATACTTAAATACTTTTTTTTTTGTATACATACATATTATACATAGAAACACCCAGACCAGTGCAAATACCCATATTCATGCATACAAATATTTGCACTGAGCTGGGATCGAACCCGCGCCTCCTGCGTAGCAGTCGCGTTCACTACCGCCACGCCACAGAGGCTAACCGATCAGTTCTACTCTGACCTGCAATTTATAGAGACCTTTCTTAAATGATCGTGGTGCACAAATAACTTTAAAAGGAATTTGTAGTGTTCCATAAGAACACACATTACAAAAAATATTCTTTTCCGTAGTCAAAATAATTGTGTGTCATATTTTCAATACCATACGTATCATCAACTACAATATATGATATCAGTGTACTGTAAGTACCAAAATTATAGTGGATAATGTTATTACCGTTATATTGAGCTATTGGCCTCTAATCGCCACTTAAACTAACTGTAATTCAACATTTAATTTGTACATCTTTGTTTTTTCCACGTACTAAATTGACCCATAGCAAGTAACGGCCGATTTTCTCGTTTCTGAATAGTCATAGTTCAAATATCGCTATCGATAGAAGACATCTATATGAAATGTGCACGGAACCAGTTATTCCAGGTTCCAGATACGATAATTGCTTGAGCAAGTCTGTGTATAATTATTTCCAAACATATAATTGGTTTTAATTGTGAGAATGTTCAACATGTTATCGAAAAACTATTGCGATTTCTACACACGTCTTTATAATAAACGTTATATAATAAATTGATTTCTTATGCACTATTGGAATGTGTCTAGTGATAGGAAAGACGAACGTAACGTGAAAGAGAGTATTAATATATTTTGTAATATCTAACAAAACCACTATTTTTCACGTTACGTTCGGTTCTATTGTTGAATTCAATAAGCACGAAACACGAGTTTTATAAAGAATTTGCATGGAATACAGATTTTTTTTAAACTTTCTTATGCCATTTTCTTAACTATTGTATTCGGTAAAATCGCTATCAAGTTATGCCGTAACCAAAGGTAAAGTAAAAATCAATAAGTAGGTGATATCAGCCTCAGATGCATTGCTCGAGTCTACAATAATGCCCGGAAGACGACAATAGGCTCACCCCCTATTACGTGGGACCGAATACAATGATTGGTGAAATGTTTTTGTTAATTCGCCTCTGCCTAACCCTCCGGACGAAGGCGTGATTATATGTATGTATGTATGTATTCGACTTTGATAGCCATTCTTAAAGGCACTGAAAAGTGAAAAATTAATGCTTTATGGATTCAATTCTAATAATAAATACGCATAAGACTCTTTTCTGTTCAAGCCTTAAAAAAATATTAAAACATATATGCAAATTATGTGGTTTCGCTTAAATTAAAGAAATTAAGTACATAGATGAAGGTAGCTGAATAAATTTGAAAAATATAATCAACGATAATTTTTTAAAATCGAATAACAAATCGAAGCTTCACTCGAGTGGCAACCCTGAGGAATGAACTTGACGATTGTGTTGTGTGGTGCAGCGGTGCGGGCACAGCGCTCTAACCGCCGGCGGAGCAATGAGGAAGCGGCGAGATGTCGCCCGCGAGCTGCGAGCAACGGCAACAAGCTCGCCCTCCGCACTCGGTTAATCACAAACCCACGTAGATGCGCTTTAATAGCTGCGATAAATAATGGTTCTCGATTAAAACTCGATTCACATTTGAATGATGAAACATGTTCTATGAACGCAGCTAGTGGCGATTCAATTCAGGGTTTGTTCGCAAGTGAGCAAAGAAAAGTGTATTTTTTGTAGAGTCAAGATTTTCGCATACTACATCTTGACCCCAATTACGTCACTGTGCTTTTTATGCTCGTTTAGTATCCGTTTCTCATATTCGCAAATCATAGGTTATAAAACAACAATCTGCGCGCGCCAGGGAAGCATTTCTATCGCAACTTAGGGTCACGATATATGCCGGGATTATAAGCGGTAGGTATTAACATCTAATTTTACACTTGACTGTAGTCTGTAAATTAATTCTTGTTTGTTTTAGTAAATCGGTGTGTAATTAAGTTATCAGGATGCTTCTGCGGAAGTCGGTTTTTCTGTTTTTCTTAACAAGTATTGCCTGAATGGCATGTCTAATAATATATTAAGCTTTTATCGTAGATGAAACATAATTAAATCATCACGTAATTGTGTAGTCTAGGCATTTGACTGCATGCATAAGAGAGCCATATAAAAACCTTTTAGGCTAAATTTTTGACGTGTGTACATACAATTATAGATAAATATAATTTACTTCACAAAAAGTATTCTCTTCTAAAAGGTGTCACATGCGATTTGTCACATTTTATCTATTGTTAATAGGTCATTAATTTACTGGCCGTGAAGAATTAAAAAAAAAACTAAATTATATAGTATAATGTATAAGTATAATAATTGTAGGTACGTATTTGGTATTGGCCATATTTGTCAAATAGTCAATAAGGCAAATGTTTTGTCAAATAGGCAAGTACAAATAGTCATGTGAAGTGCAACCATTAAATACCTATACATAAGTGACAGCATTGTCATATAATGTGGAAATGCTGTCTTATAGGAATGTTATCAAACGACGCAGTTTAATTTTGAGCTATAATTCGTACAATAATTCTTTTTACAGTTTTAGTCTATTTGATATTTTTTATATTGTATATGTAGTATTAAAAATATGTAGTATTTAAAAATATGTAACATATAAGTTAATTCTATACCAAGTCATTATTTCGTTTTTCGTATACGAGAATCCATGGTAATCTAGCGTAAACGCTTTGCCAGCGCGAATTATGTGCAATGAAGCGGATATTATTGTTGCTTAAGTTCCCACATGTGCGTGCGCGCAGGAAGTGTTGGAAAGAGAAAAAGAAAAATTATAACAACTATGTATTCGTGTTGTTTGTTCATTTTTTATCTTTGTAATAAACACCTTCATCTACTCGGAGCATACTAGATATTCATTTTTATAGACACGTTTATAAAACCATTTCGCAATGTGAGCACGCAATGCTGACTAATAAATAACTTTTAGTCAGAGTACTAAAAATCAAGCTCAGGGCTTACAGACTTAGCCGACTTTAGGGGCTTTTTGTGGTCTATTACAAGTAACTCAGTCCAAGTAGTGCTCTATTAGGTTAATCAATAAAAAAGGGGCACGCCGTAGTAGCGGCGGTAAGACCCATCATGGGGGAGCGGCTAGCGAGGCCAGTCTCCCATTATATGCCTGTCAACCTCACCTTCGGCAACCAACAACGCACACTCAAGCTGTGGAATGAATGCGCTGCGGTTTTCCCAAGCACCTACAATATGGGGTTCTTAAAGAGGGGCAGCAGAAGGTTTCTTCGTGGTCGGCAGCGCGAGTGTAACACCCCTGGTGTTGCATACGTCCATAGGCCACGGTAACCACTTCCCATCAGGTGGGTCGTGTGCTTGTCTGCCACCTAAGTGGTATAAAAAAAAACAACAACCTACAGGTGTTTTAGTCGTTTCAAGTCCGACATAACCTCTCCCATCGGCTCCGGCGGGGGGTTTCCGTAGGGAATATTCTCACGATAAAAAATGCAATCAAATATATAGTACGTCCTCTTAGCACTAATACAATAACACCTTGAAATTCTTCTTTAAACAAAGCGTAATTAACTCAATTGTTGGTTAAAATACGTTAAAAATAAACACAAACTGTAACTGTAAGTCTTGTCTATAAAATGAACTACAGTAAGCTAAAACGGCCAATGTGAAACAATATACGTTTTGTTTACAGAGCTAGATTGCAGTTACTTCTGTCTGTAGTATATCTTAAGAGCTGTTATAACCCGTTAATTTTTTACGGTCATGAGAAAAATAAACTGTATGTGCTTAATGTTTTCGTTGGCAGAAACAAAATTGTAAAGTTAGTATGTAGGCTGTTGTAAACTCCCACAATTCACACCTGTTACACCGATGTTAATATACTCATCAACGTTTTCCTTGCATTGTATTTTTTTTTTGATTACTCGTAACATAGGTTGCGCAGTTAGTAGTATTTTATTAACTTCCCCTACTAAACTAAATTAGTTACACGCGTATTTAGGTATTTTGATGTTTTAATATTTTAAGTATAGGTATATTTTCCAAAACGGCACGGCAATGACCACAGAAATGAAGGACCGAACCCCATCTTTAAACTTGAAGTCAGTAGATAAACATGAAGACAGCACGGATACAGCTGTAACTAGCAGATCATTGTGCAACAGATGTATTTAGTTATGCAGGGGCTACAGCAGCCTCCAAAGCAGCCTTAAAAAAAGTTTTAGCCTTTGCTCGGGCAATTTGTGAGTGCTGAATTATATCTTGACAACCTTTAGAGAGGTTCTACTTCACCTGAAAGTCCGTACACCTGCGGATTGAAGATCGATGCTCTAATGTAGGCTTTCCTTGTGAAGTTGAAAAGTCAAGCTGAAATCACTTCTGTAATTTCCAAAATAAACCAAATTATAACAAGTACGAAGGCGAATACCTACCAGGGTTCGAAGTACAAGCTTCGGGTGTGACTGACATTGGTGCTCCTATAAAGAAAAATAAAAGTGGTGGTTGGTGTGCCAGTGATGGTGATGAAAAATGTACAGTTTCACCTGATGGAAAGTGGTAACCGTGGCCTATGGACGTGTGCAACAACCAAGGGAGTCGCACTCGTGCTGCCAATCCTGTAATCACAAAGTTTCTGTGCCGTCAGTGTAAAAGACAAAGCAGGACAAGCTTTTGATCTTCCCACTGACAGCACAAAAACTCTCAAGCGAGCTCTGGCTACCCTACTCAACTCCTACACAGTTACCGATACCTAATAAAATTAAATTACACAACTAAATTTAAAATATATTGCAGATAGCTCAGTAAGAAGTGTAACAGAATTGGCACATTACATTAAATTTATTCATGTCGTACTTATAGTTTATTATCTGTACTGAATAGTATATTAACATAATATGATAGCATTAAACCCATAAGCCCGTTAACTGTAGACAGATTGAATTAAGATAGCTGCCGAATTTAGATGAAATTTTATGAACTTTTATGCAAGTGAGTTGAGTATCACTGTGCTTCTATTAAGAGTAGATAATATAGTTCTACATCACAGGTATATATTTATGTCTTGCCTGCCATATAGGTTTTAGCGATTTTTATTTGACTTTCCCGCTTTTGACGGTTCTGCTCAAACGTAAGATACCATCCGATACGTGGCCAAGATCTCTCAAAGCTTGCAGAGTTGGCAGCGCAAGTGTGACTCTCTTGGTTTTGCACGCGTTCATAGGCCACGGTGACCACTTTCCATCAGGTGGGCCGTGTGCTTGTTTGCCACCTAAGTGGTATAAAAAAAATCTATCATACAAAAAATCTCATTAAAATCCGTTCAGTAGTTTTGTGTGTACACAGAAAAATATGTTGTGTTTCCGGCGGTGAGTAGGGTAGCCAGAGCTCACTAGAGAGTTTTTGTGCTGTTAGTGGAAAACCAAACGCTTGTCCTGCTTAGTCTTTTACTCTGACGGCACAGAAACTCTCTATGCTGACAGGGTTGGCAGCGCGAGTGTGACTCCCTTGGTTTTACACACGTCTAGGAACTACTTTCCATCAGGTGGGCCGTGTTTTTGTATGCTACCTAAGTGGTATAAAAAAAAAATTTTCGTATTCAGTATCATTAACCATTTTTTAATATCTCCAATGAACAGATAACCAGTTTACAATTATACATATAACAGTATAGATAGACATATCTACATATGTAATATACCTATACCATAGAAGATTAGCTAAATTAATTATGGTCTATTAATGTATGTAATTTTATTAAGTGACTATTTCTAGCAAGAGATATGGATTGCGGATGTTGTTTACTTTCAAGTAACACTTATGAATTATTTATAAAATTAATGATGTGGATAAATTAACAACTATTTTATTACTAGACATATATCTAGTATTTATATTTAATTTATTGCATGTCAGATATGAAAATAGATATTTATCTATGCATGATTTGGGATTGGAATGGTCATTCACATTAATAGTGTAAATCTTGCCGGGATATTTATTTTACCTACTATGTTTTTTTTCTCTGAATAGCCAATATTTCGGCGCTGTTAAGAAAATAATAAACATGGTAAATATACCGGCGAGTTTTACACTATTGATATTTATCTAACATAAACATAATATAATATAAACACACGCTTATATTCCCGAAGGGGTAGGCAGAGGTGCTAGCACCCACATTTCGCCAGTTTATGTTTGGGTGGAGAGCCTATTGCCATTATCTGGGCACTTATAAACCTGCGATAAATACACACATAACTTCGAAAAGCATCGAAAAGTCATTGGTGTGTGCCATGGTAAAACCTGGGATCGAACCCGAGACTTGGTCTCAGCAGTCCATTACCACTAGGCTACCGCAGTTAACGATATTTATCTAATATTGATTTGTCTAATAATTTCTCGCAACCATACAAAAAAAATTGATAGCTCTTAATATATCGAAACCAGTTTTGAAGTTATCATTCGTCAGTAAAACTTACATTAAAAAAATGAGAAATCCACCGGTTACCGATTGAAAACAGAAAATCTCAATTAGTAGTTACAAGGTACGTGTTGATTATAAACTCTAAGCAAGAACAACAAAACAGGTCAAAATTGAAATAAAAAAGTACGATCTTCTTCATCTTAGCGTTAACCCTACTCGCATTTGAAACTTTCACCTTTGAGTCTGGGGTCCGCTTTACCAGTCTAACTCCGAATTTGGCTGAACTTCGATATTTTACGTGAAGGCACTGCCACCTGACCTACTAAACCAAATGGTGATATCGAAACATTGCAGCTAGAAATGTTGTTGGACCTTTTAGAGGCTCTAACTACCCGTAACGAATGCTATAGATGTATGTATGGCAACCAAAACCAATGGTTTTACGTGTTTTCCGAGACACGACCAATCATACTCATGTATGTAAATATTTACAATGAGCGGGGATCGAACCCGCGCCTCTTGCGCCATGCTGCCATGCTACAGAGGCTGTGGATAAACTAAAATAATACAATAAACTAAGGAAAATAAGGAGGTAGGACACGGCGGTATTTCCGCCCAATTGAGCAGTCCCACTGGGGAAGTACCTCCCCCTACAGAATATCGCGGCTATAATAACTTCGTGTTGTGTTCTCAGCGGTGAGTAGGGTAGCCAGAGCTCACTGAAGAATTTGTGCTGTCAGTGGGAAGACTAAAGGCTTGTCTTGTTTTTTCTTCTACACTGACGGCACAGAAACTCTGTACTTACAGGGTTGGCAGCGTGACTGTGACTCCTCTGGTGTTACAAACGTCCATAGGCCATGGTAACCACTTTCCATCAGGTGGGTCGTATGCTTGTCTGCCACCTTAGTGGTATAAAAAAAGACATCAATTGTTAAGCGATATTGGAATCGGTCCATCTGTTTTAAATTCACAATACGATGCACTCTCAGAGTTGTAAAACTTATAGTTACCCTTCTCTTCTTAAGGCCGGGTTTTGAAATCACATGCATGACAAATATGCAAGTACAAGTGCGCATATGTTTCTCCTTATCATCCCAGGTTATTTAAAGGGAGCGTGAAAAGGCATCTGACAAGGCCACCATGGGAGCGACGACCGTGTTAGGACCATCAGCATTTGGTCCGATTTTCTGGACTTCACCTTCACTTTTGTACTGATTCTTTTCTTTTTTTTTATGCAACTTAGGTGGCAGACAAGCACACGGCCCACCTGATGGAAGATGGTTACCATGACCTATGAACGTGTGTAACACCAGTGGCGTCACATCCGTGCTGCCGACCCTGTAAGAACAGAGATTTTATGCCGTCAATGTAGAGGACAAAGCAGGACAAGCCTTTGGTCGTCACACTGACAGCACAAAACTCTTCAGTGAGCTCTGGCTACGCTACTCACCGCCGGGAACACAACACGAAGTTATTATAACCGCGGTATTTTGTAGGGCGTACTTCCCCAGTCGGACTGCTCAATTGGGCGGAAATACCGCCGTGTCCTACCTCCTCAAAATATTTCTGTTGTAAAATCAATCAAGTAGCCCATCGCAGTCCAATGCTGGACTAGACCTCTCCTAATGTTGGGAGGCTTTGGCCTACTGTTTCCACTCTGGCCAGGCGGACTGATAAGGGTTTTATTTCAAGGTTTCCTTCTTTCGCAGTGATATCGTCTGCATATTCACTTCATACCCTTCAGATAAGATGGGGTTCTTGATACTTGTATTCTTTCTCTGTCACCACATGGTTGTACAATGCTCGTCTACTATTTTTGCTGACTTTGAAAGATTTCTCCTATTGAATACTTCACGTACATTTTGAGTTTTATAGAGTAGTTAAAACCAGTAAGTGAAAAACATGAAGCTAGTTATAATATTTTTCTAAACACAACGGTTTTAACTACTCTATAAAACTCTCAAACCATGTGAAAGTGATAATCTTACTGTAGTTTGATATTATTACCGAAACGAGGTTTAGGGGATCGAAGCAGAATAGTAAGTGCTTTTGGATTCCCTGAGGGATCGAAGTGGAATAGCAATCCTTTTTTAATAACCTACGGGATTCCTCCACTTTGGTAACTCATCTTTGATATCGACCTACGAACGTGGAATTTTTTCGTGTTAGTTCGTTGAAGTTACGAAAGAAGAATTAAGGATCCAAATGGAATACCTGAGACTCCTTGTATATACTGTAGATATATTAATATTATTTATTATAATTTTTTATTTCATTTATATATATATATTATTTATTTTAAAAAAACTGCGGTAGCCTAATGGTATGGGTAATGGACTGCTGAGATGAGGTCTCGGGTTCGATCCCAGGTTTACCATGGCACACACCAATGACTTTTCGATGCTTTTCGAGGTTATGTGTGTATTTATCGCAGGTTTATAAGTACCCGGTTGATGGCAATAGGCTCGCCACCTATTACATTGGGACCTAAACATAAACTGGCGAAATGTGGTTGCTAGCACCTCTGCCTACCCCTTCAGGGATATAGGCGTGAGTTTATGTAATGTTATTTATTTTTATTATTATCACTTCCTATAAAATGTTAGAAACAGGTGTACGATGGCGGATAGGCAGTTAAAAATGCTGTATTTTTTTGCTGGAAACCACAAACTGCCTTGATGTTGATGACATCTTTGTGGTTTGTATTAGATGATTGGTCTGTAGCCTGTACGTGTACCGAAGAGAATATAACTAGCGTTATGTGCCTAGCAACAACCTTTATACGTGTCTTAGCAACAAGTTTTTGAGAAAGATTGTAGGAACTTGATTTTACATTGATGATTGCACTTATGTAAAGCATAATAATTTGGTTAAAGTGAGATCAAATAACATTGACTTTAGATAGCGGTAATTGTCGAGTAATCGAGTTATTCATGACGCTTAAAAAGTGCCGAAATATCCATGTATCGATGTTACAAAGCTCTTTCCATGCGGTGTCGTACAAGACGACTAAGGGATAGGACTGTTTCAAAATGACATCAGACAGATATATATACAGCCCAGACTAAGCCATAAATGCATGGCTTGAGTTAACAATAGCGCCTGGAAGACGGCAATAGGCTCACCCCCTATTACGTGGGGCCGAATCCAATGATTAGTGAAATGTGGGTGTTAGTTCACGTCTGCCTAACCCTCCGGAGATAAAGGGGTAAGGCTTTTTCACCAATTTCAGTCAGAATAACAAACATTTAAACACCCTAGCTACTTTACAAACTTTCTCATTTGTACCTAATATTAGAACGATATCCCGATAGTAAATTATAGTAATAAAACAATATACACAATTTAAAAATAGTAGTGAAAACCATAACCGCAAAGAAAGACTTAATAAAACATTCTAAAACGGTATACAGAAAATAAAACAAAAGAAAATCACACATCCATCATGTTATACCCTCTCATTCCATTCACTTTTTATCAATTGCAAACAGTTGTATAACTTTACTAAACGTATGATTACTACACTTATAATTATTATTCGTTCATTCATTTCCATATTATGTTAGTTGTAATTAACACATTGTAATCACATTAAGGGGTGTTCTCGTCACGGAGTGTGGTGTCGACAGCGAGAGCGTAATCAACCTGCGGTAAACCATTTGAGTAGCCACTGTTCACTCAGATGAACAGATTAGAGTATTGTTTAAACATATTAGTAACGCCGTTTGCACATGCTTGTTTCGATGGTGAATAAGGATATTGAAACTTGGAAACGCAAAAGGGTGTAATCGAGCAGGCCGCGGCGGTGGCGCGCCTAGCGCGCCTCCCCGTTTCCGGGGTCGAGTTGGGGACTCTGTAGTCCCCACACCCGAGACGAGGGCCAGATCGTGAGAGATGGCCCTGGGTCGGCCGGGGTGCGAGGGATATGCCTGTCAACCTCACCTTCGGCAACCAAAACGACCCACAGGCGGCGTGCGTTTTAGTCGGTTCGAGTCCGACATAACCTCCTTCACCGGCTCCGGTGGGGAGGTATCCGTGGGGATTTTGCGCACGTAAAAAAAAAAAAAAAAAAAAAAAAAAGGTGTAATCGACATCAACTTTGAAAAGAGAAAATGTCTTAAACAAAATCTTGTAAATGGTATAATTTAGTCATTTTCTTCTTAACTTAATTGTCGCTTGTAACATTTTTCTTTTTAACCTGAACCACTAAGTTACCGACGACGCTTTTAATGAAAAAAGTACTATAAAATAGACGAATATTTTATTGATAAAAATTTCATCCATTTTTTTTTACGTGCGCAAAATCCCCAAGGATATCCCCCACCGGAGCCGGTGAAAGAGGTTATGTCGGACTCGAACCGACTAAAACGCACGCCGCCTGTGGGTCGCTTTGGTTGCCAAAGGTGAGGTTGACAGGCATATCCCTCGCACCCCGGCCGACCCAGGGCCATCACTCACGAAAAATGTCATCCTAATCTCTTGCTCGCTCGCAAAATATAAATTGTAAACAAAACCATATTGAAAAGAGAGACAATCTAATTCTAATGTACTCGTAGTATCTTCTCAGTAGAACGAACCTACCGAACCAGCTAAAGAATCATTTTCCATTAGCTTGTCTACCATACTTAATATTTTTATAAAACTTCTTGACATAGTTGTAAAATTTTTACGTTTCTATGTGCTCTTTATGTGCCTTAACTGAATATGTGAAAATGGTTTTTTTGATTGATTCCCTGCCAATAATAGGTTCATTTAAATCTCTTTTACGTTTAATTGTATCTAGCTACTAATACCTTCTCACAATGCTATATTTGTACTTATATGCTAAGGGCCCGCCCAGTTGGCACAAATTCCATTATTCGCCTTTTGCTACTTGAATGTAAATATTGTTCCAGTTTTAGGTAAATTGCTACTCAGTAATATTAGAATCTCAAAGTACTTACTCATATATCTAGTAATACCCAGTTGCTACTAGTCGAAATTTTGGATATATCCATCAATTTATGTATTTGATAAGCTGCATTTTTTAATACCACTTAGGTGGCAGACAATCACACGATCCAGCTGATGGAAAGTGGTTACCGTGGCCTATTGACGTGTGCCACCAACAGGGACGTCGCACTCGCGCCGCCAACTCTCTTCTTGAAGGATCCCATATTGTAGTCGCTTAGGAAGACCACGGCAGGGAGTTCATTCCACAGCTTAAGGGTGCGGGGGATGAAGTTCCTATCATACCTAACTGTGCGTACTGTTTCAAGTCGCAATGTGTGAGTTTCAAAAAAACGCTATTGTCTATGTCGTTCTAAATATTTAGATATACACGACACCGCAGATACGACGACATTCTCAAAAGCCTTTTACAATAAAGCGATATTTCCGTTCCAAATTATTATAGAATGGACACGATATATCGGATTATTCCCAATGGCCACCGCCCAAATGACCACGGCCGGTGGTCGTTGAGACAAAATTTTGAAAATTGTTTCAATATCTCCGCGGTGGTGGCTGGAACAGAATATATAATCAATTTATTTTAGAAGAGAGCGCTGCTTGAAAAGAAAATCAAAATAAAAAAGTGTAGTGTAGTAAACAGTTTGACCACAAAATTAACACACAATTTGAATATTATTATTACCAAAATTGATTTATCCAAATTTTTCGAACCTAAAATTTCTAACAACCATTTTTTCAGTAAGAAATTAAATACCGATATTTTAATTTCAACCTAGTATTTTTTTATATGTACAATACTTAATCTTGGTGTGTAGTGTCACAGTCAGGTCATTATCATCGCGCTCAATATACTTTGTTTGTTTTTAAAACATTTATTAAACAATAGGCAATTGTGTGACAAACAAGGAGGGCAAAAAGACACTGACTTAGTGATTATGATAGATCTTTTCATTGTGAAAAACCGCTGAGATATTTTATGGTAATTAATTATATCATGGCTCAATGGTAGTCTAGAAATATATGTTTGTCAATCAGTCGTCACGTGATCCCACACAGGTTGATCTGTGTTAGGCTTTTGTCTCACTGTAAGCGAATAGCGATTGATTTATTAGTCGTTAATTTTTATGCAAAACTATGCAGTGTTTACGAAACTATTATATTATATACTAGCCAAGAACTTCTATAGCGATTGACTGAAAAGCAGCAAATACCTACTAACTTACTGCTTAAAATCTTATACAATAATGTTATTGAGAATTAACGCGAACATAGTATAGATGCATACATACCTTTGGTTTGCCTGTCGTTTCGACCAGGTTGTACCGGCCGTCGTCACAGGCTAACTGGCTCAGCGGTGCACGCCCGCCGTCTTCGAGCTCGTGATATAAAAGGTTCTTCCTCAACCCGCACATTCTCGATATTTTCTTATATTTTGTTTTCGCCATGTACCGTCACATACCACATTCATAGAGCCTCTATTCTATTCGCAAATTTTCTAGTGTCTATATATTTTTATCACTGGATTCCATGTTGCCGATAATTTATACCTGGTTCAAATCTCAGGCAAACCAAAGTTATGTTTGAACCTATACCATGATCGAGTTAATTCCCGTTAACATTATTGTATATCATGGAACGCGATAGTTTAAAAGCTATTACTTAAAATCTTGTCCCACATTGGCGTAATAGTTATGAAAAATTCCCATAAATCCGGCCAGTTACTTATTTACTTCTTTACCAAATATCTAACAATATTAATTTAATGATGTGTGTATCACTAGTCTAGCATAATACGGGGCGTATAAAAATTATAGCTTTCGTACTATCAAACTAAATTTGATATATTAAAGTTGATATATTATATTAGCGAGTGACAAAATTAGATATCACTACTCATTCAATTGTCAGGTTATATATACTCGTAATTTAGGCACATATTTCAGAACGATACTTAGTGATAAATCTCGATTTATATCTAGATCTGAGGACTTTTATTTTCTAGATGACAGTTCTAATGTCATTGTGTGAACCGATTCACAACTGAACGTTGTTCTAGATACGGGAAACGCTAATCGTTGTCAATTAGACAATTGCCTAAAATTCAAAAGCGACATGCAATATCGTGAAGTACAATCGGTTCAAGTCTAATTATGCGACGTCACAGTATTAGATAGCTGCAACTCGGCGCACAATTGAGGTGAGCAACCTCTCCGCATCCCATTGTCACCGGCTGACATGTGGGAATGTAAAGTGAAGCGCATATTTGTGGAGAGTCACTACGACTAGTCTTATGTATTGTGGAAACTTAATTACTTGGTAAACAGGATCGTAAACTTACAGCCATTTTACAGATGTTATCTCGATAACGACCGCGTTATTCTTGATGCGCTTTAATTTTTATGTCTTGTCTTTCTTTTTTATACCACTTGGTTGACAGACAAGCACACGGCTCACCTGATGGAAAGTGGTTACCGTCGCACTCGCGCTGCCAACACTGTAAGTACAGAGTTGGCAGCGCGAGTTGTCTTTTTTCGTGATATGGGATTATAAATTGACTAGACCAAGACCAAATTTCGTTGCTTAAGTTGGGGACTTCACCTAAATGGAATTATGATTCGGTTTCTCGTGATCTACAGAATAAAAGAAATCTATGCTATACCTGCCTTAAAAAATTCTGCTCAATGAAAACTTAAAAAGTAATCTGAAATTAATAGATGTACCTACAAATATTGACCTGAATACACTTATTAGTGAAATGTAGGTGATAATTCACCTCTGCCTAACCCTCCGGGGATAAAGGCGTGATTATATGTATGTATGTATGTATGTATGTAATTTCATTCAATAGATTTCCTACAAACAATAAATAGCTGCTTTCTAAAGATTACAAAAGACCTCCTATAGGCTTTTTGTGTAAATAATAAGCCTATTTTACACTTTACAAAGTATCAATACTATCCAGGCTATAAAGTCGACTAAATGTATTTACGTTCATGTTTGTAGAAGCAGGCCCAACTTCAGCGTTAGAACACGTTTCAATAGCAAAGATCGTAATCGCAAAGGCCTTTCAATGTATAATTGAAACTCGATTTAGGTATGTTGTCAATAGACATTGTAGTCAAGTGTGTCGTGACAGTTAATGAGAAATGATACACTACTATTATTATAGATAGCGTATGAATAAACTCAGGCCATATTATGTGTATATTTTAATGGAGAGTCCTCGTGTTATCCCAGTGTTATAACGGCATTTGTTGCGTAGCGGTAGAACGTTTGACTGCTACACCGAAGGCGCAGGTTCGATCCCCGCTCAGTGTAAATATTTTTATGCATATGTATATATATGTGCATTGGTCTGGACGTGCCTTGGAGAGCACATTAAGCCGTCGGTTCCGGTTGCCATACAAATGGCAGTCGCATCACGGAAAATATCGAAATTCAGCCAAATCCCCAGTTACACCGGTAAAGCGGACCTTAGACTTCAAGGTTTTTTTTTTCATATTTTCAAATTCATTTTTTCAATTACAAAATGTACTCAGTATGCGGATTAGACGCTTTTATGGTGTCTTTTGAAGGTATCATGGTATGCTACGGCGGTGGAAAAGCTCAAGTACAGCAATCATAAATTATAGGTATTAAATCAGCCCCTCTAGACAAGTGGCAATACAGGTATTTAAACTGTCATGGTCACTCACATTGGCATTAAAGGTATTACTGTCCAGAACAATACAACATGGTAAATATCCCGATAACTGTTCAGAACAATACAACTTGGGAAATATCCCTATAACTATTCTGAACAATACAACATGGTAAATATCCTTATAACTTTATTACTAAAGTGGCAATACATTTGTAGAATAGATTAGAATATATTGTTCAATGCATGGCATTGATATACATTAACAACTGTCAAAATATGTGCCAATTCCATACAAACATCATCATATTGCGCGATCTGATAGAAGTGTATAAGATTCTGACCACACACTACAATCTCCCAAATATCCATAACATCCTCCTCAGAAGGGATGGGCAACAGCCGTCTCGCGGACACAGTCTTCGACTGACACGGGCCCCCGCTGACACACTGGTCGCACATCACTTCTTTAGTAACAGAGTTGTCCACAATTTGAACTTACTGCCAGATAACGTTATTGCTGCAACCACAATAAATGGATTCAAAAATAGACTTGATGACTGGCTACGACTGGGCAACACAGAGCTCAAAAAAGTGATGGACAGTTAAGGCTTCAATAGAGAGACTACACATTTTATCACTAGATGTGAACACATCAGCTTGTAGCTGCTTGTTCATAAATAAATATTCTACAATACGCAGGCCATCAAACTGCCTTATCTATTTCTCTTTTTTTTTTTTAATTATATGAGTAACCGCAATTACTAATATTCCCTGTAACCCCTCCAACTAAGATAAAATATAAAATGAATTAATTAAAGTCATTGATAAAGAAAATTAAAAAAAAAGATTAACAAAATAATTTAATATGTTAATTAATTTTAAAATTGTATATGTATTTTTAATTGTATTTTTTATTAATTGAATGTGATGAGATGTGATGAGATGTGAGATTAATTTCAAACTGTATATATATATAAATATATATTTATATAATATATAATGTATATTTTATTGTAATAATTTGATTTAAATTGTATTTATTTCGTATTAATTTCAATTTGTAATCTTGAATTGTTAAAATGTATTTTTTTTATTGTTGATAATTTAATCATTGTTTAATCTGTTCAATGTTCAAGTTGTGTACGTCAGTAATAGGGATGCATATTAGAAAAATTACCGCAATCCAAATTATGAATCAGAAGTGTACAATATGTATTCTGTAGATGTACCATTTTAAATAAATAAAATAAATAAACTAAGCTAAATTGCTTGTGCTAGGAGTGGGTTCACGTCGGTAGTGTAATGGCCAGGCCTCTCGATCCTAAGGCCGACTTCTTAACCACTAAGCTACCGATGCTTAATAATATATGCCGCTAACTATACAATGACGTATAAATAAATCTGATTCCGATTCGAATGCAAATTGAATTGTATCAAGGCTGGAATGCGAAGTCAGATCCTGCACTGATAATTAAGTGGATACTCTGTCTTGTTCTCATTATACAAAATAAACTATGGGGTTTTTGCCAGTCATGTTGCATAATTTTATAATAAGCCACATTGATTGTGGGTACAGCCAGCATCAAACCGATCTTGACGGACAAAGCACTAAAAAATTATCTTAGTGCTTTGTGTTACCACATTTTTTATACCACTTAGGTGGCATACCAGCACATGGCCCACCTGATGGAAAGTGGACGCGTGCAAAACCAAGAGAGTCACACTCGCGCTGCCAACACTGCAAGCATTGAGAGTTTCTGTGCCGTCAGTGTAAAAGACAAAGCAGGACAAGCTTTTGGTCTTTCCACTTACAACACAAAAACCCTCCAGTGAGCTCTGGCTACCCTAATCACCGCCGGGAATACAACATGAGGTTATTATGGCCGCGGTATTCTGTTGGGCGGAGGTACTTCCCTAGTCAGACTGCTCAATTGGACGGAAATACTGTCGTGTACTTTACCCTTCCTGTTGACTGATTGTTCTGATTTTACAACACACCTTCAGCTCGAATGATAATACGATTTAAATCAACTAAATAGTCTATTATAGAATGATCTTATAACTTTGGTATTAAGATCATTTTGAGACTTCGTTGTCAAGATCAATCTGATGCTGACAGTACCAGGTTTTGTACGCGTATAACATTGTTTTTGTTTGTCTACAGTTTGTAAGGCATTTTCTTTCGGAAGTAGTGTGTCTTCCCTGTGAAAATTTCTTCTTTAAATTGATTTACATACTCTTGTATCTCGCGTTTGATGTTACGGTGTTAATGTAACATGTTTCTTACTCAGTTAAATACAATGAGACATTCATTGTATGTTCTAACGAACATTTTGAGTTAATTAACTACATACATGAAAGGTATATTAAATCTTTTAGAGGCAGTTAAACTTTAGCGTTCATGAAAAAACCTTGCTGATTAAGTTAACGTAAAACAGTTGTAAGTACTTTTACTTTATTCTTTTCCGTTATTTTGATTATTTTCGTTATTTATATTGAAACACAACGATCAAATAATCAACAATAATATTTTTATACTACTAACTCCTAATTAGGTAAGTAATCAAGTGAGTCAATTAAAAAATAAACTCGATTAACATTTGAAATCTCAAGTGAAAGCTAGTGGAAAATAACAGGATAATATACGCATAATCAACAAATGCCTATTTAAAAAAAAAGTACAGTTTTCATACTAGGCAGAGCCAATAGCAGAGAGAGTCTACCTAGAAGCTGACTTATCAATTAGAATATCCAAAGGAGGTAGGACACGGCGGTATTTCCGCCCAATTGATTGATCCGCCCTACAGAATACCGCGGTTATAATAACTTCGTGTTGTATTCCCGGCGGTGAGTAGGGTAGCCAGAGCTCACTAGAGAGGTTTTGTGCTGTCAGTGGGATGACCAAAGGCTTGTCCTGCTTTGTCCTCTACACTGACGGCACAAAATCTCTGTTCTTACAGGGTCGGCAGCACGGATGTTACTCCACTGGTGTTACACACGTTCATAGGTCATGGTAACCACTTTCCATCAGGTGGGCCGTGTGCTTGTCTGCCACCTAAGTTGTATAAAAAAAAAATAGAACCCCATAAAACCTTATCATATGCATTTATTAGAATATATCAACATGTTTGAATGAAGAAACCTGGCAACAAACGCATAAAATACTAATCCAAATCATTTATATGACAATATCTCCATTGTTTCAATGTGGAGTTACATATCGGCGTCTCCGAGTCTCGAATGCCTTCGAGATTGAAATAACTACTGTTAAAGTAACTATTCATGTAATGTAAATGCACGATGTCGGTGCTTTCAACAAGTTATATTTGAAAGTGTTATTGTTGTTTGATAGACGTATGGTTTAGGTATGATTTCACCGATGAATAGATATACCTATACGCGTAGGTCAAATTGAACTAGTAAATTTATACTGCACTAGGACTTAAATTGTTTTAAATAATCGCGGCGTAAATTTACAATTATATAACGGTTCGGGACTATTCGACAATGGTGACAGCCAGCTGACGGACTCATCATATGCTTTTTCATGTCACGCTTAAAGGACTCAAGACTGTAGGAAGAGGAGAAAGCACGTGAGCTGGTAATGATTTCCAGGCCTTAATTGTGCGAGATAGAGTTTCTGCATCTTATGTATTTTTAGATCTAAATTGAATGAGTTTATATTATATTCTTAGAAATTCGGCCTATAGTGAAATAATCAGTTTAACTTCTGTCTTAGAGTTTTAGACTATTAGCTTTCTTATTTGTCTTTATAATCCTGCCTAAACATCAGACCGATATATACAACCCAGACTCAGCCTCAATGCATGGCTTGAGTCAACAATAGTGCCCGGAAGACGGCATTAGGCCGTGGGACCGAAATCAACGATTGGTAAAATGTGGGTATTAATTCACCTCTGCCTAACCCTCCGGGGATAAAGGCGTCATTATATGTATGTATGTAATCCAGCCTAAAGTGTTGAAACAGATTTTCACTGAGTTCATCCTCAGAGTTTTCCACAGAATGAGTAATGTTCCATTATTAGTGTTGCTAGGTTGATCTCGTCCGTGTGGTGACGGAGAAAAAATACAAGTGTCACCACCCATCTCATCTGGAAGGTGTCGTAAGAGGCAACTAACGGAAACATACGCAGACGATATCACTGCAAGAGAAGGAAAACTCGAAATAAAACCCTGTACCAACCCGTCTGGCCAGCGTGGAAACAGTAGGCCAAAACCTCCCAACAATGGGAGAGGCCTAGTCCAGCAGTGGGCTGCGATAGGCTAGTTGATTGATTGTTGAGGTTGGTTTCGTAGCAAAATCTTGTTTCGTGAAATAGTTATGTTACTAATTAGAATGGATTGTATCATGCGAACTAATGTATCCAGAGTTTTAAAGTTGCTACTAGGATATGGATTCTACGTATCAGATTAAATATGGATTCCTGGTAGACGGCAATAGACTCGCTCCCTGTTAGTGGAACCGAAATATACAGCAGGTTGCGTGTACAATGCCTCCTGCTTCCAAGAAGTATTACAATCGCTCTAAACGATTTTTTAGAAACAAAAGCCCCAGCAATGAATAGGAAACTGTTTGTTTGTCCGTTAGTGCAACATTTTCCACCAGTTTCTCGGGCGGTACGTGCCTGCCTACCTCAGTAACGGGACCGCGAACATTATAGTACCTACTTCCTTTAGGACAGTTATGAACTGTGGTTATAATGACTCCCGCACACTGAGTTCTCACTTCGTATTATAACTGAGAACGATACGCTTGTTCAAGCACAGTTTGGATTGTAATCAGCTAGTGATTGAATATTTTAATGAATATAATCTATAATTTAGAGGTTTCAATCAAGAAGTTTGATGTGTGTAACTGCTTTTAATTATTTGATGGCATTTTAAATTTAAATAACGTTATATCAAGCAGAAGGTTTGTAAATTTACTATTTTTATTGGAATATCTCAGCAAGGGAAGTTACCGTGATGCCAACAGCAACTTTCTATCATAGCACTGCTTGCCATAGGCAGGAAATTAATCCTAACAATTTGCGACCTGAGACGGTACGCAATATGCGGTACGAAAGAAACTTCATCCTGCCCACTCTCAAACTGTGGAGTGAACTTCCTGTTGCGGTTTTCCTAAGCGCCTACAATATGGGGTTCTTCAAGAGGGGTATTAGAAGGTTTCTTCAGGGTTGGCAGCGCCAGTGTAACGCTCCTAGTGTTGTACACGTCCTTAAACCGTGGGAACCACTTTTCATCAGGTGGGCCGTGTGCTTCTCTGCCACCTAAGTGGTATAAAAATACAGTATTTTCCAAAGTGAACGCAGTCCTAACACAAGCAATTTATTTTAGGAGTGGTTTTGAGTGTATGATTGGGACCTCTATATATCCAGCCCTTCTTAATCACTAAGACCGCGTTAGGTGCACTAGAATCTGAATTAATGAACCTTCACGAATAATGGTTCAAGAAGACGCCGTCAAGCTGAGTATCGCCATTGTAACATGTTATATGTCAGTGGTGACCCTCTTTCCTGATACTTTACCTTTAGCTTACCATCAGGCGAGGTGAAATCTAATTGACGTGTCCTACATAAAAAAAGAAATATAAAAAAAACATATATTTTTAGATTTGTTATAAGATTTGATATAGAATAGACATACGAATATTATTATATACAAGGAGCCATTTTTCATTGTGAAATTAGACAGCAATATCCTCTAGTTAAACGCTCGATAGATAGTTCGTCAGGTTGTTTCAGAGCATCTACTTTCCATGCCCGTGGACATGGAAAGTCGAGAAAGTCACTATTTGAAACAGTCGGGATCAACGCCTTCGTTTGCGCTTCATACGGTTATAATAATAAATAATCGGACTAGCCAATAACTAGATTCCTCAACCTCTTGTAGAAATACTACTGTCTATAAGTTAGGCAATATCTTATTTCTCAAGACACATTTTTTTCAGAACAAACTAACATTTTAAGCAGTATTGTATTGTATCACTAATTCATTCTTGTACGGAACCCTCAGTGCACGAGTCCAACTCCCACTTGACCGGTTTTTTTATTAAGGTTCTACTTTACTATCTAAGTATCTAAGTTTTTCCAGGTCGGAGGATCCTCCCTTTGTGTTGGAGGAACATCACACCTCGTTCCTCCACACTTCTTAAGGAGGTAGGACACGGCGGTATTTCCGCCCGATTGAGCAGTCCGACTGGGGTAGTACCTCCGCCCTACAGAATACCGCGGCTATAATAACTTTGTGTTGTGTTCCCAGCGGTGAGTAGGGTAGCCAGAGCTCACTGGAGAATTTGTGCTGTCAGTGGGAAGACTAAGGACTTGTCCTGATTGTGTCTTCTACTGACGGCACAGAAACTCTGTACTTATAGGGTTGGCAGCGCGACTGTGACTCCTCTGGTGTTACAGACGTCCATAGGTCACGGTAACCACTTTCCATCAGGGGGGCCGTGTGCTTGTCTGCCAACTAAGTGGTTTAAAAAAAAAGTTATCAATTACCTTCAAGAATTTTCTCTAGTAGATAGAATAGGTGGAAGTAGATCACAAAATTGCACATAGCTACATAAGTTCAAACTTTTACCAAATATAAGCTAAGTTTTATTAGCAACATCAATCCTCCGATAGGATTACACCGCCAGCAAAAAGACGATCAACCTTCAACTGATGAGCAAAAATGATTAACAGTTTCGTAGAAATTCTTTGCAGGTAATGAACGTTTATACCCTAAGATTTAAAGATATACTTAACCGAGTTAATTCTGAGGATCAGTAAAGTAGTCATTCACTAGTAAGTGAGGATCGTTTCGACGGCATCCTGTTTTCCTTTTATTGTGTGTCTGAGTATGTACATTCGCGTAATTCAAGTGAATCGTTTTATCTAATTACGCTGGCGCCTCGCTGCTCTGAATGAACGTGCAACCATTCAAAAATATCTACTTTGTGGTTGCGGAGACGTTGGAATTAGTGCGGATAGTTAGTGATACTCAGTCCGTGGTTTGAAATACAATGTTGTAAAGAAAAATACTACTACAATTATTACCTAACCATTTAAGTTAAATTCTAAGTTGCGCGCCAAAGTTTCTTTATAAGACTTTATCGGATTCCAGGAGATAGGACATGACCGTCCAAATTGAGCAGTCCGGCTGTGGAAGTACCTCCACTCTACAGAATACCACGGCTATAATAACCTCGTGTTGTGTTCCCGGGTGAGTTGGGTAGTCAGAGCTCACTGGAGAGTTTTGTTGGTGGAACATTAGAAATAAGATAAAAAATTGTTACTAACAAATTGGGTTAAGTACCAATAAATGATTATTATAAAAAAACAATATTATGAAAAAAGAAGAAGGAGAGTGGACTTCGAGAGTCTTTTTTATGCAACCGGGATTATTACTTCGATGAAGAAGTACAATCTAGTTTAAAAACACTAGCAAAGAAACAAATCGAACTATATTTTGTAACTACAATAGTTTTGCTAACTTTATAGCTGTGACCATCAAAATTTATGTGTCTACCTGTATTGTAGTCTAATGCTGCGATCATAAAATGCTGCATTCTCAATAGTAGCCGCTATCGATATTGAATACAAATGAACCATGTATGGGAGTTTATAAGTATGGGAGACCAAACAAAGTGCATTTGCAATTATTCGTGGAATGATACGTGATATGGCAGGGTAGTGAATGAATACTGATTTTGATTGTATATCAGGAATTTTTATAGGTGTCCCGAATAATGTGTGAATGGCAATTCAATCGAAAAAGGTTATATTTACGCCAAGGGATTCATTGTTAGTTTTAGGAAACAATAACGAAACAATATCGTTTTATAAAAAAAATACTTATAATGAAATGTATAATTACGCGTTTTCATGTTTGACATGACTAAAGAATTCAGTATACACTTTTACAAGTGTATCACAATGCTGTTTTTCGTTAATAGACAGCCGTAACAGGACATCATTTGGTCTTAGTTGGTTCGATTCCGGCAAAGCTACTTTTTATTAGCCTCGATGATGAGTTTCCACATGTATTCAAGATAAGAAAAGGGTATACACACATCTGTATTACACCAATATATGATGAGTTTCATTTTGATGTCACTATGAAAAGTAAAATCAAGTAATAAAAAACAGTTCAAAGTTACAAGTTACAATTTTTTTTTTAAATTAAATTGCCTTAGCTATTTGTCGGAACGATATAAAAGATAGTTGACTTATCTATTTGATAAATGTAATGGCTTAGATAAATATAATGGCTTAAGATAAAAGCTTAGCGGTAAAAAGCGCGTGAATTCACTAACTGTACCAATGTGATTGCCAAGGACTTGCTATTACGTCGAGAGTGTTTTTGTGCATGTGGCTCGTGGGAACAGCTCCGGTATAACAATGGAGACATACCGAAGCGTAAGGTTTTGCTGAAAGACATAATAACAATTATTAAATAGACTAGCAACTCTTATATTTTAGCAGAGTTAACGGGTTATTTGCAACGTATTGTTTGGGTTTCTGATATTTCGTTAAGGGTGGGTATGACGTGAAAACAACAGTTTCTTCAGGTCTACGGTGAGTTAATGCCGAAATTTCCACGCAAAAAGAAAAAAGTGTAAGGCTTCTTAAAGCCGGAGATTGAGGGACCATACTCTCGTATTTATCAAAATAAAATTTATTGTAGAACTAAGTCTGAGAGTTTGTAAACAAATGCAATATAAACTACATCCCTTAATGTGTGGTGCCTCAGTTCTCACATACCACCTGTGTCAGATCTCGGAAGGTATCTGTAAAGTAAACCTGAAAACAAGTAACAAACACATATAAATATCTTATATTATCAACCTTCTATTGGGAGTACATATACAACTTGTCGATATTGTTTATTTATATTCGGCCTTCACTTTCATTTATTATTATATCTGCCAATAATAATTTCCTTGTCATCGTGTCAAAAGTTGTTCAATTGAATGTTTAGGTGTATAACCGAGCCGGCAAGCACGAGTGCTCCTCGAACAAGTAAGAACTTTCACAGACCATACCGGTGACTGGCTCACCTTGTCGACTCCCCAGACAAGTAATTTCTCCTTCAAGTCATTGAACAAGATCCCTGCTTTTTCTTTTCTTAGCCACTTATGTAGGCTACCAGTAATGAGCGGTTTCTCCCTATTAAAGGTTAATAAAATTGCACGAGTTGACTTAAGAATTATATAGAGCAGAATATTGTCTCAAAAAATTTCGAAGTTGAATCATCTGTAATATTTTTACAAACCAAAATAGAAACGAGTACGTCAACTGTCTTGTCTTTCTTTCTTCTATTTAGTAGAATGCCTTGTTTCAAGTTCACCGTATAAATCATGAGCCCACAAACAGAGGCCCATAAATAAAGTTTAGTTGTTGATAAAAGGATGGTGCTGCCACGAGCGGTACAAAGTTTAAAGTTGATAGCAGATCTTGAGAAGCACCGACAGGACTATGGACCAACGCGAAAGGAAACTATGATGTCGGGGTTATTGCAACACGATACATACGGTATAGCGAAATTGATATCATAAATTGTAACTGTACCTGCCAATTAAATACTTATTTAGAATATAAATCAAGGCTCTGGTTAGCTGGGATTACTTTACTGCTGCTTTTAATCGTTCACGAAATCGTTGTTCCTAGTGACAAAGTACCGTAAACATTCAGTCGGTTCTTACAAACATATTTTACGTGGATGAGACAGTATATTTTAAACGAACAAGCTATTAAAGGAATATATGACTGCCTCGCGGCTTAATACTTCACTGGACGACAGTGGAGAGTCAACAAAAAATAAATCTTTGATCAATATACATAAATCAAAAGTATAACACCGCGTCATAAGGTCTGTAGTGGAGGTTACCGAGCGCTACCAAAGCAGCGACACAATTCGTTACTCATTTCGTCCTAGACAACACGGATGTGTATGGCACAGATGCTGGGGATTTATCACACGTTCGATAGCAATAAATAACGATGCTGGGTGGAGAGGAACGGAAAGGTCAGCGCGCGGAGCGAGCGGCAGCAGGCGGCGGCTTTCTCAAGGCCGATGCACAACTTAGATAAGTACCAAGAGTCGTGGCGTGTTAGACCCCACCTGTATACTGTACCTACCTGCCGATTTTGTTACATTCTTGTTTGAAGTTGTTAGTTGTTGGAAGTTTACGTGAATATTACAAATTGGAATAAAACTTTTTTATATCGGATTTTACCGCGATTGATGTAGTGTTTTATTTATACACACTCATGCCTTTTCGATTTGTTTTCAGCAGCCTTGTCAGGAGGAGACTTAAGTTTTAATTTAATTTATTCATAGGCTTGGATTTACATTTATTTATAGTCTCATAGTTCTTAGTGTAAGTTATTTCGAAGTCTCCATTTTAAATTGATGTTGTTAGTAACCGCGGTAGCCTAGTGCTATGGGTAATGTGACTAGGTCTCGGGTTCGATCCCAGGTTTTACCATGGCACACACCAATGACTTTTCGATGCTTTTCGAAGTTATGTGTCTATTTATCGCAGGTTTATAAGTGCCCGGTTTATGGCAATATGCTCGCCACCTATTAGATTGGGACCTAATTATAAACTGGCGAAATGTAGGTGCTAGCACCTCAGCCTATCCCTTCCGGGATATAGGCGTGAGTTTATGTTGTATTATGTTATGTTAGAATCTGTTAAAAATAGATTTATTAATGTTACAATCATGAAGAAAATACAAAGATTTTTTGTCGTCAACGAAGGTTTATAAAAACATGCAAATAAAAAATAGTTGTGGTAATTCTGCCGACCACCCTGTGCAGACCAGTTTCAGTTCGTTTTATTATGAATAGCTATTTCAATATACATTGAAGTAATAAATTATTCGTATAAAACGACAATGTGCGTGGAAAAAAGCGGTTGCCGGTGACTTTCAGCGTATGGCGAAGGTCGGTCATTACTCGTTTCCAACTGACCGAGAACGAACTCAGGAGCGTATTTTGTAAAAGAAGTTTATCCTGCTAGTTGAATAATCGGTCACTCGATTAAAAAGCAATCTGGAACAAAGTTTAACAGACACGTTGTTGAAGAGATTGATAATGTAGGAATTCAAATCAATTTTTATAATTGCTTTAAAAATTTAAAAAAAGGGTGTTGAAATTGTCTTGAATGTAAACTGCGGCAGCCTAGTGGTATGGGTAATGGACTGCTGAGATGAGGTCTCGTGTTCGATCCTAGGTTCTACCATGGCACACATCAATGACTTTTCGATGCTTTTCGAAATTATGTGTGTATTTATCACAGGTTTATAAGTGCCCGGTTAATGGCAATAGGCTCGCCACCTATTACATTGAGACCTAAAACATAAACTGGCGAAATGTGGATGTTAGAACCTCTACCTACCTCTTCGGGGATATAGGTGTGAGTTTATGTTATGTTATCAATTATATTTTTATGCGATTTTATGTCTGCAGATAGTGAAATATAGACTGTGTACCTACTCGTCTGTGCCTGTAGTTTCAATTAGATACACTTCGAAATAAAAAAAAGTAATTAAAACCTTCACACGAAATATTTCGTACTTGAATATCGAAGCTGGAATATGTTTCAAAAATTCATAGAAAAGCAAAAGAGATCTTAGTCCGATAATTGTGAAATTGTTTCAAAACGTTTTAAAGCCGGTATCGCGTGTTATATCAACAGGCAAGGCAGATGTCTTGTGAAAGTAGATGATCACAGATTCGTTAGATAAAACAACGTATGGATTGGTCGACTAGCTTCTAATTATCCGATGCGCAAAATTGCGATAGTGTATAAACGCTAAAGAATTTCTTAATTGATGTATGTAATAAAAATGAGTTGAAAAGTTTTTGTAAAATTTTCCAGACGTTTACAAATTAGAAATAGGTAAGACAAAAACAATTATCAAGACAAACAACATAATATAAGACACTTAAAGTCAAATTAAGACAAAAAGTTGGGTAGTGGTCCAAGAGCTTTAAAATGTAAGCTCTGGAGGTAACCAAGGCTGACGTTATGATGATGAACACGCGTGATAATTGTTCAACTATTAAAAAGAAAGAAAGTAAGAAGTAACTGATGACACATGCAGCGCGTACATTACTTATTAAAGGATGGTATTTAAACGTATATCAAAAAGAGTACATTTTGTAGGACAAAATAATCCAAATTCACATCAAAAATACTGATTGAGCACCAACAAACTACTGCAAGTAAGTAGTTAGTTAGCAACCAACCAACCAACCAATTATAAAAAAAATTACCACAAAGACATAAGTTAGTCTTCTAACCTAACCTATCCATTTCGGGGTGGATGGTGATCATTCTGAACTTAATTAGATGCACAATCAGTATTTTTACTGAACGCGAAAATATAATCTCTTATTAAACTTCAATACGGATAATGGGGACCATTGAGAAGCCGCAGTGAATTACGCGAATCTGCTGCATACGTCGACAATTTTACTGTCGTATACGGTCGGCTTCATACCTTTAGAACACGTATATAACACTGTATAAATGATACAAGTGAAGATGAACTGCAGTGTGAAATTACTCACTGTGCGCGTCTTAAATGAGTCGTCATTTCAGTCAGGCTAATAAAACGGTCATGCGTATAATTTTTTTTGCAGAAATTAATAGTCGGTTCGGTCAGCTAAATTAAAAGTGACCGGTCGGTTCATTCTAGATTCGGTGTAGAACTCAATTAATGCTATAATAGCTTCATACAATTTAAGTTTAATTTTTTTGTATGACACTATTTGAATTTAATTAGTTGGATGATTGGGCATAACGCGATAGTGGCACGGTTATTATTGCGTTCCCACACAGATGTGTCCTTTTCAATCTTCTAAACACAACTGTGGGATTACCATTACCGCTGTTGGGAACTTAATTCTAAGTGGATTTTTTTCGAACACAAGTACACCGGTGACCTAATAATAAGACAATTATCTTCTCTAATAAATTTTCGCAGTATCGGCGGTGTAATTCTCGCGTTGGTGACTGTTCACATGCTAGTAGTTGTTTAGCTGCAATATTCAGTAGAAAGAAGTATTATTCTCGAGTAAGGAATCCCGGTTTGTAGTTGGATTACTCATCATCATTATCCCAGGTAAGTGGAAGAACCCCCTAAGTGGAAACGGGATTTCCGTTTGACCTCAAAGTTTCCACTTAGAAATACCGTGTCTGCTTTCTCTCCTTCCTCTCCACTTTACATTATTGTAATACTATCAAATTGATGTTAAAATAACATTGGCTATCCTGAAGTCATTGGTAGATCCTCACAAACTGTCTCTCTGTTCAATCTACTAGTGTTGAAACAGCTACTACAGTGTAATGGGATCGACGTGTAATCCATCACAGTGAAAAATAGAGCGTTGTTTGCTCCTTTGGTGGATCGCGGTGATGGATTCTTTTTTGTTTTTTTTTTACGTGCGCAAAATCCCCACGAATACCTCCCCACCGGAGCCGGTGGAGGAGGTTAAGTCGGACTCGAACCGACTAAAACGCACGCCGCCTGTGAGTCCGTTTGGTTACCGAAGGTAAGGTTGACAGGCATATCCCTTGCACCCCGGCCAACCCAGGGCCATCTCTAACGATCTGGCCCTCTTCTCGGGTGTGGGACTACAGAGTCCCCAACCTGTCCCCGGAAACGGGGAGGCGCGCCAGGCACGCCACCGTCGCGGCCTGCTTCTGCCAGGGTGACAGGCCGCCCCACCTGTCACCCCCAGGCCGGCGCTCATGGGAGGCGGAGGTCGTTTATCAACTTCTGACGCCCGAGTTGCCTTCGTACGCGGGCAGTGATGGATTCTAGCAGACTCAGGAAAAATTCAAATGTAACTTATATTTAAAGATTTCACATTCTATTTAGATTTGACATTCTATTTTTAAATCTGGGTTGCCATTAAAAGATACAGACCTATATCACTGCTCATTACGGCATGTAGAACTGTCAAAATAAAAAGACTAAACTGTTCCATATTAGAAACTTAACTTTGCACAAACATTTTAACAAATCCATAACGTTATTTTATATTTCTTCAGATTAGGTTGTATTTTATAATTAAAAAGCGTTTTTATACAACTTATTATCAGATCGTTTTGTGCTTACTTAAACAACTAAACTTATTATTATCAATGTAATAAAAATAAATTAAGGCGCTTCCCTGACCAAACATCCTTGAACAAACATTTCCTCTTCGCGTCAAGACAAGTAAATACTCATTGTATTTTTAAATAGATTCACTTTAAAATTAATTTTAGAAAAATTAAAGCGAGCACTATGTTAATTATTCATTTAAGTTTTTATCAATGTTGGTGGTAAATTAAATAGTTACTAAGTAATTAATATTATAAAGCTAAAGAGTTTGTTTGAACATGCTTATCTTAGTACATAAACATAACATAGCATAAACTCACGCCTATATTTCCGAAGGGGTAGGCAGTGGTGCTAGCACCCACGTTTCGCCAATTTATGTTTAGGTCCCAATGTAATAGGTGGCGAGCCTATTAACCATTAACCGGGCACTTGTAAACCTGCGATAAATACATACATAACTTCGAAAAGTCTCGAAAAGACATTGGTTTATGCCCGAGACCTCGTCTTAGCAGTCCATTACGCATACCACTAGGGTACCGTGATATATATTAGGATATACCGGTACGAATTGAAAAAATATTCTTGTGTTAAATAGTCCGTTTATCGACCAAGGTTTTGTTTTAAGCTATATATCATGCTACTACAAAAGGGAGCAGGGCAGTGATCATAAATATTAATAAGTCCGTTAGACTTCTATACATTATTTGAAAAATAAAGAATCTCAAATAGAGGATATGAGGTTTCGAAATATGTATGTTACTACATATCTTTCATTTCATACCTAGCTAGATATTATAAAATAGTCTTTTGTAGATAAAACTCAAGCTTATTACCATCAACATATCAAAACGATTTATACCATAACAAATCTTAAAAAAAGCAATAGGTTTCATTTCCGTATATTTTCACAGCATTTTATCGCTTAATAAGCGTCTAATACGTTTAAGAATCGCGTGACAATCTGCAGCGATCGCTTAACACTTGCGATAAATCACCCACTGTATCCTCTTTCGACGGAAATAATCTTTACACTTCTACGCTAACAAGCTTACAACGAGAAACGGGATAATATCCTCTATTTGGTTTATGGATGAATGATGAGGGTACTTTGAAAAAGAAAATGAAACTCTTTTAACGAGTGTTTGTTTGCATGGTCATTAATATTGAAGTAGAATGCGATATTATTTGAGCCGAACGATTGTTGAGCTTGTTAGATGTTATTTTGCACACTATTATCTAATATTTAATTAACGAGATTTTGCAATGTTTAATCACATTGCGGTCTAAATTTTGCAGGGTTAATATACTAGGGTAGACTGAGGACAAAGTTATTAATTTCTAGCATTAGATAATTTGAATGTCTGAACAGTTTTCGATATTACAGGCCTTGCAAGAAACTGTACTTCATCCAGAGTTATATCGACCGCATTTTTTATTTTTAACAGGGAAATTATGTTATAGATTTTTTTAACCATATTTCACATAATTACTATATATTTTGGAATAAATATCTACTATAATCGGCTCCTTTTTAATAGATGTTGCGCGCCAAGAAATGACAACGTAATATTTGGTATAGTCAACATTTGATGTTTATAATATTTAACACAAATTGTGTGTTAAAATTGAATTAAATTATACAAAACGGTCATTACTTACGTTCACATTGCCAATGTCAAATACATAATCACATTATTTATACACGCTCACAGCTGACATAATGCAAAAAGAATTCAGAGATAAAACTATATGCAATTACTAGAAAGGCAAATTTATTTCGATGACGCTCTAACTTTATATTTTATGCAATACGGTTGAATTTCGACTAACTCAATCGATTCTTAAATGAGATAGTTTTTATATTATTACAATTTTGGTTCAGACAGCAACGCTTAACATTTCAAACACAATGTCTCAATTCTTTGAAATAAAATTATGTTAATAGATTCTGTCGCGATTTATTTGATGTCATATGCCAAGTAAGCTTAAGTAAAATGTGCTTGGAGTTCACCATTGGGCTGTGGATGTCATATGGCAGTCGCTTCACGGGAAATATCGAAGCTCAAAAATTTTGAACCAGTTCAGGCGGGAGTCGAACCTGTCCAAACTATTAAATGCAATTTTTAGCATTTATTGTGCCAACTATTCAAATCGGTTAAGATAGTAAAAGATGACGGCTTTATAAATAAAAATAAATAAAAATCATTTATTTCGGACCAGGGTCCATAGTGTGTTAGTAACAACTATTTATTTTATTCATTTTTATTTTATTTATTTTTCGCCTGAACTGATTCAATATTTTCCTATCTTAATCAATAATACCATGTCTCAATTCTCTCAAAAATTCTAACTCAATAGAAACGGTCGAGTGTATTTTCTGTACTTGTAACACCTGTTACCAATAAATCGTACTTAATTAAACATTGATCTTTTTACTGTAAAGTTGAGTACTATGTTGCTAAGATAGAGTTTGCACGATACCATCTAAATTCAGGGTAAATTGTCACCGGTGAATGGGAACTAAGTGGATTGTCGTGTCGTCTCCCACTGCCCTCTTTATTTCTTCAACTTTAAACTTGCTCTTATTTTGTAACTTCGTTGCTACCCGTCTCGTCAACGAGAAGTAAAAATCTAAGTTTTAATCTTTTACACCCCCTTTTCCAAAATTAAAGGAGTCTAAATTACTCCTTATAACATTAGCTGTCTACAGTAAAAATTACTCAATGAGTTTGGAGACTACCCGGATTATACAGATAGAAGAACAGCTTTGAAAAAATGTTAAATTACTTCTTTATTATGGGTTGGTTTGGTTCATATCCTTACATTAAAAAGCTGCAATCTTAGTTATAAATAGATCAAAATATTTTATTTATTTGTATTAATGAGAAGCGGCACAATATTCAATTAAATCAATGTCATGGTACGGTCACATGTTAGATAAGTATCCAGTTGCTATTGCGGATAAATCATTATTGCTACAGAAGTTGTATATGACAGGTAAGCGTGCGGTGTCTTTGAATAAGTACAATGGGTGCTCGCAGTAATTTTATTATATAATGACATGAGTACAGACATTTAAATATTGTCTTAAACGTTTGTACTCAAACGTTTAAGACAATATTTAAATTAGTGTAAACGTTCCTTATTACAAATAATCACGATAGAATTCGCTATAAACAGAACCTAACATTATCGTAAACTTACGATAATAACAAAATTCCATAACACATATTAAGATTATCAATCAAATCAATCAATCAGCCCACTGCAGTCCACTGCTGGACATAGGCCTCTCCCAATGTGCGCCATTTTCTCCGATCCTCCGCCTTCCGCATCCAGTCTGTCCCAGCCACCTTTTTCAGGTCGTCCGTCCATCTGGCTAGGGGGCGTCCTACCTTTCGTTTACCTTCTCGCGGTCTCCACTCTAGGACTCGTTTGCTCCAACGGCCATCGGTCCTTCGGCAAACGTGACCAGTACACTGCCACTTCAACTTGCTTATTCTGTGGCTTATGTCGGTAACTTTAGATCTCTGTCGGATAAACTCGTTCCGAATTCTATCCTTCAGAGAAACTCCAAGCATAGCTCGCTCCATCGCCCGCTGCGCGACTTTTAAGCTATGGACCGGCCCCACTGTAAGTGTCCACGTTTCGGCACCGTAAGTCATAACAGGTAGGACGCACTGTTCAAAGGCCTTTGTTTTGAGGCATTGCGGTAGGGGTGAAGAGAAAACTCGACGTAGTTTGCGAAATGCTGCCCAACCCAGTTGGATCCTTCTGGCTAGTTCTTTCTCGAAGTTGTTTTACCGAGCTGGATAACCTGCCCCAGGTAGATATATTTTTGAACAACTTCGAGTGTCGCCCCTTCGATGGCGGTCTCGGTGCATCATGTTCGTTGAACATAATTTTGATTTTATCCAAGTTTACACCGAGGCCGACGCGTTGAGAAGCTCCATCTAGGCTATGCAGCATTTCGCCCAGTTGTTCCAACGATTCCGCTACTATGACGATGTCGTCGGCGAACCGAAGATGTGAGATGTACTCACCGTTAATGTTTATACCCCGCCCAGTCCAATCCAGAGTTTTGAAGACGTCCTCCAGTGCGTTGGTGAATAGTTTGGGGGATATAACATCTCCCTGTCTCACTCCACCCTGGAGGTTAATAGGTTTTGAAGACGTCTTCCAGTGCGTTGGTGAATAGTTTGGGGGATATAACATCTCCCTGTCTCACTCCACACTGGAGGCTAATAGGTTTTGAAGACGTCCTCCGGTGCGTTGGTGAGTAGTTTGGGGGATATAACATCTCCCTGTCTCACTCCACACTGGAGGCTAATAGGTTCTTCTGGTCTTGGAGCTGGACGGACATTGTGGCAGTGTCATACAAGCATCTCAGCACCTCGATGTATCGCCAATCGACACGATATCGCTGCAGGGCATCCAGAACTGCCCAGGTTTTGGTGGAGTCGAAGGCTTTTTCGTAGTCCACAAACGCCATACACAGCGGCTGATTGTATTCTTGGGCCTTTTCTACAATCTGCCGAACAGTATGGATGTGGTCCACGGTGCTATAGCCTTTTCGAAACCCAGCTTGCTCCGGTGGTTGGAACTCGTCGAGCTTCCCCGCAAGACGATTTGTGACGACTCTCGAGAACAGCTTGTAGACATGACTCAGGAGTGAGATGGGCCTGTAGTTCTTCAGCAAGGTCTTATCTCCTTTTTTGAAGAACAATATCACCGCACTCCCGCTCCGTGCCCTAGGTGTTAGACCTTGTAGGATGACGGAATTAAAGAGGCTTGCTAGCTCTTTCAGGATTGGAGCTCCGCCTGCTTTCAGGAGCTCAGTAGTAATTCCGTCATCACCTGGGCACCTGTTGTATTTCAGTTGTCTGAGAACCTCCTCCAACTCGCATAGCTCGATATCGGGTATCTCCTCGATGTAATGGCGCGTGAGTAGATATTAAGATTACACTCGTACTTTTTCTACAGTATTTTTATTAGACCTGACCGGTTTCGCCTTAAGGCATCCTCAAAGGTTCACAATAATATTTAAAGACATTCTTCTCTAAACATGTTTACCTATAGAAAAATGCAATGTTTGAGGATGCCGTAAGGCGAAACTGGCCAGGTTAATCAAAATACTGTGGAAAAGTACTTGAATGTGTTCTTAATATGCGTAACAAAAATTCCACCAAGTGCCATCAATAAACCGTATAAAAAAATCCATCAATTTAATTTTACTATGTTATGACACTTTACACTTTTACATTAAAATTTTTAGGTTTCTTATATCAATAAGAAACCTAAAAATTTAAATGCAATGATTGTGATGTTTACAGTGTTTGTTAAATGTTTATAGTGCGTGCAATGTTTGTTGATTGTGTTGTACAGTTCCGCTCATACAAAACAAACGATGACCTAAAAATCTTCCAATGGCAGATTTCGGTGTATCAAAATTCGCGAAATAAGTCAAATCAAGCCAAAAGTGGACACTGCTTTAAATAGCAAGCTTTGATTGCCGCGTGGATACTTTTTATTTTCATCGACAAAATTGTCAAATACGTAAAAAAAATAAAAATGAAAGTTGTTAATATAATTATATTCTGTTACCTAACGTATGGTACAGGTAAATTTTACTTTTTAGATATAAATTAAGATAAAAATATAATTCAAGTGAAGCATGCATTACAAGAATTAAATTACAGGTTTTCAATACATTTTTGCTTTCTATTCTATGTAAGTAATATGTAAATTAATGAATGTTTGTAATTCGGGTAGATCCGGATATATAAAAAATAAAATCCAGATCATAGTGCACTCGGATGAAAGCGCGGGTACAGTTAGTTATAGAAAAAGCCGGTCAAATGCGAGTCGGGCCGGCGCATCGAGGGTTCCGTAATTTAAGCTATATAAACCGTAATATTTTGAATGCGTTGACTTAGAAGTTTGGTTTTGCGCAGTTTATAGACGTTATAGACCTGAGTATGCGGTATGAATGTCAACTTGATACCTCCACGCATTCCTGAGGACCAAACGGTCAACGAAATGATCCTATAAGGTTCCGTTTTTTTCTTATTGAGGTACCGGACCTTAATATATATAGATGGATTTGTTGTACACCAATACATTTACAGCTGAGACAAGTAGGTAACATACATATACAGTTTAATGTACAATGGGCGGCCTTATCGCTGAAGCGATTTCTTCCAGGCAACCTTGGGATAGACAGTAATGTGACAAGACAAAAGATATTTGGTGTAGTTATCATATAAAATTAAATAAATGGTCTACTAAAACAAAAAGAAAGACACAGAAAAAAATATAGTAACCTTTTGAGGAAAAATATTAAGAACTCTACAGTAACCTTTATGTTTGTTTAGAAAAAAATCCTACTTTACTTAAGTAGGCAATCACTTCAATCAAAAAATCTCAAGTTAGGTGTACTTTCCAAGTTAGTAAACTTGAAACCCCTTTCACGAAAGTTTCTCACATACAGCGTAAAGATTAAAAATAAAACATCATGTGTACGTATGTTAAGATATAAATCATTGCCATTTTCTTGAATGTGTCGAAAAATATGCGTTTGCGCAGTAGTATAATTTGTTCACGTAAATATCTAAAACAGTGATAAAAACTAAAACTGAGCCGGATGAAGACATATATATCTCAAGTCTCGTTAAGTTTTGTATGTGTGCTTGATTAAATTATGGCTAGCGCTACATTTAACGGACTGTTATGATGCAATCAATTGAAGTGATATAGGCTCTTGGGTTAGGCACCGACTTCAAACAGATTGTGTTCCCGGCGGTGAGTAGGGTCGCCAGAGCTCACTGGAGAGTTTTTGTGCTGTCAGTGGGAAGACCAAAGGCTTGTTCTGATTTTGTGTTCTGCACTGAAGGCACAGAAAATATCTGTTCTTACAGGGTTGGCAGCACGGATGTGACTCCACTGGTGTTACATACGTTCATAGGTCACGGTAACCACTTTTCATCAGGTGGGTCGTGTGCTTGTCTGCCACCTAAGTTATATAAAAAAAAGATCAATAAATCTGTAAATTCAGTAATTTTTTTCTTATCCTTATTAAGTTAAGTTATAGTTTTTGGTCGTGGCCCGACGGCGTTGTAGCCACCGATCATTCACACGACCCCATAATGACGTTTATGACAGTTAACATCACCGTAGATAGATAGATAGATATATAATGTACACCAATAGATTACAGTAGAAGTTGTATGTAGGGTGCATAGTATGTCATAAACTTCAAAATACCTGTCAATCTCATCCATACATTCATTGAATTCCCACTTGTCTAGGAAGGCAGGCTTCGCAAGGTATAATTTGAATAAGAAAATTGAGACAGCTGTGGAAGGTTGTGGACGTCAGACGGCAGTTGCTTCATTGAGCCACAAATCTGAGCCGATTTGTTCCGCGTTCGCCTCACGAAGTTTTGCCCCACATAAAAAATTCTGTATTCGTCCTACATTTTATTCCTTTTTAGCCCCAAACGTAATATTTATTTGGAATTTAATAAAAAGGAAAATAGGAAAATAGGAAAAAAGGAAAAAAAAGGAAAATAGGAAGAAACAAGAATAAATTCTTGTTTCGTCCTATTTTCCTTTCCTTATTCGCCTCGAATATTTTTAGAGTGCAAATTAACACAATTGTAGTAGGTACAGACAGACTGCAAAGTTTAAAAAAATAAAAAACCGGCTTCAACTTAATTGAAAAAAAAGCTCAGAGTTTCATTAAATTGATATAATTTGACTTACCCTAAAATCTCATTTTTGATAGCCTTGTGCTTTTGAGTTTAAGTAAAACCATTGTCGACCATACTAAAGGGGAGGGCACTGCTTATCTTTAACACAGGCTACCTATAGCCTATCTAGGAAAGTAGCTGGCCTCTCACTATATCGCTGTTCTGAATAAATGAAATTGAAATTCAAGTTATGATAATCTAAGAAATAAATATCTATGATAAAAAAACTACACGGAAACTTAGCAAAATGTTTTATTTCTTCTACAGTATTATTTCCCGTGACCCGTTTGAACCACACGTCTTCAAGTCTACCTGCTCGTAGTAGCGTAAACTAGTAAACAATACAAGTGGAATTCATGCGTGACTTTGTATTAGATTTGCAACGGAGACACAACGCGGTAACGCTGTTTCTAAGCAAGTCACGTTCTGCGATTATCTTCTAAACGTAACGTTTTTTGCGAGTCTCAACGGAAACTGTAACCTGTTTAGATAGATGTTAGAAATTAAATTAGTGACTGGTGTCTTTTTTAATTTAATTATATATTCGGGAGTATTGCGATATAAGAAATAGATCTTAAATGATATAATAAATATCGTATCATCGGTAGTCCATGTATAAACATGATCAAGTTCCTGTCAGATAGATAGAACACTAAAATAATAAATTAGGGTTGGTAGTGCGAGTTTGACATCCCTGGTGTTGTTCGCGTCCATAGGCGACTGTAACCACTTTTCATCAAGTGAGCCGTGTGCTTGTCTACCATTTCAGTGGTGTGAAAAACAATGATAAATTAGAGCATGCATGCTACTAATATACAAAACAATAATAAACAACGTATTTTCTTTGTGTCTCTTCCGGGTAATCACCGGAATATCAATTAAATTTGTCAGAATTTTCATCAAAGATAACTGATATTATATAGCATAGCTTAGGTTATTTTAAATTAAGTTCTTGCACGGAACCTTATACGAATTAAGGTTCCGCCAAAGAAAATTAAAACCTATATCTACACAAAGATACGGGTACAGCTATTTTAAAATATAATGGGCACTTTAACTGTAATTACAGTTTTGCTCGATAAAAGGAACATAACGTTTTTAGAGACGTCGCAACATATACAGCTAAATAAAATTTATAATAACTATGTTGGAGACCGTGGAAGAAAGTATTTTGCGATCACCGGGCAATGACCGCACCATGAGAATCCGCACTATCCGAACTCTATCTAGAATATCAATTGCACAATTATAAACTATTATTAAATTTTAATTAGTTTTGTCTGTACGTAGGAGATTTAGAAAAAAAAACTTGTGTTATGTCAAATTAGCGATAACAGTTTATCTTTTTGGATTTTTTGTCTGTTTATTTGTTTGCGTTGGACGCTAATGTCCTGGTTCGGACATGTAATGCGTACGGATAAAAGTAATGTCGTAAGGAAGGCACTAACTATAAAAGTTGAAGGTTATAAGGGGAGATGGAGACCTAAAATGAGGTGGATGGACTGTGTGAAAGATGATACGGTTAAGAAAGGAGTGAATTTTGAATGGAAAAAGAACTAATGTTGTGCTACCCCAAATAAATTTGGGATAAGAGCAGAAGGATGATGATGATAATGATAGATGCTAAAACTACTTTAGGGATTTAAGGCAATTTTTTTTATTATAATAGTTCTAATCAGAATTAAGAACTGTTCTATGTTTGATTGCAGTACATTTAGTACAATGAAAAGCGATGAATCCAAAAGCTAATGCATGGATTTTACTGAAACTTTTTATTGGAAAGATCTTGGTCAGACTTATATGTTACTATTATACTATTGTAGATAGATAGATAGATAATACTTTTTTGTACACCAATACATTTACAGCTGAGATAAGTAGGTAGCATGTATGTACAATTTAATGCATTGGTGGACATTTCGCGGACTTTGGTGTGTCACTCAATAGTTTTCGCTTTTCGCTAATAACAATATTCACGTTACAGAAATATGAGAAGACAAGAGCAGTACAAAGGCCGGCCTTATCACTTTACACAATTTCTTCCAGGCAACCTTTATATGGAAATATATGATGGTTGGAGTATTTGGGAGTTGTTGGCGTTTAATTAAATAGTTATATTCTATAAATACTTACTTATAAAGTACATACTTGTATATACATACTTAAAATACTTATATTTACCTAATAATTATATTAATACAATATACCTACTACTATATACAATTATACACAATACACAATAGTTATAATGTATTTTTCTTTAACAATGTATTAACGTGTAAATGTTTTGTCCCAATAAAGAAATAAGAGACATAAATTATCGCTATTATCCTACTATTTATAACTATCCTAAAACCGGAGATATAGCCAAAAATAGCGACAACCAACATCAACTAGCGCGGAGTCGTGTGCACCAACTAGTGACCAAGCTTCACCAATTACACAGTGCGTAGACATTTTTACTTTACTAAACACCAATAAATTTACAGTTAGTCGTGACTGGTGGATCGCGATCATTGATTGCGACTTTCAATGGGAATTCAAGTAAAGTAACGTTAGAGTTCAACCGAGGTACGTGAAAAGAAATTGTAAACATAACATCTGTGTTAGAAGCTTGTACATCGATAATATAAACGCTGGTAATGTTTGGTTATCAATTTTTATGGTATTTGACACAGTATTATGAAGAACTTGCCGTGTGGTTTCCGGCAGAGTAGAATTAGGGCCACCCCATCTCTTCCCATGCGGTGTCGTACAAGGTGACTAAAAGACAAGCATCAGACAAATATATAGAGCTCAGACTCAGCCTCAGATGCATAGCTCGAGTCAACAATTGTGCCCGGAATACGGCAATAGGCTCACCCCCTATTACGTGAGACCGAATACAATTATTGGATTATGTGGATGTTAATTCACCTCTGCCCAACCCTCCACGGATAAAGGCGGTATTATATGATATATGTATGTTGTCGTGGAACTCGTTCACCTTTTCATTTTGAATAATATTGACACGAGACAATCAGAACATTAAATGTTCGTATCTTTTACTAAACAATCTATATTTGCCCAATTTTCTTCTTCAGTATTTTAACTTTAAGTGAAACTAATAGTTCTTTCGACCATTGTATGTACCCACGGAGAGTGAATACCACCGTTTCGGAATGTAACTGTAATCTCAAAATTGCCGGGCAAGCCTCGACACTATAACTCGAAGATTGATGCGGCCCTAATAATAGAGCAACGTGCGATATTCATCGCTTACTGTTCTCCGATTGAATTTCATGGTCCAAGAACTAATTATCTGTGATACGCTATTACTGCATGAATGTGTAGGACTGGGGAGGAAATTGAATAGCGTTGAGTGCCTAATGTATATTGCTATTTTTTTAAAGCAGAAATGTAGGATGGAATAACCAAGGTAGGGACTGACATCTAAGATACAACATCTAGAATGGTAGTTACTTTTGGATATCAGTGAGGGTGCAGTTACATTAATGGATTAAACATAAAAACACACTTCCAAGACAATCATACAAGTGCTTTCACTTGTTCACTCTGGTGATTTCTTTCGTTTCGGTGTTGGAAATTCAGATAGCGGTTGCTTCCTTAAAATCCAAAATAAGCCACATCGGGAGAAACCGTAGAATAACAGACCATGGATTTCAACTTCAAATTTTGGATGAAATCACGATTTTACGAAATTATATTATTGTTTGCTATTTTTTAAAACAACACTTCATTAAAGGTATGCTTCCGAGGCCGACCGCAGACAGCAGGTGCAAACTCGGAGCGTACCATGAAATAGACTTGAACATAAAAAAATTGTTTATTATTTTCATTCATTGCGGCTTCTCAATGGTACCGCTTATTCGTATCGAAATGTAACAAGTAATGTATGCAAAGAGACGACACATCCTACCATACATTTAATGGTCCATAGAAATGGTCTAAATTACACAGTTAAAATTTTTTACGTACATTACTTTGTAAAACTTGAATTCGGATAAACGGCGTCATTGAGAAACAGCAGATACAGAAACAAAATTATCATATACTAGCTATTGCCCGCGGCTCCGCCCGCGTGGATGTCGGTTCCCGGTAATTATTCAAATTTTTCTCGACCCTTCCTAGACCTCCACAAACATTTCAAGACCAAGATAAGATAAATCCGTTCAGCCGTTCTCTAGTTTTAGCGAAACTAACGAACAGCAATTGATTTTTATATATATATATATATTATATAGAATAGATAGATAAGCCCGTTTCATAGTTCGCTCTGCGTTTGCTGCTATGCAATACTGCTGCTTGCCAGCAGCAAGCAGCAGTATTGGATTTGGAACGTTACCTTAAGACCACGTACATTTGAATACGATTTAAAACTAAGTACCTAGGTTTTACATTATAAGTAATGGATAAGAACAAAAGCCTGTTGGCCGCAGGTCAATTTCCGAAGTCCTTGCGGCTTCTGACGCAACCGTGTTGTAACTTAAGACTAAAACGGTGAATGCACTTGCAAGTTGCGAAGCCGTGGCACGCCCGGGATCCTACTTTATTCAACGACGCTATCACGAATTAGAACCACGATTCACAACAAAGATAAACTTATTAAAACGTGGATAAATAATAGGACACGACGGTATTCCCGTCCGAATTGAGCAGTCTGACTAGGGAAGGATCTCCACCCTACAGAATACGACGGCTATAATAACCTCGTGTTGTATTCCCGGCGGTGAGTAGAGTAGCCAGAGCTCACTGGAGAGTTTTTCTACTTTCAGTGGGAAGACCAAAGGCTTGTCCTGATTTTGTCTTCTGAACTGAAGGCACATAAAATCACTGTTCTTACAGGGTTGGCAGCACGGATGTGACTCCACTGGTGTTACACACGTTCATAGGTCACGGTAACCACTTTCCATCCTGCCACCTAAGTTGTATAAAAAAGATACTCAGTTGTCGTAAATAAAATGTTTAATTATATATTATAATATGTATTACTATCTAATAATAAACTACTAAAAATAATTTAAAGAAATTGTATCACACAGCAGGAGTTAAAGCAAATGAATGTACAGGATATATTTCATCTGGGAAACCCTTTTGACATTCAGTTAGGACTATGTTTAATTTAGCTTCTTTGAATATTTTCTCCATCAGAGCATATGGACGTGTTACAGAGGAATCATTATCGTCGTATTCTATCTCAAAACCAGTGGTTATATTTTCTTTTACAACAATCACTCCATTTTTGTTAAGAGATTGACTGCACCTGTCTAAGAAATCGACCAAATCGTAATCCTTTAGATGCCCTAACACCCACTGGCACCAAATGACGTCATACTTTTTATTTGGCTTGAAATTCTGAAGACCATTTTGGTATAGTGACCCAACTTTAGCCTTATTCTCTTCACCGAGGAATGATTTAGCTTTGATAAGAAACTTTTCATCCTGTTCAACTAAATCGACGCTTTCAAAATGTGGAATCAGTACATGCTTGCTTACTCTTCCTATTCCCGCTCCACAGTCCAGAGCTTGTTTGGAGTCAGGTGGATTTTTGAAAGCAAATATTTGTTTTAGAAACGCTTTTGATCCTTCGATGTCGGTGTCTGAAATATGATCGAAGCCACCGAGCACACCACTGATAGTAGCGGGAATATTTGCCCAATAACTTGCAGCTTTTTTGTAAAATTGACCTTCGCTCATTGTGTCATTTGGCAGTGACTGTCATTTACAATCTTTGTTGCATTTTCAATTTTTTTTTTCAACGGATCTTTGTGCTTTTGTTACTGGCCATGATTATTTTTGCCATTGTTTATGGAGTTTATACCATCGATCAAGAGCTGATATTTATTTTCTTTACCCAATCAAATTGGTTGTATTTTTACTATTTGGCTTTATTCAATATTGAATGAAATTTTGAATCATTTAGTATGCTAACTATTCAAATCGACTAAGATATAGAAAACAATGAATTGGTTTAGGCGGGATTCGAACCTTCACCGTATGAAGGATATATAGAAGAATTTGGATAGTTTTGGGCGAAGGTTCTGTGGTGTAGTGGTCAGAGCGTTCCCTCTGTAAGGGAAAGATCGCGAGTTCAAATCCCTCTTGAACAAATATTTTTTTTTTTTATCATAATTGATTTATTCAATACGTTTGTTTCCAACCGACTTTCCTTTTATTTACGTCTAGTACATTAATAAACTATAATCATTTATTTCGTTTGTTCCAGGCACTTATTTTAGCAGTGAACGAGACCGCTGAAGAAGATATTAGAGATGCTCTGAAGTCCCAGACCGAGAACCAACTCGCGCTAATTACGAGGGGCCCGAAGCTTGTCAAAGATACTACTGCATACAATACTACCATCACTACTGATGACACGGTAAGTGTATCATGCTCATTAAGATTCTAGCTACCCTATTCACCGCCAAGAACACAACACGAAGTTATGATGCCCGCGGTATTCTATAGGGCAGAGGTACTTCCACAGTGGTACCGCTAAACTGGCCGGGAAACAGTCGTTTAGCTTACCATCAGGCGAGGTAAAGTTATCACGTAACTCTTATTTAAATACAAATAAAAAAATATCTTATTAAATTAAATAACAAAAACATTATCATAAATATGAAACTTATATAAAGAAGAGATTTATATATATTTAATATTTATGATAATGTTTTTATACAAAATATTAATTAATTGCAATTGCTTAGACAGGTTGGTCAGCACAAATTCATCAAATCTAAATAATTTAGTTTTATAAAATTAGTTATTCGAATTAATTGAAAATTTGCGGTCACTCACATCAAATAGTACACATTTATAGTACTGGCACCTATAAACCTGTTAATGGCAATAGGCTCTAAACATAAACTGGCGAAATGTGGCTGCTAGAACCTCTGCCTACCCCTTTAGGAATATAGGCGTGAGTTTATGTTATGTTATAGTACTGGCCTAACTTTTATAACAAGTCAATATTGCCCGCGAATTGAACGGACGTACCACAGGGTGAACAACAGGTAAGTCTCTAATTAGAGCATTGTAAACAACTCCAGCTTAGCGAAATTACTTGTGTTAGTACTTGTGGTAGGAGTGTGTGTACCTCGATAGTATAATTGACGGCTTCGAACCCATAAGACCGACTACTTAAGTACTAAGCCACTGACTACGCTTTCTTTCTTGTTGACTTACCGCCACTAGCCGCGTGGTTCCCGGTAAAGTAGAATTTGGACCATCCCATATCTTCCCATGCGGTGTCGTACAAGTCGACTAAGGGATAGGGCTGTTTAACATCAGACAGATGTATACAGCTCTAGACTCAGTCTCAAATGCATGACTTGAGTCATCAATAATATCCGGAAGACGGCAATAGGCTCAACCCCTATTACGTGGGACCGAATTCAGTGATTGGTGAAATGTGGGTGTTAATTTACCTCTGCCTAACCCTACGGGGATCAAGGCGTGACTATATGTGTATATGTATGTATGACTTACCACATACCTACACATTCAAATGGTGTTAGTTACCTACATTAATTCTTTCCATGTACCTAACTTTGACCAAATAACTTTTTTATTTTAGTCATAGAGTGTTAAAACAAATAAATCGTATTTATCAATAGCACTACTAAATTGTAATTGTTTATTCTGTGGCCGTACTCCGTACTCCGGCTCCGTGCCTCTGTGAAGTGCCTCGTATTGAGCAATTTTAACGACTATTGACAAGTAAGCTTAGCCAACAATAAAACTAAATGCCAAGAATTTTTATGGCTACAGAGGTTTCATAATGAACGTAGAATATTCATCTGATTAAGTGTCTGGAACCGACTAAGATCTTTGGGGCCTTACCTAACCTAACCTGCTAGGTGATACACTTATTTTCTCGGGTTAGAAGAGTCAGACGGCAGTCACTCAAAACGATGATGGACGAAAACTTACCGCGGCGGCGGCGGCGCTTTTTTCACCTCTCCATTTCCGGGGACGAGTTGGGGTCTCTATGGTCCCCGCACCCGAGGAGGGTCAAATATAGAGAGATTGCCTTCGGTCGGCTAGGGTGTGAGGGATATGCCTGTCAATCTCATCTCCACAACAACAATGACCCACAGACGGTGTACGTTTTAGTGGGCTTGTAAAAAAATATATGCTAATACTAAATCAATAGATCAAAAGAGCGCACCCTGCGGGACTGAAATACAAACTTTGGACTAATACTGTGAAGTCACTAGCTATTGCCAACGGCTTCATCTGTATCCCCACAACCCACAGGAATCTATGCTCAGGATAAAAAATAGAGTGAGAGCTGTCCCAGGTTACAATCTAACTCCTAACTTTCCTTTGTCGCACCGTTAATGCCTTACCAGCCTTAAGACATTACCAGCTCCCTTTTTTTTTATATCACTTAAGTGGTAGACAAGCACACGCCCCACCTGATGGGAAGTGGTTACCGTGGCCTATAGACGTGTGCAATACTAGGTACTAGGGGCGTTACACTCGCGCTGCCGACCCGGTTTAAAAGGCTTCTTCAAGCCTTTTAAACCCTCTCTTGAAGAACCCCATATTGTAGGCGCTTGTTCCTACAGTCCCGGGTCCTTTAAGCAGGGCGTGAAAAAGCATTTGATGAGGCCGTCAAGCTGAGTATCACCATTGTAACATGATATATGCATGTAATTGTGACCCTCTTTTCTGAGACTTTGCCTTCTGCTTACCATGGCGAGGCGAGGCGAAGTCTAATTGACATGTCCAATATTAATTTAACAAAATCTCTGTCCCAGATTTCATAAGTATTGGTTCAGTCGTAAGAATTAAATGAGTTATAAATATCCATTGAACTGAACTTTCACATGATACTAGAATTTATCTAGCGTAGTACTAATATCTATTTTGTGATTTTAGTTCTAATCAATCACTCAATTAGCTAATCGCAGACCAGTGCTGGACATAGGCCTCTCCGAAAATAGAGTGCTTTAACGTAAATAACCTTCCTATTCTGCCTTACAGGAAGAACTGCGAGCATTGCGGCCAGATGGGACGATAGTCACCGAGACACGGCACACAAAGGAGCAGGAACGACTCTGCGACGAAGAATTGTCTAAAGACGAGGTAACAAACGACTTATATTATAATTCTTTGGCGGTCAGACGGCAGTCACTCCCATATAAGTCAAATCATCAGTCTTAGAGCCTTTTCTCAACTCGGATGAGATCGGCTTTCCTGTATAACTGTAACAGCGCGAGTGTGGCTCCCTTGATGTAGCACACGTCCATAGGTCACAGTAACCACTTTCCATCAGGTGGGTCGTGTGCATGTGTGCTATTCTTCAAGTACTATTTTATTAAACATTCGCAATAATAGTAACCTATAACAGCAGTGATAAGTCATTCTTTATATATCACACAAAATTAACCTTAAAAATGCATCAATCAATCTGTCTTGTAGTCATCTGTAGATAAAAAAAGCCAGTCATTTAGAATTCATTTTTGTATCGAAGGTGAATTCATTTAATGTTGATAAATGAATCTACCATAAACTAGAAAGTTAAGTTCAATAGATATTTTATTTACTTTTATAATATACTGGCTGTTGGTCGCGGCTCCGCCCGTGTGGATGAGGATATCAGTTATCGAGACCAAACATAGCCTAAGCCCTTTCTCAAGGTCTAATCTATCGGTGCAGAAGGTTCGGTGTGAAAGCGTAACAGATAGACATACATTTATGTATGAATTTTTGTCGTTCACAATCGTTTCTTACTAATTGTAAAAGTTCCTGCAGATATTTGGATGTTAATTATGCTCAAACAGTTGAACGGATCGAGCTCAAATTTTATATGGTAGGTTCAGAGAAAGATTATAATTTAGAATAACAGATCGGCTACTTTTTCCCCTGAGAATAGGCTACCATGAGTAGCGGGAACGGTGTGAAAATTCTACTCGGGTGGAGTAACATGTTGCCTGTTACTTTTGCTAGCGGTGTTTTATAATTTCGAGTATTAAATGTTTTTATAGTTCCATACTTCAAAAGAGATTGAAATGGAACCCTTATAGGACCACTTTGTTGTCCATCTATCTATCTGTCTGTCAAGGCCTTTGTCTCAAGAATGTGTGGATTCAACAAGATCTAGGCGATCTTAGTATGAATAAAAGTATTCGGTGATTTAACTTTAGTATAGGTTGGAAAACAATGTATGGCATCAATAGAAGCAATGTTTATCAAGTTCATGTTCATAACACACACTCAGATCTATAACGTCTTGAAACTGTGCAAAAATCAAACTTTTAAGTCAACGCATTCAAAACATATTACGGTATTTTTATATAACTAAGGTGGCAGACAAGCACACGGCCCAACTGATGGAAAGTGGTTACCGTGACCCATGAACGTGTGTAACACCAGTGGAGTCACATCCGTGCTGCCGGCCCTGTAAGAACGAGAGATTTTTTTCTGTGCCTTCAGTGCAGAACACAAAATCAGGACAAGCCTTTGGTCTTCCCACTGACAGCACAAAAACTCTCCAGTGAGCTCTGGCTACCCTACTCACCACCGGGAACACAACACGAGGTTATTATAGCCGTGGTATTGTGAAGGGTGGAGGTACTTCCCCAGTCGGACTGCTCAAATCGGACGGGAATACCGTCGTGTCCTACCTCCTATAAAACGGTTTAAATAGCTTAAGTTACGGCACCAAGCGCGAGTTCGATTTGCATTTGACAGGTTTTTTATTTTTAAGAATATTAGTAGCCGTAATAAGTGTAATTATTAATATTCCCCCCTAACCCCCCAGCTAAGCTAAATTGCGTGTGTTGTACAGTGAGTTCACGTCTGTCGTGTAGTAGCCAGAATTCGAAACGGGAACCTTTCGATCGTACGGCCGACTCCTTAGCTACTCTAGATTCTAAGCTTTCACTGCATCATTTTCCCATGTCTAGATCTGTTCAATACATAAAATCAAGGTTTATTTGTTTGTTCGTATTTTATGCGTTGCTGTACCGTTCTTCCATTTGCGATAAAATTTTATCGACATATTGCTTATATTTGCGTGAAGGTACATACATACATATATATGAATGAAATAAAATTTATTTACGGAAAACAAGCATTGTTACAAAAATTTTTCTTCTGCCAAACAGTATAACAATCACGCCTTTATTTCCAGAGGGTTAGGCATGGGTGAATTAACATTCACAACTCACCAACCATCACCAATAACATCAGATATATACAGCCCAGACTCAGCCTCAGATACATGGCTCGTGTCAATAATAGTGCCCGAAATACGGCAATAGGTTCACCCCCTATTACGTTGGACTGAATACAATTATTGGTGAAATGTGGGTGTTAATTCACCTCAGCCTAACCCTCCAAGGATAAAGGCGTGATTATATGTATGTATGTATTTATGTAACTCACCAATCATTGTGGGACCGAACCCACGTAATAGGGGGTCAGCCTATTACCGTATCCCGGGCACTGTTGTTGACTCGAGCCATGCATGTGAAGCTGAGTCTGGGCTGTATATATCTGTCTGATGTTAAACAGCCCTATCCCTTAGTCACCTTGTACGACACCGCATGGAAATTGAATGTGCAACACTAGAGCTTTTCACCTTCCAACTTTACGGCAGCTCCTACTTCGATCCAGCTTTGGTGTGGCCATCTATCGTAATTTATCGCTAAATTCGTAACTCTAAAGTTCAAATAATAAGATAATTATAATAATGCGTGAAGGTATAGTACATTTCTTGAGTTTGTTAGGTGACGCTACTATCGGGTGGCCTAATTTTCAATGCAACTTGATGTAACTCCTTGTAGCTTAAAAAAGCCTCTTGAGGTACCTACGACATACATAAAGTCATACATAAAATCACGCCTCTATCCCCAGAGGGTTAGGCAGAGGTGAATTAACACCCATATTTCACCAATCATTGTATTCGGTCCCACGTAATAGGGGGTGAGCCTATTGACGTATTCCAGGCACTATTGCTGACTCGAACCATGCATCTGAGGTCGAGTCTGGGCTGTTTATATATGTCTGATGGTAAACAGCCCCTTAGTCGCCTTGTACGACACCAAATGGGAAGAGATGGGGTGTTCCAAATCCTACTCTGCCGGGCTGAGGTACGAAACCCTAAAAATTTACACATTGCGGTTTACCGGACGAGGTTCTGGTGTGTGTTCCCTCTCCGGGTTGAGAGGTCAGACGGCAATCGCTTCTATAAAAGCTAAACAAAATTAAATAGTGGCAAAGAGAAGTCAATGAAAGAGATACAGTCCCACTTTATCATATACATTTGTTTGTAAAGATGCAACTGTATTTCTTTTATCGAAGGTATCTACCTACCGTACTACCTACCTTTATATTTATTTATTAATCAGAATGAAACATTAAATACATAGAATTACACAATAATAGCATCAAAAAACCACTCAGGTTTATACCTTTTCTTTTTTACGTGCGCAAAATCCCCACGGATACCTCTCCACCGGAGCCGGTGGGAGAGGTTATGTCGGACTCGAACCGACTAAAAGGCACGCCGCCTGTGGGTCGCTTTGGTTGCCAAAGGTGAGGTTGACAGGCATATCCCTCGCACCCCGGCCGACCCAGGGCCATTCCTCACGATCTGGCCCTCTTCTCGGGTGTGGGGACTACAGAGTCCCCAACTCGTCCCCGGAAACGGAAACCGCCACGGCCTGCTACTCAGGTTTATACTTACCTGTGCTATTGAGTTGTCGGCACAATTCGAAATATCTATACAATCCACCAAATTATCTAATTTTAAATAATATAACTATATAATAATCTATATTACGCCTAGGAAATGTTCTTTGAGTTTTTTATGCACATAAAATATTTTGTTACTTTCTCTGATACAAGAGGGTTGACCATTAAGAAGTCGCGGGACAATATAGCCAGTAGTGCATTTGCCATATACATTAAGAGCCTATAAGAGCGGCGAGCGTATGTACTGGCTGCTACCTGGATTGGTACTCGTATGCTTTTTATTTATTTTTTGCATGCGAAAAAATCACCACGGATGTCCCTCTGCCGAAGCTGATGGGAGAGGTTATGTCGGACTCGAACCGACTACGCACTTCGGCGCCTTTGGGTCTTTGTTGGTTGCCAACAAACGTTGGTGCGCAACATCCCCACGGATACCTCTCCACCGGAGCCGGTGGGAGAGGTTATGTCGGACTCGAACCGACTACTCACTTCGGCGCCTTTGGGTCTTTGTTGGTTGCCAACAAACGTTGGTGCGCAACATCCCCACGGATACCTCTCCACCGGAGCCGGTGGGAGAGATTATGTCGGACTCGAACCGACTAAAACGCACGCCGCCTGTGGGTCGTTTTGGTTGCCGAAGGTGAGGTTGACAGGCATATCCCTCGCACCCCGGCTGACCCAGCGCCATCTCTCTCGATCTGGACCACAGGGTCCTCAATAATACTCGGATGCTAATGATAATGATCCCTCACGAATAACCTTGTTTCAAAATAAATTCAATTTCATATTTGTTTAGGCGAAGTCACTACCAAGTGACGAAAGCGTGGCTGAGGAGACGGGAGGCACGGAGAGGCGCAAGCGAGTAGACCTCGAGACGAGCACTGATCTGATGGCGGGCGGCCTCCGAGTTGCTACGCAAGTCAATTCTCGTTCTCGCACTGAAGAAGGTACGTATCTGACATGTTTCTGTTATATTCTAATCTTAATAGTGAAACCATATAGATAGATGCTTATTGTTTAAGTGTAAAAACCCGACTGCTGTCTAAAAGATCTAAACAATTTGATAGCATTCGGTACCCATTTGTGTGGCGATAACATCTTAAAACCATCAATTCTCCATAAAAATGTAAGATAGCAGAATGGTCATATTGATATGTGCAAGCAGAGGGTCTAAAAAGGCCACATTGAACTAGGCCATATTCAGCTAAAAACTAGTAACTTAATGAATTTCCAGTAGATCTAGTATGTCTATCACTATTTACAATGGCCATCAATCAATCAACTAGCCCATCGCAGTCCACTGCTGGACTAGGCCTCTCCCAATGTTGGGAGGCTTTGGCCTACTGTTTCCACCCTGGCCAGACGGGTTGGTACAGGGTTTTATTTCCTTCTCTCGCAGTGATATGGTTTGCATATGTTTCCATTAGTCGCCTCTTACGACACCCTTCAGATGAGATGGGTTGGTGATACTTGTATTCTTTCTCCGTCACCACACGGAAAACACGGAAAACGGCAGTCCAATGGCCATAATTACACGAAATTGGGATCTGCTTAGTACAGAATTTATCGTGATTCGGCTCATATTAGCAACCATTTAATGAATTTTATAGGAATCTATTAGATCTACTGGAAATTCATTAAGTTACTAGTTTTTAGCTGAATCGCTCAATGTGGCCTTTTTAAACCCTCTGCTAGTACATATCAATATGAACACTGTTATCCTACAATATTATTGAGAATTGATTGCTAAGATATTTTGACCACTCTGAATGCTTACAACTATTTGAGCTTTGTGATAGCTAATATAAAATTGGAATTTTGGTATTAGCATTACTTTGAGCACTTTGCTAATCAACATAAATCTGTTGCTGACTGTACCTAACCTATCTACTTACCTATTATGTACCTAACCTATCTACTTACCTATTATCATTTTTCGGGTTTATTTTAATGTATCTATATAACCAAGTAATTAAAAATTATAGCTTTTATTTTCTTTGCAGTTGAGAGAGAAGGCCAACCAAACATGGATGACGACTGGGACAGTTTGTCAGTGAGAATGCGACGACAGCGTCGTCTTCGACAAATCGGTAAAAAATAGAACTATTTCAATTTTGCTTTCCTAGTTGTATATTGTAGTTAGTAGTTCAGCTATTTGACCACAGATGGCATCTGTATCAAAAATATTATAAACGTTCTGTTTTATTTACATAGATGGCGCTTTTCTCAAATAAAATTTTTAAGCAGTAAAGCTTCGAAATAATTATTACTTTACTAACTATGAAGTACGATACCAATGCCGTGCTGTTTAACATGTTTAGGTCATAATAATCTGTCCAAAATCTAACGATAACTTTCATTGCTTATTAAATAAAACGAACGTTTCACAGATAATTTAGAAATTTTCAAATAGGTAGGTACCTACTTACATATTTAATAATAGTTTGATAAGCAACGTCTATTTTATTTCGAAAATTATGGTTTACGTCAATTTTAAGATGCAGAAAACTACAATTTCATTTATAGTAAGGCATTTTTAATAAGTAGTATCTACCTACCTATAATCATTTTTGTATAGGTATTTTTTTGAATTTTGTGACGTAGAAAAAAGCAACTTGATTTATGGTAAGGCACTATTTGCAGTTTCTTATTACTTTTTATATTTACCTATTTTTTTACTTATTTAATTACCGCGGTAGCCTAGTGGTAGGTATGGGTAACGAACTGCTGAGACGAGGTCTCGGGTTCAATCCCAAGTTTTACCATGGCACACACCAATGACTTTTCGATGCTTTTCGAAGTTATGTGTGTATTTATCGCAGGTTTATATAAGTGCCCGGTTTATGGCAATAGGCTCGCCACCTATTACATTGGGACAAACATAAACTGGCGAAATGTGAGTGCTAGCACCTCTGCCTACCCCTTCGGGGATATAGGCGTGAGTTTATGTTATGTTATGTAATGTAGTATTTACATTAGTAGGTAAATTATCTTCTTTGGATAAGTAATGAACTCACAAGATGTATAAATTATTGCATAGTAGTTATTAATTTGTGCTTAAAATTAATTACTAACCTTGAGCATTCAAATGTTGCAAGGATTTTACAAATATGTGCTGTGATTAAGATCACCTTCCTAAAAAACAAACTCACATAATTCGAACTCTCTCTTGATACAGATAAAAAATATTAAGAAACCATCTGACCATAAATAATTTCTGTCGTTAGATCTCGACTAATATGTAAAAACTAATAATAGTTATAATACCATTTGCCAAGATGAGCCATTTCATTATTATTTCCTTTGTATTGTTCAACAAACATGGATTGGAAATGATTTATGGTTTTTTAATTCGCCATTCTATTCTAAATAAGTTTCTTCTCACATAACCTGGACAGGTATGTGTCAGTTTATGCGATCATTATGTTAATGGGTCAGTTTGGTTCCAGTGCCCATATTTAGTGTTGTGTCGTGTTCTGTACGTACAGCCTTGACAGGTGGCACCGCGTGGCCGTGTCTGTCCGAAATGTAAAACCCGACGCTTACACAGTTTGATGTGATCCTACTACCTGTATAATTCTACTGAGAAATATAAACGTGAAAGATTCATGTGTCTGTGAATGATATGTCTTTCTTAACGCCCGACGCAAATACGATGGGGGTGTGATAACACTGACGTGATTTTTTTACGTGCGAAAAATCCCCACGGATACCCTCACCACATAACCTCTCCCACCGAGAGGTTATGTCGGACTCGTACCGACTAAAACGCACGACGCCTGTGGGTCGTTTTTGGTTGACGAAGGTGAGGTTGACAGGTATATCTCTTGCATACCGGCCGACCCTTCGTTGAGTGTGGGGACTACAGAGTCCCCAACACGTCCCCGGTAACAGGGAGGCGTGCAAGGTGCACCGCCACCGCTGCCTGCTTCTGCCAGGGTGACAGGTGGCTCCACCCATCACCTCCAGTTTGACGTGAATGTATGTGTGGTATCATAGCTCCTAAACAGATGAACCGATTTGGACTTAGTTTTTTTAATTGTTTAATCAGTTACGCTCAAACGGCTGACTGAAATGAATAGAAGGCTTTAGTACAATCAGCGTCAGATCGATTCGACACTAGAACTAAAGGTGTACCGATTATCAGAACAATCAGTCAACGGGGGAATACCAAGGTATTAAGATCATTTTGAGTACCTACCTACTTTGCTAGTCAAGATCGATCTGATGCTGATGTGAGTAGGGATGTGCTGGAGAATTTGTGCTGTCAGCGGGAAGACTAAAGGCTTGTCCTGCTTTGTCTTCTACTGACGGCACAGAAACTCTGTACTTACAGGGTTGGCAGCGCGACTGTGACTCCTCTGGTGTTACAGACGTCCATAGGTCACGGTAACCACTTTCCATCAGGTGGGCTGTGTGCTTGTCTGCCAACTAAGTGGTATAAAAAAAAAAAAAAAGGAGCGTCACACTCGCGCTGCCGACCCAGAAGAAACCTCCTAATGCCCCTTTTGAAGAACCCCATATTGTAGGCGCATGGGAAGACCGCAGCAGGGAGTTCGTTCCACAACTTGAGTGTACGTGGGATGAAGTTTCTTTCATACCGTACAGTGCGTACCGTCTCAGGTTGCAATGTGAGGGGATGAACTCCCTGCCAACGGCGAGCGGTGATACTATATAATCAGTACAATAATAAAAAAAATTAATTCTATTATAAAATGGTTAATCTTCATTATAGCAGGAAGTAGGAACGTTCCACGTGCAGAATGAGAAGCATAAAGCTTAGCGGCGGTCAGGGTTCGGTGTCTACGTTGTCTCGAATTCTCGATCCAAAATCTAAATCTGTATAGCCTCTGTGGCGCAGCGGTAATGAACGCGACCGCTGCACAGGAGAAGCAAGTTCGATCACCGCTCAGTTCAAATATTTGTATGCATGAATTGCATTTGCATTGGTCTGGTCGTGCCTCGGAGAACACATAAAGCCGTAGGTCCCGATTGCCATATGAACATCTACTGCAGTCGTTGGAGCTCTCAAAAGTTCGGTTATTTACAACAATTCGATAACGTCAAATGGAAAATCGCTTCACGAAAAATATCGAAATTTAGCCGCATCTCATACTAAAAAACTGACCCCAACGTCTCAGAGAATGATATATTACTCAATCTGTAACTAATTATTACGCGTTATAGACAACTAATGCGCACTAAACTTCTTGTACGCATACCGGCAGCATATAAAGACATCATAATTAAAAATATTTAAATTAGGCCAACATGTTGATCAAGACTGAGAAATCAAGACTTCTGGTTGGTTGGAATATATTATATCTTCGTTACAGCCAATAGAAACTCATATAGTAGCGAACGTCAGGTGGTAAAGTTAGTTCTCCAACTAGTTACCATAAATGTCCAAGATAATATGGTAGGCGCCGTGGGCAGACCTGAGCTGCCTCAGCAATGATATAATTATCCATTTTATTATACGCTGTATCCTTATATGAGGCCAGAACACAAGTAGTTTCTAAACTATAAGCAAATTGATACGTTTATTGTATTACTATTGAAATTTATTATCGTTTAAAAGTGTGTTTTAATGAGTTTTATAGCAGTTTCTTGTATTTTTTGTAGACTTTATGGGGAGAATAAGCGGTTCCAGTTAATTTTGTAAAGCCTATCGCGTTTTATAATATCTACTTAATTTGGATACTTGATTATATGACTATAAAAAATCAATCACGTTTACTTAACAAGGAGTTATTACTTATTAGTGTTATATGAATTTTATTGTATGAATTTGTTTTTGTGACAAATTTGGATTACCTATTTTACATAAAATTAAAATAAACGATTGCGGTAAATTAATGTACCTACCATAAAAATTTCACGTCGGAAGTAGCCAACGGTATACCTGTTGATTGACTAAGAGGCTTAGGGTTTGCCCTCGTAGTTGGGAGGTGAGACGACAGTCGCTCGTATCATATGAAGGAGAAGTAGCTTCATGCGCTGTCGTACCTTTCACAAGCAAGTTTTGAATGCAGTATTGGTACTTGAATGATGATTCTATGATTTACAATAAACTAGCAGTTGCGGGTAACTTCGCCCGGGTTGATGTCGGTAATAGCGACCAATTATAACCTAAATTATACAACTTTCCTCTTCAATAACTCTATCTATTGTTGAAAACTGCATTAAAATCCGTTGAGTAGTTAAAAAGATATTAGCGAACAGATAGTGGAAGGGAATTCATTTTATATAGGTAAAACTGATTATTACCTTAATATTTATGTAATTTTTCTACGAAATAGTTTTTTATATAATATTTGGTCAACCAGCTACCAACAGCTGTCAATCTATCCTAAAGCTAAATCAAGGTTTGCAGTTCTTAACAGTCATAATTTATTCATAGTTCAAACCGAGAAGTTAGTGCCTCTATATATAACATCCTCGCCACAACAGTTAGCCGGCATGCCTGCTATTGTGTTGGGTTAGTTGATCGATCGAGTTGCTAGCCATTCGACTCTTGATATATTGTAAATGCTTCCTAGTTAGATTACAACATAACATGACAGGTTAGAGTTGAAAGATTGGGTTTGAAGATTATGTGTTGTGGAAAATGATATTGAGTATGATATTTAAAGTAAACAAATAAATATATCCCCACGGATACTTACTGCCGTCTAGAAGAGTGGTTACGTCAAACTCAAACCGACTAAAACATCTCACCATCAGACGATCCTGTCCACAGTATAGTCTCGTCGGATTACGAGAGATATGCTTTACAAGGCAGGCACGCGTCATAAGGCAACTCCGACTGTGGACTACTATTTCATATACGTAATGAACCTATCACCGAATCCTTAAACTGTAGAATAAACTCCCTGCCATGGTTTTCCCAAGCGACTACAATATGGGGTTCTTCAAGAAGAGCATTAGAAGATTCTTACAGGGTTGGTGGCGCGAGTGTGACGCCTCTGATGTTGCATACGTCACTGGGCTACAGTAACCACTTTTCATCTGGTGGGCCGTGTGCTTGGCTGCCATCTAAGTGAATAAAAAAAAATCCCGGATGCAACCGGATCTTCACTACTTTTTTTTTATCGATTGTACATAACATAACATAAACTCACACCTATATCCCCGGAGGGGTAGGCAGAGGTGCTAACACCCTCATTTCGCCAGTTTATGTTTAGGTCCCAATGTAATAGGTGGCGAGCGTATTGCCATTAACCGGGCACTTATAAACCTGCGATAAATACACACATAAGTTCGAAAAGCATCGAAAAGTTATTGGTGTGTGCCATGGTAAAACCTGGGATCGAACCCGAGACCTCGTCTCAGCAGTCCATTACCCATGCCACTACGCTATCGCGGTACCTAGATAGATAGATTTTGTTCCTTAAAAAAAGTCATAATTAAAAAAAAAAAAGATGATGAATGATTAAATCCATCTTTAACCGTTACGTTAAATTTCATTTGGTTGACTATCACCTACAATGACCAAACAATGATACACGTATCACCCATTATCATTATTCACTTTCCCCACAAATCTGGTACCAGTATTCTCGTTTTTGCCAACAATTAAGGAGTTTGCAAACGTATGTGGCACGTTTATAAGAGTTTTAAAGTGGCCAATTTATTGTTACATGCCCATCAAACCTATATATGGGCAGTCATTGGGCCTACGCACTGACGAATGGTTGGACGGTTGTGACATATATAGGACTGGCTCTACCGCGTATACGTTTTCTGACAAAATAATTCTACGAGAAGAGAAAGGGTATTTCCTGACAGTTACATTCCGACCTTTTTCAAAAAAAGGGTTAAAGAATGTTATGTTTTTTTGTGGCATGGGGTAAAAAATACTTGGTGAAGTGCGAGTCGGACTCGCGCACTGAGGGTTCCCTACAATGGAAAGAGAGGCGACTTACGATACATAAACGTTAATATCTTTTTATTGTGTTGACATAGTAATTTGATTCATAGGTGGGATCTAGAGTAAACTTGAATAACCGTGGTCCCACTGGAACTGTGAACTACGGGAAAAAGTGCTATTATTCTGTAAAGGAATATTTATGTGATGAACAATATAAATAATACATGACAAGTATACCTATTGACATTTTAAGTTATTTATGATAATTTTTTGACATGATAATATTGACATGTATTAATTTTGTATTCTTTAACTTCTTCTTTGTTGACAAAATATTGCACGCCGCAAGGCTAAATATAGTGTTACTTAATTGTACGAACATAACAACCCATATACCTGTATTTACAATTATAAGAATAAATCCTTACTAATATTATAAATGCGAAAGTAACTCTGTCTGTCTGTCTGTCTGTCTGTTCCGCTTTCACGGCTAAACCACTGAACCGATTTTGATGAAATTTGACATAAAGTTAGATTAGACCATGAGAAAGAATATAGGCTATGTTTGGTCGCGATAACCGATATCCACGCGGGCGGAGCCGCGGGCAAAAGCTAGTAAATAAATAAATTAAAAAATCCCCGTGGTCCCAATAGAGGGTCATACTGGTGGGACCATGGGCAAACGTCCATATTAATAGGTATAGTAGGTATAGGCATATCCGTGGTGACGGAGAAAGAATACAAGTATCACCACCCCATCTCATCCGAAGGGTGTTGTGAGAGGCGACTAACGAAACAATACGCAGACGATATCACTGCGAGAGAAGGAACACTCGAAATAAAACCCTGTACCAAACCATCTGGCCAACGTGGAAACAGTAGGCCAGAGCCTCTTAACATTAGAAGAGGCCTATACCCAGTAGTGGACTACGATAGGCTAACTATACTAATAGTAGGTACCTAAGTTTACACAAGTATACCTTCTGATGAAGCAGGCCGCGGTGGCGGCGCGCGTGGCGCGCCTACCCGTTTCCGGGGACGAGTTGGGGACTCTGTAGTCCCCACACCCGAGAAGAGGGCCAGATCGTGAGAGATGGCCCTGGGTCGGCCGGGGTGCGAGGGATATGCCTGTCAACCTCACCTTCGGCAACCAAAGCGACCCACAGGCGGCGTGCGTTTTAGTCGGTTCGAGTCCGACATAACCTCCTCCACCGGCTCCGGTGGGGAGGTATCCGAGGGGATTTTGCGCACGTAAAAAAAAAAAACAAAAAAAAAAGTATACCTTCTGGTATTTATGGTGACAGTAGTCCGTTTATAGTAAAATGAACAAAACAAAGAGGAGGAGGTAGGACATGCCGGTATTTCCGTCCAATTGAGCAGTCCGACTGGGGAAGTATCTCCGCCCTACAGAATACCGCGGCCATAAACACCTCGTGTTATGTTCCCGGCGGTAACCAGAGCTCACTGAAGAGTTTTTGTGCTATCAGTAGAAAGACCAAAAGCTTGTCCTGCTTTGTCTTTTACATTGACGGCACAGAAACTCTTGTGCTTACAGGGTTGGCAGCGCGAGTGTGACTCCCTTGGTATTGCACACGTCCATAGGCTACGGTAACCACTTTCCATCCAGGTGGGCCGTGTGTTTGTCTGCCAACTATTTGGTATAAAAAACAGGTATTTTAACATTCAATAGTGTGATAAAACATTTAAGTTCAGAAAGCATGTAATTTTATGTTCACATTATAATGATTCAGTCGACATTCGTTTAATAAATGTGTGTGATATTTGCGCATGTGGTTAGGTATTGAATGTATTGTATAGGTACTTGTTATACACAAAGGTGTAATTATTCCAAAACATGTTTTTATTCTGTATTTTTATAACTAAAAATATCAAAAATAATATTTTATTATGTAAATTGATGACTAACTTTCGTTAGTATTTGATTATTATGATTTTTGAAGAACCCCATTGGTGATTGGGAAAACCGCAGCAGGGAGTTCATTCCACAGCTTGACTGTGCGTGGGATGAAGTTTCTTTCATACCGCACAGCGCGCACCGTCTCTGGTCGCAATGTGTGAGGATGAATTCCCAGCCTATGGCAAGAGGTGTGATGTATATATATATACACGTACTGTCGGCAAAGGATAAAAGGATCTATACATTTTTATATATAGTTATTGTGCCTGAAATCTCCAAGGATACCGCACCCGAATTTCACAAAAACGTAATAATTCAGTAAGTTTAATTTTACCCCAGTAGGTATTTTGTTCTACGTTAATAGTTTCAATTGAAATTCGTAAACTATTCACGTAACGACTATGATTAAAACTCGTTTCCAACGAAATAATGTTCGTCATGGCTATACTCGTACCATCCTCAAAATGGTTTATGTGCCTTTCCGGTCACAGGGTACTCCACTGTCAAGTTTCATTGCTATTGTTTTGTCGTAAAAACTTAACGACCAGACGGACAGAGAGAGGCCCGAATAATATAGCTCCATTCCATGTAATAAATATTAGCTGCTGCCCGCGGCTGCACCCGGGTGTAATAATGATTCCGTCTCTTAGACCCATAGGAGTTATTGCCGGGACAAATTGCAGAGAACTTTTTGAGATTCCAAACACTCTGTATTAAAATGATGCTTTTCAATGAGCCTATCGTACATACATACATATAATCACGCCTCTATCCCTGGAGGGTTAGGTAGAGGTGAATTATCACCCACATTTCACCAATAATTGTATTATGTATACAATTATTGGTGAAATGTGTGTGACACTCATAATAGGGGGTGAGCCTATTGCTGTATTTCGTGCACTATTGTTGAGTCGAGTCATGCATCTGAGGCTGAGTCTGGGCTGTATATATCTGTCCGATGTTAAACAGCCTTATCCCTTATTCGCCTTATACGACACCACATGAGAAGAGACGGGGTGGTCCAAATTCTACTCTGCCGGGAACCACGCGGCCTTTGAGCTTATCGTATAAAGTAAGATAGGAAATTTTTGGAATCAGTTCAGCTGTGTGTTTCTGTAAGCACACAGCGTCAGACACAGCGCTGCGACAGCCTAGACAGAGACTGTCATTGGTCGGAATGGGTGACGTCACTGGAGATCGACCAATGACAATATCTGTCAAGGATGTCGCAGCGCTGTGCTCAACGCTGTGTGCTTAGAGAATTACACAGCAGACGGGATTTGAACCCGCGATCTTTCCCTTACAGGGGGAATGCCCTGACCACTGACCACCCAAATCTCATTCAATAGCCTATCGTAGTCCGCTACTGGAAATAGGCCTCTGCCAAACGTGGGAGGCTTTGGCCTACTCTTTCTACGTTGACCAGACGAGTTGACACAGGGTTTTGTTCTGAGTTTTCCTCCTCTCGCTGTGATTTCGTCTGCGTATTTTTCCGTTAGTCGCCTCTTACGACACCCTACGGATGAGATAGGGTGGTATTACTTATATTATTTCTCCTTGCTATTATATTTTGGGAAATATATTTTTTGTCAGCAAAATTTTATCAATAATACTCAAAAAAGCAAATCAGGCGCAAAATATATCGTCTATTGTACGCATCGCGTCCCAACACGGATAGACGTAAGTTAGAAGAGGTGGTGTTAGGTTACTTTTGTGATATACATACATACATACGGAGGGTTAGGTAGAGGTGAATTAACACCCACATTTCACCAATCATTGTATCCCACGTAATGGTCTATAGTCGTTTTCCGGCCGCTATCGTATACAGGTTGCATTTTTGAAACAGGGCAGTAAGGGTTGTATTTATACAGCAAAATGTTATTAGAAGACCTTGTTTAACTTTTTGAGATATTTTGAACTGCATTCACAGATTTTGACAAAATTGTACAGTCAGCAAGAAAAATGCTATAAGTCTAAAAAAAAATTATATTGTTCCAATCGATACTATTTCATGTGGGGGATCCTAATAGTCTATGTGATTATTTTAACTTTCAATACTAGGATTCAGAAATTGCCCCCCAAGAAAACCCCCCCGGGCCCCGTTGACGTCGCTCGAGGCTACATTTTAACAGCAGCAGCATCTACTATTTTGCTCCCAATCCCTAATAATTTATCGATAAATAAATCACACGCTTATAAAACTTTCACACTGAATGTACCTATACGCTGACAGGATTTAATTAATTTTCTCGCTAAGATGATTCATTTCCTACCGTATTTGCTACTAGATATTTGCAGAGAAATTTCCACATCTCAGTGTGCACATTTTAATTGCAGTTTTCGCAATGACGTCAAGCTTATAGGGCGTGTAAACTCGCTTGCTTGTGAAGAGCGCCCGGTTCCGTTAAGCTGTCGTAATCGCATCGAGCTTGTGATGTATGATAAAGATGTACTGATATACTGTAGGAGACCTAGTGATATTTTTAAAGATCATCCTGTATATCACTGAGCAAGATTTTTTTTTAAATAAAGCTGGTTTCATATTACCGCTACCGTAGCGGGAAAAATGATACCGTCAAGTACAAGAGCCATTTTTTTGTGCGTTGTGCGAGAGGTGTCATTAGCTTACTGTTACCATGTTGGTTAGGTGGATTAGATTGTGTTGGTTAGGTGGGTTAGGTTTCTTTCCTTAGGCCACTGACCTGGTAAAGCGAAGCAGCAACGCCTCCCTCATGGGGAGAAAGAGAGGTATAGAATAAAAGGTGTCACTTCCGTTGCCCAGGGCATATACTCGTACTGCAAGACATAAGGTCTTGGACCTAAAATGAATATATCACTAAGCATAAATTATTACAAACTATTCCGCGCGCGCTATGGTCTCGTTTATCTTGCTACTTGGTCAAATATATGTAACATAACTCACGCCTATATCCCCGAAGGGATAGGCAGAGGTGCTAGCACCCACATTTCACCAGTTTATGTTTAGGTCCCAATGTAATAGGTGGCGATCCTATTGCCATTAAACGGGCATTTATAAACCTGCGATAAATACACACCTAACTTCGTAAAAGCATCGAAAAGTCATTGATGTGTGCCATGGTAAAACCTGGGATTGAACCCGAGATCTCGTCTTAGCAGTTCATTACACATACCACTAGGCTACCGCGGTAGATTACATATATCCCCGAATTATACAACGAGCAAGTATATCCTACCGTGACAATTCCTATTTTAACTAAGCGTTTAAAACCGCGGTAGCCTAGTGGTATGGGGATATAGGCGTGAGTTTATATTATGTTTAAAATAAATAGGAAACATATACCTATATATTCGACATCGGAAACATATAAGTACGTTGGTTTTATAGCCTCCTTGACTTTATACCAATTTTTGATTATATTGCTTCATAAGATATTTTAGGAGATAATTATAAACTAAATTAACAACTTAAGTAAATCTTTAATTCATTTTTCTGACATCAATTTGTGACGAATTTTTGTGCTACAAGAAAATATTACTGTAGTTTAATTTTAATTAGTTTCTAAATTGCTTTGATTGAAAAGGTCTTTTAATTTTATTTCTCTTAAAAATATCGGAACTTAAAGAAAATAATTAACGTAGATAGATTTTGATTACCAAAATTTCAAAATGATTAATACCAAGGCAATAAGAGCAAGTTATTTTATTGATTTAAATAGTATTATCGTCTGAACTAAAGATCTGAACCAAATATCAAATAAATCAATCTACAGGAATAGGGACATATTAAGGAATTAAGTCCAATTTGAGTACTTAGTCTGATGCTGACTGCACGTATAAGATTGTTATGAATTTTCCTTTGGGTTTTATTATTATACAATATCTTTTGAGTTGTTGATATAAACTCAAACTGTTGAGAACAATTTACGAAAAAAACCTTCATGGTTAAAAACCACACCCAAATAATGTTTAATTATTTTGGGGTAGGTTGACAAGACTGGTGTTTGCCTTCACATTTCAGTAATTATTGTGGAATATAAATACTTTGTTCAATTATGTTATTTCCGCATAGTATGTATAACTGAATTTAGTTTGGTATATTCTTCTATTTTACTTGAAAATGGTACAGTTTAATTAGGTATCATCATACATAACATAACATAAACTCACGCCTATTTCCCCGAAGGGGCAGGCAGAGGTGCTAGCACCCACATTCCGCCAGTTTATGTCCAATTTGATACCTGCGATAAATACACACATAACTTCGAAATGCATTGAAAAGTCATTGGTGTGTGCCGTGGTAAACCTGGGATCGAACCCGAGACCTCGTCTCAGCAGTCCATTACACATACCACTAGACTACCGCGGTTCTCGGTAATTAGGTATCATCTGAGGTAAACAACATTCTATCCTGTGTGGAGTAATATCCTTGCTAAGATATAATTAATAGTGGCTATACTATCAGTAAATATTTATAACCACGAGATGTAGTTAGTATGATGTTCCAGAATTAGTTTTAATCCTTAAATTGTTCTTGTTTTTGAGATTGCACTCTTAACCTTTGTTTAAACCAAATTGGGTAACAAAGAGCTGCCTAAATACAATATTTTTAATATCTACTTGAGTTAAATGACCACTTAAGCTGGCACAACAATTACATAACACCATAAACATAACGTGAACCAATACTGACCTAGAAATTATCATTCAGTGAATAGTTTGCACGATAATGTCCCGTAGCGGTTAAGTAAAGTTGTCTCGAGTGTACATCGCATTGACCTTCAGTAGTTTGGCAAACTTATTGACTGAATGATTACACCATAGCGTGTATGGAACAGATGCGACGCGGGCGGTCACTCTACTGTGAGACGTAGCGCGCGCGCCCGCGCCGCCTTTGCTCCGCGCTCATACGACATTCTGTTTACAGATCATGACAAAGACTACAAACGACCCGTCGACTACGACATAGAAGAAGAAACACGCAAGAAAGAAACCTCAAAGTGGCTCGAAAATCATTTTGGTAGCGAGTCCCGATCATCGCACGACTCCATAGCCGAAGAAATCGGACGACGGCCCGAGACCAGCTTCTACAATAAAAATAAGGCCGAGGACGAAGGATACTACGGGAAGACTTCATCTGTGCCACCTCCCCCCGTATATGGAGACAGAGTGTTACGCAAAACAAAGTCGTCTACCCCTTCAGACGAACGACCTGCAGCACCTGCTAATAGGACCGGTGGCTATTTCAAAGGTGTGGCGGACTGGTCGCAAAGACGAGCCACCAAGCCTAGGATGCCTGAACCACGCAGTTCATCTCCATCTCCACCGACAGTGCGTTCACCATACGCTAGTGATGACCGATTAAATGGCTCCTCGCCAAGACATGTGTACGGAAAGCGCGATTCGCCGCAGGGGAGGTCATCGCCAAACGGCCGCCGGCATCCGCCTTCACGCGACGACTCCGCCTACGTCTCGTCGTCGACAATGCACAGCCCACCGCGTGGTTCGCCTTTCCGACCACTCGAAGCCGACCGCTCATTCCGCGAGCCCTCAATCGAAGACGATTACCGGCCTATCGCACCGGAACGAAAACGACAATCGAAACAAAGACTGTCAGAGGAGCATCGCTACGACAGTGGTTACAGGAGTTCATCCCGAAATGAGAATTCAGGAAGGTCACGTGATAGTCGGGAGGAAGTAGCAGTAGAACCACCACCAGATTACTCTCCTCCTAGAGAGAGACGTGAAAGTTCTGATAGGGATCGCACGCCTCCACGGCGACGCGACCGAGAGGAGCGAAAACAAAATCAAAAGACACGTTTTGCTGATAACGGTCGGCGTCCATCACCAGCTCGTAAATCTGTCGGATCAGCTATCGGGAATTCTATACGAAAACTAGTCGGGAAGATTCGTTCAGCGTCTGCGGAACGGCGGGGTAGGTGGCGCGGTTCTCGCACACCATCACCGGAGCACTCATCTCGCACTTACAAGCAGTACGGTGGCGAGCTGGCGCCCCCCGTCGCTCCACCGCACCGCTACTACCTTGGAGAGGATCCATTCGCGCCCAGCATCTACGGTCGAGAGCATAAGTACGAGGGCAGTTCAAGACGCGCCGCCGCCGCCGACGCCCGCGACCACCGCGAAAGGTAAGCAAACAATCATTACCTATTGTTATTAAGTACTTTTGTGGTGGGCCTCAAACAGTTTAATTACTACAGTCTTTTGTGTCAACATTAGTAGATGATTTTGTGTCTGTTAATAGAAAAAACGTATACAGTATAAGTTATTGATTAGGTATATGGGTCAATAAAATATCATATATATAATAATAAAATTGAAATAAACCTATTATTTATTAAATTTGGTTTTATTGATTTTTTTGTGTTGTAATAGCGGAGTATTCTTTTAGATATGATCGCAGATAGTAATACTAGATATTTGATATTATTTAAAAACATATCCTATAGGCCTTAAATAGAATGTTGTCCTACTATTGACTCGTGCGTCCACCTACATTAAAATAGATGAAACCTTTAATTAATGCTTTGTGTTTGTATTATCATAAAGTTACGGCGTTTTGATAGAAGTGAATAGTAATAAATATATTTCGCGTTAACGGATAAACATGTGGGCTGAACAAGGTTTGTTTCGTAAACAGAGTTTAAACATGGTATTTTCAAAAGTGTATAGAAGTTGTACGAACTGTTTCGTCACACAAACTTTGTTTCATTGTTTACTTGGTGGCTTGGTACATACAGGCAGCGAGATTTACCTTGCAGTAGCATTCTGTGCTTCGTATTCACTACAATGAACAGTTGAACTCATTAGTGCCATTTCATCTATTGTAGAAACGGAATAAGTCCTCGACACACGTTCTGAAACAAAAGAATTGACTTTACTTGAAGGATTTTCAACGAGTAAATTGGATTGAAAAAAAAAAACAAGATCTATTTTGGGTTCATTTGTTATTAGCACTATTCATGACTTTTCGGTTGCTATTCAGTCTTCAGTGCGAATCGTAGAATAATAATAATATGTCGTGTCAGTCAATGACTAATAGCAAGTAGCCTCGTCCAACACCTAAAGAGGGTCGGGTTACATGGTTGGATCAAGGGCCAGATGCAGAATGCTGTGCTTCTTGATACGGCGCGCATTGTGCGGAAGTTTCTTTCTCTGGAGCCCTAACCACCGGTAGCTTGGTCCCTGTACCCGTTACTGGTGGACCACTATTTTTTATATTTTTGAATAGATGTTTTTTATATGTATTTAAAAATATAATTATAAGTTGTATATTTAAATAAAGAGAAATAATAATAATAATAATAATTTATTGTTCAAAAAACCCGTTTACACAATTTGAATATAGAACGTGGTCACCTTTTAAGTAAAGAATGCCTGTGACAGATGACCACTCTTTACTTCTCAATTAATTAAAACTTAAAACATAATCAATTTGATATATGTATTCTTATATTATTTTCTCATTACTTGATACAAAAACATTTTTTTCCGACTCTGGCCGAGTGAATTACACCTGTGACCATGGCCTGATGAAAAGCAGCTATAATGTCAAAAATTGTGTAAATAACAAAAGGTGAGATGGCGAGAAAGACAAGGTGAAGTCAATTGATGTGCCTTCTAAAAGAAAAAGATTTATTTCAATGTGTAATATTAGTGTAAACTATAGAAATATAGAATAAATAAAAGTGAAAATCTGCCGAATTTGCTGTTTGGCAGATGAAGTTCAGGTGCAGGTTTACTTTAAAGGGTGGGAGATCAAATAGCAGTGACTCTTGTAAAAGCCAAGACAAGCCAAAGAATATAAGCCAATTGAGCAGTCCGACTGGGGAAGTACCTCCGCTCTACAGAATACCGCGGTTATAATAACTTCGTGTTGTGTTCCCGGCGGTGAGTAAGGTAGCCAGAGCTCACTGGAGAGTTTTTGTGCTGTCAGTGGGATGACCAAAGGCTTGTCCTGCTTTGTCCTCTACACTGACGGCACAAAATCTTTGTTCTTACAGGGTCGGCAGCACGGATGTGACTCCACTGGTGTTACACGCGTTCATAGGTCATGGTAACCACTTTCCATCAGGTGGGACATGTGCTTGTATGGCACCTAAGTTGTATATAAAAAAAAGAATAGATGAATGGAACCCAGGCTCCAAAGTGCAAGCATGATGTTGATTATCAACATGATTGGTGTTATATTTATAGGTATAGGTGTTAAAGTTATATCTACTTATTTAGCATCAGTAGTTTAGTGCCTAAGAATTCAGCCTTATGACCAAGAGGTTTCAAATTCGAATCATGTCTATTACACTACTAACGTAAACCCACTTATAACAATAAGTAATTTTGCTAAGCTGGTGGGGTTAGGGGAATACATTTATTTGAGGTTACTAACATTCTTTAAAAGATCTCCTCGCTTTTGAAAGTCGTTTGAAAAAGTCTTAACTTGCGTCGCGACTTATTCTAGTCACTATTCACTTGCGGCTTAAAGCCAAGTGACACTATTTAATCCCATTATAAATTGTTTTACCGAAGGTTAAACGAGCGTTAAGTGCTAATGCCAACTGACCTTAGTTCTGTGATCAATTGCAATTGATTTTGAGTTAATGTAATGTTCTTCGATCCTATCTTAATTGATAATGTAATGTTTAACAGTATAATAATAAATTGTAACAAGTGAACATAGAATGATTATTGCCATTAAGGGTGTACGCCCACCTAGTTCTTTGGAGCCCTAACTAGTATACCTGCTGATGAATAGTAGCTCTAAGGTAGATTTTCCTCGGGTAGAATTCAAACTCATAACCCTATAAAAATAAACACTTCAGACGTCACGCTGCCACTGCTATAATATAATATTGAAATTACTTAATTATGTATATGGTTGTTTTTCTTTATTTAGGAGGTTTTATACCACTTAGGTAGCAGATAAGCACACGGTCCACCTGATGGAAAGTGGGTACCGTGGCCTATGGACGTGTGCAAAACCAAGGGAGTCACACTTACGCTGCCAAACTTGCAAGCACAGAGTTTCAGTGCCGTCAGTGTAAAAGACGAAGTGTAAAGGACAATCTTTTGGTCTTCCCACTGACAGTACAAAAACTCTCTAGGAAGTTCTGGCTACCCTACTCACCGGGTTGAATGTCAGTCAGTTAAACGAAAGGGGAGAAAGGTTTGACACTTCACGGTGGGGCCCCCTGATACTTGAAAGTGTTTGAAAGTCACAGTTCCAATATCTCCTTAAGGCCCCGTGCGCGCTGTTTGAAGCGTGGCAAAGAACATTTTAAAACAATAATTTAATATAAACTTTAACTACCTTGATTTACGGTCAAAAACTGTATCAAGAATAAATTCGCACGCTGCGCCCGGATGGGCTACAAGAGCATATCCGCGACTGTACTTTCGATCGTATATCCAGATATTTAAAGTTTATATTAAATTGTTGTCTTAAAATGCCTCTGAGGCAAAATCTGGGTTGCATATATCTGTCTGATGTTGAACAGCCATATCCCTTAGTCGCCTTGTACGACACCGCATGGGAAGAGATGGGGTGGTCCCAATTCTACTCTTCTGGCAACCACGCGGTGGTTTATATAGCTACGTAAAAAAGGAGAAGAAGGCGTAGGAGACAGAACCTGGACTCTAGATGTAACCGGAATCAACACTGGGATCAATTTAAAATCATCTTGTATTAATGCAATGTTTAGCATAACAATTATCAGTGAACAAAGTGCGACTATTACAAACTATTTGCGTATGTTGGTACAGTCACGGTCATGTTTCCCGTGGTACTGTCAACGATAGAAGTTGCTTAATGTATGGTACACGCCATAGATAAATAGCGATAAATAGATGTGTAGGTTGACAGCCTCCTTAGCGTGGCGATAGTGAACGTAGTGCAAATATTTGTATGCATGAATATAGGAATTTACATTGGTCTAGTCGTGTCGTCGGTCCCGGTTCCAATACCAACATCTATGGCAGTCGTTATAGGTAGTTAGAGCCCCAAAAGGTCCAATAATTGGTCTAGCTGCAATGCTTCGATTTCACCTTCGGGTTGTCTCAGATGACAGTCGCTTCACTGAAAATATCGAAGTACAGTCAAATCCGCAGTTAGACTGGTAAAGTGAATCCCAGACTCCTTGGATGCGACTGGGGTTAGCGCTAGGATGAAGATGTGTAGGAATCTATACTAATATTATAAAGCTGCAGAGGTTGTTTGTTTGTTTGTTTGTTTGAACGCGCTAATCTCTGGAATTACTGGTTCGATTTGAATGATTCTTTCAGTGTTGGGTAGTCCATTTATCGAGGAAGGTTTTAGGCTATATATTATCACGCTACTACTTAAGGGAGCGGAGCATTGATAATAAATGTTAACAAATCTGGTAATTTTTCATACATATTTTGAAGACTAAAACATATGGCCTCAAAGGGATATGAAGCTTCAAAATATACTCCGGTGAAACGCGTGTGGGTGGTAGTCTTGTTAAACGTTTTTTTTCAAGCACACATGAATCGATTTCTCTCTGTAGTTTGATTAGTACAATGTGATCATAACGATATCTCGTAGCGGGATATATAATACTAAAATATTTATCTTTTCGACAAATAAATTTACGTATACCTATAAGTCGATCTATAGCTGGTAACTTTGGACTGACTGAGGGTTATAAAGTTACCAGCACAAACTTATCATTTTTCATATTTTGTTAATTATCTTTATCATTCATAAATTAGAACGTGTTAAACAACTTCTGTCGTTAATTGTACACGTGATACGTGACAATTATAACAAGTAGACTGCTGCAGCTCACCCGAAGCTAACTTTATTCATATGCATAGCGTTCTTACATACCATCGTCATCTCAGAAATGGCGGAAAGCATTCACATAATGTTAAGTGTGTCAAACTTTACCGCTTTATTGTGACCAAAATGGGGAATATGTCGTAAAGTTTGTTAGGAGCTCATTACTTTGAAGGATGCCTTATTTATCTATAGTAATAAAACTGAAGAGTTTGTTTGTTTGAACGCGGTAATCTCTGGCACAAATCTTTCTGGTAATTTTCCGGTTGCGTTTAAAGTTTGCACTTCGAATTTCGTGGTTTGTTTATTAATTTTAATTGTTTTATTGGTTTTTTGGGAGTGACTGCCTTTTAAACTATTCTTTTTTAAGTCTTATTAAGATACGAATCATCACCATCATCATCCTAAAATTATCCTCAGGTTCATCCAAGGATGCAAACACCCTAAAGTCCTTATCAAGTTACAAAACGAAGAAATTTCCGACTGGGGAAGTACCTCTACCCTATAGAATACCGCGGCCATAATAACCTTGTGGTGTGTTCCCGGTGGTGAGTAGGGTAGCCAGAGCTCACTAAAGAGTTTTTATGCTGTCAGTGGGTAGACCAAAAGCTTGTCCTGCTTTGTCTTTTGCACTGACTGCACAGAAACTCTGTGCTCACAGGGTTGGCAGCGCGAGTGTGAATCGCTTGGTTTTGCACACGTCCATAGGCCACGGTAACCACTTTCCATCAGGTGAGCCATGTGCTTGTCTGCCACCTAAGTGGTGTATAAAACAAAAACGTATTTTATATAACTATATTCTCAATCCGGGCTAACTGCGTGGGCGCACACATGTGCGTTCACGGGTCTATGCTGTTCAAAGATTGCAGACAATGTTCACTTTCTATCTATCGTCTTCCATATATGAAATCCACACAGACTTGATTATGACTGATTCACACAGAGTCTAAACCACTGGACAAGAAGTTTTCAGAATTCATATTTTTTTGTTGTTGTAAACATTCACTAAATTTCAAAATACCTTTGCACATTAAGTAGATGATTTATGACCGCTTTCAATATTCAATCGTCAATCTAAGATTATTTTTAATCCCGGTTTTTGACAATCGATCGATCGATGCAGAATCAGTATTTCAATATGTCTATACTTGCCACCAACACTTTAGCAAAATAAGCTGTCATTTTGGTACAAACTGCGATCTGAAAGTGTCGATCCGTCCTCCTAAAGATTTATTAGAAAAAAAAACATCGGCATATCGATATAAAGATTGTTTATTGAAATAGTAAAATCAAGAAACAGTTTAAATTATCAATCTTGGATTACGAAATACGGATTGAGATTGCATATAGAAAGCAGCCGTTAGGCAGCATCATGTGACATACTATAGTATGACTGTACAGTCTAATACAGAAACGATAGTAGCGTCGATATGATTGGCATCTAATCTGAGGGCCGGCCGCTTCAATGATGAGCAAATGAGATGATCTTCGTGGTATATTTTCTTCTAACCATCGTTTCCAAGGGTCGTCCTGGTTAGGCTGCTGCGAGTGGTCAATCGTGTGTATCCTGGAGCACAATGCGGTTTCTATTCCGGACGTCGCAAACACAATTTCTGGAATACACAGATGTGTTATCAGAAAGTTGTAACTTGTGAACCTTCAAGTCTCAAGTTAATAGACTCCATCTAGGCAAGCGTGTTTCATCGTAGACCATATCAATACTTATCTGCTAAAAGATTTCTGATGAATCATGAGAACTAACATTGACCAATTCTTCAACATTCTCTTGAGAAGTTTATTATGGTGTTCACTTGACCTACAAATTGAAAACAGACACCATCAATTACATAAATTATATTTGCAAATGGCTATGAGATAACACGAACACCATTCATTGTATCATATTACAACAGCATGAACTTAAAACAAAGAAAATTGCAACCCAGGCTATTAATAAATACAATAGTTTCACCGATCAATCTCGGCTCCTTCAATTAAATCAGCGTTCCGGCATATCTTGCCTTTTTCATTCACCGCCGTCCATGGCTATGGCCTAGTAAGGGTAAATTAGCTTTTTATTTGTAAAGAAACCCTTATTAAGTATACGTTCTCTGAGTCATTAATGTTTGTCAAGTGAAACACACGCTTTATTAAGACGTGTGTACAATGACAACGTACGTGTGAGTCACTGCAAGGAAATGTTCTGTAATCAACACCTGTTATGTGTATAGGCGGAGCTTGTATGCTAATCAGTTATTATAATTATTTTTGCAAAATAATAGACACTAGTTATGATATGCTTTGAATAAACATTTAATATACCTTCAACTCCAGTTTAAAACAATAACAGATTGCGTATAAAAAATCTAATATATTGTGCTAACATTACTTTTTTTTAAATATCTAATGCTCTAGCTGAACAAAGACACATTTATATAGTTAAACAAAGCATGGTCGTTAGAGGTGTGGGAGGAGATTCCCCATTGAATCCAATTATTATCAGAACACTGACAAGATTACGAGTTTTTGCGTCTTACAAGACAATAATTGTACGTGGGCCTGCCTCATTATCCCCGCATCACGAACGCCAATAAATCTTTTAAGGAATAAAAAAACTTTATTCAATTGTTTTTGTAATGGTTTCAGGGGTCAATTCTCGAGCACACTGGGTCGATTCAGCCATTCAACAAGTCGACTGAACCCGAACAGCGAGCCCGAAGAAGATTACGCACGCAGCGCGCAGACACTCCCGAGGAAATTGCACGACCGCAAGGAGAAAGCCGTCGAGAAACCAAGTTCTAATAAGTATTGGCACCGGCTTACGCCCAACAAACGGTCGAACAGCGCCGTCAATATATCCAACAACGTAACAGCTGCACCAGACGGCAAAATTAACGGATTCCCGCCTGGACCTGCAAAACCTGCGCGGGCATACAAAGCCCTTAACAGAAGTAAGAGTTTTGCTATGGGAGCTCCTGAACCGGAGACCCACCCACGTTACGTCTCTACTATGAATCGAAATTACTCAACTATGTATAAGTCGAACCCCCATCTAAGTCGTCTCGATGAAACACCAGAACAGCTTAAAAGTCCAGGAATAGTATCTATCATCAATCGTAGTCAACGCGACCTTGCTGATGCGGTTTCGCGGGAAACGGAGCGTAGACGCGATGGTCTATTCGGAGCTAGGTATGGTAAAACGACTCCAGTAACCAACGGTCACACGAACGGATATAACAAATCCTACGATGAAACTGATAAGAAAAAGATATTTTTGAAAGGTTTACGTGAACGAGCGCCAGAATTATATCAAACCCTGCACGCGGACGACGATTCAGATGGTAGTAGATTATCGTCTCGATACGGTACACCGTCGCCACATTATAAAGATCGTATATCGGAGGAAAGGAAAACGCCTTTATACAAGACGGAATCGCTCAATAGAGAAACGAGTCCATACGTAGCTCGCCTAGACACAAGATTAAAATCACCGGCGATAAGGCGCGGTAGTAACAGCAGCGATAACTTTTCAGAAACGTATCGGTACACCACCCGCTCAGGCGACCCCGAACGTCCAAGTGTCACCGATACTGTTGAAACAGTTAGTAAGAAAATTGTGCCATCTAGAGACGGCCGCTCAAAGGAGATAATTGAATCGAGGGAAATTAACTCAGTGACTAAAAGTAGAGGATTCAAAGAACCAGTGCCTAGCGTGAAGTATATAGAAAATGGAATTCGGTCTCCGCACGTATATGAGTCTAAGAATGGACCTTTGTACTCAGAACGAAGGAATTACAAAGTGATTGAAAAAGTAAGAGATTATTAGTACATGTAAAACTGGAGGGGTGTTAATTATAAATGTTTATTCTGCCATATTTTTTGAATATATTAAATCAATCAGAGTCATACACAGACTGAATCTTTGAAACGCTTTAGTTAGTAGGATATCTAACTTTACTATCATCACAGTAATTGCTGTTAATGTTTGATAAGGTTCGGTACTCACTGATGGAACGGCACGGTACGGTGAGGTATTTTAATTTATATTAAATGTACCTTCAAGTGTACAAAGGCGCAAAATCGCCTGATTAACAGAAGCCTATGTTTAGACGTGGACGTATTATAACTGAGATGGTGATGTTGATTCCTTGAAATCAGATTGCGCTGCAAAGTTGATTAGTGCTGTGGTTAAGTTCGTAATTGGTTAACTGACCACCAAGTTACATTCCTGTGTGTATACAATTCTTGATTTACAGTAAGAAAATTACTGAAATGAGACGATTATATTTGTTGCGAACTGATGTGAATATTAGTCATAGAAATAAAACCAGATTTAACGAATTCTAAACTATTATTCGATGTTTCCGTTACCATTTAGCAGCCATGTTCACAAGGAAACTAAGATCATCATTTCCATCTCATTTTTTAAAATGTAAAGCTATCTTAACTTTTTTTTATACCACTTAGTTGGCAGACAAGCACACGGCCTACCTGATGGAAAGTGGTTACCGTAGCCTAGTACACTGTGTGAATAATAAGGCATCGTGCCGTTTCATGCCATCATTCTGTACCGAGCCTAAACGGCTTCGTGTTAATCGTGTAAAAAGTCATAGAGCTTTACTAATTTAATTTTAATATTGATCTTATTCCGTCCAGTGTAATGAATTTATACATAAAATATTTTTGGATGCGTAATTTACGGTCGACAGCCTTAACTTTGTGAATAGCTTTATACTTGTAATAACATATATTGATATTTTATAAATAATACCTAAGTAATAATACATTAGATAAGATTTTATAATAAAAATGTATCAATAAATATTATAATGTGTTAATACGCACTAAGGTCTGGTGTTTTATTTGGTTATTGCATTTTGTTACTGCAATTAAAGATTCTTCTAATATTTATAAGAACACCAGTCTAGATCCTGTCTGAAACTAGGAATACTAAAATATTATGCATGGGAACTAGGTAACAACGCATTTTCTGAAAACAGTAACAAATAAGGAGGTAGGACACAGCGGTATTTCCGTGCAATTGAGCAGTCCGACTGAGGAAGTACCTCCGCCTTACAGAATACGGCGGCCATAATAACTTCGTGTTGTGTTCCCGGCGGTGAGTAGGGTAGCCAGAGCTCATTGGAGGGTTTTTGTGCTGTCAGTGGAAAGACCAAAAGCTTGTCCTGCTTTGTCTTTTACACTGACGGCACAGAAACTCTCAATACTTGCAGGATTGGCAGCGCGAGTGTGACTCTCTTGGTCTTGCACGTGACCATAGGCCACGGTGACCACTTTCCATCAGGTGGACCGTGTGCTTGTCTGCCACCTAAGTGGCACAAAAAAAACATATCTCTTGAAGATAAATGTCTATTCGATTCGCGACTCACCCAACATTCGCAGCATTTGGTAGTGCTACTTTTGATTTCTGATATACTATGAGTTGTTGGTTACTTTGTACCAATACTAAAAAACTAAGGTTCCTAAAAATAGCAAAGTGAGTGGTCCTAATTATAGAAACAATTCTGATTAGATTAAAACTTCGCGCAGCAATTGCCAGCATTAATTGGATGAACAAGGCAATTTGACTGCACGTACGCGACGGCGACGAGCTAACTTTAAATTACTTTCGGATTGTTACCACATTGTAACTATCAAGACTAGACAAATGACAGGTGAACTGTGTCGTATACATTATATATACGTTATTGTATCTTCCTACTTGAAAAACGTCAAACTATTGAAAAATATCTGGCACTTTAGGAATGCCGACGGAAGTGAAAAAGAATAAGTTTAAAACTAAAACTCGACTACGGAAAAATCACGCTATAAAAGTAATAAAAACACGAAATATCAAGGATAGCCGTGGTCCTATGCCACTAAGTCTAACAAAACAATACATTCTAAGGAAAAGTGGCATACGACCAAGACTATCCTTGATAGCATAATTATACAACGCAATGCAACTGCAACGCATCCGAAAAATCGGCAGAAATAGTAAGTTCCATAATTCAACCGCGAAAGTCCCGAATCGTTGTATAACTACGAATTCACACTGCGATAGTTTAAAAATATCCTTGATATTTTCTCGCTTAATACTTTTTATAGCGTAATTTTCCAGTAGTCTGGTTTTACTTTTAAACTTATTCTTTCATTTATATTATTTTGGGACAAGTAATGGCTATAATGTATACATATTTGAAATGTGCTATTTAATCTCTTTCCGTTGATACCAACATGACATATTTATCTCAAATTTATTTTTTTACACAGTACTTTATGGCCGGTAAAGGGCGCCACAATAGATTCAATGACACATTATACAGCCTATAACCAGACGATTAAGACGCTTTTAACGATACCTCATTTGTCTAGATCTATTAAGTGGCTGAGGAACTATGAGGGAAGTGATGAACCTACATACATACATTCATAGCAAATAAAAATCATAACCCTCACTTTGCTTCGCTGTAGTCGGGTAAAAACAGTCTGTATTAAAATTATTTTCATAGAATAAGTGCTTAACGCGCCTCCAATAGTTTTCACTCGAAAAGGGCCCATGTGCACAATTTATCAAATAGGTACTATTGGCCAAATAGAATTATGGTGAATTATATCGTCGACACATAAGGGTCACTGTATGACGCAAGTTCCCTGATTTCATTAATTTCTATGCAAACTGCCTAACGCGCCTAAATAAGTTTTCACTTCAACAATGACTATAACTAATTATTAATTACTATAGTAGGGTTGGAGGCGGCCTTCACCTACAGAGGGGTTCTTGCAGAATAAATATTTGTAAAGATTAAAATCGAAAATAAATAAATAAATTATAAATGAATAATAAATAAATAAATAAATAAATATTCTACAATATTCTACACAACGCTATCTAGACCCATGGTAAGCATAGTTTAACTAGCATGTGTTATGGAATCTAGAATACAGATAAACATACTTAAATACTTTTTTTTTTAAATACATGCATATTATACATAGAAACGCCCAGACCAATGCAAATACTCATATTCACGCATATAAATATTTGCACTGAGCGGGGATCGAACCCGCGCCTCCTGCGTAGCAGTCGCGTTCACTACCGCCACGCCACAGAGGCTGTCAAACTAAACTTAGATACTAAACTTAATTACTAACAACAATTTTTAAAATTACTAACGTTAAACTAAGTATAAGAAAATTAGTAACCTGCAGGAAATAAAAGGCTATTTATTTTTATTTTATAGGAGGTATAGGAGGTCCTATCCTCCCTTCCTATCCTGATTCCCACGTGCTTAGATGCACGTACACAACTTAGGTGGCACCTTCATACAGTGCAATCGATTTTATCGCGAGCCAAGCGGTGTAGTAATCCTGAGTAGGTAATCCCTTTTTGTACTGGTATGCTTTGTCTACATATGTGTTCCCTTCTTCCTGCAACCCTGGCTATTTAAATGGGTGTGTGAAAAAGCACAAGTTGCTAAAATTGCTATAATTAATTACACACATACATATAATCACGCCTTTATTCCCGGAGGGTTAGGCAGAGGTGAATTAACACCCACATTTCACCAATCATTGAATTCGGTCCCACGTTATAGGAGGTAAGCCTATTGCCATCTTTTGGACAGATTATTGTTGATTCAAGCCATGCATCTGAGACTGAGTCTGGACTGTATATATCTGTTTGGTGCTAAACAGCCCTATCCCTTAGTCGCCTTGTACGACTCCGCTTGGGGTGGTCCAAATTCTACTTTATTCTTATATATATTTATCTTATATATCTTATATAATATTGTAATATACTTTGTAACATCATCTGTACACATGTTTCTACAAATAAATTTATCTTTATCTTATCTTATCTTACTCTGCCGGGAACCACGCGGCGAATAATATAAATAATTACGTAAGTATTTTTTTACAAAGAAAGTAGCGAAGTGCAACATTCGGGGTCAATCAATTTCGACAAAAGTATTTAATCGTACCAAGAGTGTTTAGCGAGACCAATAAGTAGAAAACTTGTTCTCACTTCTTCTTCAACATACCGGTAATCCCAGTCGCGTCCCTAATTTTCACCTCGGAGTCTGGAGTCCGCTTTACCAGTCTAACTGCGAATTTGGCTGAACTTTGATATTTTCCGTAAAGCGACTGCCATATCACCTCCACAACCCAAAGGTGATATCAAAGCATTGCAGCTAGACCTTTTTGTTGAACCTTTTTGGGCTCCAACCATCCGTAACGATTGCTACAGATGTTTGTATGGCATCCGGGACCGACGGCTTAACATGTTTTCCGAAGCACGACCAGACCAATGCAAATACCCATATTTGCACTGAGCGGGGATCGATCCCGCGGCTTCTGCGTAGCGGCCGCATTCACTACTGCCACGCCACAGAGACTGTCGAAACTTGTTCTCACTAAATATTAGTAAAAAAGAATTTTAGTGAAGTAAGTATCTACTAGGTACCTACCTACATTTATTTCCTAAAAAACCTTCCTGGTACACGATTCGATGGGAAACTAAAAACGTATAGAATCTTAAAGTTTATTTGCTGAAGCGGTGGAAGGATCTGTGGAACAAGTTCTTAAGGAAGTCCTTTGGAAACACGAGCCACCACTTACCGAAGTGGTTTTGAATTCTATTGAAGTCTTGCGGACGTAAGGTTTTTAGCGGCAACTTGAAGTAATGCGATTTTTGAAGCCTTTTTATAGCGGGAACTTTAGAAAGAAAATGTTTTTTAATGTTAAAAGCATTGATTTCGTACTACTATTCAGAAACTTTAAAATATATGCGCCATAATTCCGAGGTGAGAATGAACTTTGAATGAGAAATGTTTTTGTTATTATGTCAGCACAAATTACATTTTTATTAAAAACAAATGTTTAGTTCCTCACCACAGCAGGATAAAGTACTGATTACATTGTTGAAATTGCAACTGTTCATAATAAACTTCTGTAGATCAATACGGTAGATCCGTAGCCAAATATTTCGATTATTTTCCACAGAATTGTAGATCATCCTTCGCCAATTTCTTCGTGTTACTTGCACAAAGAAATAGCTTCACGGGATCGCATCGCTCGAGACAATTCCCAATTTGAAATTTGAATTTGGAACTGGATACAGAACTTGATAATGAATAATGACGCTTATGGATAAAGCTATAGTACGTATTTTTGCGAAATGCCTTCTAATCCATTTCTATGACACCATCAAATAATTATGACTTGGTTGCTGGTGAAGTAAAGGTTTTAAATCTATACCCAATTTATTGTTCTCTGAAACTAGTAGTCAGTACACAGTACACTACTAGTACTCAGTCATCGTTTATAAGTTGTATCCTGGATGTATGGTAACTTGTGCCTTAAAGTAACATTAAGATGTAAGTATAATCCTTATGTAACTTACCTTCTTGGTAGGGATAGTGAAGAATTTGAAATAAATGATTATATTGAAGAGATTAGTATCGTTCAGATATTATTTGATTAGTATACCAACTTTTCCTATAAATATCAACTGAAAAGTTTTACACCTGATAGAAGGCTTACTTTTGCAACACCAGCTTGCGCTGTATTCCCCCTCAGCGATTTTAGGGGCTCTGTGAAGATCTCCATAGAGAAATAACCTTGGAAAACAATATCTGCGAGGTGATTACACGTTTTGCGTGTAAGATGTAGGTTTGGCGATATATGTGTCATGTTTTGAATAGTCTGGTTGTATTCGCAGGATTAATATTACCTATGTATACCTATTTGTCAAGTGATAAGTTATTGCCGGCCGATCTAAAGTGCTGTATGGAATGCCAATCAAATAACAGATTAATGTACCTACATTGGATTCACATTCTGATCATTGAGCAAATTAATGTTTCGAGTTAATATTACTAGACAAGATTAAACTAATACACATGAAACCATATACAAAAAGTTTTGACACAAAATGATAATCTTCAACATTTTTCTGCTGGAGCAACGTTTTGGTAGCATTAAAACGAGAAACAAAAATAAACTTGTTGTACCAAAACTCAGGCTTCACTAAGTTGGTGATTCGTTTGTAGGCAGCTGTATAAAATATTTCATAAAATTCTTCAGGCTTTGATTGATTGATTTTTCAAAGTCTTTATTGCATAAAAATAAACATTACATGTAACAACTCCAGTGTAAATTAAATCCTAGAGGTTAACAAATAAATTAGGTTACATTACACAAAGTTATTGCACTTTTTATGAATTTATACACATGTTTGTAGATCATTAAAAATACAGAAAATATAATGGGTAAATTAGAAATATTGTTTATGCAAGCTTTAGTACAGCATTACATTTGATGCATACTTAAGTAAACAGGCTTTGATTAACATGACACTAAATAAATTTAAAATAGAAGTGAAAAAGAATCTAATGAATATAGGTTACTATAAAGTAGATGAGTATCTTGATAATGTAAATGCGCGGTCTCTTGCTTGCTCACACAAAATAAATTGTAACCTAAAGCAAATTTGAAAAACAAAGATAATCTAGTTCTAATACAGCTCTCTGAGTTTCTTGCTGGTATTTTCTCAGTAGAACTAACCTACCGAACCAGCGAAAGAATCATTGTCCAATGGTTTATTTCTACATTACTTATTTAATATTTTTATATTATTTTATGACATTATTATAAAATTTTGACATTCTTGTTGACAATTGATTCTTTGGTTCTTGATTTTTTGAATAATGATTCTGGTTTTGTTCAATGGTTTTATTAGTAGATTCAGTACATTTATCACAGATGGTTAAAACAATCTGTTTAATAAAAGTGCTATTTAATGTTTTTAATTAGAGCCAAATTGATTAAAATTAACTGATCAACCCAAAGTACGTACCAATTACATATTTTATGTGCCCGCGAATACATCCGCGTGAACGTGATTTTTTTTGGGCGGAACTTTTTCTATAAGTGAATAAAAAATACCGACCCGAAAAAGTCTACTAAAAGTAAAAAAAAATATTTCATGTATTTCGGTACACGTGCGAATAAAACCAGGACGCTTATGCGAATGGCACACGGCTTTTAACATAGTCCTGTCAGGTCATAAGTTCCGTCAAAACCTTACAATTCTCAAATTTCGAATATTGAATAGAGATTTTGACTAACTTAAAAAATAGGTCGTATATACATTTTACTAAAAAGAAAAATGAAATTAGTTCTTGTTAATTTTCAAAAATGGAATGGTAAGGAGAAAGATGGAGAAGTTATCATGCTGCATTTTGCTACGTCAAAGTCTTTATTGTAAATTTTGATTGCAATGACTTCAAGGTGTTGTAAATTCAAGTTCTATTTGGTATGAATTTCAATTATATACTTCCACGTATTTCTGTGAAAAAGATCCTGACAGACAGACAGACGAACAATGATCCTATAAGAACTGATCCTATAAGGGCTAATAATACCTAATAATAGTTTTTAGTTTTAATTTTCAATATAAGGGCTAAGTTTTTTTCCTCTTGAGGTACGAAACCCTAAATATAATACGTATTGGTTTTATGTAACTTTAATAAAATAACTATGTAGTATGTATTTTGATTGCAGCGTCACTATTAAAGCATTCCGACATGTTATCTGAACGATGTCATAACAACGTAAATTTTTGAAAATCCATACGAATAGTCTGTACTCGAGTGACGTCAGAAACGAACAGATATAATGAAATAACAAACCCAGCAAATTAAATATTTTTATGTATTTTGAAGGAGGTAGGACACGGCGGTATTTCCGTCCCAATTGAGCAGTCTCACTGGGGAAGTACCTCCACCCAACAGAATACCACGGCTATAATAACCTCGTGTTGTGTTCCTGACGGTGAATAGGGTAGCCAGAGCTCACTGGAGAGTTTTTGTGCTGTCAGTGGGATGATCAAAGGCTGTTCTGCACTGAAGTCACAGAAAATCTCGGTTCTTACAGGGTCGGCAGCACGATTGTGACTCCACAGGTGTTACACATGTTCAGAGGTCACGGTAACCACTTTCCATCAGGTGGGCCGTGTGGTAGTCTGCCACCTAAGTTGTAAAAAAAATACAACAAATATTTAAAAAAAACCCGTCACAAAAAACAACTCCTAAAATGTTAAATATAAAATTGTGTTGGTTAGCCCTTTAACTTTGATATACCTACTTACTAATATTTTGATTCAAGCGTTGTCATGTCGGAGGACCCAAACTGGTAAAGCACTCCGTCATATTACCGGAACGATCCAATGTTATGAATCAAACTATTGTAACGGGGGAAAAATGTAAGGCGCCATTTTGTGGAGGCGGCCATCTTGAATTTGATATTTGTCAATGTTTATCAAATATCAAATTTAATGAAAGAACCAGGCGAGGTGAAGTCAAATTGTCGTGTCCTAGATTAAAAAATAATATTTATAACATCTCGTTGTATTTGCGTCGGGGGTTCAAAATGTTTGATAATAAAATATATAACTACAGTTGGCTATCTAGGTATGTAAACTTTTTAATACTGTCTTTTATACATATCTACACTGTTTATCAAAACATTATTATTTTTTATTTTTTTTTTTTTTTTTTCTTGCGCGCGCGATTTAGGACGGACGTGTTAATCTACCTAACGATATTACGCAAACTGTCATTAAATCCTATTCAGTGCAAAAGATACCTTAAAGTAGTGAGTGGAAGGTTTATTGTTGCGTTTTTACAGTGTTGATTGGCCGGTGTATATCGTACAAAAAAGATACAAAAAAAACTTACAAAATCATGTCTGTGAAACGTTCTCCGAAGAAAACCAACTTAACTCCCGATTTGTCAGCTGCTGCTGAAACCAAGGAACCTAGTACTGCGATTCGAAGAAGGAAGCAACCGGATTGTTTTGTGCCTACCGTCGATCCGAGCCCATCTGTTATGAGCCGTGAAATTGTGAACGCGCTCAATGATTTGCGTTGTGAACTAGATGTTAAGCTAATGAAAATCAATGACAGCATAATTAAAACAATAAAGGCTGATCTTGATGTCCTCAGAGACACGTCACTCGAGATCAAACAAGATATTAATGCACTTCGCTTAGAACACTCCTCTTTCAAAATGCAAATAGCCCAATTTGAACACTCGCTTCAATTTCACGCCAGTGAGGTATTGGACCTTAAGAGTAAAGTTGAAGAAATTGGTACACGTACTTTATCGGTTTCCAATGTGAACGACCAACTCTCAAGTTTCGAACAAAAAATCGAATCGCTAGAACAGCAAGCCCGTCTCAATAATATTGAAATCTGTAATCTGCCGGAAAAACGAGACGAAGACCTTCATGGGTTGGTGGAACGTATCGGTGCTGCCATTAGATGCCCTATACCTCGCCAGGATGTCTTAGCCATTCACCGCGTCCCCCATGCCCGTACTCAGGAGAACAACCAACCCAAGAACATTATAGTGAAATTGGGGTCAAGGACCCTTCGTAATAATATATTAAGTGCTTATCGTTTATCTAAAAATGTGTCGTCTGACGTAATTGGTATATCAGGTACTGCCCACAAAATTTACATTAACGAACACCTCACGTTATATAACAAAAAATTATTTCGCTTATGTCGTGAGATGGCCAATAAATATAACGTTAAGTACGTATGGGTTAAAAATGCTACTATTCTTATTAAAGCAACTGATAACTCAAAAACATTCGCTGTGCGATGTCTTAGCGATGTTGACAAAATTGCAAAGTATAAATAATAATCTGCATAATAGTCACTTATGTTATTTGTGCTTAAGCTTGAGTTATAACCCTAAACACATGTCTACCCGTTACTCAATTAACCGTAATAGATACCATACTACTTATGATATATATCACCTATATTATGCAATTATACTGATTACTGTTCAAATAGTTTTGCTGATTCTATATTCGTACATACTAATAGTGATTACCTCTCATAACTGTTTTCGTTTTATTAGTGCTACCTTAAACTTTTACATTAAATATGCTACTTATTATGTATTATGCCAGCTATCTCTCATGTCTATAATTAAATATGCTACCTATTTTATATTATACCAACTATCTTTCATGCTTGTAATAATAATCACTCCAATAATTCTGTATACGAGTATTTTAGTGGTTGTTTGCTCTCATAACTCTTGTTGTTTTTTTAGTGCTACTTACTGTAAACTTATATATTTAAAATATGTTACCAATAGTCTTATGACGAACAGGGTCATTTCATACAATCCAACAAGTTTTATACACATTCTTGTTCATCATCATCATCATCTTCACACAATTGTTGAGCTGTGTGTGGATAACTCTTATCATAACTCGATTTTACAACGTCACTGTTTGCGAACTGACTCCAAGTTACAGAATGTACTAGCGAATACCTACTTTCATATTATTATTTACCTATTCTTTTATAACCCTATAACACACAATGCCTAACAGTCTATCCTTCTACTATCAGAACTGTGGAGGAATCCGCACTAAATTACACACACTATATAACAACATTCTTTCTTCATCCTTTGACATAATTATAATAACTGAAACCTGGCTTACGCCTCACTTGAGCGACAATGAGTTCATTGACGACCGCTATTTAGTTTTTAGAGACGACAGGGACCGTATTACTACAAATAAGCTGTACGGAGGGGGTGTTCTGATAGCTGTGTTACGCGAGCTCCGGCCGGTCAGAGTGTCCACATGTCCTCCCGTCACTGGCATCGAGCACGTTATGATCAAGCTCCTCGCGGCGCGTCCGAATAGGCACCACATAATTAGCGCTGCCTATATACCTCCTCGCACAAAAGACGACGTATACCTATCTCACCTGTCTATATTAGAAAATATTATAACTGAGCCGTGCACTAAATCATTTTTTTTAGTGGGAGATTATAATCGACCTGAGATCGAATGGCCTGACAAATCTAGTAACATCTTTACTCAGTCGCATAATGAAGTGAGCGAGTGTTTGTGTGACTTGATATCTATGACAAACGCTTATCAGTACAACACCTTTAAAAATGAAATAGGCCGTGTCTTGGATCTATTTATTAGCAACACAGATTGTCAAATACATACCGATACTATATTACTCAAACCTGTACCCCGTCATCCCCCATTTTCTGTGCTGACTTCATTGGAAACACAATACACACCAATGAAACGTCAAAACATTAAGAAACATAATTATTACAAAGCCGACTATAATGAAATTAATACAAAAATAAATAGTTTGGATTGGAACAATTTTTTTCATAATCTTTCATGTGAACAGGCTGTGGATTCATTCTATGATTATTTATACGGTATTATTAAAATACATGTGCCGCTTACGCGAGGTAAGGCACCTGGCTATCCCGTCTGGTTTCATACTCCCCTTATTAAAATTTTCAAAAACAAGGAGCGTGCTTGGATTCGTTGGAAAAAGCTACGAAACATATCAGACTACGAAAAGTTTTCAAATTATCGTAAACAATTCAAAAGCCTATCTGTTCAGTGTTTCAATAAATATATGGAGACGGTCGAGGATAGCATACCACTTAACGTCAGGCACTTCTGGTCGTACATCTCAAACCGAAAGAGAAATTCTGGTCCTCCAGCAAACATGTATTATGAAAATAAAGCATCTGACTGCCCCGGTGAAATATGCGTACTGTTTTCTACTTTCTTTAACTCCGTCTATGAGCCCTCAACATTTGACCCTATAAACTGGACACCTCCGCACACTACAGCCGAGAAATCTGTCTGTATCTAGCCTTTATCTTGAAAAGAGTACCATAAGTAGGGCACTGTCGTCACTAGACATAACAAAGGGGCCTGGTCCGGATGGTCTGCCTCCTAGATTTTTTAGGAACACAGCACAAAGCATCTGTATTCCATTACATTTGTTATTTAACAAATGTCTAAGCGAAGGAGTATTTCCGAGAATATGGAAGCGGGCATTTATTACACCTATTTATAAAAGTGGGGATAAGGGCAATATTGCAAATTATAGGCCAATATCCATATTGTCCGCCTTGTCTAAGCTTTTTGAGAGTCTAGTTCACAGTCATTTGTTTCCACTTCTAAATGATATCATTATACCTGAACAGCACGGTTTTGTCAAATCCCGATCCACTATCAGTAATCTCACAATTTTTACTCAATTTTTATTTGAGAACATGGATCGAGGCACCCAAGTTGATACTGTATATACTGACTTTCGGAAGGCTTTTGACAGGGTGGATCATAAAATACTTCTCGATAAAATAGCTTTTAACGGTATAAGAGGGAATTTGCTCAGGTGGTTTGCATCTTATATATTTCGCAGGTCACAGAAGGTTGTTGTCAATGGACATGAGTCCGATTATGTGGTCGTTGAGTCTGGTGTGCCCCAGGGATCGGTATTGGGCCCTTTGCTCTTTATTATTTATATAAACGATATAAAGTCTTGCTTTCTAAACTCTAAACTACTAATGTACGCAGACGACTTAAAAATCTATAAGACCTGTACGAACAACTATGACTGCATTCTTTTACAAGAGGATCTAGACAGGCTCTCAGAATACTGTTTGGTTAATAAGCTTAATCTAAGTCTGCCTAAATGTCATGTTATATCGTTTACGAAAAACATAAACACTACAAATTTTAAATACACTCTTAACGGCACAGTGCTAGATAAGACTGATAGCGTAAGAGATCTCGGCGTCCTACTGGACTCTAAATTACATCTTGACACTCACATTGATTACATCATTAACAAAGCCTTTAGGATGTACGGATTCGTCATGCGGTCTTGTATTGACTTCAAGAAACCTTCTACTTTCCTCTACCTATATAAAACTTTAATTCGTTCCCAAATTGAATATGCGGTGCCTATTTGGACCCCTTTTTACCAAAAATATACGCATAGAATTGAAATGGTTCAAAAACGATTCCTTCGTACCACCCATTATAAATGTTTTCATACTAGGATTCCTTACACGGAACTGTTAAAATATCACAAAATTTTGAGCTTGGAGCACAGACGTAAATTACTGATGGTTATGATGCTGTATGGCATATGCAATAATAAATTCAATTGTATTGAACTTACTAATAAGTTGTGTTATGTGGTTCCTAGAACTGCTGTTCGGCGCGGGGTGTGCGTGCCCAGATTGTTTTACACAGAAAAGTGTAGAACAAACGCTGGGGAGCGGGCACCTCTGCGGCGATTATTGGCAACCTACAACTCACATTTTGCTGATCTCGATATTTTTGCGCTTTCTGAGAACCAATTCAAGAAAATGGTTTCTGAAACTCTCGCTAATGACTCCTAATTGGATGTCATTCTGCGGGGATTGAGTTTTTACTACGCGTTCGTATTTTAAAATACAATTATAAATTCGTGGACAATAGTGTGGGTTGTGCGTTTTTATTTTGTATGCCTGGTTTTTAAGATTTTATTGTAACGCATAACTGTTTTTTGTCTCTAATAAATAAAATAAAAATTATATCTCCTTGCTGAGTTAAAAAAAGAGGAAATTTAAATCAGAGCATGCGGAACAAGGAATATATAATATACGACCTTCTGAAGTTCTATTTTGTAATTACATAATAGAATTCAGAGGATTGATATCACTGGTTTTGACAGCAAAAGTACAACGAACCTGGAGTTGCATACATCCATGAACTAAGATTACCACTTCCCATCAGGCCGTGTGCTTGCTGCCATAGAAGTGGTATACAAAAAAAATAATGTTCGCGTATTCTATGGGCGTTCCACAAGGTTCGATACTTGGACCATTTTTATTTTATACAAGACGGTGGCGGCGCGCAAAAATTGTCATCAGATGTTAAGATAAATAAAATAATGTTTATTTTAAAAAGAATGAGTTCTTTACAGATTTATCCTTATAATAGTGCTATTATAACAAAACAATTATTAACCGGAATATTACCTGATTACAAGGAGTGCTTTGACAATCGTACTAGGCGAACCTTGTATCCCGAATGCCTTCTTGATTGTATTTTTTTTATAAATTGAAAGTATGTATTCACAATAACCCACACAATACAATTAACAATTAAATTGCCAAAATTATACAGTAAAATGACAGTTGACCCTACCCGGATACAACGGGAACTTACTAGCCGGACAATTAATATTATTATGCTAAATAGGTATTCTTGTGTGTTAACCCTAATCTTAATACATCCTTTTCCAACAAATAGTTTCAACTAAATAGAGTATTAGACCGTTGTTAGAATACAATAATACGGATATGAGTGTGGATAACAATTAAAACCATAATAATATTTTGTAGTTATCTTTGATAATTAAATGAGGCAACCTTTTGGCCTAAAGCTCGGGCTATATCTAAATGAATATATTGTGATCAGACAACTAAACATAACATAACATAAACTAACGGCTATATCCCCGAAGGGGTAGGCAGAGATGCTAGCACCCACATTTCGCCAGTTCATGTTTAGGTCTCAATGTAATGGCGAGCCTATTACCATTAACCGAGCACTTATGAACCTGCGATAAATACACACATAACATCGAAAAGCATCGAAAAGTCATTGGGGTGTGTCATGGTAAAACCTGGGATCAAACCCGAGACCTCGTCTCAGCAGTCCATTACCTATACCACTAGGCTACCGCTCAGACAAGTATCACTTCTATTTTCATTATTATAGAATTAAATGATACACTTTTTCTTCATCTGTTCGTAAATGCATTTGTGATACGAGATGATAAAGAGTTTTATCGAAGAAAAAATTAAAATTTACAATATTAAATAGTACGTTGATACGATACGGGTCGTCAAAAATGTTCGATCGAATCGAAACAAGTAAAACGATATTTTATTATTTTGGCTTCTGTGTTACGATTGATCTTCCAAGGTAGGTGACCAGTATATTTGCAGGTTCGCTTAATCCTGGTCTGAATCATCCTACATTATACATTTTTATATGAAAACGCGTATACCTATCGCCATTGTCGACTGCTCAAATAATATTATAATAAACAAAGTAATTTTTACACAACTAAGATAAAGCCAAAGGAGGGTTATGATTTTGACAGGCTGTGTTCGTATGTATATATGTGTATGTATCTTCATTTGTTCGGTCATTGTTCCTTAACTATTGTATTCGTATTCGTCTTGATCGTCTGCTGGTAGTGCCTTCTAGCGGTCATAAAAATTGTGTTAAAAATATATTTACGTGAAATGACTTATTTAGTATACTTCAAACATGTGTAACTGTTCACTATCAAAATAATTGTGACATTTACCATATTGCAGTGTTTCGAGTATCCGATATTTCGGCGCTGTTGCTAGCACCATGATCACGGAGGAACTGGAGTATTGGCGGTAAACAGAGAAAAAGTTTTTAGGAGTAAATATATCGACCTACCCTCTTTCGAGTTCTTTTACTACGCGTATCTGCACTACCACTGATTTCACTCTCACTACAAACTCGAACCCGATTACGATCACGTTCACGACTCTTACTGTATCCACTCGCGATTTTGTTTTGACTTGTTCCCGGTTGTTTACTCCTACAAAATGTTTCTCTGTTTAGCGCCAATACTCCAGTTTCTCCGATCATGGTGCTTGCAACAGCGCCGAAATATCGGAAACTGTACCTCCGCCCTACAGAATACCGCGGCTATAATAACTTCGTGTTGTGTTCCCAGCGGTGAGTAGGGTAGCCAGAGCTCACTGGAGAATTTGTGCTGTCAGTGGGCTTGTCCTGCTTTGTCTTCTACTGACGGCACAGAAACTCTGTACTTACAGGGTTGGCAGCGCGACTGTGACTCCTCTGGTGTTATAGACGTCCATAGGTCACGGTAACCACTTTCCATCAGGTGGGCCGTGTGCTTGTCTGCCAACTAAGTGGTATAAAAAAAAAAAAAAAAAACTGGAAACAATGAAACATGGTAAATATCCTGATTATTTTGATACTGATGTGAGTGACTATGATGGTTTAAATACCTATATTGTGTAGCTGTTACTTGCTCCAAAATAATATACTAATATACTTAAATAAAAAAAGAAGTTAATAAACTAAAACCAGACTACTGAAAAATCACGCTCTAAAAACTATTAAACAAGAAGAAGAAGTCGTGTACGTATGACACTTTATAAATAAATAAATATTCTACAAACTTCTATCTAAACTCATACTCAGCTTAGCTAAAATAACTTGTGTTATGTAATCTAGAATGCGGAAGAAACATACTTAGATACTTTTTTTTGTAAATACATACATATTATACACAGAAACACCCACACCAATGCAAATATACATATTCATGCATGGAAATATTTACAATGGGCGGGTATCGAACCCGCACCCGTTGCGTAACAGTCGAACGTTCTACCGCCGAGAGGCTGTCAATCTTCTTTAGCACGACAAAAAGTCTTAATAATATTTCGCATCACAAAAAAACATATTCAATTTATGTAGCCGTCCGATTATAAACTCATTTGTATCGCAAAATGTCTATTATACCAAAGAGGATTAAAATTAGAAGCTTGTGGTACCCTCAATATATTCGAAGTGTTTAGATTGTAATAGGTTATGTGTCAATTCATGTGTACTAAGCCGATAAGGGTATAGTTCTATACTCCATTTGGTTGGGTAAACAATTTTGATGTGTCTTTTGAATATGTTTTATTTAAAAACTTTTTTTCAGCATTTGGAAAGAATATTTCGATGAACGGTCAAAGCTAAAGAAATTTGGTACATAAATATCCAGAGTCAACCTCCTCGTTGCCCTTGGTTTCCAGTCTAGCTTGAATAGAAATTTAGTTGTTACATCTTTGAGACTGCGTTCTGGTCATATTCTATCACGGAAATTTGGACACATGATGAGAGTTGTTGATTCGCCTAACTGTTTAACATGTGGCACAATAGACGATGTCCGATGTCCAACATTTGCTCTTGGAGTGTGAACGAAAACGAAGTGCTAGGGAACAACTAGTTTTAGATTATAATATAGATGTAATAGATTATAATAAAGAATAGAAAATGTAGGTTCATTCCACATTATTTTATCGGCACCTCATTCTGATGCTGCAAGGTGTGTTTATGAGATGTGTAGAAATATTTGATAAATGTAAATAATGTAATCTGTTAGAGTAGGACTGACATGTCTTACGACAATAGTCCTGTAAATAAATTAAGATTAAAAAAACGACTCGGTTTGTAAATATTTTTCTGTTTAGAAACTCATTTTAAACACTAAACACCGAAATTAACTACTAGTTAGTCAGTTGGTTGGCGTAGGTAGTTATTTTGTTTAATATTGTGTTTTTATAAAAAGTTGCCACAACATTGTTTACCTTTAGTTAAATTTAAGTTAATTTTTTATATAATTTTTTAATATTTAATATACTATTTAATATCTATTATATATATTTATATTAATTTAACATTAAACAGATGTATAATTTAAAATTAAATTTAAGTGGCATTGCTATTGCATGTCATTAAATTTTAGACTTTACCCTTATAATTTTAGAGTTCAAAAGTAAATGGTACCTTGTTGAGTGCATGAAAAGGTATAATGAACTCTTTTTTATTTAATTTTGCACTTTAGGACTATTTGAATAAAGTCTAAATTCAATGTTATTTTTTGCAGTGTCAGTGGTATAAAATTAGCCGAATCGGCGGCCCGATGAAGGTTATTTTTAGTAACTTTGGATACAATCGGGATAACCTCTGAGTAGATAATGATGATCTTAGGACAGCGGACGCTTATCACAAACTTGGTATTTGTGGCCATTATATTGTTATGACGAGAATTCAAAAGAGTAGGTACACTAAGGTACCTGGTTCCAGGCAATCACGCATCTAAAGACCCAAACCAGCGTCTGGCAGAGGATTCTTGTAAATTATAATTATTTAAGGACAGTAGCAAACGGCGGGCTATTGTCTCTTTCTGCCCAGAAGAAAAAGGCGTGAGAAAATATATGTAGGACACGCCAATATGACTATACTTCGTTTAATAGTAAATTGAAGGTAAAGCCGCGTGGTTCCCGGCAGAATAGAATTTGAGCCACCCCATCTTTTCCCATGCTGTTTAACATTAGACATATATATCCAACCCAGACTCAGCCTCAGATGCATGGCTCGAACCAACAATAGTACCTGGAATACGGCAATAGGCTCACCCCCTACTACGTGGGACCGAATATTGGTCAAATGTGAGTGTTAAGTCACCTCTGCCAAACCCTCCGGAGATATAACCGTGATTATATGTATGAATGTATTTATGTACGTGTGAAGTATCATGAACGAGGGTTACCGATACATACACCAAAGTTACTACAATGGTGGCCCTAAGCTCGACGGCCCACTTTTTTTTATATCACTTAGGTGGCAGACAAGCACACGGCCCACCTGATGGGAAGTGGTTTTCGTGGTATATGGACGTGTACAACACCGTGGGCATCACACTCGCGCTGCCGACCCTGAAGAAACCGTCTAATGCCCGCTTTTGAAGAACCCTATATTGCAGGCACATAGGAAAACCGCAGCAGGGAGTTCATTCCACAGCTTGAGTGTTTGTGAGATAAAGTTTATTCATACCGCACAGCACTGTCTCGGGTTGCATTGTGTGGGGATGAATGACAGCCCGCCTAGACAAGTGGAAATTCGTTGGCCTTCGTATTGTAGAGTAGAATAATGAATTTATGGGATCTACACGTTTATGATAATCGTTAACGTATGTCAGTCCCATACGTTGATCAATCTACTTATTGTATTATTCCATTCTATAAAAGTATTGTCACTTGTGTAGAGAGGTTGGGACTGTAAGAAATTCCATCTTAATGCTTAATAAAATTATAAACTTAAAGTTACTTTCTGATGACTACCAGATGTCTCTGCCAGAGATCGTGACAAGATTGTAGTTGATACGCTTGAAATAGCAATTTTGTAAGCCTATTTTGTTGGAAGCGGTTAACCTCATTAAGACCTAGACTGGGTCATGTGACCGATTAAGTGTTTGTATAAGTCTCTTTACGATATCTTCTTTTACGATAAGTTACGATACGATACGATCTTCATATCTTTATGATAAGAATTCATCATCATGATCTATACGTTTGTCCCAGTCGCATCCGGGGGCTCTCACCTCGGAGGGGTTCACTTTTTCACAAACTTTCACGCCTATTTATATATTTAATAAAAATATTATAAAAAAAAAGAATTAAATAGAATCTAGATATTTATCAAAATAAACGAAATTGATTTTTAGTTGTGACTATGACTTGCGATTCAACCGTGCAGCGAAAATCATGTTTATAGTTCATTGTGAATACCGCCGGTCACTTTAGCACAATGTTTCTATGCTGCGTAACGTGTAGTAATCATTAGTGCTTAGTGCAGTGGTTATTTTTGCCTCATTAAAAAAAACAAAATTCAAAATGGTTCGTGTCTTCTTTTCGTATTTTAAATTTCGTGTTATGTCAAAAATTTAAAATATGAATGTGCTTTTTTTTTTTTCAGATTACCTTAAAAATAGTGTTGTTTATTTTGTATATGACCAGTTATTGTGATTCTGCGAATATTTTATATGTTGTGCCTTTTACATCGAAGTCTCATTATATTATGTTAAAACCTATTGGTTTGGAGTTAGCTCGAAGAGGGCACAATGTTACTGTGATTGCTGGCCATAGGGAACCGAACCCTCCTCCAAGCTATCGCCAAGTTTTGGTTGATAAAAAAGAAATTTGGGATGTCATTGGTAAGAATCATAGCTATTGTTTTCTTTATTATGTTCAATATTTTTCTCTTTTTATTATATTCTATTCATGTTCAAATGGATAATAAACTTCTTGGAGTTTTGGCGCTAACGTGGAAATTAATGTGAATTGTAATCCATTATATTGTTAATTATAATCTGCATCTTGATCTGATTTATTTTATTATTTTAATTTAAAAATATTATTTATCCTTTAAAAATGTTTTTTTTTTAGTTATTTTATATTAAATGTAATTAATTTAACAATATTAATATTTACATAATGTACACGGAAGTTATCTAAATTAAAGTATTTAAAAAAAGAAAAGACTGAATATACCTAAACAATCCTGCAGGTTCAGGCGTCAAAGAATTCCTCCCCATCGACGTCAACCGGGACGGTGGCCAGAAGGCTGGCAGCATTGCCACGTTGAATGGCAATACCAATCCTTTACGCAAGGAATAAACCAGCCCTCTGGTCCTGGTTTTATATTGGTGTACATTCAAATTTTTATGAGTAAAAATGGTGGTTTTTTAGACATAAAGTCTTAGATAATGCACACATGAGTAGGAACAACATATTACCGTCAATTGTGATTTTTCGTTGATTTAAAAACACCTTAGAACACCCTAGTAAAGTCTCCAATACTTTACTGTGACAGCAATCATCATTCATCATCATCATCAACAATCATATCAACTTAATACTGGTGAGAATATCCCCTAAAATGGGTTGATAAGACACTTTCTAAGAATAGAAGAAGAATCCTAGACTTGACCTAGATTTATTATTTTCAACATTTACATTAAATTTAAACTAAAAAATTATACAAAAATATCAGTGATTATAATAAAAGCGTTTATGAGAGAGCAGAAAATTAACACATACATAATTAGACGGGTAACGGCTACGAACGTGTAAAATATATTAATTTGTGTCTGTAATTAATCAAACTTGCAATAATGCAATATCGTCTAATTTAGATATCCGATACATAGGTTAGAAGTTAATTGTAATGAGTCGATTATCCACATTATTATTAAAAATAGAATTATCATTTCGGTCGTATCTATCGTGCTATACTCAATAATGTAGATATTTCTCTGTACCTAAAAATAGCGACAATAAATGACGAACATCGTTATTTTCCGCACCAATCAGACGCGACAGCGCACTATGCAAAAAAAAACATTACTTATATATTATTTGAAAAGTAAAGAAAAACGGGCTCAAATAGGTGATATGATGTTTTAAAATATGCCACGGGCGAAGGTGGGTGGGGGGAGGGAGAGGGGGTCAGCTTTTCAAATCGATTAAGATATAGAAAAAATTAATCGGTTCAGGCGGGAGGCAATTGTTAATAAAGTAGTGATCAAACATTTCTTTTCTTAATTATTTTGTTATCTAATTACCACTAACAGTTCCTTATGGCATGATATAGTAATTTAACACTTTTAATATCTGGTCTATATTAAATTGCTGACTGTAAAGAACAAACTGTTGCAAATATTTATTAACTCTACAGGTGGTGAAAGACCAAACGTGTTCAACATGGTAGACATATCAGCAGAGGAATTTCACAAGATGATACTATGGGGAGGAGGTCTCGCATTCACAGAACTGACATTGAACTCAACAGAAGTCCGAGCTTTTCTTGCCGAGGACAATAAGTTCGATCTTGTCATTAGCGAGCAATTCTTTCTAGAAGCAATGTATGTTCTAGCCCACAAATACAACACTCCCTTAGTGTTAGTTACGACGTTTGGCAACTGCATGAGACATAATATTGTTACGAGAAACCCACTCCAGTTAGCAACAGTTATTTCCGATTTTCTTGACATTAGAAACCCGACAAGTTTCATGGGTAGACTGAGGAATTGGTACTTCACTGTTTATGAATATATCTACTGGAGATTCTTCTTCTTGGAGGAGCATGAAAGGCTTATAAGGACTTACTTGCCCGATTTGCCGAAACCAGTTCCTAGTTTATACGAGTTGCAAAAGAATGTGTCGCTGATATTGATCAATGGCCATTTTAGTTTTGATCCTCCTGCAGCCTACCTTCCCAATATTGTGGAAATTGGTGGTGTGCATTTGTCTAAGAGTGACAGTCAATTACCAGAGGTATGTAGATTTTTGGGTTATAGTGAAGCGCGATTAGTCGCGATTATCTCCGTTTTCGATCTTGTCCGTTTTTTTTTGGTTTTAAAATAGTGTTTTATTACGCTAGTAGGTAAAAAATTAGAAGGGAATCGAGAACGGGGGAATCACGACTAACCTATCTTTTATAAGCGTAAAACTTACTACTGATTTCACATTAATTAAAGTATCCTAAAAGGTATTGAACTATGCATGGGAATAAAAAATTGTGAAAACCTTTGGTTGTTTGTTAATCAATTACACTCAAACGGTTGAACGGATCTGGTTGAAATTTAATACAAGGATTGACTATAGGCCTCTTTTGTCAGCCTATTGCGGGCAGCAGCAGCACAACAATTCTTTCGAATTATAACTACAATTTATAAATCTTTCAATTATGTATTGTATTCTTAAGAAGTGTATTGTCATGCAACATTTAAGAGTATACATGCGTGACAATACTATACAATCACAGAAATACTCGTATAATACAACGTGTGCCTATAATTTGTAATGTAATAACTTGTCGTTTACGTAAGGTTTTTTGTTGTTATATTTATCACAAAGACGACAAACGAAACGTAATTTAATAAGTACCTGATGACGATTGTCATCGTGATGACCACTGTCATTAAGTACTTATTAAATCACGTTCCGACTGACTGACTGAGAAACTGTATGGTTTCTGATATTACTGGTACACTAGTAAGTAAAGTACTCCGGTAAATAACTTGTCCTGGGCTTGGGCGACAAGTCCTATCGTGCGGTGTAACACAGGGATTGGTATTGGGGCCGCTTCTGTGGAAAATCGGTGGCGACTGGGCGCTTCGTGGTTTTCTTTTGGAGAATCTTGCGGTAAAGTGCTACTCCGACGACAACCTAGTGACAGCGTGAGGTCACATGCCCCGGAAGTCATTCTAAGAGTATGATGATGTAGTAGTGTTTTGGAAAACTTGAACGATTCTCAAAAGATAAAACTTCAATGCGGCGATTATACCAGTGAAAAATAAAATTCAACCTTGAATGAGAAAAAAAGCTTAAACTTTATGATAATTTTACAGCAATGTAACAGCCATAAGCTCCTCACCTGTTAATTAGTACTCGTATATTGTAATATTTGATTTTTTTGAACATTTTTTTTTTCTGTCCAGGATCTCCAAAAGTTGTTGGACAGTGCCAAATATGGAGTGGTATACATGAACTTTGGTTCCAATGTGCGTAGTTCAGAACTACCCGACGAGAAACGAAACACAGTTCTCAATGTGTTCCGCAAACTCAATCAGACTGTGCTGTGGAAGTGGGAAGACGATAATTTGGAGAACAAACCTAGTAATCTTATTGTAAGGAAATGGTTACCACAAAAGGATATTTTATGTAAGTAGGTTTCCACATAGCATCATTTGCCGTGCCATACGTGTTGCTCAACAAGTTCGATAATGTACCAGCTGCAGCCCGACATGACGCATAGCTTGTTGTTTGTTTGACGATTGATCCTGCGTGGACAGGCAACATTGTTCCACGTTGTTGTGCGTCTTTGTTGAACAACGTTGTACATTGTTGTTGCGCAATATAGCGCAAAATGTTGCCTCTTAAACGTTCGGAAACTCTGAATATCAATATATTAATGATAATGATGTTGAGACATTATTTTCCTGACTATTGTAGACTCTAGTGTTACAATAGTTCATAGTCTATCTTAACAAACATACATTACTCGTATTTTGTGACTATTTATTAATGGCTAGTAAAGGTAAGGCTATGGTCTCCTATTTTATGCTATACGCTATTTTCATTATCATCATAGCGATTTCCCAGTTCCGTTCTGAGCTCCAGGTCCACTTAATGTTTTAATTGGATATTTTCCTGCAGGCAAATTCAATTATTTAACTGACCTCATTATATTAAGAACGGTAAAAGGGTGGTAAAAGTTGTTTCAGTTATTATTTTATATTTTTCATTTATTTTTTATCATCCAGCCATAAATGATTTTAATATTAATATTATGACGTCACAATAAATAATTTCATACAAGTTTGCTTATAGCTTACCGTTTTGACGTTTATCAAAAATTAGCTAATTTGACTAGTCAGTCAAATATCTAATTGTTAACTTCTATCTCCTACTTACTGGTTAAATCCCATAAAATAATTGACATCTACAGCGACGGAATAATAAAATTGCAGAAGGAGATAAAGTCGGTTAATGGATGTCATTATGCTGTATTCTCACATTGTCCTATCACAATATCATGCACATGCTACTATTTTATGAATAAACAAGTCGTAATAATCTCATTAATGGCAATGTTTTCGTATCGATAATGGTAATTGCACTCAACCAACCTCTAAGGCCCCACAGCGTTAATTTGTGTGTGCCTGTGAGGTACTGGGTAAGAATCCCAGTTGTGTGTTCGAAGTCTGAAAACATGCCTGGTATACCAGATAAGACATCGCCAATTCCGTCCTGAAATGTTTATCTTTAGACACGTTAATATGACTTCACCTCGTCTGAAGATAAGCTAAAGGTAGAAGAGTCTAAGGAACTCTTTCCTGAGACTCTTCTATCTTCAGGTTCGAATTTATTGGTCAACCAAAGAATTCAGTGATGAAAATTGAATAAAAATCCGCTATCATTAACTGTTTTTTTTTTTAGCCCACCCAAACGTGAAAGTATTTATATCACATGGAGGCTTAATAGGAACACAAGAGGCCACGTTCCACGGAGTTCCAATACTGGGTATACCAATTTACGCAGATCAATATAATAATTTGTTGCAAGCTCAGTATCTCGGCTATGGAAAAATTCTCGAGTATCGTGACATCAGTGAGGAAATCTTTGGAAAGGTTTTGAATGAGATGCTGACAGATCATTCTTACACTAAAATAGCCAAACAGATGTCATTAAGATTCAAGGACAGACCTATGAGTCCATTGGACACAGCTATGTTTTGGATTGAATATGTTATAAGGCATAATGGTGCTAATTTTATAAAAAATCCAGCTTTGGAGTTGAGCTGGGTTGCGTATGCTATGTTAGACGTATACGCTTTCGTACTAGTGGTTGTACTTGCAGTGTTATTCATAGTTTTTAAGGTTATGAAGATTTTCACAGGTTATTTAACAAGGAAAGAATCGAAACGTCAGAAAATTAAGAAAAATTAAAGCAATTTGTAGTATAGTTAATTTAAAAATATAATGTGATAGTAAGTATTAGAATTAGGATTAGATAATTATATATAATAAAATAAATCGACTGCTGCTACAAACAGTATCGAAATTGCAAAATATGTACTTTTCAGGAGAGCAGTTTAAATAACGCAATAAACGCGATCATGGTATACGTGGGGCGCACTATAAGTTTCCGGAATGAATATGAAAAAATACTATTAAAGGTACAAAATTAATTTATTGTTTTTCAAAATAATCTCCCTTGGCGTCTATGCACTTTTTCATTCGATCAAACCAGTTTTGAAAACTTTTGTGCCACTCCTCTGTGGTGACCTCTGAAACGTGTTTTTCATACTCCTCGACAGCCTCTTCTGGTGATGAAAATCGTTGGCCGCGTAATTGGTTCTTAATTTTTGGGAACAGATAAAAGTCACAAGGTGCCAGGTCGGGACTGTATGCAGGATGACTCATGAGTTCTACATTTTTCGCCTTCAAAAAGTCGTTTGTCTGTCTGGCCGTGTGAGAACTAGCATTGTCGTGGTGCAGGATGATACGGCGTTTACGGAGTTCGTCAATAACTTCCGGCAAACAAATGGTCGTGTACCAGTCACTATTCACAGTACGACGATTTTCTAAAGCAACAGTAGCCACGTGTCCAGTTTTATTAAAAAAAGAAGCAATCATCCGCTTAGATGCACTTTTCACGCGCGCCACTTTGGTTGGTTTCGGCTAATCTTGAAAGACCCATACGCTCGATTACTGCTTTGTTTTGGGATCGTAGCAATAAATCCATGTTTCGTCACCTGTTACTATGTCCCACACCAAATTTGACGCACCTTCGTTGAATCTGGTAAGCATGGCACTGCACCAAGTGACGCGGTCCGTTTTTTGATCCTCGGTCAAGTTATGTGGGATCCACCGCGAGCACAGCTTTCTCACACCCAAATGTTTGTGTAGGATTGATTGTATTTGACTCATGCCTATTTCTAAGGATGCGCGAATTTCATGGTAGGTCACATGCCTGTCTGTTTCAAATATACGGCGCACAGCATCGATATTTTTGTTGGTCACAGCGGTGGACGGCCGACCATCGCGAGATTCGTCACTGAGATTGATACGACCACGCTTGAATTCTGCAAACCAGCTATAAACAGTCGTCTTGCATGGAGCTTTATCGCCAAAAGCTGTTTCAAGCCGAGCGATGCTCTGTTGAGCCGTCAAATTACACTTAAAATCGTAGAAAATCATACTACGAAAATTTTCCCGAGTTAAATCCATGTTGATGCAGACACACAATTTTTTAAATGGCGCCACAAGGTAAAAACAAAAGACAGTCAGATGAAACAAACTGTATTCTACAGCCAAAGAGTTCTATTTTCAAATGTTGTAATAAATTTTTAAATATTGTTTATGTAAGTGGCCAGTTCCGGAAACTTTTAGTGTAACCTATGTAAGTACATTATTGGCTTTTATTCAATTTTATATACACTATCGATTAGTGCAATGAAAACTTCGAGTTATGATACTGTTCGTAGCAGCAGTCGACATATTGACCGTGGTGACCATTAAAATATTATTTTCTTCTTTACTCAATCCCAAGCTCGCTCTTTCGAATTCGGAGTCCATTTGGAGTCCAACCAGAAGGAGTACTAGAGTGGACCCAAGACTCCAAAGTATCAGGTACCCTTATTCGGTTTGAACCCTTCAATCCGCAGCATCAAGCAGTGCACCGCTTACAAATCTCTCGGATTTTTTGGCACCAATTAAGCAAGTGTGAAGTAAGTTTATTTGAACTCCAACTGTATATTAATTTCTATTTATTATAAGTATTAATATTAGTCAAAACCTGCATCAAAGCTGTATCAGCTCCCATCCAGATGATGGGCACGTACAGCACAGCACCTTGTAGGCCGGCACTTGGGAGATCTTCTAAAGAGTGCCTAGTATTTCTGACGCCTCACCGGTGTACCTGTAGGACCTCTCTCTCACTTGTCTGTAATTAATGTTTTTTAGGTAAATTTGGCACAAATATAGATTAGAGCTTGAGAAAAGACAAATAGGCTATGTTTAGTCGCGATAACCAATGGTTCCCCCAGAGTAGAATTTGGACCGACCCATCTCTTCCCATGTGGTATCGTACAATGCGATTAAGGGATAGGGCTGCTTAACACCAGACAGATATATACAGCCCAGACTTAGCCTCAAATGCATAGCTCGAGTCAACAATAGTGCCCGGAATACGGCAATAGGTTCACTCCCTATTACGTGGGACCGAATGCAATGATTGGTGAAGTGTGGGTGTTAATTCACCTCTACCTAACCCTCCGGGGATAAAGGCGTGATTATATGTATGTATGGTCGCGATAACCCACGCCCACGCGAGCGGAAAGGCAGGCAATAGCTAGTCTTTTGAATAGTAAGCATACTAAATGATTTAAAATTTCATTCAATAGCTAGTATTTATTCTATTATTATTACAGTAGAATAGAAAGAAAGAAAGAAAGAAAAATATTCCACACAGTGGGCATCCTACTAAGTACAAATAGGTAGGTAATATAATAATTAGTAGGTATATTAAATGAAAATAGTAGGTATATTAAATTAAGCTACGGGTGCAACATTCCACACTATGCGAACCCAAATAGGCCCCATCTCAGCATTGAATGCTGCGCACACCCTTCGTTGAGTATGCACAGCGCTGGTTTTCAGATGGGGCCAATAGCTAGTCACAATGTATTGTATTTTCATAATCCTTTTTTAAATCGTCTCTGCGTAAAATGATCAAATACGTTAGATCATCTAATTTAAAAAATGAAAAAAAAAAGCTGTTTAACAAGTTCCCTTCTTGTATTACTTACAAAAATTAACTACAGCGCAAATTGATCATAGTTATTACACATTCAATATCATTATGTATAAATATAGCGGATTGGACAAACCATCACAGCTGTAAGTATCGTTTATAATTAGACAAATATTTGAAGAAAACCTTGGTGTTTGAACAAGACTCAACTTGGATAGAAGGGCTTTTGTCCACGGCCGCCGACAACCTGCAACGAGGGAGACTATACGTACTTATGAATTTCGAATGCGTCTCACTTAGATTGCGTTCCACTCTCTCCTTGATGTGGATTCAGACTTTTATTACCATACGCTGTTTGTTTTTCTTTTTCATGGTGTCTGCATCGTTCGAGCAAAATATGATCTTTAATATTTTAACTTTTGTTGGTTTTTAGCCCCTCGTTTGTAAATAGAATAGATTGATCAAAGTACCAAGATCTCATATATTCATCATTCCATTCTACAATACGCCGCCGACCAACAAACTGAGGTGCGTTATATACTCATTTAGGCGGACAGTTCAGTATATCTTGACCTTGAATAGTGATCTATTCTGCTATTATACACTCTATATAGGTACTTAAATTAAAAATATATGATAAGGACAATAATAGTACAGACATTATAACTAAACGGTACTATTAAATCTATTCTTTGTGACACATAGGCCTCTTCCAGCTGCTTCCATTCTTTTCTATTGTTAGCTTTTCCTGGACCAGATTGTTCCTCCAATCATCTTGATATCAACTGTCCATCTTCTAGCTTGCCTACCTTTATTTCTTTTGCCATCACGTATTGTTTAGTATCAGCAATAAAGGCTAATAATAAATAAATATAAAATCTTTTACACTGATTACATAATTATATTACACTAAATTAAACAAGTCTTGGTCAATTTAAATGCTTTTTAAAATATATTTACATTTGAAGTTCGAATAGGTTCATATTTTGAACATACCTAGTTCTTTTTTATACCACTTAGGTGGCAGACAAGCACACGGTCCACCTTAAAGAAAGAAAGGGGTTACCTATGGAGGTAGAAATGTTGGCCATGTGACATATATTTTTTATACCAATTAGTTGGCAGAAAAGCACATGGCCCACCTGATGGAAAGTGGTTACCGTGGCCTATGGACGTTTGTAACACCAGAGGAGTCACAGTCGCGCTGCCAACCCTGTAAGTACAGAGTTTCTGTGCCGTCAGTAGAAGACAAAGTAGGACAAGCCTTTTGTCTTCCCACTGACAGCACAAATTCTCCAGTGAGCTCTGGCTACCCTACTCACCGCTGGAAACAACATCTTAAAGAATCTTAAAGAAAGAAAAAAAAAGATGTTTTAAGTATTTATTGAATCATCCAAACTGAGGGTGTGTACCATTGATCTGATCAATCGCCAACAGGAATGGGGGTAAAATTTCAATTACAAGTAGGCCCTATTTCGATAGTTCGTGATTTAAAGACGTATGCGAGATATATAGACGATTTATATTACGAACTAGCGAGGTACGTCTTGTGTTTTTAAGCTCGCAGCAAAAAATAACTTTACTCACTTATTGAACAAATAATTAGAACGTCACAACATATAAAAATTTATGATTTAATCGTTGATAAGAAACAAAAAATTAAAATAAAAAGATACACAAAAAATGAAACTGGTCATGACAAAAACAAATGATGATGATATTTTTACAGTGATTAATTTTTCAAAGTAAGAAACAGTTCTTTTTCCATAAAAAAAAACACGCGTCCGTGAAATCGCCGGCTTCAGATTGGCGGTTTAGTGCCTGATCCCTAGAAGTTAGTTGAAGTCGACCGTCAATTAGCAGGTACCAGCTTGCAGGTGAGCCACTTGTGCCCCGAGTAAGTGATTGGTGGGTCCTATACACACCATTCATTTCAAAAGAATACCAACTATAGGTATGTTACCAGCGTGTCGTTGAAAAATACTGTCGTGCCCTCTCGTCAAGACAAAAAGGGAACAAAAAAATAAGTTTTAAAACTAAAACCCGATTTTTCCCTAGAATGTATTGTTAATGGCATACGACTACTATCCCTGATATTTTAATGTTTAATGATTTTTAGAGCTTTTGAGATTTTTCAGTAGTCAGGTGTTTTAGTTTTTCTATTTATTTTTTAATTTACATTATTTTGAGCAAGCAACAGATATAATGTATAAATATTAGAAATTTACTAATTAGGTCCTTTCAGTTGATACCAAACACAGCATATTTATCTCAAATTTATTTTTTAACACAGGATTTAGTGACCGCTAGAGGGAGCAACAGCAAATGATTCAGTGACATGTCATATAACCTATAACTAGCGGACAAACTAAAAGCTTCTAACAATACCTCATTTGTCCAGTTCTAATAAGTAGTTGAGGAGCTATGAGGGAACAGATGAACCTACATACATACATAGCCTGTCAATCATAACCCCCCTTTGGCATCGCCGTAGTCGGGTAAAAATATTTGACATTTCAAAATTTTTTACCCCTTGGGCATGGTCCAACCTTAATTTAAGGTGCCAAACCTTGAATCATGCAAATTTACGTAATCGTATGTCAATGTGGTCACTAAGGTTAAACAGCAACTTTATACTTTAAGCAAAAAGTATTATATGTGAGCACGAAGGTATTTTTTCATATAAGTAAAACAATTTGTAGCAAAAAAGCACACGAAATATAATTAAAAAAAAACAGGTTTGCTTTTTATTTAGGTACACTTAAATGATATTGCTCTTCAATTTTTTCTTGTACAAAATAATTAATTACCATTATGGTACTATGGTATTACTTGTTAACGTACAAGTCAATGGCGTACAAGCTATATATACAAGCCTCATAAAGTTAAGCTCATCTAATGCAAAGGTAAAAATGATGGTTACGATAGAAAACTATTTTAAATACCATAATAATATAATAGAACACCCCATCATGACACGTCAAATTGTAAAGAAAAGGTTAATTACCAAAACAGCCAACAACCTACTTCTTTTTCTGTTCTGTGCAACAACTACTACGGCACGCGAACCACGGACTACCTACTACCTAGACTAATAAACGAGATACCATTAGAAACCAGGAGTAAAATAGATTCACTCAACATAAAACGACTAGTCAAAAACATATACCTACCTACCCATCAAAAGTAAATAATATTTGAACATGAACCAAGACAAAATATTTAATCTATAAATAAAATATAAAATGATTCATACCTATAAAATAACCAAAATAGAAAAGAAAAAAACTATACTATATATAAATTGTTGCAAACCAATCATTCTGTATCCAGAGTGCGTCTATTAGCGAACGCGTGCAAGTAGGTGCAAATAGCAGCATTGCATCTACCATAAACAACAGCCGGTTTACACTCAAAAGACTACACATACCTACTCTGCACTTACTATTTCTTGTCACCCGCGAAACTTATTTATATTTTTGTTTGATATGTATTTATAATTATAATTTTTGTTGATTATATCAATTAAATTTAATGTACACTCACACCCAAGATAAACCTATGCGGGTTTTATGGGTGCTTCTATGAGATGAACTAATGTAATAATATGGAAATAAATAAAAAACAAAAGCATAATCATACAAAAGTATTACACTTTTTTTTTTACGTGCGCAGAATCCCCACCGATGTCGGACTCGAACCGACTAAAACGCACGCCGCCTGTGGGTCGCTTTGGTTGCCGAAGGTGAGGTGGACAGGCATATCCCTCGCACCCCGTCCGACCCAGGGCCATCTCTCACGATCTGGCCCTCTTCTCGGGTGTGGGGACTACAGAGTCCCCAACTCGTCCCCGGAAACGGGGAGGCCGCGGCCTGCTTCTGCCAGGGTAACAGGCGGCTCCACCTGTCACCCCCAGGCCGGCGCTCATGGGGGCGGAGGTCGTTCATCGACCTCCGACGCCCGAGTTGCCTTCGTACGCGGGCAGCTTGTCTTGCGATCCTTCGTCGCTCCCGCTGCCGCTCCCGCCCCGCCTCCTCCTTCACGAGCATTACTTGCTCGAAAGTATTACACTTACTAATATACAACAGTACCTAATTCACCTTAAAGAGACTCTAACCATGCGCAGTAGTTAGAATATCTTTCTACATTACTATTATGTATTAACATAGTCAAACTATAGAATGGACCTTATCGAACATAACTTTTGGGTATACTGGTAAACTTAATATTCCCATGAGGAGTGGCACTAGAACCCGAAACATGGCTTCGCCTTGTTTGGCAAGGGATGCCATTTTATGACCATTACAATCAATTAACCTATTGCAGTCCACTGTCAGACATAGGCCTCTCCCAATGTTTGGTGGCTTTGGCCTACTGTTCCCACGCTGGCCAGACGAGTTGGTAACCCGAGACCGAAATGTAACTTTTTCAACAAAAGAAGTGAAAACTGTTATTGAGAATATGGTGAGAGGAAAATCTCCAGGGTTAGATGGCCTTAGTATTGAGCACTTGAAGTATGCCGGAATACATCTACCCAGGGTGCTCGCTATGTTCTTTAACCTATGCATGGGACACTCCTATTTACCTGATAAGCTCATGCAGACAGTGGTTGTACCTGTAATAAAAGATAAAACCGGCGATCCATCTGACCTGTCTAACTATAGACCGATTTCCTTGGCTTGTGTCATTGCCAAGGTGCTGGACAGTCTGCTTGCCTGGCAATTAGACAAGCACATAGAACTTAATGACTCGCAATTTGGCTTTCGTTCTGGGTTATCCACAGAAAGTGCTATTTATTGCCTCAAGGAGACTGTACAGTATTATACTGCTAGAAAGACTCCAGTATTTGCATGTTTCCTGGATCTTTCAAAGGCCTTCGACCTGGTATCTTATGGGCTACTCTGGGAAAAATTGAGAACGGAGACAACCTTGCCTTCTGAGGTTGTATCTTTGTTTACATACTGGTACAATAACCAAAATAATAAGGTAAGATGGGGGGAGAGCTGCTCTGAGCAGTATAAGCTAGAATGTGGAGTGAGACAGGGGGGCCTGACCTCACCTAAGTTGTTTTGTGTTTATTTAAATAAACTGATAGAGGAACTCAGCAGCGCCAAAATTGGTTGCCATGTTGACGGTGTTTGTATAAACAACATCAGCTATGCTGACGATATGGTGTTGCTGAGTCCGTCGATTGGTGCCTTGAGAAGGCTGCTGAATATGTGTGAAGGGTACGCCAGGACCCACGGCCTCAAATACAATGCACAAAAGAGTGAGTTTATGGTGTTCAGAGCGGGTCCTAAGACCTACACTGATCTGCCTAAAGTCTCACTATGTGGCTTGCCTTTAAATCGCGTCGATAGGTTTAAGTATCTGGGGCATTGGGTTTCGGTTGACCTCAAAGATAACTTGGACATTGAGAGGGAGCGCAGGTCCTTGACTGTCCGGTGTAACATGCTCGCCCGCAGGTTTGCGCTTTGTACGAAGGAAGTGAAGGTGACGCTGTTCAAAGCATACTGCCAATCCTTTTACACGTGCGGCCTGTGGGCGGGCTTCACGCATCGGGCATACGATGACCTGCGAGTCCAATATAATAACGCATTTAGGATGCTGATGGGTCTGCCGAGGCATTGCAGCGCCTCAGGGATACAGGGACTTCGCAACTATAATAAGAAAGCGCAGTGCTTCCTTATTGAATCGCACCAGGAGCAGCGCCAACAGCATCCTGGCTGCGTTATCAAACCGGTGGAACTCCCCCCTATTTAAAAGGTGGATGGTGGTTCACACCGCTAAAAACACAAACATAAAAATATATATACCTTACTAACAATAGTATATAAGTGAAAAATGTACGTACTAACCATCTATGGGCTTGTCCCGAAATAAACTTTATTTAATTTTATGTCGAGTTTTCCTTCTCTCGCAGTGATATCGTCTGTATACTTTTCCGTTAGCCGCCTCTTACGATACCCTTCGGATGAGAGGGTGTGACATGATTTTTTTTTATACCACTTAGGTGGCAGACAAGCGCACGGCCCACCTGATGGAAAGTGGTTAATGTGGCCTATGGACGTGTGTAGCACCAGAGAAGTCACACTCGCGCTGCCGACCCTGTAAGCACAGAGTCTCCGTGCCGCTAATGTGGAGGACAAAGCAGGACAAGCCTTTAGTCATCCCACTGATAGCACAAATTCTCCAGTGAGCTCTGGCTACCCTACTCGCCGCTGGGAACACAACACGAAGTTATTATAACCGCGGTATTCTGTAGGGCGGAGGTACTTCCCCAGTCGGACTGCTCAATTGGGCGGAAATACCGCCTTGTTCTACCTCCTCAGATTTATTCTTGTTTTATGTTGAGCACTATGTAATTACATTTCAATTTACAATCGCATTGTTCTAGGAAATAAATACGAGGTAATTTATCTTACGATATGACCGAGACTTTTTAGGACTGTCAAGTATCCGTAACGAACACCACATATGATCGTATGGGAACTGCGTACTTATGTACCTACCATAAGTTACATAAGTAGTGTTACGAACGGTCATCCATGCTAAAACCTAACCCCTTAGTCAAGTGGCAATTCTTTGGCCAGCGTATTGTACAAAAGAATGACGATTGTATGGGATTTGACGTTTTTGATAAACATTGACGACTGTCATATACTTTTTCTGCTGCCCCCGCTAGATGGTAAAAAGTTGAGGTGAAGTTAGGAAGATACGGACCTCCTTTGCCGATACTATTGAACTTAAAATCGTAGTCCCTACCTTGGTAGCCTTGATAGATGTTGTTTAACTCCCATCATATCCCATATAATCGTCATTCTATTCTACAATACACTAGCCATGAATTACCAGTTGTATTGGAGGATAAGTGAGCAAAGCTTAACATTATCGGGTTACCATAATAATATCGACGGTTGACAGTTAACAGGCTTAAGCTTATGTAGTTCACAGGATTTTTATTTTTAACTGGAAATTGATTACGATGTCTTCTGGGATTTTTTCCTTTAAACATTTAGGGTCGCTTTCACCCTTTTGCCTTTCAACCGTCGATATGATCATGTACAGATATGAGGTAAAAAATCCTTATAAAAAGTACAGCAGTGTTTTGAAGAAGACAATATAAGTTCTCCAGTAAGTAGTAAGAACGCACTATTATTATCTATTCTATGACATAAGTACATTTACATAAGTGATACAAACTGTATACTGAATATAAATTGATGTATTAAAATAATGACAACCATTGTCGGCACGACAACTGAAATTCAAAAATATTTTCGGTACATTTTTTAATAAACTGATTTATTTTACCACGAAATTGGCTTAAGTAAATGCATTATAATCCAAATGATGGAAAATGACTAGCATGTGCAATTTCTTAATTACCTCCTATCAAGTTTCTTGTAATTATTGACAGTAAAAAAAATTGTCTGTCAACGTCAAGCCAGCACTTCTAGGGTCTACCGCAAGTAGTAGCTACAATATTTTTCACGTAGCATGGGTACGGTGACGTTTGGGATTTGAAGTTACTAGAGATGTAGTCAAGATAAAATCGCATGAAATAAAATCGATTATATATCTTATCGAGATCATTTATTAATGAAGAAGAAATCGATTCTATTAACTAATAATTTTGAAGAAAAAAGTAAAACAAAATTGATAACCTGTTTAATTATTTATTAAAAATCAAACATGTTCATCATCTTCATCATCATCATCATCATCATCATCGTCATCTGACTCGTCGACGTGAATAATTATTTGGGAATCAATTATGCAGTCTATTCTAATGTCTCGCTCCCAGTCATGTAAGATTAGATTTTTGGTTTTCTCCACTACTTTCTTCCAGTCATCGCCAGTGACATTTTTGCATCCCTCTTTTAATAACCCCATCATTTTTGTGGCTGTAAAAGGCGGAGCTGTATTTTTTCGTGCAGCGTATCCTGAAACAAGATAAAAAAACAAATTGAGTCATAGAATTCAAGTAATAAACATAATCATATTTTTGTCAGTATGTAAATAGACTATGGTTAAACAAGTTACCTTTGAATTGGGCCCAAATTAATTCAATGGCATTGTACTGACAGTGGTACGGTGGAAGCCTCAGGACTTCGTGACCATATTCGTTTGCCATCATATCTAATTTGTATGTCGTTTGGGGCTTGTGCATTTTTACGAGCTTCACTAGCTCCACCTTTAATTTCGTCTCATCGGCTTCCACATTATTGGCTTGGAGCCACTCGATCAACTCGCTCTTCTTATTGGAAGAAGTCGGCGGTTTGTTCAATTGCACGGAGTGATATGGGGCATTGTCCATAATAATTGTGCTGGGTTCTTCTAAATTGCTAAGCATATTTTGAAACCACTCCGTGAATACTTCCGCATTCATATCTTCGTGATATTCTCCCGTCTTTTTCGATTTAAAAGCAAGTAGCCCATTTTCTACAAATCCTTTCGATGTGCCTGCGTGACAAATAATCAATCTCTCCCCTTTTCCTTCTGGCACTTTGGTCGAGGCATGAGGTGTATCGTCAGTCCACATTTTACCGACCGTATGATTGGCATTCAGCCAAGTTTCATCCAGGAAGACGACATTGCTCCAATCGGTAATCGCTTTAGCCTTTTTCAAAAAGGTAACCCGCGCAAGTGCTATATCGCCCCTCTCCATGACAATTTTTCTTTTGTTTACTTTTTTGAATTGGAAACCAATGTCCTTCAATACGCGCCACAAGGATGTAGGACTTCCAGTAAACAAATCAGCATCTTTTAAAGACTTGACCAGCTTTAGAAGCGTCGGTAATTCTTTATTCTGGTAATAGTTATAAATGTGGCTCCGTATAGCATCGGCAGCAAAACTGTCTACATCTGTTACAGATGCCTTTTTGGTTCGCTTTTTATTAGGGGTGGACAACTTATTTTCTTCTGTATCGTGAGCACCATATTTTTCTCGAGTGATTCGAGAAACCGTGTTCCGCCCAATGTCTAACGCATCTGCAAAATGTTGGACACAGGCAATAGCGTTCCGCCATTCTCACGTTCCCGCTCAAAGTAATCCCGCAATCGAACTACAAATTCACGGGCTTGACTACCAAGCACAGTCTTTTTCGTTCTTTTTGGCATTTTGCCAAAAAAAACAACAAAACAAAAGTCAATAACAAAAAACGGTAACGAAAACAACAAAGCACAACGATAGTCAATAACAAAAACAAGTAACAAAAACACCACGCAAGCTCAAAACAAAGAAAACAGACCGCATACAAGGCAGACGCACTCGTACTGAGTTGATATAACAAGATGGCTGCCAGCTCATGCTTAAGCAGTGTTGCTATATTATAATAAAGCTCCACAAAGACAAAAATGCTTTGTTTAAAGTTTATTATTACATAATTATATTTTATAATCGTATTTTAGTTAAAAATACAACTAACGATTTATGATACTTTATTCGACAATTTATCGATTAAAACGATTTTACTATGTCAATCTCTAACGTAACCTGTTCCGATTCACGCATCAAGAATTATGTATTTGGAATGTTTATATTTAAAGTTTAAATAATTACGGAGAAATAAAAATAGTTTTAAGTTAAAAATGCAAAATAAAACAGTTTTCTTTTTATCTTCGTATTAAGTGTTGTTTCCTGTATTCCGCGTTAGGTAAATTGTTTCGAAATGAATCATGCATGAAATGGAATTAGTCAAATGTCACCGTACCCATGCTACGTGAAAAATATTATAGGCGTCATAGAAATGATAGGCATGCCTGTTTGCAACTTTGTTTTGGTGCAAAGATGGGTTCCGCTAGCGAATATGAAAGGACTTAGGCTAATTTTGGTCGTGATTACCAACACCCACGCAGTCACACTCGCGCTATCAACCCTGTAAGCACAAGAGTTTCAGTGCCGTCAGTGTAAAAGACAAAGCAAGACAAGCTTTTGATCTTCCCACTGACATTAGAAAAACTCTCCAGTGAGCTCTGGTTACCCTACTCACCGATTGGAACACAACGCACCACAACATTACCTTACATTCCACTTCTACAGTTATCTTCTTAGCTACATTCTATCATCGCACCTCTCGCCATAGGCAGGGAATTCATCCTCACACATTGCGAACTGAGAAGGTGCGCACTGTGCGGTATGAAAGAAACTTCATCACACGCACATTTAAGATGTGGAATGACATCCCTGCTGCGGTTTTCCCAAGCACCTGCAATATGGGGTTCTTCAAGAGGGGCATCAGAAGGTTTCTTCATGGTCGGCAGCGCGAGTGTAACACCCCTGGTGTTGCATACGTCCCTAGGCCACGGTAACCACTTTCCATCAGGTGGGCCGTGTGCTTGTATGCTACCTAAGTGGTATAAAAAAAACATGGAGACGTATTTTCCTGAATGCACTAGAGATCAAGGTGATCTTGAACAGAGTCCACCAATTCCACAGAATGAACACATATGGAACCAAAATAGTAAACATCAAAGAGACTTTCGTCTGCATATTTAACAATCATTAATTTATCAGCTACCTGTCTGCAAAACTCGTGGAGGAAATGTAAAACTAACAGACTGCGGTACCGACAGGACGTAAATTAAAATCAATACGTTGGCAACGGCCCGCGTTAGCGTGGACGTTTTTTGTCTAAAGTCTTGTTGATACTGGCTGTATAGCTGCCAGCATATATCTTGACCGTCACAATAATATGTACTTTACACAATCGTACATAATGTACAATCCTATTCTATCCGCGAGCGCTTAGATCTAGTTTCTCTCACAACATACTATAATCACGCCTTTATCCCCGGAGGGTTAGACAGAGATGATTTAACACCCACATTTCACCATCATTGTATTCGGTCCCACGTAATAGAGGGTGAGCCTATTACCGTCTTCCGGGCACCATTGTTGACTCAAGCCATGCATTGAGGCTGAGTCTGGGCTGTATATGTCTGTCTGATGTTAAACAGCCCTATCCCTTAGTCGCCTTATACGGCACTACATGGGAAGAGATGGGTCCAAATTCTACTCTGCCGGGAACCACGCGGCAGTGTCTCACGACATGTGGCCATGATAAACGCAATCAACCATATGTTCATGATGACAGTCACTACCGAAGTTTTCACCTCAGAGTATGGTATCAGCTTTACCAGTCTAACTGTGGATTTGGCTGAACTTCAATATTTTCTGTAAAGCGACTGCTACTGACCTCTAGAACCCAAAGGTTATTTCGAAGCATTGCAATTAGACCATTTGTTTGACATTTTAGGGCTCCAACTTTGACAGTTTCTGTGGCGTGGCGGTAGTGAACGCGACCTCTAAGCAGGAGGCGCGGGTTCGATCTCCGCTCAGTGTAAATATTTGTATACTCAACACAACTTCCGCTGCGGACGCTGCAGCAGGAGCATGTGCCGATCACTCAGAGTGTCCGCCCACACGGGACACCCGTACAGGGCCATGGACCGCACGACACCCGCGTAGAGTCTCCTGCAGGAGTCCTCCGGGCCCCTCAGGTTGGGCAGTAGCCGCGCCAGAGCGTTGGCTGTGCCCACCAATTTGGGGCCCAGACTTCGGAAGTGCTTCCCGAAGTCCCACCGGCCGTCGAGCACGAGCCCCAGATATTTCATCTGGGGCTTGATGCCGATGAGAGTGCCTCCCACTGTGAGACTGGAACCAGGTGGTGGCGTGCGCCGAGGTCCATGAAAGAACATGGCCTCGGATTTATGCAAAGCCACCTCAAGGCCCAGCCGCCGGATCCGTTCCACGACTTGAGCAACCGCGGTCGTAGCCCTCAGGATCGCTTCGCGGTATGTAGCCCCGCTCGCCGTCACTAGCGTGTCGTCCGCATAGCACGTGACGGCGGCGCCGTCCGCAAGCTCACCGCGAAGCACCCAGTCGTATCCAATGTTCCACAGTAGCGGCCCAAGAACCGATCCCTGTGGAACACCGCACGACATCTCACGCCGACCGACGCCGGTCGCACTTGGGTAGATGACGGCTCTCTCCGTCAGGTACGCCCCGACTATGCGGCGGAGGTAGAGAGGCACACCGTGGTACACGAGTGCCTCCCTGATGCAACTCCAGGGCAAGGTGTTGAACGCGTTGGAGATGTCCAAGGACACCGCCAACGTCACCTCACCCCGGGCAACTGCCTCCTCCGCCAAAGTCCTCACGCGCATGATGGCATCCACGGTGGACCGCCACCGGCGGAAGCCATATTGGGCATCCGCCAGGTCCGGCCCCCTACCAGAGAGGTGCCCGACGAGGCGCTTCGCAATAACTCTTTCAAAGAGCTTGCCCACCTCGTCGAGCAACACAATGGGCCGGTAGCCGGACGGTTCGTCCGCCGGGCGACCCTCCTTTCGGATGAGGACCAGTTTCCCCGTCTTCCACATCTTCGGAAACTGGCCCCGCTCCAAGCATGCGCTGAGGAACCCTCTCAGTCGGGGTTCGAGACCGTCTTCTCCCAGAGCTAGGACCCACGCGCGGCCTGGAATGCCGTCGGGTCCCGAGGCGATGCTCTTCTTGGCTCTAAGCCTTCGCACCGCCAGCTCCAGTTCTACCCAAGTGACCTCGGGGACTTCGTCGTCAACTACCACACTGGGCGCCACAGGCGACCGAGGTGACGGAGTCATCTGCGGCGGAACGTGTTCCGCTCGCGCCGGGAACAGGGACTCGACCACTCCATCGAGCAGAGCTGGCTGGAGAACCCGGGTCAACGGCGGGGCCCGGGGGCGCAGCTTTCCTCTTACCATAAGGTAAAGCCGCCCCCATGGGTCCCGCTCCAGCGTCTCCATGAGCTCCTTATAAGCCGCGGCTTTCGCCCCCTTAATCTCCGCTCGGAGGGCATCTCTGGCCTCCCTGTATCCCACATGAAGCTCCGCCACTCGGGGCTCCGTATCTGCGGTTCGGCTACGCCTCCTACGGAGTCTGGTCCACCGGCGGTGCGCGATCACGCAGGCTTGCCGTAGCCTCGCGATCTCCGCAGACCACCAGTAGACCCGACGCCTCGGACTATAGGGTGGTGCCCTAGGCATACCCGCATCGCAGACACGAGTCATGGCCTCCCGGAACCACACCGCCTCATCGTCGATATCGACAGGCCTGTCCGGCGCAATGGCCCAGGCCTGTACGATGGCGGCCTCGGTATTTGCATTGGTCTGGGTGTTTCTATGTATAGTATGTATGTATTTACAAAAAAAAAGTATTCAATTATGTTTATCCGTATTCTAGATTCCATAACAAAAGCTAGTTAAGCTATGCTTACCATGGGTCTAGATAGCGTTGTGTGGAATGTTGTAGAATATTTTTTTATTTATTTAACTACTCGTAACGACAGCCATTGCGAACGATACGGTTTTCATACGAACATCTATGTTCTGTATGGTAACCGGGACTGATGGCACGACCAGACATGCATACAAATATTTGCACTGAGCGGCGATCGAACCCGCGCCTCCTGCGTAGCGACCGCGTTCACTACCGCCACGCCACAGAGACTGTCTGTTACTAAAAGCAGATGCGAATAAAGATCCTCCGTTTCAATATACTTGGAATATATACTGACGAAGCTTGAGGGTATGTAGGGCGCCGGAGATGGCCCTGGGGCAGCCGGGGTGCGAAGGAAATACCTTATGGCCACCTTACACCGTAGTATCTGAGCCCCGTACTGTGACTTCGAGTATGACATAACCCATTTCCACCCCCCAAAAGACGTCATCAAGATCTTCGGGTCACAAGTCCACCGTACCTGTAAGTCAGTTCTGCTGCAAGTCAATTGGCATACTTGTTGACTGATAGATTAGACTCAGGATCAGGCTTCCTACACCGGGATTAGCGGTCAGCTGGCAATAGCTCCCGTTAAAATCGACATTAATAAAGGATAAAGGTATTTGAAACCTAATAAGGCCAAGTCGAACCCTGCAACCGATAACTATTAGTTAAATGAATGACTTAATTTAAGGAAACAAACCAAATTGACCTTTGAACTTGAATAACTTTTCTGGCAATGCCTTTTTCACTTAAAGCTGTTTATAAAAAAACAGTTTACTTTTTTGTCTATTTTAGTGATGCACGAATAAAAAAATGCTGTACAGTCCGACGTAATTTTTTTATAATTTACTTATCATTTTTGCGTACGTTAAATTGAGAAACGTGAGATCTGTTGATAACATTTTGACGGTTCATAAACTGACGTGTGGAATTAAAAAAGTGGTTATTGAAATATTTCGTTAAAACATATTTTGTTTGTAAATATTTTGATATCTAGGTTATGTAAACATTGTTTATTTCCTCTCATCCTTTTGATTTGGCCTTTGGAGATTTTATGGAAGAGACTTCCGTCTGACTCCTAAACCCAAAAAGAAAGCCTGCGTTAAAGTCTGGTCCCTCAATCACCAGGTGAGGTTAACTTTAGTGCCATCACTACACATGCCATAGGCGAAGAGTAGACCCGACGTAGTTTGCGAAATGCTGCCTAACCCAGTTGGATTAGTGCCAAAATCTGAAATCTTTTTTGTGTGGTATTCCCCACGGATGACCACCGGGCTAAAACTGCACGCCGTTCGGGTCTTCAGATGTAAGGCGACCCAAAAGGCATTTCGTTCGCACCTCGATTAGCCCCTCTACATGAATGGTGGGAAGGGCATATCAATATTACATGCATACTTATAATCACGCCTTTATCGCCGGATTTTTAGGCAGAGGTGAATTAACACCCACATTTCACCAATCATTGAATTCGGTCCCACGTAAGAGGAGGTGAGCCTATTGCCGTCTTGCGGGCACTATTGTTAACTCAAGCCATGCATCTGAGGCTGAGTTTGGGCTGTATAAATCTGTCTGATGTTAACAACCCTATCCCTTAGTTGCCTTGTACGATACCGCATAGGAAGAGATAGGGTGGTCCAAATTCTACTCTGCCAGGAACCACATGTATACACATACGTTGAACATAAACTCATGCCTATAACCTTGAAGGGGTAGGCAGAGGTGCTAGCACCCACATTTCGACAGTTTATGTTTAGGTCAAAATGTAATAGGTGGCGAGCCTATTCCCATTAACCGGGCACTTGTATATATAAAGAAATAAGTCAGAAGCCTTTGTTTCATCCCACATTTGATAACCACTAAGGCGTGTATTATTGTCTGGAATATCCAAGCGAGTACAATACGGACCTGCTACACAATTATACACACCATTACGCAATCTGCAGAGTCGAGTCTAAATTAGAACAAGGCTGTTACGAGTCACTAAGCTTACAGTACTACGTGTGATGTCTTCGAATATGTCTACGCTGGTGCAATAGAATATAATTTATTCTATACAAATAATAAAATTGAAGTGCGTATGAGCAATTTTAACATATAGTGACAGACAATACAGTAAACATAATAAATTTTTACTAAATGTTATCGCACTTTACAAACCACTGTTCGCAATAGGCAGGGAATTCATCCTCATATATTTTGACATGAGACAGTGCACACTGTGCGGTATGAAAGTTCATTCCACGCACACTCAAGGTGTGGAACGAACTCACTGCTGCGGTTATCACAAGCGCCTTCAATGTGGGGTTCTTCAAGAGGGGCATTAGAAGGTTAACTTCAGGGTTGGCAGCGCGGTGTTACACCCCTGGTATTGCACACTTCCATAGGCCACGGTAACTACCTCCCATGTGGGCCGTTTACTTGTCTGCCACCTAAGCGGTATAAAAAAAGCAAATGTGATAGTTTGTGAAAATATTTATTTGTTATTACATCACGCTTTAACAGCTGAACAGTTCTGACGGCTATTCAGTACATAGATAGGTCACAGTCAGAAATAACACATGGGTTACTTTTTATCCCGGGAATAGCTTCCTATGGATAGCGACAGCGGGATAAAACCCCACGCGGGTGATGCATCCGGAAACAGCTAGGACACCATAAGCATACTTCTAATAAACTCTATTAATACCATAATAACTCATACCTGAATACGAAACATTACAAATTATTAACAGGTGCGAAATGAATTCAATAAGATTCATCTCCTCTGTTCACCCAGCGATATTCACCCCTCAATTATTCATACTTAAATTAACGTAGTATTCAAAAGGCATACCTTGTCCCTATTTAATTAGTATCAATTTTATCTGCAGACGGCATGAGAATAATTATTCGCCGCACTGCATTGTGACTACAGGGGGCCTACCATGAAACATCCGAAACTTCAGGTCGGCACGTAATACGAGTGACTAAAAAAAATAAACTTAATAGACATTAAGATAAGACAATAATAGCCTGAATATGATGCCTGAAAACAAAGAACTTTACCCAGTGTGACCTGTTATGACTTGCGGTGCCGAAACGTGGACACTGATGTTGGTGCTAGTTTATAACCAAAAAGTCAAGCGATGGGCTATGGAGCGAGCTACGCTTGGAGTTTCTATGAGCGATAGAATTCGAAACAAGGTCATTCGACAAAGAACTAAAGTTATCGACATAGATAGATACATAAGTTTTTATTGTACACTAACAGATTTACAGTAGTAGGTAGCATGTATGCAGTTCAATGTACACTGGGCGGCCTTATCGCAAAGCGTTTTTTTCCAGACAGATAAGCAGAATAAGGCTGAGCAGAATAAGCAGGCTGAGGTGGCAGTGAACAGGCTACGTCTATCGAACGTTGGAGCAAACGAGTCCTAGAGTGGAGACCGCGAGAAGGCAAACGGAAGGTAGGACACCCCCTAGCCAACTGGAATGGATGCGGAAGGCGGAGGAGCGGATGAAACAGCAGTGGGGTAATTGATTGATATCAATAAATAATATGTACCCCAAAGGACAAAATTAATATATTATTATGTAATGTTTTCTTACCATTTTTTTTTTTTTACGTGCGCAAAATCCCCACGGATACCTCCCCACCGGAGCCGGTGGAGGAGGTTATGTCGGACTCGAACCGACTAAAACGCACGCCGCCTGTGGGTCGTTTTGGTTGCCGAAGGTGAGGTTGACAGGCATATCCCTCGCACCCCGGCCGACCCAGGGCCATCTCTCACGATATGGCCCTCTTCTCGGGTGTGGGGACTACAGAGTCCCCAACTCGTCCCCGGAAACGGGGAGGCGCGCCACGCGCGCCGCCGCCGCGGCCTGCTTCTGCCAGGGTGACAGGCGGCTTCACCTGTCACCCCCAGGCCGGCGCTCATGGGGGGCGGAGGTCGTTCATCGACCTCCGACGCCCGAGTTGCCTTCGTAAGCGGGCAGCTTGTCTTGCGATCCTTCGTCGCTCCCGCTGCCGCTCCCGCCCCGCCTCCTCCTTCACGAGCATTACTTGCTCGCAGAAGGAGGCGCCGGCCGCCCACGCATCCGCGCAGCGAACCATCGCCGCGAGCAAGGTGGAGAGCGTGAGAACCCTCACTCCCAGGGCCGCCACAAGCTCCCGCCTCGGCGTCTCCCACGCCGGACACTCGGTGAGCGTGTGCGGACCTGAGTCCTCGCTCGCGTCGCAGTGATGGCACTCGGACGTTGGCTCTTTCTGCATCCGACGCAGATACTTTCCGAAGCATCCGTGCTCGGTGATCATCTACGTCAGACGGTACGAGAGTGCCGTGTGGCCTCTCTAGCCACTCCCCCATGATGGGTCTTACCGCCGTTACTACGGCGTGCCCTGCGCTTGGTTGCCCAAGTCGTCTCTCCCATTCCGCCACCATTTCCCTGTGGAGCCGGGATCTCACGGCCCGAATTTCTTCGGGCTCGGGATCGTGACCCCGCTCCCGCGCCGCCCTTCGGAACCGGTATAGCGCCGAAAGGCATCTCGCTTCCAGGATCCATGGTGGGGATCCGGCGAGGAGACTCGCCGCGTTGAATGATATCGTGCGGTACCCCCTTATGATGCGGCACGCCAGCTTCCGCTGCGGACGCTGCAGCAGAAGCATGTGCCGATCACTCAGGGTGTCCTCCCACACGGGACACCCGTACAGGGCCATGGACCGCACGACACCCGCGTAGAGTCTCCTGCAGGAGTCCTCCGGGCCCCTCAGGTTAGGCAGTAGCCGCGCCAGAGCGTTGGCTGTGCCCGCCAATTTGGGGCCCAGACTTCGGAAGTGCTTCCCGAAGTCCCACCGGCCGTCGAGCACGAGCCCCAGATATTTCATCTGGGGCTTGATCCCGATGAGAGTGCCTCCCACTGTGGTGAACCAGGTGGTGGCGTGCGCCGAGGTCCATGAAAGAACATGGCCTCGGATTTATGCAAAGCCACCTCAAGGCCCAGCCACCGGATCCGTTCCACGACTTGAGCAACCGCGGTTGTGGCCCTCAGGATCGCTTCGCGGTGTGTAGTCCCGCTCGCCGTCACTAGCGTGTCGTCCGCATAGCACGTGACGGCGGCGCCGTCCGCAAGCTCACCGCGAAGCACCCAGTCGTATCCAAATGTTTTCTTACCATTTGAAGTTGTTGCTACTTTTGTCGTTAACTGTTTTGATTACTATTTTTTTAAATAGGACACGTCACTTAATCTTTGCCTCGCAAATGGTAAGCGGACGGCGAAATCTCAGAAAAGAGGGTCACATACATATACCATGTTACAATGGTGACACTCGTCATGACGGCATCATTATATGCTTTTTCACGCCCCGTTTAAAGGGCCCGGGACTGTAGGAAGAAGGAAACACGTGAGCTGGTAATGAAGTCGAATGTATCTATATAATGTGTTAGTGACTTCATGGTTGAAGATATCAGCTTAAAACCACCGCGGTTTTCTTACGATACTGGTATAATTAGAATCTGAGTATCACGTACTGTCTTTGGATCTGATGTTAGAATAACTGTGCAGAAAATACGAGCAAGAACCAAGCGGAGACTCATTTCTTTGCCGCACTACCAAGACCTGGAATTCATTACCAGCTCACGTGTTTCCTTCTTCCTACAGTCCCGGGTCCTTTAAGCGGGGCATGAAAAAGCATCTGATGAGGCCGCCAAGCTGAGTGCTACCATTTTAACATTACTTAGTGTCCTTAATGGTGACTCTCTTTCATGAGGCTTTGCCTTTAGCTTACCATCAGGTGAGGTGAAGTCAAGTTAGTGTGTCCTAGATAAAAAAAATGCGGATGTTTCATGGTAGACCTACAGATATGCGAAATCGGACTATTTCGAGGCCGAGCCTATTTCATTAAGAGATTGCAATTAAAACTTCACAATCTGGCACCGTTCAGTAGGGAATACACACCAATGTGAGGCGTTTGGGAAATGAAAATCAGTCATGATACGACATTACCTACTTTTGGAAGTTATTGGTAAAACTGTCTACTTTGAAATTAATTCATTTTTAAACATGCTACGCGTGGAATTCTGTTCCCGTCCATGCAACTTGTGGGAACTTATTTCAGGGATTAACCCTGAAATAAGTTCAAACAAGTAGGTAGCTTGGTAGTAATAAGCTAGTAGGTAGGTTGCCTGGAAGAAATCGCTTTTCAGCGATAAGGCCGCCCACTGTACATTAAACTGTATGCATGCTACCTACAAGTTGTACTGTAATCTATTGGTGTACAATAAATAATCTATCGTTCTAGCTTATGAATTATACAATAATGTTACCTTTGGTTTGCCTGATGTTTCGACCAGGTTACACCAGCCGTGGTCACAGGCTCACTGGCTCAGCGGTGCACGCCTGCCGTCTTCGCGCTTTGTATGTACACATACCAAGATGGCGTTAATTCCCGTTTACATTATTGTATATCATGGAACGCGATAGTTTAAAAGCCTATGAATTATTCTAGCTAGACTATAATCACCCTGTAACTGTATAGAGCAGTACTGGTAACACTTGATATGGAACAAAATTATTTATTAACTTATAAGTTTTCTTCTCTTTTTAGAGCAGTAAACTTCCATTAAATGTATAGTCAGTGTTATTAGTAGATGATCACTTTCAGATTTTTATAAAAGATGTATATGCACTTAATAACAACAACTTTATATAAAAATTCCATTTCAACATTTTTTTAATTCTGCGTTGCTTGGTGCTACGTGGTTTCCGGCTGAGTAGAATTAGGGCTACCCCATCTCTTATCATGCGGTGTCGTACAAGGCGACTAAGGGATAGGACTGTTTAACGTTAAACAGATATGTACAGCCCAGACTCAGCCTCAGATGTATGGCCATATTACGTGGGACCTAATTGGTGAAAATAATTGGTGAAATGTGGATGTTAATTCTCCTCTGCCTAACGGGACAAAGGCGTGATTATATGTATGTATGAATGTATATATTTTTATAGATAAAGAATAACCAAAATTGCTAATATCCGCCCTAACCCATTATAATAATTGCTTGTGTTAGAAGTTGGTTCACGTTGGCTGTTCAATGGCTAGGATTTGAACCCGGGACCTCACGACCGACTCCTTAACCACTGAGCTACCAATGCTTCGGCTAACTGAACTTCTGAAAAAGCGTTATAAAATACATTATATATTATGACAATGCATAGATTTTGTTACTGTATGTTAATACAACACTTCGTTGAACATACGTGAATAGGTTTTTAGTCCTGGCGTGTATGTCTGATGTTGTAGCTAGTCGCATGTAAACTTTTTGCTTTTGAGTACGGACAAAAAGCCTGTTTGTACGTCACAATGAATGTGGTGTACGGTATGGAAGTTAATGTGGTATGCTTTAAATTATATATGAATTATGATAATGTTTTGAAAAATTACCCAAATGAACACACCATTAATGGGTTGATGAAGACAATGTGTGAACTTTTGGACCCTTCTAGACAAGTGACTTTTATCTGTATTTCACATGAGGCGTAACGTAACTATATAATTTTTACTTAACGTAACGGAAACTTTCGTCGGTTGTATCGTAGATATTATTTAATGACCGTTTGACAAAGTAAATATGTGTTTTTTTAATTAATAAGGTTTTACGGTAAAATAATGAATTGTAACAAGTATTATATAAAATTTACTACTTTTTTAACATTGGTTTCCAAAATATGGCAAATACCAAATTAAAAGATGGAAATCTTATAAAGACTGGTTCGCTTTCCTATTAAGGTGGATCTACACCAAACGAGCGAATGCTCATTTTATCCCCTCTTCGTCAAATTCTTTTAGTATAAACAGTGATAGAACTTTCATTCGTTGTTTTTTCTTTGAAAACAAGGTTTGGTTTCACTAAAATATTAAGAAAGAATGTTCTTGTTCAAGCTTTTTAGTTTTATGTTCGTTTGGTTTAAGTGCACCTTAACATTGTAACTGTCTGTTTTTTTTTGAAATTCGAGGACCAAGCATCTTGTACTTTATACATACATACTTACTCATGCTATTTTTCCTTTAGGGTAGTAAGAAAAAACCCGGCATTAGCTCAGGAGCGTCCTCTACTATCATAAATCTTCCAAACAGGTGCACTGATTTCTGGTGTTCCTGACTTACTCTTTTTCAGAATTCCACACCAATCCGGTCAGTGAGAATATCGAGGTAGAACTCAACCGGTTTTCTTATAAACTTAACTATCTGTGCCTCATGGTTTCAACCGCCGTTCTCGGTTCTATGTCACACCGCCGTACTGCCCTCCTTCGTCTCAATTTTTTTCATATTTCTCGACTTATACGTGGGTAACAAATGTCTAGCAATGGCCCCCTCTCCAGATTCAGGTAGAAGGGGCAGACCCAGGAAGTCTTGGCTTGACGTCGTGGAGGGTGACATGCGTGCGAATGGTCTCACTACCATGGACGCCCAAGATCGTGAGAAATGGATGGGGAAGAGCTGGAAGGCGGACCCTGAGCTCCGAGGGCACCTTGGCCTTGGATGCACTCATGAAAATACGTCTTTTTGATGATGATTCGGCTTCTTAATGATTATAGTGTGATGTTTTGAGCAAATTAATACACCGTAATAAAACGGTAGTTCGTGTAAGCATCGGTAGATGGCTCCCACCTCGCCCTAAGACGCATGTACAGCAAAATTTGGATAGCATCATGCGTGGCTTGGTGGCTCACTGGTCAGAGCATTTGCCCCTGTAACGGAAAGATCACAGATTTGAGTCTTTTTTCTATCTTAATAGATTTGATTATCAACGTTCACAGGCAGAAATAGATACCTTCCCTATATACATAACCATTTGTAAGGAAGTAAATGTGAACGTGATATTTATGGGCACACATTCTGTTTCAAACCACTGTTCGTAAAAACGTGGACCTAAGCAAAACTACATAACCTGCCTGCATAATATAGTTATGGAGATGTCAAACCAGTATGTACGGCCACCATTAATCCGAATACAGGCTCCGGAATCCGTGTATAACGATTTCAGTGCCCAGTATTAGAAGCCTGTCCGCACCGTATATGGATAATACCTTCCGGAAAGCATTCCTGTGCATCTTTTTTCAGGGTTCGTTTTTCATTAGGCATTTTTCAACCAGGCAGTGTAAGTGAACTGTGAAACAGCTAATTCACACATGATATTCTGTTTCATAATGCTGTCTTTACATACTATGTTATATTATGTAACATTCCTACAGAAGGAAAAAAGAAAGCCTGCGCGAGAACCTCGTCTGTCAAACAGAGGTGTACTGACTCAAGAATACATCCGCAATAAAATTGACAATAAAAACGCACTGAAGATAATATTATGTGTATGCCCCTATTGTTGAGTAATATATTTCACGTAGAGGTGTGAGGAATTTTGAGGAAACCGTTTGTCCTGGTTCGGACTTATAATGCGTAAGGATGAAAGTAATGTCGTAAGGAACCCATTAACTATGGAAGTGGATGGCTACAAGGAGAGAGGGAGACCTAAAATGAGGTGGATGAATTGTATGAATGATGATATGGTTAAGAAGGGAGTGAATGTTGAGATGACTGCAACTAGAGATGAATGGAAAAAGAACACATGTTGCGCCGACCCCAAATAAACTTGGGATAAATTATCATAAATATCCTGCATGTTTATGATGATGATGAAGATATTTCACGTAACGAATAGGTACATTAAAAATAAATCAGTATGAACTGGAATCACACCACGTGACAAATGGGCACCTATATAGAAGACGGATATTCAATTTTTAAACCTGGGGATGAATTTTATTAGACTAGTGGGTTTATAGACTTGAATTACTGGGTGAGTTCGGATCTTGATACATCCTTTACAAACAGAATCCATCTATATAGGTATGTAAATTATCATGGTCACTCACATCAGTATCAAAATAAACGGGATATTTACGAAATATCGGAAACTCAAAACGTAAGAATCCATCTAGGACCACGGGCTAGTAAACTTACCTGCATACAAAATATATAATTCATAAACAAACAAAATATATCATGTTTACATAGAAAATGTCAAACGGTCTTCATTGTTAAAGTTTGGTAACAAAATTGAACATTAAATTACAAACTTGTGAAGTTCAAAGTAATGGCTTCAATTGAAATTTATTTTAACATTAATTTGTTTCGAGTTTGTATTTCAGGAGCTGAAAATTACGATGCGAGAAGAAAGGGTATTTGAAAACAACTCCACTTTTTGTCCCTTATTGCTCTACTGTGCTGTGGGGAATTTAAGAAAGGAGGGTGTTTGTAGGAATACTCATAAATGATGGGTTTGACTTGTCCCTGTGATTTTCCGTAAATAGATACTATAAAATACATAAAGTAATCATATTCTGGAAAGAGCAATACTAGATAAAAACACTCTTATTAGCGTTAAGTCAAATGGTAACCTAAACTTTAGTCAATTTCCTACTTACAATACAGTAATTATTGCATTGGCCTTAATGAGATAAATAAAAATTCCTTTTGGCACAGTCAACAGGCGTTAAGTCAAATGGTAACCTAAATTTTAGTCAATTTCCTACTTACAATACAGTAATTTTTGCTTTGCCCTTAATGAGATCAATAAAAATTCCTTTTGGCACAGTCAACAGGCAAGCAAGGGTTTTTGGAACATATAAGGCCAGATACCTAACACATTTTTTCAGAAAAATGAAAGCTGTATAAATATTTATAACAGACATAGTGTATAATTTTTCCCTACAATTTCTTACTATATGCACAAGTTTTAAAACTTTATTTAGGTAATATCAGGTAAATGATTCCTATATTTTCTACTTAAAACACATAACACATCGTAGAAGTTACAATTATACAGATTATACATATATAGAGATTATAATATATAGAGATACAGAAGTTACATTTTCCAATGTTCTTATATTGATCAAAATATTGAAACTGGTTAATCAAATACAAGAAATATTTCACGATCAAACGATTCATCTCTTTGTTTAGTAAATTAATCAATTAAACGGAGTTACGGAGCAATCTCTTGGCGCTAATTATAACAGATTACATTAATCTCGCGATATAGCGGCCATGACAGGGCGTGGTCATGATGCTCGCGATGATATTAATTAATCACCGAATCGAAATAAGCCTTATTGTTAAACATTTATAATGTTACTAACTACCCCTCTTTGGCTTCGTCTGTACCACTTTTGAACCACTTTGCACCTATAACATGCTCGTAATTTTTTAGTTCTCAAATAACGTTTGAGAATCTGCAGGGTGCATTGATATTTATGATTCCTACTCCGCTTTCCTAGATAGTAGCGTGATTATATATAGACCATGTTATTCATAAATAACGTGACTTTCTATTGGTAAAAGAATTTTTCAAATCGATCTAATAGTTTCGGAGCTAATCTACTACAAACAATTCTTTTCTCTTTTATAAGTACAGGTACAGATACACTAAGCAGTTATTGTCCATTGTTTTTACTGAATATTGTTACCGATTCCTATGCTGTTGTTTTATTCCGTAATAATAATAATAAATATTCTACAACATCCTACACATCGCTACCTAGACTTATGGTAAGCATAGTTTAACTAGCTTGTGTTATGGAATCCAGAATGCCTGATAAACATACTTAGATACTTTTTATTTGTAATTGCATACATATTATACATAGAAACACCCAGACCAATGCAAATATGGCAATATGGGGTTCTTCAAGAGGGGCATCAGAAGGATTCTTCATGGTCGGCAGCACGAGTGTGACACCCCTGGTGTTGCATACGTCCATAGGCCACGGTAACCGCTTCCCATCAGGTGGGCCGTGTGCTTGTCTGCCAACTTAGTGGTATAAAAAAAAAAATATATATGCATATTCATGCATACGAATATTTGCACTGAGCGGGAATCGAATCCGCGTCCCCTGCGTAGCAGTCGAACGTTCTACCGCTACGTCACAGAGAATGCCATATAAGGCAGTAAAGAGAACCTTAACCCTTCCAGCTAAATTAAATTGTTTGCGTTAGGACTGAGTTCAAGTGGGTAATGTAATGGCTAGAACTTACCCGGGACCTCTGGATCGTTAGGCCGACTCATTAATCTACTGGTGTTTCCGATGCTAGATTGGATTTAATGCGTGCCAAAATTAGGATCTACTCTGCAGTAAAACTACATTCATAGGCAGAGATGTATTAATACTCATCTTTCGTTCACTATGAATTTCGGTCCCATATTATTGAAGATGAGCCTATTGCCGTCACAGTGCATACTTTGTCATGAGCTGTATGTTAACTTAAGGGTATCATAAGAAGCAACTAACGAAAAATACGCAAACGATATCACTGCCAGAGGACGACAACTCGAAATAAAACCATGTACCAACCCGTCTGGCCAGCGTGGAAATAGTAGGCTAAGGCCTCCCTACATTGGAAGAGGAATAAGTCCAGCAGTGGACTACCGTTGGGCTAATTGATTGATTGGTATGTTAACTGTCGTATGGAGAACACTCCTATCCCTTAGTCACCTTTTAAGACATACTTTTATACACGGGAAGACTTCCTCTTTTTCTTTGTCTCAATGGCAACAATTTAAAATAGCTAAATGCGCCCAGTGCATAACTCGGTGACATTGACCGCACCTTCTCTCGCTTCATTCGGGTCAGCAAATGTGCAGGTGAAGAGGAACAGCGGGCACGACAGGAGGTGGTCCATCGACAGCAGAGGTGCACCACTGTCACAGTTATCACCCCCCGTGGCTAGATAACCCCATTTTACCCGGTTGGCCCTACAGCAGCTGACCATTTCAGATCATGCCTGGATAGCGGTGGATGGGAAGATTAATTAGTACTTTTTTAATATTTGACCTTCAAACCAAGCATTTAAAGTATTCTTTACCTCTGTTACTGAAACGAAAACTAATTCCAACTAATCTAATATGTAAAGTGAACGTTTCTGAAATGGGTTTTAAGGTTTAGAGACCAAATTGATTGTAATGAAACTTTTCCCATTCCAATCATGACCTTTGTAATAGGATGGGAAACTTACAAAAAATGTGCTCAGTATCAGAGCCTCGACTCTGCTAAAGCAAAACCACTGTCATAGCATAGAGATAATTACATGATCTACAACTTTGTCCAACTTATTTTTGCGATAGCACTTGCAGTTTATGAGAAAAATACACGAATACAATAATTTTGACCTTTGATGTTGAATAAAAAATGCATAAGTCCAATCGATGGGGACTTTTAATTTTTCATATAAGTGCCAGGTTAATGGCAATAGGCTCGCCACCTACATTGGGACCTACACGTAAACTGGCGAAATGTGGGTGCAAGCACCTCTGCCTACCCCTTCAGGGATATAGGCGTGAGTTTATGTTATGTATTACGATCTATTTAAGACCCTACCAATTGATAAGTTCAAACACGATAAAAATTGTATATGAATAAATAAAATAAATAAATAAAATTTTCTGCTCGATGCAAATTTGTGCAAGCTTACAATTTTTTTCTTCTATTTTGATTGGATTAATATGTACAGCGATACAATATATAAGATATTATTTTTATTATATAAAAAAGTTAGGAAATATGTAGGCAACTTGTCTCTCGGGCAGCAATACAGAGATAGATCATACTAGCAACTGGACAATTTATAATAAAATTATTCATGTGTGTCAGTTTTTATGTTCTATTTTATAATCAATAAAATTATTGTTAATTCAATTCATTTTAAATAATCCTAAGTACCTGTAAATGTTTGCATGTCATGACGAGTGGCAAAATGTGTTTTTTTTATACCACTTAGGTGACAGACAAGCGCACGGCCCTCCTGATCGAAAGTGGTTACCGTGGCCTATGGACGTAACACCAGAGAAGCCACACTCGCGCTACCGACCATGTAAGCACAGAGTTTCTGTGCCGTCAGTGTAGAGGACAAAGCAAGACAAGCCTTTAGTCATCCCACTGACAGCACAAATTCTCCAGTGAGCTCTGGCTACCCTACTCACCGCTGGGAACACAACACGAAGTTATTATAACCGCGGTATTCTGTAGGGCGGAGGTACTTCCCCAGTCGGACTGCTCATTTGCGCTCATAGATTGTTTGTCACCTTTGTACTTACCACATTTTTTGCAAATAAATAAATAGTAAAAACACTGGTATCTGCTTTTTATTCCGGGAATAGTTTCCTGTCAGTCACCGTAACCGGATTAATATACCACGCGTGTGGAACCACGGGTAAAAGTTGTTATTATGTTTTATTGTTGTTGATTTTTATGAATATTTATCCTTTTGGCACGGACTTAAATGTATAGAATTGTAACGATTTCCCAATTAACTATACAATGTCATTTTTTATAACTAATAACCTAAAACTACTATAGTTGCGGCACGCAATGATGGCCGTTATAACACGACTAGTTTTGCTTGTTTTCTCTTTTTTGGAGCGCTTAATATTGGACAACGAACTGTTATACAAATAACTAAAGAAAAATATGGCGAGACTGGCACAGGAGAACTTCACACACCAAAAAAAAAAGGAAAACCAGTAGTGCGAAAAAAGCCTCTAGTTATGCTAAGGTTATTGATTACATTAGAACTAGGTTCATATCGATAATGTAATAGACATGATTCGAACCGGTCTCCTCTCGACGGTGAGCTTAACCACTAAGTTACCGATGTCGTGACGACGGTAACATAGCTATAGGTAATCGAAAAGTCCTCGCACAACTCAGATCTATTTCCCATTTACGAATTCCTATCATTTTTCTATTTCTAAATCGCTTCACGCTAACAGTGAAACCAATTTCATAGAGCGACTTATATGGTACCTACACAGATTATCTCGTATTTCTAGGTCCTCGAAGTACAAGACTATTCCATTTACGTTTGTGGAGATATTCTGAGGTTCTAATTCTAGAATGTCGCTTCAGTTGGCACTTTATATTATGCAGTTGTTGAAGACATTTGTCGTGTGCACAGTTTATTATTAATGTGGCTGAAAATGTATGGTTCGTGCCTTATTTATTTATTTTGGAAAATTATCCACAGTGTTAGTAACATTTTTGCTTATAAACTAGGGTTAGTATGTTCTGATCAGCTCTTCCAATTAGTCTCACACTACTCTTTCCTATACAGGACTTCACGTGAAGGGCTTAGATGCGGATGTATACGGTATAGAATATCTGATCAAGAACCAAGCGGTTCGGAGACTCTTTCCTTTGTCGCACCATTAACGCCTGGAACTCATTACCAGCTCATGTGTTTTCTTCTTCCTACAGTCCCTGGTTACTCCCGGGTCCTTTAGGCGGTGCGTGAAAAAGCATATGATGAGGTCGTCATGCTGAGTGCCACCATTGTAACATGGTATATTTAGGTATGTAATGGTGACCCTCTGTTGTGAGATTTTACCTTCAACTTACCATCAGTCGAGGCGAAGTCTACTTGAAGTGTACTATATAAAAAAAAACTTTGAGATGTTTTTCATGTGTAGGTATGCAATGGAGATGAGACCAACTCACAAGTGAATCCACCACGCCGCATAGGGGAATCCTGCCGATCCGTAAACACGCCAAGAATTACCAATTGGAGCTGATTGAGATAATTTTCATTACTAATAAAATGCTATTTCTATTGTAGTGTAGATACATGGTGAAAATCGCTATAAAAATAGTTCTAATGGTGAATAAGAAACGGAGTTCGGTGTCCACTTACTCCTCTGCCACCATTTGTGCCAGAGATATGTATTATTAACTATAGATGCACTCAAAAATGGGGACAAAAAAAGGATGACTAATATCCCCATTTTGAACATCAATCAGAGACGCGACAGTGCACTACGTTGAAAAATACGACATTAATAATAAATTCGTAACAATAATAATATTATTGATATGAATAATATGTTCCATAGTTTCTTTTTATACCACTTAGGTGGCAGACAAGCACACGGCCCACCTGATGGATAGTGGTTACTGTGGCCTATGGACGTTTGTAACATCAGAGGAGTCACAGTTGCGCTGCCAATCCTGTAAGTACAGAGTTTCTGTGCCATCAGTGTAGAAGACAAAGCGGGTCAAGCCTTTAGTCTTCCCACTGACAGCACAAATTCTCCAGTGAGCTCTGGCTACCCTACTCACCGCTGGGAACACAACACGAAGTTATTATAGCGAAGGTATATAGATGATTCCTCACGTCCCCTACACAAACACCTACCACAATTCTAAATGAACCGACTCACTTGGCTTAAGCCCGTGATAGGTTCACACATACCAGCCAAAAAGCTGAGAAGTTTAATCTAAACAATATTATTATTATAATTCATCATTCATACCTATATTATATTAAACATATAAACGTATTATTTCTTTACGCGAGGAAGTAGCTATCATTTTTAGGGTTTCATACTTCAATAGGAAAAAACGGTACCCTTACGCACTTCGCTGTCCGTCTTTCCGTCAAGACCTTTTTTTAGGAATGCGTGGAGGTATTAAATTGAAATTCACACCACTTACTCTCAGCTCATACTCAGCGATAAGGCCGCCCATTATACATTGAACTGTATATATGCTACCTACTTGTCCTACTATAAATCTGTTTTTTTTTTATACCACTTAGTTGGCAGACAAGTACACGGCCCACCTGATGGCCTATGGACGTATGCAACACCAGGGGTGTCACACTCGCGCTGCCGACCATGAAGAAACCTTCTGATGCCCCTCTTGAAGAACCCCATATTGTAGGCGCTTGGGAAAACCGCAGCAGGGAGGTCATTCCACAGCTTGAGTCTGCGTGGGATGAAATTTCTTTCATACCGCACAGTGCGCACCGTCTCAGGTCGCAAATCTGTTGGTGTACAATAAACAATTATCTATCTATCTTACTTAAGTATGTAATGATTTGAAACTGTGCAAAAATCAAACTTCTAATTAATCTTCTAACATTCAAAATATATTATGGTTCATGAAGCTTAAGTTACGGAACCCTCGGTGCGCGACTTCGACTCGCACTTGTTTTTAAACTTAGTGCTTGCGACATTTTTGAAAGCCACCATGTTCCTGTATGACGTATCTGTAGTTTATAATGCATACATCATTGGTATTAGTTGAAACTGTAGGTATACATTTCTTTTTCTTTTGTTTCAATATTCTGTTTGTTTATTCAAAAATTATTAGTTTTGAAGCATGATGTATTGTAAATCCAATTATTATTATTATGTTACTACTCTGTCGCATTGGGCAATACCTGTAATGACACAGTATGTATGAATGAAAATAAAAAAAAAAATTCAAGGATTTATACATAGACATTTGGACCACCCCATCTATTCCCATGCGGTGTCGTACAAGGCGACTAAGGGATAGGGCTGTTTAACACCAGACAAATACAGTCCAGACTCAGTCTCAGATGCATTTCTTAAGTCAACAATAGTGCTCGGAAGACGGCAATAGGCTTACCCCCTATTACGTGGGACCGAATTTAATGATTGGTGATTCACCTCTGCCTAACCCCCCAGGGATAAAGACGTGATTATGTGTATGTTAATAGATAGGTAGGTACACAGAGCAAAGAAAATTAGTACTTATATACCTTTTCATATAAAGTATTATTTAAAGGTATGTATTCATCTCCATTGTCATCTGTACATACAAAAACAAAAGTGATCAAAAGTGTAAATTATCTAAATGTAAAGATAGTTAAAATAGTCTTATCCTTCTTCTTTTTGATGGCTTCTGCAGCAAATCGCCGCTATTTGACAATGTCAAGTAAATTTTTCCCGCCGCGTGGTTACCGGCAGAGTAGAATTTGGGCCACCCCATCACTTCCCATGTGGTGTCGTACAAGGCGACTAAGGGATAGGGCTGTTTAACACCAGACATATACAGTCCAGACTCAGCTTTAGATGCATGCAAGATGGTAATAGACTCACCCCCTATTACGTGGGACTGAATTCAATGATTGGTGAAATGTGGGTGTTAATTTACTTCTGCCTAACCCTCCGGGGATAAAGGCGTGATTATATGTATGTATGTAAGAAAATTTTTATAAAATTATAAATAGTGAGACGCCAATGTCAAGTTTTTCTAAAAGTTCTATCAGAGCCACGTTTGCCACGTTATTAAATACGATGTCGTATCCCCCCTCCCACGTCTTACGGGATAAAAAATAGTCAGTTCCACAATCAGAAAGTTAAAAGACTCACCACTAAAATAACAACGGTCAAGAACAGAATTTGCGTTTTAACTTCATCAACATTCCAACTAAAATAGAAGCTCAGAATTAAACATATGTTAATCTGTCATTTGCATATGACAGGGAAAAATCACTTGCCCATTAAAGAGTGCCTTACCAGGATGTGTGAAGGGTTGAAGTGGTTAAAATATAGTTAACAAGGGCCGAAGATGTGCCATTAAAGGTCTAAGACCCTCCTATTCTCGTCGTTTGTCATGCAAATAGAGATTGAATAATTTATGGAAGATTCATCGCCTGTGTTACGAGTACCAGCATTGTTGGGTAAATCAGATGATATGTTTTACCTACGTATCGCTATAGCTAAATACGTTTCACATTGTTGTATCAGGCTTCTTGTTTGATGTACCCATATCATTTCAATACAAATAGAATAGAATGTATTATTGTCATACGTTCAACTGAAAAATTCCATGGATTTGAATAACGACAATTTTTTTTAATTGTATTTAATTCGATGTTTCGTGAAAATGCATTATTCTTGTATAATTTTTCATAGCGATAGCGATGTTCCAGATTGCATCTAAGCTTTGAACCTTGGACCTGGGATTCGCAAACTCTTGTCCTTTCTTTTGATTTGACTCATATGGATTTTATAGAAGCGACTACCTACAGAGATTCTAACCCCGAGAAAAAACGTTGCATCAACGCCTCGTTCGTCAATTTGTAGGGGCATGGATCTTTGTTCAGCTTCAGCCAAATAAAACAAACCAGGTAAGTATAAAAATTATGCTCTAGCGAGTACGACAACATAATAACGAGAATACATGGGCCACGTGTCGGTGCGCTAGTTTAAATTTAATATTTCATTCGTCTTAGCAAAGAAAAACTTAAAAATATTGCTGCACCATGCAACGTTGTTCGCATTCATAACACTGTGGTTTTTGTCCCTCCGCATAAATAAAGCGACACCCTGTCCGCATACTGGATTTTTTCTTATGTGGATTGTTATAATTTAAAAATTATAACACAATTTTATGTTCTGTTACGTTACAATTTCGGTAGCTAGCATAGATAATCAAGTAATATTATTTATGAATAACGCCTGTCGTTAATCTTATAGCACCTTGCATCTTATTGAATTCTTGCATAATTTTGCTTCGACCAAAAGAATCTTTTGGTCGAAAGGTTTTTAGGTCATCAAAACTAATTTTGCATGTATATCCTAAACATTGTAGAAAATATTCATTCTGAGATTTGAACGTCAGTAGCCTTTGAGGTAACCCATCATTCTCTAAGCCCTTACTCAACTTAGTTGGGGTCGGCCTTCCGGCTTCCAGTCTTAGGTACTAAGATGCTGCTGTACTTTTATATTTTTTCCGTGAAGCGACTGCCATCTGACCGTACAACCTTTGAAGTTGAAATACGAAAGAGAAGCTTTGCTGTAGGTACCTACATGATTTCTATTTAAACACGATATTCTACTATTCGATTTTCAATATAGTTATGTTTTGTCAAAAGTTACACATAACTGTTTTTCTTTATGTGTCCTACCTAACTACTGTCGAGTACAGTTATAAGCTAAACAGTAATTTACAATGAAATGTAAAGCTGCTTAAACTACCACGGTGTTGGACGTGGAAAAGTTCCTCTATTTTTGACACAGTTAACTTACTCGACGCTTTACTGTAGCTTATTCCAAACGAATGTGGAAAGTGTTTTGAATAAGCTAATTTTAGTACTGAAATAGTTAAACGTATTTCGCTTTGGCAAACGTATAAATTCTTTTATACATTCGGTATAATAAAGTTTATCCCTACAGTCATTTATCTTGAAATGACAACAAGATTATTCACGTGATCATTTCTTATGCGTATTGAAGAGTTTATTATAGCTCTTTCTTTTGACGGCTTTGACCCCTTTTATCAACATTTGATACATGAGAAACAAATACACATCTACATGAAAATATTTAACTTAAGATACGTACGATAACCGTGACTCTATGCCCATACATTTAAAGTCGTTATTTACTTTAACACGCCCACGAAAATACACCTATATTGATACGATTGTGACCCTGACGAAGGTGACGTCTATACGTGGAGTTCAACTGTGTGAAGATAGCAACAGAATAATGTATTAGTTGTATAGCAATTGATAGCAATTCTCTGGCTCAGCTACTGGAGAATGAAGAGGTTATGTTGTATTGGGCGAACTTTCTATAACACTAATATTATGTAATTTAGTTTTATTATCAAACACATTATAGAACTGAGTAAACATTTGGTGTTGATATATTTTGTTGAAGTTGTGACGTGTGTACGAGAACTTATATCGGAATGTGACAGTAGACAAACAACTCGCAGTAAACAACTGATAGTGAATGTGCCATTTAATCAGTTCAGTGAGGTATAATAACTATAATGGCCGTGTCGGTGTCTATAAAATTGTTATCTCTGTGTAAAAATAGTTTAAACATCAGAGCACTGTCGACAACATGTTCAAAAAACGCAAAAGTAGTTTTCAACTGGGAGGATCCACTAAATTTAGAAGGACAATTACATGACGACGAAAAGGCGATTCGGGACTCGTTCAAAGCTTATTGCAACGAGAAACTATTGCCAAGAATAATCGAAGCGAACAGAAATGAAGTCTTTGATAAAGTAATTTACAAGGAGCTCGGTGAGATGGGAGCACTCGGATGTACTATTAAGGGTTATGGCTGCGCAGGTGTTAGCTACGTCACTTATGGGTTAATGACGAGAGAATTAGATGGAATCGACTCAGCATTTAGATCAGCGATGAGTGTTCAAAGCAGCTTGGCTATGGGAGCTATTTACAACTACGGTAGTGAGGCACAAAAACAAAAATTCTTACCAAGAATGGCTAAAGGAGAATTAATAGGATGTTTTGGCTTGACTGAGCCAAATTATGGAAGCGACGCTGGTGGCATGGTAACAAAAGCCAAGTATGACGCCAAGAACAAAACCTATGTTTTATCTGGATCAAAAACTTGGATTACAAACTCTCCCATTGCAGATGTACTGGTCATTTGGGCTAAGGACGATGACAATAAAGTACGGGGCTTTATCGTTGAACGTTCACAAGTCAAAAAAGGGCTCGACACACCAAAAATCAATGGTAAATTTTCTTTGCGTGCGTCGGCAACTGGGATGATATTGCTCGACGAAGTGGTTATACCAGAGGACAATTTATTGCCTAACGTAGTGGGCCTGAAGGGGCCGTTCGGATGTCTCAATAACGCACGATATGGGATCGCTTGGGGCGCTCTCGGTGCCGCTGAAACATGTTTGCGGATCGCCCGACAGTACACATTAGATAGGAAACAATTTGGGCGACCGCTCGCTTCAAACCAGCTCATACAGAAGAAGCTGGCTGACATGTTGACAGAGATAAGTATTGGATACCAAGCTTGTCTGAGAGTTGGACGCCTGAGGGATGAAGACAAGGTTGCTCCCGAAATGATTTCGTTACTAAAGAGAAATAACTGTGGTAAGGCACTGGAAATTGCAAGAAACGCTAGAGATATGCTTGGTGGTAACGGGGTTTCAGATGAATATCATATTATTAGGCATGTGATGAATCTTGAAGCTGTGAACACTTATGAAGGGACCCATGATATTCATGCGCTTATATTAGGTAGATCTATTACTGGTATACCTGCATTCTAAATTTTGTTTGTCTAGCATTCACATAAAATATTGTTTTTGTTAATAATAAAATTAAATAATTGAAGCGTCTTTATCTTATTCAGTTATCGTAAAATATTTTAAAACCCTTTGTTGCCAGTGGTAAAATCGCCGAGTCCTACCCTTGCTCGTATCAGTTTTATGTAAAGTGAGAAGACTCATGTCATGAATAGTTAAATTAGTACGTTATTAAAAACAAAATATTCAAAAAAAATTGAATAAATGAATGAATTGAACAAAAATATTTCTTGGAGGCGCCGGGTATCGATCCCGGTACCTCTCGCATGCTAAGCGAGCGCTCTACCATCTGAGCTACGCCCCCGTCGACGAGTTTTCGTAAAATAAAGAATGTGTTTATAATAACGTTTTAGATTAACAAACGTAATGTATTACGATTTCTTTTTTTATGCCACTTAAGTGGCAGACATGCACACGGCCCACCTGATGGAAAGCGGTTACCGTGCCCTATGGACGTGTGCAACATCAGGGGAATCACACTCGTGTTGTCGATCCTGTAACACAGAGTTTCTGTGCCGTCCGTGTAGAAGGCAAAGTACGACAAGCTTTTTTCTTCACATTTATAGCACAAAACCTTTTCAGTAAGCTCTGGCTACCCTACTTACCGCTGCCGGGAACACTTATAGGTATTCTGATGATAATTACGGATTACTCCACCCAAAAAGAAAACTTTTTTTTATACCAGTTAGGTGGCAGAATAGCACACAGCCCACTTCATGGGAAGTTGGTTACCGTGGTCTATGGATGTTTTCAGCACGAGGGTCACTAAATCTGACTGCATTTTTGAAAACTAACTTTGTTTCCAAGCCTGTACTGTATCTAAAAGTACTACATAGTATCTATTGTATTTTAAAGTCAGTAGAAACGCTTTCAAGAGTAAAATTCAGTGTCAGCTTTCCTCAGTGAGGATTTAGCTATGAGCCATATCGTAATATTATTCCTCCACAGAATATTTATTTTAATAAGACGATAAGAGAATCGGAAGGAAGACAAGCCTACGTTAGCTTAGTATGCAGCTTCTGTTATTTTATGAGATTATACTTAATGAGTTATACTTGATTTTGATATGAACATAGGAATATGTGAGTAAAATATTATTTTAAATGATTTAAATGTAAAACAGTTAGACGATATCATTTTGAAATCGAATTTGGTTAACTAAGAACAGATTTTGGCAGTAATAGGAACCGAGATTAAATTAACGGCAACTATAATAGGATTTAATTTTTTTATATAGGTATTAAATCAAGTAACATTGTGACTTAAAAGTAGGGTTAGTAAGCAATCAATAAACAATATTATTTTATTAAACTAGGTGTAATGCGATTATCAAATTAACATGTTTCTTCTTTTCTTTCACATCATGTTTAACTATGATAGGTGCGCTCACATGATTTACCTATCATAAAGAATAATAATATATTTACCACGTAAGTATATATATTTGTAGTACCACATAAATATAAAAAAAAATATTTATTTTTCTATGTACCTACTTAATAAAAAATATTGAAGAAATTATGAAACTGCAATTGAATTTGATTACAAAAATGTTTCATTCACTTCAATTTGGAAAGTATTAATTGTATTGAAAAGTTTTTCACGTGGGACGTGAAACAATATAATACATAATTATCACAGTTATTTAAATTTACGAAAGATGATTAGATTATTTTAGTACAATAATCTCTTAGATAAAAGAGAAGAGACAGGAGGTGCTTCTACAAATATTAAAACACACTCTGATATTTAACTTTCAGAGATATTTGTGTCTTACAATAATACGGTTTCTATGTGAATGATATAATTATCAAAGGAACTCTTAAGGAACAGGTAATATAATATATGTTTCTTTCATCTAAAATCTTGGTCCCCGTTGCATTTAAAACTTATAATAAACCTAGATCCACAGTACCTTTTAATTTTTTTTATACTACTTAGGTGACAGACAAGCTCACAGCCCACCTGCTGGAAAGGGCTTATCGTGGTCTATAGACGTGTGCAACAACAGAGGGGTTACACTCGCACCGCCAACCCTGTAAGAACCTCCTAATGCCCTTCTTGCAGATCTCAATATTGTAGTCGCTTAGGAAAACCACGCTTAGGAAAACCACGCTTAGGTACCTAGTTCATTTCACGTTTTAAGCGTGCGGTGGATGAAGTACCTATCATACCTAACTGTTCCTTCTAATTATCAGTGTCAGTTATATTCATTTGTTTTTATATCACAAATATGTGCTGGTTTGTAACAACAAATATTCTGTATAATATTTCAAATTCAAATTCAAATGCTTTATTGTGAAACATAGGTACAAAGATGGTCTTTTACATAATAAATTTATAATATCTCATCATCATCGGATCTAAATAATAGGATACAATAATTTGTATCCTATTATTTACATCCGATGTTTTTTAAAATCCATAATATTATTGATTAAATTGTTAAAATTCATTCAATCCTACAAAACGCAATTCACATACGTGATGTAACAAAAGACTAAGCACAGTTCACAACTTGTCACTAACCTACTACTAGACTTATTGAGAGTTGGTAATGGTAATGTGGTCAGCTATACAGGCAAAGTCCGGTTTACTTGCTGGTAAGTAAGTCGTAAACTTTATAGACTTACGAGAACTACGCGGACAGCTCTTAAGTTTCTCTACCGACAGAATAGTGATAATTTTGTGTTTCACATATGGAAACGGTACAACTTCATTTGAAGGCTTTTAATTAATTCAAGTTAAGTCCTCTTCTGTGATGTAACAAGAAGAGGTTTAAGTAAGTATTTTATTCTTAATTGTACACGTAAATAGCATTTATAAAAATTGGCGATATGTCATGTAACTCAAGGTTGAGTTCTCTTCCAGCAAACCCGGGCGTAAACAGAAGAATTGTAATCAAATGAGAGACAAAGTCTTGTGTAAATTAACGTATGGTAATTAAACCCTCTTTCTGTGTCATCCAATAAGAATAAGAATAAGAATAATTTATTTGCTTTTAAACATGGTCACATAGGTCTTACAATATGTATGAGTACAGCATGTCTAGCCGCAATCTGCAGCATGCAAATTTTTCAGTCTTCACAAATCGAACAATAATTATATTATAATACTAAACATCACAGTCATCCATCATTGCACTTACATTACATTTATTATAAATACAAACAATTAAATATAAACAAATACAGTTCAATCGATAGTTTTGCTAATCAAGCGGTTCAGTTATACCTTAATTAGTAGCAGTAGGTAGGACACGACGGTATCTCCGTCCAATTGAGCAGTTCGACTGGGGAAGTACATCCGCCTTACAGAAGACCGCAGCCATAATAACTTCGTGTTGTGTTCCCAGCGATGAGTAGCTAGCCAGGTAGATAGCCAGAGTTCGCTGAAGAGTTGGTGCTGTCAGTGGGAAAATTAAAGGCTTGTTCTGCTTTGTATTCTACAGTGACGGCACAGAAACTCTGTGCTTACAGGGTCGGCAACAAGGTTGTCACTCTTCTTGTGTTACACACGTCCATAGGCCATATTAACCACATACCATCAGGCGGGCCGTATGATTGTCTGCCACATTAGTGGTATAAACAATAAACGAAATAAAAACTGGGAAGCTATCGGAACGACTTTTTATTTTCACGGGTCCTTTAAGTGAGGTGCGAATCCGTATCTATCAATGACATCAAAGAAAAGTCTGCGCCTAAGTCTCATCTGTTCATTAGCGGGTATACCGGCTGTCAGTTGTCGCTAATTTGGCCCAATCTATACTAGCACATATTATAAAGCTGAAGAGTTTGTTTGTTTGTTTGAACGCGCTAATCTCAAGAACTACCACTTCGAATTGAAAAAATATTTTTGTATTGTATAGGCCATTTATCGATGAAGGTTTTAGAATATATATTACGGGCTTAAAGGGGTAAAATGAGTTTATAAATATGCCACAGGCGAAGCAGGGGCGGACTGCTAGTATTAATGTAAAGATTTTTTTTTAAATAGGACTCGTCGATTTGGCTTCGCCTTACCTGATGGTAAGCTGAAATGCAACCGGGACGGGAATTTTCCATGAAAGAAACACATAAAGGACTTTTGAGTTCTTTAGGAACATAATGTATCAAACCAGATTGTAAAACAAATAAACTTTACTAGTTGTTGCCCTTAGCTCCACCCGTATATATCAGTTATCACGACTAAATACAGCACAAACACATGTCCTTTTCCAAGGTCTATTCTATCTCTGTACCTAATTTTATCAAGATCAGTTTAGAAGTTTGGGCGTGAACAGACTGACAAATAGACAGATGGAGTTAAATTCACATTTATAATATTAGTATGGATTGGAATATCCACACTATTCTATCGTACAGAAGTATAAAGATACTGCAACGAAGCAGACAGAGAAACAATTGCGTAGAAAAGAGCATTTTTCTCATACTAAACCTACTAAAACATCATTTTATGTGCGTGATGATCACTATTATTATTTATTATGTATATGTTAAGGTTGGTTGAGTCGCTGCATACGAATCATCTTTAATACAGAGGGAGGAGTGAATATCCTTTTGGTTGTATCAGTAATACAAGTCAGTGACGCTTTTCTTCGAAATAATTGTTCCTGCATTGGAAAAGTTAATTGGAATGTAACAGCATGTGATATGTTGGACACGAAAGGGTTAAATATGGCTAAAACAACCAGTAATAAATAAAAATATATATAGTGGTGACGTACAATAGTGTTAACGGAAATTAAGGCGATCATGGTATAGGTACATCCATACCCTTGGTTTGCCTGACGTTTCCACCAGGTTACACCGGCCGTGGCCACAGGCTGACTATTATATCAACATTTATTTATTTATATTTTATGCACGATGTACATTGGTGGTCTTAATGCCGTAGGTATTCTCTCCCAGTCTACCATAGGGTGGTGCAGAGCTAGTACGAGGTTAGCGCATATTATCAAGAGATGCGTTTGGTTTTATAAGGACTGTAGATTAATTATTACATATAAGTTCTTAAACACAAACAGTACATATACCTACTTATCATATAAATAAATCAGAATAATTATACTTATACATAAAATATATACACATATATATAATACATAAATATAGGTACCCATATCAATATGGTGAGTTGAACCATAGTTAAACCATATGGTTGAGGCGATGATTCTGTCAATTCTGTGGTGAATTGTCGTAACGCAATAGCCGCAATATATTTAAGTCTAGCTTAAACATATTGCGGCTCGTACTCTTCATGTTCTCTAGAGTAAGTGCGTTGAATAGAAGAACAGTCTCAACAAAGAAAGAGGAGCCTAAAAAGTTGTTCTATGAGAAGGAAATGCGAGGATCCGGTTGTCAGTAGAGCGAGGATTTCATTCATTGATGAAACATACTCGTAATAGCTGAATGTCAGAAGTTAAGTAAGTAAACAACATTATTGTATATCATGGAACGCGATAGTTAAAAGTTATTGTATAGTGGTGATCGCCTAAATTGAACAATTTGCGTGTTAATAGCACTCTCAATCCGGACACGGGACAAGACAGAGCTTCATCCGTTGATTCTGGGGTTATTATCTTACATGAGAACGGTAGTTAGATAAAGGATCCTATACTTAAAATATAGCCAGGTTTCAGAGAATTTAATGAAATTGAGTTTTGATGTTTACCTATATTATTTAAACACTATTAAATAATATAAACATCAAAACTCATTGAAATTATCTATTTGCTTATCATTAACATGCTATTGTTTGCATGTGATAACTCCCTGACAGAGTTTTATCTATATTATCTGGCAATACAAGATAATGGTAGAAAAGAACAGTAACACCTAAAATAGATAGATATAAGTATTTATCTTACCCGTCAGCGCGCAGTAACATACTTGTAGGCACAGTAACACGTATTATTCTTCTTCTGAATCACAGCTGCCTCCAGAGCTTTTACCTCGAAGTCTGGTTGCTGCATTTTCCAGTTTAACTGCGGTTTTGGCTGTTCTTCTATATTTTCCGTGGACCGGCTCTCATTTGGCCTCCACATAGACTGACAGTCCTTTGAAAATAACGAAGTTAGACCAGCTGTAGTACTTTTAAGGGCTTAAATACCCGTAACGACTGCCATAGATGTTCGTATGACTACCGGGACCAACAGCCTAACGTGAACGCTAAAACCTATCTGTCCAGAACACTGAGCCACGCCGCTAGCCATATGTAAACACTGTACTAGTTTTAAGGAACTTAGGTTAATAACTGTAAATAAATGATTGCTCTTTATGCCGCATTGCGGCCTATGACTGAATAGATTGTATAAATATCCGTACATTTCAGCAGTACGGTACGGTTAAAACACAGTCAAACACAATGTAAGTATTATGAAGAATAAAAAAGAGCTGGAAGAAATTGCTGTTTTATTCACCTGATAACAGATAAAAGTATACAGTCCACAACACTATCGTTATTCAGTATGCACTTTTTGATTTTAATAGCGAATACTTCTTCACCACGAAACTTACTTCTTTGGAGCTTCAGGAAAGCTGAGCAGGAGAGCTGCTGCTGAACATTTTACAAGACGCCTCTAGCGCCTCCCCATTTCCGGGGACTAGTTGGGTCTCTGTGGTCCCCACACCCGAGGAGAGGGTCAGATCAAGAGAGATGGCCCTGGGTCGGCCGGGGTGCGAGGGATATGCCTGTTAACCTCACCTTTGACAACCAAAAACGACCCATAGGCGTCGTGCGTTTTGGTAACTGGTGACTCTGGTGGTGGGGGTATCCCTGGAGGATTTAGAGGGCACGTAAAAAAAAGATTATATGTAAATATGTCTGCCTATTTTTTTTTGCGTAGAACATAAAATCTAAAGTATTTCTAATGGTAACTGTATTTTCACAAAATATCATCAATATTTTTAGGATTTCTTCTCGTGCTAAAATGTTTTTTTATACCACTAAGGTGGCAGACAAGCACACGGCCCACCTGATGGAAAGTGGTTACCGTGGCCTATGGACGTTTGTAACTCCAGAGGAGTCACAGTCGCGCTGCCAACCCTGTAAGTACAGAGTTTCTGTGCCGATAGTGTAGAAGAAAAAGCAGGACAAGCCTTTAGTCTTCCCACTGACAGCACAAATTCTCCAGTGAGCTCTGGCTACCCTACTCACTGCTGGGAACACAACACGGAGTTATTATAGCGGCGGTATACAGTAGGGCGGAGGTACGTCCCGAGTCGGACTGCTCAATTAACTTACACGAATATGATCTAAATAGATTTTATCAAAACACCGCATATTTCTATCCACACAGCTCAGTATAAAGCTGTGTCGGCAATATTACTTCGATACATATTTACTTTTACAATTAATTACATACCTACATAGAAACAATTTATCCACGGTTTAATTGTTAGGGGAGAAATATGGCAACTGGCTCTTTATCTTAATTAAAAGCAAATAATCTTCTAAGAGGATTTGTATGGCTGTGTTCAGTTCTCTTTAATCAAATGCAATAAGGGATTAATGACCAAACTTTTGTAAAAGGTAAATTAAAAATAGTATAAATTTACGACTGAAATACCTATTTACGTAGGTATGTGAAAAACTATAAATATATTTTTTGATAGGAAATGAAAAAAATATAATCCACAATTTTATTAGCAATCTCTATATATTTTCATTGACTTTTTCTATGTTTCTGTATTTTCCGTTTAAAACCAAAACTACTTCAGGGTCTCTAGTTTCCGCGTGCACTTCTCTTCAGAGGAGGAGTATTTTGATCCACATGAAGGACACAACGGGTTATATCGAAAGCCTGTTAGTGTCTTTGAAATATTTGAAATTCAGTACGCATATTAGTAGTTCTAACTGAACTAATTACTGGCCACATTGAGACGGTAGTGCTGCTGTGAGTCTAGAAACTTAAAAAATAATAGTATTCAGAATAGTATTCTCACACTTTATTTATAGTTTTTCTAGAATCCATTCCATTACGATAATTTAAAAGATAGAAATAACAAACAATTTTCTTGCGGTATTTTTTTTTGGAATGGCACCCCCCCCCCCCCCCCACTCCCCTCCCATTATTTTTTTTTGGAGACCTCGAATATATCTCCCACCACTATCTTGGTCATATAAATATTTTCTAAAGAAAAACTATCATGACGCCTATTTAGTGTCATTAAAGCAACATCAGCAAAACATTTTAGTGTATGTAAAATACAAAAGTTATTGTTGTTACTTCATCAAGGAAAATTTCTAGTAAAATGGTACATAATTCTTAAAATGATTATATTTTCGGGAATAAAACTGCTATCATGTACTTGGTACCTTGCAGCCAAAGATATACTCATTTGTGAGTATAGCTGAGATCAGTTAACACACGATCCTATTAAACTCCTAATTCAAACAAACAGAGCACTCTATGAGTGTGTACTTAACTACTGTATCTGATCCTGTGGTGTTGCCAGTAAATCAACATTAATACAGCTCAAACGCGTCACCTTGAAAGTTCTCATATTTCTACCTTTCTGACAACCAACTGATCTTTAAGAAGTTATTCGTGTAGTAGTCGCTCTCAAACTTTATATACCACGTTTTACGTGGCAGCATCATGCTTCCATATCATTAATAATAACTTAAAAATGAGCATAGTTTAAATGACATATATAATAAAATAATATAGTATAGCAGTGAGAACGTTAAAAATGAGTAATTTTGGTCCCTTATTCTGAGTGACAAAACTTTTCTTAACTACAGGCGTTTGTAATTTGCGGACACATTTAATTTGGTTTAGTTTTCCGCAAGTTCTATCTTTTATAACTAAACAATTGAAATCCATCATCTTTCACGATACGAGTACGTTTGAAACTCAATGTCATTTAGAATAATGCCGCTGGTAGACAAAATTGCTAGCACAGGTTTTGCTGAATAAATTCTAAAGGCGCTATTTATATTTTATTGAATAACTTTCTTTATTCCCGTTAAGTATCAGTCATAATAATATACTGAACTATTGATCATATGAATTGACTACCAAGCCCAACACACAAATACATAAACACCTATATGAATAAAAACAATTGTCGCGGCGACAAACGGATAAAGCCCACAAAGACAACATAACAAACCCGATCTCGCAGCTCGTTATTTTAAAATATTTATTTTAATAATGCGATAAAATGCCGGGGAGGGGTGAGAGTGGTTTCCCTGGCACATTGTGGCGGCTTTGTGGTCCCTTTGGTACTTATTTAAATATAGCGCCTGACGAGAAACACAAAGTATACGCTTTTTGATGGAACAATACATATTGCTGAAAGAAAATTGATGATACGCAAAAAAAAAAACTGTTTTTTTTTTCTTTTTGTGGTTGATTTTTCACAGTGAAAATTAAATACTACTTACATTTTAAAAATTTTGAAAATTAAATTATACATGTAATCCAATTACGTTTTTATTTTTGTAAATTGCTAAGTTTTTATAATTTTTGTTATGATTTAGTGCATTTTCTTATGATCTATGGAAACAATTAAGCAAGTAGAAGAAATGATGTGGGCGGACACCCTGAGTGCTCGGCATACGCCCCGCTGCGGTGTCCGCAGCAGAAGTTGGCCTGCCGCATTATAAGGGGGTACGGCACGATATCGTTCGATGCGGCTAGTCTCCTTGTAGGATCGCCACCGTGGATCCTGGAAGTGAGATCCCTTTCGGCGCTATACCAGTTCCGAAAGGCGGCACGGGAGCGGGGTCACGATCCTGAGCCCGAAGAAATTCGGGCCGTGAGACCCCGGCTCCACAGGGAAATGGTGGCGGAATGGGCTACGACTTGGGAGACAAAGCACAGGGCGCGCCGTAATAGCGGCGGTAAGACCCATCCTAGGGGAGTGGCTAGAGAGGCCACACGGCATCCTCTCGTACCGTCTGACGCAGATGATCATCGAGCATGGGTGCTTCGGGAAGTATTTGCGTCGGATGGAGAAAGAGCCAACGTCCGAGTGCCATCACTGCGACGCGAGGGAGGACTCAGGTCCGCACACGCTCACCGAGTGTCCAGCGTGGGAGACGCCGAGACGGGAGCTTGTGGCGGCCCTGGGAGTGAGAGTCCTCACGCTCTCCACCTTGCTTGCGGCGATGGTCCGCTGCGCGGATGCGTGGGCGGCCGGCACCTCCTTCTGCGAGCAAGTAATGCTCGTGAAGGAGGAGGCGGGGCGGGAGCGACGAAGGATCGCAAGCCAAGCTACCCGCGTACGAAGGCAACTCGGGTGTCGTAGGTCGATGAACGACCTCCGCCCCCCATAAGCGCAGGCCTGGGGGTGACTGGTGGAACCGCCTGTCACCCTGGCAGAAGCAGGCCGCGACGGCGGCGTGTCTGGCGCACCTCCCCATTTCCGGGGACGAGTTGGGGGCTCTGTAATTCCCACACACCCGAGGAGAGGGCCAGATCGTGAGAGATGGCTCTGGGTCGGTCGGGGTGCGAGGGATATGCCTGTCAACCTCACTTCCGGCAACCAAAAGGACCCATAGGCGGCGTGCATTTTGGTCGGTTCGAGTTCGACATAACCTCTCCCACCGGCTCCCGTGGAAAGGTATCCGTGGAGATTTTGCGCACGTAAAAAAAAAGTGTATGTCAGAATCGTAGCAAGCAGAAATATCTTATGTCTCTCTATCCCACTGGAAAAGAGGCGTGACTAAACGCAATGCATTAATGTTGATCTTGAGAGAATGGGTTCTGATTCCCTGGCTACCATTATAATTTACTCTACCCATGATGTTTCTAATTATGCCGTTTTAATAGTTTATAATAGTACCTACCGTTTTGACATTGAGTACTTTCTATAGATCTTGAGTACGTAATAATTAATTCAAAACGTTCTAAAATGTCATTATCGAAATTGGAACTGTGTGGCTGATGTTGAAGTCAGTCTCCAAACGGAGTAATTGAGCTAGTCCATTGTTCAACCAGCATCTACAAACCTCCAGCTCTTTGGGCGCATTCATCGAATCTGGTCCTCCTATAGATGTAAATTAGGATGAAAATTCAAAAGAGCACTTAGTTTTAAACCGGAATCGGGCCACTTCAAGTATTAATTGCTTTTCGTGGCTCATTGTGATTCAGATCTGTGAGAGTGAGATGCAAATTGCGTTGAACTTTGCTACTGCTCCACTTTTCTAACGGAAATGTGAAAACTTTTGTGAAAAACAACGTTTGTAGCATAAAAAAGACTGCACAGCTTACTAAAACAGTTCTTTTTCAGCCAAATTACGGAACATGTTATGTATTTTTTTATACAACTGCAGACAAGCATACCACCCACCTTATTTGATAGTGTTTAACGTGGCTTATGGACAAACTCAGAGGAGTCACAAGTCTGCTGCTGACCCTGTTAGAACAGAGAGTTTCTGTGCCGTCATTGTAGAAAACACAATCAGATCAAGCCTTTGATCTTCCCACTGATAGCATAAAAACTCTCCAGTGAGTTCTGGCTACTCACCGCTGGGAACACAACATGAGGTTATTATAACTGTAGTATCGTGTAGGGGGAGGTACATATCTAATCGGACTGCTCAATTGGGACGAAAACCGTTTACCGTATATGTTTCATACAAAAGTGATAGACAATGTTGAACTTGTTTCATTTGATGTTGACTACATTAACAAGTCTTGGAGGTCACCATATAATATCCGAAGCTCTTTTAAATGAAGAACACGTCAATATTACTTCATATTGCTTGATGGTAAACTGAAAGCAAAGTATCAGGAAAAGAAGATCACCGGCAGACATTAAAGATGTTTTTTATAAGCCCTACTTAAAGCACCCGGGACTGTAGGAAGGGCTGTGTGCTAGTAAAAAAAATCCAAAACTTTATGGAAAAGAAAAAGAAAGTCAATGATCCGTTTTGGTTCTTGATGAAATTGTTTGCACCTGTTTGCACTGTATGTGGGTGACAAGTGTACAGTGCACCGAGCACGAAAAACTATTGTAATCTTATCACAAACGTATTGAGAGAACGGAGCATTGCGATTGGCCACCTGCTTACTGTGAACCTGTGTGTGTGTGAAATCGATCAATCGCATTGGTCCGTTCTTTCGACACGTTTACGTTACGATCACGAGTTTTCACTGAACCTATGGAAAAGGAGACTTTGGGTTTAGGTGATATTTTTTTTATAACCACTTAGGTGGCAAACAAGCACACGGCCCACCTGATGGAATGAGGCTGCCGTGGCCTATGGACATGTGTAACACCAGAGTAGCCACACTCGCGCTGGCGACCCTGTAAGCACAGAGTCTTTGTGTTGTGTTGCCGTCAGTGTAGAGGACAAAGCAGGACAAGCCTTTAGTCATCCCACTGACAGTACATTCTCAAGTAAGCTCTGGCTGCCCTACTCACCGCTGTGAACACAACACTTATTCGGAAGTTTACGCGATTTTGATGCATAGAAATAAAACTTCATCGCAGAGTTTTCTTTTTAGCCGTCTTTTTCGTAATCCTTTTCGCATTAAATTTGAAATGATGTCTTTGAGTTAAAAAGAGAACTCTAGCTCTTGAAATTAACCTCAGTTGCAAGCAGAATTTTTTAAATTAAATATACAGGATGTTGGGATCTCACGATCTATCAAGATTACACGGGGTAAGAAAATGCATAAAAAGCTCATTACATGAAAATGTGCATTAATATCTGTCCAGTGGATAAAGTCTGCTACCTGTTATAAACTAAAGTAATTACTTACCTTCCTCAATAGTAGAAGTAGAAGATGTCCATAATGAATATACAAACTGACAAACATTCTAAAAGGTAAATATTTTTGAGTTCAGAATAATTGATTTTTAACGTAACCCCAGTATGTCATTTTACATATCGCCATGGTACCTACAGTACAAAAGGCATACACAGGGAGGCCAACTTGGAGGTATACAAATTTTTTGCCGTCATTTTGTTTGAGCGTCAAACTTGACAGTTGTGCTTAATAATTAATTTCTGCAAGTACGGAAAAATCTATATATTTTCGATATTTTTGTTGTAAAAATATTCGACTAAAGCCAATCTTCTATTGCGGAAACGATGAAATAATTGAGTAAAATTTTCGGTAGAAATCACCCACCATCACGGCTCACAATAGCTTGATTGGCAAAAAATATTTGAAGAGCATGACATTGTAATAAATAAACCAGTTCCTCATCATGCTGAAAGAGTTCTTTCGAAGTAGCGTATTAAAAGAGTTCATGAAAGTGTAGCTGAAGTGTATCCGATATTGCCCACTAGGCAGTGTTCTTAACAACCAAAAATTAAGAGACCCTTTCTTCAGTTTATTCTGAATGGTAGCGCGAATCTCGCCACGTGAGCTAGTGGACTGTATTTTGCGGGGGGTGAAGTTAACATGTTTCATTGACGCTTTACACAACAAACAAGATAGGTGATCGGGTTGCCGCGGAGGTGGTTTAGGCGTTGAATGCAACCCGAGAAATTAGGA